>OX453034.1:6883435-8195713 GCA_949699805.1 Tromatobia lineatoria
AACATTAGATAAAAAAACTCCATTTTACGAAATAATACAATACTAAATAAATAAATACATAAATAAATAAATAATTACATAACTACATAGCTACATAAATAAATAAATAAATACATAAATAAATAAATAATTTTATAAATAAACAAATAAATATATAAATAAAACGGTTAAACAAATTTTATGCGGAGTTTTGTGCGGCCTGACCTTGTCTAATATGTTCGGATATTTTTTTCCTGAATATCTCAATACTTTGGGCATCCTTCACATTTCTAGGGAGTTCGTTGAACATTTTTATTCCCTTATAAAATAGACTTTTTTGGGCTTGTACCGTTCTTTTGAACGGTACAACTAAATTATCGCTTTGTCGCGTTCTCCTATCATTTCCTTCGCTGACATATTTTACTTTTTCACACATTTCTGGAGTAATGTCATTTTTCGTCATTTTATAAATAAACATCATAACATTTCGCTTAATTCGCTCGTCAATTGTTAAAAACTGTAAGTCATTTCTCATTACTTGCGTCGGTGTATAAATATCGCGGTGCAGTATGATTCTCATTGCTCGGTTCTGTAATACCTGTAATTTATCTATATCTTCCTGATTGGCGTACAGGAGTACTGTCGAGCAATATTCCATATGCGGAGCGATAATGGTTTTGTAAATCAGGTTTCTTGTGTCGGAGTCAACGTATCTGCCAACCCGGTTCAACAGACCCAACTTACCACCGACCTTACCTTCCACATACGCAATATGTTTTTTGAATTTAAGGCACTCGTCAAGAATAACGCCTAGATACTTTATTTCAGTCACTTTTTCGATCGTCATATTTCTGTATTTAATGTCAATTTCCTGAGCCATTTGCATTTTGTCATTTCTTAGTATCATATATTTCGTTTTCTTAACGTTCATAAACATACTGTTATTGCTCATCCAGTGGTCTAGAATGTTCATCACAGCATTCAAGCGCCTTTCTATGCTCTTCAAGTTCGTATCAGTTACATACAGCATCGTGTCGTCCGCAAACATTCTTACTTCACAATGCTGGCCAAGTACTTGTTTAATGTCATTGATATAAAGAAAGAATAGCATAGGGCCCAGAACCGAGCCTTGAGGAACCCCATGTTTAACTTCCCGTTCGTCTGACATTACTCCATTTATAATTGTTCGTTGTCGTCTACTATTTACGTATGAGTCAAACCATCCTAACGCATTTTCCCTAATTCCGTACATGTGTAATTTTTTTATCAGTCTTTTTCTGTCGATCGTTTCGAACGCACGCTTAAAATCAATAAATATCACAGCTACATATTGCTTCTCACTTATTGCGGTCGTCCATTTATCTAATACTATTTGTAATGCAGTCTCACATGAATATCCCTTTCTGAAGCCAGCCTGTTCCTTAATTAAGATATTATTTTTATTCAAAAAGTTTTCTAATTGTTCTTTAACTATTAATTCTAATATTTTTTCATACATCGGTAGCTGGTTAATTGGTCTAAAGTCTTCTACCTTGTTCGAGTTATTGACTTTCCGAATCGGAGTGATGGTAGCGACCTTCCATTCTTCCGGAAATTTGCCAACTGTTAGAGAACAATTCAGGGTTGCCAAAAATGCGTCACCTATTGCCTTATAAACGTTGTCCAAAATTCTACTATTTATTCCGTCAATCGAGCTTTTATTGTTATCCATATTATTTATCAACTTATTTAATCCATTTAGATCAATTTCGTCAAAACTGTTCAGCATGTTCGTACATTCAAAATGTAATGTATCGAACAAGTCATCCTGATATCGTGTGTTATCATATTCCTCAATGATTTTTTCTATGCTTGTAATAAAAAAGTTATTGAATTTGTTTGCCACGTCATTCATACTCCGTGTTTCCACTTCGTCATTCTCAAATTTAATATTATTAAAATTCACGTCATAGTTTTTCTCATTTTTCAATAACTTTTTTACTGTTTGTGACATTTGTCTTGGGTCACGTTTGTTCGCTTCGATTTTACTTTCAAAATAAACTTTTTTTGCATTGTTAATTAATTTTACTATTACATTTCTCTGCCGTTTATAAGGTTCCCAATAGGTTCCGTCAATTCTGGCCATTTCGAAGATTTCGTCCCGAGCCCGAATCTTTTCTTTAATCTCTTGCGTGAACCATTTTTTTTCTCGATTTTTTATTACCATTTCCGTCAAGGGTGCTAGTTTATCTATTGTCCTAACAATTGCTCCTATCAATTTATTTGCTTCAGCATTTAAATTGTTGTCAATGATACTTGAATAAATTACAGTTTCTTCATTATCGTCAATTCTCTCATTGTTGTATTCGTTTCGCAGTCCATTCACAAATTCATTGTTATCTAAAAGTTTATAATTCCTTCTCATGATCGTCTTAAGTTCGTCAGGTTTATTCTTTTTAAAATTTATCGATATCCATAAGTGGTCAGAAATTCTCGGTCCGTTGTCAACTTCGCAGTGTAATGGAATATTCGAAAATATTAAGTCTATCATCGTTTTACTACTGGATGTGATTCTTATCGGTTCTTTAATTGACTGCATCATTCCCCTCGTCAAAAAAATGTTTTCTAGTTTATTCTCATAGTAACGACGATTCAACATATCCATGTTGAAATCGCCCATTACTATGAGGTTATCCTTTTTTAATAATTCGTCACATTTTTCTTCTATAAATTCCAGAAAAGTCATATCTGAGGCATTTGGGGAATGGTAAACAGTCAACAAATTGCCTTTGTAAAACGAGTTGTCGATATAAATTGCAATTGACCAATAGTTTCCTTCCACTTTTGACCGGGATAACACCTTATATTTTACAGACTGGTGAACGTAGAGTATTACGCCACCAGTCAGTCTACTTTCTGAGTCAGTTCTTATCGTGTCATATCCATTAATTTTAATTTCGTCATCCGTAATATTTGGGGTTATTCTGGCCTCAGTACATGCAAGGATATCGATATGCTTTTTATCTAATAAATAATTCTCTACTTGGTCAAATTTGTTAAATAGACTTTGAACATTAACACACATGAAAGTTTTCCTATTACTACCATTTTTGTTAAACTTTAATTGCTACTCATAGGTATTGTCAATCTTCTTAACGATTCGTTGGTAATGCGGACAGTTACGGTCAGTAGCCTCGTGGTTGTCATCAAGTTCTTTCAAATTATATTTCTGTTTTTTGGTCACGCAATTGATACATTTTTTTATTTCACCAAGATTCGGGCACTCCCGACCATCGTGTTCTTGGGCACAGTGGTTGCAATGTTTGCTCTTCTTGCAGACTTTGTGAGTGT
Source organism: Tromatobia lineatoria (assembly GCA_949699805.1). Taxonomy (NCBI): domain Eukaryota; kingdom Metazoa; phylum Arthropoda; class Insecta; order Hymenoptera; family Ichneumonidae; genus Tromatobia; species Tromatobia lineatoria. The sequence continues at coordinate 6,886,745 of OX453034.1, forward strand.
GTCCATATCCCCAGCAGTTGTAGCATCTTCTTATATTTACCTGGTCAAAGACTTTACATCTTTGCCAGCCTAAATACAAAATTCCTCCCTTCAAAAGCTGATGATGTGACACACACCCAGTTTCCAATATCATCGACCAACTGTCATTTCTGTCATATTTTATACGTTTCACAATTTTCAATCGATCGTCATTTTTTAAACTGTCATTTTGATCCCTTATTATTGTTTTTAGTTCGTCATCCGTTTTTTGCAACTGGTCGTGACTTATTTTAACTACTTTTATTCTATATCCTTTGATTCTGGGTGATGAGTCAATTATCTGTACCTCATCCCCCATTTTCTTTACAATTTCGTTTGTTAGGATTTGTTGGCTTTCTTTCTTATTGCAGTTTACAACCACTGTGCCTTTCTCACTCGTTGAAATTTTATTAATACCCACGCTCAATTTCGTGATATTAATTTTTTCCCGTATCTCCTTCTCGAGATTTGGGTTTGTTTCCTTGGGCTTTATAATCACGGATGCGCTATTGGATTTTCTTTTTACGACATCTGAAAACTTCAAAATCCGTGATTCGTTCTCTGGTTGGCTTTTTTTTATTTCTTGCAATTCGTTTCGTAAACGTTGAATCTCGTTTTTTAGTTCACTCGTTTTTTCTTCAATTAAAATTCTAAAATATTTTTTTAAATCTTCTAAATAATTTGGAATTTCTTGAATTTCCTGCTCGCTCTCATCATCCGAATCGTGTTTCCGTTTTTTTGTGTTTTTCTTTATTGCGCCTTTACTCAATTCTTTAACGCACGTTACACACCCTATCGACTCGCCCTGGCTCATTACATCTCTGACTTTTTTACACTCGTCATGAAATAGACGGCCACATTTGCACCTTACATCGACATACACAACTTTCTTACAATGAGCGCACTTGCCTAAGCTCGACATTTTAGGTTGTTCAAACTTCGCGCCGTGTATAGCTGTTACTATGAAAGCTTGGCTTTAAATGGGTGCGTTCACTGCTCCTCGGGGTTCCTTCGAGTCTGTCCTTATGTATAATAAGTCCTTGTTTTGACGGTTATTATACTTGTCCCTTCGTCGTATTGTGTGTGCAGTTTTTCCGTGATCCTTGTGCCCGTGTTAGTGTGTAGGTGTTGTTTTATTTATTGCCTCGTGAAAATGCACTCAACGATTGTGCTTTTTATATGAATATGTAGAACAAGTTCATACAAAACACCTGAGTGCCACAAGACCGCACTATAATTGTCGAGTGACTCACAAAAATGGAATTAGTCAGGTGTAGAAAAGTGAGGTTACGTCAGTGTTAATTTAATAAATTTGTCTTTTTTCGTCCAATATGCGTTAATTTATGTGAATGTTCTAGTTACTTAAATCGTCCGGTGTTAAACAATATAAGACACATACAGTAATTAGTGTCAGACGATTAAATATAAATAAATAAAACGATTATGGACAGACAATTCAAAAAGACGTCAGTACTCACGAGAGAGAGAGAAAGAGAGAGAGAGAGAGAGAGAGAGAGAGAGAGAGAGAGAGAGAGAGAGAGAGCTACCTACTATCAAGGCATTCATTCACCTGACCCGGATTACCCACCTTTTTCAACAAACATCAACCGTTTATACTACGCATTCCTTCACCCCCCCCCCCCCCCGGCCTACCCCACCACCTCCTCAGCACCTCGCGACAACGCGCGACTGCGTACATCCGTGTGAACCACGCTGACCCACCGCTCATCCCTGTACGTGTGACACGCACACACGCTGATCCAGAAGCCTCACTATCTATCTACTACGGTACCCGCTGGTCTCAACTGTCCAATAATTCTCGTAAGCAATGAGACCGTCTCAAACGAACCAAGGCAGATTCATCACATAATCGGTATGAGAAACGCAAATTGAGGCAAGCGAGACCGTCAAACCTATTTATGGCACCGTTGCCAAGATGTCGATTAGCTGCAAAGCAGCGGCCTTTCAGTCACTGCGGAGTCTATTATTTCGGCCCTTTATCTGTACGCGTGCGACGAAGCACTGAGGAACGTTGGAGGGTTTTGTTTACCTGCATGACCACGTGAGCGATTTTTATCGAAATCGCGAAGGATTTGACAGCAGACTCCGCAATCATGGCTTTGCAACGTCTTGCCGGTCGTCGCGGCATGCCAACTGACATTTACTTGGATAATGGTACGAATTTTCGTGGAGCGTGCTTTGAATTAATGAAAAGCGATAAAAAATTGGCGGGGATGCGTAACCACACTTTTATATTAAAAAATAAAATCCGATGGCACTTTAACCCGCCAGATGCGCCACACATGGGTGGTGCGTGGGAGCGTATGATTAAGTCCGTGATAATAGCCTTACACGCATCGCTGAAAAATGAAGTACCCAATGAGGAGATTTCGCACACTGCTTCAGTAGAAATTAAACACATGATTAATTCGCGACCGCTGACACACGTGGCACCAGATCCGTGTGACGAAGACCCACTGACGCCCAACCACTTCCTCATCGGGTCCTCATCCGGGAATTTCAAACTCGGCAGTATAAATGAAAAATCGTTCTGCGGAGGAAAGCAATATCGAATCGCGCAAGTATTGGCGGATAGATTTCAAAGCAGGTGGCTAAGGGAGTATCTTCCTACACTCCTGCCCCGAAAAAAATGGCACGACCAAGGGGAGTCGATCGCCGTAAACGATATGGTACTCGTTGGATATGGACTTGCAAGCTCCGCGAAATGTATGAAAAAAAGGCAGTGTTGGAGGTATCCCCCGGCGCCAACCAAATCGTAACAACCGCAAAAGTCCGCACAAGCAAAGGCGGATACGTGAGACCTGCGCATAAGTTGATTGAGCTTTTCCGCGATGTAGTGCAAAATGACGCGAATTTTGCACGAGGAGAAGGTTGTTACGGACAGAAGCACCATTCGCCTTAGTCAGTAAGTTAAACTATTATTATTATTTTGTGTTTTATTTTTGATCGATAGTAGTAGTAGTAAGTGTTTATTAACAATATATGGTACATTTTTTAGCCTAATCTATACTTAATTTTGCTTATCATTAAAACTTATGAACATATATATATTGTTAACTGGCCATCTACCGTAGTCCTTCAGCCATGATTTTATTGGTCTTTGGTTTTAAGATTAATTTGTATACATTAAAAAAAGGTAAATACTATAATCATATTCGTCTGACGAGTGATTTTATTTTAATTTTAATTTTAATTTTAATCCTATTCTTGGTTTTCCTCTACGTTATATCTTTCTAATACTTGGTGTATTGTGTGTGATGGATATTTGTGTCTGCGATTTACATTTGGATTAGCTTGTAAGTATAGTTGTATGTTACTTAATTGCAAAGCGTCTGGATAGTTCTTGAATTCTAACTGTAATGGGAGTGATGCCTGTCTTTAGGTAGAGAAGAGTGTTGCGGGGATTGTAGAGCGGATTAGATGGGTGGCGGATGCGTGTCAGGCGTCTGATTGCTCCTGTTTCGGCGGTTCTTAATTTATTGAGTGCCGATTCCTTACAATTTATAAATATCGGATAACCATATTCGATAATTGGCCTGTATATGGCTTTGTAAATTTTGGTTAGGTGCTTAATATGAATTTTGCGTTGCTTGAATGTTAAATTTCTGAAGTGTCCGGCTCTTTGTGTCATTTTAGTTTTGCATTGTTGTAGGTGCTAATTGAAGTTGAGTTTATGGTCAATATGTATACCCAGATATTTTGCAGATCGTTGTTCGATAATTTCGTTAATTACAAAATTTGGTGAAAGGCCAATGACGTTTTTCATTTTGCTGTCACCGCGGCGGAGGCGTTTGCATCGCACGCACTGGTGGAATGCCGGTGGCAATGTTGCCCTAATTTGTTATATTGGATCCCGTGGGAGTAATCCTTCGTTAATGTGGATCCGCAGCGAGCACAGGTTTTCGAACCTGGGGCCGTTTTTCGGCCACGCGATTGCGACGCGGCTTCGACGCGTGACTCGGTCAAAGGACCGAGTCACGCGGAAAATTATCGTGTACATCTCTACAGGGCGCCAAGGGCGAGAACTCGTACACGCGAGGTTAGCGATCAACCCTTTAACCGACTTCTATAAACGTCTTCTTCTTCTTTTGTTACAGCCATGTATCACAATTTTTATTACCTCTGACGTCGATGCGCCTATTTTTTATCTCTAATCTATACACCAGCAGGTCTACACACGGTTGCTTTAGTGAGACACTTGTTATCCTCTGCATGGCTAGACAAGAATTTCTAGGAAAATATGATAACTACTATAAGAAATCTTGACAGCAAACGTGGACCACTCCCAAAAATTCCTATTACTAACAGACATTCCTATTTTCTGATGATTCATACACCCTGTAAACCTGTTATATGAGTGTACGCCTACACATAATTATTTACCGGTCACACAACCTCACCTTGATAAACATGTGATATTCAAAAGTATCCAGAGTTTAGACACCCTACGAAGCGTGTGTATATAAACACCACCATAGTACCTATAATCGGCAGTCAGGCCCGTGGCTTTAGTCGATATACATTGTCAAGTTCAACATGTCGCAAGCTATAACAAGTAAAAATCGCAGCGATAGTGACCTACAACCCTCGACCATGTACCGAGTGCTGTCGGACACGGAGAAGAAGCGCCTCGAAGGACCGCTCATCCTCGGTACAACATACACTCTCAACCAGTCCGAGACAAAAAGAGTAAGTGTTGGCCTACAGCCTCGTGTCGATGGAAGTAACCAGCCTATCGTCAAACTGTAGAACAATAACACCGCTGGTGGTATTGTTTTCGAGTCAAAGGATTGGGTTTTACTGCAAGGCGAGCTTCCGGAAATTTCAAAGTATTTTACCCATGGACAGAAGGTACTTTGGGGTTCAAGCTGGCGTACTCCAGACCCGATACACATCGCCGACTGTGAGATTCTGTGCACGTCAAGCTATGGATCAAAATCTATAGTGTTTGATCGCCGTGTTGAAAAAATCCCGTCTGATGAGATGAACGAGAGTCAGCTGGACCCCGAACCACCAGCGAAGAAGCATCGCAAAAATTATTCACCAGCGTTTGTGATGCAAAAGCCTTCGTTCGAGGGCTTACAAAACATCATGGTGTGCACTGACGAACGCTTCAGACGACTACAACGAAATGCCGCAAATGTCCAAAAATGCGCTGAAGTGCTTTGTGCCGAATTGTTGCTCCATATCCCGACTGACGAGACTCCAGAAAAAATTAACGAACATCGCATAAAATTAATGTTGAAGAATAATTTTCAATCTTTGAAGGATGCTGGGCAACGCCGCATGGATCCTGAATTTGCCGAACTTACGTTTGACATCGTGTTTCTGGAGCTCACTGTGTTGTGCACTGCCTTCATTGCAAATGAACCTCAGAAGGCACAGTGAAGAGTAAGAAGCCTAAACAATAACGTCAAACTCTGCACATATATATGGTACTGTGTCTGTTTATTTCCGTGTTTTGCCCGCGGAAATAATAATTATTCAAATAAAGTAATTTTATTGACGAATCTTCCGAACTAAATTCTACTTATTATTCATCATATCTCATTGTAATTAATTATAAGGCATATCTATTGCAACTCTCTTTTAAAACGTTTGTAATTTCTTTCACCTGTGTGTTCTGCGATTATGTTTAAATATAATTATTTCATTGAAAAAATGTTTATTTATTTCACTTACCTGAAAAATTGAGCATCATTCGAAAATCCACATAAAAAGGATCAGACGGAGAGAGGGCTGCCTCCCACATGCCTCGAGGAGGGGGAGACCAATCACCGCTCGGGGAATTATGCTAATCAGGCTAGACACGAAGGGTGGGAGGGGCCTGCCTCCTCCCATCCCTTAAGGGGGAGGAGTGGGGGACCAATCACCGCTCGGGGAATTATGCTAATCAGGAGGTGGGAGGGGCCTGCCTCCCTCATCACCCAAGGAGGAGGAGGAGGAGGAGGGAGGTAGGGAGGGGGTAGGGTCTGTCTCCCCAGCTCATGCTTATACTACTGCTGCCGTATGCTATGTTCACATACAACACCACCCCACACACGGCTACCGGAATGTCTCCCTATGTGTTTGTGTATGGACGCGAGGCTGAGTTGCCCACGGCAGTGAAACAGGAGCCGCGCTCTACATACACACACTTAGACTATGCCAGCGAGCTGCGGGAAAGATTACGGGCCTCGTTGACTGTAGCCAGGCGTAATCTAAGCAATGCGAAAGAGAGGGCGAAGCTGGACTACGATGTCAAAGCGAGACAGAATGAATACCATGTTGGTGACCACGTTCTGCTGCACGATGACACAGTACGGCGGGGAACGTCAGCAGAACTAACACCAACATGGACGGGGCCACATACTGTTACGGCGGTGCATAGTCCCGTAACCTATACAATCAAAAAGGGACGTAAAACCGCGACGGTTCACATTAACCGTCTGCGGCATTTCGTAATGTATTAAATGTGTGTGTGTATGTATAATTTCTTACCGCATGCAACGGCCATTAGGCCATCCCCATGCTTCTGAAAGGGAAAGAGATAGTGAGCACGGATGCGCCAGAGAGAGAAAGAGAGCGCGTCCACGTGCTTGGAAACTAAAAGAAAGGGTTAGAAAGAGAAGGAAAGCACGGATGTGCAAGAAGGCATCGACGTGTTCAGCAAGTGATATATATATACATGCCTTATCGCATGGAATCGACGTACACTGCGTCCTCATGCTTCTATAAGAATTGAAAAAATAAGAAGGATGAGGTTATCCGCGATCTATCACGCGGGGGAAATCTTAAATCTAATAATAAAATAAACGATGTTCAAGGGTGGTTAAAATTTATTATAGGGAGGGGATAATCCCCTACCCAACGGAAAATACATGATCAGATGTTTGTGCAAGATCGATTTATTTCAAATATTCCGTTGGGGCCGAGCAGAAGGGGCAGAGTAGGGGACGGCCGACGCGGAAGAAGCGACGGAGCCCCAGAAAATCCTCCGTCTCCTCATCCCCCGCGTCACCGTCGTCGCATATACAAGTCGTATGGCACTGTCACGAACGGAGCGGTCACGTTCGCGACTATATTAATCTCCTACGAGAAGCGCAGGAGTTAATATATTTTTTTTTCAGCGAGGATTCTCTGATGCGTCCCATACGGGATGTTCCCCTGGATTTAGGAAAAGGATTTTTAAATAATCAGGAGGCAATTAAGTAAGCAAAAGTTGGTCAACATATTCGAAAATATGAAATGGCGGTAGCGATTCAGAGCATTGACAGAGAAAGCATAATTTTCTAATTAAAATTAAACGCTTAAAACTAATCACGCCAACTCACGCATTCGGTTACTCCGATCCGCAGGCGAACACACACGCACTTAAACCTACACGACGATTGTTCGTGGCACAAAGTTAATTGTTCCTACACTTGGTTTCTTAATTGAACACTTGACAGTCTGACCGCCGCGACGCGTGCAACTTTTACGGTTGATTCGATACCAACTAACTTGGATCGAGATTCGATAAAAGAATTATTGCTACTATGCGGGTGCTGTAAGTGGAGTCACGATTGCTTCAGACTTCTCTGTTAGAAGGTTAGCGAAAGACCATTCCTAATATCCCTGCTCGGCTGTCTGATGGCTCGCTTGCCACCGGGCAACGAGCAGGGCGATTTTTTAAATAAAAATCAGCAAAATTCGCCCAGCAACTATATTCGAGCAACCACGGTCAGACTGTCAGGAGTACATTTCATCACGTCCACCGCATCCTGGTGTGCGATTACACTCAGGATTTTAGCGGATGCTTGCGAAAACAACCACGAACAATCGCGTCTTAGGAATACTACTGAAGAAAAAATATTGTTGAAGAAACTAATCTTTAAGAAATTTTATATGACTAACGTGGGACGTGACACCCTTCCCCCCTCAGGTGTCGATGCCCCCATCGACCCAGCCGCAATCTGCGACTGGACCACTGAGGGCACTGGCCGCATGAGGTTTGGCGATCCACGGCCGCGTTAGTCATCTATCGATACAATAACCTAAGACACATAAAAACTCTACTATGAGGTAGATAAGCGGAGGAAAATAAAATAAAATATTTTGGACTCACCCAGCGTGTATAATACGGGGAAACAACAACAAGAGAAAATAAAAATAGAAATAGAGAACCTTAGAGTCTCTAAAAGACGAGTGCATGCGATATAAACGTTCGCATCACTTTTTTGTAGCACAAACGTTCACGTCGTTTTTTTTTTTTTTTTTTTTTTTTTTTTTGTAGCACTAGCACTCGTGAGAGATAACACCACACAGTTTTCAGAACAAGCACTGTTCCTTGGCTCGCACTGCGGTGTGGGGTTCTTCCTGCACTGCATCACTGGCCGGCTCGATACAGCTACAGGAGTCCTTTAATATAGGCCTGCTCGTCATCCGTGAGTCCTCTCACAGGATCGGCGAGCAGGTCGGCGAATCCTGGTTGTCCTGGTGATGGCGGGCTGCTGGGCTCGGTGATTCTCGTTGTCGTTGTCTCGGCTGCCTGCGTCTGCATTTCAGCGTCCTCGAGGAGCCGTTTGACGTGCTCCATCTCGTCGGCTACCAACTCACGAGCTCGATCAATGAAAAGGAGCGCTGCGTTGAGCTCCGTTGAGTTGACATCATCGGGATCGTCTCCGCCCATCGGCTCCTGGCTTTCGGTGACTCCCGTCGCCCGGGCCGACTCCGTGATGTTCTCCTGCGGCGCAGGTGCTTCTCCGGCCGTCGGACCCTCACCCGCGGCTGCTTCCGTTAGCTGGGCCGACGGCTCTGACTCTTCCGTGACGGATGACATGGGGTCATCGCTGCTCTCCTCGTCGGAGCTCCCGATGGTTAAAACTGGTGGCTCATCGATTTCCGGTGCTGATTGTTCGGCCATCGGTTGCTGGCATTGGTGATCTTCCATCGCTTCTTCGGCCGTCGGACCCTCGCCCGCGGCTGCTTCCGTTGGCTGGGCTGACAGCTGGTCAGGGCCGAGTAACAACTCCATCTCCCGATGGAGCGCGTTTAGTTTGGCGTAAATGTGCCTTTTGAGGCGAGGCGTAATACCCAACGGACTTGCCGTATAGCTTGCGATGAAAGAGGGTTCCTCGCCCGGAAGAATGACAATGGGGGAAGGTATTTACCCCCTTGTCCTTGACACTAGGTGGTGCCGTGTTCACGCCCTTGTCTTTATAATCCTCGGCGGGGCGCCGACGGAGAAGCACGTTTCGAGGCACGTCGCGTTGTGTGCTTGCTGCACGAGCGGTTGGTGGCAGCGGCTTGCGAGGTTCGGTAGCCGCGGCCACCACCTTCTTCTCCCGTTGCACACCGGATGTTTAGGGCCGTGGTTCCTCCGGTCTTGCCGACGGTTTTTTCGTTCGGCGTTGATCGTCGGTAATTGCGGGCGGTTGGAGCGCGGCCTCAAACCGGACGATACATCGGCCCGCGTGCTCCGCGTTGCGTCCGTTCGGAAACGAATGGCAGAGCGGGCAAAGTTTCGAGGCCCAGCTTCGGCGATCCACCCACTTCTTAATGTAACACATTTCCCAATTGGGGCACGCCGACAATTTTTCTTTGCATATCGGGCACCGTCCCAAGAGGAGGAGGTCGTGAAGCACGTCGGTATAACTCATTTTAGTAATAATCGACGCACACACAAAAGGAATTCGTTTTCCTTCTATTTTAGATTAGACACTATTTATTTATACCAATGGCCGGGCACTCGCGGAAACCGTCACCAATTTTTGTTAAATTTCGGAAAAGTCACTATTTGACGTTAAAAAAGGGAGACTCTGACTCCGTGTAGCTGGAGATGTGATCCGGAGAGCGATCGGTGGTAGACTGATTTTGCTTCCTCTGCATAGCAATTCGAAGAGCGATTATAGTGCGTTTTCCCTTAGTCCACACTGCACAACTGCATTGAGTATGAGTGGAGTTCTTGGAAAAGTGGTTGACGTTGTTGTGTCTTGACTGTCGCTCGCCACTTCAGTGGTCCTTATCTTAGGGCTCAGGTTTCTCGCACTCGTTCTTGTCGATGTGGATGACGCCTGCCCTAGCTCGATATCGTCTCCACTCGAGCGTGGCTTGCGATGACACAGTCTCAAGACAGTGGTCCCCATTCTCCCGCGACAGAAAAATATTATTAGTAATGCGCCAAGAAAGGCTTGGAAGGTAAAGCCAGCGATAAATAGGGTTTGCTGTTTCATTTTATCCCTTCGGTGCATTCCAATTTCAATGATTCGTTGTTCAATTTCGAATAGTGATTCATCTTTCTCGTAAATTTTTCCCGGGGTTCGCATTTCCATAGATTTTTTTCTGATGTGATTTCCGGATCTATTTCTGATGCTGTGATGAGTGTTGGCGCTACTATGAAAATGTCTAGGGAAATTTCCGGGGAATAGAAATATTTCCCGTGACTTTCGTAAATGCGCACTCCGGTAAGCGCTGTTGTTCTCGTTCGGCCTACACAGTTAGCGCTGAGATGTAGTACGCCTGCCCCCTCCACTGGTACCGTGATATCGGCTATGCCGGGACAAAGCACGTGGACCGTTTCTCGTTTCGATAGCGAGAAGAGCCACCCGCCCTGCGACGGTAGGTGAGTCCAGAAGGCGGCATGTTGTGGGCGAATCCTTACGTCGCACCGTCTATATGATTCAACGGTGGGATTTATTAACATCGATATTTCGCACTGTTGAGAGGTGGAAACTTCTTGTAATGGTGCTTCCATTGAGCAGATGTAGCGGTGTTCCACCGTTGCGCAGGAGCTTATGTAAATAGCATTGGCTGGGAAATAAGTGCGTCGATCCTCTGAGACTACGATGTATGGTGTCGATGGTACCACGTGTGCGGATCCGCTTTGGTTGACTCCACGTTGCGGAACCGGCTACGAATGCATGCGATATAGGTTGTAAATCGTCCTCTCCAGCAAGGGAATGTGTATCACGATTATCACTCTACCTTTGTGGAAAACCAAGTCCGTCCTGGCTATTTGTGATAGTGATTCACCACGCATATACTCAGTGCTGAGTGGAAATTCGAACTCGGGCAGTCGCGCATGTATTTCCTGTGACACAGCTAGTAGCTGCGGAGTGGTCATCACTCCTGCATCATATCGTCCGTCTCTTGCCGCTGCTATCACTCGCAAATACTTTTCACAGGATTTTTCGTACCGGTTTATTTTCATTTCCACTCGATACGCGAGATTTATTAATTCGTTATGGTAAATCATCACTGTTGTCTCATTAATCACTTTATTTAAGATTGGTAATGATGTGTTGTGGCCGCAATTATTACATTAGAAGGAATGGTTTTTTGGCTATTGGCGACCAATAAATCAAAGAAGAATGTGATCTTCAATAAACTTTTCGGCCCTAATGTGGGTCCTCTTCAGTATATTTTATAGAACATTGCTTTCATTATTATTGATATAAATTGGGTGGATCTAACTAAAGGTGGCTGGATTGCTTGGTTATGTGGTTTATTGTTTTGAGGTTAGTCTTGATGTCGTAGATAATAAAACGGTGTTCATGTTATATGTCAATTAAATAATAAAGTCACATTTTTATAAAATAAATAGGGCCATCTCATGAGTACCCTATTTATTTTTTATAAACTAAATAGGGTACTTTCATGTTAAAAGCTGGCTGGGTTGCCTGGCCCTATTTATTTTATAAAAATGTGACTTTATTATTTAATTGACATATAACATGAACACCGTTTTATTATCTACGACATCAAGACTAACCTCAAAACAATAAACCACATAACCAAGCAATCCAGCCACCTTTAGTTAGATCCACCCAATTTATATCAATAATAATGAAAGCAATGTTCTATAAAATATACTGAAGAGGACCCACATTAGGGCCGAAACGTTTATTGAAGATCACATTCTTCTTTGATTTACTGGTCGCCAATAGCCAAAAAACCATTCCTTCTAATGTCACTTTATTTAAGGTTTCTCGGAGGCTATGTACCCGGTTATACAATTCATTTACCACTTTCATTTCCAGCAAATGTTCTTGATGTAATTCTTGCAGTTTTGATTTGGTTACATGACTCTGTTTTACAATGAGTTGGATCAGGTTTGCCTGATCGGAAAATAAGCGATCGATTCGTTCGTTCAAGTACTCCGCGTCTTTTTCATTTAGCGTTCCGAACAATGATTTGCTGAGTGAACGAATAAAACCCAGAGGCACAGATCTTTTCTTCATAGTTCTCATACGAATATATTGTACCAGCTCGCGCAATGCGGAATCTCCCGCGATTGTGGCGAGCTCGTTCATTAGTGCCTTCGCGCGTGTGACACGTTCCTCGAGATACTCGATCCGCAGCATTTCCCGGCACTTTTCACAGGGACTTATACTGCAGCACGCTTCCCGAACACTTGATAATTGTCTTTGCACTTCGGGAAAATCGCTTAAGAATTTGTCCGTTTCCATGAACACAGTGACTCTCCAATCTACATGTTGTAGACGGAGAGGTAAGGCACGTTCATAATATATTCCGGGCTGGTCCCTTATCGGTGTGATGTGATACGCATTCGTGCGATCCAGTCTCCCGGAGGCCGTAGCCATGAGGGCAAGAAGGACAGCGATGCGTAGCATGATTTTCACTGTAGTCGGCTTCACGTGTAGAGTTCTGTTCTCACGAGTGCACTGTGCTTCTTTCTCGCGCACTTCCCTAATGCGTCGTTCTTTCGCTCTCACACTCGTGCTTATTCCTGTAACATATGTCCGCATACTACTACTATATCTGTATGTACTTGTAAGTAAATTTCTTTCTATAGGGTGCCGTGGAACTCGACGTCTTCGGGTTACTGGTTAGCACTCGAGCTCCACGGCTCGCTATACACACACACACCGAGATTCTCGCACATCGCCGCTACATTGGTTGTCACTTACACAAATGCTACCTTGACCTTGTCAACATGCTTTCTGAATCGCTTACCATCCTCGGTTTCCAATATAAGGTTGCTGTGATTTGTAATTTGAATAATTTTGTAAGGACCGTGGTACTGAGAGTCAAATTTACCTTTTCGCGGTTCCTTCAGCACATAAACTTTATCGCCGATTTTTCCGGTGAAAGGGCGAACTTTTTGGTCATAATATTTTTTTGTTATTTGTTTTGCTCTATTTTGGTTTTCCCCCACTAGTTCTCGAATTTCAGATAATCTATTTATCAATTCTATTGTGTAGGAATTATAAGTCGATAATTTTTCATCCGCGGGAACTTGACTTGGAAGTCGGGGCAGTCTCCCATAGACTACTTCATATGGTGTAAAGTTTGTGGCTTCATGGACGCTCGTGTTGTAGGACAGCTCTGCGTACGGTAGCAGCCGATCCCAGTCATCGCACTCATCGGCGTAATTTTTAATATATTCCGCCAGCATGATATGACTACGCTCGAGTGCCCTATTAGTCTGTGGCCGGTATCCAGACGTAGTTAATTGTTTTATGTGGAAAATTTTTGCAATTTCATGCAGCAAGCTACTTGTAAAGGCAGCGCCACGATCTGTAAGGATAACTCGAGGTGTTCCAAATCGCGCAATTAACCGTCGTGCCATCACCTCAGCTATTGTTGAAGCTTTAAAATCAGGTATAGGCTCGGCTAGACAATACTTAGATAGCTGGTCTTGCATCGTAAGTATATGCCTATTACCGTGCGGCGTTGGCGGCAAAGGACCTACAGTATCAAGTGATACTTTGTCGAAAACGTCGGCAGGCGTGTCCGTCAAGAGCATAGGCACTCGCGCCTTGGCACGTACCAGCTTTCGCTCCTGGCATCCCTTGCATCTACGGATAAAATTTTGTACCTCGTTTCGCAGAGAGGGCCAATAAAAACGTTCTCGAATTTTTCGATATGTTTTTGTCACCCCTATGTCGGGTTGAGATTCAGCTGGAGGAACTTGAATTTTCCCGTAGCATATAGTCACAGCTATGTTCGATTTGTCAAACAGATCGTGTAGGAGCTCGACTAGCCTTGTTCGGGGCAATGCGTCTGCGTAATCTCCGGCGCGTGAAATCCGAAACGACCGTACCCCAGCCTCTTCGAGAGCAAGTTTGAGATTCTCCAGGCTGGCATGTATGGCGGTTGCGTCGAGGTGATCGAAGTATCGCATTTTTACGAAGATGCTGTAAATGTTTTTACCCCGATATGGCGTTACCGCTATTTGTCCGATGCGTAAGTTATTTCTTTTTGCAGTGTCCGCGTCTATTCCACCTATATCGCTTAATAATTTGCCGATAGAAATAGATAGTTCGCCGTCGGCTGAAATAAAATGAACGAGGTTGTCCGGCTTATAAGTGAGGCATTCTCGAGTCCCTATTACCAAGCGTGTCTTTACTGTCTTATTTTTTTGTTTGCAATCTATTTCGTCTGGGGAGGAAGCCGTACATTCAGACGATGCCACTATATACAAATTTTCCGGGCAACTAATTCGAGCAGTCGAATTATCACCGGGCGATTGTAATGTAGAAGTATAAGGGATGAGTGGCCGGTAAGGGGTAGAGCGCGCGACGGGATCCTTGTTATTAGGTGGTAGTGACCACCGTACCGAGCGTCGCACAGCGAGAGACTGCAAGGGGGAACTGGGCCGGTTCTTATCGGGGGCGCGCTCGGGTTTCAGGCTATGGCCGCTCGTCGACGTGCATGCCTCCGATTCCCTCTTCTCTATACTCACTTGTTTCTCGCTCTTTCTCGCAGGCAGTTCGTCCTCGTCATCCGCCTCTGAGCCATCCGTAGATGCTGTCATACTTAAGGTCTTCGGCGAGCCATGCTTCTCGTGGTGCTCCTTGTCGTACTTAGGAGCCGAGCAATTTTCGTCTTGGTCAGCTGTGTTTGTGGCTACTTCCTCTGCTTCCCTCCCTTCTTTACTTACAATCTTTCCGGCCGAGAGCGAATGTTTTTCGCTCTGTGGTACGTCTGTTCCGATTGTACTTACTCGTCTTAGTAGTTCCTCCTCCGTCGCTGGATTTTCCTTCTTACTTAATTCTGATAATCTACGTACGAGTTCTGCGTCGCCATGCAGGTCATCAAAAGGATCTAATGCTTGTAGGGCCTGCTTGGCGTTTTCATCGATTTCCTCTCCCTCCGATAAATGATTTGGAAATTATAAATCGGGTGCCTCAGGACCCTTTTCTTGGAAACGCTCCTCTAGCAAGCGCAACGACTCATCGAATTTCTGCACCGAATCTCTAATTGAATTTGGTAAGAGTCTTGAATCTGAAGTCATCAAATCACAATCGGTTTCAAATACGCAATCGTCAGAGTCATCGCACGGAGGGCTCAGCGTCACGGTGACGGTATCGGCTTTATTTTCTGCGGCCATAGGTTCAATCGCTAATGACGAGTTGGAATCTGTAGGAACGTCGGAAGTAACGACCTTAGCGGGGGGCTTCGGCCGTATTGGCGGAAGGAGTGGGGCACGCAGCATACGACGATGAATACGTTGTATGGGCGTGCCTGAGTCCTCCGAGCTAAGCTCAGCTGAAACCGAGGCGAGCGGCACGTTACGCTTAACATTCGTTTGAAACCGCGTACGTCTTGCAACGGGCCCGGAAGGTCCCGAGCTCGAGCACTCCGCTTCGGGCACCGTCGCTGCTAACGGCATCGTACGCAGGCGAGAGCGTGTGCGTGCACCTACTGTATCTTGCTTCGATGTGGTTGTCGTCGGGGGAACACGGGCCGAGCGTAGCTTACCCGTTGAACCTCCACGTGTAGCTCCGTGTGTCAGCGGCAATGCTAGCCGTCGGATAGGCTCTTCTGTCTCAGATTCACTTGTTGTCGATTTTTCTGGGTTTACGGGATTACGGGAGAGCGCGTCGGTGACTATATTTTCGCGGCCGGGCTTGTACACAAATTCATAATTATATTTTCTCAATTTCATTTTCCACCGAGTGAGCCTCTTGCCTGGATCGAGCTGAGTTCGCATCCATTTGAGAGGCTCGTGATCACTTATGAGCTTAAAACGCTTGCCGTAAAGGTAAGTAGAAAAGTGCTCTATTGAATCTATTATCGCGAGGCTCCTGCTCCGTAGTCCCGTAATTTTTTTCCGCTTTAGAAAATATTCTCGAATGGTACGCTACCGGGAGCTCTTGTCCGTCATGTTCTTGCGAGAGCACTGCGCCCAGAGCGTATTCGTAAGCGTCTGTAGTGAGAATAAATTGTTTTGATAAATCAAGGTACTGAAGAATCGCAGAGGGCTCTTCGCAAGTGACGGAAACTCCGTCTCTCTTCTCTGCCCCATATAAATTCTCTTCCCTTTTTGAGCAAATCTGAGAGCGGTCTTGCGTGATCTGAAAAATTCGGTAGAGTCCAAGAAATTGCCGTACATTTTTCTGAGTTTTGGGCTCGGGAAAACGCTTTACGGCCTCGAGCTTCTTTGGGTCCATACGCAAGCCGTCTTGGCTAACGATATAGCCCAGATAAGCCACCTCCTTGCGTAAGAACTCGCACTTATCTGGCTCTAAGCATAGATTAGCCTCTTCGAGACGCAGCATCAGCCGCCGTACTTTCTTCTGGTGCTCCTCCAGGGTCTCTGCGAAAACGACAATTCGTCGAGATGAACAAATAATTCGATGCCTTGGAGTCCTATTAAAACACGATCCATTAGTCGCTGGAACGTCGCGGGCGCGTTTTTCAACCCTTCCGGCATACGAGCGTATTCGTAATGCCCGTTAAGCGTTGAGAACGCGGTTTTCGCTCCGTCCTGCGGCTCCATCGGTATCTGCTGGAAACCACTGGCCAAGTCGAAGGTCGAGAAATAGTTCGTCTTACCCAGCTGCTCCAGTATTTCAATCATATTGGGCAGGGGGTACGCATCAGATATTGTTTTCTCGTTCAACCTACGAAAATCAATGACCATCCGCATACGATGATTACCCTGCGAATCGGCCTTCTTTGGCACGATCCAAACTGGGGAATTATATGGGGATCGCGAATGAACGATAGTACCGTCGGACAACTTTTTCCGTACCTGACGATCTAGCTCCTCCCTATAAATGACCGGGAAGCGATACTGCTTGGTATTTACAGGAAGATCGTCGACTGTTGGAATTTTGTGATAAACGAGATCAGTGCATCTCAGCTTATCCCCAGGTAATTTATACATGTATGGGAATTCTTCCACGAGCCGTCGGACGTGAGCAACCTCCTCTTCGTTTAATCTGTCGAGTCGGAGAGCTGCCACTATGGCCGACACTTGATCTTCGGGAGGCGCTACACTGATATCGCCCGATTCCGAGGCCTCCGAGTTACTCGAATAGCCCTCATCACTGCAGATTTTGTACGGCTTGAGTTTTTGGGGCTCTAAATTGAATGCTACGTCCTCGAATCGCGTATTAATGGCGAGAACTTGACAAGTGCCATCATGCTGTGTTATGATAGCGTTGCCGATGTACACGCCTTGCTTAGTTTTTATTCTTGGAAGATATCCATCGCTTGAATTTGCGTTGGATATTGGTACGCGAATTTGTTCCCGCATGCGCGCTCGAAGTTTGTAAATGCGAGGCGTATTTTGCGCTAATAAAGTCGGAGACGAGGGTTCGGAATTTTCTGGTGGGTTTTGCAGGAACGGCTTAGGCCGAATCGGGTCATACAGCGTGACCATAGTATTGTGATGGAACGAAATTTCTGCTTTTTCCGCGAAAAAATATGGGTTCCCGAGTAACGCGTCACTTTTCAACGGCAAACTTCGCATAACATAGAATTTAGTGGGTTTATCCGAAAACCGAATAAGTACTGAACCGAGTGTTGGTACATCTGTTGCCGAAAAACCCGATATCCAAATTCGGTCGTTCGTATCAATTATCAGATCTTGGTCGAGTGCTCTTAATTTAATCAGGCAGGCCGAGGAACCTGTATCTAGGAAAAATCGTCCCTTTTTATGACGCAATTTCGGCGCTTTCATCTTTACTACAGGGTCTTCTGTGGAGGCTGGGGTTCAGAGGACGAGGCGACGTTTTCCAGGAATCGTACTGACGACTGGTGGTCGCCCGGGCGGCTCACACGCTCCGTAGATGCTTGCTCTGCCGTACGGGTCGCCGGCGAATTCGCGCGACGAGCCTCCGAAGAGTTTAAAGGCTCTCGGAATTGTTGAGTCGACGGCGACGTGGACTGACTCCACAGACAACATGGGCAGCATAAACAGCGCCTGCTCATGGTGCAACAATTCTCACGACCACATCGTTGACGTGAGATTCCCGAATTTAACCTGGCACTCGAAGGGCAACAGGGGCAGCACGAACAACACCTGTTCGCGGTGCAGCAATTCCCACGACCACATCCACGCCGGTATTCTTCGTGGCGCATTCGCGGATCTCTAAAATCGTTCGGCCGTTTTAGTATCCCGGGTGGTCGCTGCTCTACTCGCTCTTGGCTCGCTGGTCGCGACCACCCTCGATCTCCCGACGGCTGCCAACCGCGATCGGCTGACGGAGACCAGTTGCGATTTCTGGGGTTTGACCAATTGGGGTTTGGCGACGGAGAACGCGACGCGCCGGGTGTATAGAGCACTTGAGCCGAGTCATCTCTAACGTGCTCTCGAGTTATTACGCGAGATTCGTGAAGCGCTAGCTTTTCTGCAATTTTAAAAGCGCCTTCGAGGCTTTCTGGCTCACGTAACGCTACTGCTGCGCTGATTGTCGTGGGCAACCCGTTGATAAAACAACTGAGGGCAATTTTGTGCAAAGGGTCGTGTTCCATAGCGGGGGGGTCTTCGTTAAATTGACTTTTAAACGCGGTCCTTCCCCCGCTTAGCAACATTCTAATCCTATCATAAAATTGACCCACAGTTTGGTCGCGTTTCATGCGAATTGAGCTGAGCGTTCGCGAATAATATTCGTAATTTTTGCCGCGAGCAATGCGCTCCTTCAGTAGCTTGATAAGCTGCTTCACGGATCTGATCGTCTCCCCATAGACGCAATTTCGCGGATCTCGCCTGAGGTGAGAAATCACCGCGCTGACAAATTGCCCTTCCGCGTTTGCCGGTACAAAAGTTGACGCATTCTGGATGTCCTGAAGGAAGTCCCTCAAGGGCATGTTCTTCCCGTCAAACGTGGGAATGTTTGCAAAATTATTTTGGATAGCCAAATTTTCGACCATCGTCGTTACGTTGGCCAAAAGTTCGGCCGATACCGTATCGTTAGCCATGTTGGGTAAAAAAATGAATATTTATATATATATATATATAAATATTCATTTATATATATATATATATATATATATATATATATAAAACAACCGGGAATGAATTTATCTAGAGACTACCGATTACACCGTCGTGTCCGTTAGGAAAATCCGACACGACGTGGAACGAAATCTGAAAATCCAGGTGGTGAATGAGGACCGTCCCCAAGGTTTGAATATGGCTCCTGTCGGCGAGCAGTACGTTTATGATAATATTGGAATCGATCGCAGTATCGATCGCAAGTGCGCCTAATCTGACGAAATTTGCTACGGCGGAGAAATCTACCAGAAAATTCCCGGATCCTCGCTCTAGCTCCGGAGCTACTAACGTCTCGGTCCCGTTCGGAACGCACTCCCTACGGACCATTATTCATAGGAAGGCCCCGGTAAATTTGAACACCAATGAAACGGCAATAATAATTTGAAAAAAAACAATAATTTTGAAGGAAAAAGGGAATGGAGGAAAAGAAAATTCCCAAATCCTAGGAAATTATCAGATTCATCCCACTTCTGACACCAATTAATATGTCACGAACGGAGCGGTCACGTTCGCGACTATATTAATCTCCTACGAGAAGCGCAAGAGCTTATATTTTTTTTTTTTTAGCGTGGATTCTCTGACGCGTCCCATACGGGATGTTCCCCTGGATTTAGGAGAAGGATTTTTAAATAATCAGGAGGCAATTTAGTAGGCAAAAGTTGGTCAATATATTCGAAAATATGAAATAGCGGTAGCGATTCAGAGCATTGACAGAGAAAGCATAATTTTCTAATTAAAATTAAACGCTTAAAACTAATCACGCCAACTCACGCATTCGGTTACTCCGATCCGCAGGCGAACACACACGCACTTAAACCTACACGACGATTGTTCGTGGCACAAAGTTAATTGTTCCTACACTTGGTTTCTCAATTAAACACTTGACAGTCCGACCGCCGCGACGCGTGCAACTTTTACGGTTTATTTGATACCAACTAACTTGGATCGAGATTCGATAAAAGAATTATTGCCACTATGCGGGTGCTGTAAGTGGAGTCACGATTGCTTCAGACTTCTCTGTTAGAAGGTTAGGGAAAGACCATTCCTAATATCCCTGCTCGGCTGTCTGATGGCTCGCTTGCCACTGGGCAACGAGCAGGGCGATTTTTTTAATAAAAATCAGCAAAATTCGCCCAGCAACTATATTCGAGCAGCCACGGTCAGACTGTCAGGAGTACATTTCATCACGTCCACCGCATCCTGGTGTGCGATTACACTCAGGATTTTAGCGGACGCTTGCGAAAACAACCACGAACAATCGCGTCTTAGGAATACTACTAAAGAAAAAATATTGTTGAAGAAACTAATCTTTAAGAAATTTTATATGACTAACGCGGGACGTGACAGCACCTCCATATCTGGCGGAGGCGCCTGACCATTTAGGCCTTCCATATGAAGGTGGTGGCCCATTCCGGCCGCCTGGGTCCCGCCGTACCCTTCCTGTGGACGACGTCCAGCTGTAATATAAGAAAATACAATGAAAAAAAAGCGAAATTGATTGGATATTGCATTTTTTGTAAGCCTAGAAGATACTTACAATGGCGGAGACGAGACGCCGGTTTAGTCGGTCGTGACCCACTATTACTCCTCCACTCATCGTCGACTTGTTGTTTTTTTTTGTAAAATGAATTCCTTTTAGTCTTCGCTCTGCGGCGGTTGACGAGTTAATGAGTCGGTGGCGGCCACTCCGTTCCAGCCACCGCTCGACAACGGGGGTAATCTGCGAAGTAAGCAGTCCCACGATCGAAAACTGCTTTAACCGTCGTATTGTGGTTTGAGGGTCGTCTTGTTCCTCGCCTGCTTTACCAATACTAGCATGGCCAACGAGGAATATGAACTAAAACCATTCACTGACAACCCCTGCATCTTCTACGAAGAGATAGGGAGCCTCACACAAACGAAAGCAACGTGAAAAGTGGCCATACACATGGATTTCTCCTGTGTACTCCGTCGAGAGAGGATGGTTAAGTTAAATTTGCAACGTGTGCGCGACGCGTGTAAAGTCGAGGATGGAACTGGTCAGGCCGATGAACTGTGTCATGCGGTTCTGGAAACCTTCGGACATATGTCATCAAGGGTAGGAGATGACATGGGCATCGTTCATGACCTAATCGAACCCGGATCGTTGCGAAGGCGCAGAAGACTTATCAATGGTATGTTGCGACCCGGAATTTCGGCAAGCAACGTTGCGAAACATTTATTGCACTTCGCTAATCACATTCAGCATATTCGCTGATCGCGAATATTGCATCAATTAAGCAATAATGCAATTCAGCATTATCATGTAGAAACTAGGGTGAACTGGAAGCGACAGCGCCAGGACATCGGCAGTCTTAAATCGACTTCGAGAGCAATCGGTTGGGCTCGCGAGTAGAGTACTTTAGTCAGTTGTAATTGAAATAAATACATTTTATATTTAAACTCGTGTGGATTCCAATCCTTTAATCGGTCCCGATCCCTTAATATATTAATTGAACCGAGTCAGGAAAAGGGCTGATCACCCTTTGAGCATTTCTGGCACAACAATTTGGTGGCAGCGGTGGGATTTACCGTAAGCGAAGTTTAAACAATCTACAACCAAACCCAGGAACGAACCCGACACGCAGTCGTTGGGGTAAATAGCCTGGTGCGATTCAACACGCAGTCGTTGAATCGTCAAGACGTCAGAAGGTACCACTGACGAGGACGAGCCAACTACGAGGTCAAGCACGACTGGAAGGACGTACAACTTGACCAAGGGTGACCAGAACGTCGCCAACCGGGGAATAACGTCGAGGTCAGCACGACTACGAGGACGGCAACCCTGAAGTTCCACAGCGCCATGGAAGGAATTCTAAATCTGTAAGTGGCGGTTATCTTTTTTTCAGAGCCAAATATTTAAAAAAAAAAAAAAAATCAAAAATTCCGTAGGACTGGGCCCGCGAGCTCATATCCTTCGTTAACAAAAATCGAGACCCTTACCAATAATCGGTGCAAGTTTGTAGCAACTTGCAGGGATTTTGGTATTAATTCGCGAAAGGCAGGAGGCAAGGCTATCTCCAACCACTGTCCATCATAACTAAATTTTTATAAAAAAATCCGTAGGACTGGGCCCGCGAGCTCATATCCTTCGTTAACAAAAATCGAGACCCTTACCAATAATCGGTGCAAGTTTGTAGCAACTTGTAGGGATTTTGGTATTAAATCGCGAAAGGCAGGAGGCAAGGCTATCTCCAACCACTGCCCATCATAATTTAAAAATATAAAAAAAAAAAAAAAAAAAAAAAAAAAAAAATTATATATATTTTTAATACAAGCCCTTCCGCGATAATAAAAAAGTTAACGAATCAACGATGGAAGACGGGAAGGAGACTCAGCAACAACGAAGGTCCAATTCCGAAAAAACCACACTACCGGGAAAGGATCTCGGAGCTGTGGCTGGAGTTGAAGCAGCCATAGGAGACATATCTCTGAGGACAGACGACGTCCTCAGACAGCTATCTCCTGCCGAAGGGGTAACAGATAAAGCAAAGGACCCACTCAATAAGGAAACTTTGGATTCTTATTTTGGGATCAACACCAAAAGAGGCACGTCGTTCACTAAAACGACAGGGAAAACTGAAAAAAGGGAACCAGTGACGGACGTCAACAGAGAAAAGGGGGCGAAGGTCCCAACGACACCGGAAGTGGACGGTGAAATAGATGCGCTGCTCAAGGCCAGTGGATTGGGCGAGCGTGAGGGGGCTCTAGCCAGAGCACGAGCGAATGCACCCGGCATTAGTGGTGGGAGTGCTCTGCGGAAAATCATCCCACCTAGTCGATGGGATAAAACTCCGGAAGTCCCGAAAAATAGACGGCCACGATATCCGGAAGGAACTCCGGAAATCGAGGACAGCGACTATGAGTTACCTCCTCCGTTGCGGAGAGGAGGAAGAAATGCTTCCGCTGGAGGAAGATTAGAGGAGCGAGGAGGGAGTCTTGCTCGTTCGGCAGCAATAACGGACCACAACGCCACACAAGACCTACTCGTGTCTATGCATCGACAAGGAAACGAGCTAGACGATCAGATGATGCTGATACAGCTACTTCAAGGTCAAGTGGAAAGGCTCGAAAAGGCTCTTTCCGAAAAAACAAATCCACGTACGGGAAGAAATGGCGAAGAAGTAAATAATGAACGAGAGTCAGCAGTAGTTACGCCCAGAGGACGGCCAACAAGGTCACCAGGAGATCCACCTGAAGGGTCACCATCGAGACCTCCAGGAGGGCCGAGAAGAAATGGAAATTGGGGACCACCGGGAGAACCTCCAGGAGGGGGACCAGGTGGAGATCCACCAAACGATCCGCCAGGGGGATTTGTGCAGAATAGGTTCAGTGAAGGACGGAGGTATCTCGACCTTGGATTGGCATTAAAACATGTAAAACATTTTGATGGCAGTGACTCAGCTGAACTAGACGGATTTTTGCGGTCATGTGAAACCGTATTTGCCAGGGTACGCGAAGATGACTACGAGTTACTACTGGCATTGGTTCTCAGCAGTAAAATTGGTGGACGAGCGACAAGAGAACTAAAGCATAAATCCATCTATACGCTTGAACAACTGAAAGCTGAGTTGGGAGCATTGTACGGCCATAGGAAATCACTGTCGGCCTTACAAATGGAATTTAACTCGTTACGGCAAGGACCGAGCGAAGATATAGCCGCGTATGCAGCTAGGACAGAGAAAATCACCGTAGAAGTGGTTGAAAAACTCTGCGAGACCGTATCTACCGAAAGAGATGCACGCACGGTGGAAACAATGACCCGAAAATGTGCACAAATGAATTTCGAGAATGGATTACACGGTCAGGTGCAAATATTGGTTAGATCACGTAATTACTCCTCTCTTCATGAGGCAGTGACCGGTGCAATAGAAATAAGCCACATGGTTCAGCCGAAAGGAGGAGCGGGAGGTGTTCATAATACCAATAATCGAAAATCCCTATCGGGAAAAGCAGGTGAAAGAAATTGCTATATTTGCGGAAATTCGGGACATCTGGCGAGGGATTGTACTCGCAGATCAGGAAGGGTAAGCCTCCCTGCCCCTAGTGCACCAAGGAACATAAATCAAGTTGAAATAATCTGCACTTATTGCAAGAATAAAGGGCACACCTGGTTGGAATGCAGAAAGCGATTACGGAAGAAGTATGAAGTAGGCCAAGGTCGCGAAGGAAACAGCAACGGCAGTAAGCAGCGCGGAAGCGATAAGCGAAAAGAATCCAGTATGGCCGCTAGAAATAATATCCGCACACTCGGGTCTTTGCAAATCAACACTATCACCACGAGAAGCCCGGTGAAAGACCCGAGTAGAGGAGTCAGCGATAAGCAGAAAGAATTCAGCATGGCCGCCGCGAGTAGTAGTACTACGTCTGCTACTACTACCAACGCGCGTACGTTGAGCGGCTTGCGATTCACCAAGGCACTGTGGCCAGGCGCCGCGGAGGGGCCGAGAGGGGAAGCGAGCGATAAGACGTTGCTACGGGTGCTAGAGGTATCGGCACCCACGACGAGTGCAACGGCCAGCGACATTGATATCGCCAGCACTACATCGGTACGGGGGGTTCTGACCCTTAAGGCCGATACAGGAGCTCAATGCAGCAAAGTGAAATATAGTTGCGTAAAAGCTGAGACTCCTATAACGGATAATGATGCAGAATTACAGGGCGCAGAAGGAAGTAAATTCCGGCCTATCTGTAAAGCGGAAGTGACCCTACAAATTCCAGGGAAATCCGTAAAACATTGGTTTTACGTTGTGAAAGATGAAATCCCAATAACAGTAAATGGATCATTGGGAATGGACTTCATCAAGAAACACAAGGCAAATATATTGCAGGGAGAGACATTCGAGTTATATGGACATAAAATGCCATTGGTAGATGGAAAATCAAAAATCGTCCTCACACCTCGGTCGGAAACCATTGCGTACGTATCTACTACGAGTCAAAATCCCGGAATACTCTCTCGAGTGGAAATAGGTGAAGGAATATTAATGGGGGCATGCTATACACCACCACTAGGAAGTAGCTGTGTGGTGAACCTCGTTAATACAAACGAGAGGGAAGTAGTAGTAGAGCGTCCGACGGTGACGCTCGAGCCGCTCGAGATAACAGAGCTCGACGCGGAGTCCAACGCTCTAAGTATGAATGCTGTGAGTAAAGAAAGAGGGGTATACCGACTCCAGCGGTTAGAAAGAGAGCTCAACATGAGTCACCTCAACGGTGAAGAGAGAGAAGCTCTACTTCAGCTCATAAGAAAATATGAAAATATCTTCCATCTAGAGGGTGATAAACTACCTTGTACTCATATGGTGAAGCACCGAATACCATTAAAGGAAGGCACTTTACCAATGAAGGTGCATCCTTATCGATTACCGGAAGCCCACAAAAAGGAGGTCGAACGACAAACTTGCGAAATGTTGGAGGATGGAATCATCCAACCCAGTAGGAGCCAATGGAACGCACCCTTGTTAGTGGTGGCCAAAAAACCGGATGCCTCTGGAAAAGTAAAAATGCGAGTAGTGGTGGATTTTCGGAAAATAAATGAAGCCACCATTGGAGATTCCTACCCACTTCCAAATATCACGGAGATATTGGATCAATTGGGAAAAGCCCAATACTTTTCCACTCTCGACCTTGCTTCTGGATTCCATCAAATTCCGATGGCTAAGGAAGATAAGGAAAAAACAGCATTTTCTACACCTCAAGGCCATTTCGAATATAATCGAATGCCATTCGGGTTAAAAAATGCGCCTCCAACTTTTCAGCGGTTAATGAACTCCGTACTAGCCGGAATACAGGGCATAAAATGCTATGTTTACCTAGATGACATTGTTGTTTACGGGAAAAACCTGCGTGAACACAATGAAAGACTAGAAGAAGTTTTCCGACGATTAAGGGAAGCTAGACTGGCTGTGAAGCCACAAAAATGCCAATTCTTGCGGAAAGAGACGCAATTTCTAGGTCACATCATTTCCGAGGACGGGGTACGGGCAGATCCGGAGAAACTTGCGGCTGTGAAGGAGTATCCTGCACCTAAAAATGTTAAACAAGTACAATCATTTTTGGGATTAGCTGGTTATTACCGAAAATTCATAAAAGATTTTTCGAGGGTAGCCAAGCCATTAACGGAGCTAATAAAGAAAGATACTAAATTTGAATGGACGGCTGTGCGCGATGCTGCATTCGAAGAATTAAAGAATGCATTAACAACTGCACCGG
Organism: Tromatobia lineatoria; assembly: GCA_949699805.1. NCBI lineage: Eukaryota > Metazoa > Arthropoda > Insecta > Hymenoptera > Ichneumonidae > Tromatobia > Tromatobia lineatoria. Next base: position 6,913,230 of record OX453034.1, read on the forward strand.
TATTACAATACCCAGATTTTCAGCAGCAGTTCTTGGTAACTACAGATGCATCGGATAAGGCTATTGGAGCCATCCTCTCGCAAGGCAAGGTCGGAGAAGACTTGCCTATATGTTACGCAAGCCGCACACTCTAAAAGGCAGAAACGAATTATACAACAACGGAGAAAGAATTGCTCGCTATAGTATGGGCTATAGCGCAATTTCGGCCCTATATATATGGGACGCGGTTTAAAGTGATAACCGATCATCAACCTCTCACATGGTTATTTGGGGTGAAAGATCCAGGTTCACGGCTAATGAGGTGGCGAATAAAATTGGCAGAACACCAATTTGACGTGGAATACAAGGCTGGCAAAAGAAATACCAACGCAGACGCGCTTAGTCGTATATATGTTACTACGAGAGCACGCGCGCGAGAAGGAGAACCTGTGCTGAAGGACGTGCGAGAGAAAGAGACAGAGCAACACGCCGTTTCTACAGACAGCGGCTCACCTATACGCACCAATACACCCAAGGCAGGCGAGTCGGGCTCCCGCGGTGCGAATATCAGCACAAAGCGGAGAGCCGAGGAGACAGAGAGAGCTATAGAGGATACCGCTCTACCATATAGCAAGCAGTGCAGGGAACAGGGGGCTGCGCCGCGGCTACCCGTGAGAGGTGGGAGCGCGAGCGAGCGACCTGGCTTGCAGCAGAGCGAAAGAGATGCTATGAGGCAACCGCAGCCAATCACTGAAATAGGTGAAGCAGTCCGCGCGGACTGCAATGCTTCTGGAAGGCTGGGGGAAGCGGAGAGCGGGGAGAACGAGAGTATACCTTTGCGCTCAAGGAGGGACAAGGAAGCTACGATGAAAAAAGAGTGTAGCTGCAGCAATGGTGTAACCTGTCCTTCTTTGGAGGATAGAGGGAAAATACTAAAGGAATATCATGATGCCCCTCTGGGTGGGCACCAGGGTATTAAGAGGACTCTGAAACGAATCCAAGCAAAATATGTATGGCCAGGAATGAAAAAAGAAATACAAAGACATATCGCTGCTTGTGAAAAATGTCAGAAGAACAAGCTCCGATGCAAGGGCAAAGTACCTATGGTGATTACAGACACGCCTGGACGAGCTTTCGAAAAGGTAGCTGTGGACATCGTTGGACCACTACCTTTGACATGTGCTGGAAATAAAAACATACTTACTTTCCAGGATGCTTTGACGAAATACAGCGCGGCTGTGGCCATCCCAAATCAGGAAGCCCATACAGTCGCGAAAGCTTTAGTGACGGAGGTAATTTGTCGGTATGGAACCCCCGAAATAATTCTTTCGGATAGGGGTACGAACTTTTTGAGTTCTACATTTAAAGAGGTCTGCAAGTTGTTGCGGATTAAGAAAATCCAAACTACTGCTTATCATCCTGAAAGTAATGGAGCATTGGAAAGGTCGCACCGAACTTTGGCCGAATATTTAAAAAATTTTATAGATGAAGATCAAGACGATTGGGATGAGTGGCTGCCGTACGCTATGTTCACGTACAACACCACTCCACACACAGCTACCGGAATGACTCCCTATGTGTTAATGTATGGACGCGAGGCCGAGTTGCCTACTGCGGTGAAACAGGAGCCGCGCTCCACTTACACACACGCAGACTATGCCAGCGAGCTGCGAGAAAGATTACGAGCCTCGTGGACGGTGGCCAGACATAATCTAAGCAGTGCGAAAGAGAGGGCGAAGCTGGATTACGACGTCAAAGCGAGACAGCGTGAATATCTTGTAGGTGACCACGTACTATTGCACGATAATACGGTACGGCGGGGACGATCAGCCAAACTGACACCCACATGGACGGGGCCACACACTATCACGGCGGTGCACAGTCCCGTCACCTATACAATTAAAATGGGACGTAAAACCACGACGGTTCACGTTAACCGTCTGCGACATTTCGTCGAGTATTAGGGTGTATGTATGTATATATTAGCTTATCGCATGCAACGGCCATTAGACCGTCCCCATGCTCCTAAGTGAGAGAGAAGATAGGGAGCACGGATGCGCCAGAAAAAGAAGGCTGCCACGTGCTCGCAAGAAAGAAGGAGAAGAGGATAGTGAGCACGGATGCACCAGAGAGAGAAGGCGACCACGTGCTCGAAAGAGGAAAGGAGAGACAGATAGAGAGAGAGAAAAGTAAGGCACGGATGCACAAGGGGCATCTACGCGCGTGAGAAGGAAGAAATGAGAAAAAGCCTTACTCATGGAACTGACGCAAAGTGCGTCCTCATGAGTCTATTTCAAGGAAGGATGGGGTCATCCGCGATCTATTACGCGGGGGAAAACTTAAAATTACGAAAGAAAAAAACACATAATTTTTGTTTTTGGTTTTTAAAGTTTATTATAGGGAGGGGATAATCCCCTCCCCAGCGGAAAATACATTACGAAGACATTATATTGCGAAGAATTAAATAAGAATTTCGGCTGCGGCCCCGCATATCGGACACTGCCGATGGCAGTGGAATAAGCGGCGGAGGCCGAGGAAATCCGCCGCTCCGACGTCCTCCTCGTCGCCGCCGTCCCAAATGTATGCGGCGTGACGCCTCGCGGCCTGGCGGCGGCGCCGCACCGTGAGGGCCTCCCTGACAAAAGTGCAGGCCCACTCCGGCCTCTGGGGTCGCCTCGCCGTCCCCGGAACATATATTATAGAGTTCTGAAAAAAAAAAGGGAGAGAAAAGAGTTAGAAAAAGTTAGGCTCATAAAATAAATTGAATAAGAGATGCTACTCACGATCGCCTCCAGCAAACGGCGGCTTAGGCTCCCGCCTGGAATTATCACTGCTCCACTCATTATTGAAAAATATTTAGGTGCTGCGACGTGGACGTTGAGGCGGTTGACGAGTTAATGAGTCGGTGGCAACTACTCTGTTCCAACCACCGCTCAACGACGGGGGTAATTTACAAAGTAAGCAGTCCCACGGTCGAAAACTGCTTTAACCGTTGTCTTCTGGTTTCAGGATTGCGCTGTTCCTCGCCTACCTTATCAAAACCAGCACGGCCAACGAGGAATATGCGCTGAAACCATTCACCGACAATCCCGGCATCTTCTACGAGGAAATTGGAAGCGTCACACAAACAAAAGCGACATGGAGACTTGCCATACACATGGATCTCACATGTATACTCCGTCGAGAAAGGATGGTTAAATTAAATTTGCAACGTGTGCGCGACGCGTGTAAAGTCGAGGATGGAATTGGTCAAGCCGACGAACTATGTCACGCGCTTCTAGAAACCGTCGAACACATGTCAGCAAGGGTAGAAGATGGCATGAGCACCGTTCATGACCTAATTGAACCCAATTCGTTGCGAAGACGCAGAGGACTCATCGATGGAATGGGATCGATAATCAAATCAATCACCGGAAATATGGATGCTGCAGATGCGGAGCGGATTAATCACCAGATAATGGCCCTGCAGGCGGGTGAACGAACCCTAAAAAGAGGCATCAAGGGAGAACTGCAGGTCGTTTCCTCCACTCTGCGGTTATTTAACGATACCGTGGACAGGATAGTGGCCAATGAGAACACCCTTCTCGGCCTTGTAAATGCAGCACGGCGTGATCTAATCGCTAACAAAGACCAGCTCATGAGACGTGTACGTCTTGACGAGAGCCTAACTGCCGTAAGTGTGGTGGTAGAGGAACTCCTCACCGACGTGCGGGAGTTAGTATTGCTCCTGGCCGAGATATCAACGGGAAAGGTGAGCGCAGTTGTACTACCACCGCGTAAGCTAGTGGAATACCTCACGGATGCACTACCACACCTACCGGCTGGCACTGGATTCCCCTTACCGATAGTAAGGAGTGAGGCAAACTCCTTGATGCGACTCATCGACGCGCGGGCATACAGTGATGGAACAGCGGCCATACTGCTATTGGATATCCCGCTGATAAGCTCACAGCGTTACACCGTCCACCGGCTATACCCCGTGCCTGTGAAGGGTATCAATGACACCTACTACTACGTAGATACAACAGAAGACCTCGTAGTAGTAGATCAGGCGAACAGAAATTTTTTGCGGATGTCATCAGTAGACTTGCGGAATTGCAAAAATTTCGGAAAAAATTTTATATGCTCTCCTCAGCACCCTTCGGTGCCCATCACAAAAAATGCACCATGCGAAATACTAACCTTGGTAAAAATCGACACTGAGGGCGGTCTCAGGTGTCCTAAGCGAGTTTTAACTCTGACCAGCACGCTTATCATCCCTATGGAGCAACCCGGAAGATGGATGTACATCGCACCTTCAGAAGAAATAGTAACAATAACTTGTAACAAAAAACCCGCGTTCCGCGAATCGTTAATAAACTCGGGTATTTTGGCTCTGATAGGTTCGTGCGAGGTAACCGCCCAAGATTTTAGTATTCGGACCCTTAAAAGGGTCACAGACACTCGGAACGAGGAATATCTACCACCGTTCAATCTTACATTATCCGACATCGATGTGAATTATCATTCACATTTACAAAAAGTTAATAAAAAAGTGCAGTTCTTAAGTGTATTGCGGAATCCCGAGGAGTTAAGGACCCTTGGTTCACGCGTGAAAGAGATAACTAGAGACTTAGATAAAGACAATAAGTACAGTAAGCAGTGCTACCATAATATAGCACTGTATTCTTTAGTAGCCTTAGTTTTTGTAGCCTTGGCCTGCTATGCCGCATATCGGTTACACCGGCTGAGGCGAAGATGCAACGCGACACCGGCAAGGCCAGAGGAGGCGGTGACCCCTCAAGAAGCACCGTCCGCAGTCGAGATGCGTGCGGAGCCAGTGCCCCCGCGTATCAGTAGTTTACATGTAGATAGGGCTGCTACAATTCAGAGGCACCCATTGCGTTTTTCATATCATGCCAGAGCTACAGATAAGCCATAATTTATAAGAATATCCATAAGTCACATAAATAGTCGAAAGTTCAACCAACTTGCTCAGAAGAAAAATTTTTTTTGAACCTCAAAATTTTTCTTTTTAAGGGGGGAGGGATGTTGCGACCCGGAATTTCGGCAAGCAACGTTGCGAAACATTTATTGCACTTCGCTAATCACATTCAGCATATTCGCTGATCGCGAATATTGCATCAATTAAGCAATAATGCAATTCAGCATTATCATGTAGAAACTAGGGTGAACTGGAAGCGACAGCGCCAGGACATCGGCAGTCTTAAATCGACTTCGAGAGCAATCGGTTGGGCTCGCGAGTAGAGTACTTTAGTCAGTTGTAATTGAAATAAATACATTTTATATTCAAACTCGTGTGGATTCCAATCCTTTAATCGGTCCCGATCCCTTAATATATTAATTGAACCGAGTCAGGAAAAGGGCTGATCACCCTTTGAGCATTTCGGGCACAACAGGTATGAGATCGATAATAAAATCAATCACCGGAAATATGGATGCTGCAGATGCGGAGCGGATTAATTGCGAGATAATGGCCCTACAAGCGGGTAAACAAACCCTAAGAAAGGGCATCAAGGGACAATTGCAGTTCGTTTCCTTCACTCTGCGGATATTTAATGATACCGTGGATAATATAGTGGCTAATGAGAACACTCTCCTCGGCCTTGTGCAGCGCGGCGTGATCTAATCGCTAACAAAGACCAGCTCATGAGGCGTGTAGTTTTTGACGAAAGCCTAACTGCTGTGAGTGTGGTAGTAGAGGAGCTCCTCACCGACGTACGGGAGTTAGTATTGCTCCTGGCCGAGATATCTACAGAGAAGGTGAGTGCAGCGGTACTACCACCGCGTAAGCTAGTGGAGTACTTTACGGATGCACTACCACATCTACCGGCTTGCACTAGATTCCCCTTACCGATAGTAAGGAGCGAGGGAAACACCTTGATGGGGCTCATCGATGCGCGGGCATACAGCGATGGAACAGCGGCCATACCGTTACTGGATATCCCGCTGAGAAGCTCACAGCGTTACACTGTCAACCGGCTATACCCCGTCCCTGTGAAGGATATCAATGACACCTACTACTGAGTTGATACAACGGAAGATCTCGTAGTAGTGGACCAAGCGGATAGAAATTATTTGCGGATGTCATCGGTAGACTTGCGGAATTGCAAAAATTTTGGGAAAAATTTTATATGCTCTCCCCAGCATCCTTCGGTGCCTATCACAAAAAATGCATTATGTGAGTTATTGACCTTGGTAAAAATCGACACTGAGGGCGGCCTCAGGTGTCCCAAGCAAGTTTTAACTCTGACCAGCACGCTTATCATCCCTATGGAGCAACCCGGAAGTAGGATGTACATCGCACTTTTGGAAGAAATAATAACGAAAGCTTGCGATTAAAAGCCAGCGTTTCCCGAATCTTTAATAATCTCGGGTATTTTGGCTCTGATAGGCTCGTGCGAGGTACCCGCCAAGATTTTAGTATTCGGACCCTTAAAAGGGTCACAGACACTCGAAACGAGGAATATCTACCTCCGTTCAATCTTACATTATCCGGCATCGATGTGAAATATCATTCACAAATACGAAAAGTTAATCAGAAAATACAGTTATCAAGTGTATTACGGAAACCACGAGGAGTTAAGGACCCTTAGTTCGCGTGTGAAAGAAATAGCTGGAGACTTGGATAAGGACAATAAGTACAGTGAGCAGTGTTACCATAATATAGCACTGTATTCTTTAGTAGTCGTAGTGTTTGTAGCCTCGGCCTGCTATGCCGCATATTGGTTACACCGGCTGATGTGAGGATGCAACGCCACACCGGCAAGGCCAGAGGAGGCGGTGACCCCTCAAGAAACACTGTCCGCAGTCGAGATGCGTGCGATGCCGGTGCCCCCGCGTATCTGTAGTTTACATGTAGATAGGGCTGCTACAATTCAGGGGCACCCATTGCGTTTTTCATATCATGCCAGGGCTATGGCTGATAAGCCATAACTTTTAAGAGTATACATATGTTATATAAATAGTTGAAAGTTCAACCGACTTGCTCAGAAGAACATTTTTTTTTGGAAATTGAAATTTCTTTTTTTAAGGGGGGAGGGATGTTGCGACCCGGGTTATCGACAAACAACTTCGCGAAACATTTATTGCACTATTCGCTGATCGCGAATATTGCAATCGTATCATGCGACATCTTGTCAATTAATAAGTAATGCAATTCAGCATTATTATGTAGAATACTAAGGTGAATTGGAAGCGACACATCCAGTCCATCGTCAGTCTTGAACTAACTTCAAGAGCAAACGGTTGAGCTCGCGATCAAGTATCGAAACCATTTTTTTATCGATAATCTCGTTTATGAGATTATGGAACGTTGTATCTTGTATTTAAATAAATATTATTATCGTTAAAGTCCGCGTGAATCCCAATTCTTCAATCGGTCCGAACCCAAAATCTCAATTCCGATACCGTTTCGAAAGGGCTGATCACCCTTAGAGCATTTTGGGCACAACATGCTCTTGTCGTGGTAGGTAATCGCCACTTTAGAATTCTCTAAAGGAAAAATTGATGAAAATGGATTTGCACTTAAGTAAAATATGAGTACGCTGTGAATCTCGTTTAAATTTATCAATTCAGTAGAAAGTTAGTGAGCTGTACACTTATTGTAACGGAACGCTTCGCTACTGCACCGCTACAAGTACTCGGAAAATTTTTTTTGTAACTACGGAAAATTATGAATTCCCAAAGTTTAGTTGTTCCCGAAATAAAATTCGAGATATTCCTTCAATAAGCGAAATAAATCGATATTATTGAAGGAATATCTCACCAAAATATCACCACGCTCATCCCAAAACAAGGCAGAGGACGAGCGTGAGAAATAGCCGCTCAGTCGAAGAGCGAGACAGCCCAGCAGCTCGCTCGAAGGAAAGAGAGAGAGAGAGAGAGACAGGTACACTAACACATTGTAGCCAAGATAACGAACGACCTAGGCGGTACAAACACAATCGCGTACCAAAACCAAATACATTTCAATAGAGTACTGCGGCACCTTTCGTACTCATAGTAAAATATCATACGCTCTCTCTCTAAAAAGTTAATTTGCCAAAATCTCCCTTATTTTCCTACCTAACGAGCTGCATAAAGACTCAAAATTAAAAGCACGACGCGGGACACTCTCGGCAACATAATTAACACCATGCTGCAAAAAAACTCAGGAAGTATGCAACAGTCGGAGACAAAAGCCTGGATTGTTGCATATTCCTTAACTAACAACACGCACAAAATATACCAACTTAAAAACAACAAGGGATTAACCGAGCGACCAAAATCTCGTCTTTTGATTGAACAAAAAACCATTGTTCAACCAAAAGACAATTTTCAACCTACATAAAGCCAACGATAACACGGGCAATAAAGAGGAAACCTCCTCTCAACCCCCATAGAGCCTCAAAGCGCGAGAAAGTTCGAGAAACGATGTCGACGAACAAACATCGTTCGATGATCACGTGACCGCCACGTCGACCAAATGTGCTGCCACGGGGGTACCAGCAACTATACCGTTGCACCCCCCCGTCTATCTGAATGAGCCCAGGGTATATAACCAGCGGCACTGGACGGCTCGAGACTCTTCTTTTCGATAACTCTTCAAGTTCGAGTCACATACTGCTGCTTCCCAGCACAGGCAAATATTCGTTCGTTTCGTAAAATTATTGTAGAGTAGCATCCAGTAAGGAACTCACTCTCGAGGCTTGGGCCCCTCACATTGCGTTTTGGCTCTCAGGTCTGAGAGTGACCGATAGGAAATCCAACGTATAAGTGTCTCTTACGCACAGCGCGCTGGCCGGCATTATACGTTGCATTAGGGCCACATTTCAAGTCCAGGTCCCCACACACTGCGTTGTGGCTATCTGCCTTGTAAGTGTGTGACGAAAGACTTGTTGTACCCCGAGCACTGCGCTTCGGCTAACAATAGCTCTCACAAATAATTTGGGAATCTACTTTGCATAGTTGGCAGATTACGCGTACACAGGTGTGCGTTAATAAGAATCCACCCGTAGGAGAGGGAGACTGCCTTCGGTCCTTCTCTTACGTGTTAGTGGACCAAACGCACACTTGAAACCCTGCCCGAATTATTGTGATTTATCACAATACTTCGGATGGTTAGGTGTGCGCGCGTGACCTGCGAATTGTGGGAAGAGGAGTGTGTATCTTCCGTCTCTCTTCACTTGGGGCACTTGCGTACTCGCTCTTTTCAGAGCGAAAGGGTGATCAGTGCAAAAACGAGTAAGTAGCTCCTTGCCCCCCTTCCAGCGGGGCCACGGGACGGCGACGGACGACGAAACACACTTCGAGGCCCACTATTGTCTTGTGAAGAGGTAGGCGTAGGACAAGGAACGCGATAGATACAAACAACAACTGAGTAGGCCTACTCAAAAACGTACTTGACAGACGGACGACAGGCGAATCGCGTACCCTCAGCATAATCAAAACCGCCACTCAAAAAAAATTTGGGTAACATCTCAACCAATTCACCGTTTTATCCTTGATTAATGATATTTTCCTTCAATGTCCAATGATTTCAACGACAGATTACGGAAAAATCTTATGATTTTTCAAAAGTTTCTCTGTGGATGAGGACATATTCATCGGAAGCGATCACAAGTGGCGCGAAACACATGTGATCGACATATAATTTTCATTTTTCACCCCTTCATTCAGCCTGACGCATCATTGCGTTAGATAATAATTTCATATCTTGCGATTTGAGTGTAAAGCTCCCTAATGCTAAATCCCAATTGCGGTAGGAATTTCGAGTCAGTAAATTAGAAATTTCTCAGGATAGTTTCCTGCATGCGTAGTATCGGATCGCGTTGCGATGACGCGAATATTTTCTCCTTCTTTTGTAATTTGAGTGTAAAGCTCACTACAGCTAAATCTCCATTGCTGTAGGAATTTAGAGCCCGTAAAATTGAAGTACTTTCAGGACATTCTCCTGTGTGCGTAGGTTAAGTCGCGTTGCGAAGACGCGAATATTATTTCCTTTCGACTAATAGTGAGTTGAGTGTAAAGCTCCGTACGGAAGCACCTCCGACCGTACGAATTTAACGTCATAGTAGTAAATACATTGCTCCGGAAATTATCCGCTTTACAACACCTCGGTTAGGACTCGCGAAGGTGGAGGGTAACCCCATTGCATCCCGGTTGACCTCGTGCAATCCCCCACTTCCCTGCCCGAACCGCCTTCCAAAACCGCTCTTTCTAGAGCGCCGATGATGATGAAGGCAATCTCTCGTCGATAGACATATGAAAGAGACAATCAGACCAAATCTGAGGACCATTAAAAATAAAGAAACATTAAATCCCATCATCCTGCCCCAAAGATCATCCCGGTCCAGTACATGAATCCTGAAATCCGCCGTCCATGCATAGCGGATACAAACAAATAACCAAAGCTTCGCCCCGTTAGAGTAAAAAAAAAAAATAAATAAATAAATAAATAATAATAATAATAATAACAACAACAATATAATCGCAAGAAATTGCGATTTAATCCACCACGGTAAAATCGCGAAACGTTTCATTATACGTACCTGAAAAGTACCATTTTCCAAGGGAAATGCCAGTATAAACTGTAGTATATTGTGACGGTATTTAGCCAGTTAATATTAATTTTATTGGATTCGGGATTCAAGCAGGGATCGATAAATAATTCAAACGTTTTATTAGGTAGAAGTAGGGTATATTTACGGAATCGTTTTTAAAATTTACACTATTCTCAGCGCTATCTACAATTCAAGTGGTGCTGAAATGCCTCAGTTAACCGCGGCAGTTTCCTTATTTTTTATTTTATTTCCGTGATATGAATTTCTGTTAACGGACAGCTTTCGGCGCTTCTCCGTGGCCAGACGTCACTCGCAATTATTATGGATTCCGCTAATTCCCTACTCGCATGTATCTACTGACACTCTCGCACCTGCTTAATAAATATTATTTCCATCTCATATTTCGTAGCGCTATTTATTCGCCTCACCTTTTTCCTATCCGTTTCACTCTATTGCGCATGTAGAGGAGAGATTCTCCTATCCGAAATTTGATTATTCGCTTGCTTCGGTATTTTTTCGGTATTAAAAGGTTTCTTCGCTCGCTTGAATATTTTTTCTATTTGTCGCTTTCTTGTCCGTCTCTTTCACGAGGTAACCGCTAAGAGCAGCGGCTGAAACCTCCCCGCGAAGAACATCGGCTGAGAGCCAAGGGGGGCAGAGTCCCGCGCGCTCTTCCTTATCAATGTGCGGGTTCCCCTCTCCCCACTCCTCTAGCCCAGACTTGTTTTTCACTAAACTTACGGTTCAACGGCCTGACGCCCGTGGTAATTCCCGAAGGGCACTAACATGTTTCCTGGCAGTCGCTGATAGCAAAAACACCTGTTACCGTTAAAGACGGTTATTTTCGATATCGATCAACATCTCGATAATACATAAGAAACTGTTTCCGCAGTTTCCAAGGGCACCATCGTGTTCATTATCCGTTGCCGATAGCAAAAATACGATGTTGCCGTTGGAAACGTTACCTATTCGAATATTGATTCGAATATCGCTTTTAAATTCTTCCATATAAGGTTTCGGCGGCAGCCACCCCGTCTCAGTATTTTTCCTTGAAACAAAAAACCCAAAAATCCTACAACTACAAAGCTGAAGTCCCCTAGAGTTCTTCCCTTTATTTTAAATGGGCACTAGGAGCTTTCGCGCCAGGAAAAATTCTGCGACCTATTCGGGTCCAAGCCGCTTTTGCCGGACTAGCCGCAGCCGTCACGAATTGTAGAGTGGCGGGATTCAAGGCCAGATTCTCATGCAGTATCGATTAACATAAATTCCGAATCACGGCAGCGTCTCGAGACAAGTACAGTTACACTGCCGCAGATCATTTACTGGCGCCAACTCGTTCTACACACTTTTTTTCGAGGTTAATTTGTTATATTGATAAAATGATAGCGTTTTCAAGTCTTTTATAGATATAATCAGATACAACAGGCCAAAATAATTCGTTCTAAGACCAAAACGAGCGTTCTACGTTGTGACCCGAAGTTCTCTCCTAAAATGGTGGGAGGGGAAAACGGGTGAAATAAATAATCAACGCAGTAGTTTTATTAAAAAAACTAAAAACTACTTTAATTATTCAAAAAAAATCAAAAATTACAAAAAAATATTAAAAAGAAAAAAAAAAGAAAAAAAATGGCGAGAAACAAAATTATAATAAACAAAATATGGGCGCCAGTTGCAAATCGGTGCAACACCGTTTCTGAAATTAATATTTAAAAAACTAGGAAATACTACAAAATCTCAAACCACGAAGTGGGAGAATAAATACGTGAAATAATTTAAAAAAGGGGCATTAGCTGTCGGGGAGGGCTGAGACAACGGTCAGGGCGAGGGGCAAAATGGCCTAACGGTCGGCTCTTATAAATTACCTCGGTGATCTCAATTACGGTAATAATCCGAGTGGCACAAAAATAGGGTTTTGGGGTCAATAAATACTACGCGTAATTTGTTAAAGGGGAAATACAAAAAAAAAAGGGGGGAAGAATTTATATTGGAAATTCGTAAAAAGTCCGAAGGACGATTTACGAATTTTTAACCCTTTGAAGCATACATTTTTCCTGACATAAGATCTACTTTAAATTTGGGGTCCGGGGGTTTTTTGGGTCGCTGATTACGAATCCGAGCTCAAAATCCGGAAATTCATTATGGCGGATCCAATATGGCGGACCAAAATGAACAAAGTAGCTTGATGAAGATGAAACTCGGTATGCAGGGGTTTTTTGGGTCGCTAACTACGAATCTGAGCTCAAAATCCAGAAATTCAATATGGCGGATCCAATATGGCGGACCCAAATGCACAAAGCAGCTTGATGAAGCTGGAACTCGGTATGCAGGGGTTTTTGGGGTCGCTGATTACGAATCCGAGCTCAAAATTCAGAAATTCAAAATGGCGGATCCAATATGGCGGACCAACATGCTCAAAGTAGCTTGATGAAGATAAAACTTGGTATTCGGGGGGTTTATTGCGTCGCTGAATACGAATCTGAGCTCAAAATTCAAAAATTCAAAATGGCGGATCCATTATGGCGGACCAAAATAAACAAAGTAGCTTGATGAAGATGAAACTCAGTATTCGGGGGTTTATTACATTGCTGAATACGAATCTGAGCTCAAAATCCAGAAATTCAAAATGGCAGATCCAATATGGCGGACCAAAATGCTTAATGTAGCTTGATGGAGATGAAACTCCGTATTCGGGGGTTTATGGTATCGCTGAATACGAATCTGGGCTCAAAATTCGAAGTAGCGGATCCAACATGGCGGAGCAGAATGCACAAAGTAGCAAAGTAGCTTGATGAAGATGTAACTCGGTAGGCCCTGGTTTTTTGGGTCGCTGAATACGAATCCGAACTCAAAATTCAGAAATTCAAAATGGCGGATCCAATATGGCGGACCAAAATGCACAAAGTAGCTTGATGAAGATGAAACTCGGTATGCAGGGGCTTTTTGAGTCGTTGAAAACGAATCTCAGTTTAAAATTGAACAATAAAAATTGCAGTTCCAATATAGGATAATGGCTTGGTCACTGATACTAATCTGAGCTTATAATTTGAAAATAACGAATGCCAGATTCAATTCGGTGGACTGAAACATAAAATTGTCTTGATGTAGAGGAAACTCGGTGCTTCAGGGTTATTGAAGTCGCTAATTTTGAAGCCAGTCAAAATATATAAATTAAAAACGTTCTAGTATGGCGTCCCAACGTGCAAGAAGTTACTTGACTTGAACGAAAGTCATTACTTCGAGCGATTAGACGTCACACATTACAAAACTGAATTCGAGATACAGGCATTAGAAGTATTGAACCAAAATAAAGGTAGTATTATGATTTGAATGTAACTCAGTACTCTGGATTTTTTGTGATAGCTGATTAGGTTGCATGCAGTCCAGCCGAATAACCGTTTACATCGCGTAGTGGCTATCGTATTATCAGATACTTACGGCTACGTAGTTTATTCTGTTTTCATGCTTGCGCAGTGTAAAACGCCAACGGGTCAAAAAATTGCACAGATAAAAACATATTGAGCATCTCCGATGTTCTAGTAATTCCAGTAAAATCTCCGGTTTTCGTTTGTCATATTGCATCCGCCATTTTTTATTTCTGGATTTTTAGTTCAGATTCGTAATCAGCGACCCAAAAGACCCCCGCATACTGAGTTTCATCTTTATCAAGCTACTTTGAGCATTTTGGTCCGCCATATTGGATCCGCCATTTTGAATTTTTGGATTTTGAGCTTGAATTCGTAATCAGCGACCGAAAAAACATCTCTGAACTCATTTTTTGTTCATTGTTTACCTGGCGGATTAACTATAATTACATTTATTATCTAAAAAACGTGTTTTTTTGTACTATAGTAATTATTAACATCCACTAAGTGAAACATAAACCCTTAATAGTCATATTGTAGTAGCAATTGGTCTTCTAACATCCTAAATATACATTTACATTCGTCGTTATGCGCTAAAAAAAATTTTTATTGAAGAAAAACAGAGTTGAAGTAGGTGACATACCAGTATGTCACTATGCTTCAAAGGGTTAATTAAGAAAAAAAAATAATTACAAAAATAAAATAAAAATAAAACAAATTTTCGAGGGAATAAATAATAATAATAATTAAAAAATCACAAATTGTCGGAAGGACAATTTGGAATAGGGTGACGGGTGTTAATAAATAATTGTGGGGGGGTATATTGGGGTACTCAGTGCTTCTTCGCACGAGTATTGACAGGTGGGCAAGATGGCTGATAACGAGGGGACACTCGTTATCTATTTATGGGGTATTACGGGGTGGTTTCGGTGGCAAATAAGGGTGAAAGGGGTTTCACGGGGCGTAAAAAAAATTGGGCTAAAAACTTACGATACTTTGGTAATAAAAATCAACTAAAAACACTCAGCACAACTTTTCGTTGGCGCAGACTCAATTCAAACACTCTTGTCGTAATCACGAACACGGGTATCTTTCTCGAAGTAGAAAACGTTATTGCCCTTTCGAAGTCAGAAAACGTTATGGCGATTATCCTCGCCGTCTTCTTCCTCGAATTTTTCCTAATTTCCTAATTTTGCTATTGGTTGATTTGCATAGGGGAGAGACATTAACGCCGCCGCGGGTAGTAATTGCAACGCGTGATGGTAGTTCGACGAGTGGGAGATGGATGGCGGCAGGAGTCCCGTTGGATCCCTCATCGATACCCCATCGATAGACAACGGCTGGCGATCCTCGTTCCTCCTTGACCCGCGATGACGTCATCCGCGCTACAATCACGCTCCGCAACGCTCATTGTCCCTCTCCTATACTCAACACTGCTATTAGCTATAGGCGGGCGGGGAGGGAAAGCATGGGAAGAAGCTAGTGTTATTGTTTTCGGGAATGTGTTGTGCGCGTTCGGGCAGTGCGTATCGAGATTTCGCTTTAGCGAAATTTCTCGTTACAACGTTCACTCGTTTAGGTGATATGGTCATTTATATTTCAAAACTTCCCTGAAATATTACACTTTTTCAGCGGTCGACTCTGTGATTTCGCACACTCATCTTTCGCAACCTGCCGACCACTATGTTTCGCAACCTACTAATCACTATAAGAAAATCATAAGCGTCATCCAGTGATGAGCCAGTTTATGAAATACACGCCGAAGCAATAGTATATACATTGTTAATTTAATAAATGAACGATTGCTCTACAGATTTGGTCTCCAGGCCAATTCGTCCATATTTTCTGATTTCCAGGTCGACCGCTCCGTAGTTATTCGTATCCGGGTCGACGGCTCCGCCGTTTTCGTTGTCCAAGTCGATCTCTCCATAGTTTTAGGTGCCTAAGTCGATTTCTCTATAGTTTTCAATATCCAGGTCGATCCCTCAACGGTTTCAGATGTCTACGTCGACCTCTCCATAGTTTTCGGTGTCTAGGTCGACGTCTCCGTAGTATTCGATGTCCAGGTCGACCGCTCCATAGTTTTTCGTGTCCAGGTCGACGGCTCCGCAGTTTTCGTTGTTCAGGTCGATCTCTTTATAGTTTAAGGTGCCTAAGTCGTTTTCTCTATAGTTTTCGATGTCCAGGTCGATCTTTCCAAGGTTTCCGATGTCTACGTCGACCTCTCCATAGTTTTCGGTGTCCAGGTCGAGCTTTCCATAGTTTTCCGTATCCAGGTCAATGGCTCCATAGTATTCGTTGTCCAGGTCAACGTCTTCGTAGTATTCGTTGTCCAGGTCAACGTCTTCGTAGTATTCGTTGTCCAGGTCAACTTCTCCATAGATTTAGGTATCCAAGTCGATTCGTCCATAGGTTCTGATGTACAGGTCGAACTCTTCGTAGTTTTCGGTGTTCTGGTCGATCCTTCCATGGTTTCAAATGTCCAGGTCGACCTCTCCATAGTTTTCGGTATATAGGTCGACCTCTCTATAGTTTCGGTATCCAGGAACGCCTTCAACTCGGCCAGGTGGGTGGACATCCTGGGAGCACTCAGAAACGCCCTCAGGGTTCCACCCTACTTGGTCCGGGTGGTGGAGGACTACCTGCGCAACAGACGACTGACGTACGAAACAACAGCAGGACAGGTGACAAAACAGATCACCGCGGGGGTGGCCCAGGGATCCATCCTTGGGCCGGACTTTTGGAATGGAGTCGAAGACAGCCTGCTCAGGCTGGAGCTCCCGCTCGGCGTCTCACTCGTTGCGTACGCTGACGACGTGGCGGCGGTGATCGTGGAGCGGACTCCAGATCTGGCGCAGTTGAAACTGAACCAGACGATGAGACGGGTTGGACGATGGATGGCAGACCACGGACTGCAACTGGCAACAGAGAAGACGGAACTCGTTTTCCTCACGAGGAAACGTATACAGACGGAACTACCTATGAAGGTCGGGACTGAAGACATCAAGGCTACGGGGGAAGTCAACTATCTAGGGGTAACTATAGATACTAAGATACAAAAGACTCACATACAAAAGACGACTCACAAGGCGGCGAAAAGGGTGACATCCTTGAGCCGCCTCGAGCCCGGCCATCACTCCCGACAACATCGTGGAGGTGATGCTCCACGGAACAGACTGGTGACAATTAGTCGCCACATTCATAGAAACGATACTAAGACGGAAGAACACCGACCGCTGCCTGACATGACGGACCTGACGTAATTTAAAAAAAAAAACGGACTTACAGAAAGACACACGAACAGCTAGAAGTAATACTAACGTAGTTCCTGGTTGAGGGGGGGGGGGGGAGACGCGGAGGATGACGCGGACAGAAGTGGTTTACCCTCACCTAGCCGAAAATTCCCTTGTTTTTTTTACTAGGGGAGGGGGGTCTAGCTGGTATACTCTCGCGGAAACCGTAGTCGAGAGGGGGATACCACCCCTCGCTCAGCACAATGAAGCGAGATGTAAGTCCAGCACACGGGCGCCGACACTTCTCCTGGTGTGAAGGGGCAACCCCTAACGCTGGGTGTAGCGAAGGCGTCTACGGTCTATAAAAGATTTTTCCCTATATTTTTGCCACAGAAAAAAACAATAATAATAATAATAATATTACCGCCGTTTCAACGCGGTGAGACAATTTAATTTTCGACGCACGTGAGGTGGAGGGAGGTAGAGAATACCGCGTTCTTGTAGTCGAATGTAGGTTTTTCTTTTATTGTTTATTCCAAAATAGAGCGTGGGGAAACCCAAACGTGAGAACTAAAAGTGCCATTCATCGGCGTGTAAGAGAAAACGAAATGGTTTCAAAATGAGGGAGTGGTGGCAGCTCTGGCCTGTTGTTCCCAGGCGTCCGGGTTGGTCAGGCTGTAGGGGTCGATCCGGGGCGTAGCCGCGATGTCGGCTGCCAGCTGTTCATATAGCGCCTCGAACTCTTCGTCGGGCTCGAACTCTTGGTCGATCGTCACTCGATCGGCCAAGGTCATTGTGTTGATAGCGAATAGGTCAGGGTTTCGGTTTCCCACCTCTGCCTTCTCTTGAGTCGGTGGGAACAAGCGCCGTTCCTCTTCGGGTTCGGCGACTTCCTCCGAGTTGGGGTGTTGGGACAACACCGCGGGTAGTTCGCTGTGGCGGGGTTCCGCACTGTCGATGGTGAAGGTGAGCTCTTCTAACAGTAAGGCCCACTTGCTGAGCTTGTCCTTGGTGTCACCGAGTTGGTGAAGCCATTCCAGGGCTTGTTTCTTGGTGCGAAGGATGAACGGTTTTTCCTCCAGATGGTGTTTGTACCTTTTTACCGACCAGTAGATAGCGAGACATTCTCTTTCGTTTTCGCAATACCGAGCCTGGGTGGGGTTCAGCTTGGTGCTGGCGTAGCTGACGACCCTCTTGATGTTGTGTTGGTCGAGCTGAAACAATACGGCTCCCATCCTAATCTTGCTGGCCTCCGTCTGCAATACAAACGAGAGAGATGGGTCAGGTCGATGTAGTTGTAATGGTTGCCGTATTTGTTCCCGGATGGCCTCGTAGGCGAACTGAGCCGCTTCTGTCCATCGGAACTTCTGCTTCCCACCAAGTAGATTCGTCAGGGGTGCGCTGGTGATGGCGAAGTGCGGCAAGTATTCCCTCAGCCAGCTGCATGTACCGATGAATCGCTGTAGCTCTTTTTTGGTCTTCGGGGGTGGTATTGCCAGTATCCCATTCACGTGTTTGTCCTTGGCCTCATTACCTTGTTGGGTTACGTGGTGGCCGAGGTAATCGAGATGTGGTTTGCCGAAGTGGCATTTGCTCAATGAACATGTCAGGCCATGCAGAGCTAGTCGTTCCAACTCGAGAGTGACGTGGAGTAGGTGCTCTTCCCAATTCTTCGAGAAGATGATGATGTCATCCAAATACGCTGCGCAGAAGTCGTTGAGTAGGCCCACGAGAACTTCCTGGCTAATTAACTTCTGGAAAGTGTTTGGCGCGTTCTTCAGGCTGAACGGCATAACCCGGAACTGGTAAGTGCCGCCGTCAGGGGTTGAAAAAGCCGTGTATTTCTTGGAGGTAGTCCCCATGGGTAACTGTTAATAACCGCTCTTTAGGTCGAGAGACGTGAAGATCCGAGCAGATCCCAGTTCCTTAAGGGAGTCGCTGATACGAGGTATTGGTTGGGCTACGTCTTCAGTGAGAGCGTTGAGCCGTTGATAATTCACGCAGAACCGGGGCTTACCATCCTTTTTCTCTACGATGACGATGGACGAACTGTAAGGCGAGGTGGTGGGTTCGATGATCCCGTCAGCCAACATGCTACGCACTTCCTGTCGTATAATTTCACGTTTGGTAGGAGAGTAATTGTAGGGCGGGAGACGAAAAGTCCGCTCAGACGTGAGCTTGATGACGTGCTGGGTGGTCTGAGTCTGTGAGAGGCGCCCGTCCGACTGGAAGATTTGTCGGAATCGTTGGAGGATCTCGTTGAACCTCTCCAGGGCTTCCCCCGGGAAGTCTTGCTGAATCTCATTCAAATCCACCGGTGAGCATTCAGCTGCTGGAGCCATCGAGTCTGATAGTCCAATGGATAGTCGTGCTGTGGTTCCCATGTAAATAATGCCATGACCCAAATCCAGTATGGACCGTTGCTGGTGTAGCCACGGGTAGACCGAGGATGAGTGGCTCTCGAGATGCGGACGTGACCCAGGCCGTGAAAGTAAAACGGTGCCCTTGGATCTCGATCTCGAAGTTGGTTTGCCCTTTGAGGGGCATTTGCGTGTTGCGGTTAGCTGAGGACTGAATAAGCTGGATTGGATGCCCCGAGGGTATGTATCGAGGTTGTACTAAGCAATCCGTCGAGAAGCAGTCCACTGCGGCCCGTAGCTCGGTTCCGAAGAGAGTAACGAGCATGTGCGGTAGCTGTTTGCTCCCCGAGATCTGTTCGGTTAGACCTATTGTGGGGCGGCAGACCGATCGGGGTTTTCCGCCGGCCGTCTCCAGTTTTCCGGGTTTGCTTCCCGGTCCACCCTTTTTTGGGCTAAGACCGGACAGTCTTTGTGAAAGTGTCTTTGTGGGCAGTGCCAACATTTCGGCGGGTACTGCCCGTCAGCCGCGACTCTCGATGTAGTGGCCTTGGCTTCTGTCTTCGGTTCGTCTCTTTTTGGGCGGTACACGGGTGCTTGGTCCGCTAGGTCGTGCTCCACCTCGATAGCTCGTGTCATCAACGCCGAGATGGTCTGTGGGTTGGATGGTCGGAGGGCCATGCGTAATGCTGGACGTAGCAGTTCCAATAAGGTTGCCACCTGCGTCCTCTCCGGGTCCGTCCCGCGAATCCGCTGATAGAGCAGGCACTTCTGCTGGACGAAGATCCCGGTGTTTTCTCGTTCCCCCTGTCGCTTGGAATACAGCTGGGACGTGAGTCGGGACACCACTGCGGAGCTGTCGTATCGTCCCAGGAGAAGTTCTTGGTATTTGTCCCATGAGAAATCCAGAGGTTGGTAGCAGCTCCACCATTACTGGGCCTCCCCTCTAAGTCCATCTTCCGCGGTAGTCGTTCGTAGTGATAGAGGTATGTGAGTGCGTGCGAAGTACTCTTCACCCTTATGAAGATATTTTTTTGGGTCCTCGTGATCCAGTCCACCATATGTGGGGAGAGGAACCTGTTGGACGTTGTTGAGCGCCTGTAACAATGCCCCTAGATTGGCCAAAGAATCGTTACCGCCGCCTCCTCCTGGTGCGGGTGCGTTTTGGTTAGTTCGCTCCATGCTTGGAGGTAAGACGTTCACGGGCTCGTAAAACGTGAAACTGAGACTTTCGTTGTTGGGCGCCACTGGGTTATTAACCACTCCCAGAAGTGGGCAGCCAAAATCTGTGGGAAAGAAGACGTCTCGGCCACTTCCTCCTGGTTTTGGCGTTGGTGGGGTCGAATGCTCGACTGGCATCAGGCCGTAGTGTCGGGATTCGTAAAGTGCTTCAATCGCTTCGTGCCCCACGTTGGGCGCCAAGAATTGTTATCGCCGTTTTAACGCGGTGAGACAATTTAATTTTGGAGGCACGTGAAGTGGAGGGAGGTAGAGAATTCCGCGTTCTTGTAGTCGAATGTAGGTTTTTCCTTTATTGTTCATTCCAAAATAGAGCGTGGGGAAACCCAAACGCGAGAACTAGAAGTGCCATAAATCGGCGTGTAAAAGAACACGAAATGGTTTCAAAATGAGGGGGTGGTGGCAGCTCTGGCCTGTTGTTCCGAGGCGTCCGGGTTTGTCGGGCTGTAGGGGTCGATCCGCGGCGTAGCTGCGATGTCGGCTACTAGATGTTCATATAGCGCCTCGAACTCTTCGTCGGGCCGGAGCGGAGAGCCAGCCGGGAACGTTGGTCCGTCGGGGGGTGCCAGGTCGAGCGTCACGCTCGGCGGCAAGTTATGGCCCGGCCGGGGCGTCGGAGGTGCCCGGTGAAGTGGAGAAGTATGGGAGAGGGAGAGGTCGTAAGAAGAGACGGGTGAGGGGACTGCGGGACACGGGGGTAAAGCAGGGAGTGGCTTGGGTGGCGTGAATCGCGTAGTTCCCCGGAGGTCGCGGGGGTCCGCCGGGTGCGTGGTAGGTGGACGGCCGGTACGGCGGCGGCGCCTCGTGAGTCTCTCGATGGCGTGTTCCCAGGCCCAGCCTGGGGTCCCGAATTCCGCAGCAACTTGTAGTGGTGGGCGTCGTTCCACGGCTACAAACGGTACGCCAGGGTGGTGGCGGGCGTGACGTCGTTGCTGTCGGCGGAGATAACTCGGCGTGTTCTTTCTGTTGCTGGGCATCTACAATGGGGAGAGCACAGAGCGGGGGAAAAGAAGCTCAAGATTAGATGAGGCGGCACGGGGGCCAGGGAGGGCCGGTTCGGGGCCATGTTAGAAGGCGAGGTTTCCAGTCCCAGTTCCCAAGGTAAGGAGAAGAGGAGGGTGTTAAATGGCACAGTACGTCACGTTGTTAGGGAGCCGGTGCCGACGATTTTCACCACCTCTGAAACAAATAGTATTAAGGGGCCGAGGAGCCGTTCACGAGATCAGCCCTGAGCCTGGTAATCGTGAAAAAAGAAGGGAGGGGAAACCGCTTTAGACAGCAGTGGGAGTTCCTTCCCGCCTCAACGGCAAGTCGGAGGGGGAATATCCTTATGTCCCTATGCCGAGCCTTATGCATGAGCATAGGGGTCGGACGACGGGGACACGAGATATGTGCCGCCTCGAACGGCAGCGCGAGGTTAAACCGCCTCAGACAGCGCTGAAAATTCCTCCCAGCCTCATCGGCCAGTCGGGGGGGGGGGGGGGGGGGGGGAGGTTCGGCCTTATCGGCGGGGGTGTATGACGGAGCTAGTAGCTCGCGAACGCCTCCTCCACGGAAGCTCACTGCTCTAGCAGCGGTCCACCAATCTATGGTCTCACTGTTCTTGCTCCGTCGAACCTTTAAGCAGGTTGTAGGTGCTCCGAGCGGTGATCGGATTCTGACCAAAAGTATGCCGAGTTGCTAGGGTATAGACCGAGCGCGAACCAGGAAGGAAGACTCCAGGTCTCGCATCGTGTGAGTGGGAGAGGGAGTAGGGGTAGCTCGTTAGCTACGTCACGGGTGTGGCGTGATGCTTCGTATAGATATAGTCGCGGCGCAGAAGGGGGAATCGTAGGCCGAGGGGAAGATATATATATCTATATATGACGCGGCAGTGTTGGGAACATTTTCAAATCGCGTTTTCGTCCTTACAGAAATGTTGAGAATACCATCTTGAGTGACTTATCGGAAGGATTTAAAATAGAAATCAAATTTCTCGGAGATACAAACAAAATAGAGTAAGTGGCATGTTTGGGGACTGTCCCCAAAACTGCCCTTGAGCATATGCAAAATTTGAAAAATATACTTTTTTTTCATAAAAATCCGTTTATGTATCGGCATTTTCGGGGACAGTCCCCAAAACTGCTTTTACGTACATTCATTACATATACGTAGCGGTCTCTTCAGAGACCGTCCCCAAAGACGCCATTCGTATGTGTGTAGGTAGTTTTGGGGACTGTCTCCAAAACTACCCTCGCATATATGGAAAAGGCAAAAAATTGAATTATTTTCGTATGTATCAGGGTAGTTTTCGAGACATGTCCCGAAAGCAACCCTCACATATATTCGTGAATTATATGTGACGGCGGTTTCAAGGACTGTCCCCAAAACTGCCATCACATATGAATGTGTAGTTTTGGAGACAGTTTCGAAAACTGCCCACACATATATTGGAAATGCAAAATATCAATAGTTTTTCTTACAATTTTGTATGTGTAATGGCAGTTTTGGGGACCTGTCCCGCAATCAACCCTCACATATATTCATGGTTTATATGTGGCAGCAGTTTTAAGGACTGTCCCCAAAACTGCCTTCACATGTGAATAGGTAGTTTTGGGGACATAGAATATATAGTATATGTTCAAGGGAAGTTTCGGGGACTTAAATAGGACAGTCAATCGAACAAAGAATGGCTAACCTAACAAAACTATAAAATCTCTTATAAATTGGGTTTGAGGAGATCTTCGAACTAATATACATTCAACTATTTAGATATTTTATTTCTCGCTTTCTCGGGAACATTCGCAGCAGTGTAAATAAGAGTAATCTGAGATCAGAAAGAATCTGAATATCATTGAACGCGTAACTGCCGAGTATTCGCCCAGTGGACAGCTAAACAAAACAAAGGAGACGTCAATGTCTACAAACCGTTAAGAACCTATTCCTAAATGACCTGAGGGTTTCTTTCGGTGTAAGCCTCTTTTAGAAAACGATTTCTATTTTGAGTTCCTCTAACTGCCACTTTTCAAAAGTAATTATATATACCATTTGTGTAAGGGCAGTTTTGGGGAATATAATAGAAAATCTAGTCGAACAAAGAGTGGCTAACCTAATAGGACTATGAGCTCTTTTGGAAATCGGTTTCTACTAGATGTTTCGATTATTCTACATTTAATTTGTAGGTCATTTCTTTTCTCGCTTGTTTGGGAACTTTTGCAGCATAAAAAAACAAGATCAGCTGATAATCACTGATCGCGTAACTTCCGAGCTTTCGTCGACTATACAACCAAGCGTATACAAAAATTTCCAACGAATTGAACGTAAAAGATTATAAGTCCCTTATGAACCCATTTTCGAAAAACCTCAAGGTTCATTTAGGTTTGCCCGTTGTGTGCGGTTATTTTATTTTTCAAGACCCTGAAGCTGCCACTTAGACATATTAATATATACTATATGTTTAAGGGAAGTTTCGGGGACTTAAATAGGACAATCAATCGAACAAAGAGTGGCTAACCTAACAGAACTATAAAATCCCTTAAAGATTGGTTTTGAAGAGGTCTTCGAACATTCATCTCTCATTCATTCGAACATTCATCTTATTATACATTCATCTCTCGAGATATTTTATTTTCTGCTTTTTCGGGAACATTCGCAGCGGTCAAAACGAAAGTAATCTGCGATCAGGAAGAAGGTGAATATCACTGACCGCGTAACTGCCGAATATTTGCCCAGTGGACAGCTGAGCAAAACAAAACTAAATAAGACGTAAAAAACTAGAAATCCTTAAGATCTTATTCGTGAATGACCTTAGGTTTCTTTCAGGTTTAAGCCTCTTTGTGCAATGGTTTTTCGTAACGAGTTCCTGAAACTGCCACTTTTCAGACACATTAATATGCACCATTTGTACAAGGGCAGTTTCAGAGACTTCAATAGAAATAACAATTGAACAAAGAGCGATAGGCTGCCCAGAACTTTAATGTCTCTCAACAATCGGTTTCTACGCGATATTTTGCGTCTTAACTATCTTATATGAAAGATATTTCTTTTGCTCCGCGGCTGCTGATTGAATGAAAACCCTAAAGTCCGTACTTTGAAAAATAGGTGAGAAATATGACCACAAAAGACCGTTAAATGACCGCCAAAAGACCGCCAAAAGACGATTATCACTTGATATCGTGGCTCACTGGATAAATCGATGGAATTATCTTAATTTTGTACCCCTAGCATTATCGCAAGTGCGTCGCGGTTGAAACATCGTCTAGTTTGAGAAATATCACGGCGATAAAAACGAAGCATAATACATTGCCCAGTACCGTGCTCGAAACATCTGACTATCCGGCGCTAATGCGCAACTAGCACCTAGCATTCTCTTCGTTATAAACCGGGGTCCACAGGCATGGTTTTCGTGCGAGACAAAGCGTCGCGTCTGAACAGTTGAGCGTGGTACGCGCGAGAGAGTAGTGCGCAGTTCTTTATGACAACATTTTTCACGAATTTGAAAAATGTTCGCATTAATTAAAATCGACGACTCTTCGTGCGACATATTTCCTCTGCAACAAATTCTGAGACCGAACGGTAGTGGGTACAAGAGTGTATTGCTCATCAATGGACAACGAAAAAGTTTTCCGTTGTTGCCCGAGGTAAGTTTATTCGAGAATTTGTTAGGTTAACTAAAAACCACGTGTGGAGTGACCCGACCGCAACTAACCAAAGGTGTTTATAAATACACCAAAGAAACAAAAAATAAACCGCAAAAGACGTGGTTTTATTTTTTAGTTAGTCTTTTGTATGTCATTTCGTCTTTTTGGCCAGTTTCAGTCGAGTATGTTTGCACGTGCCCCAACCTTCCTATGACTTTATACTCTACTGGATGTTTTGGGATTTTAGGAAGATACAAGGACATTGTTTAAATTCGAAAGACCCTTTTTACGAACGGGCCATATTTGGTGCTACAAAGGGTTCAGGAATCCTTCTATCAGACAGCAGATTTTCCGGAACATTTAGCGACGCCTCCTCGACAGAAATTAAAGTCTCCTCAACAGTCAGCGAAACCTCCTCGAAAGCAATCAAAGTCTCCTGAATTGCCAACGAAACCTTTTCAGCAGCCAGCGGAAGCAGTTGTACTGCCAGCGGAAGCATTTGACCTGCCAGCGGAATCAGTTGACCTGCCAGCGGAATCAGTTGAACTGCCAGCGGAAGCAGTTGAACTGCCAGTGGGATCAGTTGAACTGCCAGTGGAAACAGTTGAACTGCCAGCGGAAGCAGTTGAACTATCAATGAAAGATCCGCAACAGCCAGCAATGCCTTCTGAAAAGACAATAGAACTTCCTCATCAGCCACCAAAGGAACTTTTAAGGGGTTCAGAAACTCCTCGAATGGCAGTGAAACACACTCGACAGCCACTGGAGCTTTCTCTAAAGCAAGCTGCCACGACACAAATCTGTGATGGTAATGTTCGTTTGTTTATATATTTATTCATGCATCTACTCATTTTATAATTTTGCGAAATGTACATGCATTGTTATAGAAAATCGCAATTTCCGCGAATCGGAGGATACCCATGCAGCTATCAACAATGAACAGGCAACGAAAAATTTCCAACTTAATGACGGTAATGATGATAAGTTTACACATATAAACATATAAAAACATATTTTTAAGTCATATTTATACTACAAAAATGCAAAGTTTAGTATAGCACATTGATTACCTATGCCGATTGAAATATTACAAAGCTATCTTGTTGAAAAGACTCATTCACCTAAAAAAAGTAATTAGAAAATAATTCTACAAATGATACAATTCTTTTAAATAATTTTACATTAAAACCTCATAAAATACATGACAACCATTATAACTCTGCAGTTTTGTAAAGACACATAGTGCACCACTACACAGTAGTGTGAGGCAGAAAATAACATTTTTCAGCTTTCGGACAGCCGATGCAGAATTTTTAAAGTTTGATGACTTTTTTTTTGTCAATGAGTGCACTCTGGATCAAATGTAGGGATTTCGATTTTAGGTTTTTATGACAAGGCTATGCGTTCAAATGTTTATAGATATCTTTCTCTATTGAAAAATCACTAACTTATTGGTTACAGTGAATCTACTCGTCACTGCATCCAGAATCGCTATATTTAATCCAGAATGCACTCTTCAACGGATAAACAAAACATCTAACACTAAAATTGGTTCACCGGTTTGGTCTGAGAGCTACGACAAGTAATCCAATTTTACTTTAGTTTCACACTATTCTTGTGCCTTGTACGTGTTTAGAAAATTGTAGAATTATATCGCTTGTAATGTAATATACAAGGTTCAAATATGGAAGTTTTTATTTCATGAATCGTTTTTCTTATGACTTATTTTAGTTGACTGGATCTCTTTAAGAAATTACACTGATTAATGTTTGCTCCCGTTCAGCGGAATCTTTGTAATATGTCAAGAATAATGGAAATGCGATAGGCCTTATTGTCTCAACGTTCTATACAATAATAAGAACCATAAGAACAAGGCTGCCACTATAATGACGCAAATTTATAAATATGTCATTGTTTTCTTATAGAAAATTGAAATCTTTGGAATCTAAGGGATCACTTCCCAATGAGGCATTCATCGAAAGCGACAAGTCTTCGCTTTCCGAACTTTCACCCGAATTCCGACCACAAAGTCGACGAACTAATGACGGTTAGATTTTTATTTTATTCATTTATAACCGCTTATCGTTGCTTTCTGGTAAATGAATTCGTGAAAAAATAATTTGAAAAATTATGTATTTTTACAGAATCATCTTGTGAAATACCCGGAATATTGCAGAAGTTAAAGTGATTATGCTCTTAGTGAAAAAGGTTGAATAAAACTTGAAGTCTATCAGGCTTTATTTCATTTTGAAAAGCGTCATCGCTCTATCTGTTGTGATATTTAAGGTATATTGATGAATAATTCTGTAAAATTGCATAACTTTAAAATGATTTCTTCACACAGTTGCGTTATTTGTGGTTTTATCATTCAAGATATTTATTGCTTCTTATGGAAATAAACCATATCTTTTAGAGACTGCAGTTCTTATAACCTTTACAAATGAAAGCTTCGCTTTCATGACTTCGTTTTGTACACTGTTTCATGTTCGAATGTCAATTCCCTATAATTCAAAACCCACTTGACTAAAAGATGTAAAATCAGACACAGGACTTAAACACTTGCCCTGCTTTAATTGTTATCATTTTCAACTTGATACATGCATGATTATTTTTCTGAAAATTCTGCATGGATATTCCTGAAAGTTGTAATAGTTATAGCTGGTCAAATTTCCTATTCCTGTGACCAATTTTATATCTATTCGTTGAGCGGATTTCGAATTATAGGGAATTAATATTCGGACATGAAAAATGTAATAAAACAAATTCATCAAAATGAGACTTTTTTCGATATAATTTATAAGATTAATGATTCCTGGAATACATAATTTACGGTTCTCAAAACAAATTACAATAGCAAAACACAGAATCGCAAAAGTACAATGCAAGGAAACAAAACAAATTAATTAATTAATTCATTTTCTTTCATAATTGAAAAAATATGCAATTTTCGAGAGTTATTTAGTGCAAATTTATAATTGAATTATCGTTATCTTATAGAAAACGGAAATCTTTCCGGATCGGAATCATCACTTCCAGACGAGGCATCTGTTTCAGTCAAGTTGGCGACTCTATTTTCAGACGAATTCGTCGATTTATCGATACAAAACCGCCAAACTGATAAAGGTAAACCTTTTATTTTATTTATTCCTGAATATGTTCATCGGGCTGCTTAAGGAGGTTTGCCTGTAACATGTGAGTGAAAAGAGTGATTGAAAAAAATAACACCCCTGAGTTGGAATTCCACTAATAGGCAAACTCCATTTAAACAAAACTTCTTTATAATGTTTTACTTGCTGCACAAAGAACTTATAGTTTGCACCCTAATATTGAACCCTGTGTAAAAGCTTTTTATGAACTTTTTTAGAGGTGGCGCAACTGGCTTTTGTATTTCCTTATTTATCATCATTTTTAGTCATAGCTCGAACGATCTTTAATTCCGTGCATTGAAGAACATTATCGACCACATAGCGTCCAAGATATTCAATTTTGCGTATACATATGGTTTTTGCTTTTCTAAAATGTCACTACTGAATATAAACTGCCAACTTTCTTGGGAGGACCACTGTAAAAATTGGTATCAAATGTCTCAAGCACATGGAAAATTGTATTCATCATACAATTTAGCTTTATTTGTAAATATGATAATTATTATTATTACTATTGAACAACAAAACACTTATTAAAATGTCTAATGTTGAAGTTTGCATCGTTGGAATGCAACGAAATTCACAAAAAAAAAAAAACAAGGATGCAAAGTAGAACCTAGCACATTGCTTCCTCATTTAATTTTGCTCTTTACAAGGCAACCTCTACGAGGAAGTATTGTGATTAATTTTGGCTTCCTCATAGAAGCTTTGCAAAGAGCAAAATTTAATGAGGAAAAAATGTGCAAGGTTCTACTTTACATCCTTGTTTTGAATGAATAAATCATCGGCACATTTCATTTTTATTAGGCACAAACTTTTGTTTTGCTTTATTAACTTTTGCGGAGGTTATAGCGAAAATCGCTATTTTTTCAAAAATTCGAAATGGTGTAAAATTTAAAGGACCTTACAGATCACCACCAAATTTGGTACAGAGCAGGGTTGTATGTTATTTTCCGTTTGTAGAACATTTCAGTTAATTTGCTGAGATACGACGTGATTTATAGCGAAAATTTTATTTTTTACAAAAATTCACAATTCTCTAAAATTCGATCCGTTTTGCCGATTTTGTCGAAATTCAATACCAAACAGCATTTAACGTGTCTCTAGTTATAAAGAACTATTTAGCCATATTGATGAACTTTTACGAAAGTTATAGAGTATACGACATTTTTCAAAAAAATTTAAAATTCTATAAAATCAGTATACGTAGATATATTTTCTTCAAAATTACAGCAATTGAAGAAGAATAAATGCTCTAATTCCGTGCCACATTTGAGCTCGATCGATCGTGCCATTCGCGAGTTATCGACGATTGAATTTTCGGTCCCTGACACACACACACACACACACACACACACACACACACACACACACACACACACACACACACACACACACACACACACACACACACACACACATTTTCTAAACCATTTTTGTCGACGTTTTAGGTGATTCTAAGCATACTGACATGAAAATCTCGAAAAAAAAAAATTTCATGAAAACAAAGCTTCCTCTATGAGGAAGCAAAATTATTTATTATTCACCCAAATGATGGAATTTGGTATAAAAAGTCATCATAGCGACTGAGGTCACGAAAAAAAAATGTTGACTGCATTACAGCACCCTTAACGGGGGGTGAGATTTTTTTTGGCAATATTACGTTCTTCGATAAGAAAAATCTTAGGAAAAATCAACAACATTCCCCGAACTCCGGAACGGACCCTTAAAGGGAGTTGAAATTTAAACGTTAATATAATGTAATGTAATTTAAACTGTCATGTGGTAGATTCATTTTCGGTACAAAATTACGTGAAATATTAATTATTTACTTTCAAATATTTTTGGAAAATACTGCATGGACTTCGTTGCAAATGATAAAAATTTAAGGAAGTGTGACGTGACATTTTGCCTCGCCACCTGTGCAGAGTGTAAGCGGCGAGGAGTGTCGGATTTACGACACTATGGAGCGGTGTGCGTCCGCTCAGAGACCTCCGGCAGACCGAGATCAATTCCCGAACACCCGATCTTCTTTAGTAATTCGTAGATGTCCAACTCTTTAAAATTCGGAGGTGCGTTGCTAACTTTAAGTTGATTATGATCTGTAGTATATTATCCGCTTGGCAGTATCTCGTGTCGATTATCCGAGAACAAGGGATATTAGGTATTAAGTTCGCTACCTTTCGACCGCAATGTTCCCCGTACGACGGAGTCTCACCTCACCAATCAACACCCACCGAGGGGGCTTCTCCATCTAGGAAGCATAAATCGTCATCGTGAAGTGCCCTCACACTTGAAGTGCTCTGCTCGATATGCTACCGTTTCGCTACCTTTTGTCATCAAAGGAGACTGAGTTATTGGAGATGTGTTATTGTTACGTTTGGATGCTCAGAAATCGCAGTTCTTGGATTTTCTGCCTGATATACAGTGCTGCAGACGGACACCAAACATCTGTGTCCGTGGAGCTTGGATGCCTTGGAAGTGCGCCGGAAAATGGGCCGAAATACTACTGAGCCACCCGCCTTCCTCAAGACTTACCAGCCTGGAGCTGGACCATCCCACTGCAACTTGAAACGTCGCGGACCGGACAACCCGGCGCCCCGATAAGAAAGGGTCTAGGATCATTGAAGAAGGGGTTTAATTGCAGTGTTGCACCATAGTTGTGGGTTTAAACGCCGACGCATCGCTGGCCACGATTTCCCGCGTGAGGAACCCCGCACTCTTTCGACAACGACACCGGATCCGAGGGGAAAGCCTTCAAGAAGCAGAGCAAAAATTGCTGCAAAAAAGAGACTGCGAAGGAAACGCGAGTAAGAGCACGCTACCTCCAACTGCGACCTTATTAAGACCGCATTCACGTTTGAATAGCGCGCCAACTTATTGAGCGAATCAACAACTGCGCCACTAGTGGAGAGGAAGCCAATTCACCTAATTCGCGTGAGCGAATAAACTTCGAGCGCTCGCAAAGGCGATCGACGGTGACTAGACGGAGTGGGGGAAACGCCATCGATCGAGAGTACGCGAAGATTTCGTCACTCTTCCGTGTTACCGCTGCCGAGCCGGACGTACGCCGCTTCGCCCCGGACACCATCGCTACGAGGACTACGGAAGACCGGTGAGACTCAGCCCTCCCTTCATTTTGTTAGATGGGAAATTCTTTAATTGGCTACCTTGTTTATTAATTATCGATTTTGAGAAGTTAAAATTTTGAGAATTTGTTGTTACAATTTTGAGAATTTGTTGTTACAATTTTGAGAATTTGTTGAGTTAGATTTATGAAGTAATGAGTGATGCCACTCAGTTGACCGAGATTAAAGAATTCCCCATTAGCTTCGGTCGATTTAATATTCTTCTAGCTCTCTTAACGAACGGTATTATTCGCTTAATGTTGAAAATTTATTAGTATTCGGAGACTTCGAAATTCGAAATGTAAACGGTGAATAGCACTGACTAGGATATTGGACCTTACGCAGGAATTTATTACGACGAGAATTATAAGCTCCCTTCGTATGCGATGTTTACGTTCACGCCCCTCTGCCGGAGCGTCTTAGGCCAGCGGTCACCGCGAGTCCGCCGAGATGTTTACATCTCGGTCGTTACTAAGCTACCTTTCTTTCGTATTTGCTTCCTTACTATCTCGTTAAGAAATTGAAATATTATTATGAATGAATGTAAGTTTGGCTACCTCGAGTATATTACGCTCTCTCTGGTTACCTGTTCGGCATTTACTACGAACAATCGTGGATCCCGAATATTTGTTAGGCGATATGATTTCAATTTGGCTACCTGTTTGGAACTTGTTCTGCTCTCTCCTCTGATAACTTGCGGTCTCATTATTATTATTGTGTTTAATTACTTTTCATACTTTAACATTTTACCCTAATTATTTCAATTGTGTTATTTAGTTTAGCTACCTGCAATCCATTGTGTTACCTGATTTACCTTACGGACTTAGTGTTGCGTTTCGCTACCTTATTTAATGAGAGGCCACTTTCCATTAATATTGACTATCTTAATTATCTTTGAGTTACTTTTTGGGAACTTTATCTGTCTCTCCCCACTGATAACGTTCCGACTACGCTTTAGAACACTTTAGTATTCCTTCCGCGAATTCGTATTCTAACTCTGTATTATTTTTGTTATATTGCTTTGTCTCACGTATTGTAACCACAGTTCGATCCATATAGCGCCTCGAGTCACATTCGAGTGCTGCCCAGGAATTGGTAATAAATACCCAAGATTCCTGAAGCTTCGCGTTGTTGTTACTTATTTCATTGAACCAGCCCCTCTACCATAGCCCTGTCCACTGAGCAAGCGTTAGCCGCGGTCTTTAGCTGTTTTATCTTGTTCACTCATTATCCAGCATTAGATAACTCACTATACTCGGGGAAAATTTAAGTCGGCCATGAGCCGGCGGTACTTTGTACCTGGCGCCCAACTCCTTTAGTTAGTGATTTACGAACGTCTATATTTTATTCAGCTACCTGATCTTAGCTTTCGTGCCGTTATTTAGCTACCTGATCTCAGCCTTCTTGTGGTTATTCCGCCACCTGATCTTTCATTTCCGTCTAAACAATGTGCTACATGATCTCAGCTCCCGAAGGATATTTAGCTACTTGATACCTGGCTCTCTTATGTAGGTTTGCTACCTCCCGATCTGCAGTCTCTCGCTAGGCGTGTTACGTATTGTTCTGGGAAGTTAAGTTCTTTTGTTTTACGCTGGATAGTGATGAGTAACGAGTAGTTTGCGGTGCAGATTTCTCCCCTTGCGGAAAAATTCCTCACAGAAGATATCTGATTCGCTTGGGTGATGAGTTTTAATGTATGAAAATATCACATAAATCCAACGTCATGCAAACAAAGTTCCTTCTATGAACAAAAAAAAATTATATTTTTGGTTCTCATTTCAACAGATAATGCAAACATTCTCGAATCTAGTGGAAATCCCCCAGGCATATCACTACTTGAACGTGAGTTCCAGTCTTTTTTACGAGGCAACTCTGACGCTTCTGTTGTTTCAAGCTCGTCAAACGAAAAAGGTAAAATACTTTTAATTAACTGAGAATAATATAATACAGTATCCGAGAGTTTCACGCACGTCGGATAATATGGTACTTTATATTTTGCAACTTTACAATAGATTGTCTACAATTTTCTAATCCCTCAATCCCAATTTCTTAATCTGTTAATTTAGATTTTTCCATTTATTAATTCAAATTTTACAATTTATCCATGCCATTTTTAAAATCCATTATTCCTAATCAATTAATGTATTAAATACAATTTTTCATATTCCTCTCGCAATAAATCAAATTTGTGCAATCTTCAGAGTTGAACATTGATATTAACCCCGACAATACATTGCTGCAATCTGCAATTGGCGACGCCACTTTCACAGCAAATGCTGTAACTGCACTGCGTTCTTCGATACAGTCGCGCTCTGGTGATAACAATTATTATAATAATTAATCGGACCGTTTATTTTCCAAGTAGCTTTTTTGTACAATAAATATAATGCTTTAATCATTTCAGATACTGCTCAGTCGACGACGGCAGAAATTAACGTCTCGGCCGATCCGGATTTCGATCCGTTAGCAAGCAGCTCATTTGCTAACGGTGACGCAAGCACATCAAATATCGCCACAGATTTGATAGAGGAAGTTGAAAATGAAAATTCCGACAGCTCGAACTTATCTGATGAAGATCATAATTACGGGTGTGATGATGAACTCTTGTCTCTTCCCAACTCGGCGGATAATGTATCAAAACAACAGAACTGTTTTTTCTGCAACAAACTTCAAACAAAACTCCCAAGGCATCTAATTCAAACGCATGCAGACATGGAGGAAGTCAAAGCGTTCAGCGTGCTTAATAAAGGTGACCCGTTCTTTTCATTATTTACACTGCGATGAGAGCTCGCGTAGCGCCCGAGGCACTGCGACTTTTAGTTATATATATTGAGCGACTAGAATCGAATGCTTCTTCATTTTTACTTTAGCTGACCCCAATCAGAATCTATTGATCGCCAAAATACGAAAGGCTGGGAACTTCAACTACAACACGAATCCGGACTTAAATAAAGGAGATCTCATTGTTTGTCGTCGACCCAGCTCTAAAATTTCGAAAGGAGCCCGAGATTACACTTCTTGCCGCATTGCAAAGGATTTTATACAAAAAATAACTTGCGTCATCACTATCAAAAATGTAAGGGCAGTACAAAGCATCAAGCAGTGAGCGTCCTCAGTCGTAAGGCATCAGGAAGAATCCACCCTCGAGCTTCGGAAGTTTTACGCAAGCTTGTATTTCCGGTCCTCAGAGACGATGATATAACGCGACAAATTCGCTTCGACGAGTTGGCCATTCTCTACGGAAACAAACTTTGTGCACGTTACAGCAAACACCAGCATCAGCACGACATGATACGCGCACGTCTTCGACTCATAGGTCGTTTCATTCTCGCTATAAAAAAAACGAACAAAGATATTCAAGATTTCCAAACCATCTTTGACCCAAAGTACTACGATGACTGCATCAAGGCGGTAAACGTAACTGCCCGTTTCGATCAGAAAACGGGTAACTATGGTGCGCCTGCCGTAGCATTAGGACTCGGAACTTATTTAAAGCAAGTTGCCCAGATGTTGGTAACGGAGTGCTTAATGCAGCACGAAGATGAAAAAAAAGTGAATGTGTAGAATTTTTTGAAGCTGATTAATGAAGATTACGGAACAACTGTCAACAAAGTAGTCGAAGAAACACAGACTAAAAACAAACGGGAGAAAAAAGTGGTACTGCCGTCGATGAATGACATTAAGAAGCTGCATGAATTTCTTGCAAATCAGCGTTTTACGAACTTCGAAAACTTGAAAAAGGGCTTTAATTACGATTCCTGGTTGAACCTTACAAAATCCAACTTAACTTCGACCCAAGTTTTTAATCGGAGAAGAGCTGGCGAAATCGAAAGAGTGCTAATTGATGACTTCAAACGATACGAGAGCATTAACGAAAAAACTCACAAGGATATGTACGAGTCACTTAGCACCGTGGCACAGGAACTAGCAAGGAAGTACGTAAGGTTTGAAATCCG
Organism: Tromatobia lineatoria; assembly: GCA_949699805.1. Lineage (NCBI taxonomy): Eukaryota > Metazoa > Arthropoda > Insecta > Hymenoptera > Ichneumonidae > Tromatobia > Tromatobia lineatoria. Next base: position 6,948,793 of record OX453034.1, read on the forward strand.
CGGAAAGCTGAATAGAACGGTGCCCGTCCTTCTGTACGCAGACCTGCTGAAGTGTTTCAACTTAATATTAGAACATCGGGACGCAGCTAAAGTCCCTCATGATAACCCATATCTGTTTGGCCTACCAACAAGCGATCGAGATCGTCATAAGTACCTGAGAGCATGCGATCTGATGAGACATTACTCACAAGAATGCGGTGCTGATATTCCGAGTGCTCTACGAGGAACGGAGCTGAGAAAACATATTGCAACCCGGTGCATCTCGCTCAATTTATTGGAAAACGAAGTCACCGACTTAGCGAATTTTACGGAACACGCAGAAAAAGTGCACAAAGACCACTATAGGCAGCCTCTTATAGGCCGGGAAATATTGCGCATGTCTAAGCTGCTTGAAGTCGCTCAAGGTTCCGAAAAAGACTGGCACAACGCTGACGAAGGTCGTGATGAAGACAGCGACGTATTCGATGATGTATCGAACTTGCCTGCTCGTCCTTCACAAGCTGCGTCAAGAAAGAGAGGAAGACCTCGTAAGTAAATATATATACTAGAGTGTTTTGTTTTTAACTTTAATTTTTATTTTTTTATTCCCACCCACGAAAAATGTACAATTTGTCATTTGAAAAATCCTTACCAAATGGGAGAACTGTCAAAAATGTATAAATGGTGCCTAAGTCGATTTGAAATTATGATCGAGTTAGGCACCTTGATTTTTTTTTGTTTGAAACTAGCTTCAGCAAGATCAAATATCTGATACTTATTAAAATTAATTGTATGTAGGACGTTAAAAAATGTGATTACATCTATAGATGGAATTTTCTGGAAAAATAAAATAAAAATTCGTAACTTTTTTTCTCCCACCCTTGAGCATCGTACACTTTAGTGAAACAATGAACCTCATGAAAGCTGGATCTCGGGAAAAGAAATTAAATGGTATCTAACTCGATTCAGAGGTATATATTCACTTAAGAAACTGAGTAAATTTATACGTCTCAATTGAATTATGTAATCAATCTCTCAAAGCAAGATCTTTTAAATTATGTATGGGGAATTTCGCCAATCATCGATAAATGTTAATACCTCACCTCGCCGACTTGGTCGTTGCTTCGGTAATGTTCAATATATCATGAACGACAGATGTTTGAATTTTTCAGATTTTTTTTGAGGTTGCCTTGAATGTTTTCTAACAGTATCAGATTATTGCCGTTTTTCGGTCACGATGGTTTACGGAAAAAATCGCGATGTATTCTTCTGCAAATAGTGTAAACTTCCGAAACAAAAAAAAACTGTCATTCCGATCTTAAAATGGTAGTGAACATCGAATGATAACTTGAAAAAACGGCCTTTGAAAAGGTTCGCATCCCACCACCATTTATTGTGTATTTTTCATGAGGAGCTAAGCATTCTTCTCTGAATATATGATATTTTCAGATCATCTATGAATTATTTGGATATTGACTTTCTTGTTTTAAAAACCCGAGTAAGTTTAAATATTAGTCGGGAAAAAATGGATACTAAAATAAGCTATAAATGTCCTTGTCCGAAAATAACGTGTATTTGGTTGGAAATTCTTAACTTTTTGATGAAAATGCACAATAAACAATTAAGGGATACGTACGCTTTCAAAACCCGTTTTTAAAGTTATTAGTCGATGTTCACTGTCTTTACACTTTCGGATCCGAACGACAGTATTTTTTTATGTAGCTGGGATTTTTTAAAGCAAGCAAACGTCTTAACGTTCCATTTGTTTAGTTTAAAAATGGATACTAAAATAAGCTATAAATGTCCTTGTCCGAAAATAACGTGTATTTGGTTGGAAATTCTTAACTTTTTGATGAAAATGCACAATAAACAATTAAGGGATACGTACGCTTTCAAAACCCGTTTTTAAAGTTATTAGTCGATGTTCACTGTCTTTACACTTTCGGATCCGAACGACAGTATTTTTTTATGTAGCTGGGATTTTTTAAAGCAAGCAAACGTCTTAACGTTCCATTTGTTTAGCGATCATTAACCCTGTATTAAAAGGATGTTGAGAAAATAATAGAAAAAAACGCAATAATATTAGGGCATCCCACCAAAAATCGGACCGTTTGCAAAAAATTTGTTTTCATTTTCCTAATTTTCGGATATGTTTTAGTATCCATCATAAAACTCTTTCAGGTGAATTTTTAGATTTTTTTATCACCGGTTCAAAAGTCCCTCCATTTCGGTTTTTTGCTCATAACTTCTTCAAAACTGGTCGAAATTCCACGTTTTTTGTTTTTAAAATATTTGTCATTTCATGTACTTTCCAAAAACAGAATTTACAAAAATTTTCGAATTTTTCGTCTGTGTTATTTCTTAGTTTCAAAATTTCAAAGTCGTGTTCTGAAAATCATGCATATTTTGATTTTCATGAAAAATTTTCATAGATACCTACTATATTTTCTGCAACTTTCAAGCACGGTCCGATCGTGGGCACTTCATGGCAACTCATTATTTTCGATTTTTGAAAATTATCCGATCCGGATTATCCGAATATTATACCGATCCGGATTATCCGAATATTATACCGATCTTCAACTTTTCAATAATCGAAAAAAATTAGTTGGTTGCATGAAGTGCCCACGATCAGACCAGGCTTAAAAGTTGCAGAAAATATAGTAGTTTATTATGCATTTTTTAAATGGAAATCGAGGTATGCGTGATTTTCAGAAAACGGATTTGAAATTTTGAAATTAAGAAGAAAAAATTCAAAAAAAATTTTAAATTGAGTTTTTGGAAAGTACATGAAAAGAAAAACATTTTGAAAACAAGGGTACAAAGTAGAACCTCGCACATTGCTTTCTCATTAAATTTTGCTCTTTACAAAGCAACCTCTACGAGGAAGTATTGTAACTGATTTTGGCTTCCTCATAGAGGAAGCTTTGTAAAGAGCAAAATTTAATGAGGAAGCAATGTGCAAGGTTCTACTTTGCATCCTCGTTTTGAATAAATCAATAAATCACCGGCACATCTCATTTTTATTAGGCACAAACGTTTGTTTTACGTTTGTAAAAAAATCGCTATTTTTTCAAATATTCAAAATGGTGTAAAATTTGATCACCACCAAATTGGGTACACAGCGAGCTTGTATGTTATTTTTCGTTTGTAGAACATTTCAGTTGATTTCCTAAGATTTGACGTGATTTATAGCAAAATTTTCATTTTTTACAAAAAGTCAAAATTCTATAAATTCCGAACGGCTTTACAGATTTTGTCGAAATTCAATACCAAACAGCATTTAACGTGTCTCTAGTTATGAAGAACTATTCAGCCATATTGACAAACTTTTACGAAAGTTGGAGAGTATACGACATTTTTCAAAAAAATTAAAAATTCTATGAAATCAGTATGCATAGATATGTTTCCTTCAAAATGACAGAATTTGAAAAGGAATTAATACTCTACTTGCGTGCCAAATTTGTAAAGTGATTCCTTTACAGAAAAGTAACTCGGTTCAACTCTGTACTAATGGGTCAGACCATGTGCCGTTTAAAAAAATCAATACCTAATTTTGATGTAATAAAGAATATTAATAACAGCTATGTTAAGACACAAAGATTGATCCTAATTATCTACCTCAAAAAAGTGCACACAACACGGAATATTTGTATTACTCTCTGGTTGGTATAAAAATATCTAGGATAAGCGAACGGCGATTTCCTCCAACCAGGTTTGTTTGAAATTTTTTATTTTCATTGTTCTGATTAGGTATAACGAACATATGGAAGGGAATAACTATCAAATCCAAAAAAATTCACGAAAATCGTGCAATCGAAATGAAGATTTTGATGCCAAATTGTTCTCATAGGTTTTAAGGGTCGCTAATTACGAATCTACACTCAAAATTCATGAATTCAAAATGGTGGATCCAATATGGTGAACCGATATGCAAAAAAAAATATTGAACGAGGATAAAAGTCGGCACTTGCAGGTTCTTGAGGTTGTTGATTATGAATCTTAACTCAAAATGGCGGATCCAATATGGCGGACCGAACTGCAACAAATTATTGAACTACGATACAAGTCGGGACTGTCCCAGTATATGCAGCGGCAGCAGCAGCAGCAGCAGCAGCAGCAGCAGCAGCAGCAGCAGCAGCAGCAGCAGCAGCAGCAGCAGCAGCAGCAGCAGCAGCAGCAGCAGCAGCAGCAGCAGCAGCAGCAGCAGCAGCAGCAGCAGCAGCAGCAGCAGCAGCAGCAGCAGCAGCAGCAGCAGCAGCAGCAGCAGCAGCAGCAGCAGCAGCAGCAGCAGCAGCAGCAGCAGCAGCAGCAGCAGCAGCAGCAGCAGCAGCAGCAGCAGCAGCAGCAGCAGCAGCAGCAGCAGCAGCAGCAGCAGCAGCAGCAGCAGCAGCAGCAGCAGCAGCAGCAGCAGCAGCAGCAGCAGCAGCAGCAGCAGCAGCAGCAGCAGCAGCAGCAGCAGCAGCAGCAGCAGCAGCAGCAGCAGCAGCAGCGGCAGCAGCAGCGGCAGCAGCAGCAGCAGCAGCAGCAGCAGCAGCAGCAGCAGCAGCAGCAGCAGCAGCAGCAGCAGCAGCAGCAGCAGCGGCAGCAGCAGCAGCGGCAGCAGCAGCAGCAGCAGCAGCAGCAGCAGCAGCAGCAGCAGCAGCAGCAGCAGCAGCAGCAGCAGCAGCAGCAGCAGCAGCGGCAGCAGCAGCAGCAGCAGCAGCAGCAGCAGCAGCAGCAGCAGCGGCAGCAGCAGCAGCAGCAGCGGCAGCGGCAGCAGCAGCGGATGTGGGTCAACCTCCCGAACTGCCACCCTCTCTGGGTGGCCCGCCGAGAGCCGAGAACGCCGCGAAAGATATGAGGACAAGGCGGAAACTTATTCACCTAAAAGTTTCCCTGCGGCCAGAACAGCTAAAGGCCGCGAGCGAGGACCTGTCTCGGCGAATTCTGGTATGTGAAGGCCTCCTTGATATTAACTGGGCTGTGTATGACGCTGCAGCATCTCTTGTGCCGAGTCATCGACCATCCGATGAAGCTCATGAGGCCAAGACGCAGCAGCGCATACATCAGATTTAGGCGAAGATATTGATGGCCCGGCGGCATGCGTCCCGTATCCAGTGAGTGGTGGATTACGTATTAACTGGCAAGGCTTTTACGCCCAAGGTCCGACGCATATGTGCTACCTTGCGTCGCCAACACCACACACTTAATCAGGCAGTGCTGCTTACTATAAAACAGCACTGCTCTGACAGGGTGCGGGCTCTAGTAGAGATTGAAAAGTCTCTAGAGAAGCGTTTGAGGTGGTGGCAAGACAACAACCTTTTTCGCCAATCTCTTTCGCGCTTATTCCAGGAAAAAGCGTAACCGCCGGACAAGGTTCCATCGATACAGGAGGTCGAAGCTTACTGGAAAGAGTTATATGGACAGGAACCCTCCCTCAAGCAGGACACTCCAGCCCTGGGTTTTTCCGCTCTATGTGAACGCCTTCAGCAGAGGCAAGCAGAGTGTCCGCCAGTCAGCGAGGATGAAGTCAAGAAGGCAACCTTGGGCATGAAGAACTTCTCTGTCCCCGGACCAGATCGGATTAACAGCTTTTGGTGGAAGAAATTTTCTTCAACACACCGGTATCTGGCTCGGATTTTTACCTCGTTTTTGAACGAGGAGGTGTCTATTCCTAGTTAGCTGGTGGAGGGGCGCGCTGTGCTGATCTCGAAGAAAGGGGACTTGTCCGATCCAAAAAACTATCGGCCGATCTCCTGTCTCAATGTATGTTACGAAATATTCACTAAGATCTTGAATAAACGAATACTTGAGGCAGGGGATCCAGTATGGCGAGAGATTTACGAGCTAAGCGGCTGTAAGCAGGGTGTGGCAGGTCGCAAACAAAATCTGTTAATAGATCGATCCGTCACACAGGACTCAGTGCAGTATAAACGCAACTTGTCCATGGCATGGATTGATTACCGCAAGGCATTCGACACAACGTCGCATCAGCTTCTTGTGAGGCTCCTCGAATGCCTTGTGGTACACCCCCGCATAATGAGATGTATTGAACACATCCTGCCGCTCTGGAGGACTCGCTTTACCTTTTCAATCGGTGGGGCAACTCAGTCCACAGAGTTGGTTCAGTACAGGAGGGGGTGTTTCAAGGAGACTCCTTGAGCCCACTCCTATTTTGCATTTCGCTATTGCCGCTATCTCTCGCTCTGCGCTAAACTCGCGGGTACGAGTGTGGACCCGTCGGCTGCCGGAGGCACAAGATCACCCACCTTTTTTGTGTGGATGATTTGAAACTCTACGCCTCCGGTGAGAGCGATCTCAACATCGCACTCGCCGTGGTAAACACCTACTCGCGGGATATTGGCATGGCCTTTGGATTGGACAAATGCGCAGTGGTTCATTCAGTACGCGGGAGATCTGGGCTTCTTGCGGAGGATGCGCAGCTCGTGGACGGAAGCATCATAAAACACTTTGACGCCGGAGAGTCCTATCAATACCTCGGAGTGTCGCAGAATCCCTTACAGGACGCTGCGGCAGTCAAGGAGACTCTGCGCGGCAGGTATAGGCAGCGGCTTAGGCAAATTTGGAATTCCGAATTGACTGGGCGGAACAAGATCGCTGCTACCAACATGCTTGCCGTCCTTGTCCTTCTCTACTCCTTCGGGGTAGTGAGATGGAGACGAGACGAGCTGCGTGAACTCGACACCAGCACACGCAAGATGATGAACATCCAGAGAAGTCTTTATCCCAGGTCTTTCGTGCCCCGTATATACGGCCCGCGTCACATGGGTGGAAGGGGCCAACTGGGACTGGAGTGTCTGCATGATCGTTTGGTCCTCGGTGTAGCCTGCGACGTAATCGGAAGTGCGGATCCTCTCCTGTCGTTCGTACACGAATATGAAAGGACGGGAGTTGGGGCGTTTTTGTACAGGGCAGCAGAGAAGGCAGCTAAAAACCTCGGCTTGGAGTTCCGTGTTGGTCGGGGCGGCAGAAGGTCGATTAATTCCATCGTCGACTTGGAGCCGTCTCGGCGTAGAACACCATCAGAGCTGCCGAGCATAACACCCTCCTCGAGCGGCACGTCAGTAAGGCCATGCACGGAGCCATGCACGGAGTATTCTTTCGGCACATCGACAGCATGGGCTTATCCGCGTGACTGACTTTTGCATTCTTACAGTCAGCCGGCCTGATGTCTGAGACCGAGGGATTTATCATTGCATGCCAGGATGGCGTAATTAACACGCTTGTCTACCAGAGCCAGGTGATGGGTATACAGGTCCCAGACACACGGTGCAGAGCCTGCAGACGGTCGCCAGAGACACTCATGCACATACTTACTGCATGTTCCACCTATGCGGTCCCTGGCTATATCCATCGCCACAATGCAGCCTTAAGAGTGTTGTACTACCACCTTCGACACACTTACGGGGTAGATGAGACGCCGGTACTGCCCTACGCCCCTGGAGATATTGAGTCCGTCATGGGAAATGAGAAGTGCCGGATTTACTAGAACTATTCATTTCCCACTGTCAGGAAAATAACAGCCAATAAGCCTGACATTGTCGTCTTCGATCACGAGATGCACACCATCTTTGTTATCGAGTTCTCGGCTCCGGGCGAGACCAGCATCGCCATTAAAGAAGACGACAAGCGGACGAAGTATCAGGATCTCATTTTCGAGTTTCGCGGGCTATACCGAGGATACACGGTCAAACTTGTGGTCCTCATAATCGGCGTTCTCGGCGGAATGAAACCGTCATTCGTCACGAACTTGAAAATCATTCCCGCCTGCCGGCAGAAAGCCGACTTGCTTGTGGGTCAAATGCAGAAGGCGGTCATTCTGGGTTCGCTCCGTCTACTTAGGTCACACGATTCTGGACTGACCTGACGCCTTACCTCCGGGTTGGAGGAGCAGTCAAGCAGAATAATTCAACTTTCATCCCGCCCGTCCTGTAGGTGAGTCAGATTCCGGTCGGGAATTCTATTTCAAAAGGGAAAAAAAATAAAAATAATACGATCCCTCCGTGGGTCCACCTTGTCGTGGTGGGAGGCCTGGTATCCCTTGCTTGCAACCCAGCAGGAGGGGGAGACTCATGGACCCAATACACACACACACCGACACACTGACGCAAGCACCTACTCAAGCACGCTCGAACGGCTTCCTGGTGATTCGAGTGATCAGGGCTCCTATAAACGGGCAACCCTGAGGAAGCGAATGATCGGAGTCCCCGGTAAACGGGGCCTATCAAAAAGCGAATGATTGAAATCCCTATCAACGGGCTCTTCCTATCACGAATATGACGGGCACTCACTCTCACGCACACGACACAGGGGTATAAACAAACAAAGGAGCTGCGACCTCATGGAGCGTGCATAGTTCCAGCTCGGTTCGAGAGTCGCAACCCCGAGGGACCTTAAGCACAACGGAACATTCAATATGGAGCTACTAGGAGTAGCAAAAGCCCACGGTTGTGTGGCCCTTATTGGTCTTGTCGATGTCAGATCTCTCGGACTCCTTTGGCGAATGCGGCGACTGAAACAGCGGGAACCTAGGAAGTCCCTTCGGATGAAGGACACCGCACGCCTAGGGGTCGCGTGATAGTTAGCCACCTGAGTTGACCCTTGACGTGTGAAATCTCGCAGGTCCACGTAGCACCTGGGAGTAGGCCTGCGAGAGAGCCAAGTGTTGTACCCGACCGAGATCACGCTACAGCAAGCTATGAGAGATCCCGATTGCTTTGGCTCGATAAGGAGTGGCAAGGTATCCACGCCCGTGGGTAGGGGTATCGGGAGGGGGATGAGTCAGGAGTTTCGGGGTGAGGACCCTCGTTAGCAACCCTACTTTTTCAATGGATATGTCCAATCCAGAAAAAAGTGAAAAGGTGCTAAAGGACACTGGGCGTCCCACGGCTTAAAAGGGGAAGAATGAGGCTCACGAGGGGTATAGCCGAGAAGCCAACCCCTGCCGGCCCAGCCGACCCATAAACCGGCTACTTCTACCGAGACGAAACAGGACGGACAGCTTGTCGAGTGTCGGCAGCGCCGACAGTTATGTCTCCGCGGCTAGTACACCGACGACTGGACGGACGGACGAATAAACACAGATTGAACCAGACATCGATTGATGGATTGATTTATTGTGTATATTTTAGCTTTTTACCTACCTTGTACAACAAATTTGGAATACAATAACTTCTTATTCTCTAGACTTACATCTAAACTGTCCTACTCTTCTATTCGCCTCGCGTTTTCTTATCATACCGGCACGTTTGCTTTACGTATTCTTTTGAACTTCTCTTAAATCGTACTATTTTTGTTTCGTTTCTTTATCTTTTTCGGCAGCTTATTGAACATACTAAAACCCTAATATGCTACTGATTTCTCTGCTGTACATGGTCTGGTCGCTTTGATATCTATATCCCCCTTATTTCCTGTTGGGTATCGATGTCTATATTCGACTAACGTTAATTTCTCTGTTAAATATCCGGGCGTTAACCCATTCTTCATTTTGAATACTAATAGTCCACATCGTAGTGCATTCTTCGTGCTACACTCATAAAACCTAGGGCGTGCAACATATCTTTCATCCTCGTATAACGGTTAACGATAAGCACTGCTCGCATGGCTCTTTTTCGAGTTTTTTACAGCATCTCCATGCATGATTCGCTTTTATTTAGCATAATGTCACTGCAATAATTGTAGTGTGGTGCTATTATACTTCTGTACACAATCACCCTGCTGAGAGAAAAGATATCCTTCCTTATTCGGTGTAAAAAATTTATTTTCTGTGTCACTTTCTTCGCTGCGTACCACGCATTCTTGCCAAACAACAGATTATCGTCGATCACTACGCCAAGATATTTCGTTTCTGTTACTTCTTGTATAACATCGCTCCCTATTATGATCCTATACTTAATTCTCACGTCCGTTTTCCTCGGGTCATGTATCGGCATAAAAACCGTCTTTCGAGTATTTACTTCTAGCGAGTTATTTTTCAACCACCTTCCCATTCTTAAGAAATTATCGTTTAGTATTTTTTTTATTTCAGAAATATCGTCGCTCGCCACATACAATATTGCACCATCCGCGAATAACTTACACTCAAATCTATCACAATCTAATGCCTTGACAATATCATTCATATACAATACAAATAATAGTGGTCCTAGCACCGGTCGTTGTGGAAGTCCTCGGTTCACTTTTTTTTTTCTGAACTTATTGCATTAAATTTTACAACTTGTGTTCTATTTTCTAGATATGATGAAAACCAATTGATCACTTTCCCGGTTATTCCATACATTAGTAGTTTTTTTTATTAGAGTTTTCCTATCTATCGTCTCAAATGTCCTTCTAAAGTTTATAAATACTACACCGATCATCTTACTCTTATCTAGATTAACTCTCCATTCGATTAACGTATTTTGTATAGCTGTTTTACAAGAGTGCGCTGTTCTGAAGCTAGATTGTTGTGGTATTAGTATATCATTTGCCAGGACGTGCCCCAATATTCGTTGTTTTACTACTAGTTCTAGGACCTTCTCATACACCGGTAGAGTGTTGATTGGTCTGTGCTCTTCTGCCTTTATACTACCATTCATTTTCTCATCTGGTGTTATTTTTGAGATTTTCTACTCATCCGGCATAGTTCTTGCACTTAGAATTTTATTTATCATCTTCAATAACGTTGTGCTATTCTTATTCCAAACTACCTTAATCGTTATGCTGTTTATCTTATTTCCTTTCGTTTTATCTAAGTCCGTTATAATCTTGTCAAGTTCTATGTGTGATATTTGTCTAAATTCTTCTATTGTTTCATTTATACAATGCACGTAATTTCTTATCACTTACTGTCCTTTCTCCTATATTATCCAACATATCCTCTACGCTTTTAACGAAAAACTTATTCATTTCATTCGCTATTAATTTAGGATCTGTGTATTTCACTCCTTGGAGTATAATTTGTTGCTCCTTATTTATTGTCGTCTTATTACCTATTATGTCCTTCAGAGTCTTCCACATTCTTACTTGATCATGTTTTTGGTCATCTCCATTTCGTTCATAGTATTGTCTCTTGTTGTTCCTTATCAAGAGACGCGGCAGCGTCTTGAGCCAAGTACATTTCCCTCACTTTTCTTACGACCAACATTTTTTTTACGGACTGACAAGACGCTGCCGCAGTATCTTTTACTCCGAGCAACTCATTTTAGCCATTTTTTTCCAGGTTAATATGTTATATCAACGAAATGGTAGCGTTTTCAAGCTATTTGCAGGTTTAATGAAATACCACATGCAAAAACATTTCGCTTGATTTACTCTCGAAATACTTCTGAAATATTCTAAAAAATGAATACCTTTTTTGCACTCCCGTGACTATAATATCTTTCGCAGGGGCGTGAGCCTGATATTTTGCAGGGACGTGAGCTCAACCGACTGGTATCTGCACCAGAATATATATATATATATATATATATATTGATATATATATATATTGTAACGCCGCAAAATCGCGCGTAGGCATCGTCCTCCTCGCTCTTCGACTCAGGGGCGATCTCGCAGGGTCAGCATAGGGTTTTAAATATTATTTATTAATCTTTTTTTGTTATATATTATTTTTTTTAATGTACAACGGAGAGCGAACCGACGAGAGAGAGAAAGAGAGAAAGCGTCGAAATATAGGCCGTCCCGAGGTATCTGCGAGCTATCTGCTCGCCATACAATAACTGCAGCCTCCACCTAACATAACATCTAACATACGCCTGAGGGGAAAGCATACGCTGTGAAGGATCGGAGAAATCATCGACCGTCTTCGCAATATTCAAGCTTAAGCGCTTAAAAAGGGCCTAGCGCATGGCCGGTAGCGTAGCGAGCTGCTGGAACCTTGATGCGCAACGGTAAATCTAACGCTAATTAGCGAAATCACCTAAGCGAGGCGCCAGGTCCCGTCTCTGCGTGCGAACGTTTCTGCGCTTTTCCCCCCAATTAGGGCAATTTTGAATGTCTAAGGGTGAGGAGCAAAGTTCACGAACGAGATCGATTGCGATCACTCGAGACTTTTTCGTGGGCATCGGAGTGTTATGCCGCCCGTTGCGTACTTATGTATTGCAAGCGGGTTACAACATTTATTTTATTATTTTAGGGATCGTTGTCAATAAAGAGTTGGAACTCACGTGATAAACAGTAAAAAGCATTTATTTGTCTTAGATGAATCGAGTTTGTTGGTTAATTGTTGTTAACAATTACTTGAATTAACTTTAATTTTTAATGACGAGTCCTCACGTCAGATATGCCCGATCGTGGTCGAAGTTGTTAAAAGACTGCCTCGTTCACAGTGAACGAGTCATTTTATATCACCAAAAATGAGTGACTTTATAAACAATAAACTTATATTTACTGAATAATTTAGTTACGATAATCTCGCGAAGCACATTCCACGCGAGGAGTCTTGCAATGCCCTGATTTAACGCTACCGGGGTCGCCGTGAGCGCGAAAGAGACAACGCTATAGGGACTTCTTACCGCGCGACTACGGCTCGCGAGTACGTCTACTGACCGTTGAGCAAATAGCCTCATTGATATCTATATGACATTCCTTAAGTCGTGCATTGTTAAATTATCACTACGTATAATTTAACAATCAAAAAATTACTATCTAATTTTCGGGGCGCAACATCCCTCCCCCCTTAAAGAAAAAATTCTTGAAGAAGAATTTTTTTCAAATGCATCAATCCACACTTGCTCACAATAGCGTGGTGAGTTCCATCCATCCACAGCAATAAGGTGCATTCACACAGGCATACTGTACAAATAGGTTATAACAACAGCTCCGATTTTCCATTACATTAAATTAGAAAAAATCGTTTAACGCGGAATCTCATCTTACAGAGTGAAATTTATCTGACACCTCATCGAACAGGCCCTATATGCGTCTCCACGCGCAAGTTTTCGTGAAGCAGAGTGAATACCCCTTTAGCAGTGACTCCCGGCGCAGCGTCATCATTTTTGCTTACAATCGCTCGCATGCCTGGCAAGGCCGTCAAAGCGAGCGTCGAGTTACGGGAACGTTTGATGAACTTGTATACTATCGCACAGATTTACGCCACTAATACTAAGGCGGTTAATGAATACAATTCCATATTATGATATAACTGCTCATTCGTACTATTTGCCTCCCACAAATTTTAATAAAAGTTCGATTTCTTGCACTCTCGTTCCGAGAAAATTTCTTCCAAATCCTGACGGGTTTCAGATTACATTTGACAACTTAAAATTCTCATACCATTTTTTCCGCTTGAGCGTATACAGACTTGTCCAAACTTGACAAAGTTAAGTTAAATGGAGGTAAAAATTCTCGTATATGTTCAGTGTTACATGTGGGACAGTACGAATAGCAAAATCTTAGGTAGTTATGAGACATGTTCCCTCTAAAATTAAAAGTCCCGAATTTCTAAGTGTTTCGTGATAAACAGGCTGATCGTCGCACACTATCGTAATAGATTCCTCATTTGGAGTTACATATATCCACTTTCCCATTTCCTGCATCGGAATTATCATGTTCTGGGTTCAAGAAACCACGTGCTACGAATAGTGTAGACCATTGCTGGTGTCGATTTTTGCAGACGCTAACACCTTGGAGGGTGCATTGCCCGGCAGTGACCTAGTTGGATACAAAGCGACATGCACATAAGTTTTCGCAAAATTTTCACAATTTCTTGATTCCATCCCAGACATTCAAATAAGTATTATAACCTAGCGAAATAATTTCCTGTTTCCTATTAATTCTTTGCTACAAATAGCACCACGAAGCACAATCAAATCATTACAACTTTTCACTTCCTTGACTTTTCTCATAGTTTTAGTTTTAGTCGTACGATTAGTTGTAAGTTCCACAATAGATGTGTATACATATATACACAGCGGATATATATATACATATAGTATTATGCTGGTTAATAGTCAATAAAGTGCTTGAGCTGGTTGACATGGACCGTGCTCGCTTTTCTACCTTTTTTAATAACAATGGTAACTGGAGATTTTATCTCGGTTACCTTATGTGGCCCTGCCCACTTAGGGGTTAATTTTGCGGAACGGCCCCGCCGTATAGTCTCATCGCGCAGCAGCACTCGGTCGCCGACGCGGTACTCCTGTTCCTTGGCGGCTTTGTCAAATTGCAGTTTCGATTTCAATTTTGAGGACTGCAAATTATGGCGCGCTACGGCCCATGCTGCCCGTAGCCGCTCTCGTAGCTCTTCAGCATAATCTTCATGTGTATACACAGCCCGTGGCTCCTGTTTCACGGCCGTTGGTAACACTGCGTCGCGTCCAAACACCAACGCATACGGAGACAATCTCGTAGCCGTGTGCGGCGTAGTGTTGTACATAAACATGGCATACGGTAACCACTCGTCCCCATTACCTTGATCCTCATCGATATAATTCTTTAGATACTCAGCTAAAGTTCGATGAGAGCGTTCGAGGGCTCCATTGCTTTCCGGATGGTACGCTGTTGTCTGAATTTTCTTTATTCGAAGCAGCTTACATACCTCCTTGAAGATAGAGCTCAAAAAATTGGTCCCTTGGTCAGAGAGTAATGTTTCCGGTGTACCATACCGACATGTAACCTCCTCGACCAGAGCTTTCGCTATAGTGCTTGCTTCCTGATTTGGAAGTGGTATGGCTGCACTATATTTAGTAAGGGCATCCTGGAAGGTAAGTATACATTTATTGCCAGTTGATGTTTCAAGTAAAGGGCCCACAATGTCAACCGCTGCCTTTTCAAATGCTTGATGTGGTGTGTCAGTAATGACCATTGGTACCCGATCCATTATCCTCAATTTATTTTTCTGACATGATTTACATGCGGCTATGTATTCTTCTATCTCTTTCCTCATGCCTGGCCACTCATACTTGGCTCGGATCCTCTGTAGTGTTCGCTTCACACCCTGATGCCCCCCTAACGGAGCATCGTGATACTCATATAGTATCTTCCGTCTCTCTTCAACTTCAGGTGTTACCACATTATTGCTGCAGTCACGCTCCTCTATTGTACGCCTGTCCTCTTCTTCTGTTGACTGCGAGCGTAATGTATGTGTGTCCATAAGTGAGTCTCTGTCGCGCTCCCGTGCAGGCGCGTTCTCATTTTTATCAAGTTTCGCGTTCGCCTTAGGCCCCGCAGGCCCCTTTCCGCGCGCCGGCTCGCTAGAGCTACAGTGGCTATGCTTGTCTGCCTCGTAGTCGCTCTCCTTACTATCACTACCTGCTGCATTTCTTTCGCAATCGGTGTTTAATCCATGACTGTCCTTCTCTTTCGTGCATTTTTTCTCTCTCTCCTGAGCACGGGTGGTTACAAAAATACGACTAAGAGCGTCTGCGTTCGTATTGCGTTTCCCCGCTTTATACTCTACATCAAATTCATATTCAGATAATTTTAGTCTCCAACGCATCAATCGTGATCCCGGATCCTTTACTCCGAACAACCATGTGAGAGGTTGATGATCAGTGATGACCTTAGCCACACGATAGCAAGTAATTCTTTTTCCGTTGTCGTGTAATTGCACTCAGCTTTAGATAAGGTACGGCTCGCGTAACAGATAGGCAAATCTTCACCTATTTTACGCTGCGATAGTATAGCACCAATAGCCTTATCCGATGGATCCGTTGTTATTAAAAACGGTTTTCCAAAGTCCAGATACCGTAATACCGGCGCAGTTGTAAGCGCTGTTTTTAATTGCTCGAAGGCAGCATCCTGCACAGCGGTCCACTCGAATTTTATGTCCTTTCGAATAAGTTCGGTGAGGGGTTTTGCTATTTTGGAAAAATCCTTGATAAATTTCCGATAGTAACGGGCCAATCCCAGAAAAGATTGCACGCCAGTCACGTTTTTCGGTACCGGAAATTCCTTCACTGCAACAAGCTTTTGAGGATCCGCACGAACTCCCTCCTCTGAAATAACATGGCCCAAAAAATGTTTTTCTATGCGTAGAAATTGACATTTACTTGGCTGTATCGAGAGCTTCTCGGAGTCGTTGAAATACTTCTCGCAGTCGTTCGTTGTGGTCGTTTATGTTTTTTCCATAAATTACGATGTCATCAAGATATACGTAACATTTTATTCCCTGTAGACCAGCCAATACAGCGTTCATTAATCTTTGAAAAGTTGGCGGTGCGTTTTTCAAATCGAAGGGCATCCGATTATACTCAAAGTGCCCTTTTGGCGTTAAGAATGCCGTCTTTTCCTTATCTTCTTCCGCCATTGGTATTTGATGAAAACCCGAAGCGAGATCGAGAGTGGAAAAGTACTGTGCTTTTCCCAATTGATCCAATATTTCCGTAATATTTGGTAAAGGAAACGAGTCTCCTATGGTGACCTCATTAATTTTCCGAAAATCCACGACTACTCGCATTTTTTGCACTCCATTAGCATCAGGTTTCTTGGCGACTACCAATAATGGAGCATTCCACTGACTCCTACTAGGTTGAATAATCCCGTCCTCCAGCATCTCTTTCATCTGCTTATCAATTTCCCTTTTATGCATTTCAGGTAATCGATAAGGGCGTGATTTAATCGGAAGTACTCCTTGTTTGAGTGGAATGTGGTGTTCAACCATATGGGTACACGGAAGTTTATCTCCCTTTAAGTGAAACACATCCTCATATTCACTTAATATTTCCAGCAGAGCCTCTCTCTCTTCCTTATTCAGATGAGCTACGTCGATTTCTTCCTCGAGTCGTTCAAGTCACTGCGCGCCCCTCTCCGCGGTCATCGTGTTTACATGCGGAGAGTCGGCCATGCTGTTGTGCTCGATTTTTGCTATCTCGAGCGGCTCGAGTGACACCTCCGGCCGCTGCACCTCGACCACGTGTTCGGTAGTGTTGACAAGGCTGATTACGCAACTGCTGTCTTGAGGTGGAGTAATACAGGCACCGAGTATCACACCACGTGCGATTTCTTTCCTTGCTACTATACCAACGAATTTACTGTTTGTTTTCGCGTGCGCGATAGTTTCACTGCGTGGAGAAAGTATGATTCGATCATTTCCATTAATTAATGGCATTATATGACCATATAATTTCAAATTTCTTCCGCGTAGAATATCTGCTTCATGATGTTTGATGAAATCCATGCCCAATAACCCATCGACTTTCAGCGGTACATCGTCGAGTACCACTTGAAACCAATGTCTTAAGGTCGCTGTGGGGGTAATCAACACCAATTCCGTTTTACACAACGGTACAAATTTTTCGCCATTAACAGCCTGCAGCTCTATGTCGCTATCTTCTACCATAGTGCTTGGCTGTAAACATCCTCTTTTCACCACACAGCATTGGGCACCCGTATCAGCTTTTAGGGTAAACAGGCCCTTTTTGGCAGCAGGTGCCTTGATATGAAAATCACTGGCCTTGTCACAAGCTGCCGGTAAAGTGACCTGACACAGTTGCAACGCCTGCTTCTTTGCGGCCCATTTCATCATTGCTGCGTCTACTTTTCGGTCGACGGCAAGCGCGCATTCGTTCCGAGACCTGGGCTTGCGCCGGCTCGTGTTGCGGCCTTGCTCCGCGGCCTTCTCTGCTATCTCTGCATCCTTGTCTAGGTTTGAAGTAGCGAGTGTACATATACCCAATGTTCCCAACTCGCGTCGATTCGTATTTCCGCTAAATTTTGCAGAATTTGTCGTACCCAGATTAGGGCTTTTTGTGCCGGATGGCTTAATATCTTTCTGCCAATGCGGCTGAGGCGCATTTTGCTGCTGCTCTTCTTCTTCCTTTCTTAATTTTTTCTAACACTCTTTCCACGAGTGACCCCTGTATTTGCAAAAAGTGCATACAATATTAACTTGATGCAAAGTTTTATTCTGATCGGCCGTAGGTGAAATTACTCGACCTGATTTCCGACAATCTCTCGAGACATGACCAGTTTATCCGCAATTATAACAAGTTTTCCCTGGAGATTCCTGTCCATTGGTTGATCGTCAAACATTATTCGATCCAAAATTCGTTTTCGGCTGTACCATGTGGGTCAGTTCGATAGCTCCGGTTATTGACTCGTGCAATGTTGCATAATTACGCGAACGCACGAGCACTTGCACTTGGCCATGCAATCCCTGCTCGAAATTAGCCTGAGCACAACGGCGGGTTACCATTTCCACCGTTCGAGCCGCAGCTTCCGTAGCAAGCCCTTCACACAGCTTTTCTGTCACTTCTATAGTGATTTTTTCAACCCTTGAAGCATACACGCTGATATCTTCTCCGGGCCCTTGGCGTAGAGAATTGAATTCCAATTGTAGGGCAGCTAATGATTTTCGCTTCCCATATAATGCATCCAATTCCTCCTTAAGTTGATCCAATGACAAGATCGTCTTATGTTTTAATTCCCTGGAGGCTCGATCTCCAAGCTTATTGCTGATTATCAACTCCAACAGCAATTCCCGGTGATCCATACGCACCCTTCTGAATACGGTTTCACATGAACGCACAAAACAATCCAACTCACTGGCATTGTTTCCATCGAAATGCCGAATCATTTTTATGGCCAGGCCGAGATCCAATACTGGCCCTGCAGCCGATGATTCGTTCTGTTGATTAGCTCGTATAGCCTGTGTACCTGAATTCCTGTTTGCTATTCGAGTTAGCTCCAGCTCTCGAGACAATTCTTCCATTTTTCGCTCGAGTACCAATATATATTCTAGTTCATCACCGCTCACATCTCGTAACGTGCGTGATAGTAGTTTCCTTGGGTCCTCGGAATTACTACGTTCCTTATCATCCCGTAAGGCGTCTCTCCGTTGCCATTCCTTCTCGTAGTCTTCTATGGTACGGTGAGGAGTTCCGGATTCATCTTTTCGATTCGAATGCCGGGGCGGTCTTTTGGGCAAGGCAGCTGCATTTTCTGATGGCCCTCGAGGAAAGCCCTTGGGACTTTTCAGCGCATAAGTGTCATCCAAAGCATCCTGCCTCATCCTCTCGATCTCAGCGTCGATCATTCCCTGGGAACTACGATCGGCCATCGTGAGAGGCCCCTCCGCCATAATAGAGTAGTCTATCTCAAAGTCGTCTGCTCCAAATTCCGTTCCTCTACAGGTATTTACCCCAAATTGGTGAGTAAGGCTCTCCGTAATTTCTGCTTGCCTCCGGAGTGGTATTCTGCCAGCTGGTGATAATTCTCCCAAAGCTCGCCTAGATCTTGCAACAATGTCACCTAGAGCTGCTTGTAACCCTGTTGTGGGACTTACACTTTCGCCTGGCAAAACTGACTAACGAGTTACCCCGACGTAACGACTGATTAGCGTTATCGTTCGGCATGGAATGTAGCGTGCTCCTTTATTTCATTAAGCCTCTTGTATGCGATTCGCAAAGGAAAGGTAATATTCTGTATTAATCTCTTTCTTAATTGCAACAAAGGTTTACAAAAAGTTTTGTGGGTTATGTTAGACGGTGGTTGGAGTTAGCCTTGCCTCCCGCCTTGATGTGTAATGTTGTTGGTTATGTTGGACGGTGGTTGGAGTTAGCCTTGCCTCCCGCCTTGATGTGTAATGTTGTTGGTTATGTTGGACGGTGGTTGGAGTTAGCCTTGCCTCCCGCCTTGATGTGTAATGTTGTTGGTTATGTTGGACGGTGGTTGGAGTTAGCCTTGCCTCCCGCCTTGATGTGTAATGTTGTTGGTTATGTTGGACGGTGGTTGGAGTTAGCCTTGCCTCCCGCCGTGATGTGTAACCCTTATTCTAACGCGAAACGCACTGGCTTAAAATTACGCAAATTATCGGTTTCCGCCGCCTACGGAAGGTTGAAGTGCAGTATCTTCTCTCCGGAGGTTGTCTCGTCGCGAGGTCTCGAAGTTGATGGACTGGACACTTTCGATTGGATTTTTTGGAGGTTCCTTTCTTTCCTTCCTTCCTTCCTTCCTTCCTTCGTGAACGGCCGGTTTGCTTCTTGTCCAGCGGTATGGTCAGATGTAACTTTAGTCCAAATCAACTACTGCTTGTTGATTTCGTACCAGTCACTATTTGTCCCGACGTCTGCGTGTCAGGTTGTTAGCGCTGGATTTTTTTTTCTTGAGTTCACCAAAATTTCTTTCACTGATCACGTTGACAGATCCCACTGCTGCCACCAAAATGTTATGCCGCCCTTTGCGTACTTATGTATTGCAAGCGGGTTACAACATTTATTTTATTATTTTGGGGATCGTTGTCAATAAAGAGTTGGAACTCACGTGATAAGCAGTAAAAAGCATTTATTTGTCGTAGATGAATCGAGTTTGTTGGTTAATTGTTGTTAACAATTACTTGAATTAACTTTAATTTTTAATGACGAGTCCTCACGTCAGATATGCCCGATCGTGGTCGAAGTTGTTAAAAGACTGCCTCGTTCACAGTGAACGAGTCATTTTATATCACCAAAAATGAGTGAATTTATAAACAATAAACTTATGTTTACTGAATAATTTAGTTACGATAATCTCGCGAAGCACATTCCACGCGAGGAGTCTTGCAATGCCCTGATTTAACGCGACCGGGGTCGCCGTGAGCGCGAAAGAGACAACGCTATAGGGACTTCTTACCGCGCGACTACGGCTCGCGAGTACGTCTACTGACCGTTGCGCAAATGGCCTCATTAATATCTATATGATATTCCTTGAGTCGTGCATTGTTAAATTATCACTACGTATAATTTAACAATCAAAAAATTACTATCTCATTTTCGGGGCGCAACAGTAGAGAGGAGGACGTGCCGCCGAACCCATTGTTATATCGAGGAAAGGCCAAAATCTCCGTTACGTAATACTGGCCAGGGAGTAACTTTGTCCCGCTTCTCGTCCCGGTGAGCTCTTTATACTCTTTGATATCTTCTGGATTATATTGCTGCATTATGTTATGTATTTGTCGAGAGTGAAAATATTTTATTTCGTAGAACGTGGTCGTGCCGTTCGTGTTCGTCTCCCCGCGTGGAGAAAATATCGTGAAAAACCTTGATAATGTTTCGCGGGCCTTTGCGTGTTTTGGGTAGGTCCCGCGTGTGATATTTTAACACGAATTCTCGTCCATGTGTGAGGGAGTTCTTCGCGTAAGGCTTCGAGCCATTTTTGCCGTAAAATCGTTAATAAAAACTTAGCTTCTTCATCAATTATTTGCATAGTAGAGTCAGACGTGTGCACGAATCACCCTTGAGCTGGTCCCGCGGAAAAGTCATAGTGTTAAGTGTGTGTTTCGTACGTGTGTCTGGTCGTGATCCCGTTATTAACGTTTCGGTGCTTGTACGCGAGGGATTTTACGATTCCAGCCATATTACGCGAATATGCTATAAAAGAATTGTTCCATTCGAGGGGTCGTTTATCGCGTAGCATCATTGTCTATTTGGATGCGAGAGAATACGCGATCTTCCCGTCGCTTGAGAATTATTTATTTGTGTGAGAGAGCGTGTGTGAGTGTGAATGTGCGTAAAGTTTGTCGGGGAAAAATTTGTCGAAATTCTTTTTGTTAACTCAGTTCAGAGGCCGAAGTGTGGTCCCGAAACTTGAAATTTTACGTGGATGTTTTGTTTCTCGTAAAGAGTAACTATTAACTCATTCTGACAACGTAACTAATTGACTGATCGCTTGAATAAAACCTTATTATTGTGAGTCCCGTAATTAACCGTTTGTTGGGTTTATTTATTTATTTATTTATTGTTTATTGATGGACACGAGCTCTGAGAGGTCTTACCCCCCCCCCCCCCCCCCCCCCACTCTACGTATTGAAGCTGCGGCCAAGCCTGGGCTGACAATTGTCGGTGAAAAACATTACTTCTCTTCCGGCGCGAAAGCGCCTGGCGCCCTGTTCTCCGGAACAAAAAAATAAGGAAAAGGAGTAATTGGACAGTTTCAGGTTGTAGCAAGGGTTTTTCCTGCGTTGGGCAAATTCTCGTTACAATATATATATATATATATATATATATATATATATTTATACGGTTATCGTTTGAAATGATAA
Source organism: Tromatobia lineatoria (assembly GCA_949699805.1). Classification (NCBI taxonomy): domain Eukaryota; kingdom Metazoa; phylum Arthropoda; class Insecta; order Hymenoptera; family Ichneumonidae; genus Tromatobia; species Tromatobia lineatoria. The sequence continues at coordinate 6,970,712 of OX453034.1, forward strand.
AATATTATTTCAAATAATATTTTATATTATTTCAAGTAAACAAATTATAATAATATTTATATGCCAATAAGAGTTGGACTATAGTTTTCGATGTCCAGGTCGACTGCTTTAGAGTTTTCGGTGTCCAGGTCGACCTCTCCATAGTTTTTGGTATCCAGGTTGATCTCTGTACGATTTCAGATGTCCGGGTCAACCTCTTCATAGGTTTCGGTGTCCAGTTCGATGTCTCCATAGTATTCGTTGTCCAGGTCGACGTCTCCGTAGTATTCGTGGTCCAGGTCGACGTCTTCGTAGATTTCACTGGAAATATGTTTTGCTTGATAAAATTAAATTGTGACAGAAACTCTGCTATTGCCTCAAGTCCGGATAAGAAAGGAGAAGAGTTTAGTTTATAAAATTTCCGTACAATGAATTTTATTTTTTTAATCTATCCAAAATCTTTGCAAAAAGTAATGAGACCCCCCAAAAAAACACCATGTGTGAAAAAAATTGAGATAAGTACATTTACGTTAGTGGAACCCAATACTTCACCCTAACACTGTGTCTCAAAAATTGAGCTATAAACTATGTATAGGAACAAAAAGTCGTCAAATAAATAAACTAAAAATATCTGCAGCATATTAAGTACATGTTGCTCATCATTGATATATATATATTGTCACAGTATTTTTATTCGGTTCTAATAAGCTTACAGTCGAAGATAAAACAATTCAGGAATGGACAAGAAAACCTTGCAGTTGAAATGAAAAAATGTAAACTACAAAATTAAAAAAAAAAATTGTAAACAAATTTGAAAATTTTCATAATGAAAAAAAGAGAATTCACAGTACTTGACAAGTTTGCAAAGTATCGCACATGGTCCATTATCATAGAACGTTCATATCAGCATCCAAACTCGTCAAGTACTTTAAATTCTTTTTTTTTTCATTATGAACATTTTCAAATTTTTTCCCAATTTTTATTTCGAATTTTGTAGCTTACATTTTCCTATTTTAACTGCAAGGTTTTCTTGCCCATTCCTGAATTTTTTTTCCTTCGACTGTAAGCTTATTAGTACCGAATAAAAATACTGTGACAATATATATATATCAATGATGAACAACATGTACTTGACATGCTGCAGATATTTTTAGTTTATTTATTTGACGACTTTTTGTTCCTATACATAGTTTATAGCTCAATTTTTAAGTCACAGTTTTTAGGGGAAGTATTGGGTTCCACTAACGTAAGTGTACTTGCCTCAAGTTTTTTCACACATGGTGATTTTTTTGGGGGGTTATATCTACTGCCTTATTCCTTAGGGCCCCAAACAATATCCAGACTTGCTCCGTTTTGTGTCGACCGCTTTTCAATATGTTTTGTCCCTTTTATTACTAGCGCCTCGGACTTGCTCATTTATCCATGGTTTGTAGAGACATTTTATGGAAATGGTTTTTTTTCTCTACTTGAGCTATATCATTCATACTATCAACTATACAACTGATTACATTATTTGCGAATATATTAGGTTCCGATTCGTTGAATGATTCCATTTCTCGTTTCAGTATAGTGTTCAACTGCCCTTCGTTAAATCTGGTCATATTTCTCTTATACTGCGTTATGATTTCCTTGTAGTTATCACTGTCGTTATTTATATTTATTTCTTTTATGCTATGGTCCGTTATTTTTGGCGTGAATAATACGTCTGCTTGTACCTCTATATTTCCAAAGACTAGATCGATTGTCGTCTCAGATCTGTCTGTAATTCTGGTTGGTGTTTTGAGATATTGTCTTATACCTAAGCTAGATCAGTCTTTTCGTATAATGATTGTTTTTACTTATGTCAATGATAAAGTCTCGAACAATCATAACTTTTCCTGTCTCTATTAATTCTTCACATGTATTAATGACTGAATCGAAGAATCGTCCGTCACTCTCACTTAAGGAGTGATATATGTTACAGATTACTGTGTTTGCGTATTTTCTCATTAACTCAATTGTAGGAGACAGAAAAAAAAGGAGAAGGAAGGTGGAGACAACGTTTATATGTCTTATCTGAAAACTTTATTTGGTCTTCGTAAAATAACAAGAAGGTTGCGCCTACCGATGTACTTTCCTCGCTCGCTGGCCAAAGTGAGACTGGTTGGTGATGCGAACGCGAGCGAGTGGGAGACGCGGTCCGCTCCCTCTATCGCAGTTTTCACAGGAGAACGCGCGCTCTCGGTGGCGATGGCAGTACATTTGAAAATGTGGTCCGACAAAATGTGGACGATAGTGATGTCGGACAGAATGAACAATTTCAATGTGTTAACGTTAAGCTGAGATGCCAGAATTTCTCGAAACTCGCGACGTCTCAATTTCCGGTGTAGATCGATGTTTAATTGGATACGGCCGTCCAGGACGACAGTTTTCACAAGAACTTTGTTTTTTCCCCGACAGAATTCATGATTTCAACATTTAAACGTTATGCTGAGATGCCAGAACCGCTTGAAACTCAGGACATCTCGATCCTTGCTGTAGATCGATGTTCCGTTAGATTGAGCCATGCAAGACGACGTTTAACGCAACAACTTTGTAATTTGGGATAAAATGAACGATGTCAATACGGTCACATTGACGTGAGATGCCGGAATCGTTCGAAACTAGCGACATCTCGATTCTCGGTGTAAATGGATGTTACGTTCGATACAGTCGTGCAAGACGAAAATTAATGTAAGGATCTCGTGTATTCGGAAATAATGACAAAACTGAACACTTTTATGTCGATCTGAGAGGCCAGAATCCCAATTTTCGGCATTGAACGAAGTTTATCGTTCGTTTCAGCAGTCTGAAACGACGTTCAACGTGAGCATTCCGTATTTTCAGGCAAAATGAAAGATTTTGACACGTTTAAAGTTAGCTTAGATGTCCGATTCTCGCAAAACTCAAGACATTTCAATTCTCGTCGGAGATTGATGTTTCGTTCAATACACTCGTGCAAAATGACCATTATCGCAAGAAATTTGTTTTTTTAAATAAAATGGAGGATTTTGACACTCTCAGTTTAGGCCGAGATGCCAGAATCGCTCAGAACACGCCAAATCTTAATTCGCAGCGTAGATTAAAGTTCCGTTCGGTGCAGCCGTGCAAAACGACGATAATGGAAGAATATCGTGTTTTCGGGCAAAATGGACGATATTGACACGTTTAAAGTGAGTAGAGATGCCGAAACCACTTGGAACTCAAGACATCTCGATGATCGACGTCGATCGAAATTTCGTTCGATACAATTGTTCGAAACAACGTTTAGCGCCAGATATTACTCTTTTTAAGCAAAATAAACTATTTAGACACGCTTAACATGTGCCGAGTCGCCAGAATCGTACGAAACTCGGTACATCTCGATTTTCGGTGGAGATCGATGTTTTTTTCGATACGGCTGTCCGAGACGACAATTATCGCAAGAACTTTGTTTTTTCGGACAAAATGAATGATTTCAACACATTTACGTTAAGATGAGATGCTAGCACCGCTCGAAACTCGAGAAATCTGGAATTTCAGTTTGGATCGATGTTTCGTGAATGAGCCGTGCAAGACGACCGTTAACGCAAGAATATGGTGATTTCATACAGGATGAACAATTTCAATACGTTCACGTTGAGGTGAAATGGCGAAATCGCTCGAAAGTCGGGACATCTCGATTCTCGGTGTAGATCGACTTTTTGTTCGATTCAGCCGTGCAATATTGACGTTAAGCGCAAGAATTTTGTGATTTCGGACAGAATGAATCGATTCAATACGTTTACGTTAAGGTGAGATGCCAGAATTGCTCGAAACTCGGGACATCTTGATTCTCGGTGTTCATCGATTTTTCATTTGATAGAGCTGTGTAAGACGACGTTTATGGCAAAAACTTCAATTATTGGACAAAATAAACTATTGCGACATTTCTACGTGGAGCTGAGATGCCACAACCGATCAAAACTCGGCATATCTCGCCTCTCGTTGTAGATCGATAATTCGTTCGATACAGTTTTGCAAAACAATGATCATCGCAAGAATTTCGTGATTCAGGATAAAATGGAAGATTTTAACACTTCTATGTCAGGCCGATACGCCAGAATCCCTCGAAACTTTAAGAATCTCGATTCTCGGTGTAGATGGAAGTTTCGTTCGATACAGTTGTGCGACACGAAAGTAAATGTAAGAATCTCATGTGACCGGAAAAAATAACAAATTCAGACACTTTTATGTCAAACTGAGATGCGAAAAACGCCTGAAACACGCGGAATCCCAACTTTCGGCATACATCGAAGTTTTTCGTCCGATTCAGCTGTCTGAAACGACGTTCAACGTGAGCATTTCGTATTTTCGGGCAATATGAACGATTTTGACAAGTTTAACGTTAGCTTAGATGTCCGATTCTCAGAAAACTCAGGACATCTCGATTCTCGTCGTAGATTAATAATTCGTTCGATACACTCGTCCAAAGGGACGATTATCGCAAGACCTCCATTTTTTAAAACAAAATAAAGGATTTTGACACTTTCGATTCAGGCCGAGATACCAGAATCCGTCAAAACACGCAAAATCTCGATTCTCACCGTAGATCGAAGTTTCGTCCAGAGCAGCCGTGCAAAACGCCAATCAACACAAGAAAACCGCATTTTCGGGCAAAATAAACGATTTTTACACGTTTAAAAGTGAGGAGAGATGCCGAAACCATTCGAAACCCAAGACATCTCGATACTCGACGTCGATCGACATTTCGTTCGATACCACTGTTCGAAACGACGTTTAGCGCCAGAATTTCGTGTTTTTGGGCGAAATAAACGATTTTGACACGCTCATCATCTGCCGAGATGCCAGAATCGTACCGAACTCGGTATATCTCGATTTTCGGTGTAGATCGATGTTTCTTTCGATACAGACGTGCAAGTCGACAATTATCGCAGAAACTCCGTTTTTTCGGACAAAGTGAATGATTTCAACACTTTCACGTTAAGCTGAGATGCTAGAATCGCTCGAAACTCGGGACATCTGGATTTTCGTTGTAGATCGATGTTTTTATTTGACTCAGCCATGCAAGACGACGTTTAACGGAAGAATTCCGTGATTCCGGTTGAAAAAAACAATTCTAATACGTTAAAGTTGAGCTGAGGTGCCAGAATTGCTCGAAACTCGCGACGTCTCAATTTCCGTTGTAGATCGATGTTTTATTCGATACGGCCGTCCAGGACGACATTTATCACAAGAACTTTGTTTTTTTTCTGACAGAGTTAATGATTTTAACATTTAAACGTTATGCTGAGATGCCAGAACCGCTTGAAACTCAGGACATCTCGATCCTCGGTGTAGATCGATGTTCCGTTAGATTCAGCCATGCAAGACGTTAAACGTCATCGTGCACGGCTGACTTAAAAAAAAATATCGATGTCCACTGAAAAACGAGATATCCCGAGTTTCGTGAGATTCGGGCATCTCTGCTCATTTTGAACGTGTCAAAATCGTGTATTTTGCCTGAAAATACGAAATGCTCACGTTGACCGTCGTTTCAGACAGCTGAAACGAACGATAAACTTCGATCTACGCCGAAAATTGGGATTCTAGCCTCTCAGTTTGACATGAAAGTGTTCAGTTTTGTCATTATTTCCGAATACACGAGATCCTTACATTAATTTTCGTCTTGGACGACTGTATCGAACGTAACATCCATCTACACCGAGAATCGAGATGGCGCGAGTTTCCAATGTGACCGTATTGACATCGTTCATTTTATCCGAATGTAATGATCAGGAGTCTTTGTCGGTGTTAATAGTCTTTATTATTTAATCCGGGAGAGTGCACAATAAGTCGTTTTTGATGTTGGTTGTATGAGGTGAGGCTTAGAACTAAACTGGTCCTCGGGCGTCACTCGGGCCCTCGGACTTCGCGCGTAAGGCGATGCGATAAGGGTGTCGTGGGACTGCTTAGGTCAGCAGTCCCACGGCACGGAGAATGCTGCCGTTACACACCTCCCCTTACTGAACGATGCTCCGCATCGTACTTTACGATTTTTTTTAGAATTTAAATGTGTTGGCTCTATACAATAAAAGTTTGAGAAAAGTCATATATTGGTACATAATCGAGGGGTTATCCTCCCGGTGTTTCAAAACGATGCTCCGAATCGTATTTTAATTTTGTTTTTGATATAATTCGAAAATTTTTGTGGTTTTGTGATTTTCTATATAATAATGTGAAAATTTGAGTTTATGATTCTATACAATTTTAAATAGTTTAAATTCTTTTTTTTTTTTTTTTTTTTTTGGAGGTGATTCTATATAATGTAAGAATGGTGTATATTTTATATATGATTTGGAGGTGTGTTTGATGGGTGAAGTTTTCGTTAATTTGAAATTATAAATTTAGAATTTGGCGCGTATTTTGAGTTTCTTTATGTTGTAGCTTTACTTATTGTTTATTACGACCAATTATAAATACATGAATGATAAATGAATATAATAAAATAATTTCAGAATAATGATAAACTTGAATGCGTGAAGGTCTGGCCTCGGTTGCGTGGTAACAACGACTGACGAACCGTCGGCCTGCTGCTCATCTCGTGAGTGATCACGTGACGACGCTCTCGGTGGCGCCACCGCTTCGGTGTATATATAACACCCCTTTCCCTCTATTTTGAAATGATCTTCATGTCACGAAATTCTTTAAGTGACTTGGCGGTCTACTTATTCGGGAGGAACGTCTGGGTTCCTGATGTTCGATTGTTGCTGGTATGTTTTCTTCAAAGTTATCTGGCCAGGCCGCTGCTACACTTTCGTCAAGAATTTCTGGTTCATCTTGCTCGTGAGCCAGTTCAACGTTTCGGTAAGCTTCCGGCCCTGGGTTCGCCGGTAACTCTGATTGTTGAGTTCGTCGATTTTCGCCTCCGCTGTATCTTCGGTTATGGAGTTGATCGATGTGTCTTTTTTTTATTGTACCATCCGGTGTTCTGATGAGGGCGTGTCGTGGTCCACAAACTTCTTCGATGTTGCCGGGAATCCATTTAGCCCCCTTGCCATAATTCCTGTACAGTACTTCGTCTTCTTCTTCCAACGGTTTCTTTTTCGTTATGCTTCCCTCTCGATTATTCTCCTTGTCAGACCATTGGAATGCGTCCGGGTGTAGTTTATCTAAGAGAGTACTCAATTTCCATCCCATTAATAACTCTGCTGGAGAGCGTCCGGTTGTGGCACATGGTGTAGATCGCAACGCCAACAAAATGTGTGGTAGTTTGGATGTCCACTTGTTTTGCGGAAATTTTTTTAAGTTTCGTTTGAGGGTCTGTACCATCCGTTCGGCGAGACCATTGGTTGCCGGGTGGAACGGTGCCGACTGAATGAATTTCACTCCGTTCTTTCGTAGATAATCCCTTACTTCTTCCGCTGTAAAGCCGGTTCCGTTGTCTGAAACTACCACGTCCGGTATTCCATGTACGGAAAACGTGTCCCGAAGGTGTTTGATCACGGTAGCTGCGGTGAACGAACCATTGGTTTCTCGTATTTCAGGCCATTTGGAGAAAGCATCAACAATTATCAAGAACGAGTGGCCTTGCATCGGTCCTGCGAAGTCCATGTGGATACGCGACCAAGGCTTAGTCGGTGTTGGCCACGGCAATACTGTCGATTTGTTCGGTTCACTCCTGACTTCAATGCAGTTTTGACAATTCGAAATCGTTTCTCCTATTTCCGCATCCAGCCCGGGCCACCATACGTAGCTGCGTGCTATCGCTTTTGTTCTGGTGATCCCTTGATGTACTTTGTGAAGCAGCTTCATCACCAGTGTTCTCAGATTGTATGGCACGATAACTCGATTACCCCACAATAGGCAGCCTCGATGTACCGATAAAGCGCTCTGTCTACTTTTAAACGGCGAAAACTTTGTTTCGTTTGGAAGCTCGTCGACTGAACCGTGTAACACTGCTCTTTTGACTCTGGACAGCGTACCGTCGTGTTTCGTCTCAGCTTCGATCTTCGCTGCTGTCAGTGGTGACTCCTCTGGTGCTTCCTCCAGCAGAAGTACGTCGGCTGGTTCTGGAACTGTTAATTCCTCACACGGCAGTGGGAATCTACTACACGCATCTGCGTTTTGATGTTTCTTACCTTGTCTGTAAACCAAGTTGCAGTTGTATGAGCTGAGTAGCAGCGTCCATCTCAGCATCCTTGGGGATACTGTTTCCGGTATGACTTTTCCTTCCTGAAGGATTCCAAGTCTGTTGTGGTCTGTTATTATCGTTATGGCCCGTCCCCAAATGTATCGATGGAATTTTTTGAGGCCAAATATGATGGAAAGTGCTTCCTTGTCCAGTTGTGCGTAATTCTTTTCGGTGGGGTGTAACGTACGAGACCCAAACGCGATGGGTGCCTCTGTCCCGTCCAGAAGTTTGTGTGAGAGTACGGCGCCTACGCCATAAGGCGAAGCATCACACGCCAATATTAAAGGTAGCGATGCGTCGAAGTGAGTCAAAACCCGATCTGATGTCAATAGCTCCTTAGCTTCTGTGAACGCTTTGTCTTGTGCCGCTCCCCATTTCCATGCTTCTTGTTTCCGTAATAGAGCGTATAATGAACTAACCACTGAAGCCTTGTTTGGTAAAAATCTCTCATAGAAGTTTAGTAAACCAAGAAAAGCTTCGAGCTCCGATTTGTTAGTTGGGACTTTTGCCTCTTTTATTGCTTGTACTTTTTCGTTTGTTGGATGTACTCCCTGTACGTCGATGCGAAAGCCCAAGTATTCAACCGACTGCATTGCGAATTCGCACTTCTCTTCCTCAATCCGCAATCCTACCTCTTTTAGCCGTTGTAGGACCATTTTTACCCATTGCCAGTGTTCGTCCTCGGTGCGACCCATGATAAGAATATCGTCGAGATATACCACGGAGCCCGGGATTCCCGTTAACAGTGACTCCATTAATCTCTGGAAGCACCCCGGTGCCGACGATACCCCGAAAGGGAGCCTTTTAACCGTAAATAAGCCCTTCCTTGTGTTCAACGTTAGAATTTTTTCGGATTCTTCATCGACTCGTACTTGTGTGTATGCTCTGTCGAGATCGAGCTTCGTGAAAAACTTGCCACCTGCTAGAATTGTCGTGACTTCAGTAAAGGTGGGAAGCGGGTAAATATCCGATTTAATGACCGTGTTGACTGTGCCTTTATAGTCACCACAGATTCGAATGTCACCATTTCGTTTGACCACCGGGACGATTGATGTGGCCCACTCTGAATAAGTAACTGGTTCCAGTACTCCTTCGTTCACTAACTTGTCGAGTGCTGCCTCTACTCTTTCTTGTAGTGCTAGCGGTACCGCTCTGTGTCTTCTAAATATCGGTTTCGCTCTAGCGTCGAGCGTAATGTGCACTGGTTCGCCTTTATATTGGCCTAGTTCTTCTCGGAAAACTTGTGTGTAATCTTGCAGCAGTGACTGGACTGACGTTGCTCGAACTGAATTTGTATTTTCTAATCTGATGCCGAAAGTTTGGAACCAGTTCTTCCCCAGTAAGGCCGGTCCGTTACCTCCCAAGACAACAAGCGGTAGTCTAACTGACTCTCCTGGTCTCTTGACATCAATCCAACACTCACCTTTAATGTCGAGTCTCTCTTTCGACCAAGTTTGAAGAGATAAGTTGACTGGATGAAGCTCCTTTCCCTCTGGCCACAGTTCCTCGAACATTTTAATGCTAATTAGTGAATGCTCTGCTCCCGAATCGATTTCCATTTTGAACGCTCGTCCATCCTGTAATTCTACTACTTGATTCCACTTCGTTGACAGTTGAGCTTTGCCACTTATGTTGAATAAATAGCTTGTATACGATTGTTGATCGTGGTCACGTCTTGATTCTTCCGTCAAGTGGCATTTTTTTGTATTTGGCGCATCTTTGTTTTCCGCCTTCTCATGTTTCGATTGTGCTTTTTGCTTTTCTTCCTCGCGTTTTTTTCCGAAACAAACTTTCTCTAGATGTCCCGTCTTTTCACAAAAATTGCATACAGCATTCAAGTGCTTGCAGGATGCCGGAGAATGTTCGCCTCCACATCTGAAACACTTTTTTCCATTGTGTTTCTTGGTTTGCGGTGATTCGATTTTGTTTACTTCCGAACTCGTAGATCCACGTAGTTCGGCAAGATTTTTTGACGCAGTTTCTGCAGCTATCGCCGCCGCATAAACTTTTTCATAAGTAAGGTCTGTTTCTGCGAACAATCGCTGTTGCAGCTTTCCGTCGTGCATACCGCAGATTAACCTGTCGACGAGCATCTCTTCTAGGTTAGAAAACGCGCAATGCTCACTGAGGTTACGTAATTCCGCGATGTATTCTGTCAGTGGTTCATTCGCTTGTTGATTCCGTCTGTTGAACTTAAAGCGCTGTACGTACTTACTTGGTTTTGGATTGTAATGATCCGATAGAAGCTTTACCGCCTCCGTATATGTCAGTTCTTTCGGCTTCCTCGGCGTCGCGAGCGAGCGTAGCGTACTATACGTGGTTTTCCCGCCCGCCGAGAAAAGGATAGCTTTCTTCTTAGCCTCGTCCTCGATGGCATTGGCCTCAAAATAAAACTCGAGTTGTTCTAGATAAATCTCCCACGACGCTCCCGATTCTGGAATAAATTCCGATACTGTTCCCAGCGTTCCGACGACTGTTGTTTTCGGCGGATCCTGCATTTTCGATATATTTAGCGTCGCTGACTTTTCTTTGCCAATTATCCTCGTCGCCAACTGTTGTAGCTTTTCTTATTGTTTATTACGACCAATTATGAATACATGAATGATAGATGAATATAATAAAATAATTTCAGAATAATGATAAACTTGAATGCGTGAAGGTCTGGCCTCGGTTGCGTGGTAACAACGACTGACGAACCGTCGGCCTGCTGCTCATCTCGTGAGTGATCACGTGATGACGCTCTCGGTGGCGCCAACGCTTTGGTGTATATATAACACTTTATGTGTTGTGTCGGGGCCGTTGCGGATGTAAGTATGGTTCGTCAATTGTTGTTTGCTGATTAGTTTCCCAAAAGTATGTCGTCAGTTTCGTTTAGCGTTGCTGCTTGATTAGTCATTCTCATTTCCAATTAAAGTATCCAAAAGTGGTCGTTTTCGAAATTCCGGGTCGCAACATCCCTCCCCCCTTAAAAAAGAAAAATTTTGAAATCCAAAAAAAAAATTTTCTTCTGAGCAAGTTGGTTGAACTTTCGACTATTTATGTGACATATGGATACTCTTATGAATTATGGCTTATCTGTAGCTCTGGCATGATATGAAAAACGCAATGGGTGCCTCTGAATTGTAGCAGCCCATCTACATGTAAACTACTGATACGCGGGGGCACTGGCTCCGCACGCATCTCGACTGCGGACGGTGCTTCTTGAGGGGTCACCGCCTCCTCTGGCCTTGCCGGTGTCGCGTTGCATCTTCGCCTCAGCCGGTGTAACCGATATGCGGCATAGCAGGCCAAGGCTACAAAAACTAAGGCTACTAAAGAATACAGTGCTATATTATGGTAGCACTGCTCACTGTACTTATTGTCTTTATCTAAGTCTCTAGTTATCTCTTTCACACGTGCACCAAGGGTCCTTAACTCCTCGGGATTCCGCAATACACTTAAGAACTGCACTTTCTTATTAACTTTTTGTAATTGTGAATGATAATTGACATCGATGTTGGATAATGTAAGATTAAACGGAGGTATATATTCCTCGTTCCGAGTGTCTGTGACCCTTTTAAGGGTCCGAATACTAAAATCTTGGGCGGTTACCTCGCACGAACCTATCAGAGCCAAAATACCCGAGTTTATTAACGATTCGCGGAACGCGGGTTTTTGTTACAAGTTATTGTTACTATTTCTTCTGAAGGTGCGATGTACATCCATCTTCCGGGTTGCTCCATAGGGATGATAAGCGTGCTGGTCAGAGTTAAAACTCGCTTAGGACACCGGAGACCGCCCTCAGTGTCGATTTTTACCAAGGTTAGTATTTCGCATGGTGCATTTTTTGTGATGGGCACCAAAGGGTGCTGAGGAGAGCATATAAAATTTTTTCCGAAATTTTTGCAATTCCGCAAGTCTACTGATGACATCCGCAAAAAATTTCTATTCGCCTGATCTACTACTACGAGGTCTTCTGTTGTATCCACGTAGTAGTAGGTGTCATTGATACCCTTCACAGGCACGGGGTATAGCCGGTGGACGGTGTAACGCTGTGAGCTTATCAGCGGGATATCCAATAGCAGTATGGCCGCTGTTCCATCACTGTATGCCCGCGCGTCGATGAGTCGCATCAAGGAGTTTGCCTCACTCCTTACTATCGGTAAGGGGAATCCAGTGCCAGCCGGTAGGTGTGGTAGTGCATCCGTGAGGTACTCCACTAGCTTAAGCGGTGGTAGTACCGCTGCGCTCACCTTTCCCGTTGATATCTCGGCCAGGAGCAATACTAACTCCCGCACGTCGGTGAGGAGTTCCTCTACCACCACACTTACGGCAGTTAGGCTCTCGTCAAGACGTACACGTCTCATGAGCTGGTCTTTGTTAGCGATTAGATCACGTCGTGCTGCATTTACAAGGCCGAGAAGGGTGTTCTCATTGGCCACTATCCTGTCCACGGTATCGTTAAATAACCGCAGAGTGGAGGAAACGACCTGCAGTTGTCCCTTGATGCCTCTTTTTAGGGTTCGATCACCCGCCTGCAGGGCCATTATCTGGTGATTAATCCGCTCCGCATCTGCAGCATCCATATTTCCGGTGATTGATTTGATTATCGATCCCATTCCATCGATGAGTCCTCTGCGTCTTCGCAACGAATTGGGTTCAATTAGGTCATGAACGGTGCTCATGCCATCTTCTACCCTTGATGACATGTGTTCGATGGTTTCTAGAAGCGCGTGACATAGTTCGTCGGCTTGACCAATTCCATCCTCGACTTTACACGCGTCGCGCACACGTTGCAAATTTAATTTAACCATTCTTTCTCGACGGAGTATACATGTGAGATCCATGTGTATGGCAAGTCTCCATGTCGCTTTTGTTTGTGTGACGCTTCCAATTTCCTCGTAGAAGATGCCGGGATTGTCGGTGAATGGTTTCAGCGCATATTCCTCGTTGGCCGTGCTGGTTTTGATAAGGTAGGCGAGGAACAGCGCAATCCTGAAACCAGAAGACAACGGTTAAAGCAGTTTTCGACCGTGGGACTGCTCACTTTGCAGTTTACCCCCGTCGTTGAGCGGTGGTTGGCACTGAGTAGCTGCCACCGGCTCATTAAATCGTCAACCGCTTCAACGACCACGTCGCGAACAGCAGAGCTGAATCTTTCCAAAAAAAAAATAATAAGTTTAATATCCGACCATGAGTGGAGCGTGCATCGTTAGGCAGGACCATGTAAATCGGCTCCTCGTCGCTGCCATCGTAAGTATTTACTGGGCTTTCCTTTCATCGATTCAATTTGATCTTATCATTTTAACATTTTATCATTTTACAGTTGGACGTCATCCACCGCAAGGGGACGGCGGGACCAAAGCGGCCGGAGTGGGCCACCACCTTCATCAGGGCGGCCCAAAAAATCAGGCGCCTCCGCGAGGTGCGGCGGCGGCACGCCGAATACATTTGGGACGGTGGTGACGAGGAAGATGAGGGGACGGCGGATTTTCTCGGGGTCCGTCGCCTCTTCTTCGTCGGCCGTCCCTTAACATCCTGCCCCTTCTGCGGGGCCGCAGCGGAATTCTTGATTTAATTCTATTTATTGTATTTTCCGCTGGGGAGGGGATTATCCCCTCCCTATAATAAACTTAAAAAAAAAAACAAAAACCAAAATTATGTGTTTTTTTTTTCCTTAATTTTAAGTTCTCCCCCGCGTAATAGATCGCGGATGACCCCATCCTTCCCTTCAATAGAATCATGAGGACGCACTTTGCGTCAGTACCATGAGTAAGGCTTTTTTTTTTTTTTTTTTTTTTTCCTTCCTTCTCACGCGCGTAGATGCCCCTTGTGCATCCGTGCCTTACTTTCCTCTCTCTCTCTCTCTCTATCTGTCTCTCCTTTCCTCTTTCGAGCACGTGGTCGCCTTCTCTCTCTGGTGCATCCGTGCTCACTATCCTCTTCTTTCTTTCTTGCGAGCACGTGGCAGCCTTCTTTCTCTGGCGCATCCGTGCTCCCTATCTTCCCTCTCACTTAGGAGCATGGGGACGGTCTAATGGCCGTTGCATGCGATAAGCGAATATATACATACATACACCCTAATACTCGACGAAATGTCGCAGACGGTTAACGTGAACCGTCGTGGTTTTACGTCCCATTTTAATTGTATAGGTGACGGGACTGTGCACCGCCGTGATAGTGTGTGGCCCCGTCCATGTGGGTGTCAGTTTGGCTGATCGTCCCCGCCGTACCGTATTATCGTGCAATAGTACGTGGTCACCTACAAGATATTCACGCTGTCTCGCTTTGACGTCGTAATCCAGCTTCGCCCTCTCTTTCGCACTGCTTAGATTATGTCTGGCCACCGTCCACGAGGCTCGTAATCTTTCTCGCAGCTCGCTGGCATAGTCTGCGTGTGTGTAAGTGGAGCGCGGCTCCTGTTTCACCGCAGTAGGCAACTCGGCCTCGCGTCCATACATTGACACATGGGGAGTCATTCCGGTAGCTGTGTGTGGAGTGGTGTTGTACGTGAACATAGCGTACGGCAGCCACTCATCCCAATCGTCTTGATCTTCATCTATAAAATTTTTTAAATATTCGGCCAAAGTTCGGTGCGACCTTTCCAATGCTCCATTACTTTCAGGATGATAAGCCGTAGTTTGGATTTTCTTAATCCGCAACAACTTGCAGACCTCTTTAAATGTAGAACTCAAAAAGTTCGTACCCCTATCCGAAAGGATTATTTCGGGGGTTCCATACCGACAAATTACCTCCGTCACTAAAGCTTTCGCGACTGTATGGGCTTCCTGATTTGGGATGGCCACAGCCGCGCTGTATTTCGTCAAAGCATCCTGGAAAGTAAGTATGTTTTTATTTCCAGCACATGTCAAAGGTAGTGGTCCAACGATGTCCACAGCTACCTTTTCGAAAGCTCGTCCAGGCGTGTCTGTAATCACCATAGGTACTTTGCCCTTGCATCGGAGCTTGTTCTTCTGACATTTTTCACAAGCAGCGATATGTCTTTGTATTTCTTTTTTCATTCCTGGCCATACATATTTTGCTTGGATTCGTTTCAGAGTCCTCTTAATACCCTGGTGCCCACCCAGAGGGGCATCATGATATTCCTTTAGTATTTTCCCTCTATCCTCCAAAGAAGGACAGGTTACACCATTGCTGCAGCTACACTCTTTTTCCATCGTAGCTTCCTTGTCCCTCCTTGAGCGCAAAGGTATACTCTCGTTCTCCCCGCTCTCCGCTTCCCCCAGCCTTCCAGAAGCATTGCAGTCCGCGCGGACTGCTTCACCTATTTCAGTGATTGGCTGCGGTTGCCTCATAGCATCTCTTTCGCTCTGCTGCAAGCCAGGTCGCTCGCTCGCGCTCCCACCTCTCACGGGTAGCCGCGGCGCAGCCCCCTGTTCCCTGCACTGCTTGCTATATGGTAGAGCGGTATCCTCTATAGCTCTCTCTGTCTCCTCGGCTCTCCGCTTTGTGCTGATATTCGCACCGCGGGAGCCCGACTCGCCTGCCTTGGGTGTATTGGTGCGTATAGGTGAGCCGCTGTCTGTAGAAACGGCGTGTTGCTCTGTCTCTTTCTCTCGCACGTCCTTCAGCACAGGTTCTCCTTCTCGCGCGCGTGCTCTCGTAGTAACATATATACGACTAAGCGCGTCTGCGTTGGTATTTCTTTTGCCAGCCTTGTATTCCACGTCAAATTGGTGTTCTGCCAATTTTATTCGCCACCTCATTAGCCGTGAACCTGGATCTTTCACCCCAAATAACCATGTGAGAGGTTGATGATCGGTTATCACTTTAAACCGCGTCCCATATATGTAGGGCCGAAATTGCGCTATAGCCCATACTATAGCGAGCAATTCTTTCTCCGTTGTTGTATAATTCGTTTCTGCCTTTGAGAGTGTGCGGCTTGCGTAACATATAGGCAAGTCTTCTCCGACCTTGCCTTGCGAGAGGATGGCTCCAATAGCCTTATCCGATGCATCTGTAGTTACCAAGAACTGCTGCTGAAAATCTGGGTATTGTAATACCGGTGCAGTTGTTAATGCATTCTTTAATTCTTCGAATGCAGCATCGCGCACAGCCGTCCATTCAAATTTAGTATCTTTCTTTATTAGCTCCGTTAATGGCTTGGCTATCCTCGAAAAATCTTTTATGAATTTTCGGTAATAACCAGCTAATCCCAAAAATGATTGTACTTGTTTAACATTTTTAGGTGCAGGATACTCCTTCACAGCCGCAAGTTTCTCCGGATCTGCCCGTACCCCGTCCTCGGAAATGATGTGACCTAGAAATTGCGTCTCTTTCCGCAAGAATTGGCATTTTTGTGGCTTCACAGCCAGTCTAGCTTCCCTTAATCGTCGGAAAACTTCTTCTAGTCTTTCATTGTGTTCACGCAGGTTTTTCCCGTAAACAACAATGTCATCTAGGTAAACATAGCATTTTATGCCCTGTATTCCGGCTAGTACGGAGTTCATTAACCGCTGAAAAGTTGGAGGCGCATTTTTTAACCCGAATGGCATTCGATTATATTCGAAATGGCCTTGAGGTGTAGAAAATGCTGTTTTTTCCTTATCTTCCTTAGCCATCGGAATTCGATGGAATCCAGAAGCAAGGTCGAGAGTGGAAAAGTATTGGGCTTTTCCCAATTGATCCAATATCTCCGTGATATTTGGAAGTGGGTAGGAATCTCCAATGGTGGCTTCATTTATTTTCCGAAAATCCACCACTACTCGCATTTTTACTTTTCCAGAGGCATCCGGTTTTTTGGCCACCACTAACAAGGGTGCGTTCCATTGGCTCCTACTGGGTTGGATGATTCCATCCTCCAACATTTCGCAAGTTTGTCGTTCGACCTCCTTTTTGTGGGCTTCCGGTAATCGATAAGGATGCACCTTCATTGGTAAAGTGCCTTCCTTTAATGGTATTCGGTGCTTCACCATATGAGTACAAGGTAGTTTATCACCCTCTAGATGGAAGATATTTTCATATTTTCTTATGAGCTGAAGTAGAGCTTCTCTCTCTTCACCGTTGAGGTGACTCATGTTGAGCTCTCTTTCTAACCGCTGGAGTCGGTATACCCCTCTTTCTTTACTCACAGCATTCATACTTAGAGCGTTGGACTCCGCGTCGAGCTCTGTTATCTCGAGCGGCTCGAGTGTCACCGTCGGACGCTCTACTACTACTTCCCTCTCGTTTGTATTAACGAGGTTCACCACACAGCTACTTCCTAGTGGTGGTGTATAGCATGCCCCCATTAATATTCCTTCACCTATTTCCACTCGAGAGAGTATTCCGGGATTTTGACTCGTAGTAGATACGTACGCAATGGTTTCCGACCGAGGTGTGAGGACGATTTTTGATTTTCCATCTACCAATGGCATTTTATGTCCATATAACTCGAATGTCTCTCCCTGCAATATATTTGCCTTGTGTTTCTTGATGAAGTCCATTCCCAATAATCCATTTACTGTTATTGGGATTTCATCTTTCACAACGTAAAACCAATGTTTTACGGATTTCCCTGGAATTTGTAGGGTCACTTCCGCTTTACAGATAGGCCGGAATTTACTTCCTTCTGCGCCCTGTAATTCTGCATCATTATCCGTTATAGGAGTCTCAGCTTTTACGCAACTATATTTCACTATGCTGCATTGAGCTCCTGTATCGGCCTTAAGGGTCAGAACCCCCCGTACCGATGTAGTGCTGGCGATATCAATGTCGCTGGCCGTTGCACTCGTCGTGGGTGCCGATACCTCTAGCACCCGTAGCAACGTCTTATCGCTCGCTTCCCCTCTCGGCCCCTCCGCGGCGCCTGGCCACAGTGCCTTGGTGAATCGCAAGCCGCTCAACGTACGCGCGTTGGTAGTAGTAGCAGACGTAGTACTACTACTCGCGGCGGCCATGCTGAATTCTTTCTGCTTATCGCTGACTCCTCTACTCGGGTCTTTCACCGGGCTTCTCGTGGTGATAGTGTTGATTTGCAAAGACCCGAGTGTGCGGATATTATTTCTAGCGGCCATACTGGATTCTTTTCGCTTATCGCTTCCGCGCTGCTTACTGCCGTTGCTGTTTCCTTCGCGACCTTGGCCTACTTCATACTTCTTCCGTAATCGCTTTCTGCATTCCAACCAGGTGTGCCCTTTATTCTTGCAATAAGTGCAGATTATTTCAACTTGATTTATGTTCCTTGGTGCACTAGGGGCAGGGAGGCTTACCCTTCCTGATCTGCGAGTACAATCCCTCGCCAGATGTCCCGAATTTCCGCAAATATAGCAATTTCTTTCACCTGCTTTTCCCGATAGGGATTTTCGATTATTGGTATTATGAACACCTCCCGCTCCTCCTTTCGGCTGAACCATGTGGCTTATTTCTATTGCACCGGTCACTGCCTCATGAAGAGAGGAGTAATTACGTGATCTAACCAATATTTGCACCTGACCGTGTAATCCATTCTCGAAATTCATTTGTGCACATTTTCGGGTCATTGTTTCCACCGTGCGTGCATCTCTTTCGGTAGATACGGTCTCGCAGAGTTTTTCAACCACTTCTACGGTGATTTTCTCTGTCCTAGCTGCATACGCGGCTATATCTTCGCTCGGTCCTTGCCGTAACGAGTTAAATTCCATTTGTAAGGCCGACAGTGATTTCCTATGGCCGTACAATGCTCCCAACTCAGCTTTCAGTTGTTCAAGCGTATAGATGGATTTATGCTTTAGTTCTCTTGTCGCTCGTCCACCAATTTTACTGCTGAGAACCAATGCCAGTAGTAACTCGTAGTCATCTTCGCGTACCCTGGCAAATACGGTTTCACATGACCGCAAAAATCCGTCTAGTTCAGCTGAGTCACTGCCATCAAAATGTTTTACATGTTTTAATGCCAATCCAAGGTCGAGATACCTCCGTCCTTCACTGAACCTATTCTGCACAAATCCCCCTGGCGGATCGTTTGGTGGATCTCCACCTGGTCCCCCTCCTGGAGGTTCTCCCGGTGGTCCCCAATTTCCATTTCTTCTCGGCCCTCCTGGAGGTCCTGATGGTGACCCTTCAGGTGGATCTCCTGGTGACCTTGTTGGCCGTCCTCTGGGCGTAACTACTGCTGACTCTCGTTCATTATTTACTTCTTCGCCATTTCTTCCCGTACGTGGATTTGTTTTTTCGGAAAGAGCCTTTTCGAGCCTTTCCACTTGACCTTGAAGTAGCTGTATCAGCATCATCTGATCGTCTAGCTCGTTTCCTTGTCGATGCATAGACACGAGTAGGTCTTGTGTGGCGTTGTGGTCCGTTATTGCTGCCGAACGAGCAAGACTCCCTCCTCGCTCCTCTAATCTTCCTCCAGCGGAAGCATTTCTTCCTCCTCTCCGCAACGGAGGAGGTAACTCATAGTCGCTGTCCTCGATTTCCGGAGTTCCTTCCGGATATCGTGGCCGTCTATTTTTCGGGACTTCCGGAGTTTTATCCCATCGACTAGGTGGGATGATTTTCCGCAGAGCACTCCCACCACTAATGCCGGGTGCATTCGCTCGTGCTCTGGCTAGAGCCCCCTCACGCTCGCCCAATCCACTGGCCTTTAGCAGCGCATCTATTTCACCGTCCACTTCCGGTGTCGTTTGGACCTTCGCCCCCTTTTCTCTGTTGACGTCCGTCACTGGTTCCCTTTTTTCAGTTTTCCCTGTCGTTTTAGTGAACGACGTGCCTCTTTTGGTGTTGATCCCAAAATAAGAATCCAAAGTTTCCTTATTGAGTGGGTCCTTTGCTTTATCTGTTACCCCTTCGGCAGGAGATAGCTGTCTGAGGACGTCGTCTGTCCTCAGAGATATGTCTCCTATGGCTGCTTCAACTCCAGCCACAGCTCCGAGATCCTTTCCCGGTAGTGTGGTTTTTTCGGAATTGGACCTTCGTTGTTGCTGAGTCTCCTTCCCGTCTTCCATCGTTGATTCGTTAACTTTTTTATTATCGCGGAAGGGCTTGTATTAAAAATATATATAATTTTTTTTTTTTTTTTTTTTTTTTTTTTTTTTATATTTTTAAATTATGATGGGCAGTGGTTGGAGATAGCCTTGCCTCCTGCCTTTCGCGATTTAATACCAAAATCCCTACAAGTTGCTACAAACTTGCACCGATTATTGGTAAGGGTCTCGATTTTTGTTAACGAAGGATATGAGCTCGCGGGCCCAGTCCTACGGATTTTTTTATAAAAATTTAGTTATGATGGACAGTGGTTGGAGATAGCCTTGCCTCCTGCCTTTCGCGAATTAATACCAAAATCCCTGCAAGTTGCTACAAACTTGCACCGATTATTGGTAAGGTCCTCGATTTTTGTTAACGAAGGATATGAGCTCGCGGGCCCAGTCCTACGGAATTTTTGATTTTTTTTTTTGATTTTTTAAAATATTTGGCTCTGAAAAAAAAGATAACCGCCACTTACAGATTTAGAATTCCTTCCATGGCGCTGTGGAACTTCAGGGTTGCCGTCCTCGTAGTCGTGCTGACCTCGACGTTATTCCCCGGTTGGCGACGTTCTGGTCACCCTTGGTCAAGTTGTACGTCCTTCCAGTCGTGCTTGACCTCGTAGTTGGCTCGTCCTCGTCAGTGGTACCTTCTGACGTCTTGACGATTCAACGACTGCGTGTTGAATCGCACCAGGCTATTTACCCCAACGACTGCGTGTCGGGTTCGTTCCTGGGTTTGGTTGTAGATTGTTTAAACTTCGCTTACGGTGATCCCACCGCTGCCACCAAATTGTTGTGCCCGAAATGCTCAAAGGGTGATCAGCCCTTTTCCTGACTCGGTTCAATTAATATATTAAGGGATCGGGACCGATTAAAGGATTGGAATCCACACGAGTTTAAATATAAAATGTATTTATTTCAATTACAACTGACTAAAGTACTCTACTCGCGAGCCCAACCGATTGCTCTCGAAGTCGATTTAAGACTGCCGATGTCCTGGCGCTGTCGCTTCCAGTTCACCCTAGTTTCTACACGATAATGCTGAATTGCATTATTGCTTAATTGATGCAATATTCGCGATCAGCGAATATGCTGAATGTGATTAGCGAAGTGCAATAAATGTTTCGCAACGTTGCTTGCCGAAATTCCGGGTCGCAACATGGTCGTGTAATTAATTTCGCATTTTGTTAGACACCTACTCACGATTCCGATTACGTTGTGGTTTTCGTTCGCATCTATTTGGTAAAGTATTCCACTCACTCCTCGATCGCTTGCGTCAGTTTAAAGTCTGTACTCCGTGTTTGGTATTACATGTTTCAATTTGATGCAATTTACGAAATCCTTTTTTAGAGCTTTGAACGCGTTGGCATGTTTGTCCGTCCATACCCATTCTTTATCTTTCGTTAGAAGATCGCGCAAGCCATCAATTGAGCGACTATGGTTCACGTTGAACTGTCTATAATAGTTAAAGGCTCCTATCAATTGCTGTAATTGTTTTGTATTTTTAGGCTCTTCAAAGTGTAAAATGGTGTCAAGTTTTCCCGGCTCCGGTTCTATGCCTTCTTTTGAGATTAAGAACCCTAAAAAGGTTACCGATTGCTGTAGAAAACTACATTTTGAAATCTTGATCGTGAAATTAAATTCTGTCAATCTTTGAAAAATTCCCGTGAGTATTTCGATATGCTGTTCTACCGTCTCAGTTCCTATCAATATGTCATCTATATAACAGGACATGTTAGCCTCGTACCGATTCTCTAACACATAGCCCAGGGCTCTCATGAAGCCGCTTCCCGCTGTTTTAAGCCCGAATGGTATTCTTCGAAACTGACAAAGTTTTGAATCGAATAAGAATGCAGTATATTGTCTCGATTCTTTTTCCAAAGGAATTTGCCAGTACCCTTGAGTTAAATCGATCTTAGTGAACCATTTCGCACCATGAAATTTTTGTAAGAGCTCGTTTATTAATGGCGGAGATTCATGGTCTTCCTCTATCATTTTATTAACGAATCTAGCGTCGAAAAATACTCGTACCGAGCCGTCTTCTTTTGCTACTATTCTCAATGGATTACAATACTGACTTATCGCTCTTTCTATCACCCCATCTTCTACCATCTGCTCTATAGCCTTTCTCGTTGGTTCTCTTAATTGAAACGGTACCGGATATGTATGTCTAATACTTGGTTTATTCGTAACAAGAGTCAATTTGTGTTCATAGCCCTTCGCACAATCCGGTTTATTCGAGAATAGTCGGCGAAATTTGTTCAATGTACCAATTGATGATTGCTTCCCGTTCTCATCCAGTGATGTTAGTGTGCACGCGATCGCTCGAAGCGCCTCCGAAAACCACTCATTGCTCTCACCTTCTGTCTTATTCGTGTTCTCAGTATGAGAATAATCATTTTTTGACGTTATTACTTGATTAACAATAGCTTCTTTGCTTTAAACTACTTCGAACTCCTCTGACGTCTGTAAGTTGTTTGAGAAAATCTTTTGTGTTTCACTTTGGTTATTTATCTGTACGGACTTATTCGTTACCGGTTTCTCGGAGGTATCCTCCTTAAAATCGGTAGTCTGATGATTTAATTCTATCGCACAATTTTGATTATCCCCTACTTCTCGTTTTTTTACGAAAGATATCTCTCTGAGGTTTATCACATATACAAAAGTTTCACCTTCCCCCTGTGAGCAACGAATAGTTTCAGGAGAGCCTCGTTCGAACATCACCGTTGAATTCGAGAGCAATTTACCCGCCACTTCTACCGAATATTCTTTATAATTTAGAATGACTTCATTTCTAAGCATCCAATCATTACCAATAATCACCGCAGATGTTAAATACGGAACTACAAGAAAAAGGAAACCCAAGATTCGACCCTCTATTTCAATATCGATCCATACCTGTCTCGAGATATTTGTAGACTTCTTTCCAATCGCTGTGGTAACGACTACATTAGATACTGGCAGAATATTTAAACGCGTTTCTACCATGAGCTCTTTGAAAAAATCCTCTGATATCGCGGACACTTGGCTTCCTGAATCCAATAAAATTATCCTCTCCTTACCTACAATTTTGGCCTTTATATGGGGACAGCGAGCTAGAGATTGCGTTATATCTACGTTTTTCGATTGCTCCGATTTTCCGTCAATACCTGCCACCAGCTCATCTATAAAATCAAAATCTTGTCGACGCGTTGTCGGCCCACTACTCAACGCGTCGCATATCAGTTTAAAGGGTACCTTGCTGTTTGAGACGCATTATTCGTGATATTACTTGGTCCCGATGTTTGTGTGCGTGTATCTGTGTATCTGTGTCTTCAAATGATGTCATTTTAGGAACGAAATACCTTGCGTCCCGAACTTGGCGATAATAATATGTCTGGAGTGATTCTTCATTCGCATTACATCTACGTTCCATCCATCTATTTTTAAATAATACGCGAATCGGAATCGAATAAAATTCTTCGAGAAAATCTTTTTTAAACGCTTCAAAATCTACAAATGCATGTTTTAACTCAAACCATAGCACGGCTTTACCCTCAAGCGCGTGTTCGACTATAATCAATTTTTGCTCAATTTTTACATTTTTTTACTTGAAAATTTTTTCGATCTCTTCAACAAATTCTGCGGGATTGCGTTCTAATTCATTTTTGAATTTCGGTAACTTAATGTCCACATTAAAGTTTTGCACATTACTTACAATCGCTGCCAATTTGCCAAGATGCCCATTCTCCAGACCTTGGTTCGGTCTCACATTTGGATTACCGTTCGGGTTCGCTTGTTGTTGCCGTTGAAATTGTTGTTGTTGATTTTCTAAGGCTAGTCTCTGTGCCTCTATACTATCGCGGAGCTCCTCGAGTTCTTGACATTCTCGCTCCAAATTCTGTTGTTCCTCCCGTCGCTGATCTACTATATCGTTGTCACGAAGCATAGGCATTTTTTCAGTTTTCTGTTTTCTCAATCTGTTGGGAAAGTTATAATGTTTAAATTTTTGTTTTGAAACTCTGCCCGATTGAGTAATATATATCTCTCTATTCTCTTCGCCCATGCAACACTAAATTTAACTTAATACAAATTTCGACAAAAGAAAAAATAAGGGAAAAAGGTTATTTTTTTTAGTTCATGATATCCGTTGTAAACATTAGTTTGCCTTCTACAACCGACTCATGCCTCATTGTTTGGCGCCAAATATAAAATATATAGAGTTGTGACCCGTAGAGAAAAATAAGGAGACGAATTGCTCGAATCACAACACAAAAAAAAGATGCTTGCACAATAAAATACAATAAATTCTATACCAAAATATCAATAATGTCAATTTCACTTTTAATTTTTCTTTCACCTTCGTTCAACTGTTTGGGTCAGTTCCCACTGTCACCATATATCATTCACTACAAAATTAACTTCTTTTCATCTCACATAACAAAATTAACAGTCTTCTTATCATAGATTCAGTTTTCGCTTTCAGTATATATTCATAAGTATATTCATACGCATATTTCACACCATTCATTCGTCATACAAATTTCGTCTTACGTAATGTACTATAATTGATATCACCGGACAATTCTATTCCCCTGGGTCACTTATCTTAACAAGTTCGGGGATGAGGTAAAGTTGGCTCAATTTCTCCCTGGAGTAGACAATGTCACTTGTTCTTGCTGCCCACAAGGACGTCCATTTAAGATAAAGATTTGCAGGCGGATCCACCAAGCGAGATCCCAAAACCACTGATTGTTGATTTTAATATGTCCGTGATGATACAGAGCACGGGGGGATGACGAGCTGACCGTCGAGATCCGAAGGCGGCGGCGTTTCCAGGGAGAAAGAGAGGGAGACCTAGTGTGTCTCGCTAATATCTTCTCCTCTCATACTTTTCGTTTGCGCACTTAATTCTGGAGGATTTACGCACGCGCGTGAATCCTTCAATCGATACATTATAATATTTCGGGCATTGTACTATTCAGTGCCTTACACCCGACAACAGAAATTTTGCCGTTATTGCGACTGGACCATCTTACGGACACCGAATACCACCACATCGTCGAACTAATAGAAGAATTTCCAAGCCTCTTCCACCCGCGTGATGAGCCGCTTGGAGCGACTAACGTGGTACAACACCGAATTCCAACTACGGACGATCTACCGATCAATACGAAGCAGTACCGTTTTCCTCATCATATGAAAGATGAGATAAGAACTCAAGTCAATGATTTACTGGATAAAGACATAATACGTTCATTAACATCGCTATTCAACTCGCTTATTTGGATCGTCCCGAAGAAAGAAGATTCACACGGAAAAAAGCGCTGGAGAATGGTTATTGATTACCGCAAAATCAACGAAAAAACTGTCGCCGGTGCTTATCCCTTGCCGAATATTACTGATATTCAAGATCAGTTGGGGGAAGCACAATATTTCTCGGTATTTGACCTCGCGTCAGGGTTTCATCAAATCCCAATGCAGCCTGAAGACCGCCCAAAAACCGCGTTCTCAACCCCTCATGGTCACAACGAATTTAATCGTATGCCACTTGGTTTAAAAAACGCCCCTGCGACTTTTCAACACCTTATGGATCAAGTACTCACTGGTCTTCAAGGTATCGAAATGTTCGTATATCTCGACGACATCGTTAACCACTCCAATTCTCTCGAAGAACATGGAAAAAAATTTCAGTGCCTCGCTAAACGTTTGATGGAAGCAGGGTCCTTCAACCCGATAAATGCGAGTTCCTGCGCCCGAAAGTGGTTCACCTCGGCCATATTATCAGTGTCGATGGTGTTAGACCGAATCCAAAAAAAATTAGAGGCTGTAAAGAAGTTTCCGATTCCTAAAAACCCCAAAAACATTAAACAGTTTCTGGGTTTAGTTGGTTACTATCGCCGCTTTATAGAGGATTTCGCTGCCATTGCAAAACCACTCACTCGGTTGTTAAAAAAGACTGCACCGTTTATTTAGGGCGAAGCACAACAATTGGCTTGCGAAGAATTGCGGTATAAATTGTGCGAAGAGCCGATTTTGCAGCACCCAGATTATGATCGACCATTCATAATTACAACTGATGCCTCCGACTACGCTTTGGGAGCGATACTCAGCCAAGGAGAAATTGAGAAGGACTTACCTATTGCGTTCGCGTCAAAGACATCAATTCCAACAAATAAACGCGAACACTCTCCCACAGATACTTCGGACGAAACAACGAGACCTCCACGGAAACGACGTTCACACGAACTCGGCTCGGAGGAGGAAGCTTCCGATCTTTGGAGGAACGAGGAAAGCACCATACGCTATCCTTGCACTCTGGAACCACCTGCTGCCGAAACCGGGGAGGCACCAATTATTACCCCATCGGCAGTTGGTACACTACCAATGATCGACCACGATGAAATTTCAAATTCGCTTGACAGAAATAACACGCCACCGTTGCCTGAAACTGGGGAGGTTCTACCACCACCTTCCAATCGCACTGTTAACGAAGGCGAGAACCTACCGAATCTCCAAACTAACGAGCTCTTACGTGTCGAATCTGGGGAGGCGTCGAAACCGCCAGAAAATCCTAACAAACGCCGATCGATACCTGCTCCAAGTTTCAGCAGGATATTTGGATCTTCATCAAGCGACGAAGCAACAGAAACAATAGGTTCCAACTACGAACCATCAAATACCAAAAATACCATTAATTCGTCAACGCATCTGAACGTTCCGTCGCCACAAGCTTCGCCACCAAAAACACGTTCAAATCGCCGCTTTGTTACCAGAGAATATCCTTCTACCGAGGAATCAAACGATGAGATGCCAACCGAAGAATCGAATAACTGCGAAATTGGTCAGCGTCCACCTGAACCACCTGACAATAATCGCATACGAGTCTCGTCCGAAAATATCTCTTCCGAAGAAACCTGCGTGGCGTACCTTGTCGCACAAGACAAAACAATCATATCTAACTTGATCGTTTTATTAAACGAAAAAGGTTGGATTAATTGGGATAAGGTACGCAAGGAAAATGCCGATCCAGGCGAAGTCATTGTCACTAAATCCAAGGGACTATATTCTTTCGGTTTAATATACGAAAAGTACTTTGCGAATGGTTTGAACTTGGACCACCTCGTTACCTGTGCTCTCAATACTAAAGGAACTCCTAGCGAAATTAAACGTAAATTCGCGCCGTCTCCCTCTTGATAACATCGGCATCGAAAGTTGAGAGAGGAGATCGATACTCAACCATCTGCATCAAATTTTCGATGGAACGGACATCACTATTGTAATTTGCAAAAGATCATTGACTGTGCCGTCCCCCGATGATTGTATGGAGTTAATTGAAGAAATGCATTCTTCAGCTGTGGGAGGACAGAAAGGAGTAACGAAAACATTCCAGCTAATATCACAGCGTTTTTTCTGGCGCAAAATGAAAACCGACATCGTCCAATATACTAAGCGTTGTCCCGACTGCCAACGCAGGAAATTGGTGAGAGTAAAACATCGGTTGCCCATGGTAATCACGGATACACCGACAGATTCGTTCGAAAAAATATCGATCGATATTTACGGTCCTTTACCCCGTACCAATGTCGGCCATGAATACGTACTCACTATCCAAGACAATCTCACTAAGTACTCGGTCGCTATTCCTCTGAGAAGAACAACATTAACCAGCGCCAGCTCAGTACGTAGTGTGCTAGCCTGGTGACTGAGGAGGCTTGGGTTCGATTCCCGCTTTGGGCAAAATGTTTTTCGGTAGCAGCAGCGCGCAACGTGTAAGACGCGCCACGCTGTTTGCTGTAAACATTGGAGCTCGGCGCGGATTTAACCTAGCCAGCTACACTCGACGTAGGTTTTCTGTGGTTTCCCTACGTCTTATATGCGAATGCGAGTGTTTCTATCTCAATCTTAAGTCGGTCACAGCCGCATCGCACATAACTACGAGTACCACCATCTCGCATCAATCTTCGCACAGTTCTGGTGAAAAATCTCGCGCGTGATGGCTGGTACTTGTAGGTGCAACGAAGCTAAAAAATGGGATACGGCCCGTCTATAAGGAACAGAAAACAAAAAAAAACATTCAAAGACGTTGCTTTCGCACTCGCAAATAAATACATTTGCATTAATGGTGCACCTAAGATCATAATATCCGATCAAGGTAGGAATTTCATTAGTGAAATCTTTGAAGAATTTGCAAAAATCTTCGAAATTAAACATTATCGCACCACTGCCTACCACCCTCAATCAAACGGCTTTTTGGAACGTAGTCATCACGTATTAACCGAGTATTTAAAACAATTCATCGACGAACATCGCGATTGGGATAGTTGGATCCCAGCTGCAATGTTTTCCTACAATATCAGTGTACACGAAGGAACAAAATATTCCCCCTTCAAACTCGTATTCGGCAAAGTCGCTCGAATCCCATCTCAATTTGAACGCGAATACCAGGAGAGTAAAGTCGACGAATTTTACAAAAATTTGACAGAAAAATTAAGAGTTTCTAGAGAAACCGCAAGTGCGAACCTGATTGCTGCAAAGCAACGTTCAAAGACATAATACGATAAAAAGGTGAAGCCACACGAATATAAAAAAGGCGACAGAGTTTACTTATTAAAAGAACCCAAAACGGGCAAATTCGACGACGAATATACCGGCCCATACGAAGTTGAAGAAGTCCTAGAAAAAAACAACATTATTCTGTCGTTGGGCTCAAATAAATTCAAAATGGCTCACGTCGATAAAATAAAACGCGGTTATCAGTGACAACCGTTTTACCTCTTTTTCCATCCACTAAAACCAAACGAAAACTAGAATAACTCCGTTACAAAAAAATGAACTATTAACAACTATTTCGCACAAAAGGATCAATAATTCAAAGTAATTGAAAAAAAAGAAGATTGAATCAACTTTTATCATCACCCTAGCAGAATTGACCAAAAAAATTAGAGTTATTACAATAACAATTTTTAATTTTTATTTTAAACAACGTACTAAGCAATTAATTTTTATACATCATCATAATGGCTTATCATAGTTGCACCGTTGAAACAGTCCTGTCTCCTCTCACCTGTACACCTCGCCAGCCGTTCGACCATCGATCGTTTACCGGTCGAGGGGGGAGGGATAGATAAGCTAAGTTTTCGCCAGTTATTCATCATCGCAACTAGATAATATAATTAAATACTATACCTTGATACGATTGATTAATACGATACCTTGTCTAAGCCTTGTCAAGTATTTCGGTGACTGGACGAGGAGCGCCGACCAAATATAACGACGCCCAAAGATTCACTTATTCCTGCTGCTTCTTACCACTAATGTGGTTGCTGGGCGCCAGGCTCTCTATTGTCTCCCGAAAGCCAGGGAGGTTGATGCACTTTTCACTTTATTTTTCTTATTACCTTGCTAGCTGAAATGGGGTGCAGTTCGGGGCGCATGCAAAAATTAATTAACTGGGACACCTCTTTTCTAATTTTCCAAAACAATCAAGAAAAACGGCAATTATTTATTGAAAGAGAATTTAGGAGACAAATCTACAAATTATTATACAAAAGGGATGACTCGAGTCCGACAATAACCGCGGTTCCGCACGCACGATATTAATCAACAACAATATTTGAACGATTAACGGAGAGGCCGTTCGCGACGAGAGGCTGATCTGCCGCACGCGGACAATACAACTTTTATGGTGCACCACGTGCGCCTACCTTTTCGTTACCGGCTACTCTGCGGTACGACGACAGCTCACGGGCTCCTCGAGTATCTTCGCTGGATCCTCCAACGACATTCCTTCGCTACAATGTTCTACTAATTACAACTTTTATGGACCACGGCGGTATTCTCGTGCACAGGTCAATCGCTTCTTAACTCGCGAGACGCTCGTCGCAACGGTTCGACACACGCGGTTCTTATATTCTGCGGAGAGTGGCGCGAGGACTGCTCGAGCGCTCTTCTCTCTGCTTACTCCAACTTAATCCCAATCAGGACTCAATCAAGACTCAAAGTAGACTGTCCCAAGACTGCAAATAGACTCCTTCTTCTCTTAATTCTCGCACGCTTAGCCGGGTCGCAAGGGCTTCGGACGTCCGGGGTGGGGGTCACGGCCTGTCATCGATCGAGTTCGTCGATCGTCGCTTTGTTTCGTGCCCTCCTTCCATCGATCTAACGTCGCTGTTTGCTTCTCCCCGCGCCTCGCTCTAATTCCGAGAATCCTGTAAGCGATAAACACGGCAGTCAAATGTTCTCGGGACTGTATGAGCTTTGACGGCGGGGAGCGATTCGGTTGCTACGCAAGTGTTTTGGGCGGCTCGGGTGCTCGAGCACCTTAGGCCCAGCGCGTTGATGCGAGCGCGTACCAGCGCCTCGTCACAATATATATATTTTTTTATCTGGACTCAAAATTATCGAAAAGCAAAAAAAAACCAAAATACATATTTTACAAATTGAGCTGCTACCACATTCAAATAATCCACATGAATTCGAATTCTCACGAAATTCACATAAACCGTAACTAAATTCGAACTTTTCTTTTTTGTGCGACACCCGTTGCATTAGACCTCGCTGCTGCCGACGCCCCACGCGACATACCGGGTGTGACTAAAATAATCAATTACTCTATATAAAACGAAATTTTGCGCTTCTTATAAAATAATTTAACGCTTGCCTCGCAAATAAATAACAAATCTTCATGCTTCATCAAAACCTTGTGTCTTTGGGAAATAATAATAACTTAGCGAATTTCCGAAATTTCGCATTTTCACGAATAAAAATAGAATTTCCGCGCGTAAACAGAATTTTCACGAATAAATGTTATAAACTGTTTTATAACTTCAACTGCCCCCCCCCCCCCCCCCCTCCAAATTCAAATACTATTTTATTATTATTAATTCCGTTTACTTAAGGAAAAATATTAATATTAAGAATAATTCAAATTCCAAAATTGTAATGTCCTACTAACTATCTCTCTCCAGCTACAACACGGGCCGACATGATCTTTTTTTTTTAAATATTATCATTCTTTCTACCAATTATATGGTGCTATTTACTCTACTAAGAAACAACCTTAGAGAAAAGCACGAGCTGTCGTTCCCCATTCCACTCCATCCCTTATTACGCCAAGTTAATTGGCACGCGCGGAGCGAGATAACGCTACTTCCGCCTACCTCCGTTCCTCGCCACTATCTTTTATCCTCACCACCTTTCTTTTACAGTTATTATAAACACTATTTTCTTCATGCATCTTTTTTTTTATTAAATAAAACTAACGGTCTCACTTTTTTCTTTCCTTTTTACCCAAAATTATTTTATTTTCTATTTTTACTTTTCCTTACATTACTAAGGGATAGGATCGATAAATAATTAACATTCACGCATTTTTTTATTCTGGGCTCATTTATAGTTTTCAATTTTTTCGTGCAGTTCCTCCGAATTGAAGGACCACACGCAGCCTTTCCATTTTCAAATTAACAACAACTTTATCAACAATAATCGGTTAGAACCAGTCGTCTTCGTGTTCATATTCTGTGTCACTCGTTCCTCCCAAACGCACGATCGATCCCCCTGGGACCCACGTGCACGTGCCTATGTAATGGCCGTGGATGGCGCGAGGCGGGTACCCATAGTATCTTTGATTAGCCTGGGCGAGAAGTCGCTTGATCCCAAAGTTGAAATCTTCCTGGGAGACTTCCCTCTCCCGTTCCTCCTGCCGGTGCCTCACCGCTTCTCGATTCTCCCGGATGGCCTTCCGCGGGGGAAAATCCTACTGCCAACGCCATTGCTAAAAAAAAAAAAAAAAAAAAAAACCCACGATATGAAATTAATATTATCATCACGAAATATGGAAAACGAGAAATAGAAATAGGTAAGATCAATCTTACTTCTTACCTTAAAAATTGCACGTGCCATTCGCGACAACTCGTCTCCACTTAGATTCTGCGCTCCTCCGTATTTTGTGGTGCCTTCATGACTGCTCGTTGATTAATGAAGCATAAACTCACTTCACGCGCTTCGCCGAAAAATGCACAGAACAGCAAAGATGCATTTCGTGGAAAAGAAACATTCCATTCCACTACTGTAGCCGACGTGCTATTCCACCGCGTACTCTCCAACTTGAATACGAAACCCCGAGTCAACACCTTTTTCCGTCTTCACTATACTTCTTTCCCTGTTCCTCTCACAAACAAATACCCGTATACCCTGTAGTGTAATTTCCTAAAAAAAATCCCAAAACGCCACAAAGCTAAAGTCCCCAAGAGTTTTTCCCTTTATTTTATATGGGCGCCAGGCGCTTTCGCGCCGGGAAAAACTCTGTGACCTATTCGGGACCAAGCTGCTTTTGCCGGACTAGCTGCAGCCGTCAAGAACTGTAGAGTGGCGGGATTCAAGGCCAGGTTCTCGTGTAGAAATCAAAGAAAATAAATTACAAACTCTAAATTACGGGAATCACAAAATAGCTATTTATTCGCCGTTAACAACAGTGAAACGATTTTAGACTTCCCGTAAATATTTCAATTTATTATTCGAATAGCCAAAGGTTCGATCGGCTGACACACACGCATACACATCCATCACTCATACGAGAGGAAGTTTGGGAATAAATTAAACCGAGCAATAGCAACTGAATTTTCCTTAAAATATCCCATAAATAGATCGCGCACCTCCACACCTCTCGTTTCCAGGCGACGCGGTCTAATCTTCTCTCTCTCTCTCTCTCTCTCTCTCACTCTCACCCATCCGCGGCACACGGGAATGTTTTCACACTCCGAACGGATTTGTTGAGATTCCCGACATCAGACGCGACAATCAATTCTCCTACGGGAAAAATAACCAGCTACTCGATTCACCGGTATCGAAGAATTTCGCGTACTCTCTCACACTGCCACGCTTTTAACATTCCCGCGCACAACACAATTTCCCTAAAAACAATAATGGCGAATTTTCCCGGAATCACTCCCGACGACCCCTTCGACTCTACGTTAATCCCCGTTCCTAATATTTCCCACAGTCTCGATCGTGTTGACAACGGCCCGCCGTAAAGCCACACGGGACTCTCAAAACCCAAATATCCAAACAATAGAGCTCGCGGACTCAACCACGCGCGGGATACCGTCGCCGGACACGTTCTAACAATTTTTAAAATATCTAACAAATATGGAGTGCCCAGTGACAAGGCTTACCTCGGCCCCAACGTCAATACCGAGAATAATCCTTTTCTTCAGTCTCCAAATGGACAATTTCGGGAGCTTTCGCAGTACCGTAGTAGACGGGACTTGAGTTCCTCCCAGTACCACGGATCCAGGAAAAATGCCTCGAGATGTGTCGCTCACGGGAATACGAAGCGTTTCATCCCTACCCTAATTGTTTCGCTGGCGATCGGTCAGGCGGCCAACCCTGGTTTTTCGCAGACTATACAATTATTCTAAATAGTTGGTGCTGTAGTCCAAATCAGGCCTTCGTAACACAGTGCACGAGACGATGACATAGGCCGGTGTTGTTCTACGATAATGCAGATGGAGAGTGGCATTTCTTTATGCCATTTGGGATGCTTGCTACCCTCGTCGATGTAATTCCCGAAGATATAGAGAAAGTAAGCACCGTTTTGCAGTTCGTTCGTTGTCCAGAATGCCTGAGATATCCTCTGAGTGGTGGGGGAAAATACCGACGTACCCTCGGGCGAGCCCTCATCTCTCGGTCATACGTAAATAAAAATAAATAAAATACACGGGAATTAGAAATAATATTATGAATGTCGAGAGGCCCTATGGATCTGTCGGGAGTCGTCGTACTGCGAGGAACTACACTCGTAATTTTTCGAGCTTATTTATGATTATAAATTTTATCTCGTTACAACCCATACATATATACTTATTTATACATTTATATGCATAGTCTATAATATCTAACTCCGTTATGAAATCTAAAAGGAAACAAATGTCACGAAGCATCTACATCAACAAAAAAAAAGAAAAGTCCATACCCTTTTATCCTAAATTCGCACACTAACACACACACAAACATTTTTTTTTATCTCAAAATAAAATTTTATAAGTTAAAAATAAGTACACGACTACCCTTACCCTTCTCATCCTTGCTACGTTTCTTTGTTGGAAAAATGCTGGACAGGTTATGCATTTCCTGCTCTTTGTTTTATCCATGGCATCGCCTTGGTTGATTACCAGAGGGGGAGGTGTTACGTCCTAGCCATTTTTCCGCCCCTTTTCCGTTTTTCTTAGTAAATCACCTACACCCGTAATTTAAAAAAAATCCTAATTCCGAAATACTAATTCGAATCTATTTTTTTGTCCTCGTTTCTATTTTATTAAGGGAGGAATAAATCGTCCGATGTGAATCTTCCGATCACACCGGACGTCCGTCTCTTATTTCCTCTATGTCATATCCTGCTCGCGAGCAACCGTGAAAAATACTTCCCAGAATACGTGATTTTTCGCGTATTCTGTATTTCGCTTCATCTCGCTGGCCGCGCGTGCAACGCGCAGTCAGCGTCCTTGGACCTCACCGCGGCCACCGAAATTCCCCCTCTTACTACTAATCCGATGCTTTCTCCATTTCCTTCTTTATTATTCTTCCTAAGTCTTTACTCATCTTTTGAACCATTAATATCCGAGTTGCGTCGAGTCGTAGCTCCGCTAAGTAATTGTTTCGCGAGTTTTATGATTTATTATTGTGCATCGACAATTGGTTATTGTAATTGTATGAGAATTGTTCTTCACGACGAGTGTGCTTCATTCGAATAATTATCTTCGCCGTTTACATACGTTATATACATATTTTAAACAATCAGGTTTTTACAAAAATTGTTAGAGTCAACTTTATAATTGAGTAAAGTATAATTATTGTGTAAAATCAAAATAACGAAAGTGTAATAATTTAAAATCTGGGATTTCAATCCTAAGGGATTAAACAACGACCCGAATATCCTCGTTATTTCTTTCAGGACGTAACAAAAGTCAATCTTGCACGGCTGAATCAAACGAAAATGCGATCTACACCGAGAATCGAGATGTCCCAGCTTCCGAGCGATTCTGGCATCTCACATCAACTTGAACGTATTGAAATTGTTCATTCTGTCCAAATTCACGATATTCTTGCGTTAACCGTCGTCTTGCACGGCTAAATCAAACGAAACATCGATCCAAACCGAAATTCAGATGTGCCGAGTTTCAGGCGGTTCTAGTATCTCAGCTTATCGTAAAAGTGTTAAATTATTCTACTGTCCAGAAAAAAAACAAAGTTCTTGCGATAACTGTCGTCTTGGACGGCTGTATTGAAAAAAACATCGATCTACACCGAAAATTAAGATGTCGCGAGTTTCGAGCAATTCTGGCATCTCAGCTCAACGTAAACGTATTGAAATTGTAAATTCTAACCAAAATCACGGAAATCTCTCGCTTAACGTCGTTTCACTCGGCTGTATCAAATGAAATTTCGATCTACGTCGAGTATCGAGATGTCCTGAGTTCCGAGCGGTTCTTGCATCTCAGCTCGACGTAAATGTGGTACAATATTCCATTTGAACCAATAATTAAAGTTCTTGCGATGAACGTCGTTTGCACGACTGTATCGATTGAAAAATCGATCTACACTGAGAATCGAGATGTCCCGAGTTTTAAGCAATTCCGGCATCTCAGCTCAACGTGAACGTTCTAAAATTGTTTATTCTATCAGAAGTCGCAAAATTTTTGCGTTGAACGTCATCTTGCACGACTAAATCAAACGAAGTATCGATGTCCACCGAAAATCGAAATGTCCCGTGAGTTTCGTGAGATTCTGGCATCTCTGCTAATTTTGAACGTGTCAAAATCGTTTAATTTGCCCAAAAACACGATATTCTTCCGTTGGTCGGCGTTTTGCACGGCTGTACCGAACGGAGCTTTAATCTACGCGGAGAATCGAGATCTTGCGTGTTCTGAGCGATTCTGGCATCTCTTCCTGACATAAAAGTGTAAAAATCCTTCATTTTGTCTTAAAAAACGCAATTCTTGCGATAATCACCATTTTGCACGAGTGTATTGAACGAAACATCAATCTACAACAAAAATGGAGATGTCCTGAGTTTTGTGTGAATCTGACATCTCAGCTGACTTTAAACGTGTCCAAGTCGTTTATATCACCCGAAAATCCGAAATGCTCGCGTTGAACGTCGTTTCACAGCTGAATCAAACGGAACTCCGATCTACGCCGAAAATTCAGATTCCGCGTGTTTTGAGCGATTTTCGCATCTCTGTTCGACATAAAAGTGTCTGAATTTGTCACTTTTTCCGGTCACATGAGATTTACTTTCGTGTTGCACAACTGTGTCAAACGAAACTTCCATCTACACCGAGAATCGAGATTTTTTAAGTTCCAAGCGATTGTGGCGTCTCGGCCTGACATAAAAGTGTTAAAATTATCCATTTCATCCTAAATCACGAAATTCTTGCGGTAATCATTGTTTTGCACAACTGTATCGAACGAATCATCGACCTACAACGAGAATCGAGATGTCCCGAGTTCCGATCGGTTGTGGCATCCCAGGTCCACGTCAAAATGTCGAAATAGTTTATTTTGTCCACTAATTAAAGTTCTTGCCATTAACGTCGTCTTACACGGCTCTATCGAACGAAAAATCGATGAAGACCGAGAATCGAGATGTCCCGAGTTTCGAGCAATTCTGGCATCTCACCTTAACGTGAACGTATTAACATGGTTCATTCTGTCTGAAATCACTTAATTCTTGCATTAATCCAAGACATCTCTATACTCGACGTCGATCGAAATTTCATTCGATACTACTGTTCGAAACGACGTTTAGCGCCAGAATTCCGTGTTTTTGGGCAAAGTAAACGATTTTAACACGCTCATCATGTGCCGAGATGCCGGAATTGTACCGAAATCGGTACATCTCGCTTTTCGGTGTAGATCGATGTTCCTTTCGATAGACACGTGCAAGTCGACGATTATCGCAGAAACTTCGTTATTTTAGACAAAGTGAATGAATCCAACACTTTCACGTTAAGCTGAGATGCTAGAATCGCTCGAAACTCGGGACATCTGGATTTTCGTTGTAGATGGATGTTTTGTTTGCCTTAACTATGCAAGACGACGTTTAACGAAAGAATTCCGTGATTCCGTTGTGAATAAACAATTCTAATGCGTAAACGTTGAGCTGAGATGCCAGAATTGCTCGGAACGCGAGACGTCTCAATTTCCTGTGTAGATCGATGTTTTATTTAATACGGCCGTCCAGGACGACAGTTATCACGAGAACTTTTTTTTTTTCGACAGAATGTATGATTTCACTATTCGAACGTTATGCTGAGATGCCAGAACCGCTTAAAACTCAGGACATCTCGATCCTCGGTGTAGATCGATGTTTTGTTAGATTCAGACATGCGAGACGACGTTTCACGCAAGAATTTCGTTATTTCGGATAAAATGAATGATGTCAGAACGGTCACACTGACGTGTGATGCCGGAATCTTTCGAAACTCGCGACATCACGATTCTCGATGTAGATGGATTTTACGTTCGATACAGTCGTGAAAGACGAAAATTAATGTAAGGATCTCGTGTAATCAGAAATAATGACAAAACTGAAAATTTTTACGTCGATCTGAGGGAGCAGAATCCCGATTTTCGGCATAGATCGAAGTCTATCGTTCGTTTCAGCTGTCTGAAACGACGTTCAACGTGAGAATTATGTATTGTCAGGCGAAATAAGAGATTTTGACACGTTCAAAGTTAGCTTAGGTTTTCGATTCTCACAAAACTCAAGACATTTCGATTCTCGTCGGAGAATGATGTTTCTTTCAATACACTCGTGCAAAATGACCATAATTGCGAGAAATTCGTTTTTTAAGATTAAATAAAGGATTTTGACACTCTCAAGTCAGGCCGAGATGCCAGAATTGCTCAGAGCACGCAAAACCTTAATTCACAGCCTAGATTGAAGTTCCGTTCGGTGCAGCTGTGCAAAACGACGATCAACGGAAGAATATCGTGTTTTCGGGCAAAATGAACGATATTGACACGTTTAAAGTGAGTAGAGATGCCGAAACCACTCGGAACTCAAGACATCTCGATACTCGACGTCTATCAAAATTCCATTCGTTGCAACTGTTCGAAACGACGTTTAGCGCCGAAAGTTACTCTTTTTGGGTGGAATAAACCATTTTGACACGCTCAACATGTGCCGAGTCGCCAGAATCGTACGAAACTCGGCACATCTCGATTTTAAGTGGAGATTGATGTTTTTCCCAATACGGCCGTCCGCGACGACAATTATCGCGAGAACTTTGTTTTATTTCGACAAAATGAATGATTTCTCCACATTTACGTTGAGATGAGATGCTAGAATCGCTCGAAACTCGAGATATCTGGAATTTCGGTTTGAATCGATGTTTCGTTCGATAGCGCTGTGTAAGATGACGTTTACGGCATGAAATTCAATTATTGGACAACATGAAGTATTTCGACATTTTTACGTTGAGCTAAGATGCCACAACCGATCGAAACTCGGCATATCTCGCCTCTCGTTGTAGATCGATAATTCGTTCGATACAGTTTTGCAAAACAATTATCATCGCCAGAATTTCGTGACTTAAGATGAAATGGAAGATTTTGACACTTTTATGTCAGGCTGATACGCCAGAATCGCTCGAAACATAAAGAATCTCGATTCTCGGTGTAGATGGATGTTTCGTTTAATCCAAGTGTGCGACACAAAAGCAAATGTAAGAATTCCATGTGATCGGAAAAATGACAAATTCAGACACTTTTATGTCGAACTGAGATGCGAAGTCCGCCTGAGACACGCGGAATCCCTATTTTCGGCAGAGATCAAACTTTTTCGTTCGACTTAGCTGTCTAAAACGACATTCAACGTGAGCATTTCGTTTTTTCAGGCAAAATGAAAGATTGTGACACGTTTAAAGTTAGTTCGGATGTACGATTCTCCCAAAACTCAAGACATTTCGATTCTCGTCGGAGAATGATGTTTCGTTCAATACACTCGTGGAAAAGGACCATTATCGCAAGAAATTCGTTTTTTAAGATAAAATTAAGGATTTTGACACTCTCAGGTCAAGCCGAGATGCCAGAATCACTCAGAACACGTAAAATCTAGAATCGCAGCGTAGATCGAACTGTCGTTCGAAACAGCTGTGCAAATCGACGAACAACGGAAGAATATCGTGTTTTCGGGCAAAATGAACGATTGTGACACGTTAAAAGTTAGTAGAGATTCCGAAACCGATCGGAACTCGAGACATCTCCATACTCGACGTCAATCGGAATTTCGTTCGATACAACTGTCCGAAACGACGTTTAGCGCCAGAATTCCGTCTTTTTGGGCAAAATAAACCATTTTGACACGCTCAACATGTGCCGAGTCGCAAGAATCATACGAAATTCGGTACATCTCGATTTTAAGTGGAGATTGATGTTTCTTTCAATACGGCCGTCCGGGACGACAATTATCGCGAGAACTTTGTTTTATTTGGACAAAACTCAAGACATTTCGGTTCTCGTCGGGGATTGATGTATCGTTCAATACACTCGTGCAAAATAACCATTATCGCGAGAAATTCGTTTTTCAAGATAAAATGAAGGATTTTGACACTCTCAGGCCAGACCGAAATGCCAGAATCGCTCAATACACGTAAAATCTTTATTCGCAGCCTAGATTGAAGTTCCGTTCGGTGCAGCTATGCAAAACGACGATCGACGGAAGAATATTGCGTTTTCGGGCAAAATGAACGATTGTGACACGTTTAAAGTTAGAAGAGATTCCGAAACGACTCGAAACTCAAGACATCTCTATACTCGACGTCGATCGAAATTTCGTTCGATACTACTGTTCGAAACGACGTTTAGCGCCAGAATTCCATGTTTTTGGGCAAAGTGAACGATTTTAACACGCTCATCATGTGCCGAGATGCCGGAATTGTACCGAACTCGGTACATCTCGCTTTTCGGTGTAGATCGATGTTCCTTTCGATACACACGTGCAAGTCGACGATCATCGCAGAAACTTTGATATTTTGGACAAAGTGAATGAATCCAACACTTTCACGTTAAGCTGAGATGCTAGAATCGCTCGAAACTCGGGACATCCCGATCCTCGGTGTAGAACGATGTTCCGTTAGATTCACACATGCAAGACGCCGTTTCACGCAAGAATTTCGTTATTTCGGATAAAATGAACGATGTTAATACGGTCACACTGACGTGAGATGCCGGAATCTTTCGAAACTCGCGACATCACGATTCTCGATGTAGATGGATGTTACGTTCGATACAGTCGTGAAAGACGAAAATTAATTTAAGGATCTCGTGTATTTGGAAATAATGACAAAACTGATAACTTTTATGTCGATCTGAGGGAGCAGAATCCCGATTTTCGGCATAGATCGAAGTCTATCGTTCGTTTCAGCTGTGTGAAACGACGTTCAACGTGAGAATTTTGTATTGTCAGGCAAAATAAGAGATTTTGACACGTTCAAAGTTAGCTTAGGTTTTCGATTCTCACAAAACTCAAGACATTTCGATTCTCGTCGAAGAATAATGTTTCTTTCAATACACTCGTGCAAAATGACCATTATCGCGAGAAATTCGTTTTTTAAGATTAAATGAAGGATTTGGACACTCTCAGGTCAGGCCGAGATGCCAGAATTGCTCAGAGCACGCAAAATCTTAATTCACAGCCTAGATTGAAGTTCCGTTCGGTGCAGCCGTGCAAAACGACGATTAACGGAAGAATATCGTGTTTTCGGGCAAAATGAACGATATTGACACGTTTAAAGTGAGTAGAGATGCCGAAACCACTCGGAACTCAAGACATCTCGATACTCGACGTCTATCAAAATTCCATTCGTTGCAACTGTTCGAAACGACGTTTAGCGCCAGAAGTTACTCTTTTTGGGTGGATTAAACCATTTTGACACGCTCAACATGTGCCGAGTCGCCAGAATCGTACGAAACTCGGCACATCTCGATTTTAAGTGGAGATCGATGTTTTTCCCAATACGGCCGTCCGCGACGACAATTATCGCGAGAACTTTGTTTTATTTCGACAAAATGAATGATTTCTCCACATTTACGTTGAGATGAGATGCTAGAATCGCTCGAAACTCGAGACATCTGGAATTTCGGTTTGAATCGATGTTTCGTTCGATAGCGCTGTGTAAGACGACGTTTACGGAAAAAAATTCAATTATTGGACAAAATAAAGTATTTCGACATTTTTACGTTGAGCTAAGATGCCACAACCGATCGAAACTCGGCATATCTCGGCTCTCGTTGTAGATCGATAATTTGTTTGATACAGTTTTGCAAAACAATGATCATCGCCAGAATTTCGTGATTTAGGATGGAATGAAAGATTTTAACACTTTTATGTCAGGCCAATACGCCAGAATCGCTCGAAACATAAGGAATCTCGATTCTCGGTATAGATGGATGTTTCGTTCAATCCAAGTGTGCGACACAAAAGCAAATGTAAGAATTCCATGTGATCGGAAAAAATGACAAATTTAGACAGTTTTATGTCGAACTGAGAAGCGAAGTCCGCCTGAAACACGCGGAATCCCTATTTTCAGCAGAGATCGAACTTTTTCGTTCGACTCAGCTGTCTGAAACGACATTTAACGTGAGCATTTACTATTTTCAGGCAAAACAAAAGATTGCGACACGTTTGAAGTTAGCTTAGATGTACGATTCTCCCAAATCTCAAGACATATCGATTCTCGTCGGAGAATAATCTTTCGTTCGATACACTTGTGCAAAATGACCACTATCGCAAGAAATTCGTTTTTTAAGATAAAATGAAGTATTCTGACACTCTCAGGTCAGGCCGAGATGCCAGAATCGCTCAGAACACGCAAAATCTAGAATCGCAGCGTAGATCGAACTGTCGTTCGGAACAGCTGTGCAAAACGACGAACAACGGAAGAACATCGTGTTTTCGGGAAAAATAAACGATTGTGACACGTTTGGAGTTAGTAGAGATTCCGAAACCGATCGGAACTCGAGACATCTCCATACTCAACGTCAATCGGAATTTCGTTCGATACAACTGTCCGAAACGACGTTTAGCGCCAGAATTCCGTCTTTTTGGGCAAAATAAACCATTTTGACACGCTCAACATGTGCCGAGTCGCAAGAATCATACGAAATTCGGTACATCTCGATTTTAAGTGGAGATTGATGTTTCTTTCAATACGGCCGTCCGGGACGACAATTATCGCGAGAACTTTGTTTTATTTGGACAAAACTCAAGACATTTCGGTTCTCGTTGGGGATTGATGTATCGTTCAATACACTCGTGCAAAATAACCATTAGCGCAAGAAATTCGTTTTTCAAGATAAAATGAAGGATTTTGACACTCTCAGGCCAGACCGAAATGCCAGAATCGCTTAATACACGTAAAATCTTTATTCGCAGCCTAGATTGAAGTTCCGTTCGGTGCAGCTATGCAAAACGACGATCGACGGAAGAATATTGCGTTTTCGGGCGAAATGAACGATTGTGACACGTTTAAAGTTAGAAGAGATTCCGAAACGACTCGAAACTCAAGACATCTCTATACTCGACGTCGATCGAAATTTCGTTCGATACTACTGTTCGAAACGACGTTTAGCGCCAGAATTCCATGTTTTTGGGCAAAGTGAACGATTTTAACACGCTCATCATGTGCCGAGATGCCGGAATTGTACCGAACTCGGTACATCTCGCTTTTCGGTGTAGATCGATGTTCCTTTCGATACACACGTGCAAGTCGACGATCATCGCAGAAACTTTGTTATTTTGGACAAAGTGAATGAATCCAACACTTTCACGTTAAGCTGAGATGCTAGAATCGCTCGAAACTCGGGACATCCCGATCCTCGGTGTAGAACGATGTTCCGTTAGATTCACACATGCAAGACGCCGTTTCACGCAAGAATTTCGTTATTTCGGATAAAATGAACGATGTTAATACGGTCACACTGACGTGAGATGCCGGAATCTTTCGAAACTCGCGACATCACGATTCTCGATGTAGATGGATGTTACGTTCGATACAGTCGTGAAAGACGAAAATTAATTTAAGGATCTCGTGTATTTGGAAATAATGACAAAACTGATAACTTTTATGTCGATCTGAGGGAGCAGAATCCCGATTTTCGGCATAGATCGAAGTCTATCGTTCGTTTCAGCTGTGTGAAACGACGTTCAACGTGAGAATTTTGTATTGTCAGGCAAAATAAGAGATTTTGACACGTTCAAAGTTAGCTTAGGTTTTCGATTCTCACAAAACTCAAGACATTTCGATTCTCGTCGAAGAATAATGTTTCTTTCAATACACTCGTGCAAAATGACCATTATCGCGAGAAATTCGTTTTTTAAGATTAAATGAAGGATTTGGACACTCTCAGGTCAGGCCGAGATGCCAGAATTGCTCAGAGCACGCAAAATCTTAATTCACAGCCTAGATTGAAGTTCCGTTCGGTGCAGCCGTGCAAAACGACGATTAACGGAAGAATATCGTGTTTTCGGGCAAAATGAACGATATTGACACGTTTAAAGTGAGTAGAGATGCCGAAACCACTCGGAACTCAAGACATCTCGATACTCGACGTCTATCAAAATTCCATTCGTTGCAACTGTTCGAAACGACGTTTAGCGCCAGAAGTTACTCTTTTTGGGTGGATTAAACCATTTTGACACGCTCAACATGTGCCGAGTCGCCAGAATCGTACGAAACTCGGCACATCTCGATTTTAAGTGGAGATCGATGTTTTTCCCAATACGGCCGTCCGCGACGACAATTATCGCGAGAACTTTGTTTTATTTCGACAAAATGAATGATTTCTCCACATTTACGTTGAGATGAGATGCTAGAATCGCTCGAAACTCGAGACATCTGGAATTTCGGTTTGAATCGATGTTTCGTTCGATAGCGCTGTGTAAGACGACGTTTACGGAAAAAAATTCAATTATTGGACAAAATAAAGTATTTCGACATTTTTACGTTGAGCTAAGATGCCACAACCGATCGAAACTCGGCATATCTCGGCTCTCGTTGTAGATCGATAATTTGTTTGATACAGTTTTGCAAAACAATGATCATCGCCAGAATTTCGTGATTTAGGATGAAATGAAAGATTTTAACACTTTTATGTCAGGCCAATACGCCAGAATCGCTCGAAACATAAGGAATCTCGATTCTCGGTGTAGATGGATGTTTCGTTCAATCCAAGTGTGCGACACAAAAGCAAATGTAAGAATTCCATGTGATCGGAAAAAATGACAAATTTAGACAGTTTTATGTCGAACTGAGAAGCGAAGTCCGCCTGAAACACGCGGAATCCCTATTTTCAGCAGAGATCGAACTTTTTCGTTCGACTCAGCTGTCTGAAACGACATTTAACGTGAGCATTTACTATTTTCAGGCAAAACAAAAGATTGCGACACGTTTGAAGTTAGCTTAGATGTACGATTCTCCCAAATCTCAAGACATATCGATTCTCGTCGGAGAATAATCTTTCGTTCGATACACTTGTGCAAAATGACCACTATCGCAAGAAATTCGTTTTTTAAGATAAAATGAAGTATTCTGACACTCTCAGGTCAGGCCGAGATGCCAGAATCGCTCAGAACACGCAAAAT
Source organism: Tromatobia lineatoria (assembly GCA_949699805.1). Taxonomy (NCBI): domain Eukaryota; kingdom Metazoa; phylum Arthropoda; class Insecta; order Hymenoptera; family Ichneumonidae; genus Tromatobia; species Tromatobia lineatoria. The sequence continues at coordinate 7,015,413 of OX453034.1, forward strand.
CTAGAATCGCAGCGTAGATCGAACTGTCGTTCGGAACAGCTGTGCAAAACGACGAACAACGGAAGAACATCGTGTTTTCGGGCAAAATAAACGATTGTGACACGTTTGGAGTTAGTAGAGATTCCGAAACCGATCGGAACTCGAGACATCTCCATACTCAACGTCAATCGGAATTTCGTTCGATACAACTGTCCGAAACGACGTTTAGCGCCAGAATTCCGTCTTTTTGGGCAAAATAAACCATTTTGACACGCTCAACATGTGCCGAGTCGCAAGAATCATACGAAATTCGGTACATCTCGATTTTAAGTGGAGATTGATGTTTCTTTCAATACGGCCGTCCGGGACGACAATTATCGCGAGAACTTTGTTTTATTTGGACAAAACTCAAGACATTTCGGTTCTCGTTGGGGATTGATGTATCGTTCAATACACTCGTGCAAAATAACAATTAGCGCAAGAAATTCGTTTTTCAAGATAAAATGAAGGATTTTGACACTCTCAGGCCAGACCGAAATGCCAGAATCGCTTAATACACGTAAAATCTTTATTCGCAGCCTAGATTGAAGTTCCGTTCGGTGCAGCTATGCAAAACGACGATCGACGGAAGAATATTGCGTTTTCGGGCGAAATGAACGATTGTGACACGTTTAAAGTTAGAAGAGATTCCGAAACGACTCGAAACTCAAGACATCTCTATACTCGACGTCGATCGAAATTTCGTTCGATACTACTGTTCGAAACGACGTTTAGCGCCAGAATTCCATGTTTTTGGGCAAAGTGAACGATTTTAACACGCTCATCATGTGCCGAGATGCCGGAATTGTACCGAACTCGGTACATCTCGCTTTTCGGTGTAGATCGATGTTCCTTTCGATACACACGTGCAAGTCGACGATCATCGCAGAAACTTTGTTATTTTGGACAAAGTGAATGAATCCAACACTTTCACGTTAAGCTGAGATGCTAGAATCGCTCGAAACTCGGGACATCCCGATCCTCGGTGTAGAACGATGTTCCGTTAGATTCACACATGCAAGACGCCGTTTCACGCAAGAATTTCGTTATTTCGGATAAAATGAACGATGTTAATACGGTCACACTGACGTGAGATGCCGGAATCTTTCGAAACTCGCGACATCACGATTCTCGATGTAGATGGATGTTACGTTCGATACAGTCGTGAAAGACGAAAATTAATTTAAGGATCTCGTGTATTTGGAAATAATGACAAAACTGATAACTTTTATGTCGATCTGAGGGAGCAGAATCCCGATTTTCGGCATAGATCGAAGTCTATCGTTCGTTTCAGCTGTGTGAAACGACGTTCAACGTGAGAATTTTGTATTGTCAGGCAAAATAAGAGATTTTGACACGTTCAAAGTTAGCTTAGGTTTTCGATTCTCACAAAACTCAAGACATTTCGATTCTCGTCGAAGAATAATGTTTCTTTCAATACACTCGTGCAAAATGACCATTATCGCGAGAAATTCGTTTTTTAAGATTAAATGAAGGATTTTGACACTCTCAGGTCAGGCCGAGATGCCAGAATTGCTCAGAGCACGCAAAATCTTAATTCACAGCCTAGATTGAAGTTCCGTTCGGTGCAGCCGTGCAAAACGACGATTGACGGAAGAATATCGTGTTTTCGGGCAAAATGAACGATATTGACACGTTTAAAGTGAGTAGAGATGCCGAAACCACTCGGAACTCAAGACATCTTGATACTCGACGTCTATCAAAATTCCATTTGTTGCAACTGTTCGAAACGACGTTTAGCGCCAGAAGTTACTCTTTTTGGGTGGATTAAACCATTTTGACACGCTCAACATGTGCCGAGTCGCCAGAATCGTACGAAACTCGGCACATCTCGATTTTAAGTGGAGATCGATGTTTTTCCCAATACGGCCGTCCGCGACGACAATTATCGCGAGAACTTTGTTTTATTTCGACAAAATGAATGATTTCTCCACATTTACGTTGAGATGAGATGCTAGAATCGCTCGAAACTCGAGACATCTGGAATTTCGGTTTGAATCGATGTTTCGTTCGATAGCGCTGTGTAAGACGACGTTTATGGCAAAAACTTCAATTATTGGAAAAAAAAAAGTATTTCGACATTTTTACGTTGAGCTAAGAGGCCACAACCGATCGAAACTCGGCATATCTCGCCTCTCGTTGTAGATCGATAATTCGTTCGATACAGTTTTGCAAAACAATTATCATCGCCAGGATTCCGTGATTTAGGATAAAATGGAAGATTTTGACACTTTTATGTCGGGCCGATGCGCCAGAATCGCTCGAAACATAAAGAATGTCGATTCTCGGTGTAGATGGATGTTTCGTTTAATCCAAGTGTGCGACACAAAAGCAAATGTAAGAATTCCATGTGATCGGAAAAAATGACAAATTCAGACACTTTCATGTCGAACTGAGATGCGAAGTCCGCCTGAAACACGTGGAATCCCTATTTTCGGCAGAGATCGAACTTTTTCGTTTGACTTAGCTGTCTAAAACGACATTCAACGTGAGCATTTCGTTTTTTCAGGCAAATCGAAAGATTGTGACACTTCTAAAATTAGCTCAGATGTACGATTCTCCCAAAACTCAAGACATTTCGATTCTCGTCGGAGAATGATGTTTTGTTCAATACACTCGTGCAAAAGGACCATTATCGCAAGAAATTCGTTTTTCAAGATAAAATGAAGGATTTTGACACTCTCAGGTCAGGCGGCGATGCCAGAATCGCTCAGAACACGCAAAATCTAGAATCGCAGCGTAGATCGAACTGTCGTTCGGAACAGCTGTGCAAAACGACGAACAACGGAAGAATATCGTTTTTCCGGGCAGAATGAACGATTGTAACACTTTAAAGTTAGTAGAGATTCCGAAACCGATCGGAACTCGAGACATCTCCATACTCGACGTCAATCGGAATTTCGTTCGATACAACTGTCCGAAACGACGTTTAGCGCCGGAATTCCAGGTGTAGATCGATGTTCCTTCCGATACACACGTGCAAATCGACGATTATCGCAGAAACTTCGTTATTTTGGACAAAGTGAATGAATCCAACACTTTTACGTTAAGCTGAGATGCTAGAATCGCTCGAAACTCGGGACATCTGGATTTTCGTTGTAGATGGATGTTTTGCTTGCCTTAACTATGCAAGACGACGTTTAACGAGAGAATTCTGTGATTCCGGTGTAAATAAACAATTCTAATGCGTAAACGTTAAGCTGAGATGCCGGAATTGCTCGGAACTCGAGACGTTCCAATTTGCTTTGTAGATCGATGTTTTATTTGATACGGCCGTCCAGGACGACAGTTATCGACAGAACTTTGTTTTTTTTCGACAGAATGTATGATTTCACTATTCGAACGTTATGCTGAGATGCCAGAACCGCTTGAAACTCAGGACATCTCGATCCTCGGTGTAGATCGATGTTCCGTTAGATTCAGACATGCAAGACGACGTTTCACGCAAGAATTTTGTTATTTCGGATAAAATGAACGATGTCAATACGGTCACACTGACGTGAGATGCCGGAATCTTTTGAAACTCGCGACATCACTATTCTCGATGTAGATGGATGTTACGTTCGATACAGTCCTGAAAGACGAAAATTAATTTAAGGATCTCGTGTAATCGGAAATAATGACAAAACTGAAAATTTTTATGTCGATCTGAGGGAGCAGAATCCCGATTTTCGGCATAGATCGGAGTCTATCGTTCGTTTCAGCTGTCTGTAACGATGTTCAACGTGAGAATTTTGTATTGTCAGACAAAATAAAATATTTTGACACGTTCAAAGTTAGCTTAGGTTTTCGATTCTCACAAAACTCAAGACATTTCGATTCTCGTCGAAGAATGATGTTTCTTTCAATACACTCGTGCAAAATGACCATTATCGCGAGAAATTCGTTTTTTAAGATTACATGAAGGATTTTGACACTCTCAGGTCAGGCCGAGATGCCAGAACCGCTCAGAGCACGCAAAATCTTAATTCAAAGCCTAGATTGAAGTTCCGTTCGGTGCAGCCGTGCAAAACGACGATCGACGGAAGAATATCGTGTTTTCGGGCAAAATAAACGATATTGACACGTTTAAAGTGAGTAGAGATGCCGAAACCACTCGGAACTCAAGACATCTCGATACTCGACGTCTATCAAAATTCCATTCGTTGCAACTGTTCGAAACGACGTTTAGCGCCGAAAGTTACTCTTTTTGGGTGGAATAAACCATTTTGACACGCTCAACATGTGCCGAGTCGCCAGAATCGTACGAAACTCGGCACATCTCGATTTTAAGTGGAGATTGATGTTTTTCCCAATACGGCCGTCCGCGACGACAATTATCGCGAGAACTTTGTTTTATTTCGACAAAATGAATGATTTCTCCACATTTACGTTGAGATGAGATGCTAGAATCGCTCGAAACTCGAGATATCTGGAATTTCGGTTTGAATCGATGTTTCGTTCGATAGCGCTGTGTAAGATGACGTTTACGGCATGAAATTCAATTATTGGACAACATGAAGTATTTCGACATTTTTACGTTGAGCTAAGATGCCACAACCGATCGAAACTCGGCATATCTCGCCTCTCGTTGTAGATCGATAATTCGTTCGATACAGTTTTGCAAAACAATTATCATTGCCAGAATTTCGTGACTTAAGATGAAATGGAAGATTTTGACACTTTTATGTCAGGCTGATACGCCAGAATCGCTCGAAACATAAAGAATCTCGATTCTCGGTGTAGATGGATGTTTCGTTTAATCCAAGTGTGCGACACAAAAGCAAATGTAAGAATTCCATGTGATCGGAAAAATGACAAATTCAGACACTTTTATGTCGAACTGAGATGCGAAGTCCGCCTGAGACACGCGGAATCCCTATTTTCGGCAGAGATCAAACTTTTTCGTTCGACTTAGCTGTCTAAAACGACATTCAACGTGAGCATTTCGTTTTTTCAGGCAAAATGAAAGATTGTGACACGTTTAAAGTTAGCTCGGATGTACGATTCTCCCAAAACTCAAGACATTTCGATTCTCGTCGGAGAATGATGTTTCGTTCAATACACTCGTGGAAAAGGACCATTATCGCAAGGAATTCGTTTTTTAAGATAAAATGAAGGATTTTGACACTCTCAGGTCAAGCCGAGATGCCAGAATCACTCAGAACACGTAAAATCTAGAATCGCAGCGTAGATCGAACTGTCGTTCGAAACAGCTGTGCAAATCGACGAACAACGGAAGAATATCGTGTTTTCGGGCAAAATGAACGATTGTGACACGGTAAAAGTTAGTAGAGATTCTGAAACCGATCGGAACTCGAGACATCTCCATACTCGACGTCAATCGGAATTTCGTTCGATACAACTGTCCGAAACGACGTTTAGCGCCAGAATTCCGTCTTTTTGGGCGAAATAAACCATTTTGTCACGCTCAACATGTGCCGAGTCGCAAGAATCATACGAAATTCGGAACATCTCGATTTTAAGTGGAGATTGATGTTTCTTTCAATACGGCCGTCCGGGACGACAATTATCGCGAGAACTTTGTTTTATTTGGACAAAACTCAAGACATTTCGGTTCTCGTCGGGGATTGAAGTATCGTTCAATACACTCGTGCAAAATAACCATTATCGCAAGAAATTCGTTTTTCAAGATAAAATGAAGGATTTTGACACTCTCAGGCCAGACCGGAATGCCAGAATCGCTCAATACACGTAAAATCTTTATTCGCAGCCTAGATTGAAGTTCCGTTCGGTGCAGCTATGCAAAACGACGATCGACGGAAGAATATCGCGTTTTCGGGCGAAATGAACGATATTGACACGTTTAAAGTTAGAAGAGATTCCGAAACGACTCGAAACTCAAGACATCTCTATACTCGACGTCGATCGAAATTTCGTTCGATACTACTGTTCGAAACGACGTTTAGCGCCAGAATTCCATGTTTTTGGGCAAAGTGAACGATTTTGACACGCTCATCATGTGCTGAGATGCCGGAATTGTACCGAACTCGGTACATCTCGCTTTTAAGTGGAGATCGATGTTTTTTCCAATACGGCTGTCCGCGACGACAATTATCACGAGAACTTTGTATCATTTCGACAAAATGGATGATTTCCCCACATTTACGTTGAGATGAGATGCTAGAATCGCTCGAAACTCGAGACATCTGGAATTTCGGTTTTAATCGATGTTCCGTTCGATAGCGCTGTGTAAGACGACGTTTACGGCAAAAACTTCAATTATTGGACAAAATAAAGTATTTCGACATTTTTACGTTGAGCTTAGATGCCACAACCGATCGAAAGTCGGCATATCTCGCCTCTCGTTGTAGATCGATAATTCGTTCGATACAGTTTTGCAAAACAATGATCATCGCCAGAATTTCGTGATTTAGGATGAAATGGAAGATTTTAACACTTTTATGTCAGGCCAATACGCCAGAATCGCTCGAAACATAAGGAATCTCGATTCTCGGTGTAGATGGATGTTTCGTTTAATCCAAGTGTGCGACACAAAAGCAAATGTAAGAATTCCATGTGATCGGAAAAAATGACAAATTTAGACAGTTTTATGTCGAACTGAGAAGCGAAGTCCGCCTGAAACACGCGGAATCCCTATTTTCAGCAGAGATCGAACTTTTTCGTTCGACTCAGCTGTCTGAAACGACATTTAACGTGAGCATTTACTATTTTCAGGCAAAATAAAAGATTGCGACACGTTTGAAGTTAGCTTAGATGTACGATTCTCCCAAATCTCAAGACATATCGATTCTCGTCGGAGAATAATCTTTCGTTCGATACACTTGTGCAAAATGACCACTATCGCAAGAAATTCGTTTTTTAAGATAAAATGAAGTATTCTGACACTCTCAGGTCAGGCCGAGATGCCAGAATCGCTCAGAACACGCAAAATCTAGAATCGCAGCGTAGATCGAACTGTCGTTCGGAACAGCTATGCAAAACGACGAACAACGGAAGAACATCGTGTTTTCGGGCAAAATAAACGATTGTGACACGTTTGGAGTTAGTAGAGATTCCGAAACCGATCGGAACTCGAGACATCTCCATACTCAACGTCAATCGGAATTTCGTTCGATACAACTGTCCGAAACGACGTTTAGCGCCAGAATTCCGTCTTTTTGGGCAAAATAAACCATTTTGACACGCTCAACATGTGCCGAGTCGCAAGAATCATACGAAATTCGGTACATCTCGATTTTAAGTGGAGATTGATGTTTCTTTCAATACGGCCGTCCGGGACGACAATTATCGCGAGAACTTTGTTTTATTTGGACAAAACTCAAGACATTTCGGTTCTCGTTGGGGATTGATGTATCGTTCAATACACTCGTGCAAAATAACCATTAGCGCAAGAAATTCGTTTTTCAAGATAAAATGAAGGATTTTGACACTCTCAGGCCAGACCGAAATGCCAGAATCGCTTAATACACGTAAAATCTTTATTCGCAGCCTAGATTGAAGTTCCGTTCGGTGCAGCTATGCAAAACGACGATCGACGGAAGAATATTGCGTTTTCGGGCGAAATGAACGATTGTGACACGTTTAAAGTTAGAAGAGATTCCGAAACGACTCGAAACTCAAGACATCTCTATACTCGACGTCGATCGAAATTTCGTTCGATACTACTGTTCGAAACGACGTTTAGCGCCAGAATTCCATGTTTTTGGGCAAAGTGAACGATTTTAACACGCTCATCATGTGCCGAGATGCCGGAATTGTACCGAACTCGGTACATCTCGCTTTTCGGTGTAGATCGATGTTCCTTTCGATACACACGTGCAAGTCGACGATCATCGCAGAAACTTTGTTATTTTGGACAAAGTGAATGAATCCAACACTTTCACGTTAAGCTGAGATGCTAGAATCGCTCGAAACTCGGGACATCCCGATCCTCGGTGTAGAACGATGTTCCGTTAGATTCACACATGCAAGACGCCGTTTCACGCAAGAATTTCGTTATTTCGGATAAAATGAACGATGTTAATACGGTCACACTGACGTGAGATGCCGGAATCTTTCGAAACTCGCGACATCACGATTCTCGATGTAGATGGATGTTACGTTCGATACAGTCGTGAAAGACGAAAATTAATTTAAGGATCTCGTGTATTTGGAAATAATGACAAAACTGATAACTTTTATGTCGATCTGAGGGAGCAGAATCCCGATTTTCGGCATAGATCGAAGTCTATCGTTCGTTTCAGCTGTGTGAAACGACGTTCAACGTGAGAATTTTGTATTGTCAGGCAAAATAAGAGATTTTGACACGTTCAAAGTTAGCTTAGGTTTTCGATTCTCACAAAACTCAAGACATTTCGATTCTCGTCGAAGAATAATGTTTCTTTCAATACACTCGTGCAAAATGACCATTATCGCGAGAAATTCGTTTTTTAAGATTAAATGAAGGATTTGGACACTCTCAGGTCAGGCCGAGATGCCAGAATTGCTCAGAGCACGCAAAATCTTAATTCACAGCCTAGATTGAAGTTCCGTTCGGTGCAGCCGTGCAAAACGACGATTAACGGAAGAATATCGTGTTTTCGGGCAAAATGAACGATATTGACACGTTTAAAGTGAGTAGAGATGCCGAAACCACTCGGAACTCAAGACATCTCGATACTCGACGTCTATCAAAATTCCATTCGTTGCAACTGTTCGAAACGACGTTTAGCGCCAGAAGTTACTCTTTTTGGGTGGATTAAACCATTTTGACACGCTCAACATGTGCCGAGTCGCCAGAATCGTACGAAACTCGGCACATCTCGATTTTAAGTGGAGATCGATGTTTTTCCCAATACGGCCGTCCGCGACGACAATTATCGCGAGAACTTTGTTTTATTTCGACAAAATGAATGATTTCTCCACATTTACGTTGAGATGAGATGCTAGAATCGCTCGAAACTCGAGACATCTGGAATTTCGGTTTGAATCGATGTTTCGTTCGATAGCGCTGTGTAAGACGACGTTTACGGAAAAAAATTCAATTATTGGACAAAATAAAGTATTTCGACATTTTTACGTTGAGCTAAGATGCCACAACCGATCGAAACTCGGCATATCTCGGCTCTCGTTGTAGATCGATAATTTGTTTGATACAGTTTTGCAAAACAATGATCATCGCCAGAATTTCGTGATTTAGGATGAAATGAAAGATTTTAACACTTTTATGTCAGGCCAATACGCCAGAATCGCTCGAAACATAAGGAATCTCGATTCTCGGTGTAGATGGATGTTTCGTTCAATCCAAGTGTGCGACACAAAAGCAAATGTAAGAATTCCATGTGATCGGAAAAAATGACAAATTTAGACAGTTTTATGTCGAACTGAGAAGCGAAGTCCGCCTGAAACACGCGGAATCCCTATTTTCAGCAGAGATCGAACTTTTTCGTTCGACTCAGCTGTCTGAAACGACATTTAACGTGAGCATTTACTATTTTCAGGCAAAACAAAAGATTGCGACACGTTTGAAGTTAGCTTAGATGTACGATTCTCCCAAATCTCAAGACATATCGATTCTCGTCGGAGAATAATCTTTCGTTCGATACACTTGTGCAAAATGACCACTATCGCAAGAAATTCGTTTTTTAAGATAAAATGAAGTATTCTGACACTCTCAGGTCAGGCCGAGATGCCAGAATCGCTCAGAACACGCAAAATCTAGAATCGCAGCGTAGATCGAACTGTCGTTCGGAACAGCTGTGCAAAACGACGAACAACGGAAGAACATCGTGTTTTCGGGCAAAATAAACGATTGTGACACGTTTGGAGTTAGTAGAGATTCCGAAACCGATCGGAACTCGAGACATCTCCATACTCAACGTCAATCGGAATTTCGTTCGATACAACTGTCCGAAACGACGTTTAGCGCCAGAATTCCGTCTTTTTGGGCAAAATAAACCATTTTGACACGCTCAACATGTGCCGAGTCGCAAGAATCATACGAAATTCGGTACATCTCGATTTTAAGTGGAGATTGATGTTTCTTTCAATACGGCCGTCCGGGACGACAATTATCGCGAGAACTTTGTTTTATTTGGACAAAACTCAAGACATTTCGGTTCTCGTCGGGGATTGATGTATCGTTCAATACACTCGTGCAAAATAACCATTAGCGCAAGAAATTCGTTTTTCAAGATAAAATGAAGGATTTTGACACTCTCAGGCCAGACCGAAATGCCAGAATCGCTTAATACACGTAAAATCTTTATTCGCAGCCTAGATTGAATTTCCGTTCGGTGCAGCTATGCAAAACGACGATCGACGGAAGAATATTGCGTTTTCGGGCGAAATGAACGATTGTGACACGTTTAAAGTTAGAAGAGATTCCGAAACGACTCGAAACTCAAGACATCTCTATACTCGACGTCGATCGAAATTTCGTTCGATACTACTGTTCGAAACGACGTTTAGCGCCAGAATTCCATGTTTTTGGGCAAAGTGAACGATTTTAACACGCTCATCATGTGCCGAGATGCCGGAATTGTACCGAACTCGGTACATCTCGCTTTTCCGTGTAGATCGATGTTCCTTTCGATACACACGTGCAAGTCGACGATCATCGCAGAAACTTTGTTATTTTGGACAAAGTGAATGAATCCAACACTTTCACGTTAAGCTGAGATGCTAGAATCGCTCGAAACTCGGGACATCCCGATCCTCGGTGTAGAACGATGTTCCGTTAGATTCACACATGCAAGACGCCGTTTCACGCAAGAATTTCGTTATTTCGGATAAAATGAACGATGTTAATACGGTCACACTGACGTGAGATGCCGGAATCTTTCGAAACTCGCGACATCACGATTCTCGATGTAGATGGATGTTACGTTCGATACAGTCGTGAAAGACGAAAATTAATTTAAGGATCTCGTGTATTTGGAAATAATGACAAAACTGATAACTTTTATGTCGATCTGAGGGAGCAGAATCCCGATTTTCGGCATAGATCGAAGTCTATCGTTCGTTTCAGCTGTGTGAAACGACGTTCAACGTGAGAATTTTGTATTGTCAGGCAAAATAAGAGATTTTGACACGTTCAAAGTTAGCTTAGGTTTTCGATTCTCACAAAACTCAAGACATTTCGATTCTCGTCGAAGAATAATGTTTCTTTCAATACACTCGTGCAAAATGACCATTATCGCGAGAAATTCGTTTTTTAAGATTAAATGAAGGATTTTGACACTCTCAGGTCAGGCCGAGATGCCAGAATTGCTCAGAGCACGCAAAATCTTAATTCACAGCCTAGATTGAAGTTCCGTTCGGTGCAGCCGTGCAAAACGACGATTGACGGAAGAATATCGTGTTTTCGGGCAAAATGAACGATATTGACACGTTTAAAGTGAGTAGAGATGCCGAAACCACTCGGAACTCAAGACATCTTGATACTCGACGTCTATCAAAATTCCATTCGTTGCAACTGTTCGAAACGACGTTTAGCGCCAGAAGTTACTCTTTTTGGGTGGATTAAACCATTTTGACACGCTCAACATGTGCCGAGTCGCCAGAATCGTACGAAACTCGGCACATCTCGATTTTAAGTGGAGATCGATGTTTTTCCCAATACGGCCGTCCGCGACGACAATTATCGCGAGAACTTTGTTTTATTTCGACAAAATGAATGATTTCTCCACATTTACGTTGAGATGAGATGCTAGAATCGCTCGAAACTCGAGACATCTGGAATTTCGGTTTGAATCGATGTTTCGTTCGATAGCGCTGTGTAAGACGACGTTTATGGCAAAAACTTCAATTATTGGAAAAAAAAAAGTATTTCGACATTTTTACGTTGAGCTAAGAGGCCACAACCGATCGAAACTCGGCATATCTCGCCTCTCGTTGTAGATCGATAATTCGTTCGATACAGTTTTGCAAAACAATGATCATCGCCAGGATTTCGTGATTTAGGATAAAATGGAAGATTTTGACACTTTTATGTCGGGCCGATGCGCCAGAATCGCTCGAAACATAAAGAATGTCGATTCTCGGTGTAGATGGATGTTTCGTTTAATCCAAGTGTGCGACACAAAAGCAAATGTAAGAATTCCATGTGATCGGAAAAAATGACAAATTCAGACACTTTCATGTCGAACTGAGATGCGAAGTCCGCCTGAAACACGTGGAATCCCTATTTTCGGCAGAGATCGAACTTTTTCGTTTGACTTAGCTGTCTAAAACGACATTCAACGTGAGCATTTCGTTTTTTCAGGCAAATCGAAAGATTGTGACACTTCTAAAATTAGCTCAGATGTACGATTCTCCCAAAACTCAAGACATTTCGATTCTCGTCGGAGAATGATGTTTTGTTCAATACACTCGTGCAAAAGGACCATTATCGCAAGAAATTCGTTTTTCAAGATAAAATGAAGGATTTTGACACTCTCAGGTCAGGCGGCGATGCCAGAATCGCTCAGAACACGCAAAATCTAGAATCGCAGCGTAGATCGAACTGTCGTTCGGAACAGCTGTGCAAAACGACGAACAACGGAAGAATATCGTTTTTCCGGGCAGAATGAACGATTGTAACACTTTAAAGTTAGTAGAGATTCCGAAACCGATCGGAACTCGAGACATCTCCATACTCGACGTCAATCGGAATTTCGTTCGATACAACTGTCCGAAACGACGTTTAGCGCCGGAATTCCAGGTGTAGATCGATGTTCCTTCCGATACACACGTGCAAATCGACGATTATCGCAGAAACTTCGTTATTTTGGACAAAGTGAATGAATCCAACACTTTTACGTTAAGCTGAGATGCTAGAATCGCTCGAAACTCGGGACATCTGGATTTTCGTTGTAGATGGATGTTTTGCTTGCCTTAACTATGCAAGACGACGTTTAACGAGAGAATTCTGTGATTCCGGTGTAAATAAACAATTCTAATGCGTAAACGTTAAGCTGAGATGCCGGAATTGCTCGGAACTCGAGACGTTCCAATTTGCTTTGTAGATCGATGTTTTATTTGATACGGCCGTCCAGGACGACAGTTATCGACAGAACTTTGTTTTTTTTCGACAGAATGTATGATTTCACTATTCGAACGTTATGCTGAGATGCCAGAACCGCTTGAAACTCAGGACATCTCGATCCTCGGTGTAGATCGATGTTCCGTTAGATTCAGACATGCAAGACGACGTTTCACGCAAGAATTTTGTTATTTCGGATAAAATGAACGATGTCAATACGGTCACACTGACGTGAGATGCCGGAATCTTTTGAAACTCGCGACATCACTATTCTCGATGTAGATGGATGTTACGTTCGATACAGTCCTGAAAGACGAAAATTAATTTAAGGATCTCGTGTAATCGGAAATAATGACAAAACTGAAAATTTTTATGTCGATCTGAGGGAGCAGAATCCCGATTTTCGGCATAGATCGGAGTCTATCGTTCGTTTCAGCTGTCTGAAACGATGTTCAACGTGAGAATTTTGTATTGTCAGACAAAATAAAATATTTTGACACGTTCAAAGTTAGCTTAGGTTTTCGATTCTCACAAAACTCAAGACATTTCGATTCTCGTCGAAGAATGATGTTTCTTTCAATACACTCGTGCAAAATGACCATTATCGCGAGAAATTCGTTTTTTAAGATTACATGAAGGATTTTGACACTCTCAGGTCAGGCCGAGATGCCAGAACCGCTCAGAGCACGCAAAATCTTAATTCAAAGCCTAGATTGAAGTTCCGTTCGGTGCAGCCGTGCAAAACGACGATCGACGGAAGAATATCGTGTTTTCGGGCAAAATAAACGATATTGACACGTTTAAAGTAAGTAGAGATGCCGAAACCACTCGGAACTCAAGACATCTCGATACTCGACGTCTATCAAAATTCCGTTCGTTGCAACTGTTCGAAACGACGTTTAGCGCCAGAAGTTACTCTTTTTGGGTGGAATAAACCATTTTGACACGCTCAACATGTGCCGAGTCGCCAGAATCGTACGAAACTCGGTACATCTCGATTTTAAGTGGAGATCGATGTTTTTTCCAATACGGCTGTCCGCGACGACAATTATCGCGAGAACTTTGTTTTATTTGGACAAAACTCAAGACATTACGGTTCTCGTCGGAGATTGATGTATCGTTCAATACACTCGTGCAAAATAACCATTATCGCAAGAAATTCGTTTTTCAAGATAAAATGAAGGATTTTGACACTCTCAGGTCAGGCCGAGATGCCGGAATCCCTCAGTACACGTAAAATCTTCATTCGCAGCCTAGATTGAAGTTCCGTTCGGTGCAGCTATGCAAAACGACGATCGACGGAAGAATATCGTGTTTTCGGGCAAAATGGACGATATTGACAGGTTTAAAGTGAGTAGAGATGCCGAAACCACTCGGAACTCAAGACATCTCGATACTCGACGTCTATCAAAATTCCGTTTGTTGCAACTGTTCGAAACGACGTTTAGCGCCAGAATTCCGTGTTTTTGGGCAAAGTGAACGATTTTGACACGCTCATCATGTGCCGAGATGCCGGAATTGTACCGAACTCGGTACATCTCGCTTTTCGGTGTAGATCGATGTTACTTTCGATACACACGTGCAAGTCGACGATTATCGCAGAAACTCCGTTATTTTGGACAAAGTGAATGAATCCAACACTTTCACGTTAAGCTGACATGCTAGAATCGCTCGAAACTCGGGACATCTCGATCCTCGGTGTAGAACGATGTTCCGTTAGATTCAGACATGCAAGACGCCGTTTCACGCGAGAATTTCGTTATTTCGGATAAAATGAACGATGTCAATACGGGCACACTGACGTGAGATGCCGGAATCTTTCGAAACTCGCGACATCACGATTCTCGATGTAGATGGATGTTACGTTCGATACAGTCGTGAAAGACGAAAATTAATTTAAGGATCTCGTGTAATCGGAAATAATGACAAAACTGATAACTTTTATGTCGATCTGAGGGAGCAGAATCCCGATTTTCGGCTTACATCGAAGTCTATCGTTCGTTTCAGCTGTGTGAAACGACGTTCAACGTGAGAATTTTGTATTGTCAGGCAAAATAAGAGATTTTGACACGTTCAAAGTTAGCTTAGGTTTTCGATTCTCACAAAACTCAAGACATTTCGATTCTCGTCGAAGAATAATGTTTCTTTCAATACACTCGTGCAAAATGACCATTATCGCGAGAAATTCGTTTTTTAAGATTAAATGAAGGATTTTGACACTCTCAGGTCAGGCCGAGATGCCAGAATTGCTCAGAGCACGCAAAATCTTAATTCACAGCCTAGATTGAAGTTCCGTTCGGTGCAGCCGTGCAAAACGACGATTGACGGAAGAATATCGTGTTTTCGGGCAAAATGAACGATATTGACACGTTTAAAGTGAGTAGAGATGCCGAAACCACTCGGAACTCAAGACATCTTGATACTCGACGTCTATCAAAATTCCATTCGTTGCAACTGTTCGAAACGACGTTTAGCGCCAGAAGTTACTCTTTTTGGGTGGATTAAACCATTTTGACACGCTCAACATGTGCCGAGTCGCCAGAATCGTACGAAACTCGGCACATCTCGATTTTAAGTGGAGATCGATGTTTTTCCCAATACGGCCGTCCGCGACGACAATTATCGCGAGAACTTTGTTTTATTTCGACAAAATGAATGATTTCTCCACATTTACGTTGAGATGAGATGCTAGAATCGCTCGAAACTCGAGACATCTGGAATTTCGGTTTGAATCGATGTTTCGTTCGATAGCGCTGTGTAAGACGACGTTTATGGCAAAAACTTCAATTATTGGAAAAAAAAAAGTATTTCGACATTTTTACGTTGAGCTAAGAGGCCACAACCGATCGAAACTCGGCATATCTCGCCTCTCGTTGTAGATCGATAATTCGTTCGATACAGTTTTGCAAAACAATGATCATCGCCAGGATTTCGTGATTTAGGATAAAATGGAAGATTTTGACACTTTTATGTCGGGCCGATGCGCCAGAATCGCTCGAAACATAAAGAATGTCGATTCTCGGTGTAGATGGATGTTTCGTTTAATCCAAGTGTGCGACACAAAAGCAAATGTAAGAATTCCATGTGATCGGAAAAAATGACAAATTCAGACACTTTCATGTCGAACTGAGATGCGAAGTCCGCCTGAAACACGTGGAATCCCTATTTTCGGCAGAGATCGAACTTTTTCGTTTGACTTAGCTGTCTAAAACGACATTCAACGTGAGCATTTCGTTTTTTCAGGCAAATCGAAAGATTGTGACACTTCTAAAATTAGCTCAGATGTACGATTCTCCCAAAACTCAAGACATTTCGATTCTCGTCGGAGAATGATGTTTTGTTCAATACACTCGTGCAAAAGGACCATTATCGCAAGAAATTCGTTTTTCAAGATAAAATGAAGGATTTTGACACTCTCAGGTCAGGCGGCGATGCCAGAATCGCTCAGAACACGCAAAATCTAGAATCGCAGCGTAGATCGAACTGTCGTTCGGAACAGCTGTGCAAAACGACGAACAACGGAAGAATATCGTTTTTCCGGGCAGAATGAACGATTGTAACACTTTAAAGTTAGTAGAGATTCCGAAACCGATCGGAACTCGAGACATCTCCATACTCGACGTCAATCGGAATTTCGTTCGATACAACTGTCCGAAACGACGTTTAGCGCCGGAATTCCAGGTGTAGATCGATGTTCCTTCCGATACACACGTGCAAATCGACGATTATCGCAGAAACTTCGTTATTTTGGACAAAGTGAATGAATCCAACACTTTTACGTTAAGCTGAGATGCTAGAATCGCTCGAAACTCGGGACATCTGGATTTTCGTTGTAGATGGATGTTTTGCTTGCCTTAACTATGCAAGACGACGTTTAACGAGAGAATTCTGTGATTCCGGTGTAAATAAACAATTCTAATGCGTAAACGTTAAGCTGAGATGCCGGAATTGCTCGGAACTCGAGACGTTCCAATTTGCTTTGTAGATCGATGTTTTATTTGATACGGCCGTCCAGGACGACAGTTATCGACAGAACTTTGTTTTTTTTCGACAGAATGTATGATTTCACTATTCGAACGTTATGCTGAGATGCCAGAACCGCTTGAAACTCAGGACATCTCGATCCTCGGTGTAGATCGATGTTCCGTTAGATTCAGACATGCAAGACGACGTTTCACGCAAGAATTTTGTTATTTCGGATAAAATGAACGATGTCAATACGGTCACACTGACGTGAGATGCCGGAATCTTTTGAAACTCGCGACATCACTATTCTCGATGTAGATGGATGTTACGTTCGATACAGTCCTGAAAGACGAAAATTAATTTAAGGATCTCGTGTAATCGGAAATAATGACAAAACTGAAAATTTTTATGTCGATCTGAGGGAGCAGAATCCCGATTTTCGGCATAGATCGGAGTCTATCGTTCGTTTCAGCTGTCTGAAACGATGTTCAACGTGAGAATTTTGTATTGTCAGACAAAATAAAATATTTTGACACGTTCAAAGTTAGCTTAGGTTTTCGATTCTCACAAAACTCAAGACATTTCGATTCTCGTCGAAGAATGATGTTTCTTTCAATACACTCGTGCAAAATGACCATTATCGCGAGAAATTCGTTTTTTAAGATTACATGAAGGATTTTGACACTCTCAGGTCAGGCCGAGATGCCAGAACCGCTCAGAGCACGCAAAATCTTAATTCAAAGCCTAGATTGAAGTTCCGTTCGGTGCAGCCGTGCAAAACGACGATCGACGGAAGAATATCGTGTTTTCGGGCAAAATAAACGATATTGACACGTTTAAAGTGAGTAGAGATGCCGAAACCACTCGGAACTCAAGACATCTCGATACTCGACGTCTATCAAAATTCCGTTCGTTGCAACTGTTCGAAACGACGTTTAGCGCCAGAAGTTACTCTTTTTGGGTGGAATAAACCATTTTGACACGCTCAACATGTGCCGAGTCGCCAGAATCGTACGAAACTCGGTACATCTCGATTTTAAGTGGAGATCGATGTTTTTTCCAATACGGCTGTCCGCGACGACAATTATCGCGAGAACTTTGTTTTATTTGGACAAAACTCAAGACATTACGGTTCTCGTCGGAGATTGATGTATCGTTCAATACACTCGTGCAAAATAACCATTATCGCAAGAAATTCGTTTTTCAAGATAAAATGAAGGATTTTGACACTCTCAGGTCAGGCCGAGATGCCGGAATCCCTCAGTACACGTAAAATCTTCATTCGCAGCCTAGATTGAAGTTCCGTTCGGTGCAGCTATGCAAAACGACGATCGACGGAAGAATATCGTGTTTTCGGGCAAAATGGACGATATTGACAGGTTTAAAGTGAGTAGAGATGCCGAAACCACTCGGAACTCAAGACATCTCGATACTCGACGTCTATCAAAATTCCGTTTGTTGCAACTGTTCGAAACGACGTTTAGCGCCAGAATTCCGTGTTTTTGGGCAAAGTGAACGATTTTGACACGCTCATCATGTGCCGAGATGCCGGAATTGTACCGAACTCGGTACATCTCGCTTTTCGGTGTAGATCGATGTTACTTTCGATACACACGTGCAAGTCGACGATTATCGCAGAAACTCCGTTATTTTGGACAAAGTGAATGAATCCAACACTTTCACGTTAAGCTGACATGCTAGAATCGCTCGAAACTCGGGACATCTCGATCCTCGGTGTAGAACGATGTTCCGTTAGATTCAGACATGCAAGACGCCGTTTCACGCGAGAATTTCGTTATTTCGGATAAAATGAACGATGTCAATACGGGCACACTGACGTGAGATGCCGGAATCTTTCGAAACTCGCGACATCACGATTCTCGATGTAGATGGATGTTACGTTCGATACAGTCGTGAAAGACGAAAATTAATTTAAGGATCTCGTGTAATCGGAAATAATGACAAAACTGATAACTTTTATGTCGATCTGAGGGAGCAGAATCCCGATTTTCGGCTTACATCGAAGTCTATCGTTCGTTTCAGCTGTGTGAAACGACGTTCAACGTGAGAATTTTGTATTGTCAGGCAAAATAAGAGATTTTGACACGTTCAAAGTTAGCTTAGGTTTTCGATTCTCACAAAACTCAAGACATTTCGATTCTCGTCGAAGAATAATCTTTCTTTCAAAACACTCGTGCAAAATGACCATTATCGCGAGAAATTAGTTTTTTAAGATTAAATGAAGGATTTTGACACTCTCAGGTCAGACCGAGATGCCGGAATCGCTCAATACACGTAAAATCTTTATTCGCAGCCTTGATTGAAGTTCCGTTCGGTGCAGCCGTGCAAAACGACGATCGACGGAAGAATATCGTGTTTTCGGGCAAAATGAACGATATTGACACGTTTAGAGTGAGTAGAGATGCCGAAACCACTCGGAACTCAAGACATCTCGATACTCGACGTCTATCAAAATTCCGTTCGTTGCAACTGTTCGAAACGACGTTTCGCGCCAGAAGTTACTCTTTTTGGGTGGAATAAACCATTTTGACACGCTCAACATGTGCCGAGTCGCCAGAATCGTACGAAACTCGGTACATCTCGATTTTAAGTGGAGATCGATGTTTTTTTCAATACGGCTGTCCGCGACGACAATTATCGCGAGAACTTTGTTTTATTTCGACAAAATGAATGATTTCTCCACATTTACGTTGAGATGAGATGCTAGAATCGCTCGAAACTCGAGACATCTGGAATTTCGGTTTGAATCGATGTTTCGTTCGATAGCGCTGTGTAAGACGACGTTTACGGCAAAAACTTCAATTATTGGACAAAATAAAGTATTTCGACATTTTTACGTTGAGCTAAGATGCCACAACCGATCGAAACTCGGCATATCTCGCCTCTCGTTGTAGATCGATAATTCGTTCGATACAGTTTTGCAAAAGAATGATCATCGCCAAAATTTCGTGATTTAGGATGAAATGGAAGATTTTGACACTTTTATGTCAGGCCAATACGCCAGAATCGCTCGAAACATAAAGAATCTCGATTCTCGGTGTAGATGGATGTTTCGGTTAATCCAAGTGTGCGACACAAAAGCAAATGTAAGAATTCCATGTGATCGGAAAAAATGACAAATTCAGACACTTTCATGTCGAACTGAGATGCAAAGTCCGCCTGAAACACGTGGAATCCCTATTTTCGGCAGAGATCGAACTTTTTCGTTCGACTTAGCTGTCTAAAACGACATTCAACGTGAGCATTTCGTTTTTTTCAGGCAAATCCAAAGATTGTGACACTTTTAAAGTTAGCTTAGATGTACGATTCTCCCAAAACTCAAGACATTTCGATTCTCGTCGGAGAATGATGTTTTGTTCAATACACTCGTGCAAAAGGACCATTATCGCAAGAAATTCGTTTTTTAAGATAAAATGAAGGATTTTGACACTCTCAGGTCAGGCCGCGATGCCAGAATCGCTCAGAACACACAAAATCTAGAATCGCAGCGTAGATCGAACTGTCGTTCGGAACAGCTGTGCAAAACGACGAACAACAGAAGAATATCGTTTTTTCGGGCAAAATGAACAATTGTGACACTTTAAAGTTAGTAGAGATTCCGAAACCGATCGGAACTCGAGACATCTCCATACTCGACGTCAATCGGAATTTCGTTCGATACAACTGTCCGAAACGACGTTTAGCGCCAGAATTCCAGGTGTAGATCGATGTTCCTTCCGATACACACGTGCAAATCGACCATTATCGCAGAAACTTCGTTATTTTTGACAAAGTGAATGAATCCAACACTTTTACGTTAAGCTGAGATGCTAGAATCGCTCGAAACTCGGGACATCTGGATTTTCGTTGTAGATGGATGTTTTGCTTGCCTTAACTATGCAAGACGACGTTTAACGAAAGAATTCTGTGATTCCGGTGTAAATAAACAATTCTAATGCGTAAACGTTAAGCTGAGATGCCAGAATTGCTCGGAACGCGAGACGTCTCAATTTGCTTTGTAGATCGATGTTTTATTTGATACGGCCGTCCAGGACGACAGTTATCACAAGAACATTGTTTTTTTTTTGACAGAATGTATGATTTCACTATTCGAACGTTATGCTGAGATGCCAGAACCGCTTGAAACTCAGGACATCTCGATCCTCGGTGTAGATCGATGTTCCGTTAGATTCAGGCATGCAAGACGACGTTCCACGCAAGAATTTTGTTATTTCGGATAAAATGAACGATGTCAATACGGTCACACTGACGTGAGATGCCGGAATCTTTTGAAACTCGCGACATCACTATTCTCGATGTAGATGGATGTTACGTTCGATACAGTCCTGAAAGACGAAAATTAATTTAAGGATCTCGTGTAATCGGAAATAATGACAAAACTTAAAATTTTTATGTCGATCTGAGGGAGCAGAATCCCGATTTTCGGCATAGATCGGAGTCTATCGTTCGTTTCAGCTGTCTGAAACGATGTTCAACGTGGGAATTTTGTATTGTCAGACAAAATAAAAGATTTTGACACGTTCAAAGTTAGCGTAGGTTTTCGTTTCTCACAAAACTCAAGACATTTCGATTCTCGTCGAAGAATAATGTTTCTTTCAATACACTCGTGCAAAATGACCATTATCGCGAGAAATTCGTTTTTTAAGATTAAATGAAGGATTTGGACACTCTCAGGTCAGGCCGAGATGCCAGAATTGCTCAGAGCACGCAAAATCTTAATTCACAGCCTAGATTGAAGTTCCGTTCGGTGCAGCCGTGCAAAACGACGATTAACGGAAGAATATCGTGTTTTCGGGCAAAATGAACGATATTGACACGTTTAAAGTAAGTAGAGATGCCGAAACCACTCGGAACTCAAGACATCTCGATACTCGACGTCTATCAAAATTCCATTCGTTGCAACTGTTCGAAACGACGTTTAGCGCCAGAAGTTACTCTTTTTGGGTGGATTAAACCATTTTGACACGCTCAACATGTGCCGAGTCGCCAGAATCGTACGAAACTCGGCACATCTCGATTTTAAGTGGAGATCGATGTTTTTCCCAATACGGCCGTCCGCGACGACAATTATCGCGAGAACTTTGTTTTATTTCGACAAAATGAATGATTTCTCCACATTTACGTTGAGATGAGATGCTAGAATCGCTCGAAACTCGAGACATCTGGAATTTCGGTTTGAATCGATGTTTCGTTCGATAGCGCTGTGTAAGACGACGTTTACGGAAAAAAATTCAATTATTGGACAAAATAAAGTATTTCGACATTTTTACGTTGAGCTAAGATGCCACAACCGATCGAAACTCGGCATATCTCGGCTCTCGTTGTAGATCGATAATTCGTTCGATACAGTTTTGCAAAACAATGATCATCGCCAGGATTTCGTGATTTAGGATAAAATGGAAGATTTTGACACTTTTATGTCGGGCCGATGCGCCAGAATCGCTCGAAACATAAAGAATGTCGATTCTCGGTGTAGATGGATGTTTCGTTTAATCCAAGTGTGCGACACAAAAGCAAATGTAAGAATTCCATGTGATCGGAAAAAATGACAAATTCAGACACTTTCATGTCGAACTGAGATGCGAAGTCCGCCTGAAACACGTGGAATCCCTATTTTCGGCAGAGATCGAACTTTTTCGTTCGACTTAGCTGTCTAAAACGACATTCAACGTGAGCATTTCGTTTTTTCAGGCAAATCGAAAGATTGTGACACTTCTAAAATTAGCTTAAATGTACGATTCTCCCGAAACTCAAGACATTTCGATTCTCGTCGGAGAATGATGTTTTGTTCAATACACTCGTGCAAAAGGACCATTATCGCAAGAAATTCGTTTTTCAAGATAAAATGAAGGATTTTGACACTCTCAGGTCAGGCCGCGATGCCAGAATCGCTCAGAACACGCAAAATCTAGAATCGCAGCGTAGATCGAACTGTCGTTCGGAACAGCTGTGCAAAACGACGAACAACGGAAGAATATCGTTTTTCCGGGCAGATTGAACGATTGTAACACTTTAAAGTTAGTAGAGATTCCGAAACCGATCGGAACTCGAGACATCTCCATACTCGACGTCAATCGGAATTTCGTTCGATACAACTGTCCGAAACGACGTTTAGCGCCAGAATTCCAGGTGTAGATCGATGTTCCTTCCGATACACACGTGCAAATCGACGATTATCGCAGAAACTTCGTTATTTTGGACAAAGTGAATGAATCCAACACTTTTACGTTAAGCTGAGATGCTAGAATCGCTCGAAACTCGGGACATCTGGATTTTCGTTGTAGATGGATGTTTTGCTTGCCTTAACTATGCAAGACGACGTTTAACGAGAGAATTCTGTGATTCCGGTGTAAATAAACAATTCTAATGCGTAAACGTTAAGCTGAGATGCCGGAATTGCTCGGAACTCGAGACGTTCCAATTTGCTTTGTAGATCGATGTTTTATTTGATACGGCCGTCCAGGACGACAGTTATCGACAGAACTTTGTTTTTTTTCGACAGAATGTATGATTTCACTATTCGAACGTTATGCTGAGATGCCAGAACCGCTTGAAACTCAGGACATCTCGATCCTCGGTGTAGATCGATGTTCCGTTAGATTCAGACATGCAAGACGACGTTTCACGCAAGAATTTTGTTATTTCGGATAAAATGAACGATGTCAATACGGTCACACTGACGTGAGATGCCGGAATCTTTTGAAACTCGCGACATCACTATTCTCGATGTAGATGGATGTTACGTTCGATACAGTCCTGAAAGACGAAAATTAATTTAAGGATCTCGTGTAATCGGAAATAATGACAAAACTGAAAATTTTTATGTCGATCTGAGGGAGCAGAATCCCGATTTTCGGCATAGATCGGAGTCTATCGTTCGTTTCAGCTGTCTGAAACGATGTTCAACGTGAGGATTTTGTATTGTCAGACAAAATAAAAGATTTTGACACGTTCAAAGTTAGCGTAGGTTTTCGTTTCTCACAAAACTCAAGACATTTCGATTCTCGACGGAGAATGATGTTTCTTCCAATAAACTCGTGCAAAATGACCATTATCGCAAGAAATTCGTTTTTTAAGATTAAATGAAGGATTTTGACACTCTCAGGTCAGACCGAGATGCCGGAATCGCTCAATACACGTAAAATCTTTATTCGCAGCCTTGATTGAAGTTCCGTTCGGTTCAGCGATGCAAAACGACGATCGACGGAAGAATATCGTGTTTTCGGGCAAAATGAACGATATTGACACGTTTAGAGTGAGTAGAGATGCCGAAACCACTCGGAACTCAAGACATCTCGATACTCGACGTCTATCAAAATTCCGTTCGTTGCAACTGTTCGAAACGACGTTTCGCGCCAGAAGTTACTCTTTTTGCCAGAATCGTACGAAACTCGGTACATCTCGATTTTAAGTGGAGATCGATGTTTTTTCCAATACGGCTGTCCGCGACGACAATTATCGCGAGAACTTTGTCTTATTTCGACAAAATGAATGATTTCTCCACATTTACGTTGAGATGAGATGCTAGAATCGCTCGTAACTCGAGACATCTGGAATTTCGGTTTGAATCGATGTTTCGTTCGATAGCGCTGTGTAAGACGACGTTTACGGCAAAAACTTCAATTATTGGACAAAATAAAGTATTTTGACATTTTTACGTTGAGCTAAGATGCCACAACCGTTCGAAACTCGGCAACTCTCGCCTCTCGTTGTAGATCGATAATTCGTTCGATACAGTTTTGCAAAACAATGATCATCGCCAGAATTTTGTGATTTAGGATGGAATGGAAGATTTTGACACTTTTATGTCAGGCAAATACGCCAGAATCGCTCGAAACATAAAGAATCTCGATTCTCGGTGTAGATGGATGTTTCGGTTAATCCAAGTGTGCGACACAAAAGCAAATGTAAGAATTCCATGTGATCGGAAAAAATGACAAATTCATACACTTTCATGTCGTACTGAGATGCGAAGTCCGCCTGAAACACGTGGAATCCCTATTTTCGGCAGAGATCGAACTTTTTCGTTCGACTTAGCTGTCTAACACGACATTCAACGTGAGCATTTCGTTTTTTCAGGCAAATCGAAAGATTGTGACCCTTTTAAAGTTAGCTCAGATGTACGATTCTCCCAAAACTCAAGACATTTCGATTCTCGTCGGAGAATGATGTTTTGTTCAATACACTCGTGCAAAAGGACCATTATCGCAAGAAATTCGTTTTTTAAGATAAAATGAAGGATTTTGACACTCTCAGGTCAGGCCGCGATGCCAGAATCGCTCAGAACACGCAAAATTTAGAATCGCAGCGTAGATCGAACTGTCGTTCGGAACAGCTGTGCAAAACGACGAACAACGGAAGAATATCGTTTTTCGGGCAAAATGAACAATTGTGACACTTTAAAGTTAGTAGAGATTCCGAAACCGATCGGAACTCGAGACATCTCCATACTCGACGTCAATCGAAATTTCGTTCGATACAACTATCCGAAACGACGTTTAGCGCCAGAATTCCAGGTGTAGATCGATGTTCCTTCCGATACACACGTGCAAATCGACGATTATCGCAGAAACTTCGTTTCTTTGGACAAAGTGAATGAATCCAGCACTTTCACGTTAAGCTGAGATGCTAGAATCGCTCGAAACTCGGGACATCTGGATTTCCGTTGTAGATAGATGTTTTGCTTGCCTTAACTATGCAAGACGACGTCTAACGAAAGAATTCCGTGATTCCGGTGTAAACAAACAATTCTAATGCGTAAACGTTAAGCTGAGATGCCAGAATTGCTCGGAACGCGAGACGTCTCAATTTGCTTTGTAGATCGATGTTTTATTTGATACGGCCGTCCAGGACGACAGTTATCACAAGAACTTTGTTTTTTTTTTGACAGAATGTATGATTTCACTATTCGAACGTTATGCTGAGATGCCAGAACCGCTTGAAACTCAGGACATCTCGATCCTCGGTGTAGATCGATGTTCCGTTAGATTCAGACATGCAAGACGACGTTTCACGCAAGAATTTCGTTATTTCGGATAAAACGAACGATGTCAATACGGTCACACTGACGTGAGATGCCGGAATCTTTCGAAACTCGCGACATCACGATTCTTGATGTAAATAGATGTTACGTTCGATACAGTCGTGAAAGACGAAAATTAATTCAAGGATCTCGTGTAATCGGAAATAATGACAAAACTGATAACTTTTATGTCGATCTGAGGGAGCAGAATCTTGATTTTCGGCATAGATCGAAGTCTATCGTTCGTTTCAGATGTCTGAAACGACGTTCAACGTGAGAATTTTGTATTGCCAAGCAAAATAAGAGATTTTGACAGGTTTAAAGTTAGCTTAGGTTTTCGATTCTCACAAAACTCAAGACATTTCGATTCTCGTCGAAGAATGATGTTTCTTTCAATACACTCGTGCAAAATGACCATTATCGCGAGAAATTCGTTTTTTAAGATTACATGAAGGATTTTGACACTCTCAGGTCAGGCCGAGATGCCAGAACCGCTCAGAGCACGCAAAATCTTAATTCACAGCCTTGATTGAAGTTCCGTTCGGTGCAGCCGTGCAAAACGACGATCGACGGAAGAATATCGTGTTTTCGGGCAAAATGAACGATATTGACACGTTTAGAGTGAGTAGAGATGCCGAAACCACTCGGAACTCAAGACATCTCGATACTTGACGTCTATCAAAATTCCGTTCGTTGCAACTGTTCGAAACGACGTTTCGCGCCAGAAGTTACTCTTTTTGGGTGGAATAAACCATTTTGACACGCTCAACATGTGCCGAGTCGCCAGAATCGTACGAAACTCGGTACATCTCGATTTTAAGTGGAGATCGATGTTTTTTTCAATACGGCTGTCCGCGACGACAATTATCGCGAGAACTTTGTTTTATTTCGACAAAATGAATGATTTCTCCACATTTACGTTGAGATGAGATGCTAGAATCGCTCGAAACTCGAGACATCTGGAATTTCGGTTTGAATCGATGTTTCGTTCGATAGCGCTGTGTAAGACGACGTTTACGGCAAAAAATTCAATTATTGCAAAAAAAAAAAGTATTTCGACATTTTTACGTTGAGCTAAGAGGCCACAACCGATCGAAACTCGGCATATCTCGCCTCTCGTTGTAGATCGATAATTCGTTCGATACAGTTTTGCAAAACAATGATCATCGCCAGGATTTCGTGATTTAGGATAAAATGGAAGATTTTGACACTTTTATGTCGGGCCGATGCGCCAGAATCGCTCGAAACATAAAGAATGTCGATTCTCGGTGTAGATGGATGTTTCGTTTAATCCAAGTGTGCGACACAAAAGCAAATGTAAGAATTCCATGTGATCGGAAAAAATGACAAATTCAGACACTTTCATGTCGAACTGAGATGCGAAGTCCGCCTGAAACACGTGGAATCCCTATTTTCGGCAGAGATCGAACTTTTTCGTTCGACTTAGCTGTCTAAAACGACATTCAACGTGAGCATTTCGTTTTTTCAGGCAAATCGAAAGATTGTGACACTTTTAAAATTAGCTCAGATGTACGATTTTCCCAAAACTCAAGACATTTCGATTCTCGTCGGAGAATGATGTTTTGTTCAATACACTCGTGCAAAAGGACCATTATTGCAAGAAATTCGTTTTCCAAGATAAAATGAAGGATTTTGACACTCTCAGGTCAGGCCGCGATGCCAGAATCGCTCAGAACACGCAAAATCTAGAATCGCAGCGTAGATCGAACTGTCGTTCGGAACAGCTGTGCAAAACGACGAACAACGGAAGAATATCGTTTTTCCGGGCAAAATGAACGATTGTAACACTTTAAAGTTAGTAGAGATTCCGAAACCGATCGGAACTCGAGACATCTCCATACTCGACGTCAATCGGAATTTCGTTCGATACAACTGTCCGAAACGACGTTTAGCGCCAGAATTCCAGGTGTAGATCGATGTTCCTTCCGATACACACGTGCAAATCGACGATTATCGCAGAAACTTCGTTATTTTGGACAAAGTGAATGAATCCAACACTTTCACGTTAAGCTGAGATGCTAGAATCGCTCGAAACTCGGGACATCTGGATTTTCGTTGTAGATGGATGTTCTGCTTGCCTTAACTATGCAAGACGACGTTTAACGAGAGAATTCTGTGATTCCGGTGTAAATAAACAATTCTAATGCGTAAATGTTAAGCTGAGATGCCGGAATTGCTCGGAACGCGAGACGTCTCAATTTGCTTTGTAGATCGATGTTTTATTTGATACGGCCGTCCAGGACGACAGTTATCGACAGAACTTTGTTTTTTTTCGACAGAATGTATGATTTCACTATTCGAACGTTATGCTGAGATGCCAGAACCGCTTGAAACTCAGGACATCTCGATCCTCGGTGTAGATCGATGTTCCGTTAGATTCAGACATGCAAGACGACGTTTCACGCAAGAATTTTGTTATTTCGGATAAAATGAACGATGTCAATACGGTCACACTGACGTGAGATGCCGGAATCTTTCGAAACTCGCTACATCACGATTCTCGATGTAGATGGATGTTACGTTCGATACAGTCGTGAAAGACGAAAATTAATTCAAGGATCTCGTGTAATCGGAAATAATGACAAAACTGATAACTTCTATGTCGATCTGAGGAAGCAGAATCGTCATTTTCGGCATAGATCGAAGTCTATCGTTCGTTTCAGCTGTCTGAAACGACGTTCAACGTGAGAATTTTGTATTGTCAAGCAAAATAAGAGATTTGGACAGGTTCAAAGTTAGCTTAGGTTTTCGATTCTCACAAAACCCAAGACATTTCGATTCTCGTCGGAGAATGATGTTTCTTTTAATACACTCGTGCAAAATGACCATTATCGCGAGAAATTTGTTTTTAAGATTAAATGAAGGATTTTGACACTCTCAGGTCAGGCCGAGATGCCAGAATCGCTCAGAGCACGCAAAATCTTAATTCACAGCCTAGATTGAAGTTCCGTTCGGTGCAGCCGTGCAAAACGACGATCGACGGAAGAATATCGTGTTTCCGGGCAAAATGAACGATATTGACACGTTTAAAGTGAGTAGAGATGCCGAAACCACTCGGAACTCAAGACATCTCGATACTCAACGTCTATCAAAATTCCGTTCGTTGCAACTGTTCGAAACGACGTTTAGCGCCAGAAGTTACTCTTTTTGGGTGGAATAAACCATTTTGACACGCTCAACATGTGCCGAGTCGCCAGAATCGTACGAAACTCGGTACATCTCGATTTTAAGTGGAGATCGATGTTTTTTCCAATACGGCTGTCCGCGACGACAATTATCGCGAGAACTTTGTTTTATTTGGACAAAACTCAAGACATTACGGTTCTCGTCGGAGATTGATGTATCGTTCAATACACTCGGGCAAAATAACCATTATCGCAAGAAATTCGTTTTTCAAGATAAAATGAAGGATTTTGACACTCTCAGGTCAGGCCGAGATGCCGGAATCCCTCAGTACACGTAAAATCTTTATTCGCAGCCTAGATTGAAGTTCCGTTCGGTGCAGCTATGCAAAACGACGATCGACGGAAGAATATCGTGTTTTCGGGCAAAATGGACGATATTGACGAGTTTAAAGTGAGTAGAAATGCCGAAACCACTCGGAACTCAAGACATCTCGATACTCGACGTCTATCAAAATTCCGTTTGTTGCAACTGTTCGAAACGACGTTTAGCGCCAGAATTCCGTGTTTTTGGGCAAAGTGAACGATTTTGACACGCTCATCATGTGCCGAGATGCCGGAATTGTACCGAACTCGGTACATCTCGCTTTTCGGTGTAGATCGATGTTACTTTCGATACACACGTGCAAGTCGACGATTATCGCAGAAACTTCGTTATTTTGGACAAAGTGAATGAATCCAACACTTTCACGTTAAGCTGAGATGCTAGAATCGCTCGAAACTCGGGACATCTCGATCCTCGGTGTAGAACGATGTTCCGTTAGATTCAGACATGCAAGACGCCGTTTCACGCGAGAATTTCGTTATTTCGGATAAAATGAACGATGTCAATACGGTCACACTGACGTGAGATGCCGGAATCTTTCGAAACTCGCGACATCACGATTCTCGATGTAGATGGATGTTACGTTCGATACAGTCGTGAAAGACGAAAATTAATTTAAGGATCTCGTGTAATCGGAAATAATGACAAAACTGATAACTTTTATGTCGATCTGAGGGAGCAGAATCTTGATTTTCGGCATAGATCGAAGTCTATCGTTCGTTTCAGCTGTCTGAAACGACGTTCAACGTGAGAATTTTGTATTGCCAAGCAATATAAGAGATTTTGACAGGTTTAAAGTTAGCTTAGGTATTCGATTCTCACAAAACTCAAGACATTTCGATTCTCGTCGAAGAATGATGTTTCTTTCAATACACTCGTGCAAAATGACCATTATCGCGAGAAATTCGTTTTTTAAGATTAAATGAAGGATTTTGACACTCTGAGGTCAGGCCGAGATGCCAGAACCGCTCAGAGCACGCAAAATCTTAATTCACAGCCTAGATTGAAGTTCCGTTCGGTGCAGCCGTGCAAAACGACGATCGACGGAAGAATATCGTGTTTTCGGGCAAAATGAACGATATTGACACGTTTAAAGTGAGTAGAGATGCCGAAACCACTCGGAACTCAAGACATCTCGATACTCGACGTCTATCAAAATTCCGTTCGTTGCAACTGTTCGAAACGACGTTTAGCGCCAGAAGTTACTCTTTTTGGGTGGAATAAACCATTTTGACACGCTCAACAAGTGCCGAGTCGCCAGAATCGTACGAAACTCGGTACATCTCGATTTTAAGTGGAGATCGATGTTTTTTCCAATACGGCTGTCCGCGACGACAATTATCGCGAGAACTTTGTTTTATTTCGACAAAATGAATGATTTCTCCACATTTACGTTGAGATGAGATGCTAGAATCGCTCGAAACTCGAGACATCTGGAATTTCGGTTTGAATCGATGTTTCGTTCGATAGCGCTGTGTAAGACGACGTTTACGGCAAAAACTTCGAATAATGGACAAAATAAAGTATTTCGACATTTTTACGTTGAGCTAAGATGCCACAACCGATCGAAACTCGGCATATCTCGCCTCTCATTGTAGATCGATAATTCGTTCGATACAGTTTTGCAAAACAATGATCATCGCCAAAATTTCGTGATTTAGGATGAAATGGAAGATTTTGACACTTTTATGTCAGGCCAATACGCCAGAATCGCTCGAAACATAAAGAATCTCGATTCTCGGTGTAGATGGATGTTTCGGTTAATCCAAGTGTGCGACACAAAAGCAAATGTAAGAATTCCATGTGATCGGAAAAAATGACAAATTCAGACACTTTCATGTCGAACTGAGATGCAAAGTCCGCCTGAAACACGTGGAATCCCTATTTTCGGCAGAGATCGAACTTTTTCGTTCGACTTAGCTGTCTAAAACGACATTCAACGTGAGCATTTCGTTTTTTTCAGGCAAATCCAAAGATTGTGACACTTTTAAAGTTAGCTCAGATGTACGATTCTCCTAAAACTCAAGACATTTCGATTCTCGTCGGAGAATGATGTTTTGTTCAATACACTCGTGCAAAAGGACCATTATCGCAAGAAATTCGTTTTTTAAGATAAAATGAAGGATTTTGACACTCTCAGGTCAGGCCGCGATGCCAGAATCGCTCAGAACACGCAAAATCTAGAATCGCAGCGTAGATCGAACTGTCGTTCGGAACAGCTGTGCAAAACGACGAACAACAGAAGAATATCGTTTTTTCGGGCAAAATGAACAATTGTGACACTTTAAAGTTAGTAGAGATTCCGAAACCGATCGGAACTCGAGACATCTCCATACTCGACGTCAATCGGAATTTCGTTCGATACAACTGTCCGAAACGACGTTTAGCGCCAGAATTCCAGGTGTAGATCGATGTTCCTTCCGATACACACGTGCAAATCGACCATTATCGCAGAAACTTCGTTATTTCGGACAAAGTGAATGAATCCAACACTTTTACGTTAAGCTGAGATGCTAGAATCGCTCGAAACTCGGGACATCTGGATTTTCGTTGTAGATGGATGTTCTGCTTGCCTTAACTATGCAAGACGACGTTTAACGAGAGAATTCTGTGATTCCGGTGTAAATAAACAATTCTAATGCGTAAATGTTAAGCTGAGATGCCGGAATTGCTCGGAACGCGAGACGTCTCAATTTGCTTTGTAGATCGATGTTTTATTTGATACGGCCGTCCAGGACGACAGTTATCGACAGAACTTTGTTTTTTTTCGACAGAATGTATGATTTCACTATTCGAACGTTATGCTGAGATGCCAGAACCGCTTGAAACTCAGGACATCTCGATCCTCGGTGTAGATCGATGTTCCGTTAGATTCAGACATGCAAGACGACGTTTCACGCAAGAATTTCGTTATTTCGGATAAAACGAACGATGTCAATACGGTCACACTGACGTGAGATGCCGGAATCTTTCGAAACTCGCGACATCACGATTCTTGATGTAAATAGATGTTACGTTCGATACAGTCGTGAAAGACGAAAATTAATTCAAGGATCTCGTGTAATCGGAAATAATGACAAAACTGATAACTTTTATGTCGATCTGAGGGAGCAGAATCTTGATTTTCGGCATAGATCGAAGTCTATCGTTCGTTTCAGATGTCTGAAACGACGTTCAACGTGAGAATTTTGTATTGCCAAGCAAAATAAGAGATTTTGACAGGTTTAAAGTTAGCTTAGGTTTTCGATTCTCACAAAACTCAAGACATTTCGATTCTCGTCGAAGAATGATGTTTCTTTCAATACACTCGTGCAAAATGACCATTATCGCGAGAAATTCGTTTTTTAAGATTACATGAAGGATTTTGACACTCTCAGGTCAGGCCGAGATGCCAGAACCGCTCAGAGCACGCAAAATCTTAATTCACAGCCTTGATTGAAGTTCCGTTCGGTGCAGCCGTGCAAAACGACGATCGACGGAAGAATATCGTGTTTTCGGGCAAAATGAACGATATTGACACGTTTAGAGTGAGTAGAGATGCCGAAACCACTCGGAACTCAAGACATCTCGATACTTGACGTCTATCAAAATTCCGTTCGTTGCAACTGTTCGAAACGACGTTTCGCGCCAGAAGTTACTCTTTTTGGGTGGAATAAACCATTTTGACACGCTCAACATGTGCCGAGTCGCCAGAATCGTACGAAACTCGGTACATCTCGATTTTAAGTGGAGATCGATGTTTTTTTCAATACGGCTGTCCGCGACGACAATTATCGCGAGAACTTTGTTTTATTTCGACAAAATGAATGATTTCTCCACATTTACGTTGAGATGAGATGCTAGAATCGCTCGAAACTCGAGACATCTGGAATTTCGGTTTGAATCGATGTTTCGTTCGATAGCGCTGTGTAAGACGACGTTTACGGCAAAAAATTCAATTATTGCAAAAAAAAAAAGTATTTCGACATTTTTACGTTGAGCTAAGAGGCCACAACCGATCGAAACTCGGCATATCTCGCCTCTCGTTGTAGATCGATAATTCGTTCGATACAGTTTTGCAAAACAATGATCATCGCCAGGATTTCGTGATTTAGGATAAAATGGAAGATTTTGACACTTTTATGTCGGGCCGATGCGCCAGAATCGCTCGAAACATAAAGAATGTCGATTCTCGGTGTAGATGGATGTTTCGTTTAATCCAAGTGTGCGACACAAAAGCAAATGTAAGAATTCCATGTGATCGGAAAAAATGACAAATTCAGACACTTTCATGTCGAACTGAGATGCGAAGTCCGCCTGAAACACGTGGAATCCCTATTTTCGGCAGAGATCGAACTTTTTCGTTCGACTTAGCTGTCTAAAACGACATTCAACGTGAGCATTTCGTTTTTTCAGGCAAATCGAAAGATTGTGACACTTTTAAAATTAGCTCAGATGTACGATTTTCCCAAAACTCAAGACATTTCGATTCTCGTCGGAGAATGATGTTTTGTTCAATACACTCGTGCAAAAGGACCATTATTGCAAGAAATTCGTTTTCCAAGATAAAATGAAGGATTTTGACACTCTCAGGTCAGGCCGCGATGCCAGAATCGCTCAGAACACGCAAAATCTAGAATCGCAGCGTAGATCGAACTGTCGTTCGGAACAGCTGTGCAAAACGACGAACAACGGAAGAATATCGTTTTTCCGGGCAAAATGAACGATTGTAACACTTTAAAGTTAGTAGAGATTCCGAAACCGATCGGAACTCGAGACATCTCCATACTCGACGTCAATCGGAATTTCGTTCGATACAACTGTCCGAAACGACGTTTAGCGCCAGAATTCCAGGTGTAGATCGATGTTCCTTCCGATACACACGTGCAAATCGACGATTATCGCAGAAACTTCGTTATTTTGGACAAAGTGAATGAATCCAACACTTTCACGTTAAGCTGAGATGCTAGAATCGCTCGAAACTCGGGACATCTGGATTTTCGTTGTAGATGGATGTTCTGCTTGCCTTAACTATGCAAGACGACGTTTAACGAGAGAATTCTGTGATTCCGGTGTAAATAAACAATTCTAATGCGTAAATGTTAAGCTGAGATGCCGGAATTGCTCGGAACGCGAGACGTCTCAATTTGCTTTGTAGATCGATGTTTTATTTGATACGGCCGTCCAGGACGACAGTTATCGACAGAACTTTGTTTTTTTTCGACAGAATGTATGATTTCACTATTCGAACGTTATGCTGAGATGCCAGAACCGCTTGAAACTCAGGACATCTCGATCCTCGGTGTAGATCGATGTTCCGTTAGATTCAGACATGCAAGACGACGTTTCACGCAAGAATTTTGTTATTTCGGATAAAATGAACGATGTCAATACGGTCACACTGACGTGAGATGCCGGAATCTTTCGAAACTCGCTACATCACGATTCTCGATGTAGATGGATGTTACGTTCGATACAGTCGTGAAAGACGAAAATTAATTCAAGGATCTCGTGTAATCGGAAATAATGACAAAACTGATAACTTCTATGTCGATCTGAGGAAGCAGAATCGTCATTTTCGGCATAGATCGAAGTCTATCGTTCGTTTCAGCTGTCTGAAACGACGTTCAACGTGAGAATTTTGTATTGTCAAGCAAAATAAGAGATTTGGACAGGTTCAAAGTTAGCTTAGGTTTTCGATTCTCACAAAACCCAAGACATTTCGATTCTCGTCGGAGAATGATGTTTCTTTTAATACACTCGTGCAAAATGACCATTATCGCGAGAAATTTGTTTTTAAGATTAAATGAAGGATTTTGACACTCTCAGGTCAGGCCGAGATGCCAGAATCGCTCAGAGCACGCAAAATCTTAATTCACAGCCTAGATTGAAGTTCCGTTCGGTGCAGCCGTGCAAAACGACGATCGACGGAAGAATATCGTGTTTTCGGGCAAAATGAACGATATTGACACGTTTAAAGTGAGTAGAGATGCCGAAACCACTCGGAACTCAAGACATCTCGATACTCAACGTCTATCAAAATTCCGTTCGTTGCAACTGTTCGAAACGACGTTTAGCGCCAGAAGTTACTCTTTTTGGGTGGAATAAACCATTTTGACACGCTCAACATGTGCCGAGTCGCCAGAATCGTACGAAACTCGGTACATCTCGATTTTAAGTGGAGATCGATGTTTTTTCCAATACGGCTGTCCGCGACGACAATTATCGCGAGAACTTTGTTTTATTTGGACAAAACTCAAGACATTACGGTTCTCGTCGGAGATTGATGTATCGTTCAATACACTCGGGCAAAATAACCATTATCGCAAGAAATTCGTTTTTCAAGATAAAATGAAGGATTTTGACACTCTCAGGTCAGGCCGAGATGCCGGAATCCCTCAGTACACGTAAAATCTTTATTCGCAGCCTAGATTGAAGTTCCGTTCGGTGCAGCTATGCAAAACGACGATCGACGGAAGAATATCGTGTTTTCGGGCAAAATGGACGATATTGACGAGTTTAAAGTGAGTAGAAATGCCGAAACCACTCGGAACTCAAGACATCTCGATACTCGACGTCTATCAAAATTCCGTTTGTTGCAACTGTTCGAAACGACGTTTAGCGCCAGAATTCCGTGTTTTTGGGCAAAGTGAACGATTTTGACACGCTCATCATGTGCCGAGATGCCGGAATTGTACCGAACTCGGTACATCTCGCTTTTCGGTGTAGATCGATGTTACTTTCGATACACACGTGCAAGTCGACGATTATCGCAGAAACTTCGTTATTTTGGACAAAGTGAATGAATCCAACACTTTCACGTTAAGCTGAGATGCTAGAATCGCTCGAAACTCGGGACATCTCGATCCTCGGTGTAGAACGATGTTCCGTTAGATTCAGACATGCAAGACGCCGTTTCACGCGAGAATTTCGTTATTTCGGATAAAATGAACGATGTCAATACGGTCACACTGACGTGAGATGCCGGAATCTTTCGAAACTCGCGACATCACGATTCTCGATGTAGATGGATGTTACGTTCGATACAGTCGTGAAAGACGAAAATTAATTTAAGGATCTCGTGTAATCGGAAATAATGACAAAACTGATAACTTTTATGTCGATCTGAGGGAGCAGAATCTTGATTTTCGGCATAGATCGAAGTCTATCGTTCGTTTCAGCTGTCTGAAACGACGTTCAACGTGAGAATTTTGTATTGCCAAGCAATATAAGAGATTTTGACAGGTTTAAAGTTAGCTTAGGTATTCGATTCTCACAAAACTCAAGACATTTCGATTCTCGTCGAAGAATGATGTTTCTTTCAATACACTCGTGCAAAATGACCATTATCGCGAGAAATTCGTTTTTTAAGATTAAATGAAGGATTTTGACACTCTGAGGTCAGGCCGAGATGCCAGAACCGCTCAGAGCACGCAAAATCTTAATTCACAGCCTAGATTGAAGTTCCGTTCGGTGCAGCCGTGCAAAACGACGATCGACGGAAGAATATCGTGTTTTCGGGCAAAATGAACGATATTGACACGTTTAAAGTGAGTAGAGATGCCGAAACCACTCGGAACTCAAGACATCTCGATACTCGACGTCTATCAAAATTCCGTTCGTTGCAACTGTTCGAAACGACGTTTAGCGCCAGAAGTTACTCTTTTTGGGTGGAATAAACCATTTTGACACGCTCAACAAGTGCCGAGTCGCCAGAATCGTACGAAACTCGGTACATCTCGATTTTAAGTGGAGATCGATGTTTTTTCCAATACGGCTGTCCGCGACGACAATTATCGCGAGAACTTTGTTTTATTTCGACAAAATGAATGATTTCTCCACATTTACGTTGAGATGAGATGCTAGAATCGCTCGAAACTCGAGACATCTGGAATTTCGGTTTGAATCGATGTTTCGTTCGATAGCGCTGTGTAAGACGACGTTTACGGCAAAAACTTCGAATAATGGACAAAATAAAGTATTTCGACATTTTTACGTTGAGCTAAGATGCCACAACCGATCGAAACTCGGCATATCTCGCCTCTCATTGTAGATCGATAATTCGTTCGATACAGTTTTGCAAAACAATGATCATCGCCAAAATTTCGTGATTTAGGATGAAATGGAAGATTTTGACACTTTTATGTCAGGCCAATACGCCAGAATCGCTCGAAACATAAAGAATCTCGATTCTCGGTGTAGATGGATGTTTCGGTTAATCCAAGTGTGCGACACAAAAGCAAATGTAAGAATTCCATGTGATCGGAAAAAATGACAAATTCAGACACTTTCATGTCGAACTGAGATGCAAAGTCCGCCTGAAACACGTGGAATCCCTATTTTCGGCAGAGATCGAACTTTTTCGTTCGACTTAGCTGTCTAAAACGACATTCAACGTGAGCATTTCGTTTTTTTCAGGCAAATCCAAAGATTGTGACACTTTTAAAGTTAGCTCAGATGTACGATTCTCCTAAAACTCAAGACATTTCGA
Organism: Tromatobia lineatoria; assembly: GCA_949699805.1. Taxonomy (NCBI): domain Eukaryota; kingdom Metazoa; phylum Arthropoda; class Insecta; order Hymenoptera; family Ichneumonidae; genus Tromatobia; species Tromatobia lineatoria. The sequence continues at coordinate 7,053,426 of OX453034.1, forward strand.
TTCTCGTCGGAGAATGATGTTTTGTTCAATACACTCGTGCAAAAGGACCATTATCGCAAGAAATTCGTTTTTTAAGATAAAATGAAGGATTTTGACACTCTCAGGTCAGGCCGCGATGCCAGAATCGCTCAGAACACGCAAAATCTAGAATCGCAGCGTAGATCGAACTGTCGTTCGGAACAGCTGTGCAAAACGACGAACAACAGAAGAATATCGTTTTTTCGGGCAAAATGAACAATTGTGACACTTTAAAGTTAGTAGAGATTCCGAAACCGATCGGAACTCGAGACATCTCCATACTCGACGTCAATCGGAATTTCGTTCGATACAACTGTCCGAAACGACGTTTAGCGCCAGAATTCCAGGTGTAGATCGATGTTCCTTCCGATACACACGTGCAAATCGACCATTATCGCAGAAACTTCGTTATTTCGGACAAAGTGAATGAATCCAACACTTTTACGTTAAGCTGAGATGCTAGAATCGCTCGAAACTCGGGACATCTGGATTTTCGTTGTAGATGGATGTTTTGCTTGCCTTAACTATGCAAGACGACGTTTAACGAAAGAATTCTGTGATTCCGGTGTAAATAAACAATTCTAATGCGTAAACGTTAAACTGAGATGCCAGAATTGCTCGGAACGCGAGACGTCTCAATTTGCTTTGTGGATCGATGTTTTATTTGATACGGCCGTCCAGGACGACAGTTATCACAAGAACTCTGTTTTTTTTTTGACAGAATGTATGATTTCACTATTCGAACGTTATGCTGAGATGCCAGAACCGCTTGAAACTCAGGACATCTCGATCCTCGGTGTAGATCGATGTTCCGTTAGATTCAGGCATGCAAGACGACGTTCCACGCAAGAATTTTGTTATTTCGGATAAAATGAACGATGTCAATACGGTCACACTGACGTGAGATGCCGGAATCTTTTGAAACTCGCGACATCACTATTCTCGATGTAGATGGATGTTACGTTCGATACAGTCCTGAAAGACGAAAATTAATTTAAGGATCTCGTGTAATCGGAAATAATGACAAAACTGAAAATTTTTATGTCGATCTGAGGGAGCAGAATCCCGATTTTCGGCATAGATCGGAGTCTATCGTTCGTTTCAGCTGTCTGAAACGATGTTCAACGTGAGAATTTTGTATTGTCAGACAAAATAAAAGATTTTGACACGTTCAAAGTTAGCGTAGGTTTTCGTTTCTCACAAAACTCAAGACATTTCGATTCTCGACGGAGAATGATGTTTCTTCCAATAAACTCGTGCAAAATGACCATTATCGCAAGAAATTCGTTTTTTAAGATTAAATGAAGGATTTTGACACTCTCAGGTCAGACCGAGATGCCGGAATCGCTCAATACACGTAAAATCTTTATTCGCAGCCTTGATTGAAGTTCCGTTCGGTTCAGCGATGCAAAACGACGATCGACGGAAGAATATCGTGCTTTCGGGCAAAATGAACGATATTGACACGTTTAGAGTGAGTAGAGATGCCGAAACCACTCGGAACTCAAGACATCTCGATACTCGACGTCTATCAAAATTCCGTTCGTTGCAACTGTTCGAAACGACGTTTCGCGCCAGAAGTTACTCTTTTTGGGTGGAATAAACCATTTTGACACGCTCAACATGTGCCGAGTCGCCAGAATCGTACGAAACTCGGTACATCTCGATTTTAAGTGGAGATCGATGTTTTTTCCAATACGGCTGTCCGCGACGACAATTATCGCGAGAACTTTGTCTTATTTCGACAAAATGAATGATTTCTCCACATTTACGTTGAGATGAGATGCTAGAATCGCTCGTAACTCGAGACATCTGGAATTTCGGTTTGAATCGATGTTTCGTTCGATAGCGCTGTGTAAGACGACGTTTACAGCAAAAACTTCAATTATTGGACAAAATAAAGTATTTTGACATTTTTACGTTGAGCTAAGATGCCACAACCGTTCGAAACTCGGCATATCTCGCCTCTCGTTGTAGATCGATAATTCGTTCGATACAGTTTTGCAAAACAATGATCATCGCCAGAATTTTGTGATTTAGGATGGAATGGAAGATTTTGACACTTTTATGTCAGGCAAATACGCCAGAATCGCTCGAAACATAAAGAATATCGATTCTCGGTGTAGATGGATGTTTCGGTTAATCCAAGTGTGCGACACAAAAGCAAATGTAAGAATTCCATGTGATCGGAAAAAATGACAAATTCATACACTTTCATGTCGTACTGAGATGCGAAGTCCGCCTGAAACACGTAGAATCCCTATTTTCGGCAGAGATCGAACTTTTTCGTTCGACTTAGCTGTCTAACACGACATTCAACGTGAGCATTTCGTTTTTTCAGGCAAATCGAAAGATTGTGACCCTTTTAAAGTTAGCTCAGATGTACGATTCTCCCAAAACTCAAGACATTTCGATTCTCGTCGGAGAATGATGTTTTGTTCAATACACTCGTGCAAAAGGACCATTATCGCAAGAAATTCGTTTTTTAAGATAAAATGAAGGATTTTGACACTCTCAGGTCAGGCCGCGATGCCAGAATCGCTCAGAACACGCAAAATCTAGAATCGCAGCGTAGATCGAACTGTCGTTCGGAACAGCTGTGCAAAACGACGAACAACGGAAGAATATCGTTTTTCGGGCAAAATGAACAATTGTGACACTTTAAAGTTAGTAGAGATTCCGAAACCGATCGGAACTCGAGACATCTCCATACTCGACGTCAATCGAAATTTCGTTCGATACAACTAACCGAAACGACGTTTAGCGCCAGAATTCCAGGTGTAGATCGATGTTCCTTCCGATACACACGTGCAAATCGACGATTATCGCAGAAACTTCGTTTCTTTGGACAAAGTGAATGAATCCAGCACTTTCACGTTAAGCTGAGATGCTAGAATCGCTCGAAACTCGGGACATCTGGATTTCCGTTGTAGATAGATGTTTTGCTTGCCTTAACTATGCAAGACGACGTCTAACGAAAGAATTCCGTGATTCCGGTGTAAATAAACAATTCTAATGCGTAAACGTTAAGCTGAGATGCCAGAATTGCTCGGAACGCGAGACGTCTCAATTTGCTTTGTAGATCGATGTTTTATTTGATACGGCCGTCCAGGACGACAGTTATCACAAGAACTTTGTTTTTTTTTTGACAGAATGTATGATTTCACTATTCGAACGTTATGCTGAGATGCCAGAACCGCTTGAAACTCAGGACATCTCGATCCTCGGTGTAGATCGATGTTCCGTTAGATTCAGACATGCAAGACGACGTTTCACGCAAGCATTTCGTTATTTCGGATAAAACGAACGATGTCAATACGGTCACACTGACGTGAGATGCCGGAATCTTTCGAAACTCGCGACATCACGATTCTCGATGTAAATAGATGTTACGTTCGATACAGTCGTGAAAGACGAAAATTAATTCAAGGATCTCGTGTAATCGGAAATAATGACAAAACTGATAACTTTTATGTCGATCTGAGGGAGCAGAATCTTGATTTTCGGCATAGATCGAAGTCTATCGTTCGTTTCAGATGTCTGAAACGACGTTCAACGTGAGAATTTTGTATTGCTAAGCAAAATAAGAGATTTTGACAGGTTTAAAGTTAGCTTAGGTTTTCGATTCTCACAAAACTCAAGACATTTCGATTCTCGTCGAAGAATGATGTTTCTTTCAATACACTCGTGCAAAATGACCATTATCGCGAGAAATTCGTTTTTTAAGATTACATGAAGTATTTTGACACTCTCAGGTCAGGCCGAGATGCCAGAACCGCTCAGAGCACGCAAAATCTTAATTCACAGCCTTGATTGAAGTTCCGTTCGGTGCAGCCGTGCAAAACGACGATCGACGGAAGAATATCGTGTTTTCGGGCAAAATGAACGATATTGACACGTTTAGAGTGAGTAGAGATGCCGAAACCACTCGGAACTCAAGACATCTCGATACTCGACGTCTATCAAAATTCCGTTCGTTGCAACTGTTCGAAACGACGTTTCGCGCCAGAAGTTACTCTTTTTGGGTGGAATAAACCATTTTGACACGCTCAACATGTGCCGAGTCGCCAGAATCGTACGAAACTCGGTACATCTCGATTTTAAGTGGAGATCGATGTTTTTTTCAATACGGCTGTCCGCGACGACAATTATCGCGAGAACTTTGTTTTATTTCGACAAAATGAATGATTTCTCCACATTAACGTTGAGATGAGATGCTAGAATCGCTCGAAACTCGAGACATCTGGAATTTCGGTTTGAATCGATGTTTCGTTCGATAGCGCTGTGTAAGACGACGTTTACGGCAAAAACTTCAATTATTGGACAAAATAAAGTATTTCGACATTTTTACGTTGAGCTAAGATGCCACAACCGATCGAAACTCGGCATATCTCGCCTCTCGTTGTAGATCGATAATTCGTTCGATACAGTTTTGCAAAAGAATGATCATCGCCAAAATTTCGTGATTTAGGATGAAATGGAAGATTTTGACACTTTTATGTCAGGCCAATACGCCAGAATCGCTCGAAACATAAAGAATCTCGATTCTCGGTGTAGATGGATGTTTCGGTTAATCCAAGTGTGCGACACAAAAGCAAATGTAAGAATTCCATGTGATCGGAAAAAATGACAAATTCAGACACTTTCATGTCGAACTGAGATGCAAAGTCCGCCTGAAACACGTGGAATCCCTATTTTCGGCAGAGATCGAACTTTTTCGTTCGACTTAGCTGTCTAAAACGACATTCAACGTGAGCATTTCGTTTTTTTCAGGCAAATCCAAAGATTGTGACACTTTTAAAGTTAGCTCAGATGTACGATTCTCCCAAAACTCAAGACATTTCGATTCTCGTCGGAGAATGATGTTTTGTTCAATACACTCGTGCAAAAGGACCATTATCGCAAGAAATTCGTTTTTTAAGATAGAATGAAGGATTTTGACACTCTCAGGTCAGGCCGCGATGCCAGAATCGCTCAGAACACGCAAAATCTAGAATCGCAGCGTAGATCGAACTGTCGTTCGGAACAGCTGTGCAAAACGACGAACAACAGAAGAATATCGTTTTTTCGGGCAAAATGAACAATTGTGACACTTTAAAGTTAGTAGAGATTCCGAAACCGATCGGAACTCGAGACATCTCCATACTCGACGTCAATCGGAATTTCGTTCGATACAACTGTCCGAAACGACGTTTAGCGCCAGAATTCCAGGTGTAGATCGATGTTCCTTCCGATACACACGTGCAAATCGACCATTATCGCAGAAACTTCGTTATTTTCGACAAAGTGAATGAATCCAACACTTTTACGTTAAGCTGAGATGCTAGAATCGCTCGAAACTCGGGACATCTGGATTTTCGTTGTAGATGGATGTTTTGCTTGCCTTAACTATGCAAGACGACGTTTAACGAAAGAATTCTGTGATTCCGGTGTAAATAAACAATTCTAATGCGTAAACGTTAAGCTGAGATGCCAGAATTGCTCGGAACGCGAGACGTCTCAATTTGCTTTGTAGATCGATGTTTTATTTGATACGGCCGTCCAGGACGACAGTTATCACAAGAACTTTGTTTTTTTTTTGACAGAATGTATGATTTCACTATTCGAACGTTATGCTGAGATGCCAGAACCGCTTGAAACTCAGGACATCTCGATCCTCGGTGTAGATCGATGTTCCGTTAGATTCAGGGATGCAAGACGACGTTCCACGCAAGAATTTTGTTATTTCGGATAAAATGAACGATGTCAATACGGTCACACTGACGTGAGATGCCGGAATCTTTTGAAACTCGCGACATCACTATTCTCGATGTAGATGGATGTTACGTTCGATACAGTCCTGAAAGACGAAAATTAATTTAAGGATCTCGTGTAATCGGAAATAATGACAAAACTGAAAATTTTTATGTCGATCTGAGGGAGCAGAATCCCGATTTTCGGCATAGATCGGAGTCTATCGTTCGTTTCAGCTGTCTGAAACGATGTTCAACGTGAGAATTTTGTATTGTCAGACAAAATAAAAGATTTTGACACGTTCAAAGTTAGCGTAGGTTTTCGTTTCTCACAAAACTCAAGACATTTCGATTCTCGTCGGAGAATGATGTTTCTTCCAATAAACTCGTGCAAAATGACCATTATCGCAAGAAATTCGTTTTTTAAGATTAAATGAAGGATTTTGACACTCTCAGGTCAGGCCGAGATGCCGGAATCCCTCAGTACACGTAAAATCTTTATTCGCAGCCTAGATTGAAGTTCCGTTCGGTGCAGCTATGCAAAACGACGATCGACGGAAGAATATCGTGTTTTCGGGCAAAATGGACGATATTGACACGTTTAAAGTAAGTAGAGATGCCGAAACCACTCGGAACTCAAGACATCTCGATACTCGACGTCTATCAAAATTCCGTTTGTTGCAACTGTTCGAAACAACGTTTAGCGCCAGAATTCCGTGTTTTTGGGCAAAGTGAACGATTTTGACACGCTCATCATGTGCCGAGATGCCGGAATTGTACCGAACTCGGTACATCTCGCTTTTCGGTGTAGATCGATGTTACTTTCGATACACACGTGCAAGTCGACGATTATCGCAGAAACTTCGTTATTTCGGACAAAGTGAATGAATCCAACACTTTCACGTTAAGCTGAGATGCTAGAATAGCTCGAAACTCGGGTCATCTGGATTTTCGTTGTAGATGGATGTTTTGCTTGCCTTTACTATGCAAGACGACGTTCAACGAAAGAATTCCGTGATTCCGGTGTAAATAAACAATTCTAATGCGTAAACGTTAAGCTGGAATGCCAGAATTGCTCGGAACGCGAGAAGTCTCAATTTCCTGTGCAGATCGATGTTTCATTTAATACGGCCGTCCAGGACGACAGTTATCACAAGAACTTTGTTTTTATTTTTGACAGAATGTATGATTTCACTATTCGAACGTCATGCTGAGATGCCAGAACCGCTTGAAACTCAGGACATCTCGATCCTCGGTGTAGATCGATGTTCCGTGAGATTCAGACATGCAAGACGACGTTTCACGCAAGAATTTCGTTATTTCGGATAAAATGAACGATGTCAATACGGTCACACTGACGTGAGATGCCGGAATCTTTCGAAACTCGCGACATCACGATTCTCGATGTAGATGGATGTTACGTTCGATACAGTCGTGAAAGACGAAAATTAATTTGAGGATCTCGTGTAATCGGAAATAATGACAAAACTGATAACTTTTATGTCGATCTGAGGGAGCAGAATCCCGATTTTCGGCTTAGATCGAAGTCTATCGTTCGTTTCAGCTGTCTGATACGACGTTCAACGTGAGAATTTTGTATTGTCAGGCAAAATAAGAGATTTTGACACGTTCAAAGTTAGCTTAGGTTTTCGATTCTCACAAAACTATAGACATTTCGATTCTCGTCGAAGAATAATGTTTCTTTCAATACACTCGTGCAAAATGACCATTATCGCGAGAAATTCGTTTTTTAAGATTAAATGGAGGATTTTGACACTCTCAGGTCAGGCCGAGATGCCAGAATCGCTCAGAGCACGCAAAATCTTAATTCACAGCCTAGATTGCAGTTCCGTTTGGCGCAGCCGTGCAAAACGACGATCGACGGAAGAATATCGTGTTTTCGGGCAAAATGAACGATATTGACACGTTTAAAGTGAGTAGAGATGCCGAAAACACTCGGAACGCAAGACATCTCGATACTCGACGTCTATCAAAATTCCGTTCGTTGCAACTGTTCGAAACGACGTTTAGCGCCAGAAGTTACTCTTTTCGGGTGGAATAAACCATTTTGACACGCTCAACATGTGCCGAGTCGCCAGAATCGTACGAAACTCGGTACTTCTCGATTTTAAGTGGAGATCGATGTTTTTTCCAATACGGCTGTCCGCGACGACAATTATCGCAAGAACTTTGTATTATTTCGACAAAATGAATGATTTTCCCACATTTACGTTGAGATGAGATGCTAGAATCGCTCGAAACTCGAGACATCTGGAATTTCGGTTTGAATCGATGTTTCGTTCGATAGCGCTGTGTAAGACGACGTTTACGGCAAAAAATTCAATTATTGCAAAAAAAAAAAGTATTTCGACATTTTTACGTTGAGCTAAGAGGCCACAACCGATCGAAACTCGGCATATCTCGCCTCTCGTTGTAGATCGATAATTCGTTCGATACAGTTTTGCAAAAGAATGATCATCGCCAAAATTTCGTGATTTAGGATGAAATGGAAGATTTTGACACTTTTATGTCAGGCCAATACGCCAGAATCGCTCGAAACATAAAGAATCTCGATTCTCGGTGTAGATGGATGTTTCGGTTAATCCAAGTGTGCGACACAAAAGCAAATGTAAGAATTCCATGTGATCGGAAAAAATGACAAATTCAGACACTTTCATGTCGAACTGAGATGCAAAGTCCGCCTGAAACACGTGGAATCCCTATTTTCGGCAGAGATCGAACTTTTTCGTTCGACTTAGCTGTCTAAAACGACATTCAACGTGAGCATTTCGTTTTTTTCAGGCAAATCCAAAGATTGTGACACTTTTAAAGTTAGCTCAGATGTACGATTCTCCCAAAACTCAAGACATTTCGATTCTCGTCGGAGAATGATGTTTTGTTCAATACACTCGTGCAAAAGGACCATTATCGCAAGAAATTCGTTTTTTAAGATAAAATGAAGGATTTTGACACTCTCAGGTCAGGCCGCGATGCCAGAATCGCTCAGAACACGCAAAATCTAGAATCGCAGCGTAGATCGAACTGTCGTTCGGAACAGCTGTGCAAAACGACGAACAACAGAAGAATATCGTTTTTTCGGGCAAAATGAACAATTGTGACACTTTAAAGTTAGTAGAGATTCCGAAACCGATCGGAACTCGAGACATCTCCATACTCGACGTCAATCGGAATTTCGTTCGATACAACTGTCCGAAACGACGTTTAGCGCCAGAATTCCAGGTGTAGATCGATGTTCCTTCCGATACACACGTGCAAATCGACCATTATCGCAGAAACTTCGTTATTTTTGACAAAGTGAATGAATCCAACACTTTTACGTTAAGCTGAGATGCTAGAATCGCTCGAAACTCGGGACATCTGGATTTTCGTTGTAGATGGATGTTTTGCTTGCCTTAACTATGCAAGACGACGTTTAACGAAAGAATTCTGTGATTCCGGTGTAAATGAACAATTCTAATGCGTAAACGTTAAGCTGAGATGCCAGAATTGCTCGGAACGCGAGACGTCTCAATTTGCTTTGTAGATCGATGTTTTATTTGATACGGCCGTCCAGGACGACAGTTATCACAAGAACTTTGTTTTTTTTTTGACAGAATGTATGATTTCACTATTCGAACGTTATGCTGAGATGCCAGAACCGCTTGAAACTCAGGACATCTCGATCCTCGGTGTAGATCGATGTTCCGTTAGATTCAGGCATGCAAGACGACGTTCCACGCAAGAATTTTGTTATTTCGGATAAAATGAACGATGTCAATACGGTCACACTGACGTGAGATGCCGGAATCTTTTGAAACTCGCGACATCACTATTCTCGATGTAGATGGATGTTACGTTCGATACAGTCCTGAAAGACGAAAATTAATTTAAGGATCTCGTGTAATCGGAAATAATGACAAAACTGAAAATTTTTATGTCGATCTGAGGGAGCAGAATCCCGATTTTCGGCATAGATCGGAGTCTATCGTTCGTTTCAGCTGTCTGAAACGATGTTCAACGTGAGAATTTTGTATTGTCAGACAAAATAAAAGATTTTGACACGTTCAAAGTTAGCGTAGGTTTTCGTTTCTCACAAAACTCAAGACATTTCGATTCTCGACGGAGAATGATGTTTCTTCCAATAAACTCGTGCAAAATGACCATTATCGCAAGAAATTCGTTTTTTAAGATTAAATGAAGGATTTTGACACTCTCAGGTCAGGCCGAGATGCCGGAATCCTTCAGTACACGTAAAATCTTTATTCGCAGCCTAGATTGAAGTTCCGTTCGGTGCAGCTATGCAAAACGACGATCGACGGAAGAATATCGTGTTTTCGGGCAAAATGGACGATATTGACACGTTTAAAGTAAGTAGAGATGCCGAAACCACTCGGAACTCAAGACATCTCGATACTCGACGTCTATCAAAATTCCGTTTGTTGCAACTGTTCGAAACGACGTTTAGCGCCAGAATTCCGTGTTTTTGGGCAAAGTGAACGATTTTGACACGCTCATCATGTGCCGAGATGCCGGAATTGTACCGAACTCGGTACATCTCGCTTTTCGGTGTAGATCGATGTTACTTTCGATACACACGTGCAAGTCGACGATTATCGCAGAAACTTCGTTATTTCGGACAAAGTGAATGAATCCAACACTTTCACGTTAAGCTGAGATGCTAGAATAGCTCGAAGCTCGGGTCATCTGGATTTTCGTTGTAGATGGATGTTTTGCTTGCCTTTACTATGCAAGACGACGTTCAACGAAAGAATTCCGTGATTCCGGTGTAAATAAACAATTCTAATGCGTAAACGTTAAGCTGGAATGCCAGAATTGCTCGGAACGCGAGAAGTCTCAATTTCCTGTGCAGATCGATGTTTCATTTAATACGGCCGTCCAGGACGACAGTTATCACAAGAACTTTGTTTTTATTTTTGACAGAATGTATGATTTCACTATTCGAACGTCATGCTGAGATGCCAGAACCGCTTGAAACTCAGGACATCTCGATCCTCGGTGTAGATCGATGTTCCGTGAGATTCAGACATGCAAGACGACGTTTCACGCAAGAATTTCGTTATTTCGGATAAAATGAACGATGTCAATACGGTCACACTGACGTGAGATGCCGGAATCTTTCGAAACTCGCGACATCACGATTCTCGATGTAGATGGATGTTACGTTCGATACAGTCGTGAAAGACGAAAATTAATTTGAGGATCTCGTGTAATCGGAAATAATGACAAAACTGATAACTTTTATGTCGATCTGAGGGAGCAGAATCCCGATTTTCGGCTTAGATCGAAGTCTATCGTTCGTTTCAGCTGTCTGATACGACGTTCAACGTGAGAATTTTGTATTGTCAGGCAAAATAAGAGATTTTGACACGTTCAAAGTTAGCTTAGGTTTTCGATTCTCACAAAACTATAGACATTTCGATTCTCGTCGAAGAATAATGTTTCTTTCAATACACTCGTGCAAAATGACCATTATCGCGAGAAATTCGTTTTTTAAGATTAAATGGAGGATTTTGACACTCTCAGGTCAGGCCGAGATGCCAGAATCGCTCAGAGCACGCAAAATCTTAATTCACAGCCTAGATTGCAGTTCCGTTTGGCGCAGCCGTGCAAAACGACGATCGACGGAAGAATATCGTGTTTTCGGGCAAAATGAACGATATTGACACGTTTAAAGTGAGTAGAGATGCCGAAAACACTCGGAACTCAAGACATCTCGATACTCGACGTCTATCAAAATTCCGTTCGTTGCAACTGTTCGAAACGACGTTTAGCGCCAGAAGTTACTCTTTTCGGGTGGAATAAACCATTTTGACACGCTCAACATGTGCCGAGTCGCCAGAATCGTACGAAACTCGGTACATCTCGATTTTAAGTGGAGATCGATGTTTTTTCCAATACGGCTGTCCGCGACGACAATTATCGCAAGAACTTTGTATTATTTCGACAAAATGAATGATTTTCCCACATTTACGTTGAGATGAGATGCTAGAATCGCTCGAAACTCGAGACATCTGGAATTTCGGTTTGAATCGATGTTTCGTTCGATAGCGCTGTGTAAGACGACGTTTACGGCAAAAAATTCAATTATTGCAAAAAAAAAAAGTATTTCGACATTTTTACGTTGAGCTAAGAGGCCACAACCGATCGAAACTCGGCATATCTCGCCTCTCGTTGTAGATCGATAATTCGTTCGATACAGTTTTGCAAAAGAATGATCATCGCCAAAATTTCGTGATTTAGGATGAAATGGAAGATTTTGACACTTTTATGTCAGGCCAATACGCCAGAATCGCTCGAAACATAAAGAATCTCGATTCTCGGTGTAGATGGATGTTTCGGTTAATCCAAGTGTGCGACACAAAAGCAAATGTAAGAATTCCATGTGATCGGAAAAAATGACAAATTCAGACACTTTCATGTCGAACTGAGATGCAAAGTCCGCCTGAAACACGTGGAATCCCTATTTTCGGCAGAGATCGAACTTTTTCGTTCGACTTAGCTGTCTAAAACGACATTCAACGTGAGCATTTCGTTTTTTTCAGGCAAATCCAAAGATTGTGACACTTTTAAAGTTAGCTCAGATGTACGATTCTCCCAAAACTCAAGACATTTCGATTCTCGTCGGAGAATGATGTTTTGTTCAATACACTCGTGCAAAAGGACCATTATCGCAAGAAATTCGTTTTTTAAGATAAAATGAAGGATTTTGACACTCTCAGGTCAGGCCGCGATGCCAGAATCGCTCAGAACACGCAAAATCTAGAATCGCAGCGTAGATCGAACTGTCGTTCGGAACAGCTGTGCAAAACGACGAACAACAGAAGAATATCGTTTTTTCGGGCAAAATGAACAATTGTGACACTTTAAAGTTAGTAGAGATTCCGAAACCGATCGGAACTCGAGACATCTCCATACTCGACGTCAATCGGAATTTCGTTCGATACAACTGTCCGAAACGACGTTTAGCGCCAGAATTCCAGGTGTAGATCGATGTTCCTTCCGATACACACGTGCAAATCGACCATTATCGCAGAAACTTCGTTATTTTTGACAAAGTGAATGAATCCAACACTTTTACGTTAAGCTGAGATGCTAGAATCGCTCGAAACTCGGGACATCTGGATTTTCGTTGTAGATGGATGTTTTGCTTGCCTTTACTATGCAAGACGACGTTCAACGAAAGAATTCCGTGATTCCGGTGTAAATAAACAATTCTAATGCGTAAACGTTAAGCTGGGATGCCAGAATTGCTCGGAACGCGAGAAGTCTCAATTTCCTGTGCAGATCGATGTTTCATTTAATTCAGCCGTCCAGGACGACAGTTATCACAAGAACTTTGTTTTTATTTTTGACAGAATGTATGATTTCACTATTCGAACGTTATGCTGAGAAGCCAGAACCGCTTGAAACTCAGGACATCTCGATCCTCGGTGTAGATCGATGTTCCGTGAGATTCAGACATGCAAGACGACGTTTCACGCAAAAATTTCGTTATTTCGGATAAAATGAACGATGTCAATACGGTCACACTGACGTGAGATGCCGGAATCTTTCGAAACTCGCGACATCACGATTCTCGATGTAGATGGATGTTACGTTCGATACAGTCGTGAAAGACGAAAATTAATTTGAGGATCTCGTGTAATCGGAAATAATGACAAAACTGATAACTTTTATGTCGATCTGAGGGAGCAGAATCCCGATTTTCGGCTTAGATCGAAGTCTATCGTTCGTTTTAGCTGTCTGATACGACGTTCAACGTGAGAATTTTGTATTGTCAGGCAAAATAAGAGATTTTGACACGTTCAAAGTTAGCTTAGGTTTTCGATTCTCACAAAACTCAAGACATTTCGATTCTCGTCGAAGAATAATGTTTCTTTCAATACACTCGTGCAAAATGACCATTATCGCGAGAAATTCGTTTTTTAAGATTAAATGAAGGATTTTGACACTCTCAGGTCAGGCCGAGATGCCAGAATCGCTCAGAGCACGCAAAATCTTAATTCACAGCCTAGATTGCAGTTCCGTTCGGTGCAGCCGTGCAAAACGACGATCGACGGAAGAATATCGTGTTTTCGGGCAAAATGAACGATATTGACACGTTTAAAGTGAGTAGAGATGCCGAAAACACTCGGAACTCAAGACATCTCGATACTCGACGTCTATCAAAATTCCGTTCGTTGCAACTGTTCGAAACGACGTTTAGCGCCAGAAGTTACTCTTTTCGGGTGGAATAAACCATTTTGACACGCTCAACATGTGCCGAGTCGCCAGAATCGTACGAAACTCGGTACATCTCGATTTTAAGTGGAGATCGATGTTTTTTCCAATACGGCTGTCCGCGACGACAATTATCGCAAGAACTTTGTATTATTTCGACAAAATGAATGATTTTCCCACATTTACGTTGAGATGAGATGCTAGAATCGCTCGAAACTCGAGACATCTGGAATTTCGGTTTGAATCGATGTTTCGTTTGATAGCGCTGTGTAAGACGACGTTTACGGCAAAAAATTCAATTATTGCAAAAAAAAAAAAGTATTTCGACATTTTTACGTTGAGCTAAGAGGCCACAACCGATCGAAACTCGGCATATCTCGCCTCTCGTTGTAGATCGATAATTCGTTCGATACAGTTTTGCAAAACAATGATCATCGCCAGGATTTCGTGATTTAGGATAAAATGGAAGATTTTGACACTTTTATGTCGGGCCGATGCGCCAGAATCGCTCGAAACATAAAGAATGTCGATTCTCGGTGTAGATGGATGTTTCGTTTAATCCAAGTGTGCGACACAAAAGCAAATGTAAGAATTCCATGTGATCGGAAAAAATGACAAATTCAGACACTTTCATGTCGAACTGAGATGCGAAGTCCGCCTGAAACACGTGGAATCCCTATTTTCGGCAGAGATCGAACTTTTTCGTTCGACTTAGCTGTCTAAAACGACATTCAACGTGAGCATTTCGTTTTTTCAGGCAAATCGAAAGATTGTGACACTTTTAAAATTAGCTCAGATGTACGATTTTCCCAAAACTCAAGACATTTCGATTCTCGTCGGAGAATGATGTTTTGTTCAATACACTCGTGCAGAAGGACCATTATCGCAAGAAATTCGTTTTTCAAGATAAAATGAAGGATTTTGACACTCTCAGGTCAGGCCGCGATGCCAGAATCGCTCAGAACACGCAAAATCTAGAATCGCAGCGTAGATCGAACTGTCGTTCGGAACAGCTGTGCAAAACGACGAACAACGGAAGAATATCGTTTTTCCGGGCAAAATGAACGATTGTAACACTTTGAAGTTAGTAGAGATTCCGAAACCGATCTGAACTCGAGACATCTCCATACTCGACGTCAATCGGAATTTCGTTCGATACAACTGTCCGAAACGACGTTTAGCGCCAGAATTCCAGGTGTAGATCGATGTTCCTTCCGATACACACGTGCAAATCGACGATTATCGCAGAAACTTCGTTATTTTGGACAAAGTGAATGAATCCAACACTTTCACGTTAAGCTGAGATGCTAGAATCGCTCGAAACTCGGGACATCTGGATTTTCGTTGTAGATGGATGTTTTGCTTGCCTTAACTATGCAAGACGACGTTTAACGAGAGAATTCTGTGATTCCGGTGTAAATAAACAATTCTAATGCATAAATGTTAAGCTGAGATGCCGGAATTGCTCGGAACGCGAGACGTCTCAATTTGCTTTGTAGATCGATGTTTTATTTGATACGGCCGTCCAGGACGACAGTTATCGACAGAACTTTGTTTTTTTTTCGACAGAATGTATGATTTCACTATTCGAACGTTATGCTGAGATGCCAGAACCGCTTGAAACTCAGGACATCTCGATCCTCGGTGTAGATCGATGTTCCGTTAGATTCAGACATGCAAGACGACGTTTCACGCAAGAATTTTGTTATTTCGGATGAAATGAACGATGTCAATACGGTCACACTGACGTGAGATGCCGGAATCTTTCGAAACTCGCTACATCACGATTCTCGATGTAGATGGATGTTACGTTCGATACAGTCGTGAAAGACGAAAATTAATTCAAGGATCTCGTGTAATCGGAAATAATGACAAAACTGATAACTTCTATGTCGATCTGAGGGAGCAGAATCGTCATTTTCGGCATAGATCGAAGTCTATCGTTCGTTTCAGCTGTCTGAAACGACGTTCAACGTGAGAATTTTGTATTGTCAAGCAAAATAAGAGATTTGGACAGGTTCAAAGTTAGCTTAGGTTTTCGATTCTCACAAAACTCAAGACATTTCGATTCTCGTCGGAGAATGATGTTTCTTTTAATACACTCGTGCAAAATGACCATTATCGCGAGAAATTTGTTTTTAAGATTAAATGAAGGATTTTGACACTCTCAGGTCAGGCCGAGATGCCAGAATCGCTCAGAGCACGCAAAATCTTAATTCACAGCCTAGATTGAAGTTCCGTTCGGTGCAGCCGTGCAAAACGACGATCGACGGAAGAATATCGTGTTTTCGGGCAAAATGAACGATATTGGCACGTTTAAAGTGAGTAGAGATGCCGAAACCACTCGGAACTCAAGATATCTCGATACTCAACGTCTATCAAAATTCCGTTCGTTGCAACTGTTCGAAACGACGTTTAGCGCCAGAAGTTACTCTTTTTGGGTGGAATAAACCATTTTGACACGCTCAACATGTGCCGAGTCGCCAGAATCGTACGAAACTCGGTACATCTCGATTTTAAGTGGAGATCGATGTTTTTTCCAATACGACGACAATTATCGCGAGAACTTTGTTTTATTTGGACAAAACTCAAGACATTACGGTTCTCGTCGGAGATTGATGTATCGTTCAATACACTCGGGCAAAATAACCATTATCGCAAGAAATTCGTTTTTCAAGATAAAATGAAGGATTTTGACACTCTCAGGTCAGGCCGAGATGCCGGAATCCCTCAGTACACGTAAAATCTTTATTCGCAGCCTAGATTGAAGTTCCGTTCGGTGCAGCTATGCAAAACGACGATCGACGAAAGAATATCGTGTTTTCGGGCAAAATGGACGATATTGACGAGTTTAAAGTGAGTAGAAATGCCGAAACCACTCGGAACTCAAGACATCTCGATACTCGACGTCTATCAAAATTCCGTTTGTTGCAACTGTTCGAAACGACGTTTAGCGCCAGAATTCCGTGTTTTTGGGCAAAGTGAACGATTTTGACACGCTCATCATGTGCCGAGATGCCGGAATTGTACCGAACTCGGTACATCTCGCTTTTCGGTGTAGATCGATGTTACTTTCGATACACACGTGCAAGTCGACGATTATCGCAGAAACTTCGTTATTTTGGACAAAGTGAATGAATCCAACACTTTCACGTTAAGCTGAGATGCTAGAATCGCTCGAAACTCGGGACATCTCGATCCTCGGTGTAGTACGATGTTCCGTTAGATTCAGACATGCAAGACGCCGTTTCACGCGAGAATTTCGTTATTTCGGATAAAATGAACGATGTCAATACGGTCACACTGACGTGAGATGCCGGAATCTTTTGAAACTCGCGACATCACTATTCTCGATGTAGATGGATGTTACGTTCGATACAGTCCTGAAAGACGAAAATTAATTTAAGGATCTCGTGTAATCGGAAATAATGACAAAACTGAAAATTTTTATGTCGATCTGAGGGAGCAGAATCCCGATTTTCGGCATAGATCGGAGTCTATCGTTCGTTTCAGCTGTCTGAAACGATGTTCAACGTGAGAATTTTGTATTGTCAGACAAAATAAAAGATTTTGACACGTTCAAAGTTAGCGTAGGTTTTCGTTTCTCACAAAACTCAAGACATTTCGATTCTCGACGGAGAATGATGTTTCTTTCAATAAACTCGTGCGAAATGACCATTATCGCAAGAAATTCGTTTTTTAAGATTAAATGAAGGATTTTGACACTCTCAGGTCAGGCCGAGATGCCGGAATCCCTCAGTACACGTAAAATCTTTATTCGCAGCCTAGATTGAAGTACCATTCGGTGCAGCTATGCAAAACGACGATCGACGGAAGAATATCGTGTTTTCGGGCAAAATGGACGATATTGACACGTTTAAAGTGAGTAGAGATGCCGAAACCACTCGGAACTCAAGACATCTTGATACTCGACGTCTATCAAAATTCCGTTTGTTGCAACTGTTCGAAACGACGTTTAGCGCCAGAAGTTACTCTTTTTGGGTCGAATAAACCATTTTGACACGCTCAACATGTGCCGAGTCGCCAGAATCGTACGAAACTTGGTACATCTCGATTTTAAGTGGAGATCGATGTTTTTTCCAATACGGCTGTCCGCGACGACAATTATCGCGAGAACTTTGTTTTATTTCGACAAAATGAATGATTTCCCCACATTTACGTTGAGATGAGATGCTAGAATCGCTCGAAACTCGAGACATCTGGAATTTCGGTTTGAATCGATGTTTCGATCGATAGCGCTGTGTAAGACGACGTTTACGGCAAAAAATCCAATTATTGGACAAAATAAAGTATTTCGACATTTTTACGTTGAGCTAAGATGCCACAACCGATCGAAACTCGGCATATCTCGGCTCTCGTTGTAGATCGATAATTTGTTCGATACAGTTTTGCAAAACAATGATCATCGCCAGAATTTCGTGATTTAGGATGAAATGGAAGATTTTAACACTTTTATGTCAGGCCAATACGCCAGAATCGCTCGAAACATAAGGAATCTCGATTCTCGGTGTAGATGGATGTTTCGTTTAATCCAAGTGTGCGACACAAAAGCAAATGTAAGAATTCCATGTGATCGGAAAAAATGACAAATTTAGACAGTTTTATGTCGAACTGAGAAGCGAAGTCCGCCTGAAACACGCGGAATCCCTATTTCCAGCAGAGATCGAACTTTTTCGTTCGACTCAGCTGTCTGAAACGACATTTAACGTGAGCATTTACTATTTTCAGGCAAAATAAAAGATTGCGACACGTTTGAAGTTAGCTTAGATGTACGATTCTCCCAAATCTCAAGACATATCGATTCTCGTCGGAGAATAATGTTTCGTTCGATACACTTGTGCAAAATGACCACTATCGCAAGAAATTCGTTTTTTAAGATAAAATGAAGTATTCTAACACTCTTAGGTCAGGCCGAGATGCCAGAATCGCTCAGAACACGCAAAATCTAGAATCGCAGCGTAGATCGAACTGTCGTTCGGAACAGCTGTGCAAAACGACGAACAACGGAAGAACATCGTGTTTTCGGGCAAAATAAACGATTGTGACACGTTTGGAGTTAGTAGAGATTCCGAAACCGATCGGAACTCGAGACATCTCCATACTCGACGTCAATCGGAATTTCGTTCGATACAACTGTCCGAAACGACGTTTAGCGCCAGAATTCCGTCTTTTTGGGCAAAATAAACCATTTTGACACGCTCAACATGTGCCGAGTCGCAAGAATCATACGAAATTCGGTACATCTCGATTTTAAGTGGAGATTGAAGTTTCTTTCAATACGGCCGTCCGGGACGACAATTATCGCGAGAACTTTGTTTTATTTGGACAAAACTCAAGACATTACGGTTCTCGTCGGAGATTGATGTATCGTTCAATACACTCGTGCAAAATAACCATTATCGCAAGAAATTCGTTTTTCAAGATAAAATGAAGGATTTTGACACTCTCAGGTCAGGCCGAGATGCCGGAATCCCTCAGTACACGTAAAATCTTTATTCGCAGCCTAGATTGAAGTTCCGTTCGGTGCAGCTATGCAAAACGACGATCGACGGAAGAATATCGTGTTTTCGGGCAAAATGGACGATATTGACACGTTTAAAGTGAGTAGAGATGCCGAAACCACTCGGAACTCAAGACATCTCGATACTCGACGTCTATCAAAATTCCGTTTGTTGCAACTGTTCGAAACGACGTTTAGCGCCAGAATTCCGTGTTTTTGGGCAAAGTGAACGATTTTGACACGCTCATCATGTGCCGAGATGCCGGAATTGTACCGAACTCGGTACATCTCGCTTTTCGGTGTAGATCGATGTTACTTTCGATACACACGTGCAAGTCGACGATTATCGCAGAAACTTCGTTATTTTGGACAAAGTGAATGAATCCAACACTTTCACGTTAAGCTGAGATGCTAGAATCGCTCGAAACTCGGGACATCTCGATCCTCGGTGTAGTACGATGTTCCGTTAGATTCAGACATGCAAGACGCCGTTTCACGCGAGAATTTCGTTATTTCGGATAAAATGAACGATGTCAATACGGTCACACTGACGTGAGATGCCGGAATCTTTCGAAACTCGCGACATCACGATTCTCGATGTAGATGGATGTTACGTTCGATACAGTCGTGAAAGACGAAAATTAATTTAAGGATCTCGTGTAATCGGAAATAATGACAAAACTGATAACTTTTATGTCGATCTGAGGGAGCAGAATCCCGATTTTCGGCTTAGATCGAAGTCTATCGTTCGTTTCAGCTGTGTGAAACGACGTTCAACGTGAGAATTTTGTATTGTCAGGCAAAATAAGAGATTTTGACACGTTCAAAGTTAGCTTAGGTTTTCGATTCTCACAAAACTCAAGACATTTCGATTCTCGTCGAAGAATAATCTTTCTTTCAAAACACTCGTGCAAAATGACCATTATCGCGAGAAATTCGTTTTTTAAGATTAAATGAAGGATTTTGACACTCTCAGGTCAGACCAAGATGCCGGAATCGCTCAATACACGTAAAGTCTTTATTCGCAGCCTTGATTGAAGTCCCGTTCGGTTCAGCTATGCAAAACGACGATCGACGGAAGAATATCGTGTTTTCGGGCAAAATGAACGGTATTGACACGTTTAGAGTGAGTAGAGATGCCGAAACCACTCGGAACTCAAGACATCTCGATACTCGACGTCTATCAAAATTCCGTTCGTTGCAACTGTTCGAAACGACGTTTCGCGCCAGAAGTTACTCTTTTTGGGTGGAATAAACCATTTTGACACGCTCAACATGTGCCGAGTCGCCAGAATCGTACGAAACTCGGTACATCTCGATTTTAAGTGGAGATTGATGTTTCTTTCAATACGGCCGTCCGGGACGACAATTATCGCGAGAACTTTGTTTTATTTGGACAAAACTCAAGACATTTCGATTCTCGTCGAAGAATAATCTTTCTTTCAATACACTCGTGCAAAATGACCATTATTGCGAGAAATTCGTTTTTTAAGATTAAATAAAGGATTTTGACACTCTCAAGACAGGCCGAGATGCCAGAGATGCTCAGAGCACGCAAAACCTTCATTCACAGCCTAGATTGAAGTTCCGTCCGGTGCAGCTGTGCAAAACGACGATCAACGGAAGAATATCGTGTTTTCGGGCAAAATGAACGATATTGACACGTTTAATGTGAGTAGAGATGCCGAAACCACTCGGAACTCAAGACATCTTGATACTCGACGTCTATCAAAATTCCATTCGTTGCAACTGTTTGAAACGACGTTTAGCGCCAAAAGTTACTCTTTTTGGGTGGAATAAACCATTTTGACACGCTCAACATGTGCCGAGTCGCCAGAATCGTACGAAACTCGGCACATCTCGATTTTAAGTGGAGATTGATGTTTTTCCCAATACGGCCGTCCGCGACGACAATTATCGCGAGAACTTTGTTTTATTTCGACAAAGAGAATGATTCCTCCACATTTACGTTGAGATGAGATGCTAGAATCGCTCGAAACTCGAGACATCTGGAATTTCGGTTTGAATCGATGTTTCGTTCGATAGCGCTGTGTAAGACGACGTTTATGGCAAAAACTTCAATTATTAGAAAAAATAGAGTATTTCGACATTTTTACGTTAAGCTAAGAGGCCACAACAGATCGAAACTCGGCATATCTCGCCTCTCGTTGTAGATCGATAATTCGTTCGATACAGTTTTGCAAAACAATGATCATCGCCAGGATTTCGTGATTTAGGATAAAATGGAAGATTTTGACACTTTTATGTCAGGCCGATGCGCCAGAATCGCTCGAAACATAAAGAATGTCGATTCTCAGTGTAGATGGATGTTTAGTTTAATCCAAGTGTGCGACACAAAAGCAAATGTAAGAATTCCATGTGATCGGAAAAAATGACAAATTCAGACACTTTCATGTCGAACTGAGATGCGAAGTCCGCCTGAAACACGTGGAATCCCTATTTTCGGCAGAGATCGAACTTTTTCGTTCGACTTAGCTGTCTAAAACGACATTCAACGTGAGCATTTCGTTTTTTCAGGCAAATCGAAAGATTGTGACACTTTTAAAGTTAGCTTAGATGTACGATTCTCCCAAAACTCAAGACATTTTGATTCTCGTCGGAGAATGATGTTTTGTTCAATACAGTCGTGCAAAAGGACCATTATCGCAAGAAATTCGTTTTTTAAGATAAAATGAAGGATTTTGACACTCTCAGGTCAGGCCGCGATGCCAGAATCGCTCAGAACACACAAAATCTAGAATCGCAGCGTAGATCGAACTGTCGTTCGGAACAACTGTGCAAAACGACGAACAACGGAAGAATATCGTTTTTTCAGGCAAAATGAACGATTGTGACACTTTAAAGTCAGTAGAGATTCCGAAACCGATCGGAACTCGGGACATCTCCATACTCGACGTCAATCGGAATTTCGTTCGATACAACTGTCCGAAACGACGTTTAGCGCCAGAATTCCAGGTGTAGATCGATGTTCCTTCCGATACACACGTGCAAATCGACGATTATCGCAGAAACTTCGTTATTTTGGACAAAGTGAATGAATCCAACACTTTCACGTTAAGCTGAGATGCTAAAATCGCTCGAAACTCGGGACATCTGGATTTTCGTTGTAGAGGGATGTTTTGCTTGCCTTAACTATGCAAGACGACGTTTAACGAAAGAATTCTGTGATTCCGGTGTAAATAAACAATTCTAATGCGTAAACGTTAAGCTGGCATGCCAGAATTGCTCGGAACGCGAGACGTCTCAATTTGCTTTGTAGATCGATGTTTTATTTGATACGGCCGTCCAGGACGACAGTTATCGACAGAACTTTGTTTTTTTTTTTGACAGAATGTATGATTTCACTATTCGAACGTTATGCTGAGATGCCAGAACCGCTTGAAACTCAGGACATCTTGATCCTCGGTGTAGATCGATGTTCCGTTAGATTCAGACATGCAAGACGACGTTTCACGCAAGAATTTTGTTATTTCGGATAAAATGAACGATGTCAATACGGTCACACTGACGTGAGATGCCGGAATCTTTCGAAACTCGCGACATCACGATTCTCGATGTAGATGGATGTTACGTTCGATACAGTCGTGAAAGACGAAAATTAATTCAAGGATCTCGTGTAATCGGAAATAATGACAAAACTGATAACTTTTATGTCGATCTGAGGGAGCAGAATCTTGATTTTCGGCATAGATCGAAGTCTATCGTTCGTTTCAGCTGTCTGAAACGACGTTCACCGGAAGAATTTTGTATTGTCAAGCAAAATAAGAGATTTTGGCAGGTTTAAAGTTAGCTTAGGTTTTCAATTCTCACAAAACTCAAGACATTTCGATTCTCGTCGGAGAATGATGTTTCTTTTAATACACTCGTGCAAAATGACCATTATCGCGAGAAATTCGTTTTTTAAGATTAAATGAAGGATTTTGACACTCTCAGGTCAGGCCGAGATGCCAGAATCGCTCAGAGCACGCAAAATCTTAATTCACAGCCTAGATTGAAGTTCCGTTCGGTGCAGCCGTGCAAAACGACGATCGACGGAAGAATATCGTGTTTTCGGGCAAAATGAACGATATTGGCACGTTTAAAGTGAGTAGAGATGCCGAAACCACTCGGAACTCAAGACATTTCGATACTCGACGTCTATCAAAATTTCGTTCGTTGCAACTGTTCGAAACGACGTTTAGCGCCAGAAGTTACTCTTTTTGGGTAGAATAAACCATTTTGACACGCTCAACATGTCCCGAGTCGCCAGAATCGTACGAAACTCGGTACATCTCGATTTTAGGTGGAGATCGATGTTTTTTCCAATACGGCCGTCCGCGACGACAATTATCGCGAGAATTTCGTTTTATTTTGACAAAATGAATAATTTCTCCACATTTACGTTGAGATGAGATGCTAGAATCGCTCGAAACTCGAGACATCTGGAATTTCGGTTTGAATCGATGTTTCGTTCGATAGCGCTGTGTAAGACGACGTTTATGGCAAAAACTCCAATTATTGGACAAAATAAAGTATTTCGACATTTTTACGTTGAGCTAAGATGCCACAACTCATCGAAACTCGGCATATCTCGCCTCTCGTTGTAGATCGATAATTCGTTCGATACAGTTATGCAAAACAATGATCATCGCCAGAATTTTGTGATTTAGGATGAAATGGAAGATTTTGACACTTTTATGTCAGGCCGATGCGCCAGAATCGCTCGAAACATAAAGAATGTCGATTCTCGGTGTAGATGGATGTTTCGTTTAATCCAAGAATGCGACACAAAAGCAAACGTAAGAATTCCATGTGATCGGAAAAAATTACAAATTCAGACACTTTTAGGTCGAACTCAGATGCAAAATCCGCCTGAAACACGCGGAATCCCTATTTTCGGCAGAGATCGAACTTTTTCGTTCGAATTAGCTGTCTAAAACGACATTCAACGTGAGCATTTCGTTTTTTCAGGCAAAATGAAAAATTGTGACACGTTTAAAGTTAGCTCAGATGTACGATTCTCCCAAAACTCAAGACATTTTGATTCTCGTCGGAGAATGATGTTTTGTTCAATACAGTCGTGCAAAAGGACCATTATCGCAAGAAATTCGTTTTTTAAGATAAAATGAAGGATTTTGACACTCTCAGGTCAGGCCGCGATGCCAGAATCGCTCAGAACACACAAAATCTAGAATCGCAGCGTAGATCGAACTGTCGTTCGGAACAACTGTGCAAAGCGACGAACAACGGAAGATTATCGTTTTTTCAGGCAAAATGAACGATTGTGACACTTTAAAGTTAGTAGAGATTCTGAAACCGATCGGAACTCGAGATATCTCCATACTCGACGTCAATCGGAATTTCGTTCGATACAACTGTCCGAAACGACGTTTACCGCCAGAATTCCGTCTTTTTGGGCGAAATTAACCATTTTGACACGCTCAACATGTGCCGAGTCGCAAGAATCATATGAAAATCGGTACATCTCGATTTTAAGTGGAGATTGATGTTTCTTTCAATACGGCCGTCCGGGACGACAATTATCGCGAGAACTTTGTTTTATTTGGACAAAACTCAAGACATTTCGGTTCTTGTCGGGGAATGATGTATCGTTCAATACACTCGTGCAAAATAACCATTATCGCAAGAAATTCGTTTTTCAAGATGAAATGAAGGATTTTGACACTCTCAGGTCAGACCGAGATGCCAGAATCGCTCAGTACACGTAAAAACTTTATTCGCAGCCTAGATTGAAGTTCCGTTCGGTGCAGCTATGCAAAACGACGATCGACGGAAGAATATCGCGTTTTCGGGCGAAACAAACAATTGTGACACGTTTAAAGTTAGTAGAGATTCCGAAACCACTCGAAACTCATGTCATCTCCATACTCGACGTCGATCGAAATTTCTTTCGATACAACTGTTCGAAACGACGTTTAGCGCCAGAATTCCGTGTTTCTGGGCAAAGTGAACGATTTTGACACGCTCATCATGTGCCGAGATGCCGGAATTGTACCGAACTCGGTACATCTCGCTTTTCGGTGTAGATCGATGTTTCTTTCGATACACACGTGCAAGTAGACGATTATCGCAGAAACTTTGTTATTTTGGACAAAGTGAATGAATTCAACACTTTCACGTTAAGCTGAGATGCTAGAATCGCTCGAAACTCGGGCCATCTCGATCCTCGGTGTAGAACGATGTTCCGTTAGATTCAGACATGCAAGACGCCGTTCCACGCAAGAATTTTGTTATTTCGGATAAAATGAACGATGTCAATACGGTCACACTGACGTGAGATGCCGGAATCTTTCGAAACTCGCGACATCACTATTCTCGATGTAGATGGATGTTACGTTCGATACAGTCGTGAAAGACGAAAATTAATTTAAGGATCTCGTGTAATCGGAAATAATAACAAAACTGAAAACTTTTATGTTGATCTGAGGGAGCAAAATCCCGATTTTAGGCATAGATCGAAGTCTATCGTTCGTTTCAGCTGTCTGAAACGACGTTCAACGTGAGAATTTTGTATTGTCAAGCAAAATCAGAGATTTTGACAGGTTCAAAGTTAGCTTAGGTTTTCGATTCTCACAAAACTCAAGACATTTCGATTCTCGTCGGAGAATGATGTTTCTTTCAATACACTCGTGCAAAATGACCATTATCGCGAGAAATTCGTTTTTTAAGATTAAATGAAGGATTTTGACACTCTCAGGTCAGGCCGAGATGCCAGAATCGCTCAGAGCACGCAAAATCTTAATTCACAGCCTAGATTGAAGTTCCGTTCGGTGCAGCCGTGCAAAACGACGATCGACGGAAGAATATCGTGTTTTCGGGCAAAATAAACGATATTGACACGTTTAAAGTGAGTAGAGATGCCGAAACCACTCGGAACTCAAGACATCTCGATACTCGACGTGTATCAAAATTCCATTCGTTGCAACTGTTCGAAACGACGTTTAGCGCCAGAAGCTACTCTGTTTGGGTGGAATAAACCATTTTGACACGCTCAACATGTGCCGAGTCGCCAGAATCGTACGAAACTCGGCACATCTCGATTTTAAGTGGAGATCGATGTTTTTCCCAATACGGCCGTCCGCGACGACAATTATCGCGAGAACTTTGTTTTATTTCGACAAAATGAATAATTTCTCCACATTTACGTTGAGATGAGATGCTAGAACCGCTCGAAACTCGAGACATCTGGAATTTCGGTTTGAATCGATGTTTCGTTCGATAGCGCTGTGTAAGACGACGTTTATGGCGAAAACTTCAATTATTGGACAAAATAAAGTATTTCGACATTTTTACGTTGAGCTAAGATGCCACAACTCATCGAAACTCGGCATATCTCGCCTCTCGTTGTAGATCGATAATTCGTTCGATACAGTTATGCAAAACACTGATCATCGCCAGAATTTTGTGATTTAGGATGAAATGGAAGATTTTGAAACTTTTATGTCAGGCCGATACGCCAGAATCGCTCGAAACATAAAGAATCTCGATTCTCGGTGTAGATGGATGTTTCGTTTAATCCAAGTGTGCGACACAAAAGCAAATGTAAGAATTCCATGTGATCGGAAAAAATGACAAATTCAGACACTTTTATGTCGAACTGAGATGCGAAGTCCGCCTGAAACACGCGGAATCCCTAATTTCAGCAGAGATCGAACTTTTTCGTTCGACTCAGCTGTCTGAAACGACATTCAACGTGAGCATTTCGTATTTTCAGGGAAAATGAAAGATTATGACACGTTTGAAGTTAGCTTAAATGTACGATTCTCCCAAAACTCGAGACATTTCGATTCTCGTCGGAGAATGATGTTTCGTTCAATACACTCGTGGAAAAGGACCATTATCGCAAGAAATTCGTTTTTTAAGATAAAATTAAGGATTTTGACACTCTCAGGTCAAGCCGAGATGCCAGAATCATTCAGAACACGCAAAATCTAGAATCGCAGCGTAGATCGAACTGTCGTTCGGAACAGCTGTGCAAAACGACGAACAACGGAAGAATATCGTTTTTCGGGCAAAATGAACAATTGTGACACTTTAAAGTTAGTAGAGATTCCGAAACCGATCGGAACTCGAGACATCTCCATACTCGACGTCAATCGAAATTTCGTTCGATACAACTAACCGAAACGACGTTTAGCGCCAGAATTCCAGGTGTAGATCGATGTTCCTTCCGATACACACGTGCAAATCGACGATTATCGCAGAAACTTCGTTTCTTTGGACAAAGTGAATGAATCCAGCACTTTCACGTTAAGCTGAGATGCTAGAATCGCTCGAAACTCGGGACATCTGGATTTCCGTTGTAGATAGATGTTTTGCTTGCCTTAACTATGCAAGCCGACGTCTAACGAAAGAATTCCGTGATTCCGGTGTAAATAAACAATTCTAATGCGTAAACGTTAAGCTGAGATGCCAGAATTGCTCGGAACGCGAGACGTCTCAATTTGCTTTGTAGATCGATGTTTTATTTGATACGGCCGTCCAGGACGACAGTTATCACAAGAACTTTGTTTTTTTTTTGACAGAATGTATGATTTCACTATTCGAACGTTATGCTGAGATGCCAGAACCGCTTGAAACTCAGGACATCTCGATCCTCGGTGTAGATCGATGTTCCGTTAGATTCAGACATGCAAGACGACGTTTCACGCAAGCATTTCGTTATTTCGGATAAAACGAACGATGTCAATACGGTCACACTGACGTGAGATGCCGGAATCTTTCGAAACTCGCGACATCACGATTCTCGATGTAAATAGATGTTACGTTCGATACAGTCGTGAAAGACGAAAATTAATTCAAGGATCTCGTGTAATCGGAAATAATGACAAAACTGATAACTTTTATGTCGATCTGAGGGAGCAGAATCTTGATTTTCGGCATAGATCGAAGTCTATCGTTCGTTTCAGATGTCTGAAACGACGTTCAACGTGAGAATTTTGTATTGCTAAGCAAAATAAGAGATTTTGACAGGTTTAAAGTTAGCTTAGGTTTTCGATTCTCACAAAACTCAAGACATTTCGATTCTCGTCGAAGAATGATGTTTCTTTCAATACACTCGTGCAAAATGACCATTATCGCGAGAAATTCGTTTTTTAAGATTACATGAAGTATTTTGACACTCTCAGGTCAGTCCGAGATGCCAGAACCGCTCAGAGCACGCAAAATCTTAATTCACAGCCTTGATTGAAGTTCCGTTCGGTGCAGCCGTGCAAAACGACGATCGACGGAAGAATATCGTGTTTTCGGGCAAAATGAACGATATTGACACGTTTAGAGTGAGTAGAGATGCCGAAACCACTCGGAACTCAAGACATCTCGATACTCGACGTCTATCAAAATTCCGTTCGTTGCAACTGTTCGAAACGACGTTTCGCGCCAGAAGTTACTCTTTTTGGGTGGAATAAACCATTTTGACACGCTCAACATGTGCCGAGTCGCCAGAATCGTACGAAACTCGGTACATCTCGATTTTAAGTGGAGATCGATGTTTTTTTCAATACGGCTGTCCGCGACGACAATTATCGCGAGAACTTTGTTTTATTTCGACAAAATGAATGATTTCTCCACATTAACGTTGAGATGAGATGCTAGAATCGCTCGAAACTCGAGACATCTGGAATTTCGGTTTGAATCGATGTTTCGTTCGATAGCGCTGTGTAAGACGACGTTTACGGCAAAAACTTCAATTATTGGACAAAATAAAGTATTTCGACATTTTTACGTTGAGCTAAGATGCCACAACCGATCGAAACTCGGCATATCTCGCCTCTCGTTGTAGATCGATAATTCGTTCGATACAGTTTTGCAAAAGAATGATCATCGCCAAAATTTCGTGATTTAGGATGAAATGGAAGATTTTGACACTTTTATGTCAGGCCAATACGCCAGAATCGCTCGAAACATAAAGAATCTCGATTCTCGGTGTAGATGGATGTTTCGGTTAATCCAAGTGTGCGACACAAAAGCAAATGTAAGAATTCCATGTGATCGGAAAAAATGACAAATTCAGACACTTTCATGTCGAACTGAGATGCAAAGTCCGCCTGAAACACGTGGAATCCCTATTTTCGGCAGAGATCGAACTTTTTCGTTCGACTTAGCTGTCTAAAACGACATTCAACGTGAGCATTTCGTTTTTTTCAGGCAAATCCAAAGATTGTGACACTTTTAAAGTTAGCTCAGATGTACGATTCTCCCAAAACTCAAGACATTTCGATTCTCGTCGGAGAATGATGTTTTGTTCAATACACTCGTGCAAAAGGACCATTATCGCAAGAAATTCGTTTTTTAAGATAAAATGAAGGATTTTGACACTCTCAGGTCAGGCCGCGATGCCAGAATCGCTCAGAACACGCAAAATCTAGAATCGCAGCGTAGATCGAACTGTCGTTCGGAACAGCTGTGCAAAACGACGAACAACAGAAGAATATCGTTTTTTCGGGCAAAATGAACAATTGTGACACTTTAAAGTTAGTAGAGATTCCGAAACCGATCGGAACTCGAGACATCTCCATACTCGACGTCAATCGGAATTTCGTTCGATACAACTGTCCGAAACGACGTTTAGCGCCAGAATTCCAGGTGTAGATCGATGTTCCTTCCGATACACACGTGCAAATCGACCATTATCGCAGAAACTTCGTTATTTTCGACAAAGTGAATGAATCCAACACTTTTACGTTAAGCTGAGATGCTAGAATCGCTCGAAACTCGGGACATCTGGATTTTCGTTGTAGATGGATGTTTTGCTTGCCTTAACTATGCAAGACGACGTTTAACGAAAGAATTCTGTGATTCCGGTGTAAATAAACAATTCTAATGCGTAAACGTTAAGCTGAGATGCCAGAATTGCTCGGAACGCGAGACGTCTCAATTTGCTTTGTAGATCGATGTTTTATTTGATACGGCCGTCCAGGACGACAGTTATCACAAGAACTTTGTTTTTTTTTTGACAGAATGTATGATTTCACTATTCGAACGTTATGCTGAGATGCCAGAACCGCTTGAAACTCAGGACATCTCGATCCTCGGTGTAGATCGATGTTCCGTTAGATTCAGGGATGCAAGACGACGTTCCACGCAAGAATTTTGTTATTTCGGATAAAATGAACGATGTCAATACGGTCACACTGACGTGAGATGCCGGAATCTTTTGAAACTCGCGACATCACTATTCTCGATGTAGATGGATGTTACGTTCGATACAGTCCTGAAAGACGAAAATTAATTTAAGGATCTCGTGTAATCGGAAATAATGACAAAACTGAAAATTTTTATGTCGATCTGAGGGAGCAGAATCCCGATATTCGGCATAGATCGGAGTCTATCGTTCGTTTCAGCTGTCTGAAACGATGTTCAACGTGAGAATTTTGTATTGTCAGACAAAATAAAAGATTTTGACACGTTCAAAGTTAGCGTAGGTTTTCGTTTCTCACAAAACTCAAGACATTTCGATTCTCGACGGAGAATGATGTTTCTTCCAATAAACTCGTGCAAAATGACCATTATCGCAAGAAATTCGTTTTTTAAGATTAAATGAAGGATTTTGACACTCTCAGGTCAGGCCGAGATGCCGGAATCCTTCAGTACACGTAAAATCTTTATTCGCAGCCTAGATTGAAGTTCCGTTCGGTGCAGCTATGCAAAACGACGATCGACGGAAGAATATCGTGTTTTCGGGCAAAATGGACGATATTGACACGTTTAAAGTAAGTAGAGATGCCGAAACCACTCGGAACTCAAGACATCTCGATACTCGACGTCTATCAAAATTCCGTTTGTTGCAACTGTTCGAAACGACGTTTAGCGCCAGAATTCCGTGTTTTTGGGCAAAGTGAACGATTTTGACACGCTCATCATGTGCCGAGATGCCGGAATTGTACCGAACTCGGTACATCTCGCTTTTCGGTGTAGATCGATGTTACTTTCGATACACACGTGCAAGTCGACGATTATCGCAGAAACTTCGTTATTTCGGACAAAGTGAATGAATCCAACACTTTCACGTTAAGCTGAGATGCTAGAATAGCTCGAAACTCGGGTCATCTGGATTTTCGTTGTAGATGGATGTTTTGCTTGCCTTTACTATGCAAGACGACGTTCAACGAAAGAATTCCGTGATTCCGGTGTAAATAAACAATTCTAATGCGTAAACGTTAAGCTGGAATGCCAGAATTGCTCGGAACGCGAGAAGTCTCAATTTCCTGTGCAGATCGATGTTTCATTTAATACGGCCGTCCAGGACGACAGTTATCACAAGAACTTTGTTTTTATTTTTGACAGAATGTATGATTTCACTATTCGAACGTCATGCTGAGATGCCAGAACCGCTTGAAACTCAGGACATCTCGATCCTCGGTGTAGATCGATGTTCCGTGAGATTCAGACATGCAAGACGACGTTTCACGCAAGAATTTCGTTATTTCGGATAAAATGAACGATGTCAATACGGTCACACCGACGTGAGATGCCGGAATCTTTCGAAACTCGCGACATCACGATTCTCGATGTAGATGGATGTTACGTTCGATACAGTCGTGAAAGACGAAAATTAATTTGAGGATCTCGTGTAATCGGAAATAATGACAAAACTGATAACTTTTATGTCGATCTGAGGGAGCAGAATCCCGATTTTCGGCTTAGATCGAAGTCTATCGTTCGTTTCAGCTGTCTGATACGACGTTCAACGTGAGAATTTTGTATTGTCAGGCAAAATAAGAGATTTTGACACGTTCAAAGTTAGCTTAGGTTTTCGATTCTCACAAAACTATAGACATTTCGATTCTCGTCGAAGAATAATGTTTCTTTCAATACACTCGTGCAAAATGACCATTATCGCGAGAAATTCGTTTTTTAAGATTAAATGGAGGATTTTGACACTCTCAGGTCAGGCCGAGATGCCAGAATCGCTCAGAGCACGCAAAATCTTAATTCACAGCCTAGATTGCAGTTCCGTTTGGCGCAGCCGTGCAAAACGACGATCGACGGAAGAATATCGTGTTTTCGGGCAAAATGAACGATATTGACACGTTTAAAGTGAGTAGAGATGCCGAAAACACTCGGAACTCAAGACATCTCGATACTCGACGTCTATCAAAATTCCGTTCGTTGCAACTGTTCGAAACGACGTTTAGCGCCAGAAGTTACTCTTTTCGGGTGGAATAAACCATTTTGACACGCTCAACATGTGCCGAGTCGCCAGAATCGTACGAAACTCGGTACATCTCGATTTTAAGTGGAGATCGATGTTTTTTCCAATACGGCTGTCCGCGACGACAATTATCGCAAGAACTTTGTATTATTTCGACAAAATGAATGATTTTCCCACATTTACGTTGAGATGAGATGCTAGAATCGCTCGAAACTCGAGACATCTGGAATTTCGGTTTGAATCGATGTTTCGTTCGATAGCGCTGTGTAAGACGACGTTTACGGCAAAAAATTCAATTATTGCAAAAAAAAAAAGTATTTCGACATTTTTACGTTGAGCTAAGAGGCCACAACCGATCGAAACTCGGCATATCTCGCCTCTCGTTGTAGATCGATAATTCGTTCGATACAGTTTTGCAAAAGAATGATCATCGCCAAAATTTCGTGATTTAGGATGAAATGGAAGATTTTGACACTTTTATGTCAGGCCAATACGCCAGAATCGCTCGAAACATAAAGAATCTCGATTCTCGGTGTAGATGGATGTTTCGGTTAATCCAAGTGTGCGACACAAAAGCAAATGTAAGAATTCCATGTGATCGGAAAAAATGACAAATTCAGACACTTTCATGTCGAACTGAGATGCAAAGTCCGCCTGAAACACGTGGAATCCCTATTTTCGGCAGAGATCGAACTTTTTCGTTCGACTTAGCTGTCTAAAACGACATTCAACGTGAGCATTTCGTTTTTTTCAGGCAAATCCAAAGATTGTGACACTTTTAAAGTTAGCTCAGATGTACGATTCTCCCAAAACTCAAGACATTTCGATTCTCGTCGGAGAATGATGTTTTGTTCAATACACTCGTGCAAAAGGACCATTATCGCAAGAAATTCGTTTTTTAAGATAAAATGAAGGATTTTGACACTCTCAGGTCAGGCCGCGATGCCAGAATCGCTCAGAACACGCAAAATCTAGAATCGCAGCGTAGATCGAACTGTCGTTCGGAACAGCTGTGCAAAACGACGAACAACAGAAGAATATCGTTTTTTCGGGCAAAATGAACAATTGTGACACTTTAAAGTTAGTAGAGATTCCGAAACCGATCGGAACTCGAGACATCTCCATACTCGACGTCAATCGGAATTTCGTTCGATACAACTGTCCGAAACGACGTTTAGCGCCAGAATTCCAGGTGTAGATCGATGTTCCTTCCGATACACACGTGCAAATCGACCATTATCGCAGAAACTTCGTTATTTTTGACAAAGTGAATGAATCCAACACTTTTACGTTAAGCTGAGATGCTAGAATCGCTCGAAACTCGGGACATCTGGATTTTCGTTGTAGATGGATGTTTTGCTTGCCTTTACTATGCAAGACGACGTTCAACGAAAGAATTCCGTGATTCCGGTGTAAATAAACAATTCTAATGCGTAAACGTTAAGCTGGGATGCCAGAATTGCTCGGAACGCGAGAAGTCTCAATTTCCTGTGCAGATCGATGTTTCATTTAATTCAGCCGTCCAGGACGACAGTTATCACAAGAACTTTGTTTTTATTTTTGACAGAATGTATGATTTCACTATTCGAACGTTATGCTGAGAAGCCAGAACCGCTTGAAACTCAGGACATCTCGATCCTCGGTGTAGATCGATGTTCCGTGAGATTCAGACATGCAAGACGACGTTTCACGCAAAAATTTCGTTATTTCGGATAAAATGAACGATGTCAATACGGTCACACTGACGTGAGATGCCGGAATCTTTCGAAACTCGCGACATCACGATTCTCGATGTAGATGGATGTTACGTTCGATACAGTCGTGAAAGACGAAAATTAATTTGAGGATCTCGTGTAATCGGAAATAATGACAAAACTGATAACTTTTATGTCGATCTGAGGGAGCAGAATCCCGATTTTCGGCTTAGATCGAAGTCTATCGTTCGTTTTAGCTGTCTGATACGACGTTCAACGTGAGAATTTTGTATTGTCAGGCAAAATAAGAGATTTTGACACGTTCAAAGTTAGCTTAGGTTTTCGATTCTCACAAAACTCAAGACATTTCGATTCTCGTCGAAGAATAATGTTTCTTTCAATACACTCGTGCAAAATGACCATTATCGCGAGAAATTCGTTTTTTAAGATTAAATGAAGGATTTTGACACTCTCAGGTCAGGCCGAGATGCCAGAATCGCTCAGAGCACGCAAAATCTTAATTCACAGCCTAGATTGCAGTTCCGTTCGGTGCAGCCGTGCAAAACGACGATCGACGGAAGAATATCGTGTTTTCGGGCAAAATGAACGATATTGACACGTTTAAAGTGAGTAGAGATGCCGAAAACACTCGGAACTCAAGACATCTCGATACTCGACGTCTATCAAAATTCCGTTCGTTGCAACTGTTCGAAACGACGTTTAGCGCCAGAAGTTACTCTTTTCGGGTGGAATAAACCATTTTGACACGCTCAACATGTGCCGAGTCGCCAGAATCGTACGAAACTCGGTACATCTCGATTTTAAGTGGAGATCGATGTTTTTTCCAATACGGCTGTCCGCGACGACAATTATCGCAAGAACTTTGTATTATTTCGACAAAATGAATGATTTTCCCACATTTACGTTGAGATGAGATGCTAGAATCGCTCGAAACTCGAGACATCTGGAATTTCGGTTTGAATCGATGTTTCGTTTGATAGCGCTGTGTAAGACGACGTTTACGGCAAAAAATTCAATTATTGCAAAAAAAAAAAAGTATTTCGACATTTTTACGTTGAGCTAAGAGGCCACAACCGATCGAAACTCGGCATATCTCGCCTCTCGTTGTAGATCGATAATTCGTTCGATACAGTTTTGCAAAACAATGATCATCGCCAGGATTTCGTGATTTAGGATAAAATGGAAGATTTTGACACTTTTATGTCGGGCCGATGCGCCAGAATCGCTCGAAACATAAAGAATGTCGATTCTCGGTGTAGATGGATGTTTCGTTTAATCCAAGTGTGCGACACAAAAGCAAATGTAAGAATTCCATGTGATCGGAAAAAATGACGAATTCAGACACTTTCATGTCGAACTGAGATGCGAAGTCCGCCTGAAACACGTGGAATCCCTATTTTCGGCAGAGATCGAACTTTTTCGTTCGACTTAGCTGTCTAAAACGACATTCAACGTGAGCATTTCGTTTTTTCAGGCAAATCGAAAGATTGTGACACTTTTAAAATTAGCTCAGATGTACGATTTTCCCAAAACTCAAGACATTTCGATTCTCGTCGGAGAATGATGTTTTGTTCAATACACTCGTGCAGAAGGACCATTATCGCAAGAAATTCGTTTTTCAAGATAAAATGAAGGATTTTGACACTCTCAGGTCAGGCCGCGATGCCAGAATCGCTCAGAACACGCAAAATCTAGAATCGCAGCGTAGATCGAACTGTCGTTCGGAACAGCTGTGCAAAACGACGAACAACGGAAGAATATCGTTTTTCCGGGCAAAATGAACGATTGTAACACTTTGAAGTTAGTAGAGATTCCGAAACCGATCGGAACTCGAGACATCTCCATACTCGACGTCAATCGGAATTTCGTTCGATACAACTGTCCGAAACGACGTTTAGCGCCAGAATTCCAGGTGTAGATCGATGTTCCTTCCGATACACACGTGCAAATCGACGATTATCGCAGAAACTTCGTTATTTTGGACAAAGTGAATGAATCCAACACTTTCACGTTAAGCTGAGATGCTAGAATCGCTCGAAACTCGGGACATCTGGATTTTCGTTGTAGATGGATGTTTTGCTTGCCTTAACTATGCAAGACGACGTTTAACGAGAGAATTCTGTGATTCCGGTGTAAATAAACAATTCTAATGCGTAAATGTTAAGCTGAGATGCCGGAATTGCTCGGAACGCGAGACGTCTCAATTTGCTTTGTAGATCGATGTTTTATTTGATACGGCCGTCCAGGACGACAGTTATCGACAGAACTTTGTTTTTTTTTCGACAGAATGTATGATTTCACTATTCGAACGTTATGCTGAGATGCCAGAACCGCTTGAAACTCAGGACATCTCGATCCTCGGTGTAGATCGATGTTCCGTTAGATTCAGACATGCAAGACGACGTTTCACGCAAGAATTTTGTTATTTCGGATGAAATGAACGATGTCAATACGGTCACACTGACGTGAGATGCCGGAATCTTTCGAAACTCGCTACATCACGATTCTCGATGTAGATGGATGTTACGTTCGATACAGTCGTGAAAGACGAAAATTAATTCAAGGATCTCGTGTAATCGGAAATAATGACAAAACTGATAACTTCTATGTCGATCTGAGGGAGCAGAATCGTCATTTTCGGCATAGATCGAAGTCTATCGTTCGTTTCAGCTGTCTGAAACGACGTTCAACGTGAGAATTTTGTATTGTCAGGCAAAATAAGAGATTTGGACAGGTTCAAAGTTAGCTTAGGTTTTCGATTCTCACAAAACTCAAGACATTTCGATTCTCGTCGGAGAATGATGTTTCTTTTAATACACTCGTGCAAAATGACCATTATCGCGAGAAATTTGTTTTTAAGATTAAATGAAGGATTTTGACACTCTCAGGTCAGGCCGAGATGCCAGAATCGCTCAGAGCACGCAAAATCTTAATTCACAGCCTAGATTGAAGTTCCGTTCGGTGCAGCCGTGCAAAACGACGATCGACGGAAGAATATCGTGTTTTCGGGCAAAATGAACGATATTGGCACGTTTAAAGTGAGTAGAGATGCCGAAACCACTCGGAACTCAAGATATCTCGATACTCAACGTCTATCAAAATTCCGTTCGTTGCAACTGTTCGAAACGACGTTTAGCGCCAGAAGTTACTCTTTTTGGGTGGAATAAACCATTTTGACACGCTCAACATGTGCCGAGTCGCCAGAATCGTACGAAACTCGGTACATCTCGATTTTAAGTGGAGATCGATGTTTTTTCCAATACGACGACAATTATCGCGAGAACTTTGTTTTATTTGGACAAAACTCAAGACATTACGGTTCTCGTCGGAGATTGATGTATCGTTCAATACACTCGGGCAAAATAACCATTATCGCAAGAAATTCGTTTTTCAAGATAAAATGAAGGATTTTGACACTCTCAGGTCAGGCCGAGATGCCGGAATCCCTCAGTACACGTAAAATCTTTATTCGCAGCCTAGATTGAAGTTCCGTTCGGTGCAGCTATGCAAAACGACGATCGACGAAAGAATATCGTGTTTTCGGGCAAAATGGACGATATTGACGAGTTTAAAGTGAGTAGAAATGCCGAAACCACTCGGAACTCAAGACATCTCGATACTCGACGTCTATCAAAATTCCGTTTGTTGCAACTGTTCGAAACGACGTTTAGCGCCAGAATTCCGTGTTTTTGGGCAAAGTGAACGATTTTGACACGCTCATCATGTGCCGAGATGCCGGAATTGTACCGAACTCGGTACATCTCGCTTTTCGGTGTAGATCGATGTTACTTTCGATACACACGTGCAAGTCGACGATTATCGCAGAAACTTCGTTATTTTGGACAAAGTGAATGAATCCAACACTTTCACGTTAAGCTGAGATGCTAGAATCGCTCAAAACTCGGGACATCTCGATCCTCGGTGTAGAACGATGTTCCGTTAGATTCAGACATGCAAGACGCCGTTTCACGCGAGAATTTCGTTATTTCGGATAAAATGAACGATGTCAATACGGTCACACTGACGTGAGATGCAGGAATCTTTCGAAACTCGCGACATCACGATTCTCGATGTAGATGGATGTTACGTTCGATACAGTCGTGAAAGACGAAAATTAATTTAAGGATCTCGTGTAATCGGAAATAATGACAAAACTGATAACTTTTATGTCGATCTGAGGGAGCAGAATCTTGATTTTCGGCATAGATCGAAGTCTATCGTTCGTTTCAGCTGTCTGAAACGACGTTCAACGTGAGAATTTTGTATTGCCAAGCAATATAAGAGATTTTGACAGGTTTAAAGTTAGCTTAGGTATTCGATTCTCACAAAACTCAAGACATTTCGATTCTCGTCGAAGAATGATGTTTCTTTCAATACACTCGTGCAAAATGACCATTATCGCGAGAAATTCGTTTTTTAAGATTAAATGAAGGATTTTGACACTCTGAGGTCAGGCCGAGATGCCAGAACCGCTCAGAGCACGCAAAATCTTAATTCACAGCCTAGATTGAAGTTCCGTTCGGTGCAGCCGTGCAAAACGACGATCGACGGAAGAATATCGTGTTTTCGGGCAAAATGAACGATATTGACACGTTTAAAGTGAGTAGAGATGCCGAAACCACTCGGAACTCAAGACATCTCGATACTCGACGTCTATCAAAATTCCGTTCGTTGCAACTGTTCGAAACGACGTTTAGCGCCAGAAGTTACTCTTTTTGGGTGGAATAAACCATTTTGACACGCTCAACAAGTGCCGAGTCGCCAGAATCGTACGAAACTCGGTACATCTCGATTTTAAGTGGAGATCGATGTTTTTTCCAATACGGCTGTCCGCGACGACAATTATCGCGGGAACTTTGTTTTATTTCGACAAAATGAATGATTTCTCCACATTTATGTTGAGATGAGATGCTAGAATCGCTCGAAACTCGAGACATCTGGAATTTCGGTTTGAATCGATGTTTCGTTCGATAGCGCTGTGTAAGACGACGTTTACGGCAAAAACTTCAATTATTGGACAAAATAAAGTATTTCGACATTTTTACGTTGAGCTAAGATGCCACAACCGATCGAAACTCGGCATATCTCGCCTCTCGTTGTAGATCGATAATTCGTTCGATACAGTTTTGCAAAACAATGATCATCGCCAAAATTTCGTGATTTAGGATGAAATGGAAGATTTTGACACTTTTATGTCAGGCCAATACGCCAGAATCGCTCGACACATAAAGAATCTCGATTCTCGGTGTAGATGGATGTTTCGGTTAATCCAAGTGTGCGACACAAAAGCAAATGTAAGAATTCCATGTGATCGGAAAAAATGACAAATTCAGACACTTTCATGTCGAACTGAGATGCGAAGTCCGCCTGAAACACGTGGAATCCCTATTTTCGGCAGAGATCGAACTTTTTCGTTCGACTTAGCTGTCTAAAACGACATTCAACGTGAGCATTTCGTTTTTTTCAGGCAAATCCAAAGATTGTGACACTTTTAAAGTTAGCTCAGATGTACGATTCTCCTAAAACTCAAGACATTTCGATTCTCGTCGGAGAATGATGTTTTGTTCAATACACTCGTGCAAAAGGACCATTATCGCAAGAAATTCGTTTTTTAAGATAAAATGAAGGATTTTGACACTCTCAGGTCAGGCCGCGATGCCAGAATCGCTCAGAACACGCAAAATCTAGAATCGCAGCGTAGATCGAACTGTCGTTCGGAACAGCTGTGCAAAACGACGAACAACAGAAGAATATCGTTTTTTCGGGCAAAATGAACAATTGTGACACCTTAAAGTTAGTAGAGATTCCGAAACCGATCGGAACTCGAGACATCTCCATACTCGACGTCAATCGGAATTTCGTTCGATACAACTGTCCGAAACGACGTTTAGCGCCAGAATTCCAGGTGTAGATCGATGTTCCTTCCGATACACACGTGCAAATCGACCATTATCGCAGAAACTTCGTTATTTCGGACAAAGTGAATGAATCCAACACTTTTACGTTAAGCTGAGATGCTAGAATCGCTCGAAACTCGGGACATCTGGATTTTCGTTGTAGATGGATGTTTTGCTTGCCTTAACTATGCAAGACGACGTTTAACGAAAGAATTCTGTGATTCCGGTGTAAATAAACAATTCTAATGCGTAAACGTTAAACTGAGATGCCAGAATTGCTCGGAACGCGAGACGTCTCAATTTGCTTTGTAGATCGATGTTTTATTTGATACGGCCGTCCAGGACGACAGTTATCACAAGAACTTTGTTTTTTTTTTGACAGAATGTATGATTTCACTATTCGAACGTTATGCTGAGATGCCAGAACCGCTTGAAACTCAGGACATCTCGATCCTCGGTGTAGATCGATGTTCCGTTAGATTCAGGCATGCAAGACGACGTTCCACGCAAGAATTTTGTTATTTCGGATAAAATGAACGATGTCAATACGGTCACACTGACGTGAGATGCCGGAATCTTTTGAAACTCGCGACATCACTATTCTCGATGTAGATGGATGTTACGTTCGATACAGTCCTGAAAGACGAAAATTAATTTAAGGATCTCGTGTAATCGGAAATAATGACAAAACTGAAAATTTTTATGTCGATCTGAGGGAGCAGAATCCCGATTTTCGGCATAGATCGGAGTCTATCGTTCGTTTCAGCTGTCTGAAACGATGTTCAACGTGAGAATTTTGTATTGTCAGACAAAATAAAAGATTTTGACACGTTCAAAGTTAGCGTAGGTTTTCGTTTCTCACAAAACTCAAGACATTTCGATTCTCGACGGAGAATGATGTTTCTTTCAATAAACTCGTGCGAAATGACCATTATCGCAAGAAATTCGTTTTTTAAGATTAAATGAAGGATTTTGACACTCTCAGGTCAGGCCGAGATGCCGGAATCCCTCAGTACACGTAAAATCTTTATTCGCAGCCTAGATTGAAGTACCATTCGGTGCAGCTATGCAAAACGACGATCGACGGAAGAATATCGTGTTTTCGGGCAAAATGGACGATATTGACACGTTTAAAGTGAGTAGAGATGCCGAAACCACTCGGAACTCAAGACATCTTGATACTCGACGTCTATCAAAATTCCGTTTGTTGCAACTGTTCGAAACGACGTTTAGCGCCAGAAGTTACTCTTTTTGGGTCGAATAAACCATTTTGACACGCTCAACATGTGCCGAGTCGCCAGAATCGTACGAAACTTGGTACATCTCGATTTTAAGTGGAGATCGATGTTTTTTCCAATACGGCTGTCCGCGACGACAATTATCGCGAGAACTTTGTTTTATTTCGACAAAATGAATGATTTCCCCACATTTACGTTGAGATGAGATGCTAGAATCGCTCGAAACTCGAGACATCTGGAATTTCGGTTTGAATCGATGTTTCGTTCGATAGCGCTGTGTAAGACGACGTTTACGGCAAAAACTTCAATTATTGGACAAAATAAAGTATTTCGACATTTTTACGTTGAGCTAAGATGCCACAACCGATCGAAACTCGGCATATCTCGCCTCTCGTTGTAGATCGATAATTCGTTCGATACAGTTTTGCAAAACAATGATCATCGCCAAAATTTCGTGATTTAGGATGAAATGGAAGATTTTGACACTTTTATGTCAGGCCAATACGCCAGAATCGCTCGACACATAAAGAATCTCGATTCTCGGTGTAGATGGATGTTTCGGTTAATCCAAGTGTGCGACACAAAAGCAAATGTAAGAATTCCATGTGATCGGAAAAAATGACAAATTCAGACACTTTCATGTCGAACTGAGATGCGAAGTCCGCCTGAAACACGTGGAATCCCTATTTTCGGCAGAGATCGAACTTTTTCGTTCGACTTAGCTGTCTAAAACGACATTCAACGTGAGCATTTCGTTTTTTTCAGGCAAATCCAAAGATTGTGACACTTTTAAAGTTAGCTCAGATGTACGATTCTCCTAAAACTCAAGACATTTCGATTCTCGTCGGAGAATGATGTTTTGTTCAATACACTCGTGCAAAAGGACCATTATCGCAAGAAATTCGTTTTTTAAGATAAAATGAAGGATTTTGACACTCTCAGGTCAGGCCGCGATGCCAGAATCGCTCAGAACACGCAAAATCTAGAATCGCAGCGTAGATCGAACTGTCGTTCGGAACAGCTGTGCAAAACGACGAACAACAGAAGAATATCGTTTTTTCGGGCAAAATGAACAATTGTGACACCTTAAAGTTAGTAGAGATTCCGAAACCGATCGGAACTCGAGACATCTCCATACTCGACGTCAATCGGAATTTCGTTCGATACAACTGTCCGAAACGACGTTTAGCGCCAGAATTCCAGGTGTAGATCGATGTTCCTTCCGATACACACGTGCAAATCGACCATTATCGCAGAAACTTCGTTATTTCGGACAAAGTGAATGAATCCAACACTTTTACGTTAAGCTGAGATGCTAGAATCGCTCGAAACTCGGGACATCTGGATTTTCGTTGTAGATGGATGTTTTGCTTGCCTTAACTATGCAAGACGACGTTTAACGAAAGAATTCTGTGATTCCGGTGTAAATAAACAATTCTAATGCGTAAACGTTAAACTGAGATGCCAGAATTGCTCGGAACGCGAGACGTCTCAATTTGCTTTGTAGATCGATGTTTTATTTGATACGGCCGTCCAGGACGACAGTTATCACAAGAACTTTGTTTTTTTTTTGACAGAATGTATGATTTCACTATTCGAACGTTATGCTGAGATGCCAGAACCGCTTGAAACTCAGGACATCTCGATCCTCGGTGTAGATCGATGTTCCGTTAGATTCAGGCATGCAAGACGACGTTCCACGCAAGAATTTTGTTATTTCGGATAAAATGAACGATGTCAATACGGTCACACTGACGTGAGATGCCGGAATCTTTTGAAACTCGCGACATCACTATTCTCGATGTAGATGGATGTTACGTTCGATACAGTCCTGAAAGACGAAAATTAATTTAAGGATCTCGTGTAATCGGAAATAATGACAAAACTGAAAATTTTTATGTCGAT
Organism: Tromatobia lineatoria; assembly: GCA_949699805.1. NCBI lineage: Eukaryota > Metazoa > Arthropoda > Insecta > Hymenoptera > Ichneumonidae > Tromatobia > Tromatobia lineatoria. The sequence goes on from OX453034.1 coordinate 7,096,867, forward strand.
CTGAGGGAGCAGAATCCCGATTTTCGGCATAGATCGGAGTCTATCGTTCGTTTCAGCTGTCTGAAACGATGTTCAACGTGAGAATTTTGTATTGTCAGACAAAATAAAAGATTTTGACACGTTCAAAGTTAGCGTAGGTTTTCGTTTCTCACAAAACTCAAGACATTTCGATTCTCGACGGAGAATGATGTTTCTTTCAATAAACTCGTGCGAAATGACCATTATCGCAAGAAATTCGTTTTTTAAGATTAAATGAAGGATTTTGACACTCTCAGGTCAGGCCGAGATGCCGGAATCCCTCAGTACACGTAAAATCTTTATTCGCAGCCTAGATTGAAGTACCATTCGGTGCAGCTATGCAAAACGACGATCGACGGAAGAATATCGTGTTTTCGGGCAAAATGGACGATATTGACACGTTTAAAGTGAGTAGAGATGCCGAAACCACTCGGAACTCAAGACATCTTGATACTCGACGTCTATCAAAATTCCGTTTGTTGCAACTGTTCGAAACGACGTTTAGCGCCAGAAGTTACTCTTTTTGGGTCGAATAAACCATTTTGACACGCTCAACATGTGCCGAGTCGCCAGAATCGTACGAAACTTGGTACATCTCGATTTTAAGTGGAGATCGATGTTTTTTCCAATACGGCTGTCCGCGACGACAATTATCGCGAGAACTTTGTTTTATTTCGACAAAATGAATGATTTCCCCACATTTACGTTGAGATGAGATGCTAGAATCGCTCGAAACTCGAGACATCTGGAATTTCGGTTTGAATCGATGTTTCGATCGATAGCGCTGTGTAAGACGACGTTTACGGCAAAAAATCCAATTATTGGACAAAATAAAGTATTTCGACATTTTTACGTTGAGCTAAAATGCCACAACCGATCGAAACTCGGCATATCTCGGCTCTCGTTGTAGATCGATAATTTGTTCGATACAGTTTTGCAAAACAATGATCATCGCCAGAATTTCGTGATTTAGGATGAAATGGAAGATTTTAACACTTTTATGTCAGGCCAATACGCCAGAATCGCTCGAAACATAAGGAATCTCGATTCTCGGTGTAGATGGATGTTTCGTTTAATCCAAGTGTGCGACACAAAAGCAAATGTAAGAATTCCATGTGATCGGAAAAAATGACAAATTTAGACAGTTTTATGTCGAACTGAGAAGCGAAGTCCGCCTGAAACACGCGGAATCCCTATTTCCAGCAGAGATCGAACTTTTTCGTTCGACTCAGCTGTCTGAAACGACATTTAACGTGAGCATTTACTATTTTCAGGCAAAATAAAAGATTGCGACACGTTTGAAGTTAGCTTAGATGTACGATTCTCCCAAATCTCAAGACATATCGATTCTCGTCGGAGAATAATGTTTCGTTCGATACACTTGTGCAAAATGACCACTATCGCAAGAAATTCGTTTTTTAAGATAAAATGAAGTATTCTAACACTCTTAGGTCAGGCCGAGATGCCAGAATCGCTCAGAACACGCAAAATCTAGAATCGCAGCGTAGATCGAACTGTCGTTCGGAACAGCTGTGCAAAACGACGAACAACGGAAGAACATCGTGTTTTCGGGCAAAATAAACGATTGTGACACGTTTGGAGTTAGTAGAGATTCCGAAACCGATCGGAACTCGAGACATCTCCATACTCGACGTCAATCGGAATTTCGTTCGATACAACTGTCCGAAACGACGTTTAGCGCCAGAATTCCGTCTTTTTGGGCAAAATAAACCATTTTGACACGCTCAACATGTGCCGAGTCGCAAGAATCATACGAAATTCGGTACATCTCGATTTTAAGTGGAGATTGAAGTTTCTTTCAATACGGCCGTCCGGGACGACAATTATCGCGAGAACTTTGTTTTATTTGGACAAAACTCAAGACATTACGGTTCTCGTCGGAGATTGATGTATCGTTCAATACACTTGTGCAAAATAACCATTATCGCAAGAAATTCGTTTTTCAAGATAAAATGAAGGATTTTGACACTCTCAGGTCAGGCCGAGATGCCGGAATCCCTCAGTACACGTAAAATCTTTATTCGCAGCCTAGATTGAAGTTCCGTTCGGTGCAGCTATGCAAAACGACGATCGACGGAAGAATATCGTGTTTTCGGGCAAAATGGACGATATTGACACGTTTAAAGTGAGTAGAGATGCCGAAACCACTCGGAACTCAAGACATCTCGATACTCGACGTCTATCAAAATTCCGTTTGTTGCAACTGTTCGAAACGACGTTTAGCGCCAGAATTCCGTGTTTTTGGGCAAAGTGAACGATTTTGACACGCTCATCATGTGCCGAGATGCCGGAATTGTACCGAACTCGGTACATCTCGCTTTTCGGTGTAGATCGATGTTACTTTCGATACACACGTGCAAGTCGACGATTATCGCAGAAACTTCGTTATTTTGGACGAAGTGAATGAATCCAACACTTTCACGTTAAGCTGAGATGCTAGAATCGCTCGAAACTCGGGACATCTCGATCCTCGGTGTAGTACGATGTTCCGTTAGATTCAGACATGCAAGACGCCGTTTCACGCGAGAATTTCGTTATTTCGGATAAAATGAACGATGTCAATACGGTCACACTGACGTGAGATGCCGGAATCTTTTGAAACTCGCGACATCACTATTCTCGATGTAGATGGATGTTACGTTCGATACAGTCCTGAAAGACGAAAATTAATTTAAGGATCTCGTGTAATCGGAAATAATGACAAAACTGAAAATTTTTATGTCGATCTGAGGGAGCAGAATCCCGATTTTCGGCATAGATCGGAGTCTATCGTTCGTTTCAGCTGTCTGAAACGATGTTCAACGTGAGAATTTTGTATTGTCAGACAAAATAAAAGATTTTGACACGTTCAAAGTTAGCGTAGGTTTTCGTTTCTCACAAAACTCAAGACATTTCGATTCTCGACGGAGAATGATGTTTCTTTCAATAAACTCGTGCGAAATGACCATTATCGCAAGAAATTCGTTTTTTAAGATTAAATGAAGGATTTTGACACTCTCAGGTCAGGCCGAGATGCCGGAATCCCTCAGTACACGTAAAATCTTTATTCGCAGCCTAGATTGAAGTACCATTCGGTGCAGCTATGCAAAACGACGATCGACGGAAGAATATCGTGTTTTCGGGCAAAATGGACGATATTGACACGTTTAAAGTGAGTAGAGATGCCGAAACCACTCGGAACTCAAGACATCTTGATACTCGACGTCTATCAAAATTCCGTTTGTTGCAACTGTTCGAAACGACGTTTAGCGCCAGAAGTTACTCTTTTTGGGTCGAATAAACCATTTTGACACGCTCAACATGTGCCGAGTCGCCAGAATCGTACGAAACTTGGTACATCTCGATTTTAAGTGGAGATCGATGTTTTTTCCAATACGGCTGTCCGCGACGACAATTATCGCGAGAACTTTGTTTTATTTCGACAAAATGAATGATTTCCCCACATTTACGTTGAGATGAGATGCTAGAATCGCTCGAAACTCGAGACATCTGGAATTTCGGTTTGAATCGATGTTTCGATCGATAGCGCTGTGTAAGACGACGTTTACGGCAAAAAATCCAATTATTGGACAAAATAAAGTATTTCGACATTTTTACGTTGAGCTAAGATGCCACAACCGATCGAAACTCGGCATATCTCGGCTCTCGTTGTAGATCGATAATTTGTTCGATACAGTTTTGCAAAACAATGATCATCGCCAGAATTTCGTGATTTAGGATGAAATGGAAGATTTTAACACTTTTATGTCAGGCCAATACGCCAGAATCGCTCGAAACATAAGGAATCTCGATTCTCGGTGTAGATGGATGTTTCGTTTAATCCAAGTGTGCGACACAAAAGCAAATGTAAGAATTCCATGTGATCGGAAAAAATGACAAATTTAGACAGTTTTATGTCGAACTGAGAAGCGAAGTCCGCCTGAAACACGCGGAATCCCTATTTCCAGCAGAGATCGAACTTTTTCGTTCGACTCAGCTGTCTGAAACGACATTTAACGTGAGCATTTACTATTTTCAGGCAAAATAAAAGATTGCGACACGTTTGAAGTTAGCTTAGATGTACGATTCTCCCAAATCTCAAGACATATCGATTCTCGTCGGAGAATAATGTTTCGTTCGATACACTTGTGCAAAATGACCACTATCGCAAGAAATTCGTTTTTTAAGATAAAATGAAGTATTCTAACACTCTTAGGTCAGGCCGAGATGCCAGAATCGCTCAGAACACGCAAAATCTAGAATCGCAGCGTAGATCGAACTGTCGTTCGGAACAGCTGTGCAAAACGACGAACAACGGAAGAACATCGTGTTTTCGGGCAAAATAAACGATTGTGACACGTTTGGAGTTAGTAGAGATTCCGAAACCGATCGGAACTCGAGACATCTCCATACTCGACGTCAATCGGAATTTCGTTCGATACAACTGTCCGAAACGACGTTTAGCGCCAGAATTCCGTCTTTTTGGGCAAAATAAACCATTTTGACACGCTCAACATGTGCCGAGTCGCAAGAATCATACGAAATTCGGTACATCTCGATTTTAAGTGGAGATTGAAGTTTCTTTCAATACGGCCGTCCGGGACGACAATTATCGCGAGAACTTTGTTTTATTTGGACAAAACTCAAGACATTACGGTTCTCGTCGGAGATTGATGTATCGTTCAATACACTCGTGCAAAATAACCATTATCGCAAGAAATTCGTTTTTCAAGATAAAATGAAGGATTTTGACACTCTCAGGTCAGGCCGAGATGCCGGAATCCCTCAGTACACGTAAAATCTTTATTCGCAGCCTAGATTGAAGTTCCGTTCGGTGCAGCTATGCAAAACGACGATCGACGGAAGAATATCGTGTTTTCGGGCAAAATGGACGATATTGACACGTTTAAAGTGAGTAGAGATGCCGAAACCACTCGGAACTCAAGACATCTCGATACTCGACGTCTATCAAAATTCCGTTTGTTGCAACTGTTCGAAACGACGTTTAGCGCCAGAATTCCGTGTTTTCGGGCAAAGTGAACGATTTTGACACGCTCATCATGTGCCGAGATGCCGGAATTGTACCGAACTCGGTACATCTCGCTTTTCGGTGTAGATCGATGTTACTTTCGATACACACGTGCAAGTCGACGATTATCGCAGAAACTTCGTTATTTTGGACAAAGTGAATGAATCCAACACTTTCACGTTAAGCTGAGATGCTAGAATCGCTCGAAACTCGGGACATCTCGATCCTCGGTGTAGTACGATGTTCCGTTAGATTCAGACATGCAAGACGCCGTTTCACGCGAGAATTTCGTTATTTCGGATAAAATGAACGATGTCAATACGGTCACACTGACGTGAGATGCCGGAATCTTTCGAAACTCGCGACATCACGATTCTCGATGTAGATGGATGTTACGTTCGATACAGTCGTGAAAGACGAAAATTAATTTAAGGATCTCGTGTAATCGGAAATAATGACAAAACTGATAACTTTTATGTCGATCTGAGGGAGCAGAATCCCGATTTTCGGCTTAGATCGAAGTCTATCGTTCGTTTCAGCTGTGTGAAACGACGTTCAACGTGAGAATTTTGTATTGTCAGGCAAAATAAGAGATTTTGACACGTTCAAAGTTAGCTTAGGTTTTCGATTCTCACAAAACTCAAGACATTTCGATTCTCGTCGAAGAATAATCTTTCTTTCAAAACACTCGTGCAAAATGACCATTATCGCGAGAAATTCGTTTTTTAAGATTAAATGAAGGATTTTGACACTCTCAGGTCAGACCAAGATGCCGGAATCGCTCAATACACGTAAAGTCTTTATTCGCAGCCTTGATTGAAGTCCCGTTCGGTTCAGCTATGCAAAACGACGATCGACGGAAGAATATCGTGTTTTCGGGCAAAATGAACGGTATTGACACGTTTAGAGTGAGTAGAGATGCCGAAACCACTCGGAACTCAAGACATCTCGATACTCGACGTCTATCAAAATTCCGTTCGTTGCAACTGTTCGAAACGACGTTTCGCGCCAGAAGTTACTCTTTTTGGGTGGAATAAACCATTTTGACACGCTCAACATGTGCCGAGTCGCCAGAATCGTACGAAACTCGGTACATCTCGATTTTAAGTGGAGATTGATGTTTCTTTCAATACGGCCGTCCGGGACGACAATTATCGCGAGAACTTTGTTTTATTTGGACAAAACTCAAGACATTTCGATTCTCGTCGAAGAATAATCTTTCTTTCAATACACTCGTGCAAAATGACCATTATTGCGAGAAATTCGTTTTTTAAGATTAAATAAAGGATTTTGACACTCTCAAGACAGGCCGAGATGCCAGAGATGCTCAGAGCACGCAAAACCTTCATTCACAGCCTAGATTGAAGTTCCGTCCGGTGCAGCTGTGCAAAACGACAATCAACGGAAGAATATCGTGTTTTCGGGCAAAATGAACGATATTGACACGTTTAATGTGAGTAGAGATGCCGAAACCACTCGGAACTCAAGACATCTTGATACTCGACGTCTATCAAAATTCCATTCGTTGCAACTGTTTGAAACGACGTTTAGCGCCAAAAGTTACTCTTTTTGGGTGGAATAAACCATTTTGACACGCTCAACATGTGCCGAGTCGCCAGAATCGTACGAAACTCGGCACATCTCGATTTTAAGTGGAGATTGATGTTTTTCCCAATACGGCCGTCCGCGACGACAATTATCGCGAGAACTTTGTTTTATTTCGACAAAGAGAATGATTCCTCCACATTTACGTTGAGATGAGATGCTAGAATCGCTCGAAACTCGAGACATCTGGAATTTCGGTTTGAATCGATGTTTCGTTCGATAGCGCTGTGTAAGACGACGTTTATGGCAAAAACTTCAATTATTAGAAAAAATAGAGTATTTCGACATTTTTACGTTAAGCTAAGAGGCCACAACAGATCGAAACTCGGCATATCTCGCCTCTCGTTGTAGATCGATAATTCGTTCGATACAGTTTTGCAAAACAATGATCATCGCCAGGATTTCGTGATTTAGGATAAAATGGAAGATTTTGACACTTTTATGTCAGGCCGATGCGCCAGAATCGCTCGAAACATAAAGAATGTCGATTCTCAGTGTAGATGGATGTTTAGTTTAATCCAAGTGTGCGACACAAAAGCAAATGTAAGAATTCCATGTGATCGGAAAAAATGACAAATTCAGACACTTTCATGTCGAACTGAGATGCGAAGTCCGCCTGAAACACGTGGAATCCCTATTTTCGGCAGAGATCGAACTTTTTCGTTCGACTTAGCTGTCTAAAACGACATTCAACGTGAGCATTTCGTTTTTTCAGGCAAATCGAAAGATTGTGACACTTTTAAAGTTAGCTTAGATGTACGATTCTCCCAAAACTCAAGACATTTTGATTCTCGTCGGAGAATGATGTTTTGTTCAATACAGTCGTGCAAAAGGACCATTATCGCAAGAAATTCGTTTTTTAAGATAAAATGAAGGATTTTGACACTCTCAGGTCAGGCCGCGATGCCAGAATCGCTCAGAACACACAAAATCTAGAATCGCAGCGTAGATCGAACTGTCGTTCGGAACAACTGTGCAAAACGACGAACAACGGAAGAATATCGTTTTTTCAGGCAAAATGAACGATTGTGACACTTTAAAGTCAGTAGAGATTCCGAAACCGATCGGAACTCGGGACATCTCCATACTCGACGTCAATCGGAATTTCGTTCGATACAACTGTCCGAAACGACGTTTAGCGCCAGAATTCCAGGTGTAGATCGATGTTCCTTCCGATACACACGTGCAAATCGACGATTATCGCAGAAACTTCGTTATTTTGGACAAAGTGAATGAATCCAACACTTTCACGTTAAGCTGAGATGCTAAAATCGCTCGAAACTCGGGACATCTGGATTTTCGTTGTAGAGGGATGTTTTGCTTGCCTTAACTATGCAAGACGACGTTTAACGAAAGAATTCTGTGATTCCGGTGTAAATAAACAATTCTAATGCGTAAACGTTAAGCTGGCATGCCAGAATTGCTCGGAACGCGAGACGTCTCAATTTGCTTTGTAGATCGATGTTTTATTTGATACGGCCGTCCAGGACGACAGTTATCGACAGAACTTTGTTTTTTTTTTTGACAGAATGTATGATTTCACTATTCGAACGTTATGCTGAGATGCCAGAACCGCTTGAAACTCAGGACATCTTGATCCTCGGTGTAGATCGATGTTCCGTTAGATTCAGACATGCAAGACGACGTTTCACGCAAGAATTTTGTTATTTCGGATAAAATGAACGATGTCAATACGGTCACACTGACGTGAGATGCCGGAATCTTTCGAAACTCGCGACATCACGATTCTCGATGTAGATGGATGTTACGTTCGATACAGTCGTGAAAGACGAAAATTAATTCAAGGATCTCGTGTAATCGGAAATAATGACAAAACTGATAACTTTTATGTCGATCTGAGGGAGCAGAATCTTGATTTTCGGCATAGATCGAAGTCTATCGTTCGTTTCAGCTGTCTGAAACGACGTTCACCGGAAGAATTTTGTATTGTCAAGCAAAATAAGAGATTTTGGCAGGTTTAAAGTTAGCTTAGGTTTTCAATTCTCACAAAACTCAAGACATTTCGATTCTCGTCGGAGAATGATGTTTCTTTTAATACACTCGTGCAAAATGACCATTATCGCGAGAAATTCGTTTTTTAAGATTAAATGAAGGATTTTGACACTCTCAGGTCAGGCCGAGATGCCAGAATCGCTCAGAGCACGCAAAATCTTAATTCACAGCCTAGATTGAAGTTCCGTTCGGTGCAGCCGTGCAAAACGACGATCGACGGAAGAATATCGTGTTTTCGGGCAAAATGAACGATATTGGCACGTTTAAAGTGAGTAGAGATGCCGAAACCACTCGGAACTCAAGACATTTCGATACTCGACGTCTATCAAAATTTCGTTCGTTGCAACTGTTCGAAACGACGTTTAGCGCCAAAAGTTACTCTTTTTGGGTAGAATAAACCATTTTGACACGCTCAACATGTCCCGAGTCGCCAGAATCGTACGAAACTCGGTACATCTCGATTTTAGGTGGAGATCGATGTTTTTTCCAATACGGCCGTCCGCGACGACAATTATCGCGAGAATTTCGTTTTATTTTGACAAAATGAATAATTTCTCCACATTTACGTTGAGATGAGATGCTAGAATCGCTCGAAACTCGAGACATCTGGAATTTCGGTTTGAATCGATGTTTCGTTCGATAGCGCTGTGTAAGACGACGTTTATGGCAAAAACTCCAATTATTGGACAAAATAAAGTATTTCGACATTTTTACGTTGAGCTAAGATGCCACAACTCATCGAAACTCGGCATATCTCGCCTCTCGTTGTAGATCGATAATTCGTTCGATACAGTTATGCAAAACAATGATCATCGCCAGAATTTTGTGATTTAGGATGAAATGGAAGATTTTGACACTTTTATGTCAGGCCGATGCGCCAGAATCGCTCGAAACATAAAGAATGTCGATTCTCGGTGTAGATGGATGTTTCGTTTAATCCAAGAATGCGACACAAAAGCAAACGTAAGAATTCCATGTGATCGGAAAAAATTACAAATTCAGACACTTTTAGGTCGAACTCAGATGCAAAATCCGCCTGAAACACGCGGAATCCCTATTTTCGGCAGAGATCGAACTTTTTCGTTCGAATTAGCTGTCTAAAACGACATTCAACGTGAGCATTTCGTTTTTTCAGGCAAAATGAAAAATTGTGACACGTTTAAAGTTAGCTCAGATGTACGATTCTCCCAAAACTCAAGACATTTTGATTCTCGTCGGAGAATGATGTTTTGTTCAATACAGTCGTGCAAAAGGACCATTATCGCAAGAAATTCGTTTTTTAAGATAAAATGAAGGATTTTGACACTCTCAGGTCAGGCCGCGATGCCAGAATCGCTCAGAACACACAAAATCTAGAATCGCAGCGTAGATCGAACTGTCGTTCGGAACAACTGTGCAAAGCGACGAACAACGGAAGATTATCGTTTTTTCAGGCAAAATGAACGATTGTGACACTTTAAAGTTAGTAGAGATTCTGAAACCGATCGGAACTCGAGATATCTCCATACTCGACGTCAATCGGAATTTCGTTCGATACAACTGTCCGAAACGACGTTTACCGCCAGAATTCCGTCTTTTTGGGCGAAATTAACCATTTTGACACGCTCAACATGTGCCGAGTCGCAAGAATCATATGAAAATCGGTACATCTCGATTTTAACTGGAGATTGATGTTTCTTTCAATACGGCCGTCCGGGACGACAATTATCGCGAGAACTTTGTTTTATTTGGACAAAACTCAAGACATTTCGGTTCTTGTCGGGGAATGATGTATCGTTCAATACACTCGTGCAAAATAACCATTATCGCAAGAAATTCGTTTTTCAAGATGAAATGAAGGATTTTGACACTCTCAGGTCAGACCGAGATGCCAGAATCGCTCAGTACACGTAAAAACTTTATTCGCAGCCTAGATTGAAGTTCCGTTCGGTGCAGCTATGCAAAACGACGATCGACGGAAGAATATCGCGTTTTCGGGCGAAACAAACAATTGTGACACGTTTAAAGTTAGTAGAGATTCCGAAACCACTCGAAACTCATGTCATCTCCATACTCGACGTCGATCGAAATTTCTTTCGATACAACTGTTCGAAACGACGTTTAGCGCCAGAATTCCGTGTTTCTGGGCAAAGTGAACGATTTTGACACGCTCATCATGTGCCGAGATGCCGGAATTGTACCGAACTCGGTACATCTCGCTTTTCGGTGTAGATCGATGTTTCTTTCGATACACACGTGCAAGTAGACGATTATCGCAGAAACTTTGTTATTTTGGACAAAGTGAATGAATTCAACACTTTCACGTTAAGCTGAGATGCTAGAATCGCTCGAAACTCGGGCCATCTCGATCCTCGGTGTAGAACGATGTTCCGTTAGATTCAGACATGCAAGACGCCGTTCCACGCAAGAATTTTGTTATTTCGGATAAAATGAACGATGTCAATACGGTCACACTGACGTGAGATGCCGGAATCTTTTGAAACTCGCGACATCACTATTCTCGATGTAGATGGATGTTACGTTCGATACAGTCGTGAAAGACGAAAATTAATTTAAGGATCTCGTGTAATCGGAAATAATAACAAAACTGAAAACTTTTATGTTGATCTGAGGGAGCAAAATCCCGATTTTAGGCATAGATCGAAGTCTATCGTTCGTTTCAGCTGTCTGAAACGACGTTCAACGTGAGAATTTTGTATTGTCAAGCAAAATGAGAGATTTTGACAGGTTCAAAGTTAGCTTAGGTTTTCGATTCTCACAAAACTCAAGACATTTCGATTCTCGTCGGAGAATGATGTTTCTTTCAATACACTCGTGCAAAATGACCATTATCGCGAGAAATTCGTTTTTTAAGATTAAATGAAGGATTTTGACACTCTCAGGTCAGGCCGAGATGCCAGAATCGCTCAGAGCACGCAAAATCTTAATTCACAGCCTAGATTGAAGTTCCGTTCGGTGCAGCCGTGCGAAACGACGATCGACGGAAGAATATCGTGTTTTCGGGCAAAATAAACGATATTGACACGTTTAAAGTGAGTAGAGATGCCGAAACCACTCGGAACTCAAGACATCTCGATACTCGACGTCTATCAAAATTCCATTCGTTGCAACTGTTCGAAACGACGTTTAGCGCCAGAAGTTACTCTTTTTGGGTGGAATAAACCATTTTGACACGCTCAACATGTGCCGAGTCGCCAGAATCGTACGAAACTCGGCACATCTCGATTTTAAGTGGAGATCGATGTTTTTCCCAATACGGCCGTCCGCGACGACAATTATCGCGAGAACTTTGTTTTATTTCGACAAAATGAATAATTTCTCCACATTTACGTTGAGATGAGATGCTAGAACCGCTCGAAACTCGAGACATCTGGAATTTCGGTTTGAATCGATGTTTCGTTCGATAGCGCTGTGTAAGACGACGTTTATGGCAAACCTTCAATTATTGGACAAAATAAAGTATTTCGACATTTTTACGTTGAGCTCAGATGCCACAACTCATCGAAACTCGGCATATCTCGCCTCTCGTTGTAGATCGATAATTCGTTCGATACAGTTATGCAAAACACTGATCATCGCCAGAATTTTGTGATTTAGGATGAAATGGAAGATTTTGACACTTTTATGTCAGGCCGATACGCCAGAATCGCTCGAAACATAAAGAATCTCGATTCTCGGTGTAGATGGATGTTTCGTTTAATCCAAGTGTGCGACACAAAAGCAAATGTAAGAATTCCATGTGATCGGAAAAAATAACAAATTCAGACACTTTTATGTCGAACTGAGATGCGAAGTCCGCCTGAAACACGTGGAATCCTTATTTTCGGCAGAGATCGAACTTTTTCGTTCGACTTAGCTGTCTAAAACGACATTCAACGTGAGCATTTCGTTTTTTCAGGCAAATCGAAAGATTGTGACACTTTTAAAGTTAGCTTAGATGTACGATTCTCCCAAAACTCAAGACATTTTGATTCTCGTCGGAGAATGATGTTTCGTTCAATACACTCGTGGAAAAGGACCATTATCGCAAGAAATTCGTTTTTTAAGATAAAATTAAGGATTTTGACACTCTCAGGTCAAGCCGAGATGCCAGAATCATTCAGAACACGTAAAATCTAGAATCGCAGCGTAGATCGAACTGTCGTTCGAAACAGCTGTGCAAAACGACGAACAACGGAAGAATATCGTGTTTTCGGGCAAAATGAACGATTGTGACACGTTAAAAGTTAGTAGAGATTCTGAAACCGATCGGAACTCGAGACATCTCCATACTCGACGTCAATCGGTATTTCGTTCGATACAATTGTCCGAAACGACGTTTAGCGCCAGAATTCCGTCTTTTTGGGCAAAATAAACCATTTTATCACGCTCAACATGTGCCGAGTCGCAAGAATCATACGAAATTCGGTACATCTCGATTTTAAGTGGAGATTGATGTTTCTTTCAATACGGCCGTCCGGGACGACAATTATCGCGAGAACTTTGTTTTATTTGGACAAAACTCAAGACATTTCGGTTTTCGTCGGGGATTGAAGTATCGTTCAATACACTCGTGCAAAATAACCATTATCGCAAGAAATTCGTTTTTCAAGATAAAATGAAGGATTTTGACACTCTCAGGTCAGACCGAGATGCCAGAATCGCTCAGTACACGTAAAAACTTTATTCGCAGCCTAGACTGAAGTTCCGTTCGGTGCAGCTATGCAAAACGGCGAACAACGGAAGAACATCGTGTTTTCGGGCCAAATGAACGATTGTGACACGTTTGAAGTTAGTAGAGATTCCGAGACCGATCGGAACTCGAGACATCTCCATACTCGACGTCAATTGGAATTTCGTTCGATACTACTGTTCGAAACGACGTTTAGCGCCAGAATTCCGTGTTTCTGGGCAGAGTGAACGATTTTGACACGCTCATCATGTGCCGAGATGCCGGAATTGTACCGAACTCGGTACATCTCGCTTTTCGGTGTAGATCGATGTTCCTTTCGATACACACGTGCAAGTCGACGATCATCGCAGAAACTTTGTTATTTTGGACAAAGTAAATGAATCCAACACTTTCACGTTAAGCTGATATGCTAGAATCGCTCGAAACTCGGGACATCCCGATCCTCGGTGTAGAACGATGTTCCGTTAGATTCAGACATGCAAGACGCCGTTTCACGCAAGAATTTCGTTATTTCGGATAAAATGAACGATGTCAATACGGTCACACTGACGTGAGATGCCGGAATCTTTCGAAACTCGCGACATCACGATTCTCGATGTAGATGGATGTTACGTTCGATACAGTCGTGAAAGACGAAAATTAATTTACGGATCTCGTGTATTTGGAAATAATGACAAAACTGATAACTTTTATGTCGATCTGAGGGAGCAGAATCCCGATTTTCGGCATAGATCGAAGTCTATCGTTGGTTTCAGCTGTGTGAAACGACGTTCAACGTGAGAAATTTGTATTGTCAGGCAAAATAAGAGATTTTGACACGTTCAAAGTTAGCTTTGATTTTTGATTCTCACAAAACTCAAGACATTTCGATTCTCGTCGAAGAATAATGTTTCTTTCAATACACTCGTGCAGAATGACCATTATCGCGAGAAATTCGTTTTTTAAGATTAAATGAAGGATTTTGACACTCTCAGGTCAGGCCGAGATGCCAGAATCGCTTAGAGCACGCAAAATCTTAATTCACAGCCTAGATTAAAGTTCCGTTCGGTGCAGCCGTGCAAAACGACGATCAACGGAAGAATATCGTGTTTTCAGGCAAAATGAACGATATTGACACGTTTAAAGTGAGGAGAGATGCCGAAACCACTCGGAACTCAAGACATCTCGAACATCTCGAACATCTCGACGTCTATCAAAATTCCGTTCGTTGCAACTGTTCGAAACGACGTTTAGCGCCAGAAGTTACTCTTTTTGGGTGGAATAAACCATTTTGACACGCTCAACATGTGCCGAGTCGCCAGAATCGTACGAAACTCGGCACATCTCGATTTTAAGTGGAGATCGATGGTTTTTCCAATACGGCCGTCCGCGACGACAATTATCGCGAGACCTTTGTTTTATTTTGACAAAATGAATGATTTCTCCACATTTACGTTGAGATGAGATGCTAGAATCGCTCGAAACTCGAGACATCTGGAATTTTGGTTTGAATCGATGTTTCGTTCGATAGCGCTGTGTAAGACGATGTTTATGGCAAAAACTTTAATTATTGGAAAAAATAGAGTATTTCGACATTTTTACGTTGAGCTAAGAGGCCACAACAGATCGAAACTCGGCATATCTCGCCTCTCGTTGTAGATCGATAATTCGTTCGATACAGTTTTGCAAAACGATGATCATCGCCAGGATTTCGTGATTTAGGATAAAATGGAAGATTTTGACACTTTTATGTCAGGCCAATACGCCAGAATCGCTCGAAACATAAAGAATGTCGATTCTCGGTGTAGATGGATGTTTCGGTTAATCCAAGTGTGCGACACAAAAGCAAATGTAAGAATTCCATGTGATCGGAAAAAATGACAAATTCAGACACTTTCATGTCGAACTGAGATGCGAAGTCCGCCTGAAACACGTGGAATCCTTATTTTCGGCAGAGATCGAACTTTTTCGTTCGACTTAGCTGTCTAAAACGACATTCAACGTGAGCATTTCGTTTTTTCAGGCAAATCGAAAGATTGTGACACTTTTAAAGTTAGCTTAGATGTACGATTCTCCCAAAACTCAAGACATTTTGATTCTCGTCGGAGAATGATGTTTTGTTCAATACAGTCGTGCAAAAGGACCATTATCGCAAGAAATTCGTTTTTTAAGATAAAATGAAGGATTTTGACACTCTCAGGTCAGGCCGCGATGCCAGAATCGCTCAGAACACACAAAATCTAGAATCGCAGCGTAGATCGAACTGTCGTTCGGAACAACTGTGCAAAACGACGAACAACGGAAGAATATCGTTTTTTCAGGCAAAATGAACGATTGTGACACTTTAAAGTCAGTAGAGATTCCGAAACCGATCGGAACTCGGGACATCTCCATACTCGACGTCAATCGGAATTTCGTTCGATACAACTGTCCGAAACGACGTTTAGCGCCAGAATTCCGTCTTTTTGGGCAAAATAAACCATTTTATCACGCTCAACATATGCCGAGTCGCAAGAATCATACGAAATTCGGTACATCTCGATTTTAAGTGGAGATTGATGTTTCTTTCAATACGGCCGTCCCGGACGACAATTATCGCGAGAACTTTGTTTTATTTGGACAAAACTCAAGACATTTCGGTTTTCGTCGGGGATTGAAGTATCGTTCAATACACTCGTGCAAAATAACCATTATCGCAAGAAATTCGTTTTTCAAGATAAAATGAAGGATTTTGACACTCTCAGGTCAGACCGAGATGCCAGAATCGCTCAGTACACGTAAAAACTTTATTCGCAGCCTAGACTGAAGTTCCGTTCGGTGCAGCTATGCAAAACGGCGAACAACGGAAGAACATCGTGTTTTCGGGCAAAATGAACGATTGTGACACGTTTGAACTTAGTAGAGATTCCGAGACCGATCGGAACTCGAGACATCTCCATACTCGACGTCAATCGGAATTTCGTTCGATACTACTGTTCGAAACGACGTTTAGCGCCAGAATTCCGTGTTTCTGGGCAGAGTGAACGATTTTGACACGCTCATCATGTGCCGAGATGCCGGAATTGTACCGAACTCGGTACATCTCGCTTTTCGGTGTAGATCGATGTTCCTTTCGATACACACGTGCAAGTCGACGATCATCGCTGAAACTTTGTTATTTTGGACAAAGTAAATGAATCCAACACTTTCACGTTAAGCTGAGATGCTAGAATCGCTCGAAACTCGGGACATCCCGATCCTCGGTGTAGAACGATGTTCCGTTAGATTCAGACATGCAAGACGCCGTTCCACGCAAGAATTTTGTTATTTCGTATAAAATGAACGATGTCAATCCGGTCACACTGACGTGAGTTGCCGGAATCTTTTGAAACTCGCGACATCACTATTCTCGATGTAGATGGATGTTACGTTCGATACAGTCGTGAAAGACGAAAATTAATTCAAGGATCTCGTGTAATCGGAAATAATAACAAAACTGAAAACTTTTATGTCGATCTGAGGGAGCAAAATCCCGATTTTAGGCATAGATCGAAGTCTATCGTTCGTTTCAGCTGTCTGAAACGACGTTCAACGTGAGAAATTTGTATTGTCAGGCAAAATAAGAGATTTTGACACGTTCAAAGTTAGCTTTGGTTTTTGATTCTCACAAAACTCAAGACATTTCGATTCTCGTCGAAGAATAATGTTTCTTTCAATACACTCGTGCAGAATGACCATTATCGCGAGAAATTCGTTTTTTAAGATTAAATGAAGGATTTTGACACTCTCAGGTCAGGCCGAGATGCCAGAATCGCTCAGAGCACGCAAAATCTTAATTCACAGCCTAGATTAAAGTTCCGTTCGGTGCAGCCGTGCAAAACGACGATCAACGGAAGAATATCGTGTTTTCAGGCAAAATGAACGATATTGACACGTTTAAAGTAAGGAGAGATGCCGAAACCACTCGGAACTCAAGACATCTCGATACTCGACGTCTATCAAAATTCCGTTCGTTGCAACTGTTCGAAACGACGTTTAGCGCCAGAAGTTACTCTTTTTGGGTGGAATAAACCATTTTGACACGCTCAACATGTGCCGAGTCGCCAGAATCGTACGAAACTCGGCACATCTCGATTTTAAGTGGAGATCGATGTTTTTCCCAATACGGCCGTCCGCGACGACAATTATCGCGAGAACTTTGTTTTATTTCGACAAAATGAATGATTTCTCCACATTTACGTTGAGATGAGATGCTAGAATCGCTCGAAACTCGAGACATCTGGAATTTCGGTTTGAATCGATGTTTCGTTCGATAGCGCTGTGTAAGACGACGTTTATGGCAAAAACTTCAATTATTGGAAAAAATAAAGTATTTCGACATTTTTACGTTGAGCTAAGAGGCCACAACTGATCGAAACTCGGCATATCTCGCCTCTCGTTGTAGATCGATAATTCGTTCAATACAGTTTTGCAAAACAATGATCATCGCCAGGATTTCGTGATTTAGGATAAAATGGAAGATTTTGACACTTTTATGTCGGGCCGATGCGCCAGAATCGCTCGAAACATAAAGAATGTCGATTCTCGGTGTAGATGGATGTTTCGTTTAATCCAAGTGTGCGACACAAAAGCAAATGTAAGAATTCCATGTGATCGGAAAAAATGACAAATTCAGACACTTTCATGTCGAACTGAGATGCGAAGTCCGCCTGAAACACGTGGAATCCCTATTTTCGGCAGAGATCGAACTTTTTCGTTCGACTTAGCTGTCTAAAACGACATTCAACGTAAGCATTTCGTTTTTTCAGGCAAAATGAAAGATTGTGACACGTTTAAAGTTAGCTCAGATGTACGATTCTCCCAAAACTCAAGACATTTTGATTCTCGTCGGAGAATGATGTTTTGTTCAATACAGTCGTGCAAAAGGACCATTATCGCAAGAAATTCGTTTTTTAAGATAAAATGAAGGATTTTGACACTCTCAGGTCAGGCCGCGATGCCAGAATCGCTCAGAACACACAAAATCTAGAATCGCAGCGTAGATCGAACTGTCGTTCGGAACAGCTGTGCAAAACGACGAACAACGGAAGAATATTGTTTTTTCAGGCAAAATGAACGATTGTGACACTTTGAAGTTAGTAGAGATTCCGAAACCGATCGGAACTCGGGACATCTCCATACTCGACGTTAATCGGAATTTCGTTCGATACAACTGTCCGAAACGACGTTTAGCGCCAGAATTCCGTGTTTCTGGGCAGAGTGAACGATTTTGACACGCTCATCATGTGCCGAGATGCCGGAATTGTACCGAACTCGGTACATCTCGCTTTTCGGTGTAGATCGATGTTCCTTCCGATACACACGTGCAAATCGACGATTATCGCAGAAACTTCGATATTTTGGACAAAGTGAATGAATCCAACACTTTCACGTTAAGCTGAGATGCTAGAATCGCTCGAAACTCGGGACATCTGGATTTTCGTTGTAGATGGATGTTTTGCTTGCCTTAACTATGCAAGACGACGTTTAACGAAAGAATTCTGTGATTCCGGTGTAAATAAACAATTCTAATGCGTAAACGTTAAGCTGAGATGCCAGAATTGCTCGGAACGCGAGACGTCTCAATTTGTTTTGTAGATCGATGTTTCATTTGATACGGCTGTCCAGGACGACAGTTATCACAAGAACTTTGTTTTTTTTTTGACAGAATATATGATTTCACTATTCGAACGTTATGCTGAGATGCCAGAACCGCTTGAAACTCAGGACATTTTGATCCTCGGTGTAGATCGATGTTCCGTTAGATTCAGACATGCAAGACGACGTTTCACGCAAGAATTTCGTTATTTCGGATAAAATGAACGATGTCAATACGGTCACACTGACGTGAGATGCCGGAATTTTTCGAAACTCGCGACATCACGATTCTCGATGTAGATGGATGTTACGTTCGATACAGTCGTGAAAGACGAAAATTAATTCAAGGATCTCGTGTAATCGGAAATAATGACAAAACTGATAACTTTTATGTCGATCTGAGGGAGCAGAATCTTGATTTTCGGCATAGATCGAAGTCTATCGTTCGTTTCAGCTGTCTGAAACGACGTTCACCGTGAGAATTTTGTATTGTCAAGCAAAATAAGAGATTTTGGCAGGTTTAAAGTTAGCTTAGGTTTTCAATTCTCACAAAACTCAAGACATTTCGATTCTCGTCGGAGAATGATGTTTCTTTTAATACACTCGTGCAAAATGACCATTATCGCGAGAAATTCGTTTTTTAAGATTAAATGAAGGATTTTGACACTCTCAGGTCAGGCCGAGATGCCAGAATCGCTCAGAGCACGCAAAATCTTAATTCACAGCCTAGATTGAAGTTCCGTTCGGTGCAGCCGTGCAAAACGACGATCGACGGAAGAATATCGTGTTTTCGGGCAAAATGAACGATATTGGCACGTTTAAAGTGAGTAGAGATGCCAAAACCACTCGGAACTCAAGACATCTCGATACTCGACGTCTATCAAAATTCCGTTCGTTGCAACTGTTCGAAACGACGTTTAGCGCCAGAAGTTACTCTTTTTGGGTGGAATAAATCATTTTGACACGCTCAACATGTCCCGAGTCGCCAGAATCGTACGAAACTCGGTACATCTCGATTTTAGGTGGAGATCGATGTTTTTTCCAATACGGCCGTCCGCGACGACAGTTATCGCGAGAATTTCGTTTTATTTCGACAAAATGAATAATTTCTCCACATTTACGTTGAGATGAGATGCTAGAACCGCTCGAAACTCGAGACATCTGGAATTTCGGTTTGAATCGATGTTTCGTTCGATAGCGCTGTGTAAGACGACGTTTATGGCAAAAACTTCAATTATTGGACAAAATAAAGTATTTCGACATTTTTACGTTGAGCTAAGATGCCACAACTCATCGAAACTCGGCATATCTCGCCTCTCGTTGTAGATCGATAATTCGTTCGATACAGTTATGCAAAACAATGATCATCGCCAGAATTTCGTGATTTAGGATAAAATGGAAGATTTTGACACTTTTATGTCAGGCCGATACGCCAGAATCGCTCGAAACATAAAGAATCTCGATTCTCGGTGTAGATGAATGTTTCGTTTAATCCAAGTGTGCGACACAAAAGCAAATGTAAGAGTTCCATGTGATCGGAAAAAATGACAAATTCAGACACTTTTATGTCGAACTGAGATGCGAAGCCCGCCTGAAACACGCGGAATCCCTAATTTCAGCAGAGATCGAACTTTTTCGTTCGACTCAGCTGTCTGAAACGACATTCAACGTGAGCATTTTGTATTTTCAGAGAAAATGAAAGATTATGACACGTTTGAAGTTAGCTTAAATGTACGATTCTCCCAAAACTCAAGACATTTCGATTCTCGTCGGAGAATGATGTTTTGTTCAATACACTCATGGAAAAGGACCATTATCGCGAGAAATTCGTTTTTTAAGATTAAATGAAGGATTTTGACACTCTCAGGTCAGGCCGAGATGCCAGAATCACTCAGAACACGCAAAATCTAGAATCGCAGCGTAGATCGAACTGTCGTTCGGAAAAGCTGTGCAAAACGACGAACAACGGAAGAATATCGCGTTTTCGGGCAAAATGAACGATTGTGACACGTTACAAGTTAGTAGAGATTCTGAAACCGATCGGAACTCGAGATATCTCCATACTCGACGTCAATCGGAATTTCGTTCGATACAACTGTCCGAAACGACGTTTACCGCCAGAATTCCGTCTTTTTGGGCGAAATTAACCATTTTGACGCGCTCAACATGTGCCGAGTCGCAAGAATCATACGAAATTCGGTACATCTCGATTTTGAGTGGAGATTGATGTTTCTTTCAATACGGCCGTCCGGGACGACAATTATCGCGAGAACTTTGTTTTATTTGGACAAAACTCAAGACATTTCGGTTCTCGTCGGGGATTGAAGTATCGTTCAATACACTCGTGCAAAATAACCATTATCGCAAGAAATTCGTTTTTCAAGATAAAATGAAGGATTTTGACACTCTCAGGCCAGACCGAAATGCCAGAACCGCTCAATACACGTAAAATCTTTATTCGCAGCCTAGATTGAAGTTCCGTTCGGTGCAGCTATGCGAAACGACGATCGACGGAAGAATATCGCGTTTTCGGGCGAAATGAACGATTGTGACACGTTTAAAGTTAGAAGAGATTCCGAAACGACTCGGAACTCAAGACATCTCTATACTTGACGTCGATCGAAATTTCGTTCGATACTACTGTTCGAAACGACGTTTAGCGCCAGAATTCCATGTTTTTGGGAAAAGTGGACGATTTTGACACGCTCATCATGTGCTGAGATGCCGGAATTGTACCGAACTCGGTACATCTCGCTTTTCGGTGTAGATCGATGTTTCTTTCGATACACACGTGCAAGTAGACGATTATCGCAGAAACTTTGTTATTTTGGACAAAGTGAATGAATTCAACACTTTCACGTTAAGCTGAGATGCTAGAATCGCTCGAAACTCGGGACATCTCGATCCTCGGTGTAGAACGATGTTCCGTTAGATTCAGACATGCAAGACGCCGTTCCACGCAAGAATTTTGTTATTTCGTATAAAATGAACGATGTCAATACGGTCACACTGACGTGAGTTGCCGGAATCTTTTGAAACTCGCGACATCACTATTCTCGATGTAGATGGATGTTACGTTCGATACAGTCGTGAAAGACGAAAATTAATTCAAGGATCTCGTGTAATCGGAAATAATAACAAAACTGAAAACTTTTATGTCGATCTGAGGGAGCAAAATCCCGATTTTAGGCATAGATCGAAGTCTATCGTTCGTTTCAGCTGTCTGAAACGACGTTCAACGTGAGAATTTTGTATTGTCAAGCAAAATAAGAGATTTTGACAGGTTCAAAGTTAGCTTAGGTTTTCGATTCTCACAAAACTCAAGACATTTCGATTCTCGTCGGAGAATGATGTTTCTTTCAATACACTCGTGCAAAATGACCATTATCGCGAGAAATTCGTTTTTTAAGATTAAATGAAGGATTTTGACACTCTTAGGTCAGGCCGAGATGCCAGAATCGCTCAGAGCACGCAAAATCTTAATTCACAGCCTAGATTGAAGTTCCGTTCGGTGCAGCCATGCAAAACGACGATCGACGGAAGAATATCGTGTTTTCAGGCAAAATGAACGATATTGACACGTTTAAAGTGAGTAGAGACGCCGAAACCACTCGGAACTCAAGACATCTCGATACTCGACGTCTATCAAAATTCCGTTCGTTGCAACTGTTCGAAACGACGTTTAGCGCCAGAAGTTACTCTTTTTGGGTGGAATAAACCATTTTGACACGCTCAACATGTGCCGAGTCGCCAGAATCGTACGAAACTCGGCACATCTCGATTTTAAGTGGAGATCGATGGTTTTTCCAATACGGCCGTCCGCGACGACAATTATCGCGAGACCTTTGTTTTATTTTGACAAAATGAATGATTTCTCTACATTTACGTTGAGATGAGATGCTAGAATCGCTCGAAACTCGAGACATCTGGAATTTTGGTTTGAATCGATGTTTCGTTCGATAGCGCTGTGTAAGACGATGTTTATGGCAAAAACTTTAATTATTGGACAAAATAAAGTATTTCGACATTTTTACGTTGAGCTAAGATGCCACAACCGATCGAAACTCGGCATATCTCGCCTCTCGTTGTAGATCGATAATTCGTTAAATACAGTTTTGCAAAACAATGATCATCGCCAGGATTTCGTGATTTAGGATAAAATGGAAGATTTTGACACTTTTATGTCGGGCCGATACGCTAGAATCGCTCGAAACATAAAGAATCTCGATTCTCGGTGTAGATGAATGTTTCGTTTAATCCAAGTGTGCGACACAAAAGCAAATGTAAGAGTTCTATGTGATCGGAAAAAATGACAAATTCAGACACTTTTATGTCGAACTGAGATGCGAAGTCCGCCTGAAACACGCGGAATCCCTAATTTCAGCAGAGATCGAACTTTTTCGTTCGACTCAGCTGTCTGAAACGACATTCAACGTGAGCATTTTGTATTTTCAGAGAAAATGAAAGATTATGACACGTTTGAAGTTAGCTTAAATGTACGATTCTCCCAAAACTCAAGACATTTCGATTCTCGTCGGAGAATGATGTTTTGTTCAATACACTCATGGAAAAGGACCATTATCGCGAGAAATTCGTTTTTTAAGATTAAATGAAGGATTTTGACACTCTCAGGTCAGGCCGAGATGCCAGAATCACTCAGAACACGCAAAATCTAGAATCGCAGCGTAGATCGAACTGCCGTTCGGAACAGCTGTGCAAAACGACGAACAACGGAAGAATATCGCGTTTTCGGGCAAAATGAACGATTGTGACACGTTACAAGTTAGTAGAGATTCTGAAACCGATCGGAACTCGAGATATCTCCATACTCGACGTCAATCGGAATTTCGTTCGATACAACTGTCCGAAACGACGTTTACCGCCAGAATTCCGTCTTTTTGGGCGAAATTAACCATTTTGACGCGCTTAACATGTGCCGAGTCGCAAGAATCATACGAAATTCGGTACATCTCGATTTTGAGTGGAGATTGATGTTTCTTTCAATACGGCCGTCCGGGACGACAATTATCGCGAGAACTTTGTTTTATTTGGACAAAACTCAAGACATTTCGGTTCTCGTCGGGGATTGAAGTATCGTTCAATACACTCGTGCAAAATAACCATTATCGCAAGAAATTCGTTTTTCAAGATAAAATGAAGGATTTTGACACTCTCAGGCCAGACCGAAATGCCAGAATCGCTCAATACACGTAAAATCTTTATTCGCAGCCTAGATTGAAGTTCCGTTCGGTGCAGCTATGCAAAACGACGATCGACGGAAGAATATCGCGTTTTCGGGCGAAATGAACGATTGTGACACGTTTAAAGTTAGAAGAGATTCCGAAACGACTCGGAACTCACGACATCTCTATACTTGACGTCGATCGAAATTTCGTTCGATACTACTGTTCGAAACGACGTTTAGCGCCAGAATTCCATGTTTTTGGGCAAAGTGAACAATTTTGACACGCTCATCATGTGCTGAGATGCCGGAATTGTACCGAACTCGGTACATCTCGCTTTTCGGTGTAGATCGATGTTTCTTTCGATACACACGTGCAAGTAGACGATTATCGCAGAAACTTTGTTATTTTGGACAAAGTGAATGAATTCAACACTTTCACGTTAAGCTGAGATGCTAGAATCGCTCGAAACTCGGGACATCTCGATCCTCGGTGTAGAACGATGTTCCGTTAGATTCAGACATGCAAGACGCCGTTCCACGCAAGAATTTTGTTATTTCGTATAAAATGAACGATGTCAATACGGTCACACTGACGTGAGTTGCCGGAGTCTTTTGAAATTCGCGACATCACTATTCTCGATGTAGATGGATGTTACGTTCGATACAGTCGTGAAAGACGAAAATTAATTTAAGGATCTCGTGTAATCGGAAATAATAACAAAACTGAAAACTTTTATGTCGATCTGAGGGAGCAAAATCCCGATTTTAGGCATAGATCGAAGTCTATCGTTCGTTTCAGCTGTCTGAAACGACGTTCAACGTGAGAATTTTGTATTGTCAAGCAAAATAAGAGATTTTGACAGGTTCAAAGTTAGCTTAGGTTTTCGATTCTCACAAAACTCAAGACATTTCGATTCTCGTCGGAGAATGATGTTTCTTTCAATACACTCGTGCAAAATGACCATTATCGCGAGAAATTCGTTTTTTAAGATTAAATGAAGGATTTTGACACTCTCAGGTCAGGCCGAGATGCCAGAATCGCTCAGAGCACGCAAAATCTTAATTCACAGCCTAGATTGAAGTTCCGTTCGGTGCAGCCGTGCAAAACGACGATCGACGGAAGAATATCGTGTTTTCGGGCAAAATAAACGATATTGACACGTTTAAAGTGAGTAGAGATGCCGAAACCACTCGGAACTCAAGACATCTCGATACTCGACGTCTATCAATATTCCATTCGTTGCAACTGTTCGAAACGACGTTTAGCGCCAGAAGTTACTCTTTTTGGGTGGAATAAACCATTTTGACACGCTCAACATGTGCCGAGTCGCCAGAATCGTACGAAACTCGGCACATCTCGATTTTAAGTGGAGATCGATGTTTTTCCCAATACGGCCGTCCGCGACGACGATTATCGCGAGAACTTTGTTTTATTTCGACAAAATGAATGATTTCTTCACATTTACGTTGAGATGAGATGCTAGAATCGCTCGAAACTCGAGACATCTGGAATTTCGGTTTGAATCGATGTTTCGTTCGATAGCGCTGTGTAAGACGACGTTTATGGCAAAAACTTCAATTATTGGAAAAAATAAAGTATTTCGACATTTTTACGTTGAGCTAAGAGGCCACAACCGATCGAAACTCGGCATATCTCGCCTCTCGTTGTAGATCGATAATTTGTTCAATACAGTTTTGCAAAACAATGATCATCGCCAGGATTTCGTGATTTAGGATAAAATGGAAGATTTTGACACTTTATGTCGGGCCGATGCGCCAGAATCGCTCGAAACATAAAGAATGTCGATTCTCGGTGTAGATGGATGTTTCGTTTAATCCAAGTGTCCGACACAAAAGCAAATGTAAGAATTCCATGTGATCGGAAAAAATGACAAATTCAGACACTTTCATGTCGAACTGAGATGCGAAGTCCGCCTGAAACACGCGGAATCCCTAATTTCAGCAGAGATCGAACTTTTTCGTTCGACTCAGCTGTCTGAAACGACATTCAACGTGAGCATTTCGTATTGTCAGGGAAAATGAAAGATTATGACACGTTTGAAGTTAGCTCAAATGTACGATTCTCCCAAAACTCAAGACATTTCGATTCTCGTCGGAGAATGATGTTTCGTTCAATACACTCGTGGAAAAGGACCATTATCGCAAGAAATTCGTTTTTTAAGATAAAATTAAGGATTTTGACACTCTCAGGTCAAGCCGAGATGCCAGAATCACTCAGAACACGTAAAATCTAGAATAGCAGCGTAGATCGAACTGTCGTTCGAAACAGCTGTGCAAAACGACGAACAACGGAAGAATATCGTGTTTTCGGGCAAAATGAACGATTGTGACACGTTAATAGTTAGTAGAGATTCTGAAACCGATCGGAACTCGAGACATCTCCATACTCGACGTCAATCGGAATTTCGTTCGATACAATTGTCCGAAACGACGTTTAGCGCCAGAATTCCGTCTTTTTGGGCAAAATAAACCATTTTATCACGCTCAACATGTGCCGAGTCGCAAGAATCATACGAAATTCGGTACATCTCGATTTTAAGTGGAGATTGATGTTTCTTTCAATACGGCCGTCCGGGACGACAATTATCGCGAGAACTTTGTTTTATTTGGACAAAACTCAAGACATTTCGGTTCTCGTCGGGGATTGAAGTATCGTTCAATACACTCGTGCAAAATAACCATTATCGCAAGAAATTCGTTTTTCAAGATAAAATGAAGGATTTTGACACTCTCAGGCCAGACCGAAATGCCAGAATCGCTCGATACACGTAAAATCTTTATTCGCAGCCTAGATTGAAGTTCCGTTCGGTGCAGCTATGCAAAACGACGATCGACGGAAGAATATCGCGTTTTCGGGCGAAATGAACGATTGTGACACGTTTAAAGTTAGAAGAGATTCCGAAACGACTCGGAACTCAAGACATCTCTATACTTGACGTCGATCGAAATTTCGTTCGATACTACTGTTCGAAACGACGTTTAGCGCCAGAATTCCATGTTTTTGGGCAAAGTGAACGATTTTGACACGCTCATCATGTGCCGAGATGCCGGAATTGTACCGAACTCGGTACATCTCGCTTTTCGGTGTAGATCGATGTTTCTTTCGATACACACGTGCAAGTAGACGATTATCGCAGAAACTTTGTTATTTTGGACAAAGTGAATGAATTCAACACTTTCACGTTAAGCTGAGATTCTAGAATCGCTCGAAACTCGGGACATCTCGATCCTCGGTGTAGAACGATGTTCCGTTAGATTCAGACATGCAAGACGCCGTTTCACGCAAGAATTTTGTTATTTCGTATAAAATGAACGATGTCAATACGGTCACACTGACGTGAGATGCCGGAATCTTTTAAAACTCGCGACATCACTATTCTCGATGTAGATGGATGTTACGTTCGATACAGTCGTGGAAGACGAAAATTAATTTAAGGATCTCGTGTAATCGGAAATAATAACAAAACTGAAAACTTTTATGTCGATCTGAGGGAGCAAAATCCCGATTTTAGGCATAGATCGAAGTCTATCGTTCGTTTCAGCTGTCTGAAACGACGTTCAACGTGAGAATTTTGTATTGTCAAGCAAAATAAGAGATTTTGACAGGTTCAAAGTTAGCTTAGGTTTTCGATTCTCACAAAACTCAAGACATTTCGATTCTCGTCGGAGAATGATGTTTCTTTCAATACACTCGTGCAAAATGACCATTATCGCGAGGAATTTGTTTTTTAAGATTAAATGAAGGATTTTGACACTCTCAGGTCAGGCCGAGATGCCAGAATCGCTCAGAGCACGCAAAATCTTAATTCACAGCCTAGATTGAAGTTCCGTTCGGTGCAGCCGTGCAAAACGACGACCGACGGAAGAATATCGTGTTTTCGGGCAAAATAAACGATATTGACACGTTTAAAGTGAGTAGAGATGCCGAAACCACTCGGAACTCAAGACATCTCGATACTCGACGTCTATCAAAATTCCATTCGTTGCAACTGTTCGAAACGACGTTTAGCGCCAGAAGTTACTCTTTTTGGGTGGAATAAACCATTTTGACACGCTCAACATGTGCCGAGTCGCCAGAATCGTACGAAACTCGGCACATCTCGATTTTAAGTGGAGATCGATGTTTTTCCCAATACGGCCGTCCGCGACGACAATTATCGCGAGAACTTTCTTTTATTTCGACAAAATGAATGATTTCTCCACATTTACGTTGAGATGAGATGCTAGAATCGCTCGAAACTCGAGACATCTGGAATTTCGGTTTGAATCGATGTTTCGTTCGATAGCGCTGTGTAAGACGACGTTTATGGCAAAAACTTCAATTATTGGAAAAAATAAAGTATTTCGACATTTTTACGTTGAGCTAAGAGGCCACAACCGATCGAAACTCGGCATATCTCGCCTCTCGTTGTAGATCGATAATTCGTTCAATACAGTTTTGCAAAACAATGATCATCGCCAGGATTTCGTGATTTAGGATAAAATGGAAGATTTTGACACTTTTATGTCGGGCCGATGCGCCAGAATCGCTCGAAACATAAAGAATATCGATTCTCGGTGTAGATGGATGTTTCGTTTAATCCAAGTGTGCGACACAAAAGCAAATGTAAGAATTCCATGTGATCGGAAAAAATGACAAATTCAGACACTTTCATGTCGAACTGAGATGCGAAGTCCGCCTGAAACACGTGGAATCCCTATTTTCGGCAGAGATCGAACTTTTTCGTTCGACTTAGCTGTCTAAAACGACATTCAACGTGAGCATTTCGTTTTTTCAGGCAAAATGAAAGATTGTGACACGTTTAAAGTTAGCTCAGATGTACGATTCTCCCAAAACTCAAGACATTTTGATTCTCGTCGGAGAATGATGTTTTGTTCAATACAGTCGTGCAAAAGGACCATTATCGCAAGAAATTCGTTTTTTAAGATAAAATGAAGGATTTTGACACTCTCAGGTCAGGCCGCGATACCAGAATCGCTCAGAACACACAAAATCTAGAATCGCAGCGTAGATCGAACTGTCGTTCGGAACAGCTGTGCAAAACGACGAACAACGGAAGAATATCGTTTTTTCAGGCAAAATGAACGATTGTGACACTTTAAAGTTAGTAGAGATTCCGAAACCGATCGGAACTCGGGACATCTCCATACTCGACGTCAATCGGAATTTCGTTCGATACAACTGTCCGAAACGACGTTTAGCGCCAGAATTCCAGGTGTAGATCGATGTTCCTTCCGATACACACGTGCAAATCGACGATTATCGCAGAAACTTCGATATTTTGGACAAAGTGAATGAATCCAACACTTTCACGTTAAGCTGAGATGCTAGAATCGCTCGAAACTCGGGACATCTGGATTTTCGTTGTAGATGGATGTTTTGCCTGCCTTAACTATGCAAGACGACGTTTAACGAAAGAATTCTGTGATTCCGGTGTAAATAAACAATTCTAATGCGTAAACGTTAAGCTGAGATGCCAGAATTGCTCGGAACGCGAGACGTCTCAATTTGCTTTGTAGATCGATGTTTTATTTGATACGGCCGTCCAGGACGACAGTTATCACAAGAACTTTGTTTTTTTTTTTGACAGAATATATGATTTCACTATTCGAACGTTATGCTGAGATGCCAGAACCGCTTGAAACTCAGGAAATTTTGATCCTCGGTGTAGATCGATGTTCCGTTAGATTCAGACACGCAAGACGACGTTTCACGCAAGAATTTCGTTATTTCGGATAAAATGAACGATGTCAATACGGTCACACTGACGTGAGATGCCGGAATCTTTCGAAAATCGCGACATCACGATTCTCGATGTAGATGGATGTTACGTTCGATACAGTCGTGAAAGACGAAAATTAATTCAAGGATCTCGTGTAATCGGAAATAATGACAAAACTGATAACTTTTATGTCGATCTGAGGGAGCAGAATCTTGATTTTCGGCATAGATCGAAGTCTATCGTTCGTTTCAGCTGTCTGAAACGACGTTCACCGTGAGAATTTTGTATTGTCAAGCAAAATAAGAGATTTTGGCAGGTTTAAAGTTAGCTTAGGTTTTCAATTCTCACAAAACTCAAGACATTTCGATTCTCGTCGGAGAATGATGTTTCTTTCAATACACTCGTGCAAAATGACCATTATCGCGAGAAATTCGTTTTTTAAGATTAAATGAAGGATTTTGACACTCTCAGGTCAGGCCGAGATGCCAGAATCGCTCAGAGCACGCAAAATCTTAATTCACAGCCTAGATTGAAGTTCCGTTCGGTGCAGCCGTGCAAAACGACGATCGACGGAAGAATATCGTGTTTTCGAGCAAAATGAACGATATTGGCACGTTTAAAGTGAGTAGAGATGCCAAAACCACTCGGAACTCAAGACATCTCGATACTCGACGTCTATCAAAATTCCGTTCGTTGCAACTGTTCGAAACGACGTTTAGCGCCAGAAGTTACTCTTTTTGGTCGGAATAAACCATTTTAACACGCTCAACATGTCCCGAGTCGCCAGAATCGTACGAAACTCGGTACATCTCGATTTTAGGTGGAGATCGATGTTTTTTCCAATACGGCCGTCCGCGACGACAGTTATCGCGAGAATTTCGTTTTATTTTGACAAAATGAATAATTTCTCCACATTTACGTTGAGATGAGATGCTAGAACCGCTCGAAACTCGAGACATCTGGAATTTCGGTTTGAATCGATGTTTCGTTCGATAGCGCTGTGTAAGACGACGTTTATGGCAAAAACTTCAATTATTGGACAAAATAAAGTATTTCGACATTTTTACGTTGAGCTAAGATGCCACAACTCATCGAAACTCGGCATATCTCGCCTCTCGTTGTAGATCGATAATTCGTTCGATACAGTTATGCAAAACAATGATCATCGCCAGAATTTTGTGATTTAGGATGAAATGGAAGATTTTGACACTTTTATGTCAGGCCGATACGCCAGAATCGCTCGAAACATAAAGAATCTCGATTCTCGGTGTAGATGGATGTTTCGTTTAATCCAAGTGTGCGACACAAAAGCAAATGTAAGAATTCCATGTGATCGGAAAAAATGACAAATTCAGACACTT
The DNA here is from genome assembly GCA_949699805.1 of Tromatobia lineatoria. Classification (NCBI taxonomy): domain Eukaryota; kingdom Metazoa; phylum Arthropoda; class Insecta; order Hymenoptera; family Ichneumonidae; genus Tromatobia; species Tromatobia lineatoria. The sequence goes on from OX453034.1 coordinate 7,128,089, forward strand.
TTATGTCGAACTGAGATGCGAAGTCCGCCTGAAACACGCGGAATCCCTAATTTCAGCAGAGATCGAACTTTTTCGTTCGACTCAGCTGTCTGAAACGACATTCAACGTGAGCATTTCGTATTTTCAGGGAAAATGAAAGATTATGACACGTTTGAAGTTAGCTTAAATGTACGATTCTCCCAAAACTCAAGACATTTCGATTCTCGTCGGAGAATGATGTTTCGTTCAATACACTCGTGGAAAAGGACCATTATCGCAAGAAATTCGTTTTTTAAGATAAAATTAAGGATTTTGACACTCTCAGGTCAGGCCGCGATACCAGAATCGCTCAGAACACACAAAATCTAGAATCGCAGCGTAGATCGAACTGTCGTTCGGAACAGCTGTGCAAAACGACGAACAACGGAAGAATATCGCGTTTTCGGGCAAAACGAACGATTGTGACACGTTACAAGTTAGTAGAGATTCTGAAACCGATCGGAACTCGAGATATCTCCATACTCGACGTCAATCGGAATTTCGTTTGATACAACTGTCCGAAACGACGTTTACCGCCAGAATTCCGTCTTTTTGGGCGAAATTAACCATTTTGACGCGCTCAACATGTGCCGAGTCGCAAGAATCATACGAAATTCGGTACATCTCGATTTTGAGTGGAGATCGATGTTTCTTTCAATACGGCCGTCCGGGACGACAATTATCGCGAGAACTTTGTTTGATTTGGACAAAACTCAAGACATTTCGGTTCTCGTCGGGGATTGAAGTATCGTTCAATACACTCGTGCAAAATAACCATTATCGCAAGAAATTCGTTTTTCAAGATAAAATGAAGGATTTTGACACTCTCAGGCCAGACCGAAATGCCAGAATCGCTCAATACACGTAAAATCTTTATTCGCAGCCTAGATTGAAGTTCCGTTCGGTGCAGCTATGCAAAACGACGATCGACGGAAGAATATCGCGTTTTCGGGCGAAATGAACGATTGTGACACGTTTAAAGTTAGAAGAGATTCCGAAACGACTCGGAACTCAAGACATCTCTATACTTGACGTCGATCGAAATTTCGTTCGATACTACTGTTCGAAACGACGTTTAGCGCCAGAATTCCATGTTTTTGGGCAAAGTGAACGATTTTGACACGCTCATCATGTGCTGAGATGCCGGAATTGTACCGAACTCGGTACATCTCGCTTTTCGGTGTAGATCGATGTTTCTTTCGATACACACGTGCAAGTAGACGATTATCGCAGAAACTTTGTTATTTTGGACAAAGTGAATGAATTCAACACTTTCACGTTAAGCTGAGATTCTAGAATCGCTCGAAACTCGGGACATCTCGATCCTCGGTGTAGAACGATGTTCCGTTAGATTCAGACATGCAAGACGCCGTTTCACGCAAGAATTTTGTTATTTCGTATAAAATGAACGATGTCAATACGGTCACACTGACGTGAGATGCCGGAATCTTTTGAAACTCGCGACATCACTATTCTCGATGTAGATGGATGTTACGTTCGATACAGTCGTGGAAGACGAAAATTAATTTAAGGATCTCGTGTAATCGGAAATAATAACAAAACTGAAAACTTTTATGTCGATCTGAGGGAGCAAAATCCCGATTTTAGGCATAGATCGAAGTCTATCGTTCGTTTCAGCTGTCTGAAACGACGTTCAACGTGAGAATTTTGTATTGTCAAGCAAAATAAGAGATTTTGACAGGTTCAAAGTTAGCTTAGGTTTTCGATTCTCACAAAACTCAAGACATTTCGATTCTCGTCGGAGAATGATGTTTCTTTCAATACACTCGTGCAAAATGACCATTATCGCGAGGAATTTGTTTTTTAAGATTAAATGAAGGATTTTGACACTCTCAGGTCAGGCCGAGATGCCAGAATCGCTCAGAGCACGCAAAATCTTAATTCACAGCCTAGATTGAAGTTCCGTTCGGTGCAGCCGTGCAAAACGACGACCGACGGAAGAATATCGTGTTTTCGGGCAAAATAAACGATATTGACACGTTTAAAGTGAGTAGAGATGCCGAAACCACTCGGAACTCAAGACATCTCGATACTCGACGTCTATCAAAATTCCATTCGTTGCAACTGTTCGAAACGACGTTTAGCGCCAGAAGTTACTCTTTTTGGGTGGAATAAACCATTTTGACACGCTCAACATGTGCCGAGTCGCCAGAATCGTACGAAACTCGGCACATCTCGATTTTAAGTGGAGATCGATGTTTTTCCCAATACGGCCGTCCGCGACGACAATTATCGCGAGAACTTTCTTTTATTTCGACAAAATGAATGATTTCTCCACATTTACGTTGAGATGAGATGCTAGAATCGCTCGAAACTCGAGACATCTGGAATTTCGGTTTGAATCGATGTTTCGTTCGATAGCGCTGTGTAAGACGACGTTTATGGCAAAAACTTCAATTATTGGAAAAAATAAAGTATTTCGACATTTTTACGTTGAGCTAAGAGGCCACAACCGATCGAAACTCGGCATATCTCGCCTCTCGTTGTAGATCGATAATTCGTTCAATACAGTTTTGCAAAACAATGATCATCGCCAGGATTTCGTGATTTAGGATAAAATGGAAGATTTTGACACTTTTATGTCGGGCCGATGCGCCAGAATCGCTCGAAACATAAAGAATATCGATTCTCGGTGTAGATGGATGTTTCGTTTAATCCAAGTGGGCGACACAAAAGCAAATGTAAGAATTCCATGTGATCGGAAAAAATGACAAATTCAGACACTTTCATGTCGAACTGAGATGCGAAGTCCGCCTGAAACACGTGGAATCCCTATTTTCGGCAGAGATCGAACTTTTTCGTTCGACTTAGCTGTGTAAAACGACATTCAACGTGAGCATTTCGTTTTTTCAGGCAAAATGAAAGATTGTGACACGTTTAAAGTTAGCTCAGATGTACGATTCTCCCAAAACTCAAGACATTTTGATTCTCGTCGGAGAATTATGTTTTGTTCAATACAGTCGTGCAAAAGGACCATTATCGCAAGAAATTCGTTTTTTAAGATAAAATGAAGGATTTTGACACTCTCAGGTCAGGCCGCGATACCAGAATCGCTCAGAACACACAAAATCTAGAATCGCAGCGTAGATCGAACTGTCGTTCGGAACAGCTGTGCAAAACGACGAACAACGGAAGAATATCGTTTTTTCAGGCAAAATGAACGATTGTGACACTTTAAAGTTAGTAGAGATTCCGAAACCGATCGGAACTCGGGACATCTCCATACTCGACGTCAATCGGAATTTCGTTCGATACAACTGTCCGAAACGACGTTTAGCGCCAGAATTCCAGGTGTAGATCGATGTTCCTTCCGATACACACGTGCAAATCGACGATTATCGCAGAAACTTCGATATTTTGGACAAAGTGAATGAATCCAACACTTTCACGTTAAGCTGAGATGCTAGAATCGCTCGAAACTCGGGACATCTGGATTTTCGTTGTAGATGGATGTTTTGCTTGCCTTAACTATGCAAGACGACGTTTAACGAGAGAATTCTGTGATTCCGGTGTAAATAAACAATTCTAATGCGTAAACGTTAAGCTGAGATGCCAGAATTGCTCGGAACGCGAGACGTCTCAATTTGCTTTGTAGATCGATGTTTTATTTGATACGGCCGTCCAGGACGACAGTTATCACAAGAACTTTGTTTTTTTTTTGACAGAATATATGATTTCACTATTCGAACGTTATGCTGAGATGCCAGAACCGCTTGAAACTCAGGAAATTTTGATCCTCGGTGTAGATCGATGTTCCGTTAGATTCAGACATGCAAGACGACGTTTCACGCAAGAATTTCGTTATTTCGGATAAAATGAACGATGTCAATACGGTCACACTGACGTGAGATGCCGGAATATTTCGAAACTCGCGACATCACGATTCTCGATGTAGATGGATGTTACGTTCGATACAGTCGTGAAAGACGAAAATTAATTCAAGGATCTCGTGTAATCGGAAATAATGACAAAACTGATAACTTTTATGTCGATCTGAGGGAGCAGAATCTTGATTTTCGGCATAGATCGAAGTCTATCGTTCGTTTCAGCTGTCTGAAACGACGTTCACCGTGAGAATTTTGTATTGTCAAGCAAAATAAGAGATTTTGGCAGGTTTAAAGTTAGCTTAGGTTTTCAATTCTCACAAAACTCAAGACATTTCGATTCTCGTCGGAGAATGATGTTTCTTTCAATACACTCGTGCAAAATGACCATTATCGCGAGAAATTCGTTTTTTAAGATTAAATGAAGGATTTTGACACTCTCAGGTCAGGCCGAGATGCCAGAATCGCTCAGAGCACGCAAAATCTTAATTCACAGCCTAGATTAAAGTTCCGTTCGGTGCAGCCGTGCAAAACGACGATCGACGGAAGAATATCGTGTTTTCGAGCAAAATGAACGATATTGGCACGTTTAAAGTGAGTAGAGATGCCAAAACCACTCGGAACTCAAGACATCTCGATACTCGACGTCTATCAAAATTCCGTTCGTTGCAACTGTTCGAAACGACGTTTAGCGCCAGAAGTTACTCTTTTTGGTCGGAATAAACCATTTTAACACGCTCAACATGTCCCGAGTCGCCAGAATCGTACGAAACTCGGTACATCTCGATTTTAGGTGGAGATCGATGTTTTTTCCAATACGGCCGTCCGCGACGACAGTTATCGCGAGAATTTCGTTTTATTTTGACAAAATGAATAATTTCTCCACATTTACGTTGAGATGAGATGCTAGAACCGCTCGAAACTCGAGACATCTGGAATTTCGGTTTGAATCGATGTTTCGTTCGATAGCGCTGTGTAAGACGACGTTTATGGCAAAAACTTCAATTATTGGACAAAATAAAGTATTTCGACATTTTTACGTTGAGCTAAGATGCCACAACTCATCGAAACTCGGCATATCTCGCCTCTCGTTGTAGATCGATAATTCGTTCGATACAGTTATGCAAAACAATGATCATCGCCAGAATTTTGTGATTTAGGATGAAATGGAAGATTTTGACACTTTTATGTCAGGCCGATACGCCAGAATCGCTCGAAACATAAAGAATCTCGATTCTCGGTGTAGATGGATGTTTCGTTTAATCCAAGTGTGCGACACAAAAGCAAATGTAAGAATTCCATGTGATCGGAAAAAATGACAAATTCAGACACTTTTATGTCGAACTGAGATGCGAAGTCCGCCTGAAACACGCGGAATCCCTAATTTCAGCAGAGATCGAACTTTTTCGTTCGACTCAGCTGTCTGAAACGACATTCAACGTGAGCATTTCGTATTTTCAGGGAAAATGAAAGATTATGACACGTTTGAAGTTAGCTTAAATGTACGATTCTCCCAAAACTCAAGACATTTCGATTCTCGTCGGAGAATGATGTTTCGTTCAATACACTCGTGGAAAAGGACCATTATCGCAAGAAATTCGTTTTTTAAGATAAAATTGAGGATTTTGACACTCTCAGGTCAGGCCGCGATACCAGAATCGCTCAGAACACACAAAATCTAGAATCGCAGCGTAGATCGAACTGTCGTTCGGAACAGCTGTGCAAAACGACGAACAACGGAAGAATATCGCGTTTTCGGGCAAAACGAACGATTGTGACACGTTACAAGTTAGTAGAGATTCTGAAACCGATCGGAACTCGAGATATCTCCATACTCGACGTCAATCGGAATTTCGTTTGATACAACTGTCCGAAACGACGTTTACCGCCAGAATTCCGTCTTTTTGGGCGAAATTAACCATTTTGACGCGCTCAACATGTGCCGAGTCGCAAGAATCATACGAAATTCGGTACATCTCGATTTTGAGTGGAGATCGATGTTTCTTTCAATACGGCCGTCCGGGACGACAATTATCGCGAGAACTTTGTTTGATTTGGACAAAACTCAAGACATTTCGGTTCTCGTCGGGGATTGAAGTATCGTTCAATACACTCGTGCAAAATAACCATTATCGCAAGAAATTCGTTTTTCAAGATAAAATGAAGGATTTTGACACTCTCAGGCCAGACCGAAATGCCAGAATCGCTCAATACACGTAAAATCTTTATTCGCAGCCTAGATTGAAGTTCCGTTCGGTGCAGCTATGCAAAACGACGATCGACGGAAGAATATCGCGTTTTCGGGCGAAATGAACGATTGTGACACGTTTAAAGTTAGAAGAGATTCCGAAACGACTCGGAACTCAAGACATCTCTATACTTGACGTCGATCGAAATTTCGTTCGATACTACTGTTCGAAACGACGTTTAGCGCCAGAATTCCATGTTTTTGGGCAAAGTGAACGATTTTGACACGCTCATCATGTGCCGAGATGCCGGAATTGTACCGAACTCGGTACATCTCGCTTTTCGGTGTAGATCGATGTTCCTTTCGATACACACGTGCAAGTCGACGATTATCGCAGAAACTTTGTTATTTTGGACAAAGTGAATGAATTCAACACTTTCACGTTAAGCTGAGATGCTAGAATCGCTCGAAACTCGGGACATCTCGATCCTCGGTGTAGAACGATGTTCCGTTAGATTCAGACATGCAAGACGCCGTTCCACGCAAGAATTTTGTTATTTCGTATAAAATGAACGATGTCAATACGGTCACACTGACGTGAGATGCCGGAATCTCTTGAAACTCGCGACATCACTATTCTCGATGTAGATGGATGTTACGTCCGATACAGTCGTGAAAGACGAAAATTAATTTAAGGATCTCGTGTAATCGGAAATAATAACAAAACTGAAAACTTTTATGTCGATCTGAGGGAGCAAAATCCCGATTTTAGGCATAGATCGAAGTCTATCGTTCGTTTCAGCTGTCTGAAACGACGTTCAACGTGAGAATTTTGTATTGTCAAGCAAAATAAGAGATTTTGACAGGTTCAAAGTTAGCTTAGGTTTTCGATTCTCACAAAACTCAAGACATTTCGATTCTCGTCGGAGAATGATATTTCTTTCAATACACTCGTGCAAAATGACCATTATCGCGAGGAATTCGTTTTTTAAGATTAAATGAAGGATTTTGACACTCTCAGGTCAGGCCGAGATGCCAGAATCGCTCAGAGCACGCAAAATCTTAATTCACAGCCTAGATTGAAGTTCCGTTCGGTGCAGCCGTGCAAAACGACGACCGACGGAAGAATATCGTGTTTTCGGGCAAAATAAACGATATTGACACGTTTAAAGTGAGTAGAGATGCCGAAACCACTCGGAACTCAAGACATCTCGATACTCGACGTCTATCAAAATTCCATTCGTTGCAACTGTTCGAAACGACGTTTAGCGCCAGAAGTTACTCTTTTTGGGTGGAATAAACCATTTTGACACGCTCAACATGTGCCGAGTCGCCAGAATCGTACGAAACTCGGCACATCTCGATTTTAAGTCGAGATCGATGTTTTTCCCAATACGGCCGTCCGCGACGACAATTATCGCGAGAACTTTCTTTTATTTCGACAAAATGAATGATTTCTCCACATTTACGTTGAGATGAGATGCTAGAATCGCTCGAAACTCGAGGCATCTGGAATTTCGGTTTGAATCGATGTTTCGTTCGATAGCGCTGTGTAAGACGACGTTTATGGCAAAAACTTCAATTATTGGAAAAAATAAAGTATTTCGACATTTTTACGTTGAGCTAAGAGGCCACAACCGATCGAAACTCGGCATATCTCGCCTCTCGTTGTAGATCGATAATTCGTTCAATACAGTTTTGCAAAACAATGATCATCGCCAGGATTTCGTGATTTAGGATAAAATGGAAGATTTTGACACTTTTATGTCGGGCCGATGCGCCAGAATCGCTCGAAACATAAAGAATATCGATTCTCGGTGTAGATGGATGTTTCGTTTAATCCAAGTGTGCGACACAAAAGCAAATGTAAGAATTCCATGTGATCGAAAAAAATGACAAATTCAGACACTTTCATGTCGAACTGAGATGCGAAGTCCGCCTGAAACACGTGGAATCCCTATTTTCGGCAGAGATCGAACTTTTTCGTTCGACTTAGCTGTCTAAAACGACATTCAACGTGAGCATTTCGTTTTTTCAGGCAAAATGAAAGATTGTGACACGTTTAAAGTTAGCTCAGATGTACGATTCTCCCAAAACTCAAGACATTTTGATTCTCGTCGGAGAATTATGTTTTGTTCAATACAGTCGTGCAAAAGGACCATTATCGCAAGAAATTCGTTTTTTAAGATAAAATGAAGGATTTTGACACTCTCAGGTCAGGCCGCGATACCAGAATCGCTCAGAACACACAAAATCTAGAATCGCAGCGTAGATCGAACTGTCGTTCGGAACAGCTGTGCAAAACGACGAACAACGGAAGAATATCGTTTTTTCAGGCAAAATGAACGATTGTGACACTTAAAAGTTAGTAGAGATTCCGAAACCGATCGGAACTCGGGACATCTCCATACTCGACGTCAATCGGAATTTCGTTCGATACAACTGTCCGAAACGACGTTTAGCGCCAGAATTCCAGGTGTAGATCGATGTTCCTTCCGATACACACGTGCAAATCGACGATTATCGCAGAAACTTCGATATTTTGGACAAAGTGAATGAATCCAACACTTTCACGTTAAGCTGAGATGCTAGAATCGCTCGAAACTCGGGACATCTGGATTTTCGTTGTAGATGGATGTTTTGCTTGCCTTAACTATGCAAGACGACGTTTAACGAGAGAATTCTGTGATTCCGGTGTAAATAAACAATTCTAATGCGTAAACGTTAAGCTGAGATGCCAGAATTGCTCGGAACGCGAGACGTCTCAATTTGCTTTGTAGATCGATGTTTTATTTGATACGGCCGTCCAGGACGACAGTTATCACAAGAACTTTGTTTTTTTTTTTGACAGAATATATGATTTCACTATTCGAACGTTATGCTGAGATGCCAGAACCGCTTGAAACTCAGGAAATTTTGATCCTCGGTGTAGATCGATGTTCCGTTAGATTCAGACATGCAAGACGACGTTTCACGCAAGAATTTCGTTATTTCGGATAAAATGAACGATGTCAATACGGTCACACTGACGTGAGATGCCGGAATCTTTCGAAACTCGCGACATCACGATTCTCGATGTAGATGGATGTTACGTTCGATACAGTCGTGAAAGACGAAAATTAATTCAAGGATCTCGTGTAATCGGAAATAATGACAAAACTGATAACTTTTATGTCGATCTGAGGGAGCAGAATCTTGATTTTCGGCATAGATCGAAGTCTATCGTTCGTTTCAGCTGTCTGAAACGACGTTCACCGTGAGAATTTTGTATTGTCAAGCAAAATAAGAGATTTTGGCAGGTTTAAAGTTAGCTTAGGTTTTCAATTCTCACAAAACTCAAGACATTTCGATTCTCGTCGGAGAATGATGTTTCTTTCAATACACTCGTGCAAAATGACCATTATCGCGAGAAATTCGTTTTTTAAGATTAAATGAAGGATTTTGACACTCTCAGGTCAGGCCGAGATGCCAGAATCGCTCAGAGCACGCAAAATCTTAATTCACAGCCTAGATTAAAGTTCCGTTCGGTGCAGCCGTGCAAAACGACGATCGACGGAAGAATATCGTGTTTTCGAGCAAAATGAACGATATTGGCACGTTTAAAGTGAGTAGAGATGCCAAAACCACTCGGAACTCAAGACATCTCGATACTCGACGTCTATCAAAATTCCGTTCGTTGCAACTGTTCGAAACGACGTTTAGCGCCAGAAGTTACTCTTTTTGGTCGGAATAAACCATTTTAACACGCTCAACATGTCCCGAGTCGCCAGAATCGTACGAAACTCGGTACATCTCGATTTTAGGTGGAGATCGATGTTTTTTCCAATACGGCCGTCCGCGACGACAGTTATCGCGAGAATTTCGTTTTATTTTGACAAAATGAATAATTTCTCCACATTTACGTTGAGATGAGATGCTAGAACCGCTCGAAACTCGAGACATCTGGAATTTCGGTTTGAATCGATGTTTCGTTCGATAGCGCTGTGTAAGACGACGTTTATGGCAAAAACTTCAATTATTGGACAAAATAAAGTATTTCGACATTTTTACGTTGAGCTAAGATGCCACAACTCATCGAAACTCGGCATATCTCGCCTCTCGTTGTAGATCGATAATTCGTTCGATACAGTTATGCAAAACAATGATCATCGCCAGAATTTTGTGATTTAGGATGAAATGGAAGATTTTGACACTTTTATGTCAGGCCGATACGCCAGAATCGCTCGAAACATAAAGAATCTCGATTCTCGGTGTAGATGGATGTTTCGTTTAATCCAAGTGTGCGACACGAAAGCAAATGTAAGAATTCCATGTGATCGGAAAAAATGACAAATTCAGAAACTTTTATGTCGAACTGAGATGCGAAGTCCGCCTGAAACACGCGGAATCCCTAATTTCAGCAGAGATCGAACTTTTTCGTTCGACTCAGCTGTCTGAAACGACATTCAACGTGAGCATTTCGTATTTTCAGGGAAAATGAAAGATTATGACACGTTTGAAGTTAGCTTAAATGTACGATTCTCCCAAAACTCAAGACATTTCGATTCTCGTCGGAGAATGATGTTTCGTTCAATACACTCGTGGAAAAGGACCATTATCGCAAGAAATTCGTTTTTTAAGATAAAATTAAGGATTTTGACACTCTCAGGTCAGGCCGCGATACCAGAATCGCTCAGAACACACAAAATCTAGAATCGCAGCGTAGATCGAACTGTCGTTCGGAACAGCTGTGCAAAACGACGAACAACGGAAGAATATCGCGTTTTCGGGCAAAACGAACGATTGTGACACGTTACAAGTTAGTAGAGATTCTGAAACCGATCGGAACTCGAGATATCTCCATACTCGACGTCAATCGGAATTTCGTTTGATACAACTGTCCGAAACGACGTTTACCGCCAGAATTCCGTCTTTTTGGGCGAAATTAACCATTTTGACGCGCTCAACATGTGCCGAGTCGCAAGAATCATACGAAATTCGGTACATCTCGATTTTGAGTGGAGATCGATGTTTCTTTCAATACGGCCGTCCGGGACGACAATTATCGCGAGAACTTTGTTTGATTTGGACAAAACTCAAGACATTTCGGTTCTCGTCGGGGATTGAAGTATCGTTCAATACACTCGTGCAAAATAACCATTATCGCAAGAAATTCGTTTTTCAAGATAAAATGAAGGATTTTGACACTCTCAGGCCAGACCGAAATGCCAGAATCGCTCAATACACGTAAAATCTTTATTCGCAGCCTAGATTGAAGTTCCGTTCGGTGCAGCTATGCAAAACGACGATCGACGGAAGAATATCGCGTTTTCGGGCGAAATGAACGATTGTGACACGTTTAAAGTTAGAAGAGATTCCGAAACGACTCGGAACTCAAGACATCTCTATACTTGACGTCGATCGAAATTTCGTTCGATACTACTGTTCGAAACGACGTTTAGCGCCAGAATTCCATGTTTTTGGGCAAAGTGAACGATTTTGACACGCTCATCATGTGCCGAGATGCCGGAATTGTACCGAACTCGGTACATCTCGCTTTTCGGTGTAGATCGATGTTCCTTTCGATACACACGTGCAAGTCGACGATTATCGCAGAAACTTTGTTATTTTGGACAAAGTGAATGAATTCAACACTTTCACGTTAAGCTGAGATGCTAGAATCGCTCGAAACTCGGGACATCTCGATCCTCGGTGTAGAACGATGTTCCGTTAGATTCAGACATGCAAGACGCCGTTCCACGCAAGAATTTTGTTATTTCGTATAAAATGAACGATGTCAATACGGTCACACTGACGTGAGATGCCGGAATCTCTTGAAACTCGCGACATCACTATTCTCGATGTAGATGGATGTTACGTCCGATACAGTCGTGAAAGACGAAAATTAATTTAAGGATCTCGTGTAATCGGAAATAATAACAAAACTGAAAACTTTTATGTCGATCTGAGGGAGCAAAATCCCGATTTTAGGCATAGATCGAAGTCTATCGTTCGTTTCAGCTGTCTGAAACGACGTTCAACGTGAGAATTTTGTATTGTCAAGCAAAATAAGAGATTTTGACAGGTTCAAAGTTAGCTTAGGTTTTCGATTCTCACAAAACTCAAGACATTTCGATTCTCGTCGGAGAATGATATTTCTTTCAATACACTCGTGCAAAATGACCATTATCGCGAGGAATTCGTTTTTTAAGATTAAATGAAGGATTTTGACACTCTCAGGTCAGGCCGAGATGCCAGAATCGCTCAGAGCACGCAAAATCTTAATTCACAGCCTAGATTGAAGTTCCGTTCGGTGCAGCCGTGCAAAACGACGACCGACGGAAGAATATCGTGTTTTCGGGCAAAATAAACGATATTGACACGTTTAAAGTGAGTAGAGATGCCGAAACCACTCGGAACTCAAGACATCTCGATACTCGACGTCTATCAAAATTCCATTCGTTGCAACTGTTCGAAACGACGTTTAGCGCCAGAAGTTACTCTTTTTGGGTGGAATAAACCATTTTGACACGCTCAACATGTGCCGAGTCGCCAGAATCGTACGAAACTCGGCACATCTCGATTTTAAGTGGAGATCGATGTTTTTCCCAATACGGCCGTCCGCGACGACAATTATCGCGAGAACTTTCTTTTATTTCGACAAAATGAATGATTTCTCCACATTTACTTCGAGATGAGATGCTAGAATCGCTCGAAACTCGAGACATCTGGAATTTCGGTTTGAATCGATGTTTCGTTCGATAGCGCTGTGTAAGACGACGTTTATGGCAAAAACTTCAATTATTGGAAAAAATAAAGTATTTCGACATTTTTACGTTGAGCTAAGAGGCCACAACCGATCGAAACTCGGCATATCTCGCCTCTCGTTGTAGATCGATAATTCGTTCAATACAGTTTTGCAAAACAATGATCATCGCCAGGATTTCGTGATTTAGGATAAAATGGAAGATTTTGACACTTTTATGTCGGGCCGATGCGCCAGAATCGCTCGAAACATAAAGAATATCGATTCTCGGTGTAGATGGATGTTTCGTTTAATCCAAGTGTGCGACACAAAAGCAAATGTAAGAATTCCATGTGATCGGAAAAAATGACAAATTCAGACACTTTCATGTCGAACTGAGATGCGAAGTCCGCCTGAAACACGTGGAATCCCTATTTTCGGCAGAGATCGAACTTTTTCGTTCGACTTAGCTGTCTAAAACGACATTCAACGTGAGCATTTCGTTTTTTCAGGCAAAATGAAAGATTGTGACACGGTTAAAGTTAGCTCAGATGTACGATTCTCCCAAAACTCAAGACATTTTGATTCTCGTCGGAGAATTATGTTTTGTTCAATACAGTCGTGCAAAAGGACCATTATCGCAAGAAATTCGTTTTTTAAGATAAAATGAAGGATTTTGACACTCTCAGGTCAGGCCGCGATACCAGAATCGCTCAGAACACACAAAATCTAGAATCGCAGCGTAGATCGAACTGTCGTTCGGAACAGCTGTGCAAAACGACGAACAACGGAAGAATATCGTTTTTTCAGGCAAAATGAACGATTGTGACACTTTAAAGTTAGTAGAGATTCCGAAACCGATCGGAACTCGGGACATCTCCATACTCGACGTCAATCGGAATTTCGTTCGATACAACTGTCCGAAACGACGTTTAGCGCCAGAATTCCAGGTGTAGATCGATGTTCCTTCCGATACACACGTGCAAATCGACGATTTTCGCAGAAACTTCGATATTTTGGACAAAGTGAATGAATCCAACACTTTCACGTTAAGCTGAGATGCTAGAATCGCTCGAAACTCGGGACATCTGGATTTTCGTTGTAGATGGATGTTTTGCTTGCCTTAACTATGCAAGACGACGTTTAACGAAAGAATTCTGTGATTCCGGTGTAAATAAACAATTCTAATGCGTAAACGTTAAGCTGAGATGCCAGAATTGCTCGGAACGCGAGACGTCTCAATTTGCTTTGTAGATCGATGTTTTATTTGATACGGCCGTCCAGGACGACAGTTATCACAAGAACTTTGTTTTTTTTTTGACAGAATATATGATTTCACTATTCGAACGTTATGCTGAGATGCCAGAACCGCTTGAAACTCAGGAAATTTTGATCCTCGGTGTAGATCGATGTTCCGTTAGATTCAGACATGCAAGACGACGTTTCACGCAAGAATTTCGTTATTTCGGATAAAATGAACGATGTCAATACGGTCACACTGACGTGAGATGCCGGAATCTTTCGAAACTCGCGACATCACGATTCTCGATGTAGATGGATGTTACGTTCGATACAGTCGTGAAAGACGAAATATAATTCAAGGATCTCGTGTAATCGGAAATAATGACAAAACTGATAACTTTTATGTCGATCTGAGGGAGCAGAATCTTGATTTTCGGCATAGATCGAAGTCTATCGTTCGTTTCAGCTGTCTGAAACGACGTTCACCGTGAGAATTTTGTATTGTCAAGCAAAATAAGAGATTTCTGCAGGTTTAAAGTTAGCTTAGGTTTTCAATTCTCACAAAACTCAAGACATTTCGATTCTCGTCGGAGAATGATGTTTCTTTCAATACACTCGTGCAAAATGACCATTATCGCGAGAAATTCGTTTTTTAAGATTAAATGAAGGATTTTGACACTCTCAGGTCAGGCCGAGATGCCAGAATCGCTCAGAGCACGCAAAATCTTAATTCACAGCCTAGATTGAAGTTCCGTTCGGTGCAGCCGTGCAAAACGACGATCGACGGAAGAATATCGTGTTTTCGAGCAAAATGAACGATATTGGCACGTTTAAAGTGAGTAGAGATGCCAAAACCACTCGGAACTCAAGACATCTCGATACTCGACGTCTATCAAAATTCCGTTCGTTGCAACTGTTCGAAACGACGTTTAGCGCCAGAAGTTACTCTTTTTGGTCGGAATAAACCATTTTAACACGCTCAACATGTCCCGAGTCGCCAGAATCGTACGAAACTCGGTACATCTCGATTTTAGGTGGAGATCGATGTTTTTTCCAATACGGCCGTCCGCGACGACAGTTATCGCGAGAATTTCGTTTTATTTTGACAAAATGAATAATTTCTCCACATTTACGTTGAGATGAGATGCTAGAACCGCTCGAAACTCGAGACATCTGGAATTTCGGTTTGAATCGATGTTTCGTTCGATAGCGCTGTGTAAGACGACGTTTATGGCAAAAACTTCAATTATTGGACAAAATAAAGTATTTCGACATTTTTACGTTGAGCTAAGATGCCACAACTCATCGAAACTCGGCATATCTCGCCTCTCGTTGTAGATCGATAATTCGTTCGATACAGTTATGCAAAACAATGATCATCGCCAGAATTTTGTGATTTAGGATGAAATGGAAGATTTTGACACTTTTATGTCAGGCCGATACGCCAGAATCGCTCGAAACATAAAGAATCTCGATTCTCGGTGTAGATGGATGTTTCGTTTAATCCAAGTGTGCGACACAAAAGCAAATGTAAGAATTCCATGTGATCGGAAAAAATGACAAATTCAGACACTTTTATGTCGAACTGAGATGCGAAGTCCGCCTGAAACACGCGGAATCCCTAATTTCAGCAGAGATCGAACTTTTTCGTCCGACTCAGCTGTCTGAAACGACATTCAACGTGAGCATTTCGTATTTTCAGGGAAAATGAAAGATTATGACACGTTTGAAGTTAGCTTAAATGTACGATTCTCCCAAAACTCAAGACATTTCGATTCTCGTCGGAGAATGATGTTTCTTTCAATACACTCGTGCAAAATGACCATTATCGCGAGGAATTCGTTTTTTAAGATTAAATGAAGGATTTTGACACTCTCAGGTCAGGCCGAGATGCCAGAATCGCTCAGAGCACGCAAAATCTTAATTCACAGCCTAGATTGAAGTTCCGTTCGGTGCAGCCGTGCAAAACGACGACCGACGGAAGAATATCGTGTTTTCGGGCAAAATAAACGATATTGACACGTTTAAAGTGAGTAGAGATGCCGAAACCACTCGGAACTCAAGACATCTCGATACTCGACGTCTATCAAAATTCCATTCGTTGCAACTGTTCGAAACGACGTTTAGCGCCAGAAGTTACTCTTTTTGGGTGGAATAAACCATTTTGACACGCTCAATGTTACGTCCTGGGAGTTGAAATTGTGTTTTTAAAAACTATACGCATACTCGCACGGAGGACGATCGACAGATCAACAAAGGGTGGTCTCTCGTTTAAGCAGGAATGCGCCCACTAAGGATAGAGACCGCGTCTGATTCGGATAATTATTGTGTGTGGATATAAGATATTATATACTAATCTTACCTTTCTTCTTCTTTTCCAGGTGCTGATCGAGGATTCCAACAACGAAACGAGCGGATGAGCGTAGCGGGTTGAATCAGTTGATGGTGATGATGGGTATCTCCTTTACGATCACGATATCGTCCTCCTCTTCGGTTGAAGATGACTCAGGTTCGTCAACAGATACTGGCTCGACCAAGGTGAGGAGATCCGATGGAAGCGACGCGGAGTTCAACAAAAACCAGCAATCCACGAGTTTAACGACTTTGTAATTAAAACGTTCGACTGAGCGCACTCTTGGCTTAGAAAAAGATGGTTCAGGGATCACAGAGTCTTTTATGACGGCTTGAAGAGCCTTTAACAAATTGATAGTTGAGCTAGGTTTGTTATGTCCACGTGGACGTCCGGCAATGGCACACGCGATGGCCAAAGAACGACGAAGCTGAAATTTGTATCCACCACGACGTCTGCCCATCTGAACTTGAATATATTATAAAAGGTAGTGTATACTAAGAAAGGAAAGAGAAATAATGGTTGCGATGGAAAGGAGTGAGTCACGTGCATGCAGTTGCACAGTAGACTCGACGGAATGACCCGAGTGCAGGTATTTGCACGAAGGGACGCTTTCAGGTAAGGAGTCACGAGGGAAATGGAATATTCAAGATCTCTGAGACTCGATGAATGACTTTTAGGAAACTTCGCGAAAGAAAACACAGGTAAGTTATACTTAATAATTCGAAATAAGATTATTATTCAAACTTTTAATTTGGTTACACTTTTCACTAATATTTATTTTTCCTTCAACATTTGTTTCAGGTAATTTATTAATTACGCGTAACTTTGACGCGGAGCCCCGAGACTTACGTGATAAACGTATTACACTTTGACACTTAACGAGACTACTACAACTGTTACTCGACCGATGCGCAGGGTACGGCGGATACGCAGAGAGTGTTGCCCGTTCAGAGGTGACGCGTGGACTGATTCTTCAGGAACTGACGCCCGGAGCGTCTGCCTTGCTTTTTATGCAGTGGGGAGAGTGACGCTATCCCCACCCCTCTCTTTGCGTATGCGCTGGCTGCACGTGGCTTATCTCAAGCGACGCCAGACTCGCTTAGCGTAAGTTCATTGTTTAAATATTCGGTAACAACAATTCATGGAATCCGAACAAAGGTCCAGTGAAAGTTGATATTAACATCCTTTATAGAGGATGATCAATCTGATTGGAATGTTCTTTGTTCCTTTGTTTCAGAGTTCCAGTCATCATTGCTATTCACAGGATATTCTTAATAATTATTAGTTATTGATTTCTTAATATTAATAAACATTATCATTGTTAATGTCTTATATTAATTTATGTAAAGTTTTGTTATTTTGTAAAATAGATTCATGAGTAAGCAGATATTCTATTTATTATTAATTATGGTAATAATTTGTTATCTGTATTATTTGTATGATTCTGATTAATCGTGGATTTAATACATTTGAATGTTAATTAGAGTATTTCATGTTATGTATTTTAACTATTGTCATGTACAATGTTGAATATTAATTTATGACGAATATTTGTGAATATTTTTATATTAATATTAATGATAGTATAAAATATTTTATAATAAAATAATGTTTGCAATTATGAATTATTGATTAAAATTATGATTTTATAATCATTCTAAACAAGAATATATCTAGAATATTATTTTGTAACTATTCTTACTTATTCTAACTTACTTCCATTGCCCATACTTTGTCCTTTTCTCACTCATGCATCCATACCACTTTCACTTTCACTGTACTCTGCTCTTTTACCTTTGCACTACACAACGCTGAGTCAGTTGTTTTTCAGTGATGTTAACGACGTGGCAGGTAGCAGGACTTTGGCGTTGCTAATGCTTGGTGATGAGTCCTAGGTGAGTAAGGCATGACTAATTTGTTTTGATGCTCGGCTGTAGGCGACGCGCTGGAGTGGGTCAACAGCGCGTGGCTGGTCAGCTGTAGCGTTGAGTGGCAGTAGGTAGGGCCCGTCCGCAGCTGTGTGTGATCAGACCGCGCGGCGTCGTACCTCGATGATGCTTAGCTGTGGCGCTCAGCTGTTACTACTGCAGGGCCGTAGCTAGCGAAAATTTTGATGGGCGATCCTACGACGTAACATCAACATGTGCCGAGTCGCCAGAATCGTACGAAACTCGGCACATCTCGATTTTAAGTGGAGATCGATGTTTTTCCCAATACGGCCGTCCGCGACGACAATTATCGCGAGAACTTTCTCTTATTTCGACAAAATGAATGATTTCTCCACATTTACGTTGAGATGAGATGCTAGAATCGCTCGAAACTCGAGACATCTGGAATTTCGGTTTGAATCGATGTTTCGTTCGATAGCGCTGTGTAAGACGACGTTTATGGCAAAAACTTCAATTATTGGACAAAATAAAGTATTTCGACATTTTTACGTTGAGCTAAGATGCCACAACTCATCGAAACTCGGCATATCTCGCCTCTCGTTGTAGATCGATAATTCGTTCGATACAGTTATGCAAAACAATGATCATCGCCAGAATTTTGTGATTTAGGATGAAATGGAAGATTTTGACACTTTTATGTCAGGCCGATACGCCAGAATCGCTCGAAACATAAAGAATCTCGATTCTCGGTGTAGATGGATGTTTCGTTTAATCCAAGTGTGCGACACCAAAGCAAATGTAAGAGTTCCATGTGATCGGAAAAAATGACAAATTCAGACACTTTTATGTCGAACTGAGATGCGAAGTCCGCCTGAAACACGCGGAATCCCTAATTTCAGCAGAGATCGGACTTTTTCGTTCGACTCAGCTGTCTGAAACGACATTCAACGTGAGCATTTCGTATTTTCAGGGAAAATGAAAGATTATGACACGTTTGAAGTTAGCTTAAATGTACGATTCTCCCAAAACTCAAGACATTTCGATTCTCGTCGGAGAATGATGGAAACGAAAGTTCAATACACTCGTGGAAAAGGACCATTATCGCAAGAAATTCGTTTTTTAAGATAAAATTGAGGATTTTGACACTCTCAGGTCAAGCCGAGATGCCAGAATCACTCAGAACACGTAAAATCTAGAATCGCAGCGTAGATCGAACTGTCGTTCGAAACAGCTGTGCAAAACGACGAACAACGGAAGAATATCGTGTTTTCGGGCAAAATGAACGATTGTGACACGTTAAAAGTTAGTAGAGATTCTGAAACCGATCGGAACTCGAGACATCTCCATACTCGACGTCAATCGGAATTTCGTTCGATACAATTGTCCGAAACGACGTTTAGCGCCAGAATTCCGTCTTTTTGGGCAAAATAAACCATTTTATCACGCTCAACATGTGCCGAGTCGCAAGAATCATACGAAATTCGGTACATCTCGATTTTAAGTAGAGATTGATGTTTCTTTCAATACGGCCGTCCGGGACGACAATTATCGCGAGAACTTTGTTTTATTTGGACAAAACTCAAGACATTTCGGTTTTCGTCGGGGATTGAAGTATCGTTCAATACACTCGTGCAAAATAACCATTATCGCAAGAAATTCGTTTTTCAAGATAAAATGAAGGATTTTGACACTCTCAGGTCAGACCGAGATGCCAGAATCGCTCAGTACACGTAAAAACTTCATTCGCAGCCTAGACTGAAGTTCCGTTCGGTGCAGCTATGCAAAACGGCGAACAACGGAAGAACATCGTGTTTTCGGGCAAAATGAACGATTGTGACACGTTTGAAGTTAGTAGAGATTCCGAGACCGATCGGAACTCGAGACATCTCCATACTCGACGTCAATCGGAATTTCGTTCGATACTACTGTTCGAAACGACGTTTAGCGCCAGAATTCCGTGTTTCTGGGCAGAGTGAACGATTTTGACACGCTCATCATGTGCCGAGATGCCGGAATTGTACCGAACTCGGTACATCTCGCTTTTCGGTGTAGATCGATGTTCCTTTCGATACACACGTGCAAGTCGACGATCATCGCAGAAACTTTGTTATTTTGGACAAAGTAAATGAATCCAACACTTTCACGTTAAGCTGAGATGCTAGAATCGCTCGAAACTCGGGACATCCCGATCCTCGGTGTAGAACGATGTTCCGTTAGATTCAGACATGCAAGACGCCGTTTCACGCAAGAATTTCGTTATTTCGGATAAAATGAACGATGTCAATACGGTCACACTGACGTGAGATGCCGGAATCTTTCGAAACTCGCGACATCACGATTCTCGATGTAGATGGATGTTACGTTCGATACAGTCATGATAGACGAAAATTAATTTACGGATCTCGTGTATTTGGAAATAATGACAAAATTGATAACTTTTATGTCGATCTGAGGGAGCAGAATCCCGATTTTCGGCATAGATCGAAGTCTATCGTTCGTTTCAGCTGTGTGAAACGACGTTCAACGTGAGAAATTTGTATTGTCAGGCAAAATAAGAGATTTTGACACGTTCAAAGTTAGCTTTGGTTTTTGATTCTCACAAAACTCAAGACATTTCGATTCTCGTCGGAGAATGATGTTTCTTTTAATACACTCGTGCAAAATGACCATTATCGCGAGAAATTCGTTTTTTAAGATTAAATGAAGGATTTTGACACTCTCAGGTCAGGCCGAGATGCCAGAATCGCTCAGAGCACGCAAAATCTTAATTCACAGCCTAGATTGAAGTTCCGTTCGGTGCAGCCGTGCAAAACGACGATCGACGGAAGAATATCGTGTTTTTGGGCAAAATAAACGATATTGACACGTTTAAAGTGAGTAGAGATGCCGAAACCACTCGGAACTCAAGACATCTCGATAATCGACGTCTATCAAAATTCCATTCGTTGCAACTGTTCGAAACGACGTTTAGCGCCAGAAGTTACTCTTTTTGGGTGGAATTAACCATTTTGACACGCTCAACATGTGCCGAGTCGCCAGAATCGTACGAAACTCGGCACATCTCGATTTTAAGTGGAGATCGATGTTTTTCCCAATACGGCCGTCCGCGACGACAGTTATCGCGAGAATTTCATTTTATTTTGACAAAATGAATAATTTCTCCACATTTACGTTGAGATGAGATGCTAGAACCGCTCGAAACTCGAGACATCTGGAATTTTGGTTTGAATCGATGTTTCGTTCGATAGCGCTGTGTAAGACGACGTTTATGGCAAAAACTTCAATTATTGGACAAAATAAAGTATTTCGACATTGTTACGTTGAGCTAAGATGCCACAACTCATCGAAACTCGGCATATCTCGCCTCTCGTTGTAGATCGATAATTCGTTCGATACAGTTATGCAAAACAATGATCATCGCCAGAATTTTGTGATTTAGGATGAAATGGAAGATTTTGACACTTTTATGTCAGGCCGATACGCCAGAATCGCTCGAAACATAAAGAATCTCGATTCTCGGTGTAGATGGATGTTTCGTTTAATCCAAGTGTGCGACACAAAAGCAAATGTAAGAATTCCATGTGATCGGGAAAAATGACAAATTCAGACACTTTTATGTCGAACTGAGATGCGAAGTCCGCCTGAAACACGCGGAATCCCTAATTTCAGCAGAGATCGAACTTTTTCGTTCGACTCAGCTGTCTGAAACGACATTCAACGTGAGCATTTCGTTTTTTCATGCAAAATGAAAGATTGTGACACGTTTAAAGTTGGCTCAGATGTACGATTCTCCCAAAACTCAAGACATTTTGATTCTCGTCGGAGAATGATGTTTTGTTCAATACAGTCGTGCAAAAGGACCATTATCGCAAGAAATTCGTTTTTTAAGATAAAATGAAGGATTTTGACACTCTCAGGTCAGGCCGCGATGCCAGAATCGCTCAGAACACACAAAATCTAGAATCGCAGCGTAGATCGAACTGTCGTTCGGAACAGCTGTGCAAAACGACGAACAACGGAAGAATATCGTTTTTTCAGGCAAAATGAACGATTGTGACACTTTAAAGTTAGTAGAGATTCCGAAACCGATCGGAACTCGGGACATCTCCATACTCGACGTCAATCGGAATTTCGTTCGATACAACTGTCCGAAACGACGTTTAGCGCCAGAATTCCAGGTGTAGATCGATGTTCCTTCCGATACACACGTGCAAATCGACGATTATCGCAGAAACTTCGATATTTTGGACAAAGTGAATGAATCCAACACTTTCACGTTAAGCTGAGATGCTAGAATCGCTCGAAACTCGGGACATCTGGATTTTCGTTGTAGATGGATGTTTTGCTTGCCTTAACTATGCAAGACGACGTTTAACGAAAGAATTCTGTGATTCCGGTGTAAATAAACAATTCTAATGCGTAAACGTTAAGCTGAGATGCCAGAATTGCTCGGAACGCGAGACGTCTCAATTTGCTTTGTAGATCGATGTTTTATTTGATACGGCCGTCCAGGACGACAGTTATCACAAGAACTTTGTTTTTTTTTTGACAGAATATATGATTTCACTATTCGAACGTTATGCTGAGATGCCAGAACCGCTTGAAACTCAGGAAATTTTGATCCTCGGTGTAGATCGATGTTCCGTCAGATTCAGACATGCAAGACGACGTTTCACGCAAGAATTTTGTTATTTCGGATAAAATGAACGATGTCAATACGGTCACACTGACGTGAGATGCCGGAATCTTTCGAAACTCGCGACATCACGATTCTCGATGTAGATGGATGTTACGTTCGATACAGTCGTGAAAGACGAAAATTAATTCAAGGATCTCGTGTAATCGGAAATAATGACAAAACTGATAACTTTTATGTCGATCTGAGGGAGCAGAATCTTGATTTTCGGCATAGATCGAAGTCTATCGTTCGTTTCAGCTGTCTGAAACGACGTTCACCGTGAGAATTTTGTATTGTCAAGCAAAATAAGGGATTTTGGCAGGTTTAAAGTTAGCTTAGGTTTTCAATTCTCACAAAACTCAAGACATTTCGATTCTCGTCGGAGAATGATGTTTCTTTCAATACACTCGTGCAAAATGACCATTATCGCGAGAAATTCGTTTTTTAAGATTAAATGAAGGATTTTGACACTCTCAGGTCAGGCCGAGATGCCAGAATCGCTCAGAGCACGCAAAATCTTAATTCACAGCCTAGATTGAAGTTCCGTTCGGTGCAGCCGTGCAAAACGACGATCGACGGAAGAATATCGTGTTTTCGAGCAAAATGAACGATATTGGCACGTTTAAAGTGAGTAGAGATGCCAAAACCACTCGGAACTCAAGACATCTCGATACTCGACGTCTATCAAAATTCCGTTCGTTGCAACTGTTCGAAACGACGTTTAGCGCCAGAAGTTACTCTTTTTGGTCGGAATAAACCATTTTAACACGCTCAACATGTCCCGAGTCGCCAGAATCGTACGAAACTCGGCACATCTCGATTTTAGGTGGAGATCGATGTTTTTTCCAATACGGCCGTCCGCGACGACAGTTATCGCGAGAATTTCGTTTTATTTTGACAAAATGAATAATTTCTCCACATTTACGTTGAGATGAGATGCTAGAACCGCTCGAAACTCGAGACATCTGGAATTTCGGTTTGAATCGATGTTTCGTTCGATAGCGCTGTGTAAGACGACGTTTATGGCAAAAACTTCAATTATTGGACAAAATAAAGTATTTCGACATTTTTACGTTGAGCTAAGATGCCACAACTCATCGAAACTCGGCATATCTCGCCTCTCGTTGTAGATCGATAATTCGTTCGATACAGTTATGCAAAACAATGATCATCGCCAGAATTTTGTGATTTAGGATGAAATGGAAGATTTTGACACTTTTATGTCAGGCCGATACGCCAGAATCGCTCGAAACATAAAGAATCTCGATTCTCGGTGTAGATGGATGTTTCGTTTAATCCAAGTGTGCGACACAAAAGCAAATGTAAGAATTCCATGTGATCGGAAAAAATGACAAATTCAGACACTTTTATGTCGAACTGAGATGCGAAGTCCGCCTGAAACACGCGGAATCCCTAATTTCAGCAGAGATCGAACTTTTTCGTTCGACTCAGCTGTCTGAAACGACATTCAACGTGAGCATTTCGTATTTTCAGGGAAAATGAAAGATTATGACACGTTTGAAGTTAGCTTAAATGTACGATTCTCCCAAAACTCAAGACATTTCGATTCTCGTCGGAGAATGATGTTTCGTTCAATACACTCGTGGAAAAGGACCATTATCGCAAGAAATTCGTTTTTTAAGATAAAATTAAGGATTTTGACACTCTCAGGTCAGGCCGCGATACCAGAATCGCTCAGAACACACAAAATCTAGAATCGCAGCGTAGATCGAACTGTCGTTCGGAACAGCTGTGCAAAACGACGAACAACGGAAGAATATCGCGTTTTCGGGCAAAACGAACGATTGTGACACGTTACAAGTTAGTAGAGATTCTGAAACCGATCGGAACTCGAGATATCTCCATACTCGACGTCAATCGGAATTTCGTTTGATACAACTGTCCGAAACGACGTTTACCGCCAGAATTCCGTCTTTTTGGGCGAAATTAACCATTTTGACGCGCTCAACATGTGCCGAGTCGCAAGAATCATACGAAATTCGGTACATCTCGATTTTGAGTGGAGATCGATGTTTCTTTCAATACGGCCGTCCGGGACGACAATTATCGCGAGAACTTTGTTTGATTTGGACAAAACTCAAGATATTTCGGTTCTCGTCGGGGATTGAAGTATCGTTCAATACACTCGTGCAAAATAACCATTATCGCAAGAAATTCGTTTTTCAAGATAAAATGAAGGATTTTGACACTCTCAGGCCAGACCGAAATGCCAGAATCGCTCAATACACGTAAAATCTTTATTCGCAGCCTAGATTGAAGTTCCGTTCGGTGCAGCTATGCAAAACGACGATCGACGGAAGAATATCGCGTTTTCGGGCGAAATGAACGATTGTGACACGTTTAAAGTTAGAAGAGATTCCGAAACGACTCGGAACTCAAGACATCTCTATACTTGACGTCGATCGAAATTTCGTTCGATACTACTGTTCGAAACGACGTTTAGCGCCAGAATTCCATGTTTTTGGGCAAAGTGAACGATTTTGACACGCTCATCATGTGCCGAGATGCCGGAATTGTACCGAACTCGGTACATCTCGCTTTTCGGTGTAGATCGATGTTCCTTTCGATACACACGTGCAAGTCGATGATTATCGCAGAAACTTTGTTATTTTGGACAAAGTGAATGAATTCAACACTTTCACGTTAAGCTGAGATGCTAGAATCGCTCGAAACTCGGGACATCTCGATCCTCGGTGTAGAACGATGTTCCGTTAGATTCAGACATGCAAGACGCCGTTCCACGCAAGAATTTTGTTATTTCGTATAAAATGAACGATGTCAATACGGTCACACTGACGTGAGATGCCGGAATCTCTTGAAACTCGCGACATCACTATTCTCGATGTAGATGGATGTTACGTCCGATACAGTCGTGAAAGACGAAAATTAATTTAAGGATCTCGTGTAATCGGAAATAATAACAAAACTGAAAACTTTTATGTCGATCTGAGGGAGCAAAATCCCGATTTTAGGCATAGATCGAAGTCTATCGTTCGTTTCAGCTGTCTGAAACGACGTTCAACGTGAGAATTTTGTATTGTCAAGCAAAATAAGAGATTTTGACAGGTTCAAAGTTAGCTTAGGTTTTCGATTCTCACAAAACTCAAGACATTTCGATTCTCGTCGGAGAATGATATTTCTTTCAATACACTCGTGCAAAATGACCATTATCGCGAGGAATTCGTTTTTTAAGATTAAATGAAGGATTTTGACACTCTCAGGTCAGGCCGAGATGCCAGAATCGCTCAGAGCACGCAAAATCTTAATTCACAGCCTAGATTGAAGTTCCGTTCGGTGCAGCCGTGCAAAACGACGACCGACGGAAGAATATCGTGTTTTCGGGCAAAATAAACGATATTGACACGTTTAAAGTGAGTAGAGATGCCGAAACCACTCGGAACTCAAGACATCTCGATACTCGACGTCTATCAAAATTCCATTCGTTGCAACTGTTCGAAACGACGTTTAGCGCCAGAAGTTACTCTTTTTGGGTGGAATAAACCATTTTGACACGCTCAACATGTGCCGAGTCGCCAGAATCGTACGAAACTCGGCACATCTCGATTTTAAGTGGAGATCGATGTTTTTCCCAATACGGCCGTCCGCGACGACAATTATCGCGAGAACTTTCTTTTATTTCGACAAAATGAATGATTTCTCCACATTTACTTCGAGATGAGATGCTAGAATCGCTCGAAACTCGAGACATCTGGAATTTCGGTTTGAATCGATGTTTCGTTCGATAGCGCTGTGTAAGACGACGTTTATGGCAAAAACTTCAATTATTGGAAAAAATAAAGTATTTCGACATTTTTAC
The DNA here is from genome assembly GCA_949699805.1 of Tromatobia lineatoria. Classification (NCBI taxonomy): domain Eukaryota; kingdom Metazoa; phylum Arthropoda; class Insecta; order Hymenoptera; family Ichneumonidae; genus Tromatobia; species Tromatobia lineatoria. The sequence goes on from OX453034.1 coordinate 7,154,864, forward strand.
GTTGAGCTAAGAGGCCACAACCGATCGAAACTCGGCATATCTCGCCTCTCGTTGTAGATCGATAATTCGTTCAATACAGTTTTGCAAAACAATTATCATCGCCAGGATTTCGTGATTTAGGATAAAATGGAAGATTTTGACACTTTTATGTCGGGCCGATGTGCCAGAATCGCTCGAAACATAAAGAATATCGATTCTCGGTGTAGATGGATGTTTCGTTTAATCCAAGTGTGCGACACAAAAGCAAATGTAAGAATTCCATGTGATCGGAAAAAATGACAAATTCAGACACTTTCATGTCGAACTGAGATGCGAAGTCCGCCTGAAACACGTGGAATCCCTATTTTCGGCAGAGATCGAACTTTTTCGTTCGACTTAGCTGTCTAAAACGACATTCAACGTGAGCATTTCGTTTTTTCAGGCAAAATGAAAGATTGTGACACGGTTAAAGTTAGCTCAGATGTACGATTCTCCCAAAACTCAAGACATTTTGATTCTCGTCGGAGAATTATGTTTTGTTCAATACAGTCGTGCAAAAGGACCATTATCGCAAGAAATTCGTTTTTTAAGATAAAATGAAGGATTTTGACACTCTCAGGTCAGGCCGCGATACCAGAATCGCTCAGAACACACAAAATCTAGAATCGCAGCGTAGATCGAACTGTCGTTCGGAACAGCTGTGCAAAACGACGAACAACGGAAGAATATCGTTTTTTCAGGCAAAATGAACGATTGTGACACTTTAAAGTTAGTAGAGATTCCGAAACCGATCGGAACTCGGGACATCTCCATACTCGACGTCAATCGGAATTTCGTTCGATACAACTGTCCGAAACGACGTTTAGCGCCAGAATTCCAGGTGTAGATCGATGTTCCTTCCGATACACACGTGCAAATCGACGATTTTCGCAGAAACTTCGATATTTTGGACAAAGTGAATGAATCCAACACTTTCACGTTAAGCTGAGATGCTAGAATCGCTCGAAACTCGGGACATCTGGATTTTCGTTGTAGATGGATGTTTTGCTTGCCTTAACTATGCAAGACGACGTTTAACGAAAGAATTCTGTGATTCCGGTGTAAATAAACAATTCTAATGCGTAAACGTTAAGCTGAGATGCCAGAATTGCTCGGAACGCGAGACGTCTCAATTTGCTTTGTAGATCGATGTTTTATTTGATACGGCCGTCCAGGACGACAGTTATCACAAGAACTTTGTTTTTTTTTTGACAGAATATATGATTTCACTATTCGAACGTTATGCTGAGATGCCAGAACCGCTTGAAACTCAGGAAATTTTGATCCTCGGTGTAGATCGATGTTCCGTTAGATTCAGACATGCAAGACGACGTTTCACGCAAGAATTTCGTTATTTCGGATAAAATGAACGATGTCAATACGGTCACACTGACGTGAGATGCCGGAATCTTTCGAAACTCGCGACATCACGATTCTCGATGTAGATGGATGTTACGTTCGATACAGTCGTGAAAGACGAAAATTAATTCAAGGATCTCGTGTAATCGGAAATAATGACAAAACTGATAACTTTTATGTCGATCTGAGGGAGCAGAATCTTGATTTTCGGCATAGATCGAAGTCTATCGTTCGTTTCAGCTGTCTGAAACGACGTTCACCGTGAGAATTTTGTATTGTCAAGCAAAATAAGAGATTTTGGCAGGTTTAAAGTTAGCTTAGGTTTTCAATTCTCACAAAACTCAAGACATTTCGATTCTCGTCGGAGAATGATGTTTCTTTCAATACACTCGTGCAAAATGACCATTATCGCGAGAAATTCGTTTTTTAAGATTAAATGAAGGATTTTGACACTCTCAGGTCAGGCCGAGATGCCAGAATCGCTCAGAGCACGCAAAATCTTAATTCACAGCCTAGATTGAAGTTCCGTTCGGTGCAGCCGTGCAAAACGACGATCGACGGAAGAATATCGTGTTTTCGAGCAAAATGAACGATATTGGCACGTTTAAAGTGAGTAGAGATGCCAAAACCACTCGGAACTCAAGACATCTCGATACTCGACGTCTATCAAAATTCCGTTCGTTGCAACTGTTCGAAACGACGTTTAGCGCCAGAAGTTACTCTTTTTGGTCGGAATAAACCATTTTAACACGCTCAACATGTCCCGAGTCGCCAGAATCGTACGAAACTCGGTACATCTCGATTTTAGGTGGAGATCGATGTTTTTTCCAATACGGCCGTCCGCGACGACAGTTATCGCGAGAATTTCGTTTTATTTTGACAAAATGAATAATTTCTCCACATTTACGTTGAGATGAGATGCTAGAACCGCTCGAAACTCGAGACATCTGGAATTTCGGTTTGAATCGATGTTTCGTTCGATAGCGCTGTGTAAGACGACGTTTATGGCAAAAACTTCAATTATTGGACAAAATAAAGTATTTCGACATTTTTACGTTGAGCTAAGATGCCACAACTCATCGAAACTCGGCATATCTCGCCTCTCGTTGTAGATCGATAATTCGTTCGATACAGTTATGCAAAACAATGATCATCGCCAGAATTTTGTGATTTAGGATGAAATGGAAGATTTTGACACTTTTATGTCAGGCCGATACGCCAGAATCGCTCGAAACATAAAGAATCTCGATTCTCGGTGTAGATGGATGTTTCGTTTAATCCAAGTGTGCGACACAAAAGCAAATGTAAGAATTCCATGTGATCGGAAAAAATGACAAATTCAGACACTTTTATGTCGAACTGAGATGCGAAGTCCGCCTGAAACACGCGGAATCCCTAATTTCAGCAGAGATCGAACTTTTTCGTCCGACTCAGCTGTCTGAAACGACATTCAACGTGAGCATTTCGTATTTTCAGGGAAAATGAAAGATTATGACACGTTTGAAGTTAGCTTAAATGTACGATTCTCCCAAAACTCAAGACATTTCGATTCTCGTCGGAGAATGATGTTTCTTTCAATACACTCGTGCAAAATGACCATTATCGCGAGGAATTCGTTTTTTAAGATTAAATGAAGGATTTTGACACTCTCAGGTCAGGCCGAGATGCCAGAATCGCTCAGAGCACGCAAAATCTTAATTCACAGCCTAGATTGAAGTTCCGTTCGGTGCAGCCGTGCAAAACGACGACCGACGGAAGAATATCGTGTTTTCGGGCAAAATAAACGATATTGACACGTTTAAAGTGAGTAGAGATGCCGAAACCACTCGGAACTCAAGACATCTCGATACTCGACGTCTATCAAAATTCCATTCGTTGCAACTGTTCGAAACGACGTTTAGCGCCAGAAGTTACTCTTTTTGGGTGGAATAAACCATTTTGACACGCTCAATGTTACGTCCTGGGAGTTGAAATTGTGTTTTTAAAAACTATACGCATACTCGCACGGAGGACGATCGACAGATCAACAAAGGGTGGTCTCTCGTTTAAGCAGGAATGCGCCCACTAAGGATAGAGACCGCGTCTGATTCGGATAATTATTGTGTGTGGATATAAGATATTATATACTAATCTTACCTTTCTTCTTCTTTTCCAGGTGCTGATCGAGGATTCCAACAACGAAACGAGCGGATGAGCGTAGCGGGTTGAATCAGTTGATGGTGATGATGGGTATCTCCTTTACGATCACGATATCGTCCTCCTCTTCGGTTGAAGATGACTCAGGTTCGTCAACAGATACTGGCTCGACCAAGGTGAGGAGATCCGATGGAAGCGACGCGGAGTTCAACAAAAACCAGCAATCCACGAGTTTAACGACTTTGTAATTAAAACGTTCGACTGAGCGCACTCTTGGCTTAGAAAAAGATGGTTCAGGGATCACAGAGTCTTTTATGACGGCTTGAAGAGCCTTTAACAAATTGATAGTTGAGCTAGGTTTGTTATGTCCACGTGGACGTCCGGCAATGGCACACGCGATGGCCAAAGAACGACGAAGCTGAAATTTGTATCCACCACGACGTCTGCCCATCTGAACTTGAATATATTATAAAAGGTAGTGTATACTAAGAAAGGAAAGAGAAATAATGGTTGCGATGGAAAGGAGTGAGTCACGTGCATGCAGTTGCACAGTAGACTCGACGGAATGACCCGAGTGCAGGTATTTGCACGAAGGGACGCTTTCAGGTAAGGAGTCACGAGGGAAATGGAATATTCAAGATCTCTGAGACTCGATGAATGACTTTTAGGAAACTTCGCGAAAGAAAACACAGGTAAGTTATACTTAATAATTCGAAATAAGATTATTATTCAAACTTTTAATTTGGTTACACTTTTCACTAATATTTATTTTTCCTTCAACATTTGTTTCAGGTAATTTATTAATTACGCGTAACTTTGACGCGGAGCCCCGAGACTTACGTGATAAACGTATTACACTTTGACACTTAACGAGACTACTACAACTGTTACTCGACCGATGCGCAGGGTACGGCGGATACGCAGAGAGTGTTGCCCGTTCAGAGGTGACGCGTGGACTGATTCTTCAGGAACTGACGCCCGGAGCGTCTGCCTTGCTTTTTATGCAGTGGGGAGAGTGACGCTATCCCCACCCCTCTCTTTGCGTATGCGCTGGCTGCACGTGGCTTATCTCAAGCGACGCCAGACTCGCTTAGCGTAAGTTCATTGTTTAAATATTCGGTAACAACAATTCATGGAATCCGAACAAAGGTCCAGTGAAAGTTGATATTAACATCCTTTATAGAGGATGATCAATCTGATTGGAATGTTCTTTGTTCCTTTGTTTCAGAGTTCCAGTCATCATTGCTATTCACAGGATATTCTTAATAATTATTAGTTATTGATTTCTTAATATTAATAAACATTATCATTGTTAATGTCTTATATTAATTTATGTAAAGTTTTGTTATTTTGTAAAATAGATTCATGAGTAAGCAGATATTCTATTTATTATTAATTATGGTAATAATTTGTTATCTGTATTATTTGTATGATTCTGATTAATCGTGGATTTAATACATTTGAATGTTAATTAGAGTATTTCATGTTATGTATTTTAACTATTGTCATGTACAATGTTGAATATTAATTTATGACGAATATTTGTGAATATTTTTATATTAATATTAATGATAGTATAAAATATTTTATAATAAAATAATGTTTGCAATTATGAATTATTGATTAAAATTATGATTTTATAATCATTCTAAACAAGAATATATCTAGAATATTATTTTGTAACTATTCTTACTTATTCTAACTTACTTCCATTGCCCATACTTTGTCCTTTTCTCACTCATGCATCCATACCACTTTCACTTTCACTGTACTCTGCTCTTTTACCTTTGCACTACACAACGCTGAGTCAGTTGTTTTTCAGTGATGTTAACGACGTGGCAGGTAGCAGGACTTTGGCGTTGCTAATGCTTGGTGATGAGTCCTAGGTGAGTAAGGCATGACTAATTTGTTTTGATGCTCGGCTGTAGGCGACGCGCTGGAGTGGGTCAACAGCGCGTGGCTGGTCAGCTGTAGCGTTGAGTGGCAGTAGGTAGGGCCCGTCCGCAGCTGTGTGTGATCAGACCGCGCGGCGTCGTACCTCGATGATGCTTAGCTGTGGCGCTCAGCTGTTACTACTGCAGGGCCGTAGCTAGCGAAAATTTTGATGGGCGATCCTACGACGTAACATCTCCCCCCTTTAAGAAGGAAGCCGAGCCGTGGCTCTGCTGATGAGAGGCGAATAGCCGTGAAGAAAGTCGTGGATCGACTCCTTCTAACTCGACAGTATCTGTTTGTTGGTGTAGATCAGGATACATTGGAATCCTTACTTCCTTCGGTGCAGTTGCTTCGTTGACCTCGATGTCCTTGGAATTGGTTCGGTCTTTGTGAGCCAGAGTCACAAGGAGGTTAGTGACTGAACTCCATACCGCTCCAACCAGATGAATGCTCCATCCGTAGAGAGAATGAAGTGCGTATCCGTGAATCACAGTGTCGATTATGAGTTTGATTATCTTAATTATTAAAAATAGGCCAATGACACCTGCGCTTGCAGTACCGAATTTAAGGAAAATTCCCCACATCTTGTCAGCGGCATTTTCGGCAATATGATTTAAGGTGCTCTCATCCATTAATCCTCGGATAGAGATACTACCAGAAGGTACGTGATAACCGATTGATCCTCTTGCAAGGTGGTTAAGGAGTGCTGGTTTTTCCGCTGGGAACATAATACGGTCCCGTAGCTTATCGATGTCGGATTCAGAGTAGATCCCGCTAGTTGCCAAATTTCCTGCAGAGATGTATCTCCAGGTGGGTTTTGTCATTGGTTGAAGTATTTGAGGTGAGATGACCTCCATTGGGTGAGGTGAGAGTCGATACCAAGTGCCTTCGATTTGGTATTGAGTAGGCAGCATTGGATCGCAGTCGATCTGTGTGCCAGTTTTTACCAGCATTCTCGATGTGGTAGTCAAGAAGTATGAACTGTTGCGGTAGGTCACCGGTAATTCGTGGTAACACTCCGTAGTTTTTCTAAGTTGGCACTGAACAGGAACACACTTAACGACATGAGCAACTTCTCCAGCGATGGCGGCCATATATCCCGGTCCTTTCATAACTGTGTAGGCGAACTTTTCAGGTAGGATAGCTGCTGTGGCCAGTGCGTTCTGCATAACTCTTTTTTCCAGGTTACAACGTTGGGTAAGTACATCTCGATAAAGGTTTTTCATCTGGGCACGAACGTGTTTCTCGACGTAAACGAACTTTGAGTTTATGTACGAGAAAATGTCCAGGTTATTAACGGAAATTTTCTTTTTTGTTGCAGGTGAACGTCCTTTCTCGGTTTCCAGGATAAATAGCTTCGGATGCTCGGTGCGGATAAGCGTGTATCCACACACTTGATATTCTGACTGCTTTGCCAGTGCGAAGGTAGTTGATTCAGTTTTCAGGGTGTATACGTCTGGCATCCGAACTCCATCTTCTATTGATTCCAGTTTCGTGGCCATGCCTTCGTAGAGTACGTCGTATTGACTGAAACTGCAGGAATCCGTTGGTGCTGTCCTCCAGAAGGCGCTGTGTCCGTGAGTATCGATGCAGCTTCCGTCCGAGAGCACACACTGTGTTCCAGCTTGAAGAATAATTTTTCCCGCTTTTAGGTTGACAATGGCATGGTAATTGTAAAGAGCGATTTTTACTGATGCCTGGACGACAGCGTCGTTCCAGGTTCCATAGGGATCACTGTACTGGGTCCCAGAGCAAGCTCCGTCGCTGCTAACGGATCCGCCCATGGTAATACTTCGTGATGTAGTTTCGTTTCGATGCAGTCCGATGATTTCCGATGCAAAGCTGAGCTTCATCATCCCAGTTTCTTGGAGACGTTGGCAGGATCTTTCATCAAAATCGTGAAGGTAGGTTTGATGGCCTCCTTGGACAATTGAGTTGTGCGAGCTCATACCGCAATGATAGATGGTACGGTCGATCTCGACTTTACACTGAGTTACTTCTGTGCTTTCGAACTCAGATAGTTGCAGGAGTTGAATGTAGACAAGTTTCGATTCTGGTTCGGTTAATGGGATGTCGCATTCTCCGACATTATTGAGAGAAATCGTGGTGATGTTTAGCGTTGATCCTCCACAATCGTATCCTACGATTGCGTTTGCTGAGTAGAAAAATGCAAACAGCAGTAACATGAAGAAAAGTGGAGCTGCAGTCCAATATCTGCAGCTTCTCGTAGTCGCTGTAGTAGTTGAATTCATTTTCTCCGTTGTCTTCTTCTTCTTCGAGGACCTCCTCCTAGTGGGTCTCTTTTTTGCAGGTAAGACTTTTTCGTCATGATGTTGCCCTTGTATTTGGAGCTGACATTCTCGGTTATATTGTCGCTTGAAGTCGTTGTAACAGTGAGGAACCCCATAATGTTCTCCATGAAAGCAGATGAGTTCGAGTTTGTCGGCCTCGATGATTTTAATTCTTGATGCTCCCTTAGGTACGTAATAGAATTCTTCTCGATCCTGGTCGAAATAGAGAGCCTTCTCTCTATGGAAATGTTGCCAGCGATCGCAAAAGTAGATTTTAAAACTGAAGTCGAATTCTGGCCAATCGTGAGGTATCCGTATCGGACGTGTATTTTCCATCTTGAAGTCTGCAACAGAGATGATATTACTGTCGCAACTTCGTCAGGCGTAATTTATTCGTATGCACAATTTTATCGCGACCACGGTATTTAATTTTGACGTTTCCGCTAGAGAGAACTTCGGTGACCTCGCAGGGTTCTGTGTATTGGTCGCTAAATTTGCCATCTTTTGGTTCTTTTAACATAACGACGGTATCTCCGACGCCGAAATTTTGTGGGTTGATTCGTTTATCGTAGTATTTCTTCGATTTGTATTTTGCAGCAGTCAGGTTGGCGGCTGCTAATTCTTGTAGTCCCTGGATTCTTGTAAACAGATTCTCCAGGTACTCGGCGTAAGTAGGATCGGCGGTGTGTTCTTCGACGTGCATGTTGCTTGAAGGTTGACGTGCGATTCTGCCAAACACCAATTCGAACGGGGTGAAGCCAGTGCCCTCATGTTGACTCGTGTTGTATGAGAACATCGCCATATCGAGAAATTCGTCCCAGTCGTTATTTTTGTCCACATATTGTTTCAGGTACTCGACCAACACATGATGTGAACGTTCGATGGAACCGTTCGTTTGCGGGTGGAAGGCGGTAGTGGTGAATAGACGAATTTTGAATTTCTTTGCTATGGCCTTCATTAAACTGGAGCAGAAGTTGCTTCCTTGGTCCGTTAGAATTGCCTTTGGTGCGCCGAAGTGTGCAATGAATGATCTGCAGAATGCGTCGGCGACGTCTACTGACATGATTTTCTCCAGAGGTATTGCCAACGAGTACTTTGTCAGCAAATCCTGGATAGTAAGGATGTAGGTATTTCTTCTTTTTGTAGTCGGAAGTGGACCAACGATGTCCATCGCGATTTTGTCGAATGCGCTGCCTGGGGTGTCTGTGATGACCATTGGTTGCTTTGTCTTTATTCGGACAAGCTTTTTAAGTTGACAGCCACGGCAATGTTGAATGTACTCCTGTACATCGGATTTCATATTTCGCCAAGCGAATCGTTCTCTGATGCGTTTGAAGGTCTTGGTGACGCCCTTGTGTCCTCCAACCAGAGAGTCATGTGCTTCTCGTATGATTTCCTGTCGTTTTTCTTGAGGTGGTATTTTTACAAGCTGGTTATAAATAACGAGCAATAACGGAAATTGTAAAAGGTAATTGCGAAGGTTTTTTAAGATGTCAATCCAGAGTATGTTATCTATGTATTGTGTTCGTGCAACGCTCAGTGAATTTATGCCTAGTTCCGCTACTACATCCCTTAGTGATTCTAATGCGTCTTTTAGGTCTTCGATTGACGTGAGCGCTCGCAGGTCATTTTTAATTGGTAAAGCAATAACGAGTTTACTACCGTTATGACTGATTTTAGCTCGTGATAAACATAGATCTTTAAGTTTAGGTAAAGTATCAACGGATTCTAAGTCTTTAGCACCGTCGTCGACAGGTTGACCCTTAGTCGTAACAAATATTAATACATTGTCTCTGCACATAGATATTCTATCTCGAGATTCTTCGATTTTAAACCTTTTAATTTCTTTTTCTTTGTTTACAGGTAATTTGAAAGGGAAAGTTGCACGATTGAAAATATCGCTTTCCGCTTCGGATTCGTCGGAGGAGTCTTCATCATCGTTAGCGTCGCTGTCGGAAGGAGCAGGCGACGCCGGTTTTTCGTCATCACTATTTTCACTTAAAGGTAAGTCTACTGAATCAGCGGGCGCTTGAAAATTATCGTCTTCTATAGACGTACTGGGTCTTGATTGAGAACCACAGCTTTCTTCGGGATTATTTACAGGTTTGGCCGGCTGTTTAGGTATACTATCGCAATGTTTCCTTTTCTTACTCTTATCGTTATTGTTATGCGGTCGGCTTTCGAATATAAACGTCTCGTCTTCGGAGCTTGTACTGTTTAGTCTTTCGAGTGGAGTTACGATTAGAACGGATCTGTCAGGCGGGTTTCGCGATAACGCGTCGGCGTTTGCGTTTGCTCTGCCTGGCTTATAAACAATTTTGTATTGATAATTCTCCAACTTGAGACGCCAATGAACTAAGCGGTTAGCTGGATCCTTAACAGAGTGGAGCCATACCAAAGGCCTGTGGTCGGTTATTAACGTAAACTCTCTACCATATACATAATGACGGAATTGAGATACGCTGTAGACTATTGCTAGCAGTTCTTTTTCGATCGTTGAATATCTTTCTTCGGCGGCGGATAGTGTTCGAGATGTATAAGAAATCGGCCTATCGCTGCCTACTTTGCCTTGACTAATAACTCCGCCGATAGCTACATTTGAAGCATCAGTCGTAATAATGAACGGTTGTGTAAAATCAGGGTACTGTAGTACTGGTTCTGAGCAAAGAGCATTTTTTAGTTTTTGAAAAGCCTCCTCTTGGGACTGTGTCCATTTGAAAATGGATCCTTTCTTTAACAATTGAGTTAATGGTCTTGAAATTCCAGAAAAGTTCTCAATAAATCTTCTATAATATCCAGCCAAGCCTAAGAACTGTTTAATTTTAGTGGGGCTCGTCGGCTGAGGGTAGTTTCGAACTGACTCTAGTTTTTTCGGATCGGGTCGTACTCCGTCCTTACTGATAACATGACCTAAATAAGCCACCTCCTTGCGAAGAAACTCACATTTGTCCGGTTGTAATTTCAAATTAGCCTTTCTCAAGCGGTCGGCAAGTTTTCGAATTTTAATCTCGTGTTCCTGCAAGGAGCTCGCGTACACGACAATATCATCTAAATAAACAAAGAGCTCTGTACCTTGCAAGCCACACAACACTCTATCCATAAGTCTTTGAAAGGTGGCTGGTGCGTTTTTAAGCCCAAATGGCATTCTATTGAATTGGTAATGGCCAAAAGGGGTTGAGAAAGCAGTTTTGGGAGCATCGTCGGGATGCACTCTTATTTGGTGAAATCCGCTGGCCAAGTCAAAAACCGAAAAGTATTTCGCGCTACCGAGTTGATCTAGGATTTCAGTTATGTTAGGAAGAGGGTAGGCATCACCCACGGTTTTTTCGTTCAAGCCTCTATAGTCGATTACCATACGCCACCTGAGCTTCCCGTGCGAATCAGCCTTTTTGGGGACGATCCACAGGGGTGAGCTGTAAGGTGAATCCGATGGCTCGATAATTTTGTTATCAATTAATTCTCCCACTTGTTTTGTTATTTCGTCTTTGTGAGCAGGAGGAAAACGGTATTGGCGAGTAAAAACTGGTTGATCATCTGTGGTTACAATTTTATGTTGAATCACGTTAGTAGAGTCTAATTGTTCTCCAGGTATGTGAAACAGATCAAATGTGTCCGCCAAAATATTATCAATGCTATCTAACTCTTCATTGTTAAGATGGTCGAGTCGAAGTAGCTCCCTTACTTTAGCTATGCGCGGATGATTATCGTTTCTACAATGTTTTATAGTCTTTACTTGATTTGAAAATGTTACGTTTTGTATTGGATTACTGATTGTATTAACGTTACTATTAGTTTGTTCTGTCGCTGTACAAAAGTTTTGGAGAGTGACTGCCGGTACTGTGAGCTCGATATCCTCCTCGGTAGTATTAAATGCTTTAAGGTATGCTACACCGTTAGACTGAGTAACGACGGCTTCGCCTGCGTAGACTCCCTCACCACAATTTAGCCTAGGAAGGTACCCTTCGCTCAAATCGGAATTTTTAACACGTACGTGAAAGATCGCTGAAGAACGAGCAGGAATCACTACTGTTCCTCGGTTTTTAAACGGAAGTTGTCCGTGCTTCCAAGTGACTGCCTCCTTATCGTAGTCAATAGCGGCTCTATTATTAACGTGAAACTCCGATCCTAGTATCGCGTGTTGTTGGATAAGAAAAGAATCTTCTACCACGTGAAATTCACAAACGGTACCTTGAATGTCGATAAAAGTTGAACCGATAGTAAAAACAGGCTCGTCGGAGATGCCTTGTAGACGTAAAATATCGTTTGAATTTACTGGTACGCTTGGTTTTAATGTTTTTTGCTTAATGAGATTTGGGTCAGCGCCCGAGTCTACCAAAAAGTCGGATTTGCTGATCAGTTGCGGTGAATCTATTTCGACGGTCGGCACAAAAGAACGAGTTTTTAGTCGAATGTTTGCGGTTCGCACGTTTCGTGTGCTATGGGTCGAACTGGACGCTCTGAGGGTCGCTCCGCTCGACTCGCGCCCGGGTTTGTCGAACGTTGCTGCCCGTTTCCCGAATGTGACGGTGAGTCTTGTTGCTTGTCATTTCGCTGTTTAATAAAGCAGTTGTCTATCGTGTGACCGAGACGATTGCAATACGTGCATTTTGGTCTCGAGTCGTCGCGTGGAGAGTTGAACAAAGGTTTGGGCCTTGCTTCATTACGTGGCGGCCTCTTATCGGGATGTTTAGACCAACAATTCTCGGAGATGTGGCCCGGCTTTTTACAGTGATCGCACTGAATGTTATCGCGTTGCGCGGTGTTTACATTAGTCGGCGGTGAGTGTCGAGTTTCGGCGCGCGTTTCTTTAAAACGATTTCTATCGCGCTCTATCTCCTTCTCTACTCGGATCGCTGCTGTGAACGCGCTGTTGAGATTATCATAGCCCTCCAGGCGGAGGCGTAAACGGAAATCAGGTGGCAAACCGGTAACAAAGCATTCTAATGCTTCGTTTTCAAGACCACGAGTGTGCGCTAGTGAGAGTTGTTCGCTCGTGTTACCTGTCTCTGCGTCGATGATAGCAGAGTGGAGGTCCTTGACTCTGCTGATATAGTCGATGACATGTTCGGACCTACCTTTGCTGATGTTACCAAGTTCTCCCCTGTATTGATTTAATGATTTTGCAGAACCGAAAAGAGTTTTAAGACGTTCAGTGAACTCCGTTACTGTGACGAATGGGTCGTCTTCCATTGCCGTATAAGCTCGGCCTTTCAATTTATTTCGCAGAAGGCGGGCGATAGTTGACTCTAAATTTGGAGAAAACATTTCTTTTACGCGTTTACACGCCCTTGCAAACTTTAAAACGGGGATATTATCACCCGTGAAGACTGGAACCGATTCTAGAACGTCTTTAAACTGTAGATGTGGATTAGGTAACGCTACATTTTCATATGCAGGAGGATTATTACTAACATTGCTATTGTTGTTCGGTTGTGGGACTGAGGGCGTCCTCTGTGTTTGACGAGGAGTTGTTTGAACTGTCGATCGCAAATCTGCTACTTCTCTTTTGAGATAATTAAAATCTTTGAGTAATACTCCAAGCATTTCTTCGATGCGTGAGGGCTCGCGAGATTCTGGACTAATTACATTTGACGCGCCCGTTTTCGCGAGGTCTGCTTCTAAACGTTTATTCTCTAATTCTGCTTCGACATTTTGAATCTGTGATAGGCGCTCCTTTTCGCGCTCTATCATTTCTGTTTCGCGTTTTTGCAATGCTTTGTAACGCTCTTGATTTTCTATATCTTTAACACGAACTGCTTCTTCTTGCTCTTGCAGACGCTGCTGTTTCCTAGCTAACTGTTCATGCAGAGTTTTAACTTCCTCTTCCGTGAGGGTTTTATTTTTCGAACCGCGAGTTTCCATTTTGATAAATGTGTTTCTTGATTTTTATTAAAATATGACAGAAATTTACTCTAATTCGCACGTGACTCGAAAGCGATTTTAGCTAGAGTTCGATATTAATAATTCTTTTCAACGATTTTTACGAATTAAATTGATTTTTAAACGGAATTATCCAAATACAGACAGTGTTATCCCACCGCTGTCACCAGAAAATTTAACCTGTTACGTCCTGGGAGTTGAAATTGTGTTTTTAAAAACTATACGCATACTCGCACGGAGGACGATCGACAGATCAACAAAGGGTGGTCTCTCGTTTAAGCAGGAATGCGCCCACTAAGGATAGAGACCGCGTCTGATTCGGATAATTATTGTGTGTGGATATAAGATATTATATACTAATCTTACCTTTCTTCTTCTTTTCCAGGTGCTGATCGAGGATTCCAACAACGAAACGAGCGGATGAGCGTAGCGGGTTGAATCAGTTGATGGTGATGATGGGTATCTCCTTTACGATCACGATATCGTCCTCCTCTTCGGTTGAAGATGACTCAGGTTCGTCAACAGATACTGGCTCGACCAAGGTGAGGAGATCCGATGGAAGCGACGCGGAGTTCAACAAAAACCAGCAATCCACGAGTTTAACGACTTTGTAATTAAAACGTTCGACTGAGCGCACTCTTGGCTTAGAAAAAGATGGTTCAGGGATCACAGAGTCTTTTATGACGGCTTGAAGAGCCTTTAACAAATTGATAGTTGAGCTAGGTTTGTTATGTCCACGTGGACGTCCGGCAATGGCACACGCGATGGCCAAAGAACGACGAAGCTGAAATTTGTATCCACCACGACGTCTGCCCATCTGAACTTGAATATATTATAAAAGGTAGTGTATACTAAGAAAGGAAAGAGAAATAATGGTTGCGATGGAAAGGAGTGAGTCACGTGCATGCAGTTGCACAGTAGACTCGACGGAATGACCCGAGTGCAGGTATTTGCACGAAGGGACGCTTTCAGGTAAGGAGTCACGAGGGAAATGGAATATTCAAGATCTCTGAGACTCGATGAATGACTTTTAGGAAACTTCGCGAAAGAAAACACAGGTAAGTTATACTTAATAATTCGAAATAAGATTATTATTCAAACTTTTAATTTGGTTACACTTTTCACTAATATTTATTTTTCCTTCAACATTTGTTTCAGGTAATTTATTAATTACGCGTAACTTTGACGCGGAGCCCCGAGACTTACGTGATAAACGTATTACACTTTGACACTTAACGAGACTACTACAACTGTTACTCGACCGATGCGCAGGGTACGGCGGATACGCAGAGAGTGTTGCCCGTTCAGAGGTGACGCGTGGACTGATTCTTCAGGAACTGACGCCCGGAGCGTCTGCCTTGCTTTTTATGCAGTGGGGAGAGTGACGCTATCCCCACCCCTCTCTTTGCGTATGCGCTGGCTGCACGTGGCTTATCTCAAGCGACGCCAGACTCGCTTAGCGTAAGTTCATTGTTTAAATATTCGGTAACAACAATTCATGGAATCCGAACAAAGGTCCAGTGAAAGTTGATATTAACATCCTTTATAGAGGATGATCAATCTGATTGGAATGTTCTTTGTTCCTTTGTTTCAGAGTTCCAGTCATCATTGCTATTCACAGGATATTCTTAATAATTATTAGTTATTGATTTCTTAATATTAATAAACATTATCATTGTTAATGTCTTATATTAATTTATGTAAAGTTTTGTTATTTTGTAAAATAGATTCATGAGTAAGCAGATATTCTATTTATTATTAATTATGGTAATAATTTGTTATCTGTATTATTTGTATGATTCTGATTAATCGTGGATTTAATACATTTGAATGTTAATTAGAGTATTTCATGTTATGTATTTTAACTATTGTCATGTACAATGTTGAATATTAATTTATGACGAATATTTGTGAATATTTTTATATTAATATTAATGATAGTATAAAATATTTTATAATAAAATAATGTTTGCAATTATGAATTATTGATTAAAATTATGATTTTATAATCATTCTAAACAAGAATATATCTAGAATATTATTTTGTAACTATTCTTACTTATTCTAACTTACTTCCATTGCCCATACTTTGTCCTTTTCTCACTCATGCATCCATACCACTTTCACTTTCACTGTACTCTGCTCTTTTACCTTTGCACTACACAACGCTGAGTCAGTTGTTTTTCAGTGATGTTAACGACGTGGCAGGTAGCAGGACTTTGGCGTTGCTAATGCTTGGTGATGAGTCCTAGGTGAGTAAGGCATGACTAATTTGTTTTGATGCTCGGCTGTAGGCGACGCGCTGGAGTGGGTCAACAGCGCGTGGCTGGTCAGCTGTAGCGTTGAGTGGCAGTAGGTAGGGCCCGTCCGCAGCTGTGTGTGATCAGACCGCGCGGCGTCGTACCTCGATGATGCTTAGCTGTGGCGCTCAGCTGTTACTACTGCAGGGCCGTAGCTAGCGAAAATTTTGATGGGCGATCCTACGACGTAACATCAACATGTGCCGAGTCGCCAGAATCGTACGAAACTCGGCACATCTCGATTTTAAGTGGAGATCGATGTTTTTCCCAATACGGCCGTCCGCGACGACAATTATCGCGAGAACTTTCTCTTATTTCGACAAAATGAATGATTTCTCCACATTTACGTTGAGATGAGATGCTAGAATCGCTCGAAACTCGAGACATCTGGAATTTCGGTTTGAATCGATGTTTCGTTCGATAGCGCTGTGTAAGACGACGTTTATGGCAAAAACTTCAATTATTGGACAAAATAAAGTATTTCGACATTTTTACGTTGAGCTAAGATGCCACAACTCATCGAAACTCGGCATATCTCGCCTCTCGTTGTAGATCGATAATTCGTTCAATACAGTTATGCAAAACAATGATCATCGCCAGAATTTTGTGATTTAGGATGAAATGGAAGATTTTGACACTTTTATGTCAGGCCGATACGCCAGAATCGCTCGAAACATAAAGAATCTCGATTCTCGGTGTAGATGGATGTTTCGTTTAATCCAAGTGTGCGACACCAAAGCAAATGTAAGAGTTCCATGTGATCGGAAAAAATGACAAATTCAGACACTTTTATGTCGAACTGAGATGCGAAGTCCGCCTGAAACACGCGGAATCCCTAATTTCAGCAGAGATCGGACTTTTTCGTTCGACTCAGCTGTCTGAAACGACATTCAACGTGAGCATTTCGTATTTTCAGGGAAAATGAAAGATTATGACACGTTTGAAGTTAGCTTAAATGTACGATTCTCCCAAAACTCAAGACATTTCGATTCTCGTCGGAGAATGATGGAAACGAAAGTTCAATACACTCGTGGAAAAGGACCATTATCGCAAGAAATTCGTTTTTTAAGATAAAATTGAGGATTTTGACACTCTCAGGTCAAGCCGAGATGCCAGAATCACTCAGAACACGTAAAATCTAGAATCGCAGCGTAGATCGAACTGTCGTTCGAAACAGCTGTGCAAAACGACGAACAACGGAAGAATATCGTGTTTTCGGGCAAAATGAACGATTGTGACACGTTAAAAGTTAGTAGAGATTCTGAAACCGATCGGAACTCGAGACATCTCCATACTCGACGTCAATCGGAATTTCGTTCGATACAATTGTCCGAAACGACGTTTAGCGCCAGAATTCCGTCTTTTTGGGCAAAATAAACCATTTTATCACGCTCAACATGTGCCGAGTCGCAAGAATCATACGAAATTCGGTACATCTCGATTTTAAGTAGAGATTGATGTTTCTTTCAATACGGCCGTCCGGGACGACAATTATCGCGAGAACTTTGTTTTATTTGGACAAAACTCAAGACATTTCGGTTTTCGTCGGGGATTGAAGTATCGTTCAATACACTCGTGCAAAATAACCATTATCGCAAGAAATTCGTTTTTCAAGATAAAATGAAGGATTTTGACACTCTCAGGTCAGACCGAGATGCCAGAATCGCTCAGTACACGTAAAAACTTCATTCGCAGCCTAGACTGAAGTTCCGTTCAGTGCAGCTATGCAAAACGGCGAACAACGGAAGAACATCGTGTTTTCGGGCAAAATGAACGATTGTGACACGTTTGAAGTTAGTAGAGATTCCGAGACCGATCGGAACTCGAGACATCTCCATACTCGACGTCAATCGGAATTTCGTTCGATACTACTGTTCGAAACGACGTTTAGCGCCAGAATTCCGTGTTTCTGGGCAGAGTGAACGATTTTGACACGCTCATCATGTGCCGAGATGCCGGAATTGTACCGAACTCGGTACATCTCGCTTTTCGGTGTAGATCGATGTTCCTTTCGATACACACGTGCAAGTCGACGATCATCGCAGAAACTTTGTTATTTTGGACAAAGTAAATGAATCCAACACTTTCACGTTAAGCTGAGATGCTAGAATCGCTCGAAACTCGGGACATCCCGATCCTCGGTGTAGAACGATGTTCCGTTAGATTCAGACATGCAAGACGCCGTTTCACGCAAGAATTTCGTTATTTCGGATAAAATGAACGATGTCAATACGGTCACACTGACGTGAGATGCCGGAATCTTTCGAAACTCGCGACATCACGATTCTCGATGTAGATGGATGTTACGTTCGATACAGTCATGATAGACGAAAATTAATTTACGGATCTCGTGTATTTGGAAATAATGACAAAATTGATAACTTTTATGTCGATCTGAGGGAGCAGAATCCCGATTTTCGGCATAGATCGAAGTCTATCGTTCGTTTCAGCTGTGTGAAACGACGTTCAACGTGAGAAATTTGTATTGTCAGGCAAAATAAGAGATTTTGACACGTTCAAAGTTAGCTTTGGTTTTTGATTCTCACAAAACTCAAGACATTTCGATTCTCGTCGGAGAATGATGTTTCTTTTAATACACTCGTGCAAAATGACCATTATCGCGAGAAATTCGTTTTTTAAGATTAAATGAAGGATTTTGACACTCTCAGGTCAGGCCGAGATGCCAGAATCGCTCAGAGCACGCAAAATCTTAATTCACAGCCTAGATTGAAGTTCCGTTCGGTGCAGCCGTGCAAAACGACGATCGACGGAAGAATATCGTGTTTTTGGGCAAAATAAACGATATTGACACGTTTAAAGTGAGTAGAGATGCCGAAACCACTCGGAACTCAAGACATCTCGATAATCGACGTCTATCAAAATTCCATTCGTTGCAACTGTTCGAAACGACGTTTAGCGCCAGAAGTTACTCTTTTTGGGTGGAATTAACCATTTTGACACGCTCAACATGTGCCGAGTCGCCAGAATCGTACGAAACTCGGCACATCTCGATTTTAAGTGGAGATCGATGTTTTTCCCAATACGGCCGTCCGCGACGACAGTTATCGCGAGAATTTCATTTTATTGTGACAAAATGAATAATTTCTCCACATTTACGTTGAGATGAGATGCTAGAACCGCTCGAAACTCGAGACATCTGGAATTTTGGTTTGAATCGATGTTTCGTTCGATAGCGCTGTGTAAGACGACGTTTATGGCAAAAACTTCAATTATTGGACAAAATAAAGTATTTCGACATTGTTACGTTGAGCTAAGATGCCACAACTCATCGAAACTCGGCATATCTCGCCTCTCGTTGTAGATCGATAATTCGTTCGATACAGTTATGCAAAACAATGATCATCGCCAGAATTTTGTGATTTAGGATGAAATGGAAGATTTTGACACTTTTATGTCAGGCCGATACGCCAGAATCGCTCGAAACATAAAGAATCTCGATTCTCGGTGTAGATGGATGTTTCGTTTAATCCAAGTGTGCGACACAAAAGCAAATGTAAGAATTCCATGTGATCGGGAAAAATGACAAATTCAGACACTTTTATGTCGAACTGAGATGCGAAGTCCGCCTGAAACACGCGGAATCCCTAATTTCAGCAGAGATCGAACTTTTTCGTTCGACTCAGCTGTCTGAAACGACATTCAACGTGAGCATTTCGTTTTTTCATGCAAAATGAAAGATTGTGACACGTTTAAAGTTGGCTCAGATGTACGATTCTCCCAAAACTCAAGACATTTTGATTCTCGTCGGAGAATGATGTTTTGTTCAATACAGTCGTGCAAAAGGACCATTATCGCAAGAAATTCGTTTTTTAAGATAAAATGAAGGATTTTGACACTCTCAGGTCAGGCCGCGATGCCAGAATCGCTCAGAACACACAAAATCTAGAATCGCAGCGTAGATCGAACTGTCGTTCGGAACAGCTGTGCAAAACGACGAACAACGGAAGAATATCGTTTTTTCAGGCAAAATGAACGATTGTGACACTTTAAAGTTAGTAGAGATTCCGAAACCGATCGGAACTCGGGACATCTCCATACTCGACGTCAATCGGAATTTCGTTCGATACAACTGTCCGAAACGACGTTTAGCGCCAGAATTCCAGGTGTAGATCGATGTTCCTTCCGATACACACGTGCAAATCGACGATTATCGCAGAAACTTCGATATTTTGGACAAAGTGAATGAATCCAACACTTTCACGTTAAGCTGAGATGCTAGAATCGCTCGAAACTCGGGACATCTGGATTTTCGTTGTAGATGGATGTTTTGCTTGCCTTAACTATGCAAGACGACGTTTAACGAAAGAATTCTGTGATTCCGGTGTAAATAAACAATTCTAATGCGTAAACGTTAAGCTGAGATGCCAGAATTGCTCGGAACGCGAGACGTCTCAATTTGCTTTGTAGATCGATGTTTTATTTGATACGGCCGTCCAGGACGACAGTTATCACAAGAACTTTGTTTTTTTTTTGACAGAATATATGATTTCACTATTCGAACGTTATGCTGAGATGCCAGAACCGCTTGAAACTCAGGAAATTTTGATCCTCGGTGTAGATCGATGTTCCGTCAGATTCAGACATGCAAGACGACGTTTCACGCAAGAATTTCGTTATTTCGGATAAAATGAACGATGTCAATACGGTCACACTGACGTGAGATGCCGGAATCTTTCGAAACTCGCGACATCACGATTCTCGATGTAGATGGATGTTACGTTCGATACAGTCGTGAAAGACGAAAATTAATTCAAGGATCTCGTGTAATCGGAAATAATGACAAAACTGATAACTTTTATGTCGATCTGAGGGAGCAGAATCTTGATTTTCGGCATAGATCGAAGTCTATCGTTCGTTTCAGCTGTCTGAAACGACGTTCACCGTGAGAATTTTGTATTGTCAAGCAAAATAAGGGATTTTGGCAGGTTTAAAGTTAGCTTAGGTTTTCAATTCTCACAAAACTCAAGACATTTCGATTCTCGTCGGAGAATGATGTTTCTTTCAATACACTCGTGCAAAATGACCATTATCGCGAGAAATTCGTTTTTTAAGATTAAATGAAGGATTTTGACACTCTCAGGTCAGGCCGAGATGCCAGAATCGCTCAGAGCACGCAAAATCTTAATTCACAGCCTAGATTGAAGTTCCGTTCGGTGCAGCCGTGCAAAACGACGATCGACGGAAGAATATCGTGTTTTCGAGCAAAATGAACGATATTGGCACGTTTAAAGTGAGTAGAGATGCCAAAACCACTCGGAACTCAAGACATCTCGATACTCGACGTCTATCAAAATTCCGTTCGTTGCAACTGTTCGAAACGACGTTTAGCGCCAGAAGT
Source organism: Tromatobia lineatoria (assembly GCA_949699805.1). Lineage (NCBI taxonomy): Eukaryota > Metazoa > Arthropoda > Insecta > Hymenoptera > Ichneumonidae > Tromatobia > Tromatobia lineatoria. The sequence goes on from OX453034.1 coordinate 7,176,142, forward strand.
TACTCTTTTTGGTCGGAATAAACCATTTTAACACGCTCAACATGTCCCGAGTCGCCAGAATCGTACGAAACTCGGCACATCTCGATTTTAGGTGGAGATCGATGTTTTTTCCAATACGGCCGTCCGCGACGACAGTTATCGCGAGAATTTCGTTTTATTTTGACAAAATGAATAATTTCTCCACATTTACGTTGAGATGAGATGCTAGAACCGCTCGAAACTCGAGACATCTGGAATTTCGGTTTGAATCGATGTTTCGTTCGATAGCGCTGTGTAAGACGACGTTTATGGCAAAAACTTCAATTATTGGACAAAATAAAGTATTTCGACATTTTTACGTTGAGCTAAGATGCCACAACTCATCGAAACTCGGCATATCTCGCCTCTCGTTGTAGATCGATAATTCGTTCGATACAGTTATGCAAAACAATGATCATCGCCAGAATTTTGTGATTTAGGATGAAATGGAAGATTTTGACACTTTTATGTCAGGCCGATACGCCAGAATCGCTCGAAACATAAAGAATCTCGATTCTCGGTGTAGATGGATGTTTCGTTTAATCCAAGTGTGCGACACAAAAGCAAATGTAAGAATTCCATGTGATCGGAAAAAATGACAAATTCAGACACTTTTATGTCGAACTGAGATGCGAAGTCCGCCTGAAACACGCGGAATCCCTAATTTCAGCAGAGATCGAACTTTTTCGTTCGACTCAGCTGTCTGAAACGACATTCAACGTGAGCATTTCGTATTTTCAGGGAAAATGAAAGATTATGACACGTTTGAAGTTAGCTTAAATGTACGATTCTCCCAAAACTCAAGACATTTCGATTCTCGTCGGAGAATGATGTTTCGTTCAATACACTCGTGGAAAAGGACCATTATCGCAAGAAATTCGTTTTTTAAGATAAAATTAAGGATTTTGACACTCTCAGGTCAGGCCGCGATACCAGAATCGCTCAGAACACACAAAATCTAGAATCGCAGCGTAGATCGAACTGTCGTTCGGAACAGCTGTGCAAAACGACGAACAACGGAAGAATATCGTTTTTTCAGGCAAAATGAACGATTGTGACACTTTAAAGTTAGTAGAGATTCCGAAACCGATCGGAACTCGGGACATCTCCATACTCGACGTCAATCGGAATTTCGTTCGATACAACTGTCCGAAACGACGTTTAGCGCCAGAATTCCAGGTGTAGATCGATGTTCCTTCCGATACACACGTGCAAATCGACGATTTTCGCAGAAACTTCGATATTTTGGACAAAGTGAATGAATCCAACACTTTCACGTTAAGCTGAGATGCTAGAATCGCTCGAAACTCGGGACATCTGGATTTTCGTTGTAGATGGATGTTTTGCTTGCCTTAACTATGCAAGACGACGTTTAACGAGAAAATTCTGTGATTCCGGTGTAAATAAACAATTCTAATGCGTAAACGTTAAGCTGAGATGCCAGAATTGCTCGGAACGCGAGACGTCTCAATTTGCTTTGTAGATCGATGGTTTATTTGATACGGCCGTCCAGGACGACAGTTATCACAAGAACTTTGTTTTTTTTTTGACAGAATATATGATTTCACTATTCGAACGTTATGCTGAGATGCCAGAACCGCTTGAAACTCAGGAAATTTTGATCCTCGGTGTAGATCGATGTTCCGTTAGATTCAGACATGCAAGACGACGTTTCACGCAAGAATTTCGTTATTTCGGATAAAATGAACGATGTCAATACGGTCACACTGACGTGAGATGCCGGAATCTTTCGAAACTCGCGACATCACGATTCTCGATGTAGATGGATGTTACGTTCGATACAGTCGTGAAAGACGAAAATTAATTCAAGGATCTCGTGTAATCGGAAATAATGACAAAACTGATAACTTTTATGTCGATCTGAGGGAGCAGAATCTTGATTTTCGGCATAGATCGAAGTCTATCGTTCGTTTCAGCTGTCTGAAACGACGTTCACCGTGAGAATTTTGTATTGTCAAGCAAAATAAGAGATTTTGGCAGGTTTAAAGTTAGCTTAGGTTTTCAATTCTCACAAAACTCAAGACATTTCGATTCTCGTCGGAGAATGATGTTTCTTTCAATACACTCGTGCAAAATGACCATTATCGCGAGAAATTCGTTTTTTAAGATTAAATGAAGGATTTTGACACTCTCAGGTCAGGCCGAGATGCCAGAATCGCTCAGAGCACGCAAAATCTTAATTCACAGCCTAGATTGAAGTTCCGTTCGGTGCAGCCGTGCAAAACGACGATCGACGGAAGAATATCGTGTTTTCGAGCAAAATGAACGATATTGGCACGTTTAAAGTGAGTAGAGATGCCAAAACCACTCGGAACTCAAGACATCTCGATACTCGACGTCTATCAAAATTCCGTTCGTTGCGACTGTTCGAAACGACGTTTAGCGCCAGAAGTTACTCTTTTTGGTCGGAATAAACCATTTTAACACGCTCAACATGTCCCGAGTCGCCAGAATCGTACGAAACTCGGTACATCTCGATTTTAGGTGGAGATCGATGTTTTTTCCAATACGGCCGTCCGCGACGACAGTTATCGCGAGAATTTCGTTTTATTTTGACAAAATGAATAATTTCTCCACATTTACGTTGAGATGAGATGCTAGAACCGCTCGAAACTCGAGACATCTGGAATTTCGGTTTGAATCGATGTTTCGTTCGATAGCGCTGTGTAAGACGACGTTTATGGCAAAAACTTCAATTATTGGACAAAATAAAGTATTTCGACATTTTTACGTTGAGCTAAGATGCCACAACTCATCGAAACTCGGCATATCTCGCCTCTCGTTGTAGATCGATAATTCGTTCGATACAGTTATGCAAAACAATGATCATCGCCAGAATTTTGTGATTTAGGATGAAATGGAAGATTTTGACACTTTTATGTCAGGCCGATACGCCAGAATCGCTCGAAACATAAAGAATCTCGATTCTCGGTGTAGATGGATGTTTCGTTTAATCCAAGTGTGCGACACAAAAGCAAATGTAAGAATTCCATGTGATCGGAAAAAATGACAAATTCAGACACTTTTATGTCGAACTGAGATGCGAAGTCCGCCTGAAACACGCGGAATCCCTAATTTCAGCAGAGATCGAACTTTTTCGTCCGACTCAGCTGTCTGAAACGACATTCAACGTGAGCATTTCGTATTTTCAGGGAAAATGAAAGATTATGACACGTTTGAAGTTAGCTTAAATGTACGATTCTCCCAAAACTTAAGACATTTCGATTCTCGTCGGAGAATGATGTTTCTTTCAATACACTCGTGCAAAATGACCATTATCGCGAGGAATTCGTTTTTTAAGATTAAATGAAGGATTTTGACACTCTCAGGTCAGGCCGAGATGCCAGAATCGCTCAGAGCACGCAAAATCTTAATTCACAGCCTAGATTGAAGTTCCGTTCGGTGCAGCCGTGCAAAACGACGACCGACGGAAGAATATCGTGTTTTCGGGCAAAATAAACGATATTGACACGTTTAAAGTGAGTAGAGATGCCGAAACCACTCGGAACTCAAGACATCTCGATACTCGACGTCTATCGAAATTCCATTCGTTGCAACTGTTCGAAACGACGTTTAGCGCCAGAAGTTACTCTTTTTGGGTGGAATAAACCATTTTGACACGCTCAACATGTGCCGAGTCGCCAGAATCGTACGAAACTCGGCACATCTCGATTTTAAGTGGAGATCGATGTTTTTCCCAATACGGCCGTCCGCGACGACAATTATCGCGAGAACTTTCTCTTATTTCGACAAAATGAATGATTTCTCCACATTTACGTTGAGATGAGATGCTAGAATCGCTCGAAACTCGAGACATCTGGAATTTCGGTTTGAATCGATGTTTCGTTCCATAGCGCTGTGTAAGACGACGTTTATGGCAAAAACTTCAATTATTGGAAAAAATAAAGTATTTCGACATTTTTACGTTGAGCTAAGAGGTCACAACCGATTGAAACTCGGCATATCTCGCCTCTCGTTGTAGATCGATAATTCGTTCAATACAGTTTTGCAAAACAATGATCATCGCCAGGATTTCGTGATTTAGGATAAAATGGAAGATTTTGACACTTTTATGTCGGGCCGATGCGCCAGAATCGCTCGAAACATAAAGAATGTCGATTCTCGGTGTAGATGGATGTTTCGTTTAATCCAAGTGTGCGACACAAAAGCAAATGTAAGAATTCCATGTGATCGGAAAAAATGACAAATTCAGACACTTTCATGTCGAACTGAGATGCGAAGTCCGCCTGAAACACGTGGAATCCCTATTTTCGGCAGAGATCGAACTTTTTCGTTCGACTTAGCTGTCTAAAACGACATTCAACGTGAGCATTTCGTTTTTTCAGGCAAAATGAAAGATTGTGACACGTTTAAAGTTAGCTCAGATGTACGATTCTCCCAAAACTCAAGACATTTTGATTCTCGTCGGAGAATGATGTTTTGTTCAATACAGTCGTGCAAAAGGACCATTATCGCAAGAAATTCGTTTTTTAAGATAAAATGAAGGATTTTGACACTCTCAGGTCAGGCCGCGATACCAGAATCGCTCAGAACACACAAAATCTAGAATCGCAGCGTAGATCGAACTGTCGTTCGGAACAGCTGTGCAAAACGACGAACAACGGAAGAATATCGTTTTTTCAGGCAAAATGAACGATTGTGACACTTTAAAGTTAGTAGAGATTCCGAAACCGATCGGAACTCGGGACATCTCCATACTCGACGTCAATCGGAATTTCGTTCGATACAACTGTCCGAAACGACGTTTAGCGCCAGAATTCCAGGTGTAGATCGATGTTCCTTCCGATACACACGTGCAAATCGACGATTATCGCAGAAACTTCGATATTTTGGACAAAGTGAATGAATCCAACACTTTCACGTTAAGCTGAGATGCTAGAATCGCTCGAAACTCGGGACATCTGGATTTTCGTTGTAGATGGATGTTTTGCTTGCCTTAACTATGCAAGACGACGTTTAACGAAAGAATTCTGTGATTCCGGTGTAAATAAACAATTCTAATGCGTAAACGTTAAGCTGAGATGCCAGAATTGCTCGGAACGCGAGACGTCTCAATTTGCTTTGTAGATCGATGTTTTATTTGATACGGCCGTCCAGGACGACAGTTATCACAAGAACTTTGTTTTTTTTTTGACAGAATATATGATTTCACTATTCGAACGTTATGCTGAGATGCCAGAACCGCTTGAAACTCAGGAAATTTTGATCCTCGGTGTAGATCGATGTTCCGTTAGATTCAGACATGCAAGACGACGTTTCACGCAAGAATTTCGTTATTTCGGATAAAATGAACGATGTCAATACGGTCACACTGACGTGAGATGCCGGAATCTTTCGAAACTCGCGACATCACGATTCTCGATGTAGATGGATGTTACGTTCGATACAGTCGTGAAAGACGAAAATTAATTCAAGGATCTCGTGTAATCGGAAATAATGACAAAACTGATAACTTTTATGTCGATCTGAGGGAGCAGAATCTTGATTTTCGGCATAGATCGAAGTCTATCGTTCGTTTCAGCTGTCTGAAACGACGTTCACCGTGAGAATTTTGTATTGTCAAGCAAAATAAGGGATTTTGGCAGGTTTAAAGTTAGCTTAGGTTTTCAATTCTCACAAAACTCAAGACATTTCGATTCTCGTCGGAGAATGATGTTTCTTTCAATACACTCGTGCAAAATGACCATTATCGCGAGAAATTCGTTTTTTAAGATTAAATGAAGGATTTTGACACTCTCAGGTCAGGCCGAGATGCCAGAATCGCTCAGAGCACGCAAAATCTTAATTCACAGCCTAGATTGAAGTTCCGTTCGGTGCAGCCGTGCAAAACGACGATCGACGGAAGAATATCGTGTTTTCGAGCAAAATGAACGATATTGGCACGTTTAAAGTGAGTAGAGATGCCAAAACCACTCGGAACTCAAGACATCTCGATACTCGACGTCTATCAAAATTCCGTTCGTTGCAACTGTTCGAAACGACGTTTAGCGCCAGAAGTTACTCTTTTTGGTCGGAATAAACCATTTTAACACGCTCAACATGTCCCGAGTCGCCAGAATCGTACGAAACTCGGTACATCTCGATTTTAGGTGGAGATCGATGTTTTTTCCAATACGGCCGTCCGCGACGACAGTTATCGCGAGAATTTCGTTTTATTTTGACAAAATGAATAATTTCTCCACATTTACGTTGAGATGAGATGCTAGAACCGCTCGAAACTCGAGACATCTGGAATTTCGGTTTGAATCGATGTTTCGTTCGATAGCGCTGTGTAAGACGACGTTTATGGCAAAAACTTCAATTATTGGACAAAATAAAGTATTTCGACATTTTTACGTTGAGCTAAGATGCCACAACTCATCGAAACTCGGCATATCTCGCCTCTCGTTGTAGATCGATAATTCGTTCGATACAGTTATGCAAAACAATGATCATCGCCAGAATTTTGTGATTTAGGATGAAATGGAAGATTTTGACACTTTTATGTCAGGCCGATACGCCAGAATCGCTCGAAACATAAAGAATCTCGATTCTCGGTGTAGATGGATGTTTCGTTTAATCCAAGTGTGCGACACAAAAGCAAATGTAAGAATTCCATGTGATCGGAAAAAATGACAAATTCAGACACTTTTATGTCGAACTGAGATGCGAAGTCCGCCTGAAACACGCGGAATCCCTAATTTCAGCAGAGATCGAACTTTTTCGTTCGACTCAGCTGTCTGAAACGACATTCAACGTGAGCATTTCGTATTTTCAGGGAAAATGAAAGATTATGACACGTTTGAAGTTAGCTTAAATGTACGATTCTCCCAAAACTCAAGACATTTCGATTCTCGTCGGAGAATGATGTTTCGTTCAATACACTCGTGGAAAAGGACCATTATCGCAAGAAATTCGTTTTTTAAGATAAAATTAAGGATTTTGACACTCTCAGGTCAGGCCGCGATACCAGAATCGCTCAGAACACACAAAATCTAGAATCGCAGCGTAGATCGAACTGTCGTTCGGAACAGCTGTGCAAAACGACGAACAACGGAAGAATATCGCGTTTTCGGGCAAAACGAACGATTGTGACACGTTACAAGTTAGTAGAGATTCTGAAACCGATCGGAACTCGAGATATCTCCATACTCGACGTCAATCGGAATTTCGTTTGATACAACTGTCCGAAACGACGTTTACCGCCAGAATTCCGTCTTTTTGGGCGAAATTAACCATTTTGACGCGCTCAACATGTGCCGAGTCGCAAGAATCATACGAAATTCGGTACATCTCGATTTTGAGTGGAGATCGATGTTTCTTTCAATACGGCCGTCCGGGACGACAATTATCGCGAGAACTTTGTTTGATTTGGACAAAACTCAAGACATTTCGGTTCTCATCGGGGATTGAAGTATCGTTCAATACACTCGTGCAAAATAACCATTATCGCAAGAAATTCGTTTTTCAAGATAAAATGAAGGATTTTGACACTCTCAGGCCAGACCGAAATGCCAGAATCGCTCAATACACGTAAAATCTTTATTCGCAGCCTAGATTGAAGTTCCGTTCGGTGCAGCTATGCAAAACGACGATCGACGGAAGAATATCGCGTTTTCGGGCGAAATGAACGATTGTGACACGTTTAAAGTTAGAAGAGATTCCGAAACGACTCGGAACTCAAGACATCTCTATACTTGACGTCGATCGAAATTTCGTTCGATACTACTGTTCGAAACGACGTTTAGCGCCAGAATTCCATGTTTTTGGGCAAAGTGAACGATTTTGACACGCTCATCATGTGCCGAGATGCCGGAATTGTACCGAACTCGGTACATCTCGCTTTTCGGTGTAGATCGATGTTCCTTTCGATACACACGTGCAAGTCGACGATTATCGCAGAAACTTTGTTATTTTGGACAAAGTGAATGAATTCAACACTTTCACGTTAAGCTGAGATGCTAGAATCGCTCGAAACTCGGGACATCTCGATCCTCGGTGTAGAACGATGTTCCGTTAGATTCAGACATGCAAGACGCCGTTCCACGCAAGAATTTTGTTATTTCGTATAAAATGAACGATGTCAATACGGTCACACTGACGTGAGATGCCGGAATCTCTTGAAACTCGCGACATCACTATTCTCGATGTAGATGGATGTTACGTCCGATACAGTCGTGAAAGACGAAAATTAATTTAAGGATCTCGTGTAATCGGAAATAATAACAAAACTGAAAACTTTTATGTCGATCTGAGGGAGCAAAATCCCGATTTTAGGCATAGATCGAAGTCTATCGTTCGTTTCAGCTGTCTGAAACGACGTTCAACGTGAGAATTTTGTATTGTCAAGCAAAATAAGAGATTTTGACAGGTTCAAAGTTAGCTTAGGTTTTCGATTCTCACAAAACTCAAGACATTTCGATTCTCGTCGGAGAATGATATTTCTTTCAATACACTCGTGCAAAATGACCATTATCGCGAGGAATTCGTTTTTTAAGATTAAATGAAGGATTTTGACACTCTCAGGTCAGGCCGAGATGCCAGAATCGCTCAGAGCACGCAAAATCTTAATTCACAGCCTAGATTGAAGTTCCGTTCGGTGCAGCCGTGCAAAACGACGACCGACGGAAGAATATCGTGTTTTCGGGCAAAATAAACGATATTGACACGTTTAAAGTGAGTAGAGATGCCGAAACCGCTCGGAACTCAAGACATCTCGATACTCGACGTCTATCAAAATTCCATTCGTTGCAACTGTTCGAAACGACGTTTAGCGCCAGAAGTTACTCTTTTTGGGTGGAATAAACCATTTTGACACGCTCAACATGTGCCGAGTCGCCAGAATCGTACGAAACTCGGCACATCTCGATTTTAAGTGGAGATCGATGTTTTTCCCAATACGGCCGTCCGCGACGACAATTATCGCGAGAACTTTCTTTTATTTCGACAAAATGAATGATTTCTCCACATTTACGTTGAGATGAGATGCTAGAATCGCTCGAAACTCGAGACATCTGGAATTTCGGTTTGAATCGATGTTTCGTTCGATAGCGCTGTGTAAGACGACGTTTATGGCAAAAACTTCAATTATTGGAAAAAATAAAGTATTTCGACATTTTTACGTTGAGCTAAGAGGCCACAACCGATCGAAACTCGGCATATCTCGCCTCTCGTTGTAGATCGATAATTCGTTCAATACAGTTTTGCAAAACAATTATCATCGCCAGGATTTCGTGATTTAGGATAAAATGGAAGATTTTGACACTTTTATGTCGGGCCGATGTGCCAGAATCGCTCGAAACATAAAGAATATCGATTCTCGGTGTAGATGGATGTTTCGTTTAATCCAAGTGTGCGACACAAAAGCAAATGTAAGAATTCCATGTGATCGGAAAAAATGACAAATTCAGACACTTTCATGTCGAACTGAGATGCGAAGTCCGCCTGAAACACGTGGAATCCCTATTTTCGGCAGAGATCGAACTTTTTCGTTCGACTTAGCTGTCTAAAACGACATTCAACGTGAGCATTTCGTTTTTTCAGGCAAAATGAAAGATTGTGACACGGTTAAAGTTAGCTCAGATGTACGATTCTCCCAAAACTCAAGACATTTTGATTCTCGTCGGAGAATTATGTTTTGTTCAATACAGTCGTGCAAAAGGACCATTATCGCAAGAAATTCGTTTTTTAAGATAAAATGAAGGATTTTGACACTCTCAGGTCAGGCCGCGATACCAGAATCGCTCAGAACACACAAAATCTAGAATCGCAGCGTAGATCGAACTGTCGTTCGGAACAGCTGTGCAAAACGACGAACAACGGAAGAATATCGTTTTTTCAGGCAAAATGAACGATTGTGACACTTTAAAGTTAGTAGAGATTCCGAAACCGATCGGAACTCGGGACATCTCCATACTCGACGTCAATCGGAATTTCGTTCGATACAACTGTCCGAAACGACGTTTAGCGCCAGAATTCCAGGTGTAGATCGATGTTCCTTCCGATACACACGTGCAAATCGACGATTTTCGCAGAAACTTCGATATTTTGGACAAAGTGAATGAATCCAACACTTTCACGTTAAGCTGAGATGCTAGAATCGCTCGAAACTCGGGACATCTGGATTTTCGTTGTAGATGGATGTTTTGCTTGCCTTAACTATGCAAGACGACGTTTAACGAAAGAATTCTGTGATTCCGGTGTAAATAAACAATTCTAATGCGTAAACGTTAAGCTGAGATGCCAGAATTGCTCGGAACGCGAGACGTCTCAATTTGCTTTGTAGATCGATGTTTTATTTGATACGGCCGTCCAGGACGACAGTTATCACAAGAACTTTGTTTTTTTTTTGACAGAATATATGATTTCACTATTCGAACGTTATGCTGAGATGCCAGAACCGCTTGAAACTCAGGAAATTTTGATCCTCGGTGTAGATCGATGTTCCGTTAGATTCAGACATGCAAGACGACGTTTCACGCAAGAATTTCGTTATTTCGGATAAAATGAACGATGTCAATACGGTCACACTGACGTGAGATGCCGGAATCTTTCGAAACTCGCGACATCACGATTCTCGATGTAGATGGATGTTACGTTCGATACAGTCGTGAAAGACGAAAATTAATTCAAGGATCTCGTGTAATCGGAAATAATGACAAAACTGATAACTTTTATGTCGATCTGAGGGAGCAGAATCTTGATTTTCGGCATAGATCGAAGTCTATCGTTCGTTTCAGCTGTCTGAAACGACGTTCACCGTGAGAATTTTGTATTGTCAAGCAAAATAAGAGATTTTGGCAGGTTTAAAGTTAGCTTAGGTTTTCAATTCTCACAAAACTCAAGACATTTCGATTCTCGTCGGAGAATGATGTTTCTTTCAATACACTCGTGCAAAATGACCATTATCGCGAGAAATTCGTTTTTTAAGATTAAATGAAGGATTTTGACACTCTCAGGTCAGGCCGAGATGCCAGAATCGCTCAGAGCACGCAAAATCTTAATTCACAGCCTAGATTGAAGTTCCGTTCGGTGCAGCCGTGCAAAACGACGATCGACGGAAGAATATCGTGTTTTCGAGCAAAATGAACGATATTGGCACGTTTAAAGTGAGTAGAGATGCCAAAACCACTCGGAACTCAAGACATCTCGATACTCGACGTCTATCAAAATTCCGTTCGTTGCAACTGTTCGAAACGACGTTTAGCGCCAGAAGTTACTCTTTTTGGTCGGAATAAACCATTTTAACACGCTCAACATGTCCCGAGTCGCCAGAATCGTACGAAACTCGGTACATCTCGATTTTAGGTGGAGATCGATGTTTTTTCCAATACGGCCGTCCGCGACGACAGTTATCGCGAGAATTTCGTTTTATTTTGACAAAATGAATAATTTCTCCACATTTACGTTGAGATGAGATGCTAGAACCGCTCGAAACTCGAGACATCTGGAATTTCGGTTTGAATCGATGTTTCGTTCGATAGCGCTGTGTAAGACGACGTTTATGGCAAAAACTTCAATTATTGGACAAAATAAAGTATTTCGACATTTTTACGTTGAGCTAAGATGCCACAACTCATCGAAACTCGGCATATCTCGCCTCTCGTTGTAGATCGATAATTCGTTCGATACAGTTATGCAAAACAATGATCATCGCCAGAATTTTGTGATTTAGGATGAAATGGAAGATTTTGACACTTTTATGTCAGGCCGATACGCCAGAATCGCTCGAAACATAAAGAATCTCGATTCTCGGTGTAGATGGATGTTTCGTTTAATCCAAGTGTGCGACACAAAAGCAAATGTAAGAATTCCATGTGATCGGAAAAAATGACAAATTCAGACACTTTTATGTCGAACTGAGATGCGAAGTCCGCCTGAAACACGCGGAATCCCTAATTTCAGCAGAGATCGAACTTTTTCGTCCGACTCAGCTGTCTGAAACGACATTCAACGTGAGCATTTCGTATTTTCAGGGAAAATGAAAGATTATGACACGTTTGAAGTTAGCTTAAATGTACGATTCTCCCAAAACTCAAGACATTTCGATTCTCGTCGGAGAATGATGTTTCTTTCAATACACTCGTGCAAAATGACCATTATCGCGAGGAATTCGTTTTTTAAGATTAAATGAAGGATTTTGACACTCTCAGGTCAGGCCGAGATGCCAGAATCGCTCAGAGCACGCAAAATCTTAATTCACAGCCTAGATTGAAGTTCCGTTCGGTGCAGCCGTGCAAAACGACGACCGACGGAAGAATATCGTGTTTTCGGGCAAAATAAACGATATTGACACGTTTAAAGTGAGTAGAGATGCCGAAACCACTCGGAACTCAAGACATCTCGATACTCGACGTCTATCAAAATTCCATTCGTTGCAACTGTTCGAAACGACGTTTAGCGCCAGAAGTTACTCTTTTTGGGTGGAATAAACCATTTTGACACGCTCAATGTTACGTCCTGGGAGTTGAAATTGTGTTTTTAAAAACTATACGCATACTCGCACGGAGGACGATCGACAGATCAACAAAGGGTGGTCTCTCGTTTAAGCAGGAATGCGCCCACTAAGGATAGAGACCGCGTCTGATTCGGATAATTATTGTGTGTGGATATAAGATATTATATACTAATCTTACCTTTCTTCTTCTTTTCCAGGTGCTGATCGAGGATTCCAACAACGAAACGAGCGGATGAGCGTAGCGGGTTGAATCAGTTGATGGTGATGATGGGTATCTCCTTTACGATCACGATATCGTCCTCCTCTTCGGTTGAAGATGACTCAGGTTCGTCAACAGATACTGGCTCGACCAAGGTGAGGAGATCCGATGGAAGCGACGCGGAGTTCAACAAAAACCAGCAATCCACGAGTTTAACGACTTTGTAATTAAAACGTTCGACTGAGCGCACTCTTGGCTTAGAAAAAGATGGTTCAGGGATCACAGAGTCTTTTATGACGGCTTGAAGAGCCTTTAACAAATTGATAGTTGAGCTAGGTTTGTTATGTCCACGTGGACGTCCGGCAATGGCACACGCGATGGCCAAAGAACGACGAAGCTGAAATTTGTATCCACCACGACGTCTGCCCATCTGAACTTGAATATATTATAAAAGGTAGTGTATACTAAGAAAGGAAAGAGAAATAATGGTTGCGATGGAAAGGAGTGAGTCACGTGCATGCAGTTGCACAGTAGACTCGACGGAATGACCCGAGTGCAGGTATTTGCACGAAGGGACGCTTTCAGGTAAGGAGTCACGAGGGAAATGGAATATTCAAGATCTCTGAGACTCGATGAATGACTTTTAGGAAACTTCGCGAAAGAAAACACAGGTAAGTTATACTTAATAATTCGAAATAAGATTATTATTCAAACTTTTAATTTGGTTACACTTTTCACTAATATTTATTTTTCCTTCAACATTTGTTTCAGGTAATTTATTAATTACGCGTAACTTTGACGCGGAGCCCCGAGACTTACGTGATAAACGTATTACACTTTGACACTTAACGAGACTACTACAACTGTTACTCGACCGATGCGCAGGGTACGGCGGATACGCAGAGAGTGTTGCCCGTTCAGAGGTGACGCGTGGACTGATTCTTCAGGAACTGACGCCCGGAGCGTCTGCCTTGCTTTTTATGCAGTGGGGAGAGTGACGCTATCCCCACCCCTCTCTTTGCGTATGCGCTGGCTGCACGTGGCTTATCTCAAGCGACGCCAGACTCGCTTAGCGTAAGTTCATTGTTTAAATATTCGGTAACAACAATTCATGGAATCCGAACAAAGGTCCAGTGAAAGTTGATATTAACATCCTTTATAGAGGATGATCAATCTGATTGGAATGTTCTTTGTTCCTTTGTTTCAGAGTTCCAGTCATCATTGCTATTCACAGGATATTCTTAATAATTATTAGTTATTGATTTCTTAATATTAATAAACATTATCATTGTTAATGTCTTATATTAATTTATGTAAAGTTTTGTTATTTTGTAAAATAGATTCATGAGTAAGCAGATATTCTATTTATTATTAATTATGGTAATAATTTGTTATCTGTATTATTTGTATGATTCTGATTAATCGTGGATTTAATACATTTGAATGTTAATTAGAGTATTTCATGTTATGTATTTTAACTATTGTCATGTACAATGTTGAATATTAATTTATGACGAATATTTGTGAATATTTTTATATTAATATTAATGATAGTATAAAATATTTTATAATAAAATAATGTTTGCAATTATGAATTATTGATTAAAATTATGATTTTATAATCATTCTAAACAAGAATATATCTAGAATATTATTTTGTAACTATTCTTACTTATTCTAACTTACTTCCATTGCCCATACTTTGTCCTTTTCTCACTCATGCATCCATACCACTTTCACTTTCACTGTACTCTGCTCTTTTACCTTTGCACTACACAACGCTGAGTCAGTTGTTTTTCAGTGATGTTAACGACGTGGCAGGTAGCAGGACTTTGGCGTTGCTAATGCTTGGTGATGAGTCCTAGGTGAGTAAGGCATGACTAATTTGTTTTGATGCTCGGCTGTAGGCGACGCGCTGGAGTGGGTCAACAGCGCGTGGCTGGTCAGCTGTAGCGTTGAGTGGCAGTAGGTAGGGCCCGTCCGCAGCTGTGTGTGATCAGACCGCGCGGCGTCGTACCTCGATGATGCTTAGCTGTGGCGCTCAGCTGTTACTACTGCAGGGCCGTAGCTAGCGAAAATTTTGATGGGCGATCCTACGACGTAACATCTCCCCCCTTTAAGAAGGAAGCCGAGCCGTGGCTCTGCTGATGAGAGGCGAATAGCCGTGAAGAAAGTCGTGGATCGACTCCTTCTAACTCGACAGTATCTGTTTGTTGGTGTAGATCAGGATACATTGGAATCCTTACTTCCTTCGGTGCAGTTGCTTCGTTGACCTCGATGTCCTTGGAATTGGTTCGGTCTTTGTGAGCCAGAGTCACAAGGAGGTTAGTGACTGAACTCCATACCGCTCCAACCAGATGAATGCTCCATCCGTAGAGAGAATGAAGTGCGTATCCGTGAATCACAGTGTCGATTATGAGTTTGATTATCTTAATTATTAAAAATAGGCCAATGACACCTGCGCTTGCAGTACCGAATTTAAGGAAAATTCCCCACATCTTGTCAGCGGCATTTTCGGCAATATGATTTAAGGTGCTCTCATCCATTAATCCTCGGATAGAGATACTACCAGAAGGTACGTGATAACCGATTGATCCTCTTGCAAGGTGGTTAAGGAGTGCTGGTTTTTCCGCTGGGAACATAATACGGTCCCGTAGCTTATCGATGTCGGATTCAGAGTAGATCCCGCTAGTTGCCAAATTTCCTGCAGAGATGTATCTCCAGGTGGGTTTTGTCATTGGTTGAAGTATTTGAGGTGAGATGACCTCCATTGGGTGAGGTGAGAGTCGATACCAAGTGCCTTCGATTTGGTATTGAGTAGGCAGCATTGGATCGCAGTCGATCTGTGTGCCAGTTTTTACCAGCATTCTCGATGTGGTAGTCAAGAAGTATGAACTGTTGCGGTAGGTCACCGGTAATTCGTGGTAACACTCCGTAGTTTTTCTAAGTTGGCACTGAACAGGAACACACTTAACGACATGAGCAACTTCTCCAGCGATGGCGGCCATATATCCCGGTCCTTTCATAACTGTGTAGGCGAACTTTTCAGGTAGGATAGCTGCTGTGGCCAGTGCGTTCTGCATAACTCTTTTTTCCAGGTTACAACGTTGGGTAAGTACATCTCGATAAAGGTTTTTCATCTGGGCACGAACGTGTTTCTCGACGTAAACGAACTTTGAGTTTATGTACGAGAAAATGTCCAGGTTATTAACGGAAATTTTCTTTTTTGTTGCAGGTGAACGTCCTTTCTCGGTTTCCAGGATAAATAGCTTCGGATGCTCGGTGCGGATAAGCGTGTATCCACACACTTGATATTCTGACTGCTTTGCCAGTGCGAAGGTAGTTGATTCAGTTTTCAGGGTGTATACGTCTGGCATCCGAACTCCATCTTCTATTGATTCCAGTTTCGTGGCCATGCCTTCGTAGAGTACGTCGTATTGACTGAAACTGCAGGAATCCGTTGGTGCTGTCCTCCAGAAGGCGCTGTGTCCGTGAGTATCGATGCAGCTTCCGTCCGAGAGCACACACTGTGTTCCAGCTTGAAGAATAATTTTTCCCGCTTTTAGGTTGACAATGGCATGGTAATTGTAAAGAGCGATTTTTACTGATGCCTGGACGACAGCGTCGTTCCAGGTTCCATAGGGATCACTGTACTGGGTCCCAGAGCAAGCTCCGTCGCTGCTAACGGATCCGCCCATGGTAATACTTCGTGATGTAGTTTCGTTTCGATGCAGTCCGATGATTTCCGATGCAAAGCTGAGCTTCATCATCCCAGTTTCTTGGAGACGTTGGCAGGATCTTTCATCAAAATCGTGAAGGTAGGTTTGATGGCCTCCTTGGACAATTGAGTTGTGCGAGCTCATACCGCAATGATAGATGGTACGGTCGATCTCGACTTTACACTGAGTTACTTCTGTGCTTTCGAACTCAGATAGTTGCAGGAGTTGAATGTAGACAAGTTTCGATTCTGGTTCGGTTAATGGGATGTCGCATTCTCCGACATTATTGAGAGAAATCGTGGTGATGTTTAGCGTTGATCCTCCACAATCGTATCCTACGATTGCGTTTGCTGAGTAGAAAAATGCAAACAGCAGTAACATGAAGAAAAGTGGAGCTGCAGTCCAATATCTGCAGCTTCTCGTAGTCGCTGTAGTAGTTGAATTCATTTTCTCCGTTGTCTTCTTCTTCTTCGAGGACCTCCTCCTAGTGGGTCTCTTTTTTGCAGGTAAGACTTTTTCGTCATGATGTTGCCCTTGTATTTGGAGCTGACATTCTCGGTTATATTGTCGCTTGAAGTCGTTGTAACAGTGAGGAACCCCATAATGTTCTCCATGAAAGCAGATGAGTTCGAGTTTGTCGGCCTCGATGATTTTAATTCTTGATGCTCCCTTAGGTACGTAATAGAATTCTTCTCGATCCTGGTCGAAATAGAGAGCCTTCTCTCTATGGAAATGTTGCCAGCGATCGCAAAAGTAGATTTTAAAACTGAAGTCGAATTCTGGCCAATCGTGAGGTATCCGTATCGGACGTGTATTTTCCATCTTGAAGTCTGCAACAGAGATGATATTACTGTCGCAACTTCGTCAGGCGTAATTTATTCGTATGCACAATTTTATCGCGACCACGGTATTTAATTTTGACGTTTCCGCTAGAGAGAACTTCGGTGACCTCGCAGGGTTCTGTGTATTGGTCGCTAAATTTGCCATCTTTTGGTTCTTTTAACATAACGACGGTATCTCCGACGCCGAAATTTTGTGGGTTGATTCGTTTATCGTAGTATTTCTTCGATTTGTATTTTGCAGCAGTCAGGTTGGCGGCTGCTAATTCTTGTAGTCCCTGGATTCTTGTAAACAGATTCTCCAGGTACTCGGCGTAAGTAGGATCGGCGGTGTGTTCTTCGACGTGCATGTTGCTTGAAGGTTGACGTGCGATTCTGCCAAACACCAATTCGAACGGGGTGAAGCCAGTGCCCTCATGTTGACTCGTGTTGTATGAGAACATCGCCATATCGAGAAATTCGTCCCAGTCGTTATTTTTGTCCACATATTGTTTCAGGTACTCGACCAACACATGATGTGAACGTTCGATGGAACCGTTCGTTTGCGGGTGGAAGGCGGTAGTGGTGAATAGACGAATTTTGAATTTCTTTGCTATGGCCTTCATTAAACTGGAGCAGAAGTTGCTTCCTTGGTCCGTTAGAATTGCCTTTGGTGCGCCGAAGTGTGCAATGAATGATCTGCAGAATGCGTCGGCGACGTCTACTGACATGATTTTCTCCAGAGGTATTGCCAACGAGTACTTTGTCAGCAAATCCTGGATAGTAAGGATGTAGGTATTTCTTCTTTTTGTAGTCGGAAGTGGACCAACGATGTCCATCGCGATTTTGTCGAATGCGCTGCCTGGGGTGTCTGTGATGACCATTGGTTGCTTTGTCTTTATTCGGACAAGCTTTTTAAGTTGACAGCCACGGCAATGTTGAATGTACTCCTGTACATCGGATTTCATATTTCGCCAAGCGAATCGTTCTCTGATGCGTTTGAAGGTCTTGGTGACGCCCTTGTGTCCTCCAACCAGAGAGTCATGTGCTTCTCGTATGATTTCCTGTCGTTTTTCTTGAGGTGGTATTTTTACAAGCTGGTTATAAA
The DNA here is from genome assembly GCA_949699805.1 of Tromatobia lineatoria. Lineage (NCBI taxonomy): Eukaryota > Metazoa > Arthropoda > Insecta > Hymenoptera > Ichneumonidae > Tromatobia > Tromatobia lineatoria. Next base: position 7,194,482 of record OX453034.1, read on the forward strand.
TAACGAGCAATAACGGAAATTGTAAAAGGTAATTGCGAAGGTTTTTTAAGATGTCAATCCAGAGTATGTTATCTATGTATTGTGTTCGTGCAACGCTCAGTGAATTTATGCCTAGTTCCGCTACTACATCCCTTAGTGATTCTAATGCGTCTTTTAGGTCTTCGATTGACGTGAGCGCTCGCAGGTCATTTTTAATTGGTAAAGCAATAACGAGTTTACTACCGTTATGACTGATTTTAGCTCGTGATAAACATAGATCTTTAAGTTTAGGTAAAGTATCAACGGATTCTAAGTCTTTAGCACCGTCGTCGACAGGTTGACCCTTAGTCGTAACAAATATTAATACATTGTCTCTGCACATAGATATTCTATCTCGAGATTCTTCGATTTTAAACCTTTTAATTTCTTTTTCTTTGTTTACAGGTAATTTGAAAGGGAAAGTTGCACGATTGAAAATATCGCTTTCCGCTTCGGATTCGTCGGAGGAGTCTTCATCATCGTTAGCGTCGCTGTCGGAAGGAGCAGGCGACGCCGGTTTTTCGTCATCACTATTTTCACTTAAAGGTAAGTCTACTGAATCAGCGGGCGCTTGAAAATTATCGTCTTCTATAGACGTACTGGGTCTTGATTGAGAACCACAGCTTTCTTCGGGATTATTTACAGGTTTGGCCGGCTGTTTAGGTATACTATCGCAATGTTTCCTTTTCTTACTCTTATCGTTATTGTTATGCGGTCGGCTTTCGAATATAAACGTCTCGTCTTCGGAGCTTGTACTGTTTAGTCTTTCGAGTGGAGTTACGATTAGAACGGATCTGTCAGGCGGGTTTCGCGATAACGCGTCGGCGTTTGCGTTTGCTCTGCCTGGCTTATAAACAATTTTGTATTGATAATTCTCCAACTTGAGACGCCAATGAACTAAGCGGTTAGCTGGATCCTTAACAGAGTGGAGCCATACCAAAGGCCTGTGGTCGGTTATTAACGTAAACTCTCTACCATATACATAATGACGGAATTGAGATACGCTGTAGACTATTGCTAGCAGTTCTTTTTCGATCGTTGAATATCTTTCTTCGGCGGCGGATAGTGTTCGAGATGTATAAGAAATCGGCCTATCGCTGCCTACTTTGCCTTGACTAATAACTCCGCCGATAGCTACATTTGAAGCATCAGTCGTAATAATGAACGGTTGTGTAAAATCAGGGTACTGTAGTACTGGTTCTGAGCAAAGAGCATTTTTTAGTTTTTGAAAAGCCTCCTCTTGGGACTGTGTCCATTTGAAAATGGATCCTTTCTTTAACAATTGAGTTAATGGTCTTGAAATTCCAGAAAAGTTCTCAATAAATCTTCTATAATATCCAGCCAAGCCTAAGAACTGTTTAATTTTAGTGGGGCTCGTCGGCTGAGGGTAGTTTCGAACTGACTCTAGTTTTTTCGGATCGGGTCGTACTCCGTCCTTACTGATAACATGACCTAAATAAGCCACCTCCTTGCGAAGAAACTCACATTTGTCCGGTTGTAATTTCAAATTAGCCTTTCTCAAGCGGTCGGCAAGTTTTCGAATTTTAATCTCGTGTTCCTGCAAGGAGCTCGCGTACACGACAATATCATCTAAATAAACAAAGAGCTCTGTACCTTGCAAGCCACACAACACTCTATCCATAAGTCTTTGAAAGGTGGCTGGTGCGTTTTTAAGCCCAAATGGCATTCTATTGAATTGGTAATGGCCAAAAGGGGTTGAGAAAGCAGTTTTGGGAGCATCGTCGGGATGCACTCTTATTTGGTGAAATCCGCTGGCCAAGTCAAAAACCGAAAAGTATTTCGCGCTACCGAGTTGATCTAGGATTTCAGTTATGTTAGGAAGAGGGTAGGCATCACCCACGGTTTTTTCGTTCAAGCCTCTATAGTCGATTACCATACGCCACCTGAGCTTCCCGTGCGAATCAGCCTTTTTGGGGACGATCCACAGGGGTGAGCTGTAAGGTGAATCCGATGGCTCGATAATTTTGTTATCAATTAATTCTCCCACTTGTTTTGTTATTTCGTCTTTGTGAGCAGGAGGAAAACGGTATTGGCGAGTAAAAACTGGTTGATCATCTGTGGTTACAATTTTATGTTGAATCACGTTAGTAGAGTCTAATTGTTCTCCAGGTATGTGAAACAGATCAAATGTGTCCGCCAAAATATTATCAATGCTATCTAACTCTTCATTGTTAAGATGGTCGAGTCGAAGTAGCTCCCTTACTTTAGCTATGCGCGGATGATTATCGTTTCTACAATGTTTTATAGTCTTTACTTGATTTGAAAATGTTACGTTTTGTATTGGATTACTGATTGTATTAACGTTACTATTAGTTTGTTCTGTCGCTGTACAAAAGTTTTGGAGAGTGACTGCCGGTACTGTGAGCTCGATATCCTCCTCGGTAGTATTAAATGCTTTAAGGTATGCTACACCGTTAGACTGAGTAACGACGGCTTCGCCTGCGTAGACTCCCTCACCACAATTTAGCCTAGGAAGGTACCCTTCGCTCAAATCGGAATTTTTAACACGTACGTGAAAGATCGCTGAAGAACGAGCAGGAATCACTACTGTTCCTCGGTTTTTAAACGGAAGTTGTCCGTGCTTCCAAGTGACTGCCTCCTTATCGTAGTCAATAGCGGCTCTATTATTAACGTGAAACTCCGATCCTAGTATCGCGTGTTGTTGGATAAGAAAAGAATCTTCTACCACGTGAAATTCACAAACGGTACCTTGAATGTCGATAAAAGTTGAACCGATAGTAAAAACAGGCTCGTCGGAGATGCCTTGTAGACGTAAAATATCGTTTGAATTTACTGGTACGCTTGGTTTTAATGTTTTTTGCTTAATGAGATTTGGGTCAGCGCCCGAGTCTACCAAAAAGTCGGATTTGCTGATCAGTTGCGGTGAATCTATTTCGACGGTCGGCACAAAAGAACGAGTTTTTAGTCGAATGTTTGCGGTTCGCACGTTTCGTGTGCTATGGGTCGAACTGGACGCTCTGAGGGTCGCTCCGCTCGACTCGCGCCCGGGTTTGTCGAACGTTGCTGCCCGTTTCCCGAATGTGACGGTGAGTCTTGTTGCTTGTCATTTCGCTGTTTAATAAAGCAGTTGTCTATCGTGTGACCGAGACGATTGCAATACGTGCATTTTGGTCTCGAGTCGTCGCGTGGAGAGTTGAACAAAGGTTTGGGCCTTGCTTCATTACGTGGCGGCCTCTTATCGGGATGTTTAGACCAACAATTCTCGGAGATGTGGCCCGGCTTTTTACAGTGATCGCACTGAATGTTATCGCGTTGCGCGGTGTTTACATTAGTCGGCGGTGAGTGTCGAGTTTCGGCGCGCGTTTCTTTAAAACGATTTCTATCGCGCTCTATCTCCTTCTCTACTCGGATCGCTGCTGTGAACGCGCTGTTGAGATTATCATAGCCCTCCAGGCGGAGGCGTAAACGGAAATCAGGTGGCAAACCGGTAACAAAGCATTCTAATGCTTCGTTTTCAAGACCACGAGTGTGCGCTAGTGAGAGTTGTTCGCTCGTGTTACCTGTCTCTGCGTCGATGATAGCAGAGTGGAGGTCCTTGACTCTGCTGATATAGTCGATGACATGTTCGGACCTACCTTTGCTGATGTTACCAAGTTCTCCCCTGTATTGATTTAATGATTTTGCAGAACCGAAAAGAGTTTTAAGACGTTCAGTGAACTCCGTTACTGTGACGAATGGGTCGTCTTCCATTGCCGTATAAGCTCGGCCTTTCAATTTATTTCGCAGAAGGCGGGCGATAGTTGACTCTAAATTTGGAGAAAACATTTCTTTTACGCGTTTACACGCCCTTGCAAACTTTAAAACGGGGATATTATCACCCGTGAAGACTGGAACCGATTCTAGAACGTCTTTAAACTGTAGATGTGGATTAGGTAACGCTACATTTTCATATGCAGGAGGATTATTACTAACATTGCTATTGTTGTTCGGTTGTGGGACTGAGGGCGTCCTCTGTGTTTGACGAGGAGTTGTTTGAACTGTCGATCGCAAATCTGCTACTTCTCTTTTGAGATAATTAAAATCTTTGAGTAATACTCCAAGCATTTCTTCGATGCGTGAGGGCTCGCGAGATTCTGGACTAATTACATTTGACGCGCCCGTTTTCGCGAGGTCTGCTTCTAAACGTTTATTCTCTAATTCTGCTTCGACATTTTGAATCTGTGATAGGCGCTCCTTTTCGCGCTCTATCATTTCTGTTTCGCGTTTTTGCAATGCTTTGTAACGCTCTTGATTTTCTATATCTTTAACACGAACTGCTTCTTCTTGCTCTTGCAGACGCTGCTGTTTCCTAGCTAACTGTTCATGCAGAGTTTTAACTTCCTCTTCCGTGAGGGTTTTATTTTTCGAACCGCGAGTTTCCATTTTGATAAATGTGTTTCTTGATTTTTATTAAAATATGACAGAAATTTACTCTAATTCGCACGTGACTCGAAAGCGATTTTAGCTAGAGTTCGATATTAATAATTCTTTTCAACGATTTTTACGAATTAAATTGATTTTTAAACGGAATTATCCAAATACAGACAGTGTTATCCCACCGCTGTCACCAGAAAATTTAACCTGTTACGTCCTGGGAGTTGAAATTGTGTTTTTAAAAACTATACGCATACTCGCACGGAGGACGATCGACAGATCAACAAAGGGTGGTCTCTCGTTTAAGCAGGAATGCGCCCACTAAGGATAGAGACCGCGTCTGATTCGGATAATTATTGTGTGTGGATATAAGATATTATATACTAATCTTACCTTTCTTCTTCTTTTCCAGGTGCTGATCGAGGATTCCAACAACGAAACGAGCGGATGAGCGTAGCGGGTTGAATCAGTTGATGGTGATGATGGGTATCTCCTTTACGATCACGATATCGTCCTCCTCTTCGGTTGAAGATGACTCAGGTTCGTCAACAGATACTGGCTCGACCAAGGTGAGGAGATCCGATGGAAGCGACGCGGAGTTCAACAAAAACCAGCAATCCACGAGTTTAACGACTTTGTAATTAAAACGTTCGACTGAGCGCACTCTTGGCTTAGAAAAAGATGGTTCAGGGATCACAGAGTCTTTTATGACGGCTTGAAGAGCCTTTAACAAATTGATAGTTGAGCTAGGTTTGTTATGTCCACGTGGACGTCCGGCAATGGCACACGCGATGGCCAAAGAACGACGAAGCTGAAATTTGTATCCACCACGACGTCTGCCCATCTGAACTTGAATATATTATAAAAGGTAGTGTATACTAAGAAAGGAAAGAGAAATAATGGTTGCGATGGAAAGGAGTGAGTCACGTGCATGCAGTTGCACAGTAGACTCGACGGAATGACCCGAGTGCAGGTATTTGCACGAAGGGACGCTTTCAGGTAAGGAGTCACGAGGGAAATGGAATATTCAAGATCTCTGAGACTCGATGAATGACTTTTAGGAAACTTCGCGAAAGAAAACACAGGTAAGTTATACTTAATAATTCGAAATAAGATTATTATTCAAACTTTTAATTTGGTTACACTTTTCACTAATATTTATTTTTCCTTCAACATTTGTTTCAGGTAATTTATTAATTACGCGTAACTTTGACGCGGAGCCCCGAGACTTACGTGATAAACGTATTACACTTTGACACTTAACGAGACTACTACAACTGTTACTCGACCGATGCGCAGGGTACGGCGGATACGCAGAGAGTGTTGCCCGTTCAGAGGTGACGCGTGGACTGATTCTTCAGGAACTGACGCCCGGAGCGTCTGCCTTGCTTTTTATGCAGTGGGGAGAGTGACGCTATCCCCACCCCTCTCTTTGCGTATGCGCTGGCTGCACGTGGCTTATCTCAAGCGACGCCAGACTCGCTTAGCGTAAGTTCATTGTTTAAATATTCGGTAACAACAATTCATGGAATCCGAACAAAGGTCCAGTGAAAGTTGATATTAACATCCTTTATAGAGGATGATCAATCTGATTGGAATGTTCTTTGTTCCTTTGTTTCAGAGTTCCAGTCATCATTGCTATTCACAGGATATTCTTAATAATTATTAGTTATTGATTTCTTAATATTAATAAACATTATCATTGTTAATGTCTTATATTAATTTATGTAAAGTTTTGTTATTTTGTAAAATAGATTCATGAGTAAGCAGATATTCTATTTATTATTAATTATGGTAATAATTTGTTATCTGTATTATTTGTATGATTCTGATTAATCGTGGATTTAATACATTTGAATGTTAATTAGAGTATTTCATGTTATGTATTTTAACTATTGTCATGTACAATGTTGAATATTAATTTATGACGAATATTTGTGAATATTTTTATATTAATATTAATGATAGTATAAAATATTTTATAATAAAATAATGTTTGCAATTATGAATTATTGATTAAAATTATGATTTTATAATCATTCTAAACAAGAATATATCTAGAATATTATTTTGTAACTATTCTTACTTATTCTAACTTACTTCCATTGCCCATACTTTGTCCTTTTCTCACTCATGCATCCATACCACTTTCACTTTCACTGTACTCTGCTCTTTTACCTTTGCACTACACAACGCTGAGTCAGTTGTTTTTCAGTGATGTTAACGACGTGGCAGGTAGCAGGACTTTGGCGTTGCTAATGCTTGGTGATGAGTCCTAGGTGAGTAAGGCATGACTAATTTGTTTTGATGCTCGGCTGTAGGCGACGCGCTGGAGTGGGTCAACAGCGCGTGGCTGGTCAGCTGTAGCGTTGAGTGGCAGTAGGTAGGGCCCGTCCGCAGCTGTGTGTGATCAGACCGCGCGGCGTCGTACCTCGATGATGCTTAGCTGTGGCGCTCAGCTGTTACTACTGCAGGGCCGTAGCTAGCGAAAATTTTGATGGGCGATCCTACGACGTAACATCAACATGTGCCGAGTCGCCAGAATCGTACGAAACTCGGCACATCTCGATTTTAAGTGGAGATCGATGTTTTTCCCAATACGGCCGTCCGCGACGACAATTATCGCGAGAACTTTCTCTTATTTCGACAAAATGAATGATTTCTCCACATTTACGTTGAGATGAGATGCTAGAATCGCTCGAAACTCGAGACATCTGGAATTTCGGTTTGAATCGATGTTTCGTTCGATAGCGCTGTGTAAGACGACGTTTATGGCAAAAACTTCAATTATTGGACAAAATAAAGTATTTCGACATTTTTACGTTGAGCTAAGATGCCACAACTCATCGAAACTCGGCATATCTCGCCTCTCGTTGTAGATCGATAATTCGTTCAATACAGTTATGCAAAACAATGATCATCGCCAGAATTTTGTGATTTAGGATGAAATGGAAGATTTTGACACTTTTATGTCAGGCCGATACGCCAGAATCGCTCGAAACATAAAGAATCTCGATTCTCGGTGTAGATGGATGTTTCGTTTAATCCAAGTGTGCGACACCAAAGCAAATGTAAGAGTTCCATGTGATCGGAAAAAATGACAAATTCAGACACTTTTATGTCGAACTGAGATGCGAAGTCCGCCTGAAACACGCGGAATCCCTAATTTCAGCAGAGATCGGACTTTTTCGTTCGACTCAGCTGTCTGAAACGACATTCAACGTGAGCATTTCGTATTTTCAGGGAAAATGAAAGATTATGACACGTTTGAAGTTAGCTTAAATGTACGATTCTCCCAAAACTCAAGACATTTCGATTCTCGTCGGAGAATGATGGAAACGAAAGTTCAATACACTCGTGGAAAAGGACCATTATCGCAAGAAATTCGTTTTTTAAGATAAAATTGAGGATTTTGACACTCTCAGGTCAAGCCGAGATGCCAGAATCACTCAGAACACGTAAAATCTAGAATCGCAGCGTAGATCGAACTGTCGTTCGAAACAGCTGTGCAAAACGACGAACAACGGAAGAATATCGTGTTTTCGGGCAAAATGAACGATTGTGACACGTTAAAAGTTAGTAGAGATTCTGAAACCGATCGGAACTCGAGACATCTCCATACTCGACGTCAATCGGAATTTCGTTCGATACAATTGTCCGAAACGACGTTTAGCGCCAGAATTCCGTCTTTTTGGGCAAAATAAACCATTTTATCACGCTCAACATGTGCCGAGTCGCAAGAATCATACGAAATTCGGTACATCTCGATTTTAAGTAGAGATTGATGTTTCTTTCAATACGGCCGTCCGGGACGACAATTATCGCGAGAACTTTGTTTTATTTGGACAAAACTCAAGACATTTCGGTTTTCGTCGGGGATTGAAGTATCGTTCAATACACTCGTGCAAAATAACCATTATCGCAAGAAATTCGTTTTTCAAGATAAAATGAAGGATTTTGACACTCTCAGGTCAGACCGAGATGCCAGAATCGCTCAGTACACGTAAAAACTTCATTCGCAGCCTAGACTGAAGTTCCGTTCAGTGCAGCTATGCAAAACGGCGAACAACGGAAGAACATCGTGTTTTCGGGCAAAATGAACGATTGTGACACGTTTGAAGTTAGTAGAGATTCCGAGACCGATCGGAACTCGAGACATCTCCATACTCGACGTCAATCGGAATTTCGTTCGATACTACTGTTCGAAACGACGTTTAGCGCCAGAATTCCGTGTTTCTGGGCAGAGTGAACGATTTTGACACGCTCATCATGTGCCGAGATGCCGGAATTGTACCGAACTCGGTACATCTCGCTTTTCGGTGTAGATCGATGTTCCTTTCGATACACACGTGCAAGTCGACGATCATCGCAGAAACTTTGTTATTTTGGACAAAGTAAATGAATCCAACACTTTCACGTTAAGCTGAGATGCTAGAATCGCTCGAAACTCGGGACATCCCGATCCTCGGTGTAGAACGATGTTCCGTTAGATTCAGACATGCAAGACGCCGTTTCACGCAAGAATTTCGTTATTTCGGATAAAATGAACGATGTCAATACGGTCACACTGACGTGAGATGCCGGAATCTTTCGAAACTCGCGACATCACGATTCTCGATGTAGATGGATGTTACGTTCGATACAGTCATGATAGACGAAAATTAATTTACGGATCTCGTGTATTTGGAAATAATGACAAAATTGATAACTTTTATGTCGATCTGAGGGAGCAGAATCCCGATTTTCGGCATAGATCGAAGTCTATCGTTCGTTTCAGCTGTGTGAAACGACGTTCAACGTGAGAAATTTGTATTGTCAGGCAAAATAAGAGATTTTGACACGTTCAAAGTTAGCTTTGGTTTTTGATTCTCACAAAACTCAAGACATTTCGATTCTCGTCGGAGAATGATGTTTCTTTTAATACACTCGTGCAAAATGACCATTATCGCGAGAAATTCGTTTTTTAAGATTAAATGAAGGATTTTGACACTCTCAGGTCAGGCCGAGATGCCAGAATCGCTCAGAGCACGCAAAATCTTAATTCACAGCCTAGATTGAAGTTCCGTTCGGTGCAGCCGTGCAAAACGACGATCGACGGAAGAATATCGTGTTTTTGGGCAAAATAAACGATATTGACACGTTTAAAGTGAGTAGAGATGCCGAAACCACTCGGAACTCAAGACATCTCGATAATCGACGTCTATCAAAATTCCATTCGTTGCAACTGTTCGAAACGACGTTTAGCGCCAGAAGTTACTCTTTTTGGGTGGAATTAACCATTTTGACACGCTCAACATGTGCCGAGTCGCCAGAATCGTACGAAACTCGGCACATCTCGATTTTAAGTGGAGATCGATGTTTTTCCCAATACGGCCGTCCGCGACGACAGTTATCGCGAGAATTTCATTTTATTTTGACAAAATGAATAATTTCTCCACATTTACGTTGAGATGAGATGCTAGAACCGCTCGAAACTCGAGACATCTGGAATTTTGGTTTGAATCGATGTTTCGTTCGATAGCGCTGTGTAAGACGACGTTTATGGCAAAAACTTCAATTATTGGACAAAATAAAGTATTTCGACATTGTTACGTTGAGCTAAGATGCCACAACTCATCGAAACTCGGCATATCTCGCCTCTCGTTGTAGATCGATAATTCGTTCGATACAGTTATGCAAAACAATGATCATCGCCAGAATTTTGTGATTTAGGATGAAATGGAAGATTTTGACACTTTTATGTCAGGCCGATACGCCAGAATCGCTCGAAACATAAAGAATCTCGATTCTCGGTGTAGATGGATGTTTCGTTTAATCCAAGTGTGCGACACAAAAGCAAATGTAAGAATTCCATGTGATCGGGAAAAATGACAAATTCAGACACTTTTATGTCGAACTGAGATGCGAAGTCCGCCTGAAACACGCGGAATCCCTAATTTCAGCAGAGATCGAACTTTTTCGTTCGACTCAGCTGTCTGAAACGACATTCAACGTGAGCATTTCGTTTTTTCATGCAAAATGAAAGATTGTGACACGTTTAAAGTTGGCTCAGATGTACGATTCTCCCAAAACTCAAGACATTTTGATTCTCGTCGGAGAATGATGTTTTGTTCAATACAGTCGTGCAAAAGGACCATTATCGCAAGAAATTCGTTTTTTAAGATAAAATGAAGGATTTTGACACTCTCAGGTCAGGCCGCGATGCCAGAATCGCTCAGAACACACAAAATCTAGAATCGCAGCGTAGATCGAACTGTCGTTCGGAACAGCTGTGCAAAACGACGAACAACGGAAGAATATCGTTTTTTCAGGCAAAATGAACGATTGTGACACTTTAAAGTTAGTAGAGATTCCGAAACCGATCGGAACTCGGGACATCTCCATACTCGACGTCAATCGGAATTTCGTTCGATACAACTGTCCGAAACGACGTTTAGCGCCAGAATTCCAGGTGTAGATCGATGTTCCTTCCGATACACACGTGCAAATCGACGATTATCGCAGAAACTTCGATATTTTGGACAAAGTGAATGAATCCAACACTTTCACGTTAAGCTGAGATGCTAGAATCGCTCGAAACTCGGGACATCTGGATTTTCGTTGTAGATGGATGTTTTGCTTGCCTTAACTATGCAAGACGACGTTTAACGAAAGAATTCTGTGATTCCGGTGTAAATAAACAATTCTAATGCGTAAACGTTAAGCTGAGATGCCAGAATTGCTCGGAACGCGAGACGTCTCAATTTGCTTTGTAGATCGATGTTTTATTTGATACGGCCGTCCAGGACGACAGTTATCACAAGAACTTTGTTTTTTTTTTGACAGAATATATGATTTCACTATTCGAACGTTATGCTGAGATGCCAGAACCGCTTGAAACTCAGGAAATTTTTATCCTCGGTGTAGATCGATGTTCCGTCAGATTCAGACATGCAAGACGACGTTTCACGCAAGAATTTCGTTATTTCGGATAAAATGAACGATGTCAATACGGTCACACTGACGTGAGATGCCGGAATCTTTCGAAACTCGCGACATCACGATTCTCGATGTAGATGGATGTTACGTTCGATACAGTCGTGAAAGACGAAAATTAATTCAAGGATCTCGTGTAATCGGAAATAATGACAAAACTGATAACTTTTATGTCGATCTGAGGGAGCAGAATCTTGATTTTCGGCATAGATCGAAGTCTATCGTTCGTTTCAGCTGTCTGAAACGACGTTCACCGTGAGAATTTTGTATTGTCAAGCAAAATAAGGGATTTTGGCAGGTTTAAAGTTAGCTTAGGTTTTCAATTCTCACAAAACTCAAGACATTTCGATTCTCGTCGGAGAATGATGTTTCTTTCAATACACTCGTGCAAAATGACCATTATCGCGAGAAATTCGTTTTTTAAGATTAAATGAAGGATTTTGACACTCTCAGGTCAGGCCGAGATGCCAGAATCGCTCAGAGCACGCAAAATCTTAATTCACAGCCTAGATTGAAGTTCCGTTCGGTGCAGCCGTGCAAAACGACGATCGACGGAAGAATATCGTGTTTTCGAGCAAAATGAACGATATTGGCACGTTTAAAGTGAGTAGAGATGCCAAAACCACTCGGAACTCAAGACATCTCGATACTCGACGTCTATCAAAATTCCGTTCGTTGCAACTGTTCGAAACGACGTTTAGCGCCAGAAGTTACTCTTTTTGGTCGGAATAAACCATTTTAACACGCTCAACATGTCCCGAGTCGCCAGAATCGTACGAAACTCGGCACATCTCGATTTTAGGTGGAGATCGATGTTTTTTCCAATACGGCCGTCCGCGACGACAGTTATCGCGAGAATTTCGTTTTATTTTGACAAAATGAATAATTTCTCCACATTTACGTTGAGATGAGATGCTAGAACCGCTCGAAACTCGAGACATCTGGAATTTCGGTTTGAATCGATGTTTCGTTCGATAGCGCTGTGTAAGACGACGTTTATGGCAAAAACTTCAATTATTGGACAAAATAAAGTATTTCGACATTTTTACGTTGAGCTAAGATGCCACAACTCATCGAAACTCGGCATATCTCGCCTCTCGTTGTAGATCGATAATTCGTTCGATACAGTTATGCAAAACAATGATCATCGCCAGAATTTTGTGATTTAGGATGAAATGGAAGATTTTGACACTTTTATGTCAGGCCGATACGCCAGAATCGCTCGAAACATAAAGAATCTCGATTCTCGGTGTAGATGGATGTTTCGTTTAATCCAAGTGTGCGACACAAAAGCAAATGTAAGAATTCCATGTGATCGGAAAAAATGACAAATTCAGACACTTTTATGTCGAACTGAGATGCGAAGTCCGCCTGAAACACGCGGAATCCCTAATTTCAGCAGAGATCGAACTTTTTCGTTCGACTCAGCTGTCTGAAACGACATTCAACGTGAGCATTTCGTATTTTCAGGGAAAATGAAAGATTATGACACGTTTGAAGTTAGCTTAAATGTACGATTCTCCCAAAACTCAAGACATTTCGATTCTCGTCGGAGAATGATGTTTCGTTCAATACACTCGTGGAAAAGGACCATTATCGCAAGAAATTCGTTTTTTAAGATAAAATTAAGGATTTTGACACTCTCAGGTCAGGCCGCGATACCAGAATCGCTCAGAACACACAAAATCTAGAATCGCAGCGTAGATCGAACTGTCGTTCGGAACAGCTGTGCAAAACGACGAACAACGGAAGAATATCGTTTTTTCAGGCAAAATGAACGATTGTGACACTTTAAAGTTAGTAGAGATTCCGAAACCGATCGGAACTCGGGACATCTCCATACTCGACGTCAATCGGAATTTCGTTCGATACAACTGTCCGAAACGACGTTTAGCGCCAGAATTCCAGGTGTAGATCGATGTTCCTTCCGATACACACGTGCAAATCGACGATTTTCGCAGAAACTTCGATATTTTGGACAAAGTGAATGAATCCAACACTTTCACGTTAAGCTGAGATGCTAGAATCGCTCGAAACTCGGGACATCTGGATTTTCGTTGTAGATGGATGTTTTGCTTGCCTTAACTATGCAAGACGACGTTTAACGAGAAAATTCTGTGATTCCGGTGTAAATAAACAATTCTAATGCGTAAACGTTAAGCTGAGATGCCAGAATTGCTCGGAACGCGAGACGTCTCAATTTGCTTTGTAGATCGATGGTTTATTTGATACGGCCGTCCAGGACGACAGTTATCACAAGAACTTTGTTTTTTTTTTGACAGAATATATGATTTCACTATTCGAACGTTATGCTGAGATGCCAGAACCGCTTGAAACTCAGGAAATTTTGATCCTCGGTGTAGATCGATGTTCCGTTAGATTCAGACATGCAAGACGACGTTTCACGCAAGAATTTCGTTATTTCGGATAAAATGAACGATGTCAATACGGTCACACTGACGTGAGATGCCGGAATCTTTCGAAACTCGCGACATCACGATTCTCGATGTAGATGGATGTTACGTTCGATACAGTCGTGAAAGACGAAAATTAATTCAAGGATCTCGTGTAATCGGAAATAATGACAAAACTGATAACTTTTATGTCGATCTGAGGGAGCAGAATCTTGATTTTCGGCATAGATCGAAGTCTATCGTTCGTTTCAGCTGTCTGAAACGACGTTCACCGTGAGAATTTTGTATTGTCAAGCAAAATAAGAGATTTTGGCAGGTTTAAAGTTAGCTTAGGTTTTCAATTCTCACAAAACTCAAGACATTTCGATTCTCGTCGGAGAATGATGTTTCTTTCAATACACTCGTGCAAAATGACCATTATCGCGAGAAATTCGTTTTTTAAGATTAAATGAAGGATTTTGACACTCTCAGGTCAGGCCGAGATGCCAGAATCGCTCAGAGCACGCAAAATCTTAATTCACAGCCTAGATTGAAGTTCCGTTCGGTGCAGCCGTGCAAAACGACGATCGACGGAAGAATATCGTGTTTTCGAGCAAAATGAACGATATTGGCACGTTTAAAGTGAGTAGAGATGCCAAAACCACTCGGAACTCAAGACATCTCGATACTCGACGTCTATCAAAATTCCGTTCGTTGCGACTGTTCGAAACGACGTTTAGCGCCAGAAGTTACTCTTTTTGGTCGGAATAAACCATTTTAACACGCTCAACATGTCCCGAGTCGCCAGAATCGTACGAAACTCGGTACATCTCGATTTTAGGTGGAGATCGATGTTTTTTCCAATACGGCCGTCCGCGACGACAGTTATCGCGAGAATTTCGTTTTATTTTGACAAAATGAATAATTTCTCCACATTTACGTTGAGATGAGATGCTAGAACCGCTCGAAACTCGAGACATCTGGAATTTCGGTTTGAATCGATGTTTCGTTCGATAGCGCTGTGTAAGACGACGTTTATGGCAAAAACTTCAATTATTGGACAAAATAAAGTATTTCGACATTTTTACGTTGAGCTAAGATGCCACAACTCATCGAAACTCGGCATATCTCGCCTCTCGTTGTAGATCGATAATTCGTTCGATACAGTTATGCAAAACAATGATCATCGCCAGAATTTTGTGATTTAGGATGAAATGGAAGATTTTGACACTTTTATGTCAGGCCGATACGCCAGAATCGCTCGAAACATAAAGAATCTCGATTCTCGGTGTAGATGGATGTTTCGTTTAATCCAAGTGTGCGACACAAAAGCAAATGTAAGAATTCCATGTGATCGGAAAAAATGACAAATTCAGACACTTTTATGTCGAACTGAGATGCGAAGTCCGCCTGAAACACGCGGAATCCCTAATTTCAGCAGAGATCGAACTTTTTCGTCCGACTCAGCTGTCTGAAACGACATTCAACGTGAGCATTTCGTATTTTCAGGGAAAATGAAAGATTATGACACGTTTGAAGTTAGCTTAAATGTACGATTCTCCCAAAACTTAAGACATTTCGATTCTCGTCGGAGAATGATGTTTCTTTCAATACACTCGTGCAAAATGACCATTATCGCGAGGAATTCGTTTTTTAAGATTAAATGAAGGATTTTGACACTCTCAGGTCAGGCCGAGATGCCAGAATCGCTCAGAGCACGCAAAATCTTAATTCACAGCCTAGATTGAAGTTCCGTTCGGTGCAGCCGTGCAAAACGACGACCGACGGAAGAATATCGTGTTTTCGGGCAAAATAAACGATATTGACACGTTTAAAGTGAGTAGAGATGCCGAAACCACTCGGAACTCAAGACATCTCGATACTCGACGTCTATCGAAATTCCATTCGTTGCAACTGTTCGAAACGACGTTTAGCGCCAGAAGTTACTCTTTTTGGGTGGAATAAACCATTTTGACACGCTCAACATGTGCCGAGTCGCCAGAATCGTACGAAACTCGGCACATCTCGATTTTAAGTGGAGATCGATGTTTTTCCCAATACGGCCGTCCGCGACGACAATTATCGCGAGAACTTTCTCTTATTTCGACAAAATGAATGATTTCTCCACATTTACGTTGAGATGAGATGCTAGAATCGCTCGAAACTCGAGACATCTGGAATTTTGGTTTGAATCGATGTTTCGTTCGATAGCGCTGTGTAAGACGACGTTTATGGCAAAAACTTCAATTATTGGACAAAATAAAGTATTTCGACATTTTTACGTTGAGCTAAGATGCCACAACTCATCGAAACTCGGCATATCTCGCCTCTCGTTGTAGATCGATAATTCGTTCGATACAGTTATGCAAAACAATGATCATCGCCAGAATTTTGTGATTTAGGATGAAATGGAAGATTTTGACACTTTTATGTCAGGCCGATACGCCAGAATCGCTCGAAACATAAAGAATCTCGATTCTCGGTGTAGATGGATGTTTCGTTTAATCCAAGTGTGCGACACAAAAGCAAATGTAAGAATTCCATGTGATCGGAAAAAATGACAAATTCAGACACTTTTATGTCGAACTGAGATGCGAAGTCCGCCTGAAACACGCGGAATCCCTAATTTCAGCAGAGATCGAACTTTTTCGTTCGACTCAGCTGTCTGAAACGACATTCAACGTGAGCATTTCGTTTTTTCATGCAAAATGAAAGATTGTGACACGTTTAAAGTTGGCTCAGATGTACGATTCTCCCAAAACTCAAGACATTTTGATTCTCGTCGGAGAATGATGTTTTGTTCAATACAGTCGTGCAAAAGGACCATTATCGCAAGAAATTCGTTTTTTAAGATAAAATGAAGGATTTTGACACTCTCAGGTCAGGCCGCGATGCCAGAATCGCTCAGAACACACAAAATCTAGAATCGCAGCGTAGATCGAACTGTCGTTCGGAACAGCTGTGCAAAACGACGAACAACGGAAGAATATCGTTTTTTCAGGCAAAATGAACGATTGTGACACTTTAAAGTTAGTAGAGATTCCGAAACCGATCGGAACTCGGGACATCTCCATACTCGACGTCAATCGGAATTTCGTTCGATACAACTGTCCGAAACGACGTTTAGCGCCAGAATTCCAGGTGTAGATCGATGTTCCTTCCGATACACACGTGCAAATCGACGATTATCGCAGAAACTTCGATATTTTGGACAAAGTGAATGAATCCAACACTTTCACGTTAAGCTGAGATGCTAGAATCGCTCGAAACTCGGGACATCTGGATTTTCGTTGTAGATGGATGTTTTGCTTGCCTTAACTATGCAAGACGACGTTTAACGAAAGAATTCTGTGATTCCGGTGTAAATAAACAATTCTAATGCGTAAACGTTAAGCTGAGATGCCAGAATTGCTCGGAACGCGAGACGTCTCAATTTGCTTTGTAGATCGATGTTTCATTTGATACGGCCGTCCAGGACGACAGTTATCACAAGAACTTTGTTTTTTTTTTGACAGAATATATGATTTCACTATTCGAACGTTATGCTGAGATGCCAGAACCGCTTGAAACTCAGGAAATTTTGATCCTCGGTGTAGATCGATGTTCCGTCAGATTCAGACATGCAAGACGACGTTTCACGCAAGAATTTCGTTATTTCGGATAAAATGAACGATGTCAATACGGTCACACTGACGTGAGATGCCGGAATCTTTCGAAACTCGCGACATCACGATTCTCGATGTAGATGGATGTTACGTTCGATACAGTCGTGAAAGACGAAAATTAATTCAAGGATCTCGTGTAATCGGAAATAATGACAAAACTGATAACTTTTATGTCGATCTGAGGGAGCAGAATCTTGATTTTCGGCATAGATCGAAGTCTATCGTTCGTTTCAGCTGTCTGAAACGACGTTCACCGTGAGAATTTTGTATTGTCAAGCAAAATAAGGGATTTTGGCAGGTTTAAAGTTAGCTTAGGTTTTCAATTCTCACAAAACTCAAGACATTTCGATTCTCGTCGGAGAATGATGTTTCTTTCAATACACTCGTGCAAAATGACCATTATCGCGAGAAATTCGTTTTTTAAGATTAAATGAAGGATTTTGACACTCTCAGGTCAGGCCGAGATGCCAGAATCGCTCAGAGCACGCAAAATCTTAATTCACAACCTAGATTGAAGTTCCGTTCGGTGCAGCCGTGCAAAACGACGATCGACGGAAGAATATCGTGTTTTCGAGCAAAATGAACGATATTGGCACGTTTAAAGTGAGTAGAGATGCCAAAACCACTCGGAACTCAAGACATCTCGATACTCGACGTCTATCAAAATTCCGTTCGTTGCAACTGTTCGAAACGACGTTTAGCGCCAGAAGTTACTCTTTTTGGTCGGAATAAACCATTTTAACACGCTCAACATGTCCCGAGTCGCCAGAATCGTACGAAACTCGGCACATCTCGATTTTAGGTGGAGATCGATGTTTTTTCCAATACGGCCGTCCGCGACGACAGTTATCGCGAGAATTTCGTTTTATTTTGACAAAATGAATAATTTCTCCACATTTACGTTGAGATGAGATGCTAGAACCGCTCGAAACTCGAGACATCTGGAATTTCGGTTTGAATCGATGTTTCGTTCGATAGCGCTGTGTAAGACGACGTTTATGGCAAAAACTTCAATTATTGGACAAAATAAAGTATTTCGACATTTTTACGTTGAGCTAAGATGCCACAACTCATCGAAACTCGGCATATCTCGCCTCTCGTTGTAGATCGATAATTCGTTCGATACAGTTATGCAAAACAATGATCATCGCCAGAATTTTGTGATTTAGGATGAAATGGAAGATTTTGACACTTTTATGTCAGGCCGATACGCCAGAATCGCTCGAAACATAAAGAATCTCGATTCTCGGTGTAGATGGATGTTTCGTTTAATCCAAGTGTGCGACACAAAAGCAAATGTAAGAATTCCATGTGATCGGAAAAAATGACAAATTCAGACACTTTTATGTCGAACTGAGATGCGAAGTCCGCCTGAAACACGCGGAATCCCTAATTTCAGCAGAGATCGAACTTTTTCGTTCGACTCAGCTGTCTGAAACGACATTCAACGTGAGCATTTCGTATTTTCAGGGAAAATGAAAGATTATGACACGTTTGAAGTTAGCTTAAATGTACGATTCTCCCAAAACTCAAGACATTTCGATTCTCGTCGGAGAATGATGTTTCGTTCAATACACTCGTGGAAAAGGACCATTATCGCAAGAAATTCGTTTTTTAAGATACAATTAAGGATTTTGACACTCTCAGGTCAGGCCGCGATACCAGAATCGCTCAGAACACACAAAATCTAGAATCGCAGCGTAGATCGAACTGTCGTTCGGAACAGCTGTGCAAAACGACGAACAACGGAAGAATATCGCGTTTTCGGGCAAAACGAACGATTGTGACACGTTACAAGTTAGTAGAGATTCTGAAACCGATCGGAACTCGAGATATCTCCATACTCGACGTCAATCGGAATTTCGTTTGATACAACTGTCCGAAACGACGTTTACCGCCAGAATTCCGTCTTTTTGGGCGAAATTAACCATTTTGACGCGCTCAACATGTGCCGAGTCGCAAGAATCATACGAAATTCGGTACATCTCGATTTTGAGTAGAGATTGATGTTTCTTTCAATACGGCCGTCCGGGACGACAATTATCGCGAGAACTTTGTTTTATTTGGACAAAACTCAAGACATTTCGGTTTTCGTCGGGGATTGAAGTATCGTTCAATACACTCGTGCAAAATAACCATTATCGCAAGAAATTCGTTTTTCAAGATAAAATGAAGGATTTTGACACTCTCAGGTCAGACCGAGATGCCAGAATCGCTCAGTACACGTAAAAACTTCATTCGCAGCCTAGACTGAAGTTCCGTTCAGTGCAGCTATGCAAAACGGCGAACAACGGAAGAACATCGTGTTTTCGGGCAAAATGAACGATTGTGACACGTTTGAAGTTAGTAGAGATTCCGAGACCGATCGGAACTCGAGACATCTCCATACTCGACGTCAATCGGAATTTCGTTCGATACTACTGTTCGAAACGACGTTTAGCGCCAGAATTCCGTGTTTCTGGGCAGAGTGAACGATTTTGACACGCTCATCATGTGCCGAGATGCCGGAATTGTACCGAACTCGGTACATCTCGCTTTTCGGTGTAGATCGATGTTCCTTTCGATACACACGTGCAAGTCGACGATCATCGCAGAAACTTTGTTATTTTGGACAAAGTAAATGAATCCAACACTTTCACGTTAAGCTGAGATGCTAGAATCGCTCGAAACTCGGGACATCCCGATCCTCGGTGTAGAACGATGTTCCGTTAGATTCAGACATGCAAGACGCCGTTTCACGCAAGAATTTCGTTATTTCGGATAAAATGAACGATGTCAATACGGTCACACTGACGTGAGATGCCGGAATCTTTCGAAACTCGCGACATCACGATTCTCGATGTAGATGGATGTTACGTTCGATACAGTCATGATAGACGAAAATTAATTTACGGATCTCGTGTATTTGGAAATAATGACAAAATTGATAACTTTTATGTCGATCTGAGGGAGCAGAATCCCGATTTTCGGCATAGATCGAAGTCTATCGTTCGTTTCAGCTGTGTGAAACGACGTTCAACGTGAGAAATTTGTATTGTCAGGCAAAATAAGAGATTTTGACACGTTCAAAGTTAGCTTTGGTTTTTGATTCTCACAAAACTCAAGACATTTCGATTCTCGTCGGAGAATGATGTTTCTTTTAATACACTCGTGCAAAATGACCATTATCGCGAGAAATTCGTTTTTTAAGATTAAATGAAGGATTTTGACACTCTCAGGTCAGGCCGAGATGCCAGAATCGCTCAGAGCACGCAAAATCTTAATTCACAGCCTAGATTGAAGTTCCGTTCGGTGCAGCCGTGCAAAACGACGATCGACGGAAGAATATCGTGTTTTTGGGCAAAATAAACGATATTGACACGTTTAAAGTGAGTAGAGATGCCGAAACCACTCGGAACTCAAGACATCTCGATAATCGACGTCTATCAAAATTCCATTCGTTGCAACTGTTCGAAACGACGTTTAGCGCCAGAAGTTACTCTTTTTGGGTGGAATTAACCATTTTGACACGCTCAACATGTGCCGAGTCGCCAGAATCGTACGAAACTCGGCACATCTCGATTTTAAGTGGAGATCGATGTTTTTCCCAATACGGCCGTCCGCGACGACAGTTATCGCGAGAATTTCATTTTATTTTGACAAAATGAATAATTTCTCCACATTTACGTTGAGATGAGATGCTAGAACCGCTCGAAACTCGAGACATCTGGAATTTTGGTTTGAATCGATGTTTCGTTCGATAGCGCTGTGTAAGACGACGTTTATGGCAAAAACTTCAATTATTGGACAAAATAAAGTATTTCGACATTGTTACGTTGAGCTAAGATGCCACAACTCATCGAAACTCGGCATATCTCGCCTCTCGTTGTAGATCGATAATTCGTTCGATACAGTTATGCAAAACAATGATCATCGCCAGAATTTTGTGATTTAGGATGAAATGGAAGATTTTGACACTTTTATGTCAGGCCGATACGCCAGAATCGCTCGAAACATAAAGAATCTCGATTCTCGGTGTAGATGGATGTTTCGTTTAATCCAAGTGTGCGACACAAAAGCAAATGTAAGAATTCCATGTGATCGGAAAAAATGACAAATTCAGACACTTTTATGTCGAACTGAGATGCGAAGTCCGCCTGAAACACGCGGAATCCCTAATTTCAGCAGAGATCGAACTTTTTCGTCCGACTCAGCTGTCTGAAACGACATTCAACGTGAGCATTTCGTATTTTCAGGGAAAATGAAAGATTATGACACGTTTGAAGTTAGCTTAAATGTACGATTCTCCCAAAACTTAAGACATTTCGATTCTCGTCGGAGAATGATGTTTCTTTCAATACACTCGTGCAAAATGACCATTATCGCGAGGAATTCGTTTTTTAAGATTAAATGAAGGATTTTGACACTCTCAGGTCAGGCCGAGATGCCAGAATCGCTCAGAGCACGCAAAATCTTAATTCACAGCCTAGATTGAAGTTCCGTTCGGTGCAGCCGTGCAAAACGACGACCGACGGAAGAATATCGTGTTTTCGGGCAAAATAAACGATATTGACACGTTTAAAGTGAGTAGAGATGCCGAAACCACTCGGAACTCAAGACATCTCGATACTCGACGTCTATCGAAATTCCATTCGTTGCAACTGTTCGAAACGACGTTTAGCGCCAGAAGTTACTCTTTTTGGGTGGAATAAACCATTTTGACACGCTCAACATGTGCCGAGTCGCCAGAATCGTACGAAACTCGGCACATCTCGATTTTAAGTGGAGATCGATGTTTTTCCCAATACGGCCGTCCGCGACGACAATTATCGCGAGAACTTTCTCTTATTTCGACAAAATGAATGATTTCTCCACATTTACGTTGAGATGAGATGCTAGAATCGCTCGAAACTCGAGACATCTGGAATTTTGGTTTGAATCGATGTTTCGTTCGATAGCGCTGTGTAAGACGACGTTTATGGCAAAAACTTCAATTATTGGACAAAATAAAGTATTTCGACATTTTTACGTTGAGCTAAGATGCCACAACTCATCGAAACTCGGCATATCTCGCCTCTCGTTGTAGATCGATAATTCGTTCGATACAGTTATGCAAAACAATGATCATCGCCAGAATTTTGTGATTTAGGATGAAATGGAAGATTTTGACACTTTTATGTCAGGCCGATACGCCAGAATCGCTCGAAACATAAAGAATCTCGATTCTCGGTGTAGATGGATGTTTCGTTTAATCCAAGTGTGCGACACAAAAGCAAATGTAAGAATTCCATGTGATCGGAAAAAATGACAAATTCAGACACTTTTATGTCGAACTGAGATGCGAAGTCCGCCTGAAACACGCGGAATCCCTAATTTCAGCAGAGATCGAACTTTTTCGTTCGACTCAGCTGTCTGAAACGACATTCAACGTGAGCATTTCGTTTTTTCATGCAAAATGAAAGATTGTGACACGTTTAAAGTTGGCTCAGATGTACGATTCTCCCAAAACTCAAGACATTTTGATTCTCGTCGGAGAATGATGTTTTGTTCAATACAGTCGTGCAAAAGGACCATTATCGCAAGAAATTCGTTTTTTAAGATAAAATGAAGGATTTTGACACTCTCAGGTCAGGCCGCGATGCCAGAATCGCTCAGAACACACAAAATCTAGAATCGCAGCGTAGATCGAACTGTCGTTCGGAACAGCTGTGCAAAACGACGAACAACGGAAGAATATCGTTTTTTCAGGCAAAATGAACGATTGTGACACTTTAAAGTTAGTAGAGATTCCGAAACCGATCGGAACTCGGGACATCTCCATACTCGACGTCAATCGGAATTTCGTTCGATACAACTGTCCGAAACGACGTTTAGCGCCAGAATTCCAGGTGTAGATCGATGTTCCTTCCGATACACACGTGCAAATCGACGATTATCGCAGAAACTTCGATATTTTGGACAAAGTGAATGAATCCAACACTTTCACGTTAAGCTGAGATGCTAGAATCGCTCGAAACTCGGGACATCTGGATTTTCGTTGTAGATGGATGTTTTGCTTGCCTTAACTATGCAAGACGACGTTTAACGAAAGAATTCTGTGATTCCGGTGTAAATAAACAATTCTAATGCGTAAACGTTAAGCTGAGATGCCAGAATTGCTCGGAACGCGAGACGTCTCAATTTGCTTTGTAGATCGATGTTTCATTTGATACGGCCGTCCAGGACGACAGTTATCACAAGAACTTTGTTTTTTTTTTGACAGAATATATGATTTCACTATTCGAACGTTATGCTGAGATGCCAGAACCGCTTGAAACTCAGGAAATTTTGATCCTCGGTGTAGATCGATGTTCCGTCAGATTCAGACATGCAAGACGACGTTTCACGCAAGAATTTCGTTATTTCGGATAAAATGAACGATGTCAATACGGTCACACTGACGTGAGATGCCGGAATCTTTCGAAACTCGCGACATCACGATTCTCGATGTAGATGGATGTTACGTTCGATACAGTCGTGAAAGACGAAAATTAATTCAAGGATCTCGTGTAATCGGAAATAATGACAAAACTGATAACTTTTATGTCGATCTGAGGGAGCAGAATCTTGATTTTCGGCATAGATCGAAGTCTATCGTTCGTTTCAGCTGTCTGAAACGACGTTCACCGTGAGAATTTTGTATTGTCAAGCAAAATAAGGGATTTTGGCAGGTTTAAAGTTAGCTTAGGTTTTCAATTCTCACAAAACTCAAGACATTTCGATTCTCGTCGGAGAATGATGTTTCTTTCAATACACTCGTGCAAAATGACCATTATCGCGAGAAATTCGTTTTTTAAGATTAAATGAAGGATTTTGACACTCTCAGGTCAGGCCGAGATGCCAGAATCGCTCAGAGCACGCAAAATCTTAATTCACAACCTAGATTGAAGTTCCGTTCGGTGCAGCCGTGCAAAACGACGATCGACGGAAGAATATCGTGTTTTCGAGCAAAATGAACGATATTGGCACGTTTAAAGTGAGTAGAGATGCCAAAACCACTCGGAACTCAAGACATCTCGATACTCGACGTCTATCAAAATTCCGTTCGTTGCAACTGTTCGAAACGACGTTTAGCGCCAGAAGTTACTCTTTTTGGTCGGAATAAACCATTTTAACACGCTCAACATGTCCCGAGTCGCCAGAATCGTACGAAACTCGGCACATCTCGATTTTAGGTGGAGATCGATGTTTTTTCCAATACGGCCGTCCGCGACGACAGTTATCGCGAGAATTTCGTTTTATTTTGACAAAATGAATAATTTCTCCACATTTACGTTGAGATGAGATGCTAGAACCGCTCGAAACTCGAGACATCTGGAATTTCGGTTTGAATCGATGTTTCGTTCGATAGCGCTGTGTAAGACGACGTTTATGGCAAAAACTTCAATTATTGGACAAAATAAAGTATTTCGACATTTTTACGTTGAGCTAAGATGCCACAACTCATCGAAACTCGGCATATCTCGCCTCTCGTTGTAGATCGATAATTCGTTCGATACAGTTATGCAAAACAATGATCATCGCCAGAATTTTGTGATTTAGGATGAAATGGAAGATTTTGACACTTTTATGTCAGGCCGATACGCCAGAATCGCTCGAAACATAAAGAATCTCGATTCTCGGTGTAGATGGATGTTTCGTTTAATCCAAGTGTGCGACACAAAAGCAAATGTAAGAATTCCATGTGATCGGAAAAAATGACAAATTCAGACACTTTTATGTCGAACTGAGATGCGAAGTCCGCCTGAAACACGCGGAATCCCTAATTTCAGCAGAGATCGAACTTTTTCGTTCGACTCAGCTGTCTGAAACGACATTCAACGTGAGCATTTCGTATTTTCAGGGAAAATGAAAGATTATGACACGTTTGAAGTTAGCTTAAATGTACGATTCTCCCAAAACTCAAGACATTTCGATTCTCGTCGGAGAATGATGTTTCGTTCAATACACTCGTGGAAAAGGACCATTATCGCAAGAAATTCGTTTTTTAAGATACAATTAAGGATTTTGACACTCTCAGGTCAGGCCGCGATACCAGAATCGCTCAGAACACACAAAATCTAGAATCGCAGCGTAGATCGAACTGTCGTTCGGAACAGCTGTGCAAAACGACGAACAACGGAAGAATATCGCGTTTTCGGGCAAAACGAACGATTGTGACACGTTACAAGTTAGTAGAGATTCTGAAACCGATCGGAACTCGAGATATCTCCATACTCGACGTCAATCGGAATTTCGTTTGATACAACTGTCCGAAACGACGTTTACCGCCAGAATTCCGTCTTTTTGGGCGAAATTAACCATTTTGACGCGCTCAACATGTGCCGAGTCGCAAGAATCATACGAAATTCGGTACATCTCGATTTTGAGTAGAGATTGATGTTTCTTTCAATACGGCCGTCCGGGACGACAATTATCGCGAGAACTTTGTTTTATTTGGACAAAACTCAAGACATTTCGGTTTTCGTCGGGGATTGAAGTATCGTTCAATACACTCGTGCAAAATAACCATTATCGCAAGAAATTCGTTTTTCAAGATAAAATGAAGGATTTTGACACTCTCAGGTCAGACCGAGATGCCAGAATCGCTCAGTACACGTAAAAACTTCATTCGCAGCCTAGACTGAAGTTCCGTTCAGTGCAGCTATGCAAAACGGCGAACAACGGAAGAACATCGTGTTTTCGGGCAAAATGAACGATTGTGACACGTTTGAAGTTAGTAGAGATTCCGAGACCGATCGGAACTCGAGACATCTCCATACTCGACGTCAATCGGAATTTCGTTCGATACTACTGTTCGAAACGACGTTTAGCGCCAGAATTCCGTGTTTCTGGGCAGAGTGAACGATTTTGACACGCTCATCATGTGCCGAGATGCCGGAATTGTACCGAACTCGGTACATCTCGCTTTTCGGTGTAGATCGATGTTCCTTTCGATACACACGTGCAAGTCGACGATCATCGCAGAAACTTTGTTATTTTGGACAAAGTAAATGAATCCAACACTTTCACGTTAAGCTGAGATGCTAGAATCGCTCGAAACTCGGGACATCCCGATCCTCGGTGTAGAACGATGTTCCGTTAGATTCAGACATGCAAGACGCCGTTTCACGCAAGAATTTCGTTATTTCGGATAAAATGAACGATGTCAATACGGTCACACTGACGTGAGATGCCGGAATCTTTCGAAACTCGCGACATCACGATTCTCGATGTAGATGGATGTTACGTTCGATACAGTCATGATAGACGAAAATTAATTTACGGATCTCGTGTATTTGGAAATAATGACAAAATTGATAACTTTTATGTCGATCTGAGGGAGCAGAATCCCGATTTTCGGCATAGATCGAAGTCTATCGTTCGTTTCAGCTGTGTGAAACGACGTTCAACGTGAGAAATTTGTATTGTCAGGCAAAATAAGAGATTTTGACACGTTCAAAGTTAGCTTTGGTTTTTGATTCTCACAAAACTCAAGACATTTCGATTCTCGTCGGAGAATGATGTTTCTTTTAATACACTCGTGCAAAATGACCATTATCGCGAGAAATTCGTTTTTTAAGATTAAATGAAGGATTTTGACACTCTCAGGTCAGGCCGAGATGCCAGAATCGCTCAGAGCACGCAAAATCTTAATTCACAGCCTAGATTGAAGTTCCGTTCGGTGCAGCCGTGCAAAACGACGATCGACGGAAGAATATCGTGTTTTTGGGCAAAATAAACGATATTGACACGTTTAAAGTGAGTAGAGATGCCGAAACCACTCGGAACTCAAGACATCTCGATAATCGACGTCTATCAAAATTCCATTCGTTGCAACTGTTCGAAACGACGTTTAGCGCCAGAAGTTACTCTTTTTGGGTGGAATTAACCATTTTGACACGCTCAACATGTGCCGAGTCGCCAGAATCGTACGAAACTCGGCACATCTCGATTTTAAGTGGAGATCGATGTTTTTCCCAATACGGCCGTCCGCGACGACAGTTATCGCGAGAATTTCATTTTATTTTGACAAAATGAATAATTTCTCCACATTTACGTTGAGATGAGATGCTAGAACCGCTCGAAACTCGAGACATCTGGAATTTTGGTTTGAATCGATGTTTCGTTCGATAGCGCTGTGTAAGACGACGTTTATGGCAAAAACTTCAATTATTGGACAAAATAAAGTATTTCGACATTGTTACGTTGAGCTAAGATGCCACAACTCATCGAAACTCGGCATATCTCGCCTCTCGTTGTAGATCGATAATTCGTTCGATACAGTTATGCAAAACAATGATCATCGCCAGAATTTTGTGATTTAGGATGAAATGGAAGATTTTGACACTTTTATGTCAGGCCGATACGCCAGAATCGCTCGAAACATAAAGAATCTCGATTCTCGGTGTAGATGGATGTTTCGTTTAATCCAAGTGTGCGACACAAAAGCAAATGTAAGAATTCCATGTGATCGGGAAAAATGACAAATTCAGACACTTTTATGTCGAACTGAGATGCGAAGTCCGCCTGAAACACGCGGAATCCCTAATTTCAGCAGAGATCGAACTTTTTCGTTCGACTCAGCTGTCTGAAACGACATTCAACGTGAGCATTTCGTTTTTTCATGCAAAATGAAAGATTGTGACACGTTTAAAGTTGGCTCAGATGTACGATTCTCCCAAAACTCAAGACATTTTGATTCTCGTCGGAGAATGATGTTTTGTTCAATACAGTCGTGCAAAAGGACCATTATCGCAAGAAATTCGTTTTTTAAGATAAAATGAAGGATTTTGACACTCTCAGGTCAGGCCGCGATGCCAGAATCGCTCAGAACACACAAAATCTAGAATCGCAGCGTAGATCGAACTGTCGTTCGGAACAGCTGTGCAAAACGACGAACAACGGAAGAATATCGTTTTTTCAGGCAAAATGAACGATTGTGACACTTTAAAGTTAGTAGAGATTCCGAAACCGATCGGAACTCGGGACATCTCCATACTCGACGTCAATCGGAATTTCGTTCGATACAACTGTCCGAAACGACGTTTAGCGCCAGAATTCCAGGTGTAGATCGATGTTCCTTCCGATACACACGTGCAAATCGACGATTATCGCAGAAACTTCGATATTTTGGACAAAGTGAATGAATCCAACACTTTCACGTTAAGCTGAGATGCTAGAATCGCTCGAAACTCGGGACATCTGGATTTTCGTTGTAGATGGATGTTTTGCTTGCCTTAACTATGCAAGACGACGTTTAACGAAAGAATTCTGTGATTCCGGTGTAAATAAACAATTCTAATGCGTAAACGTTAAGCTGAGATGCCAGAATTGCTCGGAACGCGAGACGTCTCAATTTGCTTTGTAGATCGATGTTTTATTTGATACGGCCGTCCAGGACGACAGTTATCACAAGAACTTTGTTTTTTTTTTGACAGAATATATGATTTCACTATTCGAACGTTATGCTGAGATGCCAGAACCGCTTGAAACTCAGGAAATTTTTATCCTCGGTGTAGATCGATGTTCCGTCAGATTCAGACATGCAAGACGACGTTTCACGCAAGAATTTCGTTATTTCGGATAAAATGAACGATGTCAATACGGTCACACTGACGTGAGATGCCGGAATCTTTCGAAACTCGCGACATCACGATTCTCGATGTAGATGGATGTTACGTTCGATACAGTCGTGAAAGACGAAAATTAATTCAAGGATCTCGTGTAATCGGAAATAATGACAAAACTGATAACTTTTATGTCGATCTGAGGGAGCAGAATCTTGATTTTCGGCATAGATCGAAGTCTATCGTTCGTTTCAGCTGTCTGAAACGACGTTCACCGTGAGAATTTTGTATTGTCAAGCAAAATAAGGGATTTTGGCAGGTTTAAAGTTAGCTTAGGTTTTCAATTCTCACAAAACTCAAGACATTTCGATTCTCGTCGGAGAATGATGTTTCTTTCAATACACTCGTGCAAAATGACCATTATCGCGAGAAATTCGTTTTTTAAGATTAAATGAAGGATTTTGACACTCTCAGGTCAGGCCGAGATGCCAGAATCGCTCAGAGCACGCAAAATCTTAATTCACAGCCTAGATTGAAGTTCCGTTCGGTGCAGCCGTGCAAAACGACGATCGACGGAAGAATATCGTGTTTTCGAGCAAAATGAACGATATTGGCACGTTTAAAGTGAGTAGAGATGCCAAAACCACTCGGAACTCAAGACATCTCGATACTCGACGTCTATCAAAATTCCGTTCGTTGCAACTGTTCGAAACGACGTTTAGCGCCAGAAGTTACTCTTTTTGGTCGGAATAAACCATTTTAACACGCTCAACATGTCCCGAGTCGCCAGAATCGTACGAAACTCGGCACATCTCGATTTTAGGTGGAGATCGATGTTTTTTCCAATACGGCCGTCCGCGACGACAGTTATCGCGAGAATTTCGTTTTATTTTGACAAAATGAATAATTTCTCCACATTTACGTTGAGATGAGATGCTAGAACCGCTCGAAACTCGAGACATCTGGAATTTCGGTTTGAATCGATGTTTCGTTCGATAGCGCTGTGTAAGACGACGTTTATGGCAAAAACTTCAATTATTGGACAAAATAAAGTATTTCGACATTTTTACGTTGAGCTAAGATGCCACAACTCATCGAAACTCGGCATATCTCGCCTCTCGTTGTAGATCGATAATTCGTTCGATACAGTTATGCAAAACAATGATCATCGCCAGAATTTTGTGATTTAGGATGAAATGGAAGATTTTGACACTTTTATGTCAGGCCGATACGCCAGAATCGCTCGAAACATAAAGAATCTCGATTCTCGGTGTAGATGGATGTTTCGTTTAATCCAAGTGTGCGACACAAAAGCAAATGTAAGAATTCCATGTGATCGGAAAAAATGACAAATTCAGACACTTTTATGTCGAACTGAGATGCGAAGTCCGCCTGAAACACGCGGAATCCCTAATTTCAGCAGAGATCGAACTTTTTCGTTCGACTCAGCTGTCTGAAACGACATTCAACGTGAGCATTTCGTATTTTCAGGGAAAATGAAAGATTATGACACGTTTGAAGTTAGCTTAAATGTACGATTCTCCCAAAACTCAAGACATTTCGATTCTCGTCGGAGAATGATGTTTCGTTCAATACACTCGTGGAAAAGGACCATTATCGCAAGAAATTCGTTTTTTAAGATAAAATTAAGGATTTTGACACTCTCAGGTCAGGCCGCGATACCAGAATCGCTCAGAACACACAAAATCTAGAATCGCAGCGTAGATCGAACTGTCGTTCGGAACAGCTGTGCAAAACGACGAACAACGGAAGAATATCGTTTTTTCAGGCAAAATGAACGATTGTGACACTTTAAAGTTAGTAGAGATTCCGAAACCGATCGGAACTCGGGACATCTCCATACTCGACGTCAATCGGAATTTCGTTCGATACAACTGTCCGAAACGACGTTTAGCGCCAGAATTCCAGGTGTAGATCGATGTTCCTTCCGATACACACGTGCAAATCGACGATTTTCGCAGAAACTTCGATATTTTGGACAAAGTGAATGAATCCAACACTTTCACGTTAAGCTGAGATGCTAGAATCGCTCGAAACTCGGGACATCTGGATTTTCGTTGTAGATGGATGTTTTGCTTGCCTTAACTATGCAAGACGACGTTTAACGAGAAAATTCTGTGATTCCGGTGTAAATAAACAATTCTAATGCGTAAACGTTAAGCTGAGATGCCAGAATTGCTCGGAACGCGAGACGTCTCAATTTGCTTTGTAGATCGATGGTTTATTTGATACGGCCGTCCAGGACGACAGTTATCACAAGAACTTTGTTTTTTTTTTGACAGAATATATGATTTCACTATTCGAACGTTATGCTGAGATGCCAGAACCGCTTGAAACTCAGGAAATTTTGATCCTCGGTGTAGATCGATGTTCCGTTAGATTCAGACATGCAAGACGACGTTTCACGCAAGAATTTCGTTATTTCGGATAAAATGAACGATGTCAATACGGTCACACTGACGTGAGATGCCGGAATCTTTCGAAACTCGCGACATCACGATTCTCGATGTAGATGGATGTTACGTTCGATACAGTCGTGAAAGACGAAAATTAATTCAAGGATCTCGTGTAATCGGAAATAATGACAAAACTGATAACTTTTATGTCGATCTGAGGGAGCAGAATCTTGATTTTCGGCATAGATCGAAGTCTATCGTTCGTTTCAGCTGTCTGAAACGACGTTCACCGTGAGAATTTTGTATTGTCAAGCAAAATAAGAGATTTTGGCAGGTTTAAAGTTAGCTTAGGTTTTCAATTCTCACAAAACTCAAGACATTTCGATTCTCGTCGGAGAATGATGTTTCTTTCAATACACTCGTGCAAAATGACCATTATCGCGAGAAATTCGTTTTTTAAGATTAAATGAAGGATTTTGACACTCTCAGGTCAGGCCGAGATGCCAGAATCGCTCAGAGCACGCAAAATCTTAATTCACAGCCTAGATTGAAGTTCCGTTCGGTGCAGCCGTGCAAAACGACGATCGACGGAAGAATATCGTGTTTTCGAGCAAAATGAACGATATTGGCACGTTTAAAGTGAGTAGAGATGCCAAAACCACTCGGAACTCAAGACATCTCGATACTCGACGTCTATCAAAATTCCGTTCGTTGCGACTGTTCGAAACGACGTTTAGCGCCAGAAGTTACTCTTTTTGGTCGGAATAAACCATTTTAACACGCTCAACATGTCCCGAGTCGCCAGAATCGTACGAAACTCGGTACATCTCGATTTTAGGTGGAGATCGATGTTTTTTCCAATACGGCCGTCCGCGACGACAGTTATCGCGAGAATTTCGTTTTATTTTGACAAAATGAATAATTTCTCCACATTTACGTTGAGATGAGATGCTAGAACCGCTCGAAACTCGAGACATCTGGAATTTCGGTTTGAATCGATGTTTCGTTCGATAGCGCTGTGTAAGACGACGTTTATGGCAAAAACTTCAATTATTGGACAAAATAAAGTATTTCGACATTTTTACGTTGAGCTAAGATGCCACAACTCATCGAAACTCGGCATATCTCGCCTCTCGTTGTAGATCGATAATTCGTTCGATACAGTTATGCAAAACAATGATCATCGCCAGAATTTTGTGATTTAGGATGAAATGGAAGATTTTGACACTTTTATGTCAGGCCGATACGCCAGAATCGCTCGAAACATAAAGAATCTCGATTCTCGGTGTAGATGGATGTTTCGTTTAATCCAAGTGTGCGACACAAAAGCAAATGTAAGAATTCCATGTGATCGGAAAAAATGACAAATTCAGACACTTTTATGTCGAACTGAGATGCGAAGTCCGCCTGAAACACGCGGAATCCCTAATTTCAGCAGAGATCGAACTTTTTCGTCCGACTCAGCTGTCTGAAACGACATTCAACGTGAGCATTTCGTATTTTCAGGGAAAATGAAAGATTATGACACGTTTGAAGTTAGCTTAAATGTACGATTCTCCCAAAACTTAAGACATTTCGATTCTCGTCGGAGAATGATGTTTCTTTCAATACACTCGTGCAAAATGACCATTATCGCGAGGAATTCGTTTTTTAAGATTAAATGAAGGATTTTGACACTCTCAGGTCAGGCCGAGATGCCAGAATCGCTCAGAGCACGCAAAATCTTAATTCACAGCCTAGATTGAAGTTCCGTTCGGTGCAGCCGTGCAAAACGACGACCGACGGAAGAATATCGTGTTTTCGGGCAAAATAAACGATATTGACACGTTTAAAGTGAGTAGAGATGCCGAAACCACTCGGAACTCAAGACATCTCGATACTCGACGTCTATCGAAATTCCATTCGTTGCAACTGTTCGAAACGACGTTTAGCGCCAGAAGTTACTCTTTTTGGGTGGAATAAACCATTTTGACACGCTCAACATGTGCCGAGTCGCCAGAATCGTACGAAACTCGGCACATCTCGATTTTAAGTGGAGATCGATGTTTTTCCCAATACGGCCGTCCGCGACGACAATTATCGCGAGAACTTTCTCTTATTTCGACAAAATGAATGATTTCTCCACATTTACGTTGAGATGAGATGCTAGAATCGCTCGAAACTCGAGACATCTGGAATTTTGGTTTGAATCGATGTTTCGTTCGATAGCGCTGTGTAAGACGACGTTTATGGCAAAAACTTCAATTATTGGACAAAATAAAGTATTTCGACATTTTTACGTTGAGCTAAGATGCCACAACTCATCGAAACTCGGCATATCTCGCCTCTCGTTGTAGATCGATAATTCGTTCGATACAGTTATGCAAAACAATGATCATCGCCAGAATTTTGTGATTTAGGATGAAATGGAAGATTTTGACACTTTTATGTCAGGCCGATACGCCAGAATCGCTCGAAACATAAAGAATCTCGATTCTCGGTGTAGATGGATGTTTCGTTTAATCCAAGTGTGCGACACAAAAGCAAATGTAAGAATTCCATGTGATCGGAAAAAATGACAAATTCAGACACTTTTATGTCGAACTGAGATGCGAAGTCCGCCTGAAACACGCGGAATCCCTAATTTCAGCAGAGATCGAACTTTTTCGTTCGACTCAGCTGTCTGAAACGACATTCAACGTGAGCATTTCGTTTTTTCATGCAAAATGAAAGATTGTGACACGTTTAAAGTTGGCTCAGATGTACGATTCTCCCAAAACTCAAGACATTTTGATTCTCGTCGGAGAATGATGTTTTGTTCAATACAGTCGTGCAAAAGGACCATTATCGCAAGAAATTCGTTTTTTAAGATAAAATGAAGGATTTTGACACTCTCAGGTCAGGCCGCGATGCCAGAATCGCTCAGAACACACAAAATCTAGAATCGCAGCGTAGATCGAACTGTCGTTCGGAACAGCTGTGCAAAACGACGAACAACGGAAGAATATCGTTTTTTCAGGCAAAATGAACGATTGTGACACTTTAAAGTTAGTAGAGATTCCGAAACCGATCGGAACTCGGGACATCTCCATACTCGACGTCAATCGGAATTTCGTTCGATACAACTGTCCGAAACGACGTTTAGCGCCAGAATTCCAGGTGTAGATCGATGTTCCTTCCGATACACACGTGCAAATCGACGATTATCGCAGAAACTTCGATATTTTGGACAAAGTGAATGAATCCAACACTTTCACGTTAAGCTGAGATGCTAGAATCGCTCGAAACTCGGGACATCTGGATTTTCGTTGTAGATGGATGTTTTGCTTGCCTTAACTATGCAAGACGACGTTTAACGAAAGAATTCTGTGATTCCGGTGTAAATAAACAATTCTAATGCGTAAACGTTAAGCTGAGATGCCAGAATTGCTCGGAACGCGAGACGTCTCAATTTGCTTTGTAGATCGATGTTTCATTTGATACGGCCGTCCAGGACGACAGTTATCACAAGAACTTTGTTTTTTTTTTGACAGAATATATGATTTCACTATTCGAACGTTATGCTGAGATGCCAGAACCGCTTGAAACTCAGGAAATTTTGATCCTCGGTGTAGATCGATGTTCCGTCAGATTCAGACATGCAAGACGACGTTTCACGCAAGAATTTCGTTATTTCGGATAAAATGAACGATGTCAATACGGTCACACTGACGTGAGATGCCGGAATCTTTCGAAACTCGCGACATCACGATTCTCGATGTAGATGGATGTTACGTTCGATACAGTCGTGAAAGACGAAAATTAATTCAAGGATCTCGTGTAATCGGAAATAATGACAAAACTGATAACTTTTATGTCGATCTGAGGGAGCAGAATCTTGATTTTCGGCATAGATCGAAGTCTATCGTTCGTTTCAGCTGTCTGAAACGACGTTCACCGTGAGAATTTTGTATTGTCAAGCAAAATAAGGGATTTTGGCAGGTTTAAAGTTAGCTTAGGTTTTCAATTCTCACAAAACTCAAGACATTTCGATTCTCGTCGGAGAATGATGTTTCTTTCAATACACTCGTGCAAAATGACCATTATCGCGAGAAATTCGTTTTTTAAGATTAAATGAAGGATTTTGACACTCTCAGGTCAGGCCGAGATGCCAGAATCGCTCAGAGCACGCAAAATCTTAATTCACAACCTAGATTGAAGTTCCGTTCGGTGCAGCCGTGCAAAACGACGATCGACGGAAGAATATCGTGTTTTCGAGCAAAATGAACGATATTGGCACGTTTAAAGTGAGTAGAGATGCCAAAACCACTCGGAACTCAAGACATCTCGATACTCGACGTCTATCAAAATTCCGTTCGTTGCAACTGTTCGAAACGACGTTTAGCGCCAGAAGTTACTCTTTTTGGTCGGAATAAACCATTTTAACACGCTCAACATGTCCCGAGTCGCCAGAATCGTACGAAACTCGGCACATCTCGATTTTAGGTGGAGATCGATGTTTTTTCCAATACGGCCGTCCGCGACGACAGTTATCGCGAGAATTTCGTTTTATTTTGACAAAATGAATAATTTCTCCACATTTACGTTGAGATGAGATGCTAGAACCGCTCGAAACTCGAGACATCTGGAATTTCGGTTTGAATCGATGTTTCGTTCGATAGCGCTGTGTAAGACGACGTTTATGGCAAAAACTTCAATTATTGGACAAAATAAAGTATTTCGACATTTTTACGTTGAGCTAAGATGCCACAACTCATCGAAACTCGGCATATCTCGCCTCTCGTTGTAGATCGATAATTCGTTCGATACAGTTATGCAAAACAATGATCATCGCCAGAATTTTGTGATTTAGGATGAAATGGAAGATTTTGACACTTTTATGTCAGGCCGATACGCCAGAATCGCTCGAAACATAAAGAATCTCGATTCTCGGTGTAGATGGATGTTTCGTTTAATCCAAGTGTGCGACACAAAAGCAAATGTAAGAATTCCATGTGATCGGAAAAAATGACAAATTCAGACACTTTTATGTCGAACTGAGATGCGAAGTCCGCCTGAAACACGCGGAATCCCTAATTTCAGCAGAGATCGAACTTTTTCGTTCGACTCAGCTGTCTGAAACGACATTCAACGTGAGCATTTCGTATTTTCAGGGAAAATGAAAGATTATGACACGTTTGAAGTTAGCTTAAATGTACGATTCTCCCAAAACTCAAGACATTTCGATTCTCGTCGGAGAATGATGTTTCGTTCAATACACTCGTGGAAAAGGACCATTATCGCAAGAAATTCGTTTTTTAAGATACAATTAAGGATTTTGACACTCTCAGGTCAGGCCGCGATACCAGAATCGCTCAGAACACACAAAATCTAGAATCGCAGCGTAGATCGAACTGTCGTTCGGAACAGCTGTGCAAAACGACGAACAACGGAAGAATATCGCGTTTTCGGGCAAAACGAACGATTGTGACACGTTACAAGTTAGTAGAGATTCTGAAACCGATCGGAACTCGAGATATCTCCATACTCGACGTCAATCGGAATTTCGTTTGATACAACTGTCCGAAACGACGTTTACCGCCAGAATTCCGTCTTTTTGGGCGAAATTAACCATTTTGACGCGCTCAACATGTGCCGAGTCGCAAGAATCATACGAAATTCGGTACATCTCGATTTTGAGTGGAGATCGATGTTTCTTTCAATACGGCCTTCCGGGACGACAATTATCGCGAGAACTTTGTTTGATTTGGACAAAACTCAAGATATTTCGGTTCTCGTCGGGGATTGAAGTATCGTTCAATACACTCGTGCAAAATAACCATTATCGCAAGAAATTCGTTTTTCAAGATAAAATGAAGGATTTTGACACTCTCAGGCCAGACCGAAATGCCAGAATCGCTCAATACACGTAAAATCTTTATTCGCAGCCTAGATTGAAGTTCCGTTCGGTGCAGCTATGCAAAACGACGATCGACGGAAGAATATCGCGTTTTCGGGCGAAATGAACGATTGTGACACGTTTAAAGTTAGAAGAGATTCCGAAACGACTCGGAACTCAAGACATCTCTATACTTGACGTCGATCGAAATTTCGTTCGATACTACTGTTCGAAACGACGTTTACCGCCAGAATTCCATGTTTTTGGGCAAAGTGAACGATTTTGACACGCTCATCATGTGCCGAGATGCCGGAATTGTACCGAACTCGGTACATCTCGCTTTTCGGTGTAGATCGATGTTCCTTTCGATACACACGTGCAAGTCGATGATTATCGCAGAAACTTTGTTATTTTGGACAAAGTGAATGAATTCAACACTTTCACGTTAAGCTGAGATGCTAGAATCGCTCGAAACTCGGGACATCTCGATCCTCGGTGTAGAACGATGTTCCGTTAGATTCAGACATGCAAGACGCCGTTCCACGCAAGAATTTTGTTATTTCGTATAAAATGAACGATGTCAATACGGTCACACTGACGTGAGATGCCGGAATCTCTTGAAACTCGCGACATCACTATTCTCGATGTAGATGGATGTTACGTCCGATACAGTCGTGAAAGACGAAAATTAATTTAAGGATCTCGTGTAATCGGAAATAATAACAAAACTGAAAACTTTTATGTCGATCTGAGGGAGCAAAATCCCGATTTTAGGCATAGATCGAAGTCTATCGTTCGTTTCAGCTGTCTGAAACGACGTTCAACGTGAGAATTTTGTATTGTCAAGCAAAATAAGAGATTTTGACAGGTTCAAAGTTAGCTTAGGTTTTCAATTCTCACAAAACTCAAGACATTTCGATTCTCGTCGGAGAATGATGTTTCTTTCAATACACTCGTGCAAAATGACCATTATCGCGAGAAATTCGTTTTTTAAGATTAAATGAAGGATTTTGACACTCTCAGGTCAGGCCGAGATGCCAGAATCGCTCAGAGCACGCAAAATCTTAATTCACAGCCTAGATTGAAGTTCCGTTCGGTGCAGCCGTGCAAAACGACGATCGACGGAAGAATATCGTGTTTTCGAGCAAAATGAACGATATTGGCACGTTTAAAGTGAGTAGAGATGCCAAAACCACTCGGAACTCAAGACATCTCGATACTCGACGTCTATCAAAATTCCGTTCGTTGCAACTGTTCGAAACGACGTTTAGCGCCAGAAGTTACTCTTTTTGGTCGGAATAAACCATTTTAACACGCTCAACATGTCCCGAGTCGCCAGAATCGTACGAAACTCGGTACATCTCGATTTTAGGTGGAGATCGATGTTTTTTCCAATACGGCCGTCCGCGACGACAGTTATCGCGAGAATTTCGTTTTATTTTGACAAAATGAATAATTTCTCCACATTTACGTTGAGATGAGATGCTAGAACCGCTCGAAACTCGAGACATCTGGAATTTCGGTTTGAATCGATGTTTCGTTCGATAGCGCTGTGTAAGACGACGTTTATGGCAAAAACTTCAATTATTGGACAAAATAAAGTATTTCGACATTTTTACGTTGAGCTAAGATGCCACAACTCATCGAAACTCGGCATATCTCGCCTCTCGTTGTAGATCGATAATTCGTTCGATACAGTTATGCAAAACAATGATCATCGCCAGAATTTTGTGATTTAGGATGAAATGGAAGATTTTGACACTTTTATGTCAGGCCGATACGCCAGAATCGCTCGAAACATAAAGAATCTCGATTCTCGGTGTAGATGGATGTTTCGTTTAATCCAAGTGTGCGACACAAAAGCAAATGTAAGAATTCCATGTGATCGGAAAAAATGACAAATTCAGACACTTTTATGTCGAACTGAGATGCGAAGTCCGCCTGAAACACGCGGAATCCCTAATTTCAGCAGAGATCGAACTTTTTCGTTCGACTCAGCTGTCTGAAACGACATTCAACGTGAGCATTTCGTATTTTCAGGGAAAATGAAAGATTATGACACGTTTGAAGTTAGCTTAAATGTACGATTCTCCCAAAACTCAAGACATTTCGATTCTCGTCGGAGAATGATGTTTCGTTCAATACACTCGTGGAAAAGGACCATTATCGCAAGAAATTCGTTTTTTAAGATAAAATTAAGGATTTTGACACTCTCAGGTCAGGCCGCGATACCAGAATCGCTCAGAACACACAAAATCTAGAATCGCAGCGTAGATCGAACTGTCGTTCGGAACAGCTGTGCAAAACGACGAACAACGGAAGAATATCGCGTTTTCGGGCAAAACGAACGATTGTGACACGTTACAAGTTAGTAGAGATTCTGAAACCGATCGGAACTCGAGATATCTCCATACTCGACGTCAATCGGAATTTCGTTTGATACAACTGTCCGAAACGACGTTTACCGCCAGAATTCCGTCTTTTTGGGCGAAATTAACCATTTTGACGCGCTCAACATGTGCCGAGTCGCAAGAATCATACGAAATTCGGTACATCTCGATTTTGAGTGGAGATCGATGTTTCTTTCAATACGGCCGTCCGGGACGACAATTATCGCGAGAACTTTGTTTGATTTGGACAAAACTCAAGATATTTCGGTTCTCGTCGGGGATTGAAGTATCGTTCAATACACTCGTGCAAAATAACCATTATCGCAAGAAATTCGTTTTTCAAGATAAAATGAAGGATTTTGACACTCTCAGGCCAGACCGAAATGCCAGAATCGCTCAATACACGTAAAATCTTTATTCGCAGCCTAGATTGAAGTTCCGTTCGGTGCAGCTATGCAAAACGACGATCGACGGAAGAATATCGCGTTTTCGGGCGAAATGAACGATTGTGACACGGTTAAAGTTAGAAGAGATTCCGAAACGACTCGGAACTCAAGACATCTCTATACTTGACGTCGATCGAAATTTCGTTCGATACTACTGTTCGAAACGACGTTTAGCGCCAGAATTCCATGTTTTTGGGCAAAGTGAACGATTTTGACACGCTCATCATGTGCCGAGATGCCGGAATTGTACCGAACTCGGTACATCTCGCTTTTCGGTGTAGATCGATGTTCCTTTCGATACACACGTGCAAGTCGATGATTATCGCAGAAACTTTGTTATTTTGGACAAAGTGAATGAATTCAACACTTTCACGTTAAGCTGAGATGCTAGAATCGCTCGAAACTCGGGACATCTCGATCCTCGGTGTAGAACGATGTTCCGTTAGATTCAGACATGCAAGACGCCGTTCCACGCAAGAATTTTGTTATTTCGTATAAAATGAACGATGTCAATACGGTCACACTGACGTGAGATGCCGGAATCTCTTGAAACTCGCGACATCACTATTCTCGATGTAGATGGATGTTACGTCCGATACAGTCGTGAAAGACGAAAATTAATTTAAGGATCTCGTGTAATCGGAAATAATAACAAAACTGAAAACTTTTATGTCGATCTGAGGGAGCAAAATCCCGATTTTAGGCATAGATCGAAGTCTATCGTTCGTTTCAGCTGTCTGAAACGACGTTCAACGTGAGAATTTTGTATTGTCAAGCAAAATAAGAGATTTTGACAGGTTCAAAGTTAGCTTAGGTTTTCAATTCTCACAAAACTCAAGACATTTCGATTCTCGTCGGAGAATGATGTTTCTTTCAATACACTCGTGCAAAATGACCATTATCGCGAGAAATTCGTTTTTTAAGATTAAATGAAGGATTTTGACACTCTCAGGTCAGGCCGAGATGCCAGAATCGCTCAGAGCA
Source organism: Tromatobia lineatoria (assembly GCA_949699805.1). Taxonomy (NCBI): domain Eukaryota; kingdom Metazoa; phylum Arthropoda; class Insecta; order Hymenoptera; family Ichneumonidae; genus Tromatobia; species Tromatobia lineatoria. Next base: position 7,235,589 of record OX453034.1, read on the forward strand.
CGCAAAATCTTAATTCACAGCCTAGATTGAAGTTCCGTTCGGTGCAGCCGTGCAAAACGACGATCGACGGAAGAATATCGTGTTTTCGAGCAAAATGAACGATATTGGCACGTTTAAAGTGAGTAGAGATGCCAAAACCACTCGGAACTCAAGACATCTCGATACTCGACGTCTATCAAAATTCCGTTCGTTGCAACTGTTCGAAACGACGTTTAGCGCCAGAAGTTACTCTTTTTGGTCGGAATAAACCATTTTAACACGCTCAACATGTCCCGAGTCGCCAGAATCGTACGAAACTCGGTACATCTCGATTTTAGGTGGAGATCGATGTTTTTTCCAATACGGCCGTCCGCGACGACAGTTATCGCGAGAATTTCGTTTTATTTTGACAAAATGAATAATTTCTCCACATTTACGTTGAGATGAGATGCTAGAACCGCTCGAAACTCGAGACATCTGGAATTTCGGTTTGAATCGATGTTTCGTTCGATAGCGCTGTGTAAGACGACGTTTATGGCAAAAACTTCAATTATTGGACAAAATAAAGTATTTCGACATTTTTACGTTGAGCTAAGATGCCACAACTCATCGAAACTCGGCATATCTCGCCTCTCGTTGTAGATCGATAATTCGTTCGATACAGTTATGCAAAACAATGATCATCGCCAGAATTTTGTGATTTAGGATGAAATGGAAGATTTTGACACTTTTATGTCAGGCCGATACGCCAGAATCGCTCGAAACATAAAGAATCTCGATTCTCGGTGTAGATGGATGTTTCGTTTAATCCAAGTGTGCGACACAAAAGCAAATGTAAGAATTCCATGTGATCGGAAAAAATGACAAATTCAGACACTTTTATGTCGAACTGAGATGCGAAGTCCGCCTGAAACACGCGGAATCCCTAATTTCAGCAGAGATCGAACTTTTTCGTTCGACTCAGCTGTCTGAAACGACATTCAACGTGAGCATTTCGTATTTTCAGGGAAAATGAAAGATTATGACACGTTTGAAGTTAGCTTAAATGTACGATTCTCCCAAAACTCAAGACATTTCGATTCTCGTCGGAGAATGATGTTTCGTTCAATACACTCGTGGAAAAGGACCATTATCGCAAGAAATTCGTTTTTTAAGATAAAATTAAGGATTTTGACACTCTCAGGTCAGGCCGCGATACCAGAATCGCTCAGAACACACAAAATCTAGAATCGCAGCGTAGATCGAACTGTCGTTCGGAACAGCTGTGCAAAACGACGAACAACGGAAGAATATCGCGTTTTCGGGCAAAACGAACGATTGTGACACGTTACAAGTTAGTAGAGATTCTGAAACCGATCGGAACTCGAGATATCTCCATACTCGACGTCAATCGGAATTTCGTTTGATACAACTGTCCGAAACGACGTTTACCGCCAGAATTCCGTCTTTTTGGGCGAAATTAACCATTTTGACGCGCTCAACATGTGCCGAGTCGCAAGAATCATACGAAATTCGGTACATCTCGATTTTGAGTGGAGATCGATGTTTCTTTCAATACGGCCGTCCGGGACGACAATTATCGCGAGAACTTTGTTTGATTTGGACAAAACTCAAGATATTTCGGTTCTCGTCGGGGATTGAAGTATCGTTCAATACACTCGTGCAAAATAACCATTATCGCAAGAAATTCGTTTTTCAAGATAAAATGAAGGATTTTGACACTCTCAGGCCAGACCGAAATGCCAGAATCGCTCAATACACGTAAAATCTTTATTCGCAGCCTAGATTGAAGTTCCGTTCGGTGCAGCTATGCAAAACGACGATCGACGGAAGAATATCGCGTTTTCGGGCGAAATGAACGATTGTGACACGGTTAAAGTTAGAAGAGATTCCGAAACGACTCGGAACTCAAGACATCTCTATACTTGACGTCGATCGAAATTTCGTTCGATACTACTGTTCGAAACGACGTTTAGCGCCAGAATTCCATGTTTTTGGGCAAAGTGAACGATTTTGACACGCTCATCATGTGCCGAGATGCCGGAATTGTACCGAACTCGGTACATCTCGCTTTTCGGTGTAGATCGATGTTCCTTTCGATACACACGTGCAAGTCGATGATTATCGCAGAAACTTTGTTATTTTGGACAAAGTGAATGAATTCAACACTTTCACGTTAAGCTGAGATGCTAGAATCGCTCGAAACTCGGGACATCTCGATCCTCGGTGTAGAACGATGTTCCGTTAGATTCAGACATGCAAGACGCCGTTCCACGCAAGAATTTTGTTATTTCGTATAAAATGAACGATGTCAATACGGTCACACTGACGTGAGATGCCGGAATCTCTTGAAACTCGCGACATCACTATTCTCGATGTAGATGGATGTTACGTCCGATACAGTCGTGAAAGACGAAAATTAATTTAAGGATCTCGTGTAATCGGAAATAATAACAAAACTGAAAACTTTTATGTCGATCTGAGGGAGCAAAATCCCGATTTTAGGCATAGATCGAAGTCTATCGTTCGTTTCAGCTGTCTGAAACGACGTTCAACGTGAGAATTTTGTATTGTCAAGCAAAATAAGAGATTTTGACAGGTTCAAAGTTAGCTTAGGTTTTCGATTCTCACAAAACTCAAGACATTTCGGTTCTCGTCGGAGAATGATATTTCTTTCAATACACTCGTGCAAAATGACCATTATCGCGAGGAATTCGTTTTTTAAGATTAAATGAAGGATTTTGACACTCTCAGGTCAGGCCGAGATGCCAGAATCGCTCAGAGCACGCAAAATCTTAATTCACAGCCTAGATTGAAGTTCCGTTCGGTGCAGCCGTGCAAAACGACGACCGACGGAAGAATATCGTGTTTTCGGGCAAAATAAACGATATTGACACGTTTAAAGTGAGTAGAGATGCCGAAACCACTCGGAACTCAAGACATCTCGATACTCGACGTCTATCAAAATTCCATTCGTTGCAACTGTTCGAAACGACGTTTAGCGCCAGAAGTTACTCTTTTTGGGTGGAATAAACCATTTTGACACGCTCAACATGTGCCGAGTCGCCAGAATCGTACGAAATTCGGCACATCTCGATTTTAAGTGGAGATCGATGTTTTTCCCAATACGGCCGTCCGCGACGACAATTATCGCGAGAACTTTCTTTTATTTCGACAAAATGAATGATTTCTCCACATTTACTTCGAGATGAGATGCTAGAATCGCTCGAAACTCGAGACATCTGGAATTTCGGTTTGAATCGATGTTTCGTTCGATAGCGCTGTGTAAGACGACGTTTATGGCAAAAACTTCAATTATTGGAAAAAATAAAGTATTTCGACATTTTTACGTTGAGCTAAGAGGCCACAACCGATCGAAACTCGGCATATCTCGCCTCTCGTTGTAGATCGATAATTCGTTCAATACAGTTTTGCAAAACAATTATCATCGCCAGGATTTCGTGATTTAGGATAAAATGGAAGATTTTGACACTTTTATGTCGGGCCGATGTGCCAGAATCGCTCGAAACATAAAGAATATCGATTCTCGGTGTAGATGGATGTTTCGTTTAATCCAAGTGTGCGACACAAAAGCAAATGTAAGAATTCCATGTGATCGGAAAAAATGACAAATTCAGACACTTTCATGTCGAACTGAGATGCGAAGTCCGCCTGAAACACGTGGAATCCCTATTTTCGGCAGAGATCGAACTTTTTCGTTCGACTTAGCTGTCTAAAACGACATTCAACGTGAGCATTTCGTTTTTTCAGGCAAAATGAAAGATTGTGACACGGTTAAAGTTAGCTCAGATGTACGATTCTCCCAAAACTCAAGACATTTTGATTTTCGTCGGAGAATTATGTTTTGTTCAATACAGTCGTGCAAAAGGACCATTATCGCAAGAAATTCGTTTTTTAAGATAAAATGAAGGATTTTGACACTCTCAGGTCAGGCCGCGATACCAGAATCGCTCAGAACACACAAAATCTAGAATCGCAGCGTAGATCGAACTGTCGTTCGGAACAGCTGTGCAAAACGACGAACAACGGAAGAATATCGTTTTTTCAGGCAAAATGAACGATTGTGACACTTTAAAGTTAGTAGAGATTCCGAAACCGATCGGAACTCGGGACATCTCCATACTCGACGTCAATCGGAATTTCGTTCGATACAACTGTCCGAAACGACGTTTAGCGCCAGAATTCCAGGTGTAGATCGATGTTCCTTCCGATACACACGTGCAAATCGACGATTTTCGCAGAAACTTCGATATTTTGGACAAAGTGAATGAATCCAACACTTTCACGTTAAGCTGAGATGCTAGAATCGCTCGAAACTCGGGACATCTGGATTTTCGTTGTAGATGGATGTTTTGCTTGCCTTAACTATGCAAGACGACGTTTAACGAGAGAATTCTGTGATTCCGGTGTAAATAAACAATTCTAATGCGTAAACGTTAAGCTGAGATGCCAGAATTGCTCGGAACGCGAGACGTCTCAATTTGCTTTGTAGATCGATGTTTTATTTGATACGGCCGTCCAGGACGACAGTTATCACAAGAACTTTGTTTTTTTTTTGACAGAATATATGATTTCACTATTCGAACGTTATGCTGAGATGCCAGAACCGCTTGAAACTCAGGAAATTTTGATCCTCGGTGTAGATCGATGTTCCGTTAGATTCAGACATGCAAGACGACGTTTCACGCAAGAATTTCGTTATTTCGGATAAAATGAACGATGTCAATACGGTCACACTGACGTGAGATGCCGGAATCTTTCGAAACTCGCGACATCACGATTCTCGATGTAGATGGATGTTACGTTCGATACAGTCGTGAAAGACGAAAATTAATTCAAGGATCTCGTGTAATCGGAAATAATGACAAAACTGATAACTTTTATGTCGATCTGAGGGAGCAGAATCTTGATTTTCGGCATAGATCGAAGTCTATCGTTCGTTTCAGCTGTCTGAAACGACGTTCACCGTGAGAATTTTGTATTGTCAAGCAAAATAAGAGATTTTGGCAGGTTTAAAGTTAGCTTAGGTTTTCAATTCTCACAAAACTCAAGACATTTCGATTCTCGTCGGAGAATGATGTTTCTTTCAATACACTCGTGCAAAATGACCATTATCGCGAGAAATTCGTTTTTTAAGATTAAATGAAGGATTTTGACACTCTCAGGTCAGGCCGAGATGCCAGAATCGCTCAGAGCACGCAAAATCTTAATTCACAGCCTAGATTGAAGTTCCGTTCGGTGCAGCCGTGCAAAACGACGATCGACGGAAGAATATCGTGTTTTCGAGCAAAATGAACGATATTGGCACGTTTAAAGTGAGTAGAGATGCCAAAACCACTCGGAACTCAAGACATCTCGATACTCGACGTCTATCAAAATTCCGTTCGTTGCAACTGTTCGAAACGACGTTTAGCGCCAGAAGTTACTCTTTTTGGTCGGAATAAACCATTTTAACACGCTCAACATGTCCCGAGTCGCCAGAATCGTACGAAACTCGGTACATCTCGATTTTAGGTGGAGATCGATGTTTTTTCCAATACGGCCGTCCGCGACGACAGTTATCGCGAGAATTTCGTTTTATTTTGACAAAATGAATAATTTCTCCACATTTACGTTGAGATGAGATGCTAGAACCGCTCGAAACTCGAGACATCTGGAATTTCGGTTTGAATCGATGTTTCGTTCGATAGCGCTGTGTAAGACGACGTTTATGGCAAAAACTTCAATTATTGGACAAAATAAAGTATTTCGACATTTTTACGTTGAGCTAAGATGCCACAACTCATCGAAACTCGGCATATCTCGCCTCTCGTTGTAGATCGATAATTCGTTCGATACAGTTATGCAAAACAATGATCATCGCCAGAATTTTGTGATTTAGGATGAAATGGAAGATTTTGACACTTTTATGTCAGGCCGATACGCCAGAATCGCTCGAAACATAAAGAATCTCGATTCTCGGTGTAGATGGATGTTTCGTTTAATCCAAGTGTGCGACACAAAAGCAAATGTAAGAATTCCATGTGATCGGAAAAAATGACAAATTCAGACACTTTTATGTCGAACTGAGATGCGAAGTCCGCCTGAAACACGCGGAATCCCTAATTTCAGCAGAGATCGAACTTTTTCGTCCGACTCAGCTGTCTGAAACGACATTCAACGTGAGCATTTCGTATTTTCAGGGAAAATGAAAGATTATGACACGTTTGAAGTTAGCTTAAATGTACGATTCTCCCAAAACTTAAGACATTTCGATTCTCGTCGGAGAATGATGTTCCTTTCAATACACTCGTGCAAAATGACCATTATCGCGAGGAATTCGTTTTTTAAGATTAAATGAAGGATTTTGACACTCTCAGGTCAGGCCGAGATGCCAGAATCGCTCAGAGCACGCAAAATCTTAATTCACAGCCTAGATTGAAGTTCCGTTCGGTGCAGCCGTGCAAAACGACGACCGACGGAAGAATATCGTGTTTTCGGGCAAAATAAACGATATTGACACGTTTAAAGTGAGTAGAGATGCCGAAACCACTCGGAACTCAAGACATCTCGATACTCGACGTCTATCAAAATTCCATTCGTTGCAACTGTTCGAAACGACGTTTAGCGCCAGAAGTTACTCTTTTTGGGTGGAATAAACCATTTTGACACGCTCAACATGTGCCGAGTCGCCAGAATCGTACGAAACTCGGCACATCTCGATTTTAAGTGGAGATCGATGTTTTTCCCAATACGGCCGTCCGCGACGACAATTATCGCGAGAACTTTCTCTTATTTCGACAAAATGAATGATTTCTCCACATTTACGTTGAGATGAGATGCTAGAATCGCTCGAAACTCGAGACATCTGGAATTTCGGTTTGAATCGATGTTTCGTTCGATAGCGCTGTGTAAGACGACGTTTATGGCAAAAACTTCAATTATTGGAAAAAATAAAGTATTTCGACATTTTTACGTTGAGCTAAGAGGTCACAACCGATTGAAACTCGGCATATCTCGCCTCTCGTTGTAGATCGATAATTCGTTCAATACAGTTTTGCAAAACAATGATCATCGCCAGGATTTCGTGATTTAGGATAAAATGGAAGATTTTGACACTTTTATGTCGGGCCGATGCGCCAGAATCGCTCGAAACATAAAGAATGTCGATTCTCGGTGTAGATGGATGTTTCGTTTAATCCAAGTGTGCGACACAAAAGCAAATGTAAGAATTCCATGTGATCGGAAAAAATGACAAATTCAGACACTTTCATGTCGAACTGAGATGCGAAGTCCGCCTGAAACACGTGGAATCCCTATTTTCGGCAGAGATCGAACTTTTTCGTTCGACTTAGCTGTCTAAAACGACATTCAACGTGAGCATTTCGTTTTTTCAGGCAAAATGAAAGATTGTGACACGTTTAAAGTTAGCTCAGATGTACGATTCTCCCAAAACTCAAGACATTTTGATTCTCGTCGGAGAATGATGTTTTGTTCAATACAGTCGTGCAAAAGGACCATTATCGCAAGAAATTCGTTTTTTAAGATAAAATGAAGGATTTTGACACTCTCAGGTCAGGCCGCGATACCAGAATCGCTCAGAACACACAAAATCTAGAATCGCAGCGTAGATCGAACTGTCGTTCGGAACAGCTGTGCAAAACGACGAACAACGGAAGAATATCGTTTTTTCAGGCAAAAGGAACGATTGTGACACTTTAAAGTTAGTAGAGATTCCGAAACCGATCGGAACTCGGGACATCTCCATACTCGACGTCAATCGGAATTTCGTTCGATACAACTGTCCGAAACGACGTTTAGCGCCAGAATTCCAGGTGTAGATCGATGTTCCTTCCGATACACACGTGCAAATCGACGATTATCGCAGAAACTTCGATATTTTGGACAAAGTGAATGAATCCAACACTTTCACGTTAAGCTGAGATGCTAGAATCGCTCGAAACTCGGGACATCTGGATTTTCGTTGTAGATGGATGTTTTGCTTGCCTTAACTATGCAAGACGACGTTTAACGAAAGAATTCTGTGATTCCGGTGTAAATAAACAATTCTAATGCGTAAACGTTAAGCTGAGATGCCAGAATTGCTCGGAACGCGAGACGTCTCAATTTGCTTTGTAGATCGATGTTTTATTTGATACGGCCGTCCAGGACGACAGTTATCACAAGAACTTTGTTATTTTTTTGACAGAATATATGATTTCACTATTCGAACGTTATGCTGAGATGCCAGAACCGCTTGAAACTCAGGAAATTTTGATCCTCGGTGTAGATCGATGTTCCGTTAGATTCAGACATGCAAGACGACGTTTCACGCAAGAATTTCGTTATTTCGGATAAAATGAACGATGTCAATACGGTCACACTGACGTGAGATGCCGGAATCTTTCGAAACTCGCGACATCACGATTCTCGATGTAGATGGATGTTACGTTCGATACAGTCGTGAAAGACGAAAATTAATTCAAGGATCTCGTGTAATCGGAAATAATGACAAAACTGATAACTTTTATGTCGATCTGAGGGAGCAGAATCTTGATTTTCGGCATAGATCGAAGTCTATCGTTCGTTTCAGCTGTCTGAAACGACGTTCACCGTGAGAATTTTGTATTGTCAAGCAAAATAAGGGATTTTGGCAGGTTTAAAGTTAGCTTAGGTTTTCAATTCTCACAAAACTCAAGACATTTCGATTCTCGTCGGAGAATGATGTTTCTTTCAATACACTCGTGCAAAATGACCATTATCGCGAGAAATTCGTTTTTTAAGATTAAATGAAGGATTTTGACACTCTCAGGTCAGGCCGAGATGCCAGAATCGCTCAGAGCACGCAAAATCTTAATTCACAGCCTAGATTGAAGTTCCGTTCGGTGCAGCCGTGCAAAACGACGATCGACGGAAGAATATCGTGTTTTCGAGCAAAATGAACGATATTGGCACGTTTAAAGTGAGTAGAGATGCCAAAACCACTCGGAACTCAAGACATCTCGATACTCGACGTCTATCAAAATTCCGTTCGTTGCAACTGTTCGAAACGACGTTTAGCGCCAGAAGTTACTCTTTTTGGTCGGAATAAACCATTTTAACACGCTCAACATGTCCCGAGTCGCCAGAATCGTACGAAACTCGGTACATCTCGATTTTAGGTGGAGATCGATGTTTTTTCCAATACGGCCGTCCGCGACGACAGTTATCGCGAGAATTTCGTTTTATTTTGACAAAATGAATAATTTCTCCACATTTACGTTGAGATGAGATGCTAGAACCGCTCGAAACTCGAGACATCTGGAATTTCGGTTTGAATCGATGTTTCGTTCGATAGCGCTGTGTAAGACGACGTTTATGGCAAAAACTTCAATTATTGGACAAAATAAAGTATTTCGACATTTTTACGTTGAGCTAAGATGCCACAACTCATCGAAACTCGGCATATCTCGCCTCTCGTTGTAGATCGATAATTCGTTCGATACAGTTATGCAAAACAATGATCATCGCCAGAATTTTGTGATTTAGGATGAAATGGAAGATTTTGACACTTTTATGTCAGGCCGATACGCCAGAATCGCTCGAAACATAAAGAATCTCGATTCTCGGTGTAGATGGATGTTTCGTTTAATCCAAGTGTGCGACACAAAAGCAAATGTAAGAATTCCATGTGATCGGAAAAAATGACAAATTCAGACACTTTTATGTCGAACTGAGATGCGAAGTCCGCCTGAAACACGCGGAATCCCTAATTTCAGCAGAGATCGAACTTTTTCGTTCGACTCAGCTGTCTGAAACGACATTCAACGTGAGCATTTCGTATTTTCAGGGAAAATGAAAGATTATGACACGTTTGAAGTTAGCTTAAATGTACGATTCTCTCAAAACTCAAGACATTTCGATTCTCGTCGGAGAATGATGTTTCGTTCAATACACTCGTGGAAAAGGACCATTATCGCAAGAAATTCGTTTTTTAAGATAAAATTAAGGATTTTGACACTCTCAGGTCAGGCCGCGATACCAGAATCGCTCAGAACACACAAAATCTAGAATCGCAGCGTAGATCGAACTGTCGTTCGGAGCAGCTGTGCAAAACGACGAACAACGGTAGAATATCGCGTTTTCGGGCAAAACGAACGATTGTGACACGTTACAAGTTAGTAGAGATTCTGAAACCGATCGGAACTCGAGATATCTCCATACTCGACGTCAATCGGAATTTCGTTTGATACAACTTTCCGAAACGACGTTTACCGCCAGAATTCCGTCTTTTTGGGCGAAATTAACCATTTTGACGCGCTCAACATGTGCCGAGTCGCAAGAATCATACGAAATTCGGTACATCTCGATTTTGAGTGGAGATCGATGTTTCTTTCAATACGGCCGTCCGGGACGACAATTATCGCGAGAACTTTGTTTGATTTGGACAAAACTCAAGACATTTCGGTTCTCATCGGGGATTGAAGTATCGTTCAATACACTCGTGCAAAATAACCATTATCGCAAGAAATTCGTTTTTCAAGATAAAATGAAGGATTTTGACACTCTCAGGCCAGACCGAAATGCCAGAATCGCTCAATACACGTAAAATCTTTATTCGCAGCCTAGATTGAAGTTCCGTTCGGTGCAGCTATGCAAAACGACGATCGACGGAAGAATATCGCGTTTTCGGGCGAAATGAACGATTGTGACACGTTTAAAGTTAGAAGAGATTCCGAAACGACTCGGAACTCAAGACATCTCTATACTTGACGTCGATCGAAATTTCGTTCGATACTACTGTTCGAAACGACGTTTAGCGCCAGAATTCCATGTTTTTGGGCAAAGTGAACGATTTTGACACGCTCATCATGTGCCGAGATGCCGGAATTGTACCGAACTCGGTACATCTCGCTTTTCGGTGTAGATCGATGTTCCTTTCGATACACACGTGCAAGTCGACGATTATCGCAGAAACTTTGTTATTTTGGACAAAGTGAATGAATTCAACACTTTCACGTTAAGCTGAGATGCTAGAATCGCTCGAAACTCGGGACATCTCGATCCTCGGTGTAGAACGATGTTCCGTTAGATTCAGACATGCAAGACGCCGTTCCACGCAAGAATTTTGTTATTTCGTATAAAATGAACGATGTCAATACGGTCACACTGACGTGAGATGCCGGAATCTCTTGAAACTCGCGACATCACTATTCTCGATGTAGATGGATGTTACGTCCGATACAGTCGTGAAAGACGAAAATTAATTTAAGGATCTCGTGTAATCGGAAATAATAACAAAACTGAAAACTTTTATGTCGATCTGAGGGAGCAAAATCCCGATTTTAGGCATAGATCGAAGTCTATCGTTCGTTTCAGCTGTCTGAAACGACGTTCAACGTGAGAATTTTGTATTGTCAAGCAAAATAAGAGATTTTGACAGGTTCAAAGTTAGCTTAGGTTTTCGATTCTCACAAAACTCAAGACATTTCGATTCTCGTCGGAGAATGATATTTCTTTCAATACACTCGTGCAAAATGACCATTATCGCGAGGAATTCGTTTTTTAAGATTAAATGAAGGATTTTGACACTCTCAGGTCAGGCCGAGATGCCAGAATCGCTCAGAGCACGCAAAATCTTAATTCACAGCCTAGATTGAAGTTCCGTTCGGTGCAGCCGTGCAAAACGACGACCGACGGAAGAATATCGTGTTTTCGGGCAAAATAAACGATATTGACACGTTTAAAGTGAGTAGAGATGCCGAAACCGCTCGGAACTCAAGACATCTCGATACTCGACGTCTATCAAAATTCCATTCGTTGCAACTGTTCGAAACGACGTTTAGCGCCAGAAGTTACTCTTTTTGGGTGGAATAAACCATTTTGACACGCTCAACATGTGCCGAGTCGCCAGAATCGTACGAAACTCGGCACATCTCGATTTTAAGTGGAGATCGATGTTTTTCCCAATACGGCCGTCCGCGACGACAATTATCGCGAGAACTTTCTTTTATTTCGACAAAATGAATGATTTCTCCACATTTACGTTGAGATGAGATGCTAGAATCGCTCGAAACTCGAGACATCTGGAATTTCGGTTTGAATCGATGTTTCGTTCGATAGCGCTGTGTAAGACGACGTTTATGGCAAAAACTTCAATTATTGGAAAAAATAAAGTATTTCGACATTTTTACGTTGAGCTAAGAGGCCACAACCGATCGAAACTCGGCATATCTCGCCTCTCGTTGTAGATCGATAATTCGTTCAATACAGTTTTGCAAAACAATTATCATCGCCAGGATTTCGTGATTTAGGATAAAATGGAAGATTTTGACACTTTTATGTCGGGCCGATGTGCCAGAATCGCTCGAAACATAAAGAATATCGATTCTCGGTGTAGATGGATGTTTCGTTTAATCCAAGTGTGCGACACAAAAGCAAATGTAAGAATTCCATGTGATCGGAAAAAATGACAAATTCAGACACTTTCATGTCGAACTGAGATGCGAAGTCCGCCTGAAACACGTGGAATCCCTATTTTCGGCAGAGATCGAACTTTTTCGTTCGACTTAGCTGTCTAAAACGACATTCAACGTGAGCATTTCGTTTTTTCAGGCAAAATGAAAGATCGTGACACGTTTAAAGTTAGCTCAGATGTACGATGCTCCCAAAACTCAAGACATTTTGATTCTCGTCGGAGAATGATGTTTTGTTCAATACAGTCGTGCAAAAGGACCATAATCGCAAGAAATTCGTTTTTTAAGATAAAATGAAGGATTTTGACACTCTCAGGTCAGGCCGCGATACCAGAATCGCTCAGAACACACAAAATCTAGAATCGCAGCGTAGATCGAACTGTCGTTCGGAACAGCTGTGCAAAACGACGAACAACGGAAGAATATCGTTTTTTCAGGCAAAATGAACGATTGTGACACTTTAAAGTTAGTAGAGATTCCGAAACCGATCGGAACTCGGGACATCTCCATACTCGACGTCAATCGGAATTTCGTTCGATACAACTGTCCGAAACGACGTTTAGCGCCAGAATTCCAGGTGTAGATCGATGTTCCTTCCGATACACACGTGCAAATCGACGATTATCGCAGAAACTTCGATATTTTGGACAAAGTGAATGAATCCAACACTTTCACGTTAAGCTGAGATGCTAGAATCGCTCGAAACTCGGGACATCTGGATTTTCGTTGTAGATGGATGTTTTGCTTGCCTTAACTATGCAAGACGATGTTTAACGAAAGAATTCTGTGATTCCGGTGTAAATAAACAATTCTAATGCGTAAACGTTAAGCTGAGATGCCAGAATTGCTCGGAACGCGAGACGTCTCAATTTGCTTTGTAGATCGATGTTTTATTTGATACGGCCGTCCAGGACGACAGTTATCACAAGAACTTTGTTTTTTTTTTTGACAGAATATATGATTTCACTATTCGAACGTTATGCTGAGATGCCAGAACCGCTTGAAACTCAGGAAATTTTGATCCTCGGTGTAGATCGATGTTCCGTTAGATTCAGACATGCAAGACGACGTTTCACGCAAGAATTTCGTTATTTCGGATAAAATGAACGATGTCAATACGGTCACACTGACGTGAGATGCCGGAATCTTTCGAAACTCGCGACATCACGATTCTCGATGTAGATGGATGTTACGTTCGATACAGTCGTGAAAGACGAAAATTAATTCAAGGATCTCGTGTAATCGGAAATAATGACAAAACTGATAACTTTTATGTCGATCTGAGGGAGCAGAATCTTGATTTTCGGCATAGATCGAAGTCTATCGTTCGTTTCAGCTGTCTGAAACGACGTTCACCGTGAGAATTTTGTATTGTCAAGCAAAATAAGAGATTTTGGCAGGTTTAAAGTTAGCTTAGGTTTTCAATTCTCACAAAACTCAAGACATTTCGATTCTCGTCGGAGAATGATGTTTCTTTCAATACACTCGTGCAAAATGACCATTATCGCGAGAAATTCGTTTTTTAAGATTAAATGAAGGATTTTGACACTCTCAGGTCAGGCCGAGATGCCAGAATCGCTCAGAGCACGCAAAATCTTAATTCACAGCCTAGATTGAAGTTCCGTTCGGTGCAGCCGTGCAAAACGACGATCGACGGAAGAATATCGTGTTTTCGAGCAAAATGAACGATATTGGCACGTTTAAAGTGAGTAGAGATGCCAAAACCACTCGGAACTTAAGACATCTCGATACTCGACGTCTATCAAAATTCCGTTCGTTGCAACTGTTCGAAACGACGTTTAGCGCCAGAAGTTACTCTTTTTGGTCGGAATAAACCATTTTAACACGCTCAACATGTCCCGAGTCGCCAGAATCGTACGAAACTCGGTACATCTCGATTTTAGGTGGAGATCGATGTTTTTTCCAATACGGCCGTCCGCGACGACAGTTATCGCGAGAATTTCGTTTTATTTTGACAAAATGAATAATTTCTCCACATTTACGTTGAGATGAGATGCTAGAACCGCTCGAAACTCGAGACATCTGGAATTTCAGTTTGAATCGATGTTTCGTTCGATAGCGCTGTGTAAGACGACGTTTATTGCAAAAACTTCAATTATTGGACAAAATAAAGTATTTCGACATTTTTACGTTGAGCTAAGATGCCACAACTCATCGAAACTCGGCATATCTCGCCTCTCGTTGTAGATCGATAATTCGTTCGATACAGTTATGCAAAACAATGATCATCGCCAGAATTTTGTGATTTAGGATGAAATGGAAGATTTTGACACTTTTATGTCAGGCCGATACGCCAGAATCGCTCGAAACATAAAGAATCTCGATTCTCGGTGTAGATGGATGTTTCGTTTAATCCAAGTGTGCGACACAAAAGCAAATGTAAGAGTTCCATGTGATCGGAAAAAATGACAAATTCAGACACTTTTATGTCGAACTGAGATGCGAAGTCCGCCTGAAACACGCGGAATCCCTAATTTCAGCAGAGATCGGACTTTTTCGTTCGACTCAGCTGTCTGAAACGACATTCAACGTGAGCATTTCGTATTTTCAGGGAAAATGAAAGATTATGACACGTTTGAAGTTAGCTTAAATGTACGATTCTCCCAAAACTCAAGACATTTCGATTCTCGTCGGAGAATGATGTTTCGTTCAATACACTCGTGGAAAAGGACCATTATCGCAAGAAATTCGTTTTTTAAGATAAAATTGAGGATTTTGACACTCTCAGGTCAAGCCGAGATGCCAGAATCACTCAGAACACGTAAAATCTAGAATCGCAGCGTAGATCGAACTGTCGTTCGAAACAGCTGTGCAAAACGACGAACAACGGAAGAATATCGTGTTTTCGGGCAAAATGAACGATTGTGACACGTTAAAAGTTAGTAGAGATTCTGAAACCGATCGGAACTCGAGACATCTCCATACTCGACGTCAATCGGAATTTCGTTCGATACAATTGTCCGAAACGACGTTTAGCGCCAGAATTCCGTCTTTTTGGGCAAAATAAACCATTTTATCACGCTCAACATGTGCCGAGTCGCAAGAATCATACGAAATTCGGTACATCTCGATTTTAAGTAGAGATTGATGTTTCTTTCAATACGGCCGTCCGGGACGACAATTATCGCGAGAACTTTGTTTTATTTGGACAAAACTCAAGACATTTCGGTTTTCGTCGGGGATTGAAGTATCGTTCAATACACTCGTGCAAAATAACCATTATCGCAAGAAATTCGTTTTTCAAGATAAAATGAAGGATTTTGACACTCTCAGGTCAGACCGAGATGCCAGAATCGCTCAGTACACGTAAAAACTTCATTCGCAGCCTAGACTGAAGTTCCGTTCGGTGCAGCTATGCAAAACGGCGAACAACGGAAGAACATCGTGTTTTCGGGCAAAATGAACGATTGTGACACGTTTGAAGTTAGTAGAGATTCCGAGACCGATCGGAACTCGAGACATCTCCATACTCGACGTCAATCGGAATTTCGTTCGATACTACTGTTCGAAACGACGTTTAGCGCCAGAATTCCGTGTTTCTGGGCAGAGTGAACGATTTTGACACGCTCATCATGTGCCGAGATGCCGGAATTGTACCGAACTCGGTACATCTCGCTTTTCGGTGTAGATCGATGTTCCTTTCGATACACACGTGCAAGTCGACGATCATCGCAGAAACTTTGTTATTTTGGACAAAGTAAATGAATCCAACACTTTCACGTTAAGCTGAGATGCTAGAATCGCTCGAAACTCGGGACATCCCGATCCTCGGTGTAGAACGATGTTCCGTTAGATTCAGACATGCAAGACGCCGTTTCACGCAAGAATTTCGTTATTTCGGATAAAATGAACGATGTCAATACGGTCACACTGACGTGAGATGCCGGTATCTTTCGAAACTCGCGACATCACGATTCTCGATGTAGATGGATGTTACGTTCGATACAGTCATGATAGACGAAAATTAATTTACGGATCTCGTGTATTTGGAAATAATGACAAAATTGATAACTTTTATGTCGATCTGAGGGAGCAGAATCCCGATTTTCGGCATAGATCGAAGTCTATCGTTCGTTTCAGCTGTGTGAAACGACGTTCAACGTGAGACATTTGTATTGTCAGGCAAAATAAGAGATTTTGACACGTTCAAAGTTAGCTTTGGTTTTTGATTCTCACAAAACTCAAGACATTTCGATTCTCGTCGGAGAATGATGTTTCTTTTAATACACTCGTGCAAAATGACCATTATCGCGAGAAATTCGTTTTTTAAGATTAAATGAAGGATTTTGACACTCTCAGGTCAGGCCGAGATGCCAGAATCGCTCAGAGCACGCAAAATCTTAATTCACAGCCTAGATTGAAGTTCCGTTCGGTGCAGCCGTGCAAAACGACGATCGACGGAAGAATATCGTGTTTTTGGGCAAAATAAACGATATTGACACGTTTAAAGTGAGTAGAGATGCCGAAACCACTCGGAACTCAAGACATCTCGATAATCGACGTCTATCAAAATTCCATTCGTTGCAACTGTTCGAAACGACGTTTAGCGCCAGAAGTTACTCTTTTTGGGTGGAATTAACCATTTTGACACGCTCAACATGTGCCGAGTCGCCAGAATCGTACGAAACTCGGCACATCTCGATTTTAAGTGGAGATCGATGTTTTTCCCAATACGGCCGTCCGCGACGACAGTTATCGCGAGAATTTCATTTTATTTTGACAAAATGAATAATTTCTCCACATTTACGTTGAGATGAGATGCTAGAACCGCTCGAAACTCGAGACATCTGGAATTTTGGTTTGAATCGATGTTTCGTTCGATAGCGCTGTGTAAGACGACGTTTATGGCAAAAACTTCAATTATTGGACAAAATAAAGTATTTCGACATTTTTACGTTGAGCTAAGATGCCACAACTCATCGAAACTCGGCATATCTCGCCTCTCGTTGTAGATCGATAATTCGTTCGATACAGTTATGCAAAACAATGATCATCGCCAGAATTTTGTGATTTAGGATGAAATGGAAGATTTTGACACTTTTATGTCAGGCCGATACGCCAGAATCGCTCGAAACATAAAGAATCTCGATTCTCGGTGTAGATGGATGTTTCGTTTAATCCAAGTGTGCGACACAAAAGCAAATGTAAGAATTCCATGTGATCGGGAAAAATGACAAATTCAGACACTTTTATGTCGAACTGAGATGCGAAGTCCGCCTGAAACACGCGGAATCCCTAATTTCAGCAGAGATCGAACTTTTTCGTTCGACTCAGCTGTCTGAAACGACATTCAACGTGAGCATTTCGTTTTTTCATGCAAAATGAAAGATTGTGACACGTTTAAAGTTGGCTCAGATGTACGATTCTCCCAAAACTCAAGACATTTTGATTCTCGTCGGAGAATGATGTTTTGTTCAATACAGTCGTGCAAAAGGACCATTATCGCAAGAAATTCGTTTTTTAAGATAAAATGAAGGATTTTGACACTCTCAGGTCAGGCCGCGATGCCAGAATCGCTCAGAACACACAAAATCTAGAATCGCAGCGTAGATCGAACTGTCGTTCGGAACAGCTGTGCAAAACGACGAACAACGGAAGAATATCGTTTTTTCAGGCAAAATGAACGATTGTGACACTTTAAAGTTAGTAGAGATTCCGAAACCGATCGGAACTCGGGACATCTCCATACTCGACGTCAATCGGAATTTCGTTCGATACAACTGTCCGAAACGACGTTTAGCGCCAGAATTCCAGGTGTAGATCGATGTTCCTTCCGATACACACGTGCAAATCGACGATTATCGCAGAAACTTCGATATTTTGGACAAAGTGAATGAATCCAACACTTTCACGTTAAGCTGAGATGCTAGAATCGCTCGAAACTCGGGACATCTGGATTTTCGTTGTAGATGGATGTTTTGCTTGCCTTAACTATGCAAGACGACGTTTAACGAAAGAATTCTGTGATTCCGGTGTAAATAAACAATTCTAATGCGTAAACGTTAAGCTGAGATGCCAGAATTGCTCGGAACGCGAGACGTCTCAATTTGCTTTGTAGATCGATGTTTTTCTTGATACGGCCGTCCAGGACGACAGTTATCACAAGAACTTTGTTTTTTTTTTGACAGAATATATGATTTCACTATTCGAACGTTATGCTGAGATGCCAGAACCGCTTGAAACTCAGGACATTTTGATCCTCGGTGTAGATCGATGTTCCGTTAGATTCAGACATGCAAGACGACGTTTCACGCAAGAATTTCGTTATTTCGGATAAAATGAACGATGTCAATACGGTCACACTGACGTGAGATGCCGGAATCTTTCGAAACTCGCGACATCACGATTCTCGATGTAGATGGATGTTACGTTCGATACAGTCGTGAAAGACGAAAATTAATTCAAGGATCTCGTGTAATCGGAAATAATGACAAAACTGATAACTTTTATGTCGATCTGAGGGAGCAGAATCTTGATTTTCGGCATAGATCGAAGTCTATCGTTCGTTTCAGCTGTCTGAAACGACGTTCACCGTGAGAATTTTGTATTGTCAAGCAAAATAAGGGATTTTGGCAGGTTTAAAGTTAGCTTAGGTTTTCAATTCTCACAAAACTCAAGACATTTCGATTCTCGTCGGAGAATGATGTTTCTTTCAATACACTCGTGCAAAATGACCATTATCGCGAGAAATTCGTTTTTTAAGATTAAATGAAGGATTTTGACACTCTCAGGTCAGGCCGAGATGCCAGAATCGCTCAGAGCACGCAAAATCTTAATTCACAGCCTAGATTGAAGTTCCGTTCGGTGCAGCCGTGCAAAACGACGATCGACGGAAGAATATCGTGTTTTCGAGCAAAATGAACGATATTGGCACGTTTAAAGTGAGTAGAGATGCCAAAACCACTCGGAACTCAAGACATCTCGATACTCGACGTCTATCAAAATTCCGTTCGTTGCAACTGTTCGAAACGACGTTTAGCGCCAGAAGTTACTCTTTTTGGTCGGAATAAACCATTTTAACACGCTCAACATGTCCCGAGTCGCCAGAATCGTACGAAACTCGGTACATCTCGATTTTAGGTGGAGATCGATGTTTTTTCCAATACGGCCGTCCGCGACGACAGTTATCGCGAGAATTTCGTTTTATTTTGACAAAATGAATAATTTCTCCACATTTACGTTGAGATGAGATGCTAGAACCGCTCGAAACTCGAGACATCTGGAATTTCGGTTTGAATCGATGTTTCGTTCGATAGCGCTGTGTAAGACGACGTTTATGGCAAAAACTTCAATTATTGGACAAAATAAAGTATTTCGACATTTTTACGTTGAGCTAAGATGCCACAACCGATCGAAACTCGGCATATCTCGCCTCTCGTTGTAGATCGATAATTCGTTCAATACAGTTTTGCAAAACAATTATCATCGCCAGGATTTCGTGATTTAGGATAAAATGGAAGATTTTGACACTTTTATGTCGGGCCGATGTGCCAGAATCGCTCGAAACATAAAGAATATCGATTCTCGGTGTAGATGGATGTTTCGTTTAATCCAAGTGTGCGACACAAAAGCAAATGTAAGAATTCCATGTGATCGGAAAAAATGACAAATTCAGACACTTTCATGTCGAACTGAGATGCGAAGTCCGCCTGAAACACGTGGAATCCCTATTTTCGGCAGAGATCGAACTTTTTCGTTCGACTTAGCTGTCTAAAACGACATTCAACGTGAGCATTTCGTTTTTTCAGGCAAAATGAAAGATCGTGACACGTTTAAAGTTAGCTCAGATGTACGATGCTCCCAAAACTCAAGACATTTTGATTCTCGTCGGAGAATGATGTTTTGTTCAATACAGTCGTGCAAAAGGACCATAATCGCAAGAAATTCGTTTTTTAAGATAAAATGAAGGATTTTGACACTCTCAGGTCAGGCCGCGATACCAGAATCGCTCAGAACACACAAAATCTAGAATCGCAGCGTAGATCGAACTGTCGTTCGGAACAGCTGTGCAAAACGACGAACAACGGAAGAATATCGTTTTTTCAGGCAAAATGAACGATTGTGACACTTTAAAGTTAGTAGAGATTCCGAAACCGATCGGAACTCGGGACATCTCCATACTCGACGTCAATCGGAATTTCGTTCGATACAACTGTCCGAAACGACGTTTAGCGCCAGAATTCCAGGTGTAGATCGATGTTCCTTCCGATACACACGTGCAAATCGACGATTATCGCAGAAACTTCGATATTTTGGACAAAGTGAATGAATCCAACACTTTCACGTTAAGCTGAGATGCTAGAATCGCTCGAAACTCGGGACATCTGGATTTTCGTTGTAGATGGATGTTTTGCTTGCCTTAACTATGCAAGACGATGTTTAACGAAAGAATTCTGTGATTCCGGTGTAAATAAACAATTCTAATGCGTAAACGTTAAGCTGAGATGCCAGAATTGCTCGGAACGCGAGACGTCTCAATTTGCTTTGTAGATCGATGTTTTATTTGATACGGCCGTCCAGGACGACAGTTATCACAAGAACTTTGTTTTTTTTTTTGACAGAATATATGATTTCACTATTCGAACGTTATGCTGAGATGCCAGAACCGCTTGAAACTCAGGACATTTTGATCCTCGGTGTAGATCGATGTTCCGTTAGATTCAGACATGCAAGACGACGTTTCACGCAAGAATTTCGTTATTTCGGATAAAATGAACGATGTCAATACGGTCACACTGACGTGAGATGCCGGAATCTTTCGAAACTCGCGACATCACGATTCTCGATGTAGATGGATGTTACGTTCGATACAGTCGTGAAAGACGAAAATTAATTCAAGGATCTCGTGTAATCGGAAATAATGACAAAACTGATAACTTTTATGTCGATCTGAGGGAGCAGAATCTTGATTTTCGGCATAGATCGAAGTCTATCGTTCGTTTCAGCTGTCTGAAACGACGTTCACCGTGAGAATTTTGTATTGTCAAGCAAAATAAGAGATTTTGGCAGGTTTAAAGTTAGCTTAGGTTTTCAATTCTCACAAAACTCAAGACATTTCGATTCTCGTCGGAGAATGATGTTTCTTTTGATACACTCGTTCAAAATGACCATTATCGCGAGAAATTCGTTTTTTAAGATTAAATGAAGGATTTTGACACTCTCAGGTCAGGCCGAGATGCCAGAATCGCTCAGAGCACGCAAAATCTTAATTCACAGCCTAGATTGAAGTTCCGTTCGGTGCAGCCGTGCAAAACGACGATCGACGGAAGAATATCGTGTTTTCGGGCAAAATGAACGATATTGGCACGTTTAAAGTGAGAAGAGATGCCAAAACCACTCGGAACTCAAGACATCTCGATACTCGACGTCTATCAAAATTCCGTTCGTTGCAACTGTTCGAAACGACGTTTAGCGCCAGAAGTTACTCTTTTTGGGTGGAATAAACCATTTTGACACGCTCAACATGTCCCGAGTCGCCAGAATCGTACGAAACTCGGTACATCTCGATTTTAGGTGGAGATCGATGTTTTTTCCAATACGGCCGTCCGCGACGACAGTTATCGCGAGAATTTCGTTTTATTTTGACAAAATGAATAATTTCTCCACATTTACGTTGAGATGAGATGCTAGAACCGCTCGAAACTCGAGACATCTGGAATTTCGGTTTGAATCGATGTTTCGTTCGATAGCGCTGTGTAAGACGACGTTTATGGCAAAAACTTCAATTATTGGACAAAATAAAGTATTTCGACATTTTTACGTTGAGCTAAGATGCCACAACTCATCGAAACTCGGCATATCTCGCCTCTCGTTGTAGATCGATAATTCGTTCGATACAGTTATGCAAAACAATGATCATCGCCAGAATTTTGTGATTTAGGATGAAATGGAAGATTTTGACACTTTTATGTCAGGCCGATACGCCAGAATCGCTCGAAACATAAAGAATCTCGATTCTCGGTGTAGATGGATGTTTCGTTTAATCCAAGTGTGCGACACAAAAGCAAATGTAGGAATTCCATGTGATCAGAAAAAATGACAAATTCAGACACTTTTATGTCGAACTGAGATGCGAAGTCCGCCTGAAACACGTGGAATCCCTATTTTCGGCAGAGCTCGAACTTTTTCGTTCGACTTAGCTGTCTAAAACGACATTCAACGTGAGCATTTCGTTTTTTCAGGCAAAATGAAAGATTATGACACGTTTGAAGTTAGCTTAAATGTACGATTCTCCCAAAACTCAAGACATTTCGATTCTCGTCGGAGAATGATGTTTCGTTCAATACACTCGTGGAAAAGGACCATTATCGCAAGAAATTCGTTTTTTAAGATAAAATTAAGGATTCTGACACTCTCAGGTCAAGCCGAGATGCCAGAATCACTCAGAACACGTAAAATCTAGAATCGCAGCGTAGATCGAACTGTCGTTCGAAACAGCTGTGCAAAACGACGAACAACGGAAGAATATCGTGTTTTCGGGCAAAATGAACGATTGTGACACGTTAAAAGTTAGTAGAGATTCTGAAACCGATCGGAACTCGAGACATCTCCATACTCGACGTCAATCGGAATTTCGTTCGATACAATTGTCCGAAACGACGTTTAGCGCCAGAATTCCGTCTTTTTGGGCAAAATAAACCATTTTATCACGCTCAACATGTGCCGAGTCGCAAGAATCATACGAAATTCGGTACATCTCGATTTTAAGTGGAGATTGATGTTTCTTTCAATACGGCCGTCCGGGACGACAATTATCGCGAGAACTTTGTTTTATTTGGACAAAACTCAAGACATTTCGGTTTTCGTCGGGGATTGAAGTATCGTTTAATACACTCGTGCAAAATAACCATTATCGCAAGAAATTCGTTTTTCAAGATGAAATGAAGGATTTTGACACTCTCAGGTCAGACCGAGATGCCAGAATCGCTCAGTACACGTAAAAACTTTATTCGCAGCCTAGACTGAAGTTCCGTTCGGTGCAGCTATGCAAAACGGCGAAAAACGGAAGAACATCGTGTTTTCGGGCAAAATGAACGATTGTGACACGTTTGAAGTTAGTAGAGATTCCGAGACCGATCGGAACTCGAGACATCTCCATACTCGACGTCAATCGGAATTTTGTTCGATACTACTGTTCGAAACGACGTTTAGCGCCAGAATTCCGTGTTTCTGGGCAGAGTGAACGATTTTGACACGCTCATCATGTGCCGAGATGCCGGAATTGTACCGAACTCGGTACATCTCGCTTTTCGGTGTAGATCGATGTTCCTTTCGATACACACGTGCAAGTCGACGATCATCGCAGAAACTTTGTTATTTTGGACAAAGTAAATGAATCCAACACTTTCACGTTAAGCTGAGATGCTAGAATCGCTCGAAACTCGGGACATCCCGATCCTCGGTGTAGAACGATGTTCCGTTAGATTCAGACATGCAGGACGCCGTTTCACGCAAGAATTTCGTTATTTCGGATAAAATGAACGATGTCAATACGGTCACACTGCCGTGAGATGCCGGAATCTTTCGAAACTCGCGACATCACGATTCTCAATGTAGATGGATGTTACGTTCGATACAGTCGTGAAAGACGAAAATTAATTTACGGATCTCGTGTATTTGGAAATAATGACAAAACTGATAACTTTTATGTCGATCTGAGGGAGCAGAATCCCGATTTTCGGCATAGATCGAAGTCTATCGTTTGTTTCAGCTGTGCGAAACGACGTTCAACGTGAGAAATTTGTATTGTCAGGCAAAATAAGAGATTTTGACACGTTCAAAGTTAGCTTTGGTTTTTGATTCTCACAAAGCTCAAGACATTTCGATTCTCGTCGAAGAATAATGTTTCTTCCAATACACTCGTGCAGAATGACCATTATCGCGAGAAATTCGTTTTTTAAGATTAAATGAAGGATTTTGACACTCTCAGGTCAGGCCGAGATGCCAGAATCGCTCAGAGCACGCAAAATCTTAATTCACAGCCTAGATTAAAGTTCCGTTCGGTGCAGCCGTGCAAAACGACGATCAACGGAAGAATATCGTGTTTTCAGGCAAAATGAACGATATTGACACGTTTAAAGTGAGGAGAGATGCCGAAACCACTCGGAACTCAAGACATCTCGATACTCGACGTCTATCAAAATTCCGTTTGTTGCAACTGTTCGAAACGACGATTAGCGCCAGAAGTTACTCTTTTTGGGTGGAATAAACCATTTTGACACGCTCAACATGTGCCGAGTCGCCAGAATCGTACGAAACTCAGCACATCTCGATTTTAAGTGGAGATCGATGGTTCTTCCAATACGGCCGTCCGCGACGACAATTATCGCGAGACCTTTGTTTTATTTCGACAAAATGAATGATTTCTCCACATTTACGTTGAGATGAGATGCTAGAATCGCTCGAAACTCGAGACATCTGGAATTTTGGTTTGAATCGATGTTTCGTTCGATAGCGCTGTGTAAGACGACGTTTATGGCAAAAACTTCAATTATTGGAAAAAATAAAGTATTTCGACATTTTTACGTTGAGCTAAGAGGCCACAACCGATCGAAACTCGGCATATCTCGCCTCTCGTTGTAGATCGATAATTCGTTCAATACAGTTTTGCAAAACAATTATCATCGCCAGGATTTCGTGATTTAGGATAAAATGGAAGATTTTGACACTTTTATGTCGGGCCGATGCGCCAGAATCGCTCGAAACATAAAGAATGGCTATTCTCGGTGTAGATGGATGTTTCGTTTAATCCAAGTGTGCGACACAAAAGCAAATGTAAGAATTCCATGTGATCGGAAAAAATGACAAATTCAGACACTTTCATGTCGAACTGAGATGCGAAGTCCGCCTGAAACACGTGGAATCCCTATTTTCGGCAGAGATCGAACTTTTTCGTTCGACTTAGCTGTCTAAAACGACATTCAACGTGAGCATTTCGTTTTTTCAGGCAAAATGAAAGATTGTGACACGTTTAAAGTTAGCTCAGATGTACGATTCTCCCAAAACTCAAGACATTTTGATTCTCGTCGGAGAATGATGTTTTGTTCAATACAGTCGTGGAAAAGGACCATTATCGCAAGAAATTCGTTTTTTAAGATAAAATGAAGGATTTTGACACTCTCAGGTCAGGCCGCGATGCCAGAATCGCTCAGAACACACAAAATCTAGAATCGCAGCGTAGATCGAACTGTCGTTCGGAACAGCTGTGCAAAACGACGAACAACGGAAGAATATCGTTTTTTCAGGCAAAATGAACGATTGTGACACTTTAAAGTTAGTAGAGATTCCGAAACCGATCGGAACTCGGGACATCTCCACACTCGACGTCAATCGGAATTTCGTTCGATACAACTGTCCGAAACGACGTTTAGCGCCAGAATTCCAGGTGTAGATCGATGTTCCTTCCGATACACACGTGCAAATCGACGATTATCGCAGAAACTTCGATATTTTGGACAAAGTGAATGAATCCAACACTTTCACGTTAAGCTGAGATGCTAGAATCGCTCGAAACTCGGGACATCTGGATTTTCGTTGTAGATGGATGTTTTGCTTGCCTTAACTATGCAAGACGACGTTTAACGAAAGAATTCTGTGATTCCGGTGTAAATAAACAATTCTAATGCGTAAACGTTAAGCTGAGATGCCAGAATTGCTCGGAACGCGAGACGTCTCAATTTGCTTTGTAGATCGATGTTTTTCTTGATACGGCCGTCCAGGACGACAGTTATCACAAGAACTTTGTTTTTTTTTTGACAGAATATATGATTTCACTATTCGAACGTTATGCTGAGATGCCAGAACCGCTTGAAACTCAGGACATTTTGATCCTCGGTGTAGATCGATGTTCCGTTAGATTCAGACATGCAAGACGACGTTTCACGCAAGAATTTCGTTATTTCGGATAAAATGAACGATGTCAATACGGTCACACTGACGTGAGATGCCGGAATCTTTCGAAACTCGCGACATCACGATTCTCGATGTAGATGGATGTTACGTTCGATACAGTCGTGAAAGACGAAAATTAATTCAAGGATCTCGTGTAATCGGAAATAATGACAAAACTGATAACTTTTATGTCGATCTGAGGGAGCAGAATCTTGATTTTCGGCATAGATCGAAGTCTATCGTTCGTTTCAGCTGTCTGAAACGACGTTCACCGTGAGAATTTTGTATTGTCAAGCAAAATAAGAGACTTTGGCAGGTTTAAAGTTAGCTTAGGTTTTCAATTCTCACAAAACTCAAGACATTTCGATTCTCGTCGGAGAATGATGTTTCTTTTGATACACTCGTTCAAAATGACCATTATCGCGAGAAATTCGTTTTTTAAGATTAAATGAAGGATTTTGACACTCTCAGGTCAGGCCGAGATGCCAGAATCGCTCAGAGCACGCAAAATCTTAATTCACAGCCTAGATTGAAGTTCCGTTCGGTGCAGCCGTGCAAAACGACGATCGACGGAAGAATATCGTGTTTTCGGGCAAAATGAACGATATTGGCACGTTTAAAGTGAGAAGAGATGCCAAAACCACTCGGAACTCAAGACATCTCGATACTCGACGTCTATCAAAATTCCGTTCGTTGCAACTGTTCGAAACGACGTTTAGCGCCAGAAGTTACTCTTTTTGGGTGGAATAAACCATTTTGACACGCTCAACATGTCCCGAGTCGCCAGAATCGTGGGAAACTCGGTACATCTCGATTTTAGGTGGAGATCGATGTTTTTTCCAATACGGCCGTCCGCGACGACAGTTATCGCGAGAATTTCGTTTTATTTTGACAAAATGAATAATTTCTCCACATTTACGTTGAGATGAGATGCTAGAACCGCTCGAAACTCGAGACATCTGGAATTTCGGTTTGAATCGATGTTTCGTTCGATAGCGCTGTGTAAGACGACGTTTATGGCAAAAACTTCAATTATTGGACAAAATAAAGTATTTCGACATTTTTACGTTGAGCTAAGATGCCACAACTCATCGAAACTCGGCATATCTCGCCTCTCGTTGTAGATCGATAATTCGTTCAATACAGTTTTGCAAAACAATGATCATCGCCAGGATTTCGTGATTTAGGATAAAATGGAAGATTTTGACACTTTTATGTCGGGCCGATGCGCCAGAATCGCTCGAAACATAAAGAATGTCGATTCTCGGTGTAGATGGATGTTTCGTTTAATCCAAGTGTGCGACACAAAAGCAAATGTAAGAATTCCATGTGATCGGAAAAAATGACAAATTCAGACACTTTCATGTCGAACTGAGATGCGAAGTCCGCCTGAAACACGAAGAATCCCTATTTTCGGCAGAGATCGAACTTTTTCGTTCGACTTAGCTGTCTAAAACGACATTCAACGTGAGCATTTCGTTTTTTCATGCAAAATGAAAGATTGTGACACGTTTAAAGTTGGCTCAGATGTACGATTCTCCCAAAACTCAAGACATTTTGATTCTCGTCGGAGAATGATGTTTTGTTCAATACAGTCGTGCAAAAGGACCATTATCGCAAGAAATTCGTTTTTTAAGATAAAATGAAGGATTTTGACACTCTCAGGTCAGGCCGCGATGCCAGAATCGCTCAGAACACACAAAATCTAGAATCGCAGCGTAGATCGAACTGTCGTTCGGAACAGCTGTGCAAAACGACGAACAACGGAAGAATATCGTTTCTTCAGGCAAAATGAACGATTGTGACACTTTAAAGTTAGTAGAGATTCCGAAACCGATCGGAACTCGGGACATCTCCATACTCGACGTCAATCGGAATTTCGTTCGATACAACTGTCCGAAACGACGTTTAGCGCCAGAATTCCAGGTGTAGATCGATGTTCCTTCCGATACACACGTGCAAATCGACGATTATCGCAGAAACTTCGATATTTTGGACAAAGTGAATGAATCCAACACTTTCACGTTAAGCTGAGATGCTAGAATCGCTCGAAACTCGGGACATCTGGATTTTCGTTGTAGATGGATGTTTTGCTTGCCTTAACTATGCAAGACGACGTTTAACGAAAGAATTCTGTGATTCCGGTGTAAATAAACAATTCTAATGCGTAAACGTTAAGCTGAGATGCCAGAATTGCTCGGAACGCGAGACGTCTCAATTTGCTTTGTAGATCGATGTTTTATTTGATACGGCCGTCCAGGACGACAGTTATCACAAAAACTTTGTTTTTTTTTGACAGAATATATGAATTCACTATTCGAACGTTATGCTGAGATGCCAGAACCGCTTGAAACTCAGGACATTTTGATCCTCGGTGTAGATCGATGTTCCGTTAGATTCAGACATGCAAGACGACGTTTCACGCAAGAATTTCGTTATTTCGGATAAAATGAACGATGTCAATACGGTCACACTGACGTGAGATGCCGGAATCTTTCGAAACTCGCGACATCACGATTCTCGATGTAGATGGATGTTACGTTCGATACAGTCGTGAAAGACGAAAATTAATTCAAGGATCTCGTGTAATCGGAAATAATGACAAAACTGATAACTTTTATGTCGATCTGAGGGAGCAGAATCTTGATTTTCGGCATAGATCGAAGTCTATCGTTCGTTTCAGCTGTCTGAAACGACGTTCACCGTGAGAATTTTGTATTGTCAAGCAAAATAAGAGACTTTGGCAGGTTTAAAGTTAGCTTAGGTTTTCAATTCTCACAAAACTCAAGACATTTCGATTCTCGTCGGAGAATGATGTTTCTTTTGATACACTCGTTCAAAATGACCATTATCGCGAGAAATTCGTTTTTTAAGATTAAATGAAGGATTTTGACACTCTCAGGTCAGGCCGAGATGCCAGAATCGCTCAGAGCACGCAAAATCTTAATTCACAGCCTAGATTAAAGTTCCGTTCGGTGCAGCCGTGCAAAACGACGATCAACGGAAGAATATCGTGTTTTCAGGCAAAATGAACGATATTGACACGTTTAAAGTGAGGAGAGATGCCGAAACCACTCGGAACTCAAGACATCTCGATACTCGACGTCTATCAAAATTCCGTTCGTTGCAACTGTTCGAAACGACGTTTAGCGCCAGAAGTTACTCTTTTTGGGTGGAATAAACCATTTTGACACGCTCAACATGTCCCGAGTCGCCAGAATCGTACGAAACTCGGTACATCTCGATTTTAGGTGGAGATCGATGTTTTTTCCAATACGGCCGTCCGCGACGACAGTTATCGCGAGAATTTCGTTTTATTTTGACAAAATGAATAATTTCTCCACATTTACGTTGAGATGAGATGCTAGAACCGCTCGAAACTCGAGACATCTGGAATTTCGGTTTGAATCGATGTTTCGTTCGATAGCGCTGTGTAAGACGACGTTTATGGCAAAAACTTCAATCATTGGACAAAATAAAGTATTTCGACATTTTTACGTTGAGCTAAGATGCCACAACTCATCGAAACTCGGCATATCTCGCCTCTCGTTGTAGATCGATAATTCGTTCGATACAGTTATGCAAAACAATGATCATCGCCAGAATTTTGTGATTTAGGATGAAATGGAAGATTTTGACACTTTTATGTCAGGCCGATACGCCAGAATCGCTCGAAACATAAAGAATCTCGATTCTCGGTGTAGATGGATGTTTCGTTTAATCCAAGTGTGCGACACAAAAGCAAATGTAAGAATTCCATGTGATCGGAAAAAATGACAAATTCAGACACTTTTATGTCGAACTGAGATGCGAAGTCCGCCTGAAACACGCGGAATCCCTAATTTCAGCAGAGATCGAACTTTTTCGTTCGACTCAGCTGTCTGAAACGACATTCAACGTGAGCATTTCGTATTTTCAGGGAAAATGAAAGATTATGACACGTTTGAAGTTAGCTTAAATGTACGATTCTCCCAAAACTCAAGACATTTCGATTCTCGTCGGAGAATGATGTTTCGTTCAATACACTCGTGGAAAAGGACCATTATCGCAAGAAATTCGTTTTTTAAGATAAAATTAAGGATTCTGACACTCTCAGGTCAAGCCGAGATGCCAGAATCACTCAGAACACGTAAAATCTAGAATCGCAGCGTAGATCGAACTGTCGTTCGAAACAGCTGTGCAAAACGACGAACAACGGAAGAATATCGTGTTTTCGGGCAAAATGAACGATTGTGACACGTTAAAAGTTAGTAGAGATTCTGAAACCGATCGGAACTCGAGACATCTCCATACTCGACGTCAATCGGAATTTCGTTCGATACAATTGTCCGAAACGACGTTTAGCGCCAGAATTCCGTCTTTTTGGGCAAAATAAACCATTTTATCACGCTCAACATGTGCCGAGTCGCAAGAATCATACGAAATTCGGTACATCTCGATTTTAAGTGGAGATTGATGTTTCTTTCAATACGGCCGTCCGGGACGACAATTATCGCGAGAACTTTGTTTTATTTGGACAAAACTCAAGACATTTCGGTTTTCGTCGGGGATTGAAGTATCGTTCAATACACTCGTGCAAAATAACCATTATCGCAAGAAATTCGTTTTTCAAGATAAAATGAAGGATTTTGACACTCTCAGGTCAGACCGAGATGCCAGAATCGCTCAGTACACGTAAAAACTTTATTCGCAGCCTAGACTGAAGTTCCGTTCGGTGCAGCTATGCAAAACGGCGAACAACGGAAGAACATCGTGTTTTCGGGCAAAATGAACGATTGTGACACGTTTGAAGTTAGTAGAGATTCCGAGACCGATCGGAACTCGAGACATCTCCATACTCGACGTCAATTGGAATTTCGTTCGATACTACTGTTCGAAACGACGTTTAGCGCCAAAATTCCGTGTTTCTGGGCAGAGTGAACGATTTTGACACGCTCATCATGTGCCGAGATGCCGGAATTGTACCGAACTCGGTACATCTCGCTTTTCGGTGTAGATCGATGTTCCTTTCGATACACACGTGCAAGTCGACGATCATCGCAGAAACTTTGTTATTTTGGACAAAGTAAATGAATCCAACACTTTCACGTTAAGCTGAGATGCTAGAATCGCTCGAAACTCGGGACATCTCGATCCTCGGTGTAGAACGATGTTCCGTTAGATTCAGACATGCAAGACGCCGTTTCACGCAAGAATTTCGTTATTTCGGATAAAATGAACGATGTCAATACGGTCACACTGACGTGAGATGCCGGAATCTTTCGAAACTCGCGACATCACGATTCTCGATGTAGATGGATGTTACGTTCGATACAGTCGTGAAAGACGAAAATTAATTTACGGATCTCGTGTATTTGGAAATAATGACAAAACTGATAACTTTTATGTCGATCTGAGGGAGCAGAATCCCGATTTTCGGCATAGATCGAAGTCTATCGTTCGTTTCAGCTGTGTGAAACGACGTTCAACGTGAGAAATTTGTATTGTCAGGCAAAATAAGAGATTTTAACACGTTCAAAGTTAGCTTTGGTTTTTGATTCTCACAAAACTCAAGACATTTCGATTCTCGTCGAAGAATAATGTTTCTTTCAATACACTCGTGCAGAATGACCATTATCGCGAGAAATTCGTTTTTTAAGATTAAATAAAGGATTTTGACACTCTCAGGTCAGGCCGAGATGCCAGAATCGCTCAGAGCACGCAAAATCTTAATTCACAGCCTAGATTAAAGTTCCGTTCGGTGCAGCCGTGCAAAACGACGATCAACGG
This sequence comes from Tromatobia lineatoria, assembly GCA_949699805.1. Lineage (NCBI taxonomy): Eukaryota > Metazoa > Arthropoda > Insecta > Hymenoptera > Ichneumonidae > Tromatobia > Tromatobia lineatoria. The sequence continues at coordinate 7,267,703 of OX453034.1, forward strand.
AAGAATATCGTGTTTTTAGGCAAAATGAACGATATTGACACGTTTAAAGTGAGGAGAGATGCCGAAACCACTCGGAACTCAAGACATCTCGATACTCGACGTCTATCAAAATTCCGTTCGTTGCAACTGTTCGAAACGACGTTTAGCGCCAGAAGTTACTCTTTTTGGGTGGAATAAACCATTTTGACACGCTCAACATGTGCCGAGTCGCCAGAATCGTACGAAACTCGGCACATCTCGATTTTAAGTGGAGATCGATGTTTTTTCCAATACGGCCGTCCGCGACGACAATTATCGCGAGACCTTTGTTTTATTTCGACAAAATGAATGATTTCTCTACATTTACGTTGAGATGAGATGCTAGAATCGCTCGAAACTCGAGACATCTGGAATTTCGGTTTGAATCGATGTTTCGTTCGATAGCGCTGTGTAAGACGACGTTTATGGCAAAAACTTCAATTATTGGGAAAAATAAAGTATTTCGACATTTTTACGTTGAGCTAAGAGGCCACAACCAATCGAAACTCGGCATATCTCGCCTCTCGTTGTAGATCGATAATTCGTTCAATACAGTTTTGCAAAACAATGATCATCGCCAGGATTTCGTGATTTAGGATAAAATGGAAGATTTTGACACTTTTATGTCGGGCCGATGCGCCAGAATCGCTCGAAACATAAAGAATGTCGATTCTCGGTGTAGATGGATGTTTCGTTTAATCCAAGTGTGCGACACAAAAGCAAATGTAAGAATTCCATGTGATCGGAAAAAATGACAAATTCAGACACTTTCATGTCGAACTGAGATGCGAAGTCCGCCTGAAACACGAAGAATCCCTATTTTCGGCAGAGATCGAACTTTTTCGTTCGACTTAGCTGTCTAAAACGACATTCAACGTGAGCATTTCGTTTTTTCATGCAAAATGAAAGATTGTGACACGTTTAAAGTTGGCTCAGATGTACGATTCTCCCAAAACTCAAGACATTTTGATTCTCGTCGGAGAATGATGTTTTGTTCAATACAGTCGTGCAAAAGGACCATTATCGCAAGAAATTCGTTTTTTAAGATAAAATGAAGGATTTTGACACTCTCAGGTCAGGCCGCGATGCCAGAATCGCTCAGAACACACAAAATCTAGAATCGCAGCGTAGATCGAACTGTCGTTCGGAACAGCTGTGCAAAACGACGAACAACGGAAGAATATCGTTTCTTCAGGCAAAATGAACGATTGTGACACTTTAAAGTTAGTAGAGATTCCGAAACCGATCGGAACTCGGGACATCTCCATACTCGACGTCAATCGGAATTTCGTTCGATACAACTGTCCGAAACGACGTTTAGCGCCAGAATTCCAGGTGTAGATCGATGTTCCTTCCGATACACACGTGCAAATCGACGATTATCGCAGAAACTTCGATATTTTGGACAAAGTGAATGAATCCAACACTTTCACGTTAAGCTGAGATGCTAGAATCGCTCGAAACTCGGGACATCTGGATTTTCGTTGTAGATGGATGTTTTGCTTGCCTTAACTATGCAAGACGACGTTTAACGAAAGAATTCTGTGATTCCGGTGTAAATAAACAATTCTAATGCGTAAACGTTAAGCTGAGATGCCAGAATTGCTCGGAACGCGAGACGTCTCAATTTGCTTTGTAGATCGATGTTTTATTTGATACGGCCGTCCAGGACGACAGTTATCACAAAAACTTTGTTTTTTTTTGACAGAATATATGAATTCACTATTCGAACGTTATGCTGAGATGCCAGAACCGCTTGAAACTCAGGACATTTTGATCCTCGGTGTAGATCGATGTTCCGTTAGATTCAGACATGCAAGACGACGTTTCACGCAAGAATTTCGTTATTTCGGATAAAATGAACGATGTCAATACGGTCACACTGACGTGAGATGCCGGAATCTTTCGAAACTCGCGACATCACGATTCTCGATGTAGATGGATGTTACGTTCGATACAGTCGTGAAAGACGAAAATTAATTCAAGGATCTCGTGTAATCGGAAATAATGACAAAACTGATAACTTTTATGTCGATCTGAGGGAGCAGAATCTTGATTTTCGGCATAGATCGAAGTCTATCGTTCGTTTCAGCTGTCTGAAACGACGTTCACCGTGAGAATTTTGTATTGTCAAGCAAAATAAGAGATTTTGGCAGGTTTAAAGTTAGCTTAGGTTTTCAATTCTCACAAAACTCAAGACATTTCGATTCTCGTCGGAGAATGATGTTTCTTTTGATACACTCGTTCAAAATGACCATTATCGCGAGAAATTCGTTTTTTAAGATTAAATGAAGGATTTTGACACTCTCAGGTCAGGCCGAGATGCCAGAATCGCTCAGAGCACGCAAAATCTTAATTCACAGCCTAGATTGAAGTTCCGTTCGGTGCAGCCGTGCAAAACGACGATCGACGGAAGAATATCGTGTTTTCGGGCAAAATGAACGATATTGGCACGTTTAAAGTGAGAAGAGATGCCAAAACCACTCGGAACTCAAGACATCTCGATACTCGACGTCTATCAAAATTCCGTTCGTTGCAACTGTTCGAAACGACGTTTAGCGCCAGAAGTTACTCTTTTTGGGTGGAATAAACCATTTTGACACGCTCAACATGTCCCGAGTCGCCAGAATCGTACGAAACTCGGTACATCTCGATTTTAGGTGGAGATCGATGTTTTTTCCAATACGGCCGTCCGCGACGACAGTTATCGCGAGAATTTCGTTTTATTTTGACAAAATGAATAATTTCTCCACATTTACGTTGAGATGAGATGCTAGAACCGCTCGAAACTCGAGACATCTGGAATTTCGGTTTGAATCGATGTTTCGTTCGATAGCGCTGTGTAAGACGACGTTTATGGCAAAAACTTCAATTATTGGACAAAATAAAGTATTTCGACATTTTTACGTTGAGCTAAGATGCCACAACTCATCGAAACTCGGCATATCTCGCCTCTCGTTGTAGATCGATAATTCGTTCGATACAGTTATGCAAAACAATGATCATCGCCAGAATTTTGTGATTTAGGATGAAATGGAAGATTTTGACACTTTTATGTCAGGCCGATACGCCAGAATCGCTCGAAACATAAAGAATCTCGATTCTCGGTGTAGATGGATGTTTCGTTTAATCCAAGTGTGCGACACAAAAGCAAATGTAGGAATTCCATGTGATCAGAAAAAATGACAAATTCAGACACTTTTATGTCGAACTGAGATGCGAAGTCCGCCTGAAACACGTGGAATCCCTATTTTCGGCAGAGCTCGAACTTTTTCGTTCGACTTAGCTGTCTAAAACGACATTCAACGTGAGCATTTCGTTTTTTCAGGCAAAATGAAAGATTATGACACGTTTGAAGTTAGCTTAAATGTACGATTCTCCCAAAACTCAAGACATTTCGATTCTCGTCGGAGAATGATGTTTCGTTCAATACACTCGTGGAAAAGGACCATTATCGCAAGAAATTCGTTTTTTAAGATAAAATTAAGGATTCTGACACTCTCAGGTCAAGCCGAGATGCCAGAATCACTCAGAACACGTAAAATCTAGAATCGCAGCGTAGATCGAACTGTCGTTCGAAACAGCTGTGCAAAACGACGAACAACGGAAGAATATCGTGTTTTCGGGCAAAATGAACGATTGTGACACGTTAAAAGTTAGTAGAGATTCTGAAACCGATCGGAACTCGAGACATCTCCATACTCGACGTCAATCGGAATTTCGTTCGATACAATTGTCCGAAACGACGTTTAGCGCCAGAATTCCGTCTTTTTGGGCAAAATAAACCATTTTATCACGCTCAACATGTGCCGAGTCGCAAGAATCATACGAAATTCGGTACATCTCGATTTTAAGTGGAGATTGATGTTTCTTTCAATACGGCCGTCCGGGACGACAATTATCGCGAGAACTTTGTTTTATTTGGACAAAACTCAAGACATTTCGGTTTTCGTCGGGGATTGAAGTATCGTTTAATACACTCGTGCAAAATAACCATTATCGCAAGAAATTCGTTTTTCAAGATAAAATGAAGGATTTTGACACTCTCAGGTCAGACCGAGATGCCAGAATCGCTCAGTACACGTAAAAACTTTATTCGCAGCCTGGACTGAAGTTCCGTTCGGTGCAGCTATGCAAAACGGCGAAAAACGGAAGAACATCGTGTTTTCGGGCAAAATGAACGATTGTGACACGTTTGAAGTTAGTAGAGATTCCGAGACCGATCGGAACTCGAGACATCTCCATACTCGACGTCAATCGGAATTTTGTTCGATACTACTGTTCGAAACGACGTTTAGCGCCAGAATTCCGTGTTTCTGGGCAGAGTGAACGATTTTGACACGCTCATCATGTGCCGAGATGCCGGAATTGTACCGAACTCGGTACATCTCGCTTTTCGGTGTAGATCGATGTTCCTTTCGATACACACGTGCAAGTCGACGATCATCGCAGAAACTTTGTTATTTTGGACAAAGTAAATGAATCCAACACTTTCACGTTAAGCTGAGATGCTAGAATCGCTCGAAACTCGGGACATCCCGATCCTCGGTGTAGAACGATGTTCCGTTAGATTCAGACATGCAGGACGCCGTTTCACGCAAGAATTTCGTTATTTCGGATAAAATGAACGATGTCAATACGGTCACACTGCCGTGAGATGCCGGAATCTTTCGAAACTCGCGACATCACGATTCTCAATGTAGATGGATGTTACGTTCGATACAGTCGTGAAAGACGAAAATTAATTTACGGATCTCGTGTATTTGGAAATAATGACAAAACTGATAACTTTTATGTCGATCTGAGGGAGCAGAATCCCGATTTTCGGCATAGATCGAAGTCTATCGTTTGTTTCAGCTGTGCGAAACGACGTTCAACGTGAGAAATTTGTATTGTCAGGCAAAATAAGAGATTTTGACACGTTCAAAGTTAGCTTTGGTTTTTGATTCTCACAAAGCTCAAGACATTTCGATTCTCGTCGAAGAATAATGTTTCTTCCAATACACTCGTGCAGAATGACCATTATCGCGAGAAATTCGTTTTTTAAGATTAAATGAAGGATTTTGACACTCTCAGGTCAGGCCGAGATGCCAGAATCGCTCAGAGCACGCAAAATCTTAATTCACAGCCTAGATTAAAGTTCCGTTCGGTGCAGCCGTGCAAAACGACGATCAACGGAAGAATATCGTGTTTTCAGGCAAAATGAACGATATTGACACGTTTAAAGTGAGGAGAGATGCCGAAACCACTCGGAACTCAAGACATCTCGATACTCGACGTCTATCAAAATTCCGTTTGTTGCAACTGTTCGAAACGACGTTTAGCGCCAGAAGTTACTCTTTTTGGGTGGAATAAACCATTTTGACACGCTCAACATGTGCCGAGTCGCCAGAATCGTACGAAACTCAGCACATCTCGATTTTAAGTGGAGATCGATGGTTCTTCCAATACGGCCGTCCGCGACGACAATTATCGCGAGACCTTTGTTTTATTTCGACAAAATGAATGATTTCTCCACATTTACGTTGAGATGAGATGCTAGAATCGCTCGAAACTCGAGACATCTGGAATTTTGGTTTGAATCGATGTTTCGTTCGATAGCGCTGTGTAAGACGACGTTTATGGCAAAAACTTCAATTATTGGAAAAAATAAAGTATTTCGACATTTTTACGTTGAGCTAAGAGGCCACAACCGATCGAAACTCGGCATATCTCGCCTCTCGTTGTAGATCGATAATTCGTTCAATACAGTTTTGCAAAACAATTATCATCGCCAGGATTTCGTGATTTAGGATAAAATGGAAGATTTTGACACTTTTATGTCGGGCCGATGCGCCAGAATCGCTCGAAACATAAAGAATGGCTATTCTCGGTGTAGATGGATGTTTCGTTTAATCCAAGTGTGCGACACAAAAGCAAATGTAAGAATTCCATGTGATCGGAAAAAATGACAAATTCAGACACTTTCATGTCGAACTGAGATGCGAAGTCCGCCTGAAACACGTGGAATCCCTATTTTCGGCAGAGATCGAACTTTTTCGTTCGACTTAGCTGTCTAAAACGACATTCAACGTGAGCATTTCGTTTTTTCAGGCAAAATGAAAGATTGTGACACGTTTAAAGTTAGCTCAGATGTACGATTCTCCCAAAACTCAAGACATTTTGATTCTCGTCGGAGAATGATGTTTTGTTCAATACAGTCGTGGAAAAGGACCATTATCGCAAGAAATTCGTTTTTTAAGATAAAATGAAGGATTTTGACACTCTCAGGTCAGGCCGCGATGCCAGAATCGCTCAGAACACACAAAATCTAGAATCGCAGCGTAGATCGAACTGTCGTTCGGAACAGCTGTGCAAAACGACGAACAACGGAAGAATATCGTTTTTTCAGGCAAAATGAACGATTGTGACACTTTAAAGTTAGTAGAGATTCCGAAACCGATCGGAACTCGGGACATCTCCACACTCGACGTCAATCGGAATTTCGTTCGATACAACTGTCCGAAACGACGTTTAGCGCCAGAATTCCAGGTGTAGATCGATGTTCCTTCCGATACACACGTGCAAATCGACGATTATCGCAGAAACTTCGATATTTTGGACAAAGTGAATGAATCCAACACTTTCACGTTAAGCTGAGATGCTAGAATCGCTCGAAACTCGGGACATCTGGATTTTCGTTGTAGATGGATGTTTTGCTTGCCTTAACTATGCAAGACGACGTTTAACGAAAGAATTCTGTGATTCCGGTGTAAATAAACAATTCTAATGCGTAAACGTTAAGCTGAGATGCCAGAATTGCTCGGAACGCGAGACGTCTCAATTTGCTTTGTAGATCGATGTTGTTCTTGATACGGCCGTCCAGGACGACAGTTATCACAAGAACTTTGTTTTTTTTTTGACAGAATATATGATTTCACTATTCGAACGTTATGCTGAGATGCCAGAACCGCTTGAAACTCAGGACATTTTGATCCTCGGTGTAGATCGATGTTCCGTTAGATTCAGACATGCAAGACGACGTTTCACGCAAGAATTCCGTTATTTCGGATAAAATGAACGATGTCAATACGGTCACACTGACGTGAGATGCCGGAATCTTTCGAAACTCGCAACATCACGATTCTCGATGTAGATGGATGTTACGTTCGATACAGTCGTGAAAGACGAAAATTAATTCAAGGATCTCGTGTAATCGGAAATAATGACAAAACTGATAACTTTTATGTCGATCTGAGGGAGCAGAATCTTGATTTTCGGCATAGATCGAAGTCTATCGTTCGTTTCAGCTGTCTGAAACGACGTTCACCGTGAGAATTTTGTATTGTCAAGCAAAATAAGAGACTTTGGCAGGTTTAAAGTTAGCTTAGGTTTTCAATTCTCACAAAACTCAAGACATTTCGATTCTCGTCGGAGAATGATGTTTCTTTTGATACACTCGTTCAAAATGACCATTATCGCGAGAAATTCGTTTTTTAAGATTAAATGAAGGATTTTGACACTCTCAGGTCAGGCCGAGATGCCAGAATCGCTCAGAGCACGCAAAATCTTAATTCACAGCCTAGATTGAAGTTCCGTTCGGTGCAGCCGTGCAAAACGACGATCGACGGAAGAATATCGTGTTTTCGGGCAAAATGAACGATATTGGCACGTTTAAAGTGAGAAGAGATGCCAAAACCACTCGGAACTCAAGACATCTCGATACTCGACGTCTATCAAAATTCCGTTCGTTGCAACTGTTCGAAACGACGTTTAGCGCCAGAAGTTACTCTTTTTGGGTGGAATAAACCATTTTGACACGCTCAACATGTGCCGAGTCGCCAGAATCGTACGAAACTCGGTACATCTCGATTTTAGGTGGAGATCGATGTTTTTTCCAATACGGCCGTCCGCGACGACAGTTATCGCGAGAATTTCGTTTTATTTTGACAAAATGAATAATTTCTCCACATTTACGTTGAGATGAGATGCTAGAACCGCTCGAAACTCGAGACATCTGGAATTTCGGTTTGAATCGATGTTTCGTTCGATAGCGCTGTGTAAGACGACGTTTATGGCAAAAACTTCAATTATTGGACAAAATAAAGTATTTCGACATTTTTACGTTGAGCTAAGATGCCACAACTCATCGAAACTCGGCATATCTCGCCTCTCGTTGTAGATCGATAATTCGTTCGATACAGTTATGCAAAACAATGATCATCGCCAGAATTTTGTGATTTAGGATGAAATGGAAGATTTTGACACTTTTATGTCAGGCCGATACGCCAGAATCGCTCGAAACATAAAGAATCTCGATTCTCGGTGTAGATGGATGTTTCGTTTAATCCAAGTGTGCGACACAAAAGCAAATGTAAGAATTCCATGTGATCGGAAAAAATGACAAATTCAGACACTTTTATGTCAAACTGAGATGCGAAGTCCGCCTGAAACACGCGGAATCCCTAATTTCAGCAGAGATCGAACTTTTTCGTTCGACTCAGCTGTCTGAAACGACATTCAACGTGAGCATTTCGTATTTTCAGGGAAAATGAAAGATTATGACACGTTTGAAGTTAGCTTAAATTTACGATTCTCCCAAAACTCAAGACATTTCGATTCTCGTCGGAGAATGATGTTTCGTTCAATACACTCGTGGAAAAGGACCATTATCGCAAGAAATTCGTTTTTTAAGATAAAATTAAGGATTTTGACACTCTCAGGTCAAGCCGAGATGCCAGAATCACTCAGAACACGTAAAATCTAGAATCGCAGCGTAGATCGAACTGTCGTTCGAAACAGCTGTGCAAAACGACGAACAACGGAAGAATATCGTGTTTTCGGGCAAAATGAACGATTGTGACACGTTAAAAGTTAGTAGAGATTCTGAAACCGATCGGAACTCGAGACATCTCCATACTCGACGTCAATCGGAATTTCGTTCGATACAATTGTCCGAAACGACGTTTAGCGCCAGAATTCCGTCTTTTTGGGCAAAATAAACCATTTTATCACGCTCAACATGTGCCGAGTCGCAAGAATCATACGAAATTCGGTACATCTCGATTTTAAGTGGAGATTGATGTTTCTTTCAATACGGCCGTCCGGGACGACAATTATCGCGAGAACTTTGTTTTATTTGGACAAAACTCAAGACATTTCGGTTTTCGTCGGGGATTGAAGTATCGTTCAATACACTCGTGCAAAATAACCATTATCGCAAGAAATTCGTTTTTCAAGATAAAATGAAGGATTTTGACACTCTCAGGTCAGACCGAGATGCCAGAATCGCTCAGTACACGTAAAAACTTTATTCGCAGCCTAGACTGAAGTTCCGTTCGGTGCAGCTATGCAAAACGGCGAACAACGGAAGAACATCGTGTTTTCGGGCAAAATGAACGATTGTGACACGTTTGAAGTTAGTAGAGATTCCGAGACCGATCGGAACTCGAGACATCTCCAAACTCGACGTCAATCGGAATTTCGTTCGATACTACTGTTCGAAACGACGTTTAGCGCCAGAATTCCGTGTTTCTGGGCAGAGTGAACGATTTTGACACGCTCATCATGTGCCGAGATGCCGGAATTGTACCGAACTCGGTACATCTCGCTTTTCGGTGTAGATCGATGTTCCTTTCGATACACACGTGCAAGTCGACGATCATCGCAGAAACTTTGTTATTTTGGACAAAGTAAATGAATCCAACACTTTCACGTTAAGCTGAGATGCTAGAATCGCTCGAAACTCGGGACATCCCGATCCTCGGTGTAGAACGATGTTCCGTTAGATTCAGACATGCAAGACGCCGTTTCACGCAAGAATTTCGTTATTTCGGATAAAATGAACGATGTCAATACGGTCACACTGACGTGGGATGCCGGAATCTTTCGAAACTCGCGACATCACGATTCTCGATGTAGATGGATGTTACGTTCGATACAGTCGTGAAAGACGAAAATTAATTTACGGATCTCGTGTATTTGGAAATAATGACAAAACTGATAACTTTTATGTCGATCTGAGGGAGCAGAATCCCGATTTTCGGCATAGATCGAAGTCTATCGTTCGTTCCAGCTGTGTGAAACGACGTTCAACGTGAGAAATTTGTATTGTCAGGCAAAATAAGAGATTTTAACACGTTCAAAGTTAGCTTTGGTTTTTGATTCTCACAAAACTCAAGACATTTCGATTTTCGTCGAAGAATAATGTTTCTTTCAATACACTTGTGCAGAATGACCATTATCATGAGAAATTCGTTTTTTAAGATTAAATGAAGGATTTTGACACTCTCAGGTCAGGCCGAGATGCCAGAATCGCTCAGAGCACGCAAAATCTTAATTCACAGCCTAGATTAAAGTTCCGTTCGGTGCAGCCGTGCAAAACGACGATCAACGGAAGAATATCGTGTTTTCAGGCAAAATGAACGATATTGACACGTTTAAAGTGAGGAGAGATGCCGAAACCACTCGGAACTCAAGACATCTCGATACTCGACGTCTATCAAAATTCCGTTCGTTGCAACTGTTCGAAACGACGTTTAGCGCCAGAAGTTACTCTTTTTGGGTGGAATAAACCATTTTGACACGCTCAACATGTGCCGAGTCGCCAGAATCGTACGAAACTCGGCACATCTCGATTTTAAGTGGAGATCGATGGTTTTTCCAATACGGCCGTCCGCGACGACAATTATCGCGAGACCTTCGTTTTATTTCGACAAAATGAATGATTTCTCCACATTTACGTTGAGATGAGATGCTAGAATCGCTCGAAACTCGAGACATCTGGAATTTTGGTTTGAATCGATGTATCGTTCGATAGCGCTGTGTAAGACGATGTTTATGGCTAAAACTTCAATTATTGGACAAAATAAAGTATTTCGACATTTTTACGTTGAGCTAAGATGCCACAACCCATCGAAACTCGGCATATCTCGCCTCTCGTTGTAGATCGATAATTCGTTCGATACAGTTATGCAAAACAATGATCATCGCCAGAATTTCGTGATTTAGGATGAAATGGAAGATTTTGACACTTTTATGTCAGGCCGATACGCCAGAATCGCTCGAAACATAAAGAATCTCGATTCTCGGTGTAGATGAATGTTTCGTTTAATCCAAGTGTGCGACACAAAAGCAAATGTAAGAGTTCCATGTGATCGGAAAAAATGACAAATTCAGACACTTTTATGTCGAACTGAGATGCGAAGTCCGCCTGAAACACGCGGAGTCCCTAATTTCAGCAGAGATCGAACTTTTTCGTTCGACTCAGCTGTCTGAAACGACATTTAACGTGAGCATTTTGTATTTTCAGAGAAAATGAAAGATTATGACACGTTTGAAGTTAGCTTAAATGTACGATTCTCCCAAAACTCAAGACATTTCGATTCTCGTCGGAGAATGATGTTTTGTTCAATACACTCATGGAAAAGGACCATTATCGCGAGAAATTCGTTTTTTAAGATTAAATGAAGGATTTTGACACTCTCAGGTCAGGCCGAGATGCCAGAATCACTCAGAACACGCAAAATCTAGAATCGCAGCGTAGATCGAACTGTCGTTCGGAACAGCTGTGCAAAACGACGAACAACGGAAGAATATCGCGTTTTCGGGCAAAATGAACGATTGTGACACGTTACAAGTTAGTAGAGATTCTAAAACCGATCGGAACTCGAGATATCTCCATACTCGACGTCAATCGGAATTTCGTTCGATACAACTGTCCGAAACGACGTTTACCGCCAGAATTCCGTCTTTTTGGGCGAAATTAACCATTTTGACGCGCTCAACATGTGCCGAGTCGCAAGAATCATACGAAATTCGGTACATCTCGATTTTGAGTGGAGATTGATGTTTCTTTCAATACGGCCGTCCGGGACGACCATTATCGCGAGAACTTTGTTTTATTTGGACAAAACTCAAGACATTTCGGTTCTCGTCGGGGATTGAAGTATCGTTCAATACACTCGTGCAAAATAACCATTATCGCAAGAAATTCGTTTTTTAAGATAAAATGAAGGATTTTGACACTCTCAGGTCAGGCCGAGATGCCAGAATCGCTCAGAGCACGCAAAATCTTAATTCACAGCCTAGATTGAAGTTCCGTTCGGTGCAGCCGTGCAAAACGACGATCGACGGAAGAATATCGTGTTTTCGGGCCAAATAAACGATATTGACACGTTTAAAGTGAGTAGAGATGCCGAAACCACTCGGAACTCAAGACATCTCGATACTCGACGTCTATCAAAATTCCATTCGTTGCAACTGTTCGAAACGACGTTTAGCGCCAGAAGTTACTCTTTTTGGGTGGAATAAACCATTTTGACACGCTCAACATGTGCCGAGTCGCCAGAATCGTACGAAACTCGGCACATCTCGATTTTAAGTGGAGATCGATGGTTTTTCCCAATACGGCCGTCCGCGACGACAATTATCGCGAGAACTTTGTTTTATTTCGACAAAATGAATGATTTCTCCACATTTACGTTGAGATGAGATGCTTGAATCGCTCAAAACTCGAGACATCTGGAATTTCGGTTTGAATCGATGTTTCGTTCGATAGCGCTGTGTAAGACGACGTTTATGGCAAAAACTTCAATTATTGGAAAAAATAAAGTATTTCGACATTTTTACGTTGAGCTAAGAGGCCACAACCGATCGAAACTCGGCATATCTCGCCTCTCGTTGTAGATCGATAATTCGTTCAATACAGTTTTGCAAAACAATGATCATCGCCAGGATTTCGTGATTTAGGATAAAATGGAAGATTTTGACACTTTTATGTCGGGCCGATGCGCCAGAATCGCTCGAAACATATAGAATGTCGATTCTCGGTGTAGATGGATGTTTCGTTTAATCCAAGTGTGCGACACAAAAGCAAATGTAAGAATTCCATGTGATCGGAAAAAATGACAAATTCAGACACTTTCATGTCGAACTGAGATGCGAAGTCCGCCTGAAACACGTGGAATCCCTATTTTCGGCAGAGATCGAACTTTTTCGTTCGACTTAGCTGTCTAAAACGACATTCAACGTGAGCATTTCGTTTTTTCAGGCAAATCGAAAGATTGTGACACTTTTAAAGTTAGCTCAGATGTACGATTCTCCCAAAACTCAAGACATTTTGATTCTCGTCGGAGAATGATGTTTTGTTCAATACAGTCGTGCAAAAGGTCCATTATCGCAAGAAATTCGTTTTTTAAGATAAAATAAAGGATTTTGACACTCTCAGGTCAGGCCGCGATGCCAGAATCGCTCAGAACACACAAAATCTAGAAACGCAGCGTAGATCGAACTGTCGTTCGGAACAGCTGTGCAAAACGACGAACAACGGAAGAATATCGTTTTTTCAGGCAAAATGAACGATTGTGACACTTTAAAGTTAGTTGAGATTCCGAAACCGATCGGAACTCGGTACATCTTCATACTCGACGTCAATCGGAATTTCGTTCGATACAACTGTCCGAAACGACGTTTAGCGCCAGAATTCCAGGTGTAGATCGATGTTCCTTCCGATACACACGTGCAAATCGACGATTATCGCAGAAACTTCGATATTTTGGACAAAGTGAATGAATCCAACACTTTCACGTTAAGCTGAGATGCTAGAATCGCTCGAAACTCGGGACATCCGGATTTTCGTTGTAGATGGATGTTTTGCTTGCCTTAACTATGCAAGACGACGTTTAACGAAAGAATTCTGTGATTCCGGTGTAAATAAACAATTCTGATGCGTAAACGTTAAGCTGAGGTGCCAGAATTGCTCGGAACGCGAGACGTCTCAATTTGCTTTGAAGATCGATGTTTTATTTGATACGGCCGTCCAGGACGACAGTTATCACAAGAACTTTGTTTTTTTTTTGACAGAATATATGATTTCACTATTCGAACGTTATGCTGAGATGCCAGAACCGCTTGAAACTCAGGACATCTTGATCCTCGGTGTAGATCGATGTTCCGTTAGATTCAGACATGCAAGACGACGTTTCACGCAAGAATTTCGTTATTTCGGATAAAATGAACGATGTCAATACAATCACACTGACGTGAGATGCCGGAATCTTTCGAAACTCGCGACATCACGATTCTCGATGTAGATGGATGTTACGTTCGATACAGTCGTGAAAGACGAAAATTAATTCAAGGATCTCGTGTAATCGGAAATAATGACAAAACTGATAACTTTTATGTCGATCTGAGGGAGCAGAATCTTGATTTTCGGCATAGATCGAAGTCTATCGTTCGTTCCAGCTGTCTGAAACGACGTTCACCGTGAGAATTTTGTATTGTCAAGCAAAATAAGAGATTTTGGCAGGTTTAAAGTTGGCTTAGGTTTTCAATTCTCACAAAACTCAAGACATTTCGATTCTCGTCGGAGAATGATGTTTCTTTTAATACACTCGTGCAAAATGACCATTATCGCGAGAAATTCGTTTTTTAAGATTAAATGAAGGATTTTGACACTCTCAGGTCAGGCCGAGATGCCAGAATCGCTCAGAGCACGCAAAATCTTAATTCACAGCCTAGATTGAAGTTCCGTTCGGTGCAGCCGTGCAAAACGACGATCGACGGAAGAATATCGTGTTTTCGGGCAAAATGAACGATATTGGCACGTTTAAAGTGAGTAGAGATGCCAAAACCACTCGGAACTCAAGACATCTCGATACTCGACGTCTATCAAAATTCCGTTCGTTGCAACTGTTCGAAACGACGTTTAGCGCCAGAAGTTACTCTTTTTGGGTGGAATAAACCATTTTGACACGCTCAACATGTCCCGAGTCGCCAGAATCGTACGAAACTCGGTACATCTCGATTTTAGGTGGAGATCGATGTTTTTTCCAATACGGCCGTCCGCGACGACAATTATCTCGAGAACTTTGTTTTATTTTGACAAAATGAATAATTTCTCCACATTTACGTTGAGATGAGATGCTAGAACCGCTCGAAACTCGAGACATCTGGAATTTCGGTTTGAATCGATGTTTCGTTCGATAGCGCTGTGTAAGACGACGTTTATGGCAAAAACTTCAATTATTGGACAAAATAAAGTATTTCGACATTTTTACGTTGAGCTAAGATGCCACAACTCATCGAAACTCGGCATATCTCGCCTCTCGTTGTAGATCGATAATTCGTTCGATACAGTTATGCAAAACAATGATCATCGCCAGAATTTTGTGATTTAGGATGAAATGGAAGATTTTGACACTTTTATGTCAGGCCGATACGTCAGAATCGCTCGAAACATAAAGAATCTCGATTCTCGGTGTAGATGGATGTTTCGTTTAATCCAAGTGTGCGACACAAAAGCAAATGTAAGAATTCCATGTGATCGGAAAAAATGACAAATTCAGACACTTTTATGTCGAACTGAGATGCGAAGTCCGCCTGAAACACGCGGAATCCCTAATTTCAGCAGAGATCGAACTTTTTCGTTCGACTCAGCTGTCTGAAACGACATTCAACGTAAGCATTTCGTATTTTCAGGGAAAATGAAAGATTATGACACGTTTGAAGTTAGCTTAAATGTACGATTCTCCCAAAACTCAAGACATTTCGATTCTCGTCGGAGAATGATGTTCCGTTCAATACACTCGTGGAAACGGACCATTATCGCAAGAAATTCGTTTTTTAAGATAAAATTAAGGATTTTGACACTCTCAGGTCAAGCCGAGATGCCAGAATCACTCAGAACACGTAAAATCTAGAATCGCAGCGTAGATCGAACTGTCGTTCGAAACAGCTGTGCAAAACGACGAACAACGGAAGAACATCGTGTTTTCGGGCAAAATGAACGATTGTGACACGTTTGAAGTTAGTAGAGATTCCGAGACCGATCGGAACTCGAGACATCTCCAAACTCGACGTCAATCGGAATTTCGTTCGATACTACTGTTCGAAACGACGTTTAGCGCCAGAATTCCGTGTTTCTGGGCAGAGTGAACGATTTTGACACGCTCATCATGTGCCGAGATGCCGGAATTGTACCGAACTCGGTACATCTCGCTTTTCGGTGTAGATCGATGTTCCTTTCGATACACACGTGCAAGTCGACGATCATCGCAGAAACTTTGTTATTTTGGACAAAGTAAATGAATCCAACACTTTCACGTTAAGCTGAGATGCTAGAATCGCTCGAAACTCGGGACATCCCGATCCTCGGTGTAGAACGATGTTCCGTTAGATTCAGACATGCAAGACGCCGTTTCACGCAAGAATTTCGTTATTTCGGAAAAAATAAACGATGTCAATACGGTCACACTGACGTGAGATGCCGGAATCTTTCGAAACTCGCGACATCACGATTCTCGATGTAGATGGATGTTACGTTCGATACAGTCGTGAAAGACGAAAATTAATTTACGGATCTCGTGTATTTGGAAATAATGACAAAACTGATAACTTTTATGTCGATCTGAGGGAGCAGAATCCCGATTTTCGGCATAGATCGAAGTCTATCGTTCGTTTCAGCTGTGTGAAACGACGTTCAACGTGAGAAATTTGTATTGTCAGGCAAAATAAGAGATTTTGACACGTTCAAAGTTAGCTTTGGTTTTTGATTCTCACAAAACTCAAGACGTTTCGATTCTCGTCGAAGAATAATGTTTCTTTCAATACACTCGTGCAGAATGACCATTATCGCGAGAAATTCGTTTTTTAAGATTAAATGAAGGATTTTGACACTCTCAGGTCAGGCCGAGATGCCAGAATCGCTCAGAGCACGCAAAATCTTAATTCACAGCCTAGATTAAAGTTCCGTTCGGTGCAGCCGTGCAAAACGACGATCAACGGAAGAATATCGTGTTTTCAGGCAAAATGAACGATATTGACACGTTTAAAGTGAGGAGAGATGCCGAAACCACTCGGAACTCAAGACATCTCGATACTCGACGTCTATCAAAATTCCGTTCGTTGCAACTGTTCGAAACGACGTTTAGCGCCAGAAGTTACTCTTTTTGGGTGGAATAAACCATTTTGACACGCTCAACATGTGCCGAGTCGCCAGAATCGTACGAAACTCGGCACATCTCGATTTTAAGTGGAGATCGATGGTTTTTCCAATACGGCCGTCCGCGACGACAATTATCGCGAGACCTTCGTTTTATTTCGACAAAATGAATGATTTCTCCACATTTACGTTGAGATGAGATGCTAGAATCGCTCGAAACTCGAGACATCTGGAATTTTGGTTTGAATCGATGTATCGTTCGATAGCGCTGTGTAAGACGATGTTTATGGCTAAAACTTCAATTATTGGACAAAATAAAGTATTTCGACATTTTTACGTTGAGCTAAGAGGCCACAACCAATCGAAACTCGGCATATCTCGCCTCTCGTTGTAGATCGATAATTCGTTCAATACAGTTTTGCAAAACAATGATCATCGCCAGGATTTCGTGATTTAGGATAAAATGGAAGATTTTGACACTTTTATGTCGGGCCGATGCGCCAGAATCGCTCGAAACATAAAGAATGTCGATTCTCGGTGTAGATGGATGTTTCGTTTAATCCAAGTGTGCGACACAAAAGCAAATGTAAGAATTCCATGTGATCGGAAAAAATGACAAATTCAGACACTTTCATGTCGAACTGAGATGCGAAGTCCGCCTGAAACACGAAGAATCCCTATTTTCGGCAGAGATCGAACTTTTTCGTTCGACTTAGCTGTCTAAAACGACATTCAACGTGAGCATTTCGTTTTTTCATGCAAAATGAAAGATTGTGACACGTTTAAAGTTGGCTCAGATGTACGATTCTCCCAAAACTCAAGACATTTTGATTCTCGTCGGAGAATGATGTTTTGTTCAATACAGTCGTGCAAAAGGACCATTATCGCAAGAAATTCGTTTTTTAAGATAAAATGAAGGATTTTGACACTCTCAGGTCAGGCCGCGATGCCAGAATCGCTCAGAACACACAAAATCTAGAATCGCAGCGTAGATCGAACTGTCGTTCGGAACAGCTGTGCAAAACGACGAACAACGGAAGAATATCGTTTCTTCAGGCAAAATGAACGATTGTGACACTTTAAAGTTAGTAGAGATTCCGAAACCGATCGGAACTCGGGACATCTCCATACTCGACGTCAATCGGAATTTCGTTCGATACAACTGTCCGAAACGACGTTTAGCGCCAGAATTCCAGGTGTAGATCGATGTTCCTTCCGATACACACGTGCAAATCGACGATTATCGCAGAAACTTCGATATTTTGGACAAAGTGAATGAATCCAACACTTTCACGTTAAGCTGAGATGCTAGAATCGCTCGAAACTCGGGACATCTGGATTTTCGTTGTAGATGGATGTTTTGCTTGCCTTAACTATGCAAGACGACGTTTAACGAAAGAATTCTGTGATTCCGGTGTAAATAAACAATTCTAATGCGTAAACGTTAAGCTGAGATGCCAGAATTGCTCGGAACGCGAGACGTCTCAATTTGCTTTGTAGATCGATGTTTTATTTGATACGGCCGTCCAGGACGACAGTTATCACAAAAACTTTGTTTTTTTTTGACAGAATATATGAATTCACTATTCGAACGTTATGCTGAGATGCCAGAACCGCTTGAAACTCAGGACATTTTGATCCTCGGTGTAGATCGATGTTCCGTTAGATTCAGACATGCAAGACGACGTTTCACGCAAGAATTTCGTTATTTCGGATAAAATGAACGATGTCAATACGGTCACACTGACGTGAGATGCCGGAATCTTTCGAAACTCGCGACATCACGATTCTCGATGTAGATGGATGTTACGTTCGATACAGTCGTGAAAGACGAAAATTAATTCAAGGATCTCGTGTAATCGGAAATAATGACAAAACTGATAACTTTTATGTCGATCTGAGGGAGCAGAATCTTGATTTTCGGCATAGATCGAAGTCTATCGTTCGTTTCAGCTGTCTGAAACGACGTTCACCGTGAGAATTTTGTATTGTCAAGCAAAATAAGAGATTTTGGCAGGTTTAAAGTTAGCTTAGGTTTTCAATTCTCACAAAACTCAAGACATTTCGATTCTCGTCGGAGAATGATGTTTCTTTTGATACACTCGTTCAAAATGACCATTATCGCGAGAAATTCGTTTTTTAAGATTAAATGAAGGATTTTGACACTCTCAGGTCAGGCCGAGATGCCAGAATCGCTCAGAGCACGCAAAATCTTAATTCACAGCCTAGATTGAAGTTCCGTTCGGTGCAGCCGTGCAAAACGACGATCGACGGAAGAATATCGTGTTTTCGGGCAAAATGAACGATATTGGCACGTTTAAAGTGAGAAGAGATGCCAAAACCACTCGGAACTCAAGACATCTCGATACTCGACGTCTATCAAAATTCCGTTCGTTGCAACTGTTCGAAACGACGTTTAGCGCCAGAAGTTACTCTTTTTGGGTGGAATAAACCATTTTGACACGCTCAACATGTCCCGAGTCGCCAGAATCGTACGAAACTCGGTACATCTCGATTTTAGGTGGAGATCGATGTTTTTTCCAATACGGCCGTCCGCGACGACAGTTATCGCGAGAATTTCGTTTTATTTTGACAAAATGAATAATTTCTCCACATTTACGTTGAGATGAGATGCTAGAACCGCTCGAAACTCGAGACATCTGGAATTTCGGTTTGAATCGATGTTTCGTTCGATAGCGCTGTGTAAGACGACGTTTATGGCAAAAACTTCAATTATTGGACAAAATAAAGTATTTCGACATTTTTACGTTGAGCTAAGATGCCACAACTCATCGAAACTCGGCATATCTCGCCTCTCGTTGTAGATCGATAATTCGTTCGATACAGTTATGCAAAACAATGATCATCGCCAGAATTTTGTGATTTAGGATGAAATGGAAGATTTTGACACTTTTATGTCAGGCCGATACGCCAGAATCGCTCGAAACATAAAGAATCTCGATTCTCGGTGTAGATGGATGTTTCGTTTAATCCAAGTGTGCGACACAAAAGCAAATGTAGGAATTCCATGTGATCAGAAAAAATGACAAATTCAGACACTTTTATGTCGAACTGAGATGCGAAGTCCGCCTGAAACACGTGGAATCCCTATTTTCGGCAGAGCTCGAACTTTTTCGTTCGACTTAGCTGTCTAAAACGACATTCAACGTGAGCATTTCGTTTTTTCAGGCAAAATGAAAGATTATGACACGTTT
The DNA here is from genome assembly GCA_949699805.1 of Tromatobia lineatoria. Lineage (NCBI taxonomy): Eukaryota > Metazoa > Arthropoda > Insecta > Hymenoptera > Ichneumonidae > Tromatobia > Tromatobia lineatoria. The sequence goes on from OX453034.1 coordinate 7,287,860, forward strand.
GAAGTTAGCTTAAATGTACGATTCTCCCAAAACTCAAGACATTTCGATTCTCGTCGGAGAATGATGTTTCGTTCAATACACTCGTGGAAAAGGACCATTATCGCAAGAAATTCGTTTTTTAAGATAAAATTAAGGATTCTGACACTCTCAGGTCAAGCCGAGATGCCAGAATCACTCAGAACACGTAAAATCTAGAATCGCAGCGTAGATCGAACTGTCGTTCGAAACAGCTGTGCAAAACGACGAACAACGGAAGAATATCGTGTTTTCGGGCAAAATGAACGATTGTGACACGTTAAAAGTTAGTAGAGATTCTGAAACCGATCGGAACTCGAGACATCTCCATACTCGACGTCAATCGGAATTTCGTTCGATACAATTGTCCGAAACGACGTTTAGCGCCAGAATTCCGTCTTTTTGGGCAAAATAAACCATTTTATCACGCTCAACATGTGCCGAGTCGCAAGAATCATACGAAATTCGGTACATCTCGATTTTAAGTGGAGATTGATGTTTCTTTCAATACGGCCGTCCGGGACGACAATTATCGCGAGAACTTTGTTTTATTTGGACAAAACTCAAGACATTTCGGTTTTCGTCGGGGATTGAAGTATCGTTTAATACACTCGTGCAAAATAACCATTATCGCAAGAAATTCGTTTTTCAAGATAAAATGAAGGATTTTGACACTCTCAGGTCAGACCGAGATGCCAGAATCGCTCAGTACACGTAAAAACTTTATTCGCAGCCTAGACTGAAGTTCCGTTCGGTGCAGCTATGCAAAACGGCGAAAAACGGAAGAACATCGTGTTTTCGGGCAAAATGAACGATTGTGACACGTTTGAAGTTAGTAGAGATTCCGAGACCGATCGGAACTCGAGACATCTCCATACTCGACGTCAATCGGAATTTTGTTCGATACTACTGTTCGAAACGACGTTTAGCGCCAGAATTCCGTGTTTCTGGGCAGAGTGAACGATTTTGACACGCTCATCATGTGCCGAGATGCCGGAATTGTACCGAACTCGGTACATCTCGCTTTTCGGTGTAGATCGATGTTCCTTTCGATACACACGTGCAAGTCGACGATCATCGCAGAAACTTTGTTATTTTGGACAAAGTAAATGAATCCAACACTTTCACGTTAAGCTGAGATGCTAGAATCGCTCGAAACTCGGGACATCCCGATCCTCGGTGTAGAACGATGTTCCGTTAGATTCAGACATGCAGGACGCCGTTTCACGCAAGAATTTCGTTATTTCGGATAAAATGAACGATGTCAATACGGTCACACTGCCGTGAGATGCCGGAATCTTTCGAAACTCGCGACATCACGATTCTCAATGTAGATGGATGTTACGTTCGATACAGTCGTGAAAGACGAAAATTAATTTACGGATCTCGTGTATTTGGAAATAATGACAAAACTGATAACTTTTATGTCGATCTGAGGGAGCAGAATCCCGATTTTCGGCATAGATCGAAGTCTATCGTTTGTTTCAGCTGTGCGAAACGACCTTCAACGTGAGAAATTTGTATTGTCAGGCAAAATAAGAGATTTTGACACGTTCAAAGTTAGCTTTGGTTTTTGATTCTCACAAAGCTCAAGACATTTCGATTCTCGTCGAAGAATAATGTTTCTTCCAATACACTCGTGCAGAATGACCATTATCGCGAGAAATTCGTTTTTTAAGATTAAATGAAGGATTTTGACACTCTCAGGTCAGGCCGAGATGCCAGAATCGCTCAGAGCACGCAAAATCTTAATTCACAGCCTAGATTAAAGTTCCGTTCGGTGCAGCCGTGCAAAACGACGATCAACGGAAGAATATCGTGTTTTCAGGCAAAATGAACGATATTGACACGTTTAAAGTGAGGAGAGATGCCGAAACCACTCGGAACTCAAGACATCTCGATACTCGACGTCTATCAAAATTCCGTTTGTTGCAACTGTTCGAAACGACGTTTAGCGCCAGAAGTTACTCTTTTTGGGTGGAATAAACCATTTTGACACGCTCAACATGTGCCGAGTCGCCAGAATCGTACGAAACTCAGCACATCTCGATTTTAAGTGGAGATCGATGGTTCTTCCAATACGGCCGTCCGCGACGACAATTATCGCGAGACCTTTGTTTTATTTCGACAAAATGAATGATTTCTCCACATTTACGTTGAGATGAGATGCTAGAATCGCTCGAAACTCGAGACATCTGGAATTTTGGTTTGAATCGATGTTTCGTTCGATAGCGCTGTGTAAGACGACGTTTATGGCAAAAACTTCAATTATTGGAAAAAATAAAGTATTTCGACATTTTTACGTTGAGCTAAGAGGCCACAACCGATCGAAACTCGGCATATCTCGCCTCTCGTTGTAGATCGATAATTCGTTCAATACAGTTTTGCAAAACAATTATCATCGCCAGGATTTCGTGATTTAGGATAAAATGGAAGATTTTGACACTTTTATGTCGGGCCGATGCGCCAGAATCGCTCGAAACATAAAGAATGGCTATTCTCGGTGTAGATGGATGTTTCGTTTAATCCAAGTGTGCGACACAAAAGCAAATGTAAGAATTCCATGTGATCGGAAAAAATGACAAATTCAGACACTTTCATGTCGAACTGAGATGCGAAGTCCGCCTGAAACACGTGGAATCCCTATTTTCGGCAGAGATCGAACTTTTTCGTTCGACTTAGCTGTCTAAAACGACATTCAACGTGAGCATTTCGTTTTTTCAGGCAAAATGAAAGATTGTGACACGTTTAAAGTTAGCTCAGATGTACGATTCTCCCAAAACTCAAGACATTTTGATTCTCGTCGGAGAATGATGTTTTGTTCAATACATTCGTGGAAAAGGACCATTATCGCAAGAAATTCGTTTTTTAAGATAAAATGAAGGATTTTGACACTCTCAGGTCAGGCCGCGATGCCAGAATCGCTCAGAACACACAAAATCTAGAATCGCAGCGTAGATCGAACTGTCGTTCGGAACAGCTGTGCAAAACGACGAACAACGGAAGAATATCGTTTTTTCAGGCAAAATGAACGATTGTGACACTTTAAAGTTAGTAGAGATTCCGAAACCGATCGGAACTCGGGACATCTCCACACTCGACGTCAATCGGAATTTCGTTCGATACAACTGTCCGAAACGACGTTTAGCGCCAGAATTCCAGGTGTAGATCGATGTTCCTTCCGATACACACGTGCAAATCGACGATTATCGCAGAAACTTCGATATTTTGGACAAAGTGAATGAATCCAACACTTTCACGTTAAGCTGAGATGCTAGAATCGCTCGAAACTCGGGACATCTGGATTTTCGTTGTAGATGGATGTTTTGCTTGCCTTAACTATGCAAGACGACGTTTAACGAAAGAATTCTGTGATTCCGGTGTAAATAAACAATTCTAATGCGTAAACGTTAAGCTGAGATGCCAGAATTGCTCGGAACGCGAGACGTCTCAATTTGCTTTGTAGATCGATGTTTTTCTTGATACGGCCGTCCAGGACGACAGTTATCACAAGAACTTTGTTTTTTTTTTGACAGAATATATGATTTCACTATTCGAACGTTACGCTGAGATGCCAGAACCGCTTGAAACTCAGGACATTTTGATCCTCGGTGTAGATCGATGTTCCGTTAGATTCAGACATGCAAGACGACGTTTCACGCAAGAATTCCGTTATTTCGGATAAAATGAACGATGTCAATACGGTCACACTGACGTGAGATGCCGGAATCTTTCGAAACTCGCAACATCACGATTCTCGATGTAGATGGATGTTACGTTCGATACAGTCGTGAAAGACGAAAATTAATTCAAGGATCTCGTGTAATCGGAAATAATGACAAAACTGATAACTTTTATGTCGATCTGAGGGAGCAGAATCTTGATTTTCGGCATAGATCGAAGTCTATCGTTCGTTTCAGCTGTCTGAAACGACGTTCACCGTGAGAATTTTGTATTGTCAAGCAAAATAAGAGACTTTGGCAGGTTTAAAGTTAGCTTAGGTTTTCAATTCTCACAAAACTCAAGACATTTCGATTCTCGTCGGAGAATGATGTTTCTTTTGATACACTCGTTCAAAATGACCATTATCGCGAGAAATTCGTTTTTTAAGATTAAATGAAGGATTTTGACACTCTCAGGTCAGGCCGAGATGCCAGAATCGCTCAGAGCACGCAAAATCTTAATTCACAGCCTAGATTGAAGTTCCGTTCGGTGCAGCCGTGCAAAACGACGATCGACGGAAGAATATCGTGTTTTCGGGCAAAATGAACGATATTGGCACGTTTAAAGTGAGAAGAGATGCCAAAACCACTCGGAACTCAAGACATCTCGATACTCGACGTCTATCAAAATTCCGTTCGTTGCAACTGTTCGAAACGACGTTTAGCGCCAGAAGTTACTCTTTTTGGGTGGAATAAACCATTTTGACACGCTCAACATGTGCCGAGTCGCCAGAATCGTACGAAACTCGGTACATCTCGATTTTAGGTGGAGATCGATGTTTTTTCCAATACGGCCGTCCGCGACGACAGTTATCGCGAGAATTTCGTTTTATTTTGACAAAATGAATAATTTCTCCACATTTACGTTGAGATGAGATGCTAGAACCGCTCGAAACTCGAGACATCTGGAATTTCGGTTTGAATCGATGTTTCGTTCGATAGCGCTGTGTAAGACGACGTTTATGGCAAAAACTTCAATTATTGGACAAAATAAAGTATTTCGACATTTTTACGTTGAGCTAAGATGCCACAACTCATCGAAACTCGGCATATCTCGCCTCTCGTTGTAGATCGATAATTCGTTCGATACAGTTATGCAAAACAATGATCATCGCCAGAATTTTGTGATTTAGGATGAAATGGAAGATTTTGACACTTTTATGTCAGGCCGATACGCCAGAATCGCTCGAAACATAAAGAATCTCGATTCTCGGTGTAGATGGATGTTTCGTTTAATCCAAGTGTGCGACACAAAAGCAAATGTAAGAATTCCATGTGATCGGAAAAAATGACAAATTCAGACACTTTTATGTCAAACTGAGATGCGAAGTCCGCCTGAAACACGCGGAATCCCTAATTTCAGCAGAGATCGAACTTTTTCGTTCGACTCAGCTGTCTGAAACGACATTCAACGTGAGCATTTCGTATTTTCAGGGAAAATGAAAGATTATGACACGTTTGAAGTTAGCTTAAATTTACGATTCTCCCAAAACTCAAGACATTTCGATTCTCGTCGGAGAATGATGTTTCGTTCAATACACTCGTGGAAAAGGACCATTATCGCAAGAAATTCGTTTTTTAAGATAAAATTAAGGATTTTGACACTCTCAGGTCAAGCCGAGATGCCAGAATCACTCAGAACACGTAAAATCTAGAATCGCAGCGTAGATCGAACTGTCGTTCGAAACAGCTGTGCAAAACGACGAACAACGGAAGAACATCGTGTTTTCGGGCAAAATGAACGATTGTGACACGTTTGAAGTTAGTAGAGATTCCGAGACCGATCGGAACTCGAGACATCTCCAAACTCGACGTCAATCGGAATTTCGTTCGATACTACTGTTCGAAACGACGTTTAGCGCCAGAATTCCGTGTTTCTGGGCAGAGTGAACGATTTTGACACGCTCATCATGTGCCGAGATGCCGGAATTGTACCGAACTCGGTACATCTCGCTTTTCGGTGTAGATCGATGTTCCTTTCGATACACACGTGCAAGTCGACGATCATCGCAGAAACTTTGTTATTTTGGACAAAGTAAATGAATCCAACACTTTCACGTTAAGCTGAGATGCTAGAATCGCTCGAAACTCGGGACATCCCGATCCTCGGTGTAGAACGATGTTCCGTTAGATTCAGACATGCAAGACGCCGTTTCACGCAAGAATTTCGTTATTTCGGAAAAAATAAACGATGTCAATACGGTCACACTGACGTGAGATGCCGGAATCTTTCGAAACTCGCGACATCACGATTCTCGATGTAGATGGATGTTACGTTCGATACAGTCGTGAAAGACGAAAATTAATTTACGGATCTCGTGTATTTGGAAATAATGACAAAACTGATAACTTTTATGTCGATCTGAGGGAGCAGAATCCCGATTTTCGGCATAGATCGAAGTCTATCGTTCGTTTCAGCTGTGTGAAACGACGTTCAACGTGAGAAATTTGTATTGTCAGGCAAAATAAGAGATTTTGACACGTTCAAAGTTAGCTTTGGTTTTTGATTCTCACAAAACTCAAGACGTTTCGATTCTCGTCGAAGAATAATGTTTCTTTCAATACACTCGTGCAGAATGACCATTATCGCGAGAAATTCGTTTTTTAAGATTAAATGAAGGATTTTGACACTCTCAGGTCAGGCCGAGATGCCAGAATCGCTCAGAGCACGCAAAATCTTAATTCACAGCCTAGATTAAAGTTCCGTTCGGTGCAGCCGTGCAAAACGACGATCAACGGAAGAATATCGTGTTTTCAGGCAAAATGAACGATATTGACACGTTTAAAGTGAGGAGAGATGCCGAAACCACTCGGAACTCAAGACATCTCGATACTCGACGTCTATCAAAATTCCGTTTGTTGCAACTGTTCGAAACGACGATTAGCGCCAGAAGTTACTCTTTTTGGGTGGAATAAACCATTTTGACACGCTCAACATGTGCCGAGTCGCCAGAATCGTACGAAACTCGGCACATCTCGATTTTAAGTGGAGATCGATGGTTTTTCCAATACGGCCGTCCGCGACGACAATTATCGCGAGACCTTCGTTTTATTTCGACAAAATGAATGATTTCTCCACATTTACGTTGAGATGAGATGCTAGAATCGCTCGAAACTCGAGACATCTGGAATTTTGGTTTGAATCGATGTATCGTTCGATAGCGCTGTGTAAGACGATGTTTATGGCTAAAACTTCAATTATTGGACAAAATAAAGTATTTCGACATTTTTACGTTGAGCTAAGAGGCCACAACCAATCGAAACTCGGCATATCTCGCCTCTCGTTGTAGATCGATAATTCGTTCAATACAGTTTTGCAAAACAATGATCATCGCCAGGATTTCGTGATTTAGGATAAAATGGAAGATTTTGACACTTTTATGTCGGGCCGATGCGCCAGAATCGCTCGAAACATAAAGAATGTCGATTCTCGGTGTAGATGGATGTTTCGTTTAATCCAAGTGTGCGACACAAAAGCAAATGTAAGAATTCCATGTGATCGGAAAAAATGACAAATTCAGACACTTTCATGTCGAACTGAGATGCGAAGTCCGCCTGAAACACGAAGAATCCCTATTTTCGGCAGAGATCGAACTTTTTCGTTCGACTTAGCTGTCTAAAACGACATTCAACGTGAGCATTTCGTTTTTTCATGCAAAATGAAAGATTGTGACACGTTTAAAGTTGGCTCAGATGTACGATTCTCCCAAAACTCAAGACATTTTGATTCTCGTCGGAGAATGATGTTTTGTTCAATACAGTCGTGCAAAAGGACCATTATCGCAAGAAATTCGTTTTTTAAGATAAAATGAAGGATTTTGACACTCTCAGGTCAGGCCGCGATGCCAGAATCGCTCAGAACACACAAAATCTAGAATCGCAGCGTAGATCGAACTGTCGTTCGGAACAGCTGTGCAAAACGACGAACAACGGAAGAATATCGTTTCTTCAGGCAAAATGAACGATTGTGACACTTTAAAGTTAGTAGAGATTCCGAAACCGATCGGAACTCGGGACATCTCCATACTCGACGTCAATCGGAATTTCGTTCGATACAACTGTCCGAAACGACGTTTAGCGCCAGAATTCCAGGTGTAGATCGATGTTCCTTCCGATACACACGTGCAAATCGACGATTATCGCAGAAACTTCGATATTTTGGACAAAGTGAATGAATCCAACACTTTCACGTTAAGCTGAGATGCTAGAATCGCTCGAAACTCGGGACATCTGGATTTTCGTTGTAGATGGATGTTTTGCTTGCCTTAACTATGCAAGACGACGTTTAACGAAAGAATTCTGTGATTCCGGTGTAAATAAACAATTCTAATGCGTAAACGTTAAGCTGAGATGCCAGAATTGCTCGGAACGCGAGACGTCTCAATTTGCTTTGTAGATCGATGTTTTATTTGATACGGCCGTCCAGGACGACAGTTATCACAAAAACTTTGTTTTTTTTTGACAGAATATATGAATTCACTATTCGAACGTTATGCTGAGATGCCAGAACCGCTTGAAACTCAGGACATTTTGATCCTCGGTGTAGATCGATGTTCCGTTAGATTCAGACATGCAAGACGACGTTTCACGCAAGAATTTCGTTATTTCGGATAAAATGAACGATGTCAATACGGTCACACTGACGTGAGATGCCGGAATCTTTCGAAACTCGCGACATCACGATTCTCGATGTAGATGGATGTTACGTTCGATACAGTCGTGAAAGACGAAAATTAATTCAAGGATCTCGTGTAATCGGAAATAATGACAAAACTGATAACTTTTATGTCGATCTGAGGGAGCAGAATCTTGATTTTCGGCATAGATCGAAGTCTATCGTTCGTTTCAGCTGTCTGAAACGACGTTCACCGTGAGAATTTTGTATTGTCAAGCAAAATAAGAGATTTTGGCAGGTTTAAAGTTAGCTTAGGTTTTCAATTCTCACAAAACTCAAGACATTTCGATTCTCGTCGGAGAATGATGTTTCTTTTGATACACTCGTTCAAAATGACCATTATCGCGAGAAATTCGTTTTTTAAGATTAAATGAAGGATTTTGACACTCTCAGGTCAGGCCGAGATGCCAGAATCGCTCAGAGCACGCAAAATCTTAATTCACAGCCTAGATTGAAGTTCCGTTCGGTGCAGCCGTGCAAAACGACGATCGACGGAAGAATATCGTGTTTTCGGGCAAAATGAACGATATTGGCACGTTTAAAGTGAGAAGAGATGCCAAAACCACTCGGAACTCAAGACATCTCGATACTCGACGTCTATCAAAATTCCGTTCGTTGCAACTGTTCGAAACGACGTTTAGCGCCAGAAGTTACTCTTTTTGGGTGGAATAAACCATTTTGACACGCTCAACATGTCCCGAGTCGCCAGAATCGTACGAAACTCGGTACATCTCGATTTTAGGTGGAGATCGATGTTTTTTCCAATACGGCCGTCCGCGACGACAGTTATCGCGAGAATTTCGTTTTATTTTGACAAAATGAATAATTTCTCCACATTTACGTTGAGATGAGATGCTAGAACCGCTCGAAACTCGAGACATCTGGAATTTCGGTTTGAATCGATGTTTCGTTCGATAGCGCTGTGTAAGACGACGTTTATGGCAAAAACTTCAATTATTGGACAAAATAAAGTATTTCGACATTTTTACGTTGAGCTAAGATGCCACAACTCATCGAAACTCGGCATATCTCGCCTCTCGTTGTAGATCGATAATTCGTTCGATACAGTTATGCAAAACAATGATCATCGCCAGAATTTTGTGATTTAGGATGAAATGGAAGATTTTGACACTTTTATGTCAGGCCGATACGCCAGAATCGCTCGAAACATAAAGAATCTCGATTCTCGGTGTAGATGGATGTTTCGTTTAATCCAAGTGTGCGACACAAAAGCAAATGTAGGAATTCCATGTGATCAGAAAAAATGACAAATTCAGACACTTTTATGTCGAACTGAGATGCGAAGTCCGCCTGAAACACGTGGAATCCCTATTTTCGGCAGAGCTCGAACTTTTTCGTTCGACTTAGCTGTCTAAAACGACATTCAACGTGAGCATTTCGTTTTTTCAGGCAAAATGAAAGATTATGACACGTTTGAAGTTAGCTTAAATGTACGATTCTCCCAAAACTCAAGACATTTCGATTCTCGTCGGAGAATGATGTTTCGTTCAATACACTCGTGGAAAAGGACCATTATCGCAAGAAATTCGTTTTTTAAGATAAAATTAAGGATTCTGACACTCTCAGGTCAAGCCGAGATGCCAGAATCACTCAGAACACGTAAAATCTAGAATCGCAGCGTAGATCGAACTGTCGTTCGAAACAGCTGTGCAAAACGACGAACAACGGAAGAATATCGTGTTTTCGGGCAAAATGAACGATTGTGACACGTTAAAAGTTAGTAGAGATTCTGAAACCGATCGGAACTCGAGACATCTCCATACTCGACGTCAATCGGAATTTCGTTCGATACAATTGTCCGAAACGACGTTTAGCGCCAGAATTCCGTCTTTTTGGGCAAAATAAACCATTTTATCACGCTCAACATGTGCCGAGTCGCAAGAATCATACGAAATTCGGTACATCTCGATTTTAAGTGGAGATTGATGTTTCTTTCAATACGGCCGTCCGGGACGACAATTATCGCGAGAACTTTGTTTTATTTGGACAAAACTCAAGACATTTCGGTTTTCGTCGGGGATTGAAGTATCGTTTAATACACTCGTGCAAAATAACCATTATCGCAAGAAATTCGTTTTTCAAGATAAAATGAAGGATTTTGACACTCTCAGGTCAGACCGAGATGCCAGAATCGCTCAGTACACGTAAAAACTTTATTCGCAGCCTAGACTGAAGTTCCGTTCGGTGCAGCTATGCAAAACGGCGAAAAACGGAAGAACATCGTGTTTTCGGGCAAAATGAACGATTGTGACACGTTTGAAGTTAGTAGAGATTCCGAGACCGATCGGAACTCGAGACATCTCCATACTCGACGTCAATCGGAATTTTGTTCGATACTACTGTTCGAAACGACGTTTAGCGCCAGAATTCCGTGTTTCTGGGCAGAGTGAACGATTTTGACACGCTCATCATGTGCCGAGATGCCGGAATTGTACCGAACTCGGTACATCTCGCTTTTCGGTGTAGATCGATGTTCCTTTCGATACACACGTGCAAGTCGACGATCATCGCAGAAACTTTGTTATTTTGGACAAAGTAAATGAATCCAACACTTTCACGTTAAGCTGAGATGCTAGAATCGCTCGAAACTCGGGACATCCCGATCCTCGGTGTAGAACGATGTTCCGTTAGATTCAGACATGCAGGACGCCGTTTCACGCAAGAATTTCGTTATTTCGGATAAAATGAACGATGTCAATACGGTCACACTGCCGTGAGATGCCGGAATCTTTCGAAACTCGCGACATCACGATTCTCAATGTAGATGGATGTTACGTTCGATACAGTCGTGAAAGACGAAAATTAATTTACGGATCTCGTGTATTTGGAAATAATGACAAAACTGATAACTTTTATGTCGATCTGAGGGAGCAGAATCCCGATTTTCGGCATAGATCGAAGTCTATCGTTTGTTTCAGCTGTGCGAAACGACCTTCAACGTGAGAAATTTGTATTGTCAGGCAAAATAAGAGATTTTGACACGTTCAAAGTTAGCTTTGGTTTTTGATTCTCACAAAGCTCAAGACATTTCGATTCTCGTCGAAGAATAATGTTTCTTCCAATACACTCGTGCAGAATGACCATTATCGCGAGAAATTCGTTTTTTAAGATTAAATGAAGGATTTTGACACTCTCAGGTCAGGCCGAGATGCCAGAATCGCTCAGAGCACGCAAAATCTTAATTCACAGCCTAGATTAAAGTTCCGTTCGGTGCAGCCGTGCAAAACGACGATCAACGGAAGAATATCGTGTTTTCAGGCAAAATGAACGATATTGACACGTTTAAAGTGAGGAGAGATGCCGAAACCACTCGGAACTCAAGACATCTCGATACTCGACGTCTATCAAAATTCCGTTTGTTGCAACTGTTCGAAACGACGTTTAGCGCCAGAAGTTACTCTTTTTGGGTGGAATAAACCATTTTGACACGCTCAACATGTGCCGAGTCGCCAGAATCGTACGAAACTCAGCACATCTCGATTTTAAGTGGAGATCGATGGTTCTTCCAATACGGCCGTCCGCGACGACAATTATCGCGAGACCTTTGTTTTATTTCGACAAAATGAATGATTTCTCCACATTTACGTTGAGATGAGATGCTAGAATCGCTCGAAACTCGAGACATCTGGAATTTTGGTTTGAATCGATGTTTCGTTCGATAGCGCTGTGTAAGACGACGTTTATGGCAAAAACTTCAATTATTGGAAAAAATAAAGTATTTCGACATTTTTACGTTGAGCTAAGAGGCCACAACCGATCGAAACTCGGCATATCTCGCCTCTCGTTGTAGATCGATAATTCGTTCAATACAGTTTTGCAAAACAATTATCATCGCCAGGATTTCGTGATTTAGGATAAAATGGAAGATTTTGACACTTTTATGTCGGGCCGATGCGCCAGAATCGCTCGAAACATAAAGAATGGCTATTCTCGGTGTAGATGGATGTTTCGTTTAATCCAAGTGTGCGACACAAAAGCAAATGTAAGAATTCCATGTGATCGGAAAAAATGACAAATTCAGACACTTTCATGTCGAACTGAGATGCGAAGTCCGCCTGAAACACGTGGAATCCCTATTTTCGGCAGAGATCGAACTTTTTCGTTCGACTTAGCTGTCTAAAACGACATTCAACGTGAGCATTTCGTTTTTTCAGGCAAAATGAAAGATTGTGACACGTTTAAAGTTAGCTCAGATGTACGATTCTCCCAAAACTCAAGACATTTTGATTCTCGTCGGAGAATGATGTTTTGTTCAATACATTCGTGGAAAAGGACCATTATCGCAAGAAATTCGTTTTTTAAGATAAAATGAAGGATTTTGACACTCTCAGGTCAGGCCGCGATGCCAGAATCGCTCAGAACACACAAAATCTAGAATCGCAGCGTAGATCGAACTGTCGTTCGGAACAGCTGTGCAAAACGACGAACAACGGAAGAATATCGTTTTTTCAGGCAAAATGAACGATTGTGACACTTTAAAGTTAGTAGAGATTCCGAAACCGATCGGAACTCGGGACATCTCCACACTCGACGTCAATCGGAATTTCGTTCGATACAACTGTCCGAAACGACGTTTAGCGCCAGAATTCCAGGTGTAGATCGATGTTCCTTCCGATACACACGTGCAAATCGACGATTATCGCAGAAACTTCGATATTTTGGACAAAGTGAATGAATCCAACACTTTCACGTTAAGCTGAGATGCTAGAATCGCTCGAAACTCGGGACATCTGGATTTTCGTTGTAGATGGATGTTTTGCTTGCCTTAACTATGCAAGACGACGTTTAACGAAAGAATTCTGTGATTCCGGTGTAAATAAACAATTCTAATGCGTAAACGTTAAGCTGAGATGCCAGAATTGCTCGGAACGCGAGACGTCTCAATTTGCTTTGTAGATCGATGTTTTTCTTGATACGGCCGTCCAGGACGACAGTTATCACAAGAACTTTGTTTTTTTTTTGACAGAATATATGATTTCACTATTCGAACGTTACGCTGAGATGCCAGAACCGCTTGAAACTCAGGACATTTTGATCCTCGGTGTAGATCGATGTTCCGTTAGATTCAGACATGCAAGACGACGTTTCACGCAAGAATTCCGTTATTTCGGATAAAATGAACGATGTCAATACGGTCACACTGACGTGAGATGCCGGAATCTTTCGAAACTCGCAACATCACGATTCTCGATGTAGATGGATGTTACGTTCGATACAGTCGTGAAAGACGAAAATTAATTCAAGGATCTCGTGTAATCGGAAATAATGACAAAACTGATAACTTTTATGTCGATCTGAGGGAGCAGAATCTTGATTTTCGGCATAGATCGAAGTCTATCGTTCGTTTCAGCTGTCTGAAACGACGTTCACCGTGAGAATTTTGTATTGTCAAGCAAAATAAGAGACTTTGGCAGGTTTAAAGTTAGCTTAGGTTTTCAATTCTCACAAAACTCAAGACATTTCGATTCTCGTCGGAGAATGATGTTTCTTTTGATACACTCGTTCAAAATGACCATTATCGCGAGAAATTCGTTTTTTAAGATTAAATGAAGGATTTTGACACTCTCAGGTCAGGCCGAGATGCCAGAATCGCTCAGAGCACGCAAAATCTTAATTCACAGCCTAGATTGAAGTTCCGTTCGGTGCAGCCGTGCAAAACGACGATCGACGGAAGAATATCGTGTTTTCGGGCAAAATGAACGATATTGGCACGTTTAAAGTGAGAAGAGATGCCAAAACCACTCGGAACTCAAGACATCTCGATACTCGACGTCTATCAAAATTCCGTTCGTTGCAACTGTTCGAAACGACGTTTAGCGCCAGAAGTTACTCTTTTTGGGTGGAATAAACCATTTTGACACGCTCAACATGTGCCGAGTCGCCAGAATCGTACGAAACTCGGTACATCTCGATTTTAGGTGGAGATCGATGTTTTTTCCAATACGGCCGTCCGCGACGACAGTTATCGCGAGAATTTCGTTTTATTTTGACAAAATGAATAATTTCTCCACATTTACGTTGAGATGAGATGCTAGAACCGCTCGAAACTCGAGACATCTGGAATTTCGGTTTGAATCGATGTTTCGTTCGATAGCGCTGTGTAAGACGACGTTTATGGCAAAAACTTCAATTATTGGACAAAATAAAGTATTTCGACATTTTTACGTTGAGCTAAGATGCCACAACTCATCGAAACTCGGCATATCTCGCCTCTCGTTGTAGATCGATAATTCGTTCGATACAGTTATGCAAAACAATGATCATCGCCAGAATTTTGTGATTTAGGATGAAATGGAAGATTTTGACACTTTTATGTCAGGCCGATACGCCAGAATCGCTCGAAACATAAAGAATCTCGATTCTCGGTGTAGATGGATGTTTCGTTTAATCCAAGTGTGCGACACAAAAGCAAATGTAAGAATTCCATGTGATCGGAAAAAATGACAAATTCAGACACTTTTATGTCAAACTGAGATGCGAAGTCCGCCTGAAACACGCGGAATCCCTAATTTCAGCAGAGATCGAACTTTTTCGTTCGACTCAGCTGTCTGAAACGACATTCAACGTGAGCATTTCGTATTTTCAGGGAAAATGAAAGATTATGACACGTTTGAAGTTAGCTTAAATTTACGATTCTCCCAAAACTCAAGACATTTCGATTCTCGTCGGAGAATGATGTTTCGTTCAATACACTCGTGGAAAAGGACCATTATCGCAAGAAATTCGTTTTTTAAGATAAAATTAAGGATTTTGACACTCTCAGGTCAAGCCGAGATGCCAGAATCACTCAGAACACGTAAAATCTAGAATCGCAGCGTAGATCGAACTGTCGTTCGAAACAGCTGTGCAAAACGACGAACAACGGAAGAATATCGTGTTTTCGGGCAAAATGAACGATTGTGACACGTTAAAAGTTAGTAGAGATTCTGAAACCGATCGGAACTCGAGACATCTCCATACTCGACGTCAATCGGAATTTCGTTCGATACAATTGTCCGAAACGACGTTTAGCGCCAGAATTCCGTCTTTTTGGGCAAAATAAACCATTTTATCACGCTCAACATGTGCCGAGTCGCAAGAATCATACGAAATTCGGTACATCTCGATTTTAAGTGGAGATTGATGTTTCTTTCAATACGGCCGTCCGGGACGACAATTATCGCGAGAACTTTGTTTTATTTGGACAAAACTCAAGACATTTCGGTTTTCGTCGGGGATTGAAGTATCGTTCAATACACTCGTGCAAAATAACCATTATCGCAAGAAATTCGTTTTTCAAGATAAAATGAAGGATTTTGACACTCTCAGGTCAGACCGAGATGCCAGAATCGCTCAGTACACGTAAAAACTTTATTCGCAGCCTAGACTGAAGTTCCGTTCGGTGCAGCTATGCAAAACGGCGAACAACGGAAGAACATCGTGTTTTCGGGCAAAATGAACGATTGTGACACGTTTGAAGTTAGTAGAGATTCCGAGACCGATCGGAACTCGAGACATCTCCAAACTCGACGTCAATCGGAATTTCGTTCGATACTACTGTTCGAAACGACGTTTAGCGCCAGAATTCCGTGTTTCTGGGCAGAGTGAACGATTTTGACACGCTCATCATGTGCCGAGATGCCGGAATTGTACCGAACTTGGTACATCTCGCTTTTCGGTGTAGATCGATGTTCCTTTCGATACACACGTGCAAGTCGACGATCATCGCAGAAACTTTGTTATTTTGGACAAAGTAAATGAATCCAACACTTTCACGTTAAGCTGAGATGCTAGAATCGCTCGAAACTCGGGACATCCCGATCCTCGGTGTAGAACGATGTTCCGTTAGATTCAGACATGCAAGACGCCGTTTCACGCAAGAATTTCGTTATTTCGGATAAAATGAACGATGTCAATACGGTCACACTGACGTGGGATGCCGGAATCTTTCGAAACTCGCGACATCACGATTCTCGATGTAGATGGATGTTACGTTCGATACAGTCGTGAAAGACGAAAATTAATTTACGGATCTCGTGTATTTGGAAATAATGACAAAACTGATAACTTTTATGTCGATCTGAGGGAGCAGAATCCCGATTTTCGGCATAGATCGAAGTCTATCGTTCGTTCCAGCTGTGTGAAACGACGTTCAACGTGAGAAATTTGTATTGTCAGGCAAAATAAGAGATTTTGACACGTTCAAAGTTAGCTTTGGTTTTTGATTCTCACAAAACTCAAGACATTTCGATTTTCGTCGAAGAATAATGTTTCTTTCAATACACTTGTGCAGAATGACCATTATCATGAGAAATTCGTTTTTTAAGATTAAATGAAGGATTTTGACACTCTCAGGTCAGGCCGAGATGCCAGAATCGCTCAGAGCACGCAAAATCTTAATTCACAGCCTAGATTAAAGTTCCGTTCGGTGCAGCCGTGCAAAACGACGATCAACGGAAGAATATCGTGTTTTCAGGCAAAATGAACGATATTGACACGTTTAAAGTGAGGAGAGATGCCGAAACCACTCGGAACTCAAGACATCTCGATACTCGACGTCTATCAAAATTCCGTTTGTTGCAACTGTTCGAAACGACGTTTAGCGCCAGAAGTTACTCTTTTTGGGTGGAATAAACCATTTTGACACGCTCAACATGTGCCGAGTCGCCAGAATCGTACGAAACTCAGCACATCTCGATTTTAAGTGGAGATCGATGGTTCTTCCAATACGGCCGTCCGCGACGACAATTATCGCGAGACCTTTGTTTTATTTCGACAAAATGAATGATTTCTCCACATTTACGTTGAGATGAGATGCTAGAATCGCTCGAAACTCGAGACATCTGGAATTTTGGTTTGAATCGATGTTTCGTTCGATAGCGCTGTGTAAGACGACGTTTATGGCAAAAACTTCAATTATTGGAAAAAATAAAGTATTTCGACATTTTTACGTTGAGCTAAGAGGCCACAACCGATCGAAACTCGGCATATCTCGCCTCTCGTTGTAGATCGATAATTCGTTCAATACAGTTTTGCAAAACAATTATCATCGCCAGGATTTCGTGATTTAGGATAAAATGGAAGATTTTGACACTTTTATGTCGGGCCGATGCGCCAGAATCGCTCGAAACATAAAGAATGGCTATTCTCGGTGTAGATGGATGTTTCGTTTAATCCAAGTGTGCGACACAAAAGCAAATGTAAGAATTCCATGTGATCGGAAAAAATGACAAATTCAGACACTTTCATGTCGAACTGAGATGCGAAGTCCGCCTGAAACACGTGGAATCCCTATTTTCGGCAGAGATCGAACTTTTTCGTTCGACTTAGCTGTCTAAAACGACATTCAACGTGAGCATTTCGTTTTTTCAGGCAAAATGAAAGATTGTGACACGTTTAAAGTTAGCTCAGATGTACGATTCTCCCAAAACTCAAGACATTTTGATTCTCGTCGGAGAATGATGTTTTGTTCAATACAGTCGTGGAAAAGGACCATTATCGCAAGAAATTCGTTTTTTAAGATAAAATGAAGGATTTTGACACTCTCAGGTCAGGCCGCGATGCCAGAATCGCTCAGAACACACAAAATCTAGAATCGCAGCGTAGATCGAACTGTCGTTCGGAACAGCTGTGCAAAACGACGAACAACGGAAGAATATCGTTTTTTCAGGCAAAATGAACGATTGTGACACTTTAAAGTTAGTAGAGATTCCGAAACCGATCGGAACTCGGGACATCTCCACACTCGACGTCAATCGGAATTTCGTTCGATACAACTGTCCGAAACGACGTTTAGCGCCAGAATTCCAGGTGTAGATCGATGTTCCTTCCGATACACACGTGCAAATCGACGATTATCGCAGAAACTTCGATATTTTGGACAAAGTGAATGAATCCAACACTTTCACGTTAAGCTGAGATGCTAGAATCGCTCGAAACTCGGGACATCTGGATTTTCGTTGTAGATGGATGTTTTGCTTGCCTTAACTATGCAAGACGACGTTTAACGAAAGAATTCTGTGATTCCGGTGTAAATAAACAATTCTAATGCGTAAACGTTAAGCTGAGATGCCAGAATTGCTCGGAACGCGAGACGTCTCAATTTGCTTTGTAGATCGATGTTTTTCTTGATACGGCCGTCCAGGACGACAGTTATCACAAGAACTTTGTTTTTTTTTTGACAGAATATATGATTTCACTATTCGAACGTTACGCTGAGATGCCAGAACCGCTTGAAACTCAGGACATTTTGATCCTCGGTGTAGATCGATGTTCCGTTAGATTCAGACATGCAAGACGACGTTTCACGCAAGAATTCCGTTATTTCGGATAAAATGAACGATGTCAATACGGTCACACTGACGTGAGATGCCGGAATCTTTCGAAACTCGCAACATCACGATTCTCGATGTAGATGGATGTTACGTTCGATACAGTCGTGAAAGACGAAAATTAATTCAAGGATCTCGTGTAATCGGAAATAATGACAAAACTGATAACTTTTATGTCGATCTGAGGGAGCAGAATCTTGATTTTCGGCATAGATCGAAGTCTATCGTTCGTTTCAGCTGTCTGAAACGACGTTCACCGTGAGAATTTTGTATTGTCAAGCAAAATAAGAGACTTTGGCAGGTTTAAAGTTAGCTTAGGTTTTCAATTCTCACAAAACTCAAGACATTTCGATTCTCGTCGGAGAATGATGTTTCTTTTGATACACTCGTTCAAAATGACCATTATCGCGAGAAATTCGTTTTTTAAGATTAAATGAAGGATTTTGACACTCTCAGGTCAGGCCGAGATGCCAGAATCGCTCAGAGCACGCAAAATCTTAATTCACAGCCTAGATTAAAGTTCCGTTCGGTGCAGCCGTGCAAAACGACGATCGACGGAAGAATATCGTGTTTTCGGGCAAAATGAACGATATTGGCACGTTTAAAGTGAGAAGAGATGCCAAAACCACTCGGAACTCAAGACATCTCGATACTCGACGTCTATCAAAATTCCGTTCGTTGCAACTGTTCGAAACGACGTTTAGCGCCAGAAGTTACTCTTTTTGGGTGGAATAAACCATTTTGACACGCTCAACATGTGCCGAGTCGCCAGAATCGTACGAAACTCGGTACATCTCGATTTTAGGTGGAGATCGATGTTTTTTCCAATACGGCCGTCCGCGACGACAGTTATCGCGAGAATTTCGTTTTATTTTGACAAAATGAATAATTTCTCCACATTTACGTTGAGATGAGATGCTAGAACCGCTCGAAACTCGAGACATCTGGAATTTCGGTTTGAATCGATGTTTCGTTCGATAGCGCTGTGTAAGACGACGTTTATGGCAAAAACTTCAATTATTGGACAAAATAAAGTATTTCGACATTTTTACGTTGAGCTAAGATGCCACAACTCATCGAAACTCGGCATATCTCGCCTCTCGTTGTAGATCGATAATTCGTTCGATACAGTTATGCAAAACAATGATCATCGCCAGAATTTTGTGATTTAGGATGAAATGGAAGATTTTGACACTTTTATGTCAGGCCGATACGCCAGAATCGCTCGAAACATAAAGAATCTCGATTCTCGGTGTAGATGGATGTTTCGTTTAATCCAAGTGTGCGACACAAAAGCAAATGTAAGAATTCCATGTGATCGGAAAAAATGACAAATTCAGACACTTTTATGTCAAACTGAGATGCGAAGTCCGCCTGAAACACGCGGAATCCCTAATTTCAGCAGAGATCGAACTTTTTCGTTCGACTCAGCTGTCTGAAACGACATTCAACGTGAGCATTTCGTATTTTCAGGGAAAATGAAAGATTATGACACGTTTGAAGTTAGCTTAAATTTACGATTCTCCCAAAACTCAAGACATTTCGATTCTCGTCGGAGAATGATGTTTCGTTCAATACACTCGTGGAAAAGGACCATTATCGCAAGAAATTCGTTTTTTAAGATAAAATTAAGGATTTTGACACTCTCAGGTCAAGCCGAGATGCCAGAATCACTCAGAACACGTAAAATCTAGAATCGCAGCGTAGATCGAACTGTCGTTCGAAACAGCTGTGCAAAACGACGAACAACGGAAGAATATCGTGTTTTCGGGCAAAATGAACGATTGTGACACGTTAAAAGTTAGTAGAGATTCTGAAACCGATCGGAACTCGAGACATCTCCATACTCGACGTCAATCGGAATTTCGTTCGATACAATTGTCCGAAACGACGTTTAGCGCCAGAATTCCGTCTTTTTGGGCAAAATAAACCATTTTATCACGCTCAACATGTGCCGAGTCGCAAGAATCATACGAAATTCGGTACATCTCGATTTTAAGTGGAGATTGATGTTTCTTTCAATACGGCCGTCCGGGACGACAATTATCGCGAGAACTTTGTTTTATTTGGACAAAACTCAAGACATTTCGGTTTTCGTCGGGGATTGAAGTATCGTTCAATACACTCGTGCAAAATAACCATTATCGCAAGAAATTCGTTTTTCAAGATAAAATGAAGGATTTTGACACTCTCAGGTCAGACCGAGATGCCAGAATCGCTCAGTACACGTAAAAACTTTATTCGCAGCCTAGACTGAAGTTCCGTTCGGTGCAGCTATGCAAAACGGCGAACAACGGAAGAACATCGTGTTTTCGGGCAAAATGAACGATTGTGACACGTTTGAAGTTAGTAGAGATTCCGAGACCGATCGGAACTCGAGACATCTCCAAACTCGACGTCAATCGGAATTTCGTTCGATACTACTGTTCGAAACGACGTTTAGCGCCAGAATTCCGTGTTTCTGGGCAGAGTGAACGATTTTGACACGCTCATCATGTGCCGAGATGCCGGAATTGTACCGAACTTGGTACATCTCGCTTTTCGGTGTAGATCGATGTTCCTTTCGATACACACGTGCAAGTCGACGATCATCGCAGAAACTTTGTTATTTTGGACAAAGTAAATGAATCCAACACTTTCACGTTAAGCTGAGATGCTAGAATCGCTCGAAACTCGGGACATCCCGATCCTCGGTGTAGAACGATGTTCCGTTAGATTCAGACATGCAAGACGCCGTTTCACGCAAGAATTTCGTTATTTCGGATAAAATGAACGATGTCAATACGGTCACACTGACGTGGGATGCCGGAATCTTTCGAAACTCGCGACATCACGATTCTCGATGTAGATGGATGTTACGTTCGATACAGTCGTGAAAGACGAAAATTAATTTACGGATCTCGTGTATTTGGAAATAATGACAAAACTGATAACTTTTATGTCGATCTGAGGGAGCAGAATCCCGATTTTCGGCATAGATCGAAGTCTATCGTTCGTTCCAGCTGTGTGAAACGACGTTCAACGTGAGAAATTTGTATTGTCAGGCAAAATAAGAGATTTTGACACGTTCAAAGTTAGCTTTGGTTTTTGATTCTCACAAAACTCAAGACATTTCGATTTTCGTCGAAGAATAATGTTTCTTTCAATACACTTGTGCAGAATGACCATTATCATGAGAAATTCGTTTTTTAAGATTAAATGAAGGATTTTGACACTCTCAGGTCAGGCCGAGATGCCAGAATCGCTCAGAGCACGCAAAATCTTAATTCACAGCCTAGATTAAAGTTCCGTTCGGTGCAGCCGTGCAAAACGACGATCAACGGAAGAATATCGTGTTTTCAGGCAAAATGAACGATATTGACACGTTTAAAGTGAGGAGAGATGCCGAAACCACTCGGAACTCAAGACATCTCGATACTCGACGTCTATCAAAATTCCGTTCGTTGCAACTGTTCGAAACGACGTTTAGCGCCAGAAGTTACTCTTTTTGGGTGGAATAAACCATTTTGACACGCTCAACATGTGCCGAGTCGCCAGAATCGTACGAAACTCGGCACATCTCGATTTTAAGTGGAGATCGATGGTTTTTCCAATACGGCCGTCCGCGACGACAATTATCGCGAGACCTTCGTTTTATTTCGACAAAATGAATGATTTCTCCACATTTACGTTGAGATGAGATGCTAGAATCGCTCGAAACTCGAGACATCTGGAATTTTGGTTTGAATCGATGTATCGTTCGATAGCGCTGTGTAAGACGATGTTTATGGCTAAAACTTCAATTATTGGACAAAATAAAGTATTTCGACATTTTTACGTTGAGCTAAGATGCCACAACCCATCGAAACTCGGCATATCTCGCCTCTCGTTGTAGATCGATAATTCGTTCGATACAGTTATGCAAAACAATGATCATCGCCAGAATTTCGTGATTTAGGATGAAATGGAAGATTTTGACACTTTTATGTCAGGCCGATACGCCAGAATCGCTCGAAACATAAAGAATCTCGATTCTCGGTGTAGATGAATGTTTCGTTTAATCCAAGTGTGCGACACAAAAGCAAATGTAAGAGTTCCATGTGATCGGAAAAAATGACAAATTCAGACACTTTTATGTCGAACTGAGATGCGAAGTCCGCCTGAAACACGCGGAGTCCCTAATTTCAGCAGAGATCGAACTTTTTCGTTCGACTCAGCTGTCTGAAACGACATTTAACGTGAGCATTTTGTATTTTCAGAGAAAATGAAAGATTATGACACGTTTGAAGTTAGCTTAAATGTACGATTCTCCCAAAACTCAAGACATTTCGATTCTCGTCGGAGAATGATGTTTTGTTCAATACACTCATGGAAAAGGACCATTATCGCGAGAAATTCGTTTTTTAAGATTAAATGAAGGATTTTGACACTCTCAGGTCAGGCCGAGATGCCAGAATCACTCAGAACACGCAAAATCTAGAATCGCAGCGTAGATCGAACTGTCGTTCGGAACAGCTGTGCAAAACGACGAACAACGGAAGAATATCGCGTTTTCGGGCAAAATGAACGATTGTGACACGTTACAAGTTAGTAGAGATTCTAAAACCGATCGGAACTCGAGATATCTCCATACTCGACGTCAATCGGAATTTCGTTCGATACAACTGTCCGAAACGACGTTTACCGCCAGAATTCCGTCTTTTTGGGCGAAATTAACCATTTTGACGCGCTCAACATGTGCCGAGTCGCAAGAATCATACGAAATTCGGTACATCTCGATTTTGAGTGGAGATTGATGTTTCTTTCAATACGGCCGTCCGGGACGACCATTATCGCGAGAACTTTGTTTTATTTGGACAAAACTCAAGACATTTCGGTTCTCGTCGGGGATTGAAGTATCGTTCAATACACTCGTGCAAAATAACCATTATCGCAAGAAATTCGTTTTTTAAGATAAAATGAAGGATTTTGACACTCTCAGGTCAGGCCGAGATGCCAGAATCGCTCAGAGCACGCAAAATCTTAATTCACAGCCTAGATTGAAGTTCCGTTCGGTGCAGCCGTGCAAAACGACGATCGACGGAAGAATATCGTGTTTTCGGGCAAAATAAACGATATTGACACGTTTAAAGTGAGTAGAGATGCCGAAACCACTCGGAACTCAAGACATCTCGATACTCGACGTCTATCAAAATTCCATTCGTTGCAACTGTTCGAAACGACGTTTAGCGCCAGAAGTTACTCTTTTTGGGTGGAATAAACCATTTTGACACGCTCAACATGTGCCGAGTCGCCAGAATCGTACGAAACTCGGCACATCTCGATTTTAAGTGGAGATCGATGGTTTTTCCCAATACGGCCGTCCGCGACGACAATTATCGCGAGAACTTTGTTTTATTTCGACAAAATGAATGATTTCTCCACATTTACGTTGAGATGAGATGCTTGAATCGCTCAAAACTCGAGACATCTGGAATTTCGGTTTGAATCGATGTTTCGTTCGATAGCGCTGTGTAAGACGACGTTTATGGCAAAAACTTCAATTATTGGAAAAAATAAAGTATTTCGACATTTTTACGTTGAGCTAAGAGGCCACAACCGATCGAAACTCGGCATATCTCGCCTCTCGTTGTAGATCGATAATTCGTTCAATACAGTTTTGCAAAACAATGATCATCGCCAGGATTTCGTGATTTAGGATAAAATGGAAGATTTTGACACTTTTATGTCGGGCCGATGCGCCAGAATCGCTCGAAACATATAGAATGTCGATTCTCGGTGTAGATGGATGTTTCGTTTAATCCAAGTGTGCGACACAAAAGCAAATGTAAGAATTCCATGTGATCGGAAAAAATGACAAATTCAGACACTTTCATGTCGAACTGAGATGCGAAGTCCGCCTGAAACACGTGGAATCCCTATTTTCGGCAGAGATCGAACTTTTTCGTTCGACTTAGCTGTCTAAAACGACATTCAACGTGAGCATTTCGTTTTTTCAGGCAAATCGAAAGATTGTGACACTTTTAAAGTTAGCTCAGATGTACGATTCTCCCAAAACTCAAGACATTTTGATTCTCGTCGGAGAATGATGTTTTGTTCAATACAGTCGTGCAAAAGGTCCATTATCGCAAGAAATTCGTTTTTTAAGATAAAATAAAGGATTTTGACACTCTCAGGTCAGGCCGCGATGCCAGAATCGCTCAGAACACACAAAATCTAGAAACGTAGCGTAGATCGAACTGTCGTTCGGAACAGCTGTGCAAAACGACGAACAACGGAAGAATATCGTTTTTTCAGGCAAAATGAACGATTGTGACACTTTAAAGTTAGTTGAGATTCCGAAACCGATCGGAACTCGGTACATCTTCATACTCGACGTCAATCGGAATTTCGTTCGATACAACTGTCCGAAACGACGTTTAGCGCCAGAATTCCAGGTGTAGATCGATGTTCCTTCCGATACACACGTGCAAATCGACGATTATCGCAGAAACTTCGATATTTTGGACAAAGTGAATGAATCCAACACTTTCACGTTAAGCTGAGATGCTAGAATCGCTCGAAACTCGGGACATCCGGATTTTCGTTGTAGATGGATGTTTTGCTTGCCTTAACTATGCAAGACGACGTTTAACGAAAGAATTCTGTGATTCCGGTGTAAATAAACAATTCTGATGCGTAAACGTTAAGCTGAGGTGCCAGAATTGCTCGGAACGCGAGACGTCTCAATTTGCTTTGAAGATCGATGTTTTATTTGATACGGCCGTCCAGGACGACAGTTATCACAAGAACTTTGTTTTTTTTTTGACAGAATATATGATTTCACTATTCGAACGTTATGCTGAGATGCCAGAACCGCTTGAAACTCAGGACATCTTGATCCTCGGTGTAGATCGATGTTCCGTTAGATTCAGACATGCAAGACGACGTTTCACGCAAGAATTTCGTTATTTCGGATAAAATGAACGATGTCAATACAATCACACTGACGTGAGATGCCGGAATCTTTCGAAACTCGCGACATCACGATTCTCGATGTAGATGGATGTTACGTTCGATACAGTCGTGAAAGACGAAAATTAATTCAAGGATCTCGTGTAATCGGAAATAATGACAAAACTGATAACTTTTATGTCGATCTGAGGGAGCAGAATCTTGATTTTCGTCATAGATCGAAGTCTATCGTTCGTTCCAGCTGTCTGAAACGACGTTCACCGTGAGAATTTTGTATTGTCAAGCAAAATAAGAGATTTTGGCAGGTTTAAAGTTGGCTTAGGTTTTCAATTCTCACAAAACTCAAGACATTTCGATTCTCGTCGGAGAATGATGTTTCTTTTAATACACTCGTGCAAAATGACCATTATCGCGAGAAATTCGTTTTTTAAGATTAAATGAAGGATTTTGACACTCTCAGGTCAGGCCGAGATGCCAGAATCGCTCAGAGCACGCAAAATCTTAATTCACAGCCTAGATTGAAGTTCCGTTCGGTGCAGCCGTGCAAAACGACGATCGACGGAAGAATATCGTGTTTTCGGGCAAAATGAACGATATTGGCACGTTTAAAGTGAGTAGAGATGCCAAAACCACTCGGAACTCAAGACATCTCGATACTCGACGTCTATCAAAATTCCGTTCGTTGCAACTGTTCGAAACGACGTTTAGCGCCAGAAGTTACTCTTTTTGGGTGGAATAAACCATTTTGACACGCTCAACATGTCCCGAGTCGCCAGAATCGTACGAAACTCGGTACATCTCGATTTTAGGTGGAGATCGATGTTTTTTCCAATACGGCCGTCCGCGACGACAATTATCTCGAGAACTTTGTTTTATTTTGACAAAATGAATAATTTCTCCACATTTACGTTGAGATGAGATGCTAGAACCGCTCGAAACTCGAGACATCTGGAATTTCGGTTTGAATCGATGTTTCGTTCGATAGCGCTGTGTAAGACGACGTTTATGGCAAAAACTTCAATTATTGGACAAAATAAAGTATTTCGACATTTTTACGTTGAGCTAAGATGCCACAACTCATCGAAACTCGGCATATCTCGCCTCTCGTTGTAGATCGATAATTCGTTCGATACAGTTATGCAAAACAATGATCATCGCCAGAATTTTGTGATTTAGGATGAAATGGAAGATTTTGACACTTTTATGTCAGGCCGATACGTCAGAATCGCTCGAAACATAAAGAATCTCGATTCTCGGTGTAGATGGATGTTTCGTTTAATCCAAGTGTGCGACACAAAAGCAAATGTAAGAATTCCATGTGATCGGAAAAAATGACAAATTCAGACACTTTTATGTCGAACTGAGATGCGAAGTCCGCCTGAAACACGCGGAATCCCTAATTTCAGCAGAGATCGAACTTTTTCGTTCGACTCAGCTGTCTGAAACGACATTCAACGTAAGCATTTCGTATTTTCAGGGAAAATGAAAGATTATGACACGTTTGAAGTTAGCTTAAATGTACGATTCTCCCAAAACTCAAGACATTTCGATTCTCGTCGGAGAATGATGTTCCGTTCAATACACTCGTGGAAACGGACCATTATCGCAAGAAATTCGTTTTTTAAGATAAAATTAAGGATTTTGACACTCTCAGGTCAAGCCGAGATGCCAGAATCACTCAGAACACGTAAAATCTAGAATCGCAGCGTAGATCGAACTGTCGTTCGAAACAGCTGTGCAAAACGACGAACAACGGAAGAATATCGTGTTTTCGGGCAAAATGAACGATTGTGACACGTTAAAAGTTAGTAGAGATTCTGAAACCGATCGGAACTCGAGACATCTCCATACTCGACGTCAATCGGAATTTCGTTCGATACAATTGTCCGAAACGACGTTTAGCGCCAGAATTCCGTCTTTTTGGGCAAAATAAACCATTTTATCACGCTCAACATGTGCCGAGTCGCAAGAATCATACGAAATTTGGTACATCTCGATTTTAAGTGGAGATTGATGTTTCTTTCAATACGGCCGTCCGGGACGACAATTATCGCGAGAACTTTGTTTTATTTGGACAAAACTCAAGACATTTCGGTTTTCGTCGGGGATTGAAGTATCGTTCAATACACTCGTGCAAAATAACCATTATCGCAAGAAATTCGTTTTTCAAGATAAAATGAACGATTTTGACACTCTCAGGTCAGACCGAGATGCCAGAATCGCTCAGTACACGTAAAAACTTTATTCGCAGCCTAGACTGAAGTTCCGTTCGGTGCAGCTATGCAAAACGGCGAACAACGGAAGAACATCGTGTTTTCGGGCAAAATGAACGATTGTGACACGTTTGAAGTTAGTAGAGATTTCGAGACCGATCGGAACTCGAGACATCTCCATACTCGACGTCAATCGGAATTTCGTTCGATACTACTGTTCGAAACGACGTTTAGCGCCAGAATTCCGTGTTTCTGGGCAGAGTGAACGATTTTGACACGCTCATCATGTGCCGAGATGCCGGAATTGTACCGAACTCGGTACATCTCGCTTTTCGGTGTAGATCGATGTTCCTTTCGATACACACGTGCAAGTCGACGATCATCGCAGAAACTTTGTTATTTTGGACAAAGTAAATGAATCCAACACTTTCACGTTAAGCTGAGATGCTAGAATCGCTCGAAACTCGGGACATCCCGATCCTCGGTGTAGAACGATGTTCCGTTAGATTCAGACATGCAAGACGCCGTTTCACGCAAGAATTTCGTTATTTCGGAAAAAATAAACGATGTCAATACGGTCACACTGACGTGAGATGCCGGAATCTTTCGAAACTCGCGACATCACGATTCTCGATGTAGATGGATGTTACGTTCGATACAGTCGTGAAAGACGAAAATTAATTTACGGATCTCGTGTATTTGGAAATAATGACAAAACTGATAACTTTTATGTCGATCTGAGGGAGCAGAATCCCGATTTTCGGCATAGATCGAAGTCTATCGTTCGTTTCAGCTGTGTGAAACGACGTTCAACGTGAGAAATTTGTATTGTCAGGCAAAATAAGAGATTTTGACACGTTCAAAGTTAGCTTTGGTTTTTGATTCTCACAAAACTCAAGACGTTTCGATTCTCGTCGAAGAATAATGTTTCTTTCAATACACTCGTGCAGAATGACCATTATCGCGAGAAATTCGTTTTTTAAGATTAAATGAAGGATTTTGACACTCTCAGGTCAGGCCGAGATGCCAGAATCGCTCAGAGCACGCAAAATCTTAATTCACAGCCTAGATTAAAGTTCCGTTCGGTGCAGCCGTGCAAAACGACGATCAACGGAAGAATATCGTGTTTTCAGGCAAAATGAACGATATTGACACGTTTAAAGTGAGGAGAGATGCCGAAACCACTCGGAACTCAAGACATCTCGATACTCGACGTCTATCAAAATTCCGTTCGTTGCAACTGTTCGAAACGACGTTTAGCGCCAGAAGTTACTCTTTTTGGGTGGAATAAACCATTTTGACACGCTCAACATGTGCCGAGTCGCCAGAATCGTACGAAACTCGGCACATCTCGATTTTAAGTGGAGATCGATGGTTTTTCCAATACGGCCGTCCGCGACGACAATTATCGCGAGACCTTCGTTTTATTTCGACAAAATGAATGATTTCTCCACATTTACGTTGAGATGAGATGCTAGAATCGCTCGAAACTCGAGACATCTGGAATTTTGGTTTGAATCGATGTATCGTTCGATAGCGCTGTGTAAGACGATGTTTATGGCTAAAACTTCAATTATTGGACAAAATAAAGTATTTCGACATTTTTACGTTGAGCTAAGATGCCACAACCCATCGAAACTCGGCATATCTCGCCTCTCGTTGTAGATCGATAATTCGTTCGATACAGTTATGCAAAACAATGATCATCGCCAGAATTTCGTGATTTAGGATGAAATGGAAGATTTTGACACTTTTATGTCAGGCCGATACGCCAGAATCGCTCGAAACATAAAGAATCTCGATTCTCGGTGTAGATGAATGTTTCGTTTAATCCAAGTGTGCGACACAAAAGCAAATGTAAGAGTTCCATGTGATCGGAAAAAATGACAAATTCAGACACTTTTATGTCGAACTGAGATGCGAAGTCCGCCTGAAACACGCGGAGTCCCTAATTTCAGCAGAGATCGAACTTTTTCGTTCGACTCAGCTGTCTGAAACGACATTTAACGTGAGCATTTTGTATTTTCAGAGAAAATGAAAGATTATGACACGTTTGAAGTTAGCTTAAATGTACGATTCTCCCAAAACTCAAGACATTTCGATTCTCGTCGGAGAATGATGTTTTGTTCAATACACTCATGGAAAAGGACCATTATCGCGAGAAATTCGTTTTTTAAGATTAAATGAAGGATTTTGACACTCTCAGGTCAGGCCGAGATGCCAGAATCACTCAGAACACGCAAAATCTAGAATCGCAGCGTAGATCGAACTGTCGTTCGGAACAGCTGTGCAAAACGACGAACAACGGAAAAATATCGCGTTTTCGGGCAAAATGAACGATTGTGACACGTTACAAGTTAGTAGAGATTCTAAAACCGATCGGAACTCGAGATATCTCCATACTCGACGTCAATCGGAATTTCGTTCGATACAACTGTCCGAAACGACGTTTACCGCCAGAATTCCGTCTTTTTGGGCGAAATTAACCATTTTGACGCGCTCAACATGTGCCGAGTCGCAAGAATCATACGAAATTCGGTACATCTCGATTTTGAGTGGAGATTGATGTTTCTTTCAATACGGCCGTCCGGGACGACCATTATCGCGAGAACTTTGTTTTATTTGGACAAAACTCAAGACATTTCGGTTCTCGTCGGGGATTGAAGTATCGTTCAATACACTCGTGCAAAATAACCATTATCGCAAGAAATTCGTTTTTTAAGATAAAATGAAGGATTTTGACACTCTCAGGTCAGGCCGAGATGCCAGAATCGCTCAGAGCACGCAAAATCTTAATTCACAGCCTAGATTGAAGTTCCGTTCGGTGCAGCCGTGCAAAACGACGATCGACGGAAGAATATCGTGTTTTCGGGCAAAATAAACGATATTGACACGTTTAAAGTGAGTAGAGATGCCGAAACCACTCGGAACTCAAGACATCTTGATACTCGACGTCTATCAAAATTCCATTCGTTGCAACTGTTCGAAACGACGTTTAGCGCCAGAAGTTACTCTTTTTGGGTGGAATAAACCATTTTGACACGCTCAACATGTGCCGAGTCGCCAGAATCGTACGAAACTCGGCACATCTCGATTTTAAGTGGAGATCGATGTTTTTCCCAATACGGCCGTCCGCGACGACAATTATCGCGAGAACTTTGTTTTATTTCGACAAAATGAATGATTTCTCCACATTTACGTTGAGATGAGATGCTAGAATCGCTCAAAACTCGAGACATCTGGAATTTCGGTTTGAATCGATGTTTCGTTCGATAGCGCTGTGTAAGACGACGTTTATGGCAAAAACTTCAATTATTGGAAAAAATAAAGTATTTCGACATTTTTACGTTGAGCTAAGAGGCCACAACCGATCGAAACTCGGCATATCTCGCCTCTCGTTGTAGATCGATAATTCGTTCAATACAGTTTTGCAAAACAATGATCATCGCCAGGATTTCGTGATTTAGGATAAAATGGAAGATTTTGACACTTTTATGTCGGGCCGATGCGCCAGAATCGCTCGAAACATAAAGAATGTCGATTCTCGGTGTAGATGGATGTTTCGTTTAATCCAAGTGTGCGACACAAAAGCAAATGTAAGAATTCCATGTGATCGGAAAAAATGACAAATTCAGACACTTTCATGTCGAACTGAGATGCGAAGTCCGCCTGAAACACGTGGAATCCCTATTTTCGGCAGAGATCGAACTTTTTCGTTCGACTTAGCTGTCTAAAACGACATTCAACGTGAGCATTTCGTTTTTTCAGGCAAATCGAAAGATTGTGACACCTTTAAAGTTAGCTCAGATGTACGATTCTCCCAAAACTCAAGACATTTTGATTCTCGTCGGAGAATGATGTTTTGTTCAATACAGTCGTGCAAAAGGTCCATTATCGCAAGAAATTCGTTTTTTAAGATAAAATAAAGGATTTTGACACTCTCAGGTCAGGCCGCGATGCCAGAATCGCTCAGAACACACAAAATCTAGAAACGCAGCGTAGATCGAACTGTCGTTCGGAACAGCTGTGCAAAACGACGAACAACGGAAGAATATCGTTTTTTCAGGCAAAATGAACGATTGTGACACTTTAAAGTTAGTTGAGATTCCGAAACCGATCGGAACTCGGTACATCTTCATACTCGACGTCAATCGGAATTTCGTTCGATACAACTGTCCGAAACGACGTTTAGCGCCAGAATTCCAGGTGTAGATCGATGTTCCTTCCGATACACACGTGCAAATCGACGATTATCGCAGAAACTTCGATATTTTGGACAAAGTGAATGAATCCAACACTTTCACGTTAAGCTGAGATGCTAGAATCGCTCGAAACTCGGGACATCCGGATTTTCGTTGTAGATGGATGTTTTGCTTGCCTTAACTATGCAAGACGACGTTTAACGAAAGAATTCTGTGATTCCGGTGTAAATAAACAATTCTGATGCGTAAACGTTAAGCTGAGGTGCCAGAATTGCTCGGAACGCGAGACGTCTCAATTTGCTTTGAAGATCGATGTTTTATTTGATACGGCCGTCCAGGACGACAGTTATCACAAGAACTTTGTTTTTTTTTTGACAGAATATATGATTTCACTATTCGAACGTTATGCTGAGATGCCAGAACCGCTTGAAACTCAGGACATCTTGATCCTCGGTGTAGATCGATGTTCCGTTAGATTCAGACATGCAAGACGACGTTTCACGCAAGAATTTCGTTATTTCGGATAAAATGAACGATGTCAATACAATCACACTGACGTGAGATGCCGGAATCTTTCGAAACTCGCGACATCACGATTCTCGATGTAGATGGATGTTACGTTCGATACAGTCGTGAAAGACGAAAATTAATTCAAGGATCTCGTGTAATCGGAAATAATGACAAAACTGATAACTTTTATGTCGATCTGAGGGAGCAGAATCTTGATTTTCGGCATAGATCGAAGTCTATCGTTCGTTCCAGCTGTCTGAAACGACGTTCACCGTGAGAATTTTGTATTGTCAAGCAAAATAAGAGATTTTGGCAGGTTTAAAGTTGGCTTAGGTTTTCAATTCTCACAAAACTCAAGACATTTCGATTCTCGTCGGAGAATGATGTTTCTTTTAATACACTCGTGCAAAATGACCATTATCGCGAGAAATTCGTTTTTTAAGATTAAATGAAGGATTTTGACACTCTCAGGTCAGGCCGAGATGCCAGAATCGCTCAGAGCACGCAAAATCTTAATTCACAGCCTAGATTGAAGTTCCGTTCGGTGCAGCCGTGCAAAACGACGATCGACGGAAGAATATCGTGTTTTCGGGCAAAATGAACGATATTGGCACGTTTAAAGTGAGTAGAGATGCCAAAACCACTCGGAACTCAAGACATCTCGATACTCGACGTCTATCAAAATTCCGTTCGTTGCAACTGTTCGAAACGACGTTTAGCGCCAGAAGTTACTCTTTTTGGGTGGAATAAACCATTTTGACACGCTCAACATGTCCCGAGTCGCCAGAATCGTACGAAACTCGGTACATCTCGATTTTAGGTGGAGATCGATGTTTTTTCCAATACGGCCGTCCGCGACGACAATTATCTCGAGAACTTTGTTTTATTTTGACAAAATGAATAATTTCTCCACATTTACGTTGAGATGAGATGCTAGAATCGCTCGAAACTCGAGACATCTGGAATTTTGGTTTGAATCGATGTTTCGTTCGATAGCGCTGTGTAAGACGATGTTTATGGCAAAAACTTCAATTATTGGACAAAATAAAGTATTTCGACATTTTTACGTTGAGCTAAGATGCCACAACCCATCGAAACTCGGCATATCTCGCCTCTCGTTGTAGATCGATAATTCGTTCGATACAGTTATGCAAAACAATGATCATCGCCAGAATTTCGTGATTTAGGATGAAATGGAATATTTTGACACTTTTATGTCAGGCCGATACGCCAGAATCGCTCGAAACATAAAGAATCTCGATTCTCGGTGTAGATGGACGTTCCGTTTAATCCAAGTGTGCGACACAAAAGCAAATGTAAGAGTTCCATGTGATCGGAAAAAATGACAAATTCAGACACTTTTATGTCGAACTGAGATGCGAAGTCCGCCTGAAACACGCGGAGTCCCTAATTTCAGCAGAGATCGAACTTTTTCGTTCGACTCAGCTGTCTGAAACGACATTCAACGTGAGCATTTCGTTTTTTCAGGCAAAATGAACGATTGTGACACTTTAAAGTTCGTAGAGATTCCGAAACCGATCGGAACTCGGGACATCTTCATACTCGACGTCAATCGGAATTTCGTTCGATACAACTGTCCGAAACGACGTTTAGCGCCAGAATTCCAGGTGTAGATCGATGTTCCTTCCGATACACACGTGCAAATCGACGATTATCGCAGAAACTTCGATATTTTGGACAAAGTGAATGAATCCAACACTTTCACGTTAAGCTGAGATGCTAGAATCGCTCGAAACTCGGGACATCCGGATTTTCGTTGTAGATGGATGTTTTGCTTGCCTTAACTATGCAAGACGACGTTTAACGAAAGAATTCTGTGATTCCGGTGTAAATAAACAATTCTGATGCGTAAACGTTAAGCTGAGGTGCCAGAATTGCTCGGAACGCGAGACGTCTCAATTTGCTTTGAAGATCGATGTTTTATTTGATACGGCCGTCCAGGACGACAGTTATCACAAGAACTTTGTTTTTTTTTTTGACAGAATATATGATTTCACTATTCGAACGTTATGCTGAGATGCCAGAACCGCTTGAAACTCAGGACATCTTGATCCTCGGTGTAGATCGATGTTCCGTTAGATTCAGAAATGCAAGACGACGTTTCACGCAAGAATTTTGTTATTTCGGATAAAATGAACGATGTCAATACGGTCACACTGACGTGAGATGCCGGAATCTTTCGAAACTCGCGACATCACGATTCTCGATGTAGATGGATGTTACGTTCGATACAGTCGTGAAAGACGAAAATTAGTTCAAGGATCTCGTGTAATCGGAAATAATGACAAAACTGATAACTTTTATGTCGATCTGAAGGAGCAGAATCTTGATTTTCGGCATAGATCGAAGTCTATCGTTCGTTCCAGCTGTCTGAAACGACGTTCACCGTGAGAATTTTGTATTGTCAAGCAAAATAAGAGATTTTGGCAGGTTTAAAGTTGGCTTAGGTTTTCAATTCTCACAAAACTCAAGACATTTCGATTCTCGTCGGAGAATGATGTTTCTTTTAATACACTCGTGCAAAATGACCATTATCGCGAGAAATTCGTTTTTTAAGATTAAATGAAGGATTTTGACACTCTCAGGTCAGGCCGAGATGCCAGAATCGCTCAGAGCACGCAAAATCTTAATTCACAGCCTAGATTAAAGTTCCGTTCGGTGCAGCCGTGCAAAACGACGATCGACGGAAGAATATCGTGTTTTCGGGCAAAATAAACGATATTGACACGTTTAAAGTGAGGAGAGATGCCGAAACCACTCGGAACTCAAGACATCTCGATACTCGACGTCTATCAAAATTCCATTCGTTGCAACTGTTCGAAACGACGTTTAGCGCCAGAAGTTACTCTTTTTGGGTGGAATAAACCATTTTGACACGCTCAACATGTGCCGAGTCGCCAGAATCGTACGAAACTCGGTACATCTCGATTTTAGGTGGAGATCGATGTTTTTTCCAATACGGCTGTCCGCGACGACAATTATCGCGAGAACTTTGTTTTATTTTGACAAAATGAATAATTTCTCCACATTTACGTTGAGATGAGATGCTAGAACCGCTCGAAACTCGAGACATCTGGAATTTCGGTTTGAATCGATGTTTCGTTCGATAGCGCTGTGTAAGACGACGTTTATGGCAAAAACTTCAATTATTGGACAAAATAAAGTATTTCGACATTTTTACGTTGAGCTAAGATGCCACAACTCATCGAAACTCGGCATATCTCGCCTCTCGTTGTAGATCGATAATTCGTTCGATACAGTTATGCAAAACAATGATCATCGCCAGAATTTTGTGATTTAGGATGAAATGGAAGATTTTGACACTTTTATGTCAGGCCGATACGTCAGAATCGCTCGAAACATAAAGAATCTCGATTCTCGGTGTAGATGGATGTTTCGTTTAATCCAAGTGTGCGACACAAAAGCAAATGTAAGAATTCCATGTGATCGGAAAAAATGACAAATTCAGACACTTTTATGTCGAACTGAGATGCGAAGTCCGCCTGAAACACGCGGAATCCCTAATTTCAGCAGAGATCGAACTTTTTCGTTCGACTCAGCTGTCTGAAACGACATTCAACGTGAGCATTTCGTATTTTCAGGGAAAATGAAAGATTATGACACGTTTGAAGTTAGCTTAAATGTACGATTCTCCCAAAACTCAAGACATTTCGATTCTCGTCGGAGAATGATGTTCCGTTCAATACACTTGTGGAAACGGACCATTATCGCAAGAAATTCGTTTTTTAAGATAAAATTAAGGATTTTGACACTCTCAGGTCAAGCCGAGATGCCAGAATCACTCAGAACACGTAAAATCTAGAATCGCAGCGTAGATCGAACTGTCGTTCGAAACAGCTGTGCAAAACGATGAACAACGGAAGAATATCGTGTTTTCGGGCAAAATGAACGATTGTGACACGTTAAAAGTTAGTAGAGATTCTGAAACCGATCGGAACTCAAGACATCTCCATACTCGACGTCAATCGGAATTTCGTTCAATACAATTGTCCGAAACGACGTTTAGCGCCAGAATTCCGTCTTTTTGGGCAAAATAAACCATTTTATCACGCTCAACATGTGCCGAGTCGCAAGAATCATACGAAATTCGGTACATCTCGATTTTAAGTGGAGATTGATGTTTCTTTCAATACGGCCGTCCGGGACGACAATTATCGCGAGAACTTTGTTTTATTTGGACAAAACTCAAGACATTTCGGTTTTCGTCGGGGATTGAAGTATCGTTCAATACACTCGTGCAAAATAACCATTATCGCAAGAAATTCGTTTTTCAAGATAAAATGAAGGATTTTGACACTCTCAGGTCAGACCGAGATGCCAGAATCGCTCAGTACACGTAAAAACTTTATTCGCAGCCTAGACTGAAGTTCCGTTCGGTGCAGCTATGCAAAACGGCGAACAACGGAAGAACATCGTGTTTTCGGGCAAAATGAACGATTGTGACACGTTTGAAGTTAGTAGAGATTCCGAGACCGATCGGAACTCGAGACATCTCCATACTCGACGTCAATCGGAATTTCGTTCGATACTACTGTTCGAAACGACGTTTAGCGCCAGAATTCCGTGTTTCTGGGCAGAGTGAACGATTTTGACACGCTCATCATGTGCCGAGATGCCGGAATTGTACCGAACTCGGTACATCTCGCTTTTCGGTGTAGATCGATGTTCCTTTCGATACACACGTGCAAGTCGACGATCATCGCAGAAACTTTGTTATTTTGGACAAAGTAAATGAATCCAACACTTTCACGTTAAGCTGAGATGCTAGAATCGCTCGAAACTCGGGACATCCCGATCCTCGGTGTAGAACGATGTTCCGTTAGATTCAGACATGCAAGACGCCGTTTCACGCAAGAATTTCGTTATTTCGAAAAAATGAACGATGTCAATACGGTCACACTGACGTGAGATGCCGGAATCTTTCGAAACTCGCGACATCACGATTCTCGATGTAGATGGATGTTACGTTTGATACAGTCGTGAAAGACGAAAATTAATTTACGGATCTCGTGTATTTGGAAATAATGACAAAACTGATAACTTTTATGTCGATCTGAGGGAGCAGAATCCCGATTTTCGGCATAGATCGAAGTCTATCGTTCGTTTCAGCTGTGTGAAACGACGTTCAACGTGAGAAATTTGTATTGTCAGGCAAAATAAGAGATTTTGACACGTTCAAAGTTAGCTTTGGTTTTTGATTCTCACAAAACTCAAGACATTTCGATTCTCGTCGAAGAATAATGTTTCTTTCAATACACTCGTGCAGAATGACCATTATCGCGAGAAATTCGTTTTTTAAGATTAAATGAAGGATTTTGACACTCTCAGGTCAGGCCGAGATGCCAGAATCACTCAGAACACGCAAAATCTAGAATCGCAGCGTAGATCGAACTGTCGTTCGGAACAGCTGTGCAAAACGACGAACAACGGAAGAATATCGCGTTTTCGGGCAAAATGAACGATTGTGACACGTTACAAGTTAGTAGAGATTCTAAAACCGATCGGAACTCGAGATATCTCCATACTCGACGTCAATCGAAATTTCGTTCGATACAACTGTCCGAAACGACGTTTACCGCCAGAATTCCGTCTTTTTGGGCGAAATTAACCATTTTGACGCGCTCAACATGTGCCGAGTCGCAAGAATCATACGAAATTCGGTACATCTCGATTTTGAGTGGAGATTGATGTTTCTTTCAATACGGCCGTCCGGGACGACCATTATCGCGAGAACTTTGTTTTATTTGGACAAAACTCAAGACGTTTCGGTTCTCGTCGGGGATTGAAGTATCGTTCAATACACTCGTGCAAAATAACCATTATCGCAAGAAATTCGTTTTTCAAGATAAAATGAAGGATTTTGACACTCTCAGGTCAGGCCGAGATGCCAGAATCGCTCAGAGCACGCAAAATCTTAATTCACAGCCTAGATTGAAGTTCCGTTCGGTGCAGCCGTGCAAAACGACGATCGACGGAAGAATATCGTGTTTTCGGGCAAAATAAACGATATTGACACGTTTAAAGTGAGTAGAGATGCCGAAACCACTCGGAACTCAAGACATCTCGATACTCGACGTCTATCAAAATTCCATTCGTTGCAACTGTTCGAAACGACGTTTAGCGCCAGAAGTTACTCTTTTTGGGTGGAATAAACCATTTTGACACGCTCAACATGTGCCGAGTCGCCAGAATCGTACGAAACTCGGCACATCTCGATTTTAAGTGGAGATCGATGTTTTTCCCAATACGGCCGTCCGCGACGACAATTATCGCGAGAACTTTGTTTTATTTCGACAAAATGAATGATTTCTCCACATTTACGTTGAGATGAGATGCTAGAATCGCTCAAAACTCGAGACATCTGGAATTTCGGTTTGAATCGATGTTTCGTTCGATAGCGCTGTGTAAGACGACGTTTATGGCAAAAACTTCAATTATTGGAAAAAAGAAAGTATTTCGACATTTTTACGTTGAGCTAAGAGGCCACAACCGATCGAAACTCGGCATATCTCGCCTCTCGTTGTAGATCGATAATTCGTTCAATACAGTTTTGCAAAACAATGATCATCGCCAGGATTTCGTGATTTAGGATAAAATGGAAGATTTTGACACTTTTATGTCGGGCCGATGCGCCAGAATCGCTCGAAACATAAAGAATGTCGATTCTCGGTGTAGATGGATGTTTCGTTTAATCCAAGTGTGCGACACAAAAGCAAATGTAAGAATTCCATGTGATCGGAAAAAATGACAAATTCAGACACTTTCATGTCGAACTGAGATGCGAAGTCCGCCTGAAACACGTGGAATCCCTATTTTCGGCAGAGATCGAACTTTTTCGTTCGACTTAGCTGTCTAAAACGACATTCAACGTGAGCATTTCGTTTTTTTTAGGCAAATCGAAAGATTGTGACACTTTTAAAGTTAGCTCAGATGTACGATTCTCCCAAAACTCAAGACATTTTGATTCTCGTCGGAGAATGATGTTTTGTTCAATACAGTCGTGCAAAAGGTCCATTATCGCAAGAAATTCGTTTTTTAAGATAAAATGAAGGATTTTGACACTCTCAGGTCAGGCCGCGATGCCAGAATCGCTCAGAACACACAAAATCTAGAAACGCAGCGTAGATCGAACTGTCGTTCGGAACAGCTGTGCAAAACGACGAACAACGGAAGAATATCGTTTTTTCAGGCAAAATGAACGATTGTGACACTTCAAAGTTAGTAGAGATTCCGAAACCGATCGGAACTCGGGACATCTTCATACTCGAGGTCAATCGGAATGTCGTTCGATACAACTGTCCGAAACGACGTTTAGCGCCAGAATTCCAGGTGTAGATCGATGTTCCTTCCGATACACACGTGCAAATCGACGATTATCGCAGAAACTTCGATATTTTGGACAAAGTGAATGAATCCAACACTTTCACGTTAAGCTGAGATGCTAGAATCGCTCGAAACTCGGGACATCCGGATTTTCGTTGTAGATGGATGTTTTGCTTGCCTTAACTATGCAAGACGACGTTTAACGAAAGAATTCTGTGATTCCGGTGTAAATAAACAATTCTGATGCGTAAACGTTAAGCTGAGGTGCCAGAATTGCTCGGAACGCGAGACGTCTCAATTTGCTTTGAAGATCGATGTTTTATTTGATACGGCCGTCCAGGACGACAGTTATCACAAGAACTTTGTTTTTTTTTTGACAGAATATATGATTTCACTATTCGAACGTTATGCTGAGATGCCAGAACCGCTTGAAACTCAGGACATCTTGATCCTCGGTTTAGATCGATGTTCCGTTAGATTCAGACATGCAAGACGACGTTTCACGCAAGAATTTCGTTATTTCGGATAAAATGAACGATGTCAATACGGTCACACTGACGTGAGATGCCGGAATCTTTCGAAACTCGCGACATCACGATTCTCGATGTAGATGGATGTTACGTTCGATACAGTCGTGAAAGACGAAAATTAATTCAAGGATCTCGTGTAATCGGAAATAATGACAAAACTGATAACTTTTATGTCGATCTGAGGGAGCAGAATCTTGATTTTCGGCATAGATCGAAGTCTATCGTTCGTTCCAGCTGTCTGAAACGACGTTCACCGTGAGAATTTTGTATTGTCAGGCAAAATAAGAGATTTTGACACGTTCAAAGTTAGCTTTGGTTTTTGATTCTCACAAAACTCAAGACATTTCGATTCTCGTCGAAGAATAATGTTTCTTTCAATACACTCGTGCAGAATGACCATTATCATGAGAAATTCGTTTTTTAAGATTAAATGAAGGATTTTGACACTCTCAGGTCAGGCCGAGATGCCAGAATCGCTCGGAGCACGCAAAATCTTAATTCACAGCCTAGATTGAAGTTCCGTTCGGTGCAGCCGTGCAAAACGACGATCGACGGAAGAATATCGTGTTTTCGGGCAAAATAAACGATATTGACACGTTTAAAGTGAGTAGAGATGCCGAAACCACTCGGAACTCAAGACATCTCGATACTCGACGTCTATCAAAATTCCATTCGTTGCAACTGTTCGAAACGACGTTTAGCGCCAGAAGTTACTCTTTTTGGGTGGAATAAACCATTTTGACACGCTCAACATGTGCCGAGTCGCCAGAATCGTACGAAACTCGGTACATCTCGATTTTAGGTGGAGATCGATGTTTTTTCCAATACGGCCGTCCGCGACGACAATTATCGCGAGAACTTTGTTTTATTTTGACAAAATGAATAATTTCTCCACATTTACGTTGAGATGAGATGCTAGAACCGCTCGAAACTCGAGACATCTGGAATTTCGGTTTGAATCGATGTTTCGTTCGATAGCGCTGTGTAAGACGACGTTTATGGCAAAAACTTCAATTATTGGACAAAATAAAGTATTTCGACATTTTTACGTTGAGCTAAGATGCCACAACTCATCGAAACTCGGCATATCTCGCCTCTCGTTGTAGATCGATAATTCGTTCGATACAGTTATGCAAAACAATGATCATCGCCAGAATTTTGTGATTTAGGATGAAATGGAAGATTTTGACACTTTTATGTCAGGCCGATACGTCAGAATCGCTCGAAACATAAAGAATCTCGATTCTCGGTGTAGATGGATGTTTCGTTTAATCCAAGTGTGCGACACAAAAGCAAATGTAAGAATTCCATGTGATCGGAAAAAATGACAAATTCAGACACTTTTATGTCGAACTGAGATGCGAAATCCGCCTGAAACACGCGGAATCCCTAATTTCAGCAGAGATCGAACTTTTCCGTTCGACTCAGCTGTCTGAAACGACATTCAACGTGAGCATTTCGTATTTTCAGGGAAAATGAAAGATTATGACACGTTTGAAGTTAGCTTAAATGTACGATTCTCCCAAAACTCAAGACATTTCGATTCTCGTCGGAGAATGATGTTCCGTTCAATACACTCGTGGAAACGGACCATTATCGCAAGAAATTCGTTTTTTAAGATAAAATTAAGGATTTTGACACTCTCAGGTCAAGCCGAGATGCCAGAATCACTCAGAACACGTAAAATCTAGAATCGCAGCGTAGATCGAACTGTCGTTCGAAACAGCTGTGCAAAACGACGAACAACGGAAGAATATCGTGTTTTCGGGCAAAATGAACGATTGTGACACGTTAAAAGTTAGTAGAGATTCTGAAACCGATCGGAACTCGAGACATCTCCATACTCGACGTCAATCGGAATTTCGTTCGATACAATTGTCCGAAACGACGTTTAGCGCCAGAATTCCGTCGTTTTGGGCAAAATAAACCATTTTATCACGCTCAACATGTGCCGAGTCGCAAGAATCATACGAAATTCGGTACATCTCGATTTTAAGTGGAGATTGATGTTTCTTTCAATACGGCCGTCCGGGACGACAATTATCGCGAGAACTTTGTTTTATTTGGACAAAACTCAAGACATTTCGGTTTTCGTCGGGGATTGAAGTATCGTTCAATACACTCGTGCAAAATAACCATTATCGCAAGAAATTCGTTTTTCAAGATAAAATGAAGGATTTTGACACTCTCAGGTCAGACCGAGATGCCAGAATCGCTCAGTACACGTAAAAACTTTATTCGCAGCCTAGACTGAAGTTCCGTTCGGTGCAGCTATGCAAAACGGCGAACAACGGAAGAACATCGTGTTTTCGGGCAAAATGAACGATTGTGACACGTTTGAAGTTAGTAGAGATTCCGAGACCGATCGGAACTCGAGACATCTCCATACTCGACGTCAATCGGAATTTCGTTCGATACTACTGTTCGAAACGACGTTTAGCGCTAGAATTCCGTGTTTCTGGGCAGAGTGAACGATTTTGACACGCTCATCATGTGCCGAGATGCCGGAATTGTACCGAACTCGGTACATCTCGCTTTTCGGTGTAGATCGATGTTCCTTTCGATACACACGTGCAAGTCGACGATCATCGCAGAAACTTTGTTATTTTGGACAAAGTAGATGAATCCAACACTTTCACGTTAAGCTGAGATGCTAGAATCGCTCGAAACTCGGGACATCCCGATCCTCGGTGTAGAACGATGTTCCGTTAGATTCAGACATGCAAGACGCCGTTTCACGCAAGAATTTCGTTATTTCGGATAAAATGAACGATGTCAATACGGTCACACTGACGTGAGATGCCGGAATCTTTCGAAACTCGCGACATCACGATTCTCGATGTAGATGGATGTTACGTTCGATACAGTCGTGAAAGACGAAAATTAATTTACGGATCTCGTGTATTTGGAAATAATGACAAAACTGATAACTTTTATGTCGATCTGAGGGAGCAGAATCCCGATTTTCGGCATAGATCGAAGTCTATCGTTCGTTTCAGCTGTGTGAAACGACGTTCAACGTGAGAAATTTGTATTGTCAGGCAAAATAAGAGATTTTGACACGTTCAAAGTTAGCTTTGGTTTTTGATTCTCACAAAACTCAAGACATTTCGATTCTCGTCGAAGAATAATGTTTCTTTCAATACACTCGTGCAGAATGACCATTATCGCGAGAAATTCGTTTTTTAAGATTAAATGAAGGATTTTGACACTCTCAGGTCAGGCCGAGATGCCAGAATCGCTCAGAGCACGCAAAATCTTAATTCACAGCCTAGATTAAAGTTCCGTTCGGTGCAGCCGTGCAAAACGACGATCAACGGAAGAATATCGTGTTTTCAGGCAAAATGAACGATATTGACACGTTTAAAGTGAGGAGAGATGCCGAAACCACTCGGAACTCAAGACATCTCGATACTCGACGTCTATCAAAATTCCGTTCGTTGCAACTGTTCGAAACGACGTTTAGCGCCAGAACTTACTCTTTTTGGGTGGAATAAAGCATTTTGACACGCTCAACATGTGCCGAGTCGCCAGAATCGTACGAAACTCGGCACATCTCGATTTTAAGTGGAGATCGATGGTTTTGCCAATACGGCCGTCCGCGACGACAATTATCGCGAGACCTTTGTTTTATTTCGACAAAATGAATGATTTCTCCACATTTACGTTGAGATGAGATGCTAGAATCGCTCGAAACTCGAGACATCTGGAATTTTGGTTTGAATCGATGTTTCGTTCGATAGCGCTGTGTAAGACGATGTTTATGGCAAAAACTTCAATTATTGGACAAAATAAAGTATTTCGACATTTTTACGTTGAGCTAAGATGCCACAACCCATC
Source organism: Tromatobia lineatoria (assembly GCA_949699805.1). Lineage (NCBI taxonomy): Eukaryota > Metazoa > Arthropoda > Insecta > Hymenoptera > Ichneumonidae > Tromatobia > Tromatobia lineatoria. Next base: position 7,332,196 of record OX453034.1, read on the forward strand.
GAAACTCGGCATATCTCGCCTCTCGTTGTAGATCGATAATTCGTTCGATACAGTTATGCAAAACAATGATCATCGCCAGAATTTCGTGATTTAGGATGAAATGGAAGATTTTGACACTTTTATGTCAGGCCGATACGCCAGAATCGCTCGAAACATAAAGAATCTCGATTCTCGGTGTAGATGGACGTTCCGTTTAATCCAAGTGTGCGACACAAAAGCAAATGTAAGAGTTCCATGTGATCGGAAAAAATGACAAATTCAGACACTTTTATGTCGAACTGAGATGCGAAGTCCGCCTGAAACACGCGGAATCCCTAATTTCAGCAGAGATCGAACTTTTTCGTTCGACTCAGCTGTCTGAAACGACATTCAACGTGAGCATTTCGTATTTTCAGGGAAAATGAAAGATTATGACACGTTTGAAGTTAGCTTAAATGTACGATTCTCCCAAAACTCAAGACATTTCGATTCTCGTCGGAGAATGATGTTTCGTTCAATACACTCGTGGAAAAGGACCATTATCGCAAGAAATTCGTTTTTTAAGATAAAATTAAGGATTTTGACACTCTCAGGTCAAGCCGAGATGCCAGAATCACTCAGAACACGTAAAATCTAGAATCGCAGCGTAGATCGAACTGTCGTTCGAAACAGCTGTGCAAAACGACGAACAACGGAAGAATATCGTGTTTCCGGGCAAAATGAACGATTGTGACACGTTAAAAGTTAGTAGAGATTCTGAAACCGATCGGAACTCGAGACATCTCCATACTCGACGTCAATCGGAATTTCGTTCGATACAATTGTCCGAAACGACGTTTAGCGCCAGAATTCCGTCTTTTTGGGCAAAATAAACCATTTTATCACGCTTAACATGTGCCGAGTCCCAAGAATCATACGAAATTCGGTACATCTCGATTTTAAGTGGAGATTGATGTTTCTTTTAATACGGCCGTCCGGGACCACAATTATCGCGAGAACTTTGTTTTATTTGGACAAAACTCAAGACATTTCGGTTTTCGTCGGGGATTGAAGTATCGTTCAATACACTCGTGCAAAATAACCATTATCGCAAGAAATTCGTTTTTCAAGATAAAATGAAGGATTTTGACACTCTCAGGTCAGACCGAGATGCCAGAATCGCTCAGTACACGTAAAAACTTTATTCGCAGCCTAGACTGAAGTTCCGTTCGGTGCAGCTATGCAAAACGGCGAACAACGGAAGAACATCGTGTTTTCGGGCAAAATGAACGATTGTGACACGTTTGAAGTTAGTAGAGATTCCGAGACCGATCGGAACTCGAGACATCTCCATACTCGACGTCAATCGGAATTTCGTTCGATACTACTGTTCGAAACGACGTTTAGCGCCAGAATTCCGTGTTTCTGGGCAGAGTGAACGATTTTGACACGCTCATCATGTGCCGAGATGCCGGAATTGTACCGAACTCGGTACATCTCGCTTTTCGGTGTAGATCGATGTTCCTTTCGATACACACGTGCAAGTCGACGATCATCGCAGAAACTTTGTTATTTTGGACAAAGTAGATGAATCCAACACTTTCACGTTAAGCTGAGATGCTAGAATCGCTCGAAACTCGGGACATCCCGATCCTCGGTGTAGAACGATGTTCCGTTAGATTCAGACATGCAAGACGCCGTTTCACGCAAGAATTTCGTTATTTCGGATAAAATGAACGATGTCAATACGGTCACACTGACGTGAGATGCCGGAATCTTTCGAAACTCGCGACATCACGATTCTCGATGTAGATGGATGTTACGTTCGATACAGTCGTGAAAGACGAAAATTAATTTACGGATCTCGTGTATTTGGAAATAATGACAAAACTGATAACTTTTATGTCGATCTGAGGGAGCAGAATCCCGATTTTCGGCATAGATCGAAGTCTATCGTTCGTTTCAGCTGTGTGAAACGACGTTCAACGTGAGAAATTTGTATTGTCAGGCAAAATAAGAGATTTTGACACGTTCAAAGTTAGCTTTGGTTTTTGATTCTCACAAAACTCAAGACATTTCGATTCTCGTCGAAGAATAATGTTTCTTTCAATACACTCGTGCAGAATGACCATTATCGCGAGAAATTCGTTTTTTAAGATTAAATGAAGGATTTTGACACTCTCAGGTCAGGCCGAGATGCCAGAATCGCTCAGAGCACGCAAAATCTTAATTCACAGCCTAGATTAAAGTTCCGTTCGGTGCAGCCGTGCAAAACGACGATCAACGGAAGAATATCGTGTTTTCAGGCAAAATGAACGATATTGACACGTTTAAAGTGAGGAGAGATGCCGAAACCACTCGGAACTCAAGACATCTCGATACTCGACGTCTATCAAAATTCCGTTCGTTGCAACTGTTCGAAACGACGTTTAGCGCCAGAACTTACTCTTTTTGGGTGGAATAAAGCATTTTGACACGCTCAACATGTGCCGAGTCGCCAGAATCGTACGAAACTCGGCACATCTCGATTTTAAGTGGAGATCGATGGTTTTGCCAATACGGCCGTCCGCGACGACAATTATCGCGAGACCTTTGTTTTATTTCGACAAAATGAATGATTTCTCCACATTTACGTTGAGATGAGATGCTAGAATCGCTCGAAACTCGAGACATCTGGAATTTTGGTTTGAATCGATGTTTCGTTCGATAGCGCTGTGTAAGACGATGTTTATGGCAAAAACTTCAATTATTGGACAAAATAAAGTATTTCGACATTTTTACGTTGAGCTAAGATGCCACAACCCATCGAAACTCGGCATATCTCGCCTCTCGTGATTTAGAATTTCGTGATTTAGGATGAAATGGAAGATTTTGACACTTTTATGTCAGGCCGATACGCCAGAATCGCTCGAAACATAAAGAATCTCGATTCTCGGTGTAGATGGACGTTCCGTTTAATCCAAGTGTGCGACACAAAAGCAAATGTAAGAGTTCCATGTGATCGGAAAAAATGACAAATTCAGACACTTTTATGTCGAACTGAGATGCGAAGTCCGCCTGAAACACGCGGAATCCCTAATTTCAGCAGAGATCGAACTTTTTCGTTCGACTCAGCTGTCTGAAACGACATTCAACGTGAGCATTTCGTTTTTTCAGGCAAAATGAACGATTGTGACACTTTAAAGTTAGTAGAGATTCCGAAACCGATCGGAGCTCGGGACATCTTCATACTCGACGTCAATCGGAATTTCGTTCGATACAACTGTCCGAAACGACGTTTAGCGCCAGAATTCCAGGTGTAGATCGATGTTCCTTCCGATACACACGTGCAAATCGACGATTATCGCAGAAACTTCGATATTTTGGACAAAGTGAATGAATCCAACACTTTCACGTTAAGCTGAGATGCTAGAATCGCTCGAAACTCGGGACATCCGGATTTTCGTTGTAGATGGATGTTTTGCTTGCCTTAACTATGCAAGACGACGTTTAACGAAAGAATTCTGTGATTCCGGTGTAAATAAACAATTCTGATGCGTAAACGTTAAGCTGAGGTGCCAGAATTGCTCGGAACGCGAGACGTCTCAATTTGCTTTGAAGATCGATGTTTTATTTGATACGGCCGTCCAGGACGACAGTTATCACAAGAACTTTGTTTTTTTTTTGACAGAATATATGATTTCACTATTCGAACGTTATGCTGAGATGCCAGAACCGCTTGAAACTCAGGACATCTTGATCCTCGGTGTAGATCGATGTTCCGTTAGATTCAGACATGCAAGACGACGTTTCACGCAAGAATTTCGTTATTTCGGATAAAATGAACGATGTCAATACGGTCACACTGACGTGAGATGCCGGAATCTTTCGAAACTCGCGACATCACGATTCTCGATGTAGATGGATGTTACGTTCGATACAGTCGTGAAAGACGAAAATTAATTCAAGGATCTCGTGTAATCGGAAATAATGACAAAACTGATAACTTTTATGTCGATCTGAGGGAGCAGAATCTTGATTTTCGGCATAGATCGAAGTCTATCGTTCGTTCCAGCTGTCTGAAACGACGTTCACCGTGAGAATTTTGTATTGTCAAGCAAAATAAGAGATTTTGGCAGGTTTAAAGTTGGCTTAGGTTTTCAATTCTCACAAAACTCAAGACATTTCGATTCTCGTCGGAGAATGATGTTTCTTTTAATACACTCGTGCAAAATGACCATTATCGCGAGAAATTCGTTTTTTAAGATTAAATGAAGGATTTTGACACTCTCAGGTCAGGCCGAGATGCCAGAATCGCTCAGAGCACGCAAAATCTTAATTCACAGCCTAGATTGAAGTTCCGTTCGGTGCAGCCGTGCAAAACGACGATCGACGGAAGAATATCGTGTTTTCGGGCAAAATAAACGATATTGACACGTTTAAAGTGAGTAGAGATGCCGAAACCACTCGGAACTCAAGACATCTCGATACTCGACGTCTATCAAAATTCCATTCGTTGCAACTGTTCGAAACGACGTTTAGCGCCAGAAGTTACTCTTTTTGGGTGGAATAAACCATTTTGACACGCTCAACATGTGCCGAGTCGCCAGAATCGTACGAAACTCGGTACATCTCGATTTTAGGTGGAGATCGATGTTTTTTCCAATACGGCCGTCCGCGACGACAATTATCGCGAGAACTTTGTTTTATTTTGACAAAATGAATAATTTCTCCACATTTACGTTGAGATGAGATGCTAGAACCGCTCGAAACTCGAGACATCTGGAATTTCGGTTTGAATCGATGTTTCGTTCGATAGCGCTGTGTAAGACGACGTTTATGACAAAAACTTCAATTATTGGACAAAATAAAGTATTTCGACATTTTTACGTTGAGCTAAGATGCCACAACCCATCGAAACTCGGCATATCTCGCCTCTCGTTGTAGATCGATAATTCGTTCGATACAGTTATGCAAAACAATGATCATCGCCAGAATTTCGTGATTTAGGATGAAATGGAAGATTTTGACACTTTTATGTCAGGCCGATACGCCAGAATCGCTCGAAACATAAAGAATCTCGATTCTCGGTGTAGATGGACGTTCCGTTCAATCCAAGTGTGCGACACAAAAGCAAATGTAAGAATTCCATGTGATCGGAAAAAATGACAAATTCAGACACTTTTATGTCGAACTGAGATGCGAAGTCCGCCTGAAACACGCGGAATCCCTAATTTCAGCAGAGATCGAACTTTTTCGTTCGACTCAGCTGTCTGAAACGACATTCAACGTGAGCATTTCGTATTTTCAGGGAAAATGAAAGATTATGACACGTTTGAAGTTAGCTTAAATGTACGATTCTCCCAAAACTCAAGACATTTCGATTCTCGTCGGAGAATGATGTTTCGTTCAATACACTCGTGGAAAAGGACCATTATCGCAAGAAATTCGTTTTTTAAGATAAAATTAAGGATTTTGACACTCTCAGGTCAAGCCGAGATGCCAGAATCACTCAGAACACGTAAAATCTAGAATCGCAGCGTAGATCGAACTGTCGTTCGAAACAGCTGTGCAAAACGACGAACAACGGAAGAATATCGTGTTTCCGGGCAAAATGAACGATTGTGACACGTTAAAAGTTAGTAGAGATTCTGAAACCGATCGGAACTCGAGACATCTCCATACTCGACGTCAATCGGAATTTCGTTCGATACAATTGTCCGAAACGACGTTTAGCGCCAGAATTCCGTCTTTTTGGGCAAAATAAACCATTTTATCACGCTTAACATGTGCCGAGTCCCAAGAATCATACGAAATTCGGTACATCTCGATTTTAAGTGGAGATTGATGTTTCTTTTAATACGGCCGTCCGGGACCACAATTATCGCGAGAACTTTGTTTTATTTGGACAAAACTCAAGACATTTCGGTTTTCGTCGGGGATTGAAGTATCGTTCAATACACTCGTGCAAAATAACCATTATCGCAAGAAATTCGTTTTTCAAGATAAAATGAAGGATTTTGACACTCTCAGGTCAGACCGAGATGCCAGAATCGCTCAGTACACGTAAAAACTTTATTCGCAGCCTAGACTGAAGTTCCGTTCGGTGCAGCTATGCAAAACGGCGAACAACGGAAGAACATCGTGTTTTCGGGCAAAATGAACGATTGTGACACGTTTGAAGTTAGTAGAGATTCCGAGACCGATCGGAACTCGAGACATCTCCATACTCGACGTCAATCGGAATTTCGTTCGATACTACTGTTCGAAACGACGTTTAGCGCCAGAATTCCGTGTTTCTGGGCAGAGTGAACGATTTTGACACGCTCATCATGTGCCGAGATGCCGGAATTGTACCGAACTCGGTACATCTCGCTTTTCGGTGTAGATCGATGTTCCTTTCGATACACACGTGCAAGTCGACGATCATCGCAGAAACTTTGTTATTTTGGACAAAGTAGATGAATCCAACACTTTCACGTTAAGCTGAGATGCTAGAATCGCTCGAAACTCGGGACATCCCGATCCTCGGTGTAGAACGATGTTCCGTTAGATTCAGACATGCAAGACGCCGTTTCACGCAAGAATTTCGTTATTTCGGATAAAATGAACGATGTCAATACGGTCACACTGACGTGAGATGCCGGAATCTTTCGAAACTCGCGACATCACGATTCTCGATGTAGATGGATGTTACGTTCGATACAGTCGTGAAAGACGAAAATTAATTTACGGATCTCGTGTATTTGGAAATAATGACAAAACTGATAACTTTTATGTCGATCTGAGGGAGCAGAATCCCGATTTTCGGCATAGATCGAAGTCTATCGTTCGTTTCAGCTGTGTGAAACGACGTTCAACGTGAGAAATTTGTATTGTCAGGCAAAATAAGAGATTTTGACACGTTCAAAGTTAGCTTTGGTTTTTGATTCTCACAAAACTCAAGACATTTCGATTCTCGTCGAAGAATAATGTTTCTTTCAATACACTCGTGCAGAATGACCATTATCGCGAGAAATTCGTTTTTTAAGATTAAATGAAGGATTTTGACACTCTCAGGTCAGGCCGAGATGCCAGAATCGCTCAGAGCACGCAAAATCTTAATTGACAGCCTAGATTAAAGTTCCGTTCGGTGCAGCCGTGCAAAACGACGATCAACGGAAGAATATCGTGTTTTCAGGCAAAATGAACGATATTGACACGTTTAAAGTGAGGAGAGATGCCGAAACCACTCGGAACTCAAGACATCTCGATACTCGACGTCTATCAAAATTCCGTTCGTTGCAACTGTTCGAAACGACGTTTAGCGCCAGAACTTACTCTTTTTGGGTGGAATAAAGCATTTTGACACGCTCAACATGTGCCGAGTCGCCAGAATCGTACGAAACTCGGCACATCTCGATTTTAAGTGGAGATCGATGGTTTTGCCAATACGGCCGTCCGCGACGACAATTATCGCGAGACCTTTGTTTTATTTCGACAAAATGAATGATTTCTCCACATTTACGTTGAGATGAGATGCTAGAATCGCTCGAAACTCGAGACATCTGGAATTTTGGTTTGAATCGATGTTTCGTTCGATAGCGCTGTGTAAGACGATGTTTATGGCAAAAACTTCAATTATTGGACAAAATAAAGTATTTCGACATTTTTACGTTGAGCTAAGATGCCACAACCCATCGAAACTCGGCATATCTCGCCTCTCGTTGTAGATCGATAATTCGTTCGATACAGTTATGCAAAACAATGATCATCGCCAGAATTTCGTGATTTAGGATGAAATGGAATATTTTGACACTTTTATGTCAGGCCGATACGCCAGAATCGCTCGAAACATAAAGAATCTCGATTCTCGGTGTAGATGGACGTTCCGTTTAATCCAAGTGTGCGACACAAAAGCAAATGTAAGAGTTCCATGTGATCGGAAAAAATGACAAATTCAGACACTTTTATGTCGAACTGAGATGCGAAGTCCGCCTGAAACACGCGGAATCCCTAATTTCAGCAGAGATCGAACTTTTTCGTTCGACTCAGCTGTCTGAAACGACATTCAACGTGAGCATTTCGTTTTTTCAGGCAAAATGAACGATTGTGACACTTTAAAGTTAGTAGAGATTCCGAAACCGATCGGAACTCGGGACATCTTCATACTCGACGTCAATCGGAATTTCGTTCGATACAACTGTCCGAAACGACGTTTAGCGCCAGAATTCCAGGTGTAGATCGATGTTCCTTCCGATACACACGTGCAAATCGACGATTATCGCAGAAACTTCGATATTTTGGACAAAGTGAATGAATCCAACACTTTCACGTTAAGCTGAGATGCTAGAATCGCTCGAAACTCGGGACATCCGGATTTTCGTTGTAGATGGATGTTTTGCTTGCCTTAACTATGCAAGACGACGTTTAACGAAAGAATTCTGTGATTCCGGTGTAAATAAACAATTCTGATGCGTAAACGTTAAGCTGAGGTGCCAGAATTGCTCGGAACGCGAGACGTCTCAATTTGCTTTGAAGATCGATGTTTTATTTGATACGGCCGTCCAGGACGACAGTTATCACAAGAACTTTGTTTTTTTTTTGACAGAATATATGATTTCACTATTCGAACGTTATGCTGAGATGCCAGAACCGCTTGAAACTCAGGACATCTTGATCCTCGGTGTAGATCGATGTTCCGTTAGATTCAGACATGCAAGACGACGTTTCACGCAAGAATTTCGTTATTTCGGATAAAATGAACGATGTCAATACGGTCACACTGACGTGAGATGCCGGAATCTTTCGAAACTCGCGACATCACGATTCTCGATGTAGATGGATGTTACGTTCGATACAGTCGTGAAAGACGAAAATTAATTCAAGGATCTCGTGTAATCGGAAATAATGACAAAACTGATAACTTTTATGTCGATCTGAGGGAGCAGAATCTTGATTTTCGGCATAGATCGAAGTCTATCGTTCGTTCCAGCTGTCTGAAACGACGTTCACCGTGAGAATTTTGTATTGTCAAGCAAAATAAGAGATTTTGGCAGGTTTAAAGTTGGCTTAGGTTTTCAATTCTCACAAAACTCAAGACATTTCGATTCTCGTCGGAGAATGATGTTTCTTTTAATACACTCGTGCAAAATGACCATTATCGCGAGAAATTCGTTTTTTAAGATTAAATGAAGGATTTTGACACTCTCAGGTCAGGCCGAGATGCCAGAATCGCTCAGAGCACGCAAAATCTTAATTCACAGCCTAGATTGAAGTTCCGTTCGGTGCAGCCGTGCAAAACGACGATCGACGGAAGAATATCGTGTTTTCGGGCAAAATAAACGATATTGACACGTTTAAAGTGAGTAGAGATGCCGAAACCACTCGGAACTCAAGACATCTCGATACTCGACGTCTATCAAAATTCCATTCGTTGCAACTGTTCGAAACGACGTTTAGCGCCAGAAGTTACTCTTTTTGGGTGGAATAAACCATTTTGACACGCTCAACATGTGCCGAGTCGCCAGAATCGTACGAAACTCGGTACATCTCGATTTTAGGTGGAGATCGATGTTTTTTCCAATACGGCCGTCCGCGACGACAATTATCGCGAGAACTTTGTTTTATTTTGACAAAATGAATAATTTCTCCACATTTACGTTGAGATGAGATGCTAGAACCGCTCGAAACTCGAGACATCTGGAATTTCGGTTTGAATCGATGTTTCGTTCGATAGCGCTGTGTAAGACGACGTTTATGACAAAAACTTCAATTATTGGACAAAATAAAGTATTTCGACATTTTTACGTTGAGCTAAGATGCCACAACCCATCGAAACTCGGCATATCTCGCCTCTCGTTGTAGATCGATAATTCGTTCGATACAGTTATGCAAAACAATGATCATCGCCAGAATTTCGTGATTTAGGATGAAATGGAAGATTTTGACACTTTTATGTCAGGCCGATACGCCAGAATCGCTCGAAACATAAAGAATCTCGATTCTCGGTGTAGATGGACGTTCCGTTCAATCCAAGTGTGCGACACAAAAGCAAATGTAAGAGTTCCATGTGATCGGAAAAAATGACAAATTCAGACACTTTTATGTCGAACTGAGATGCGAAGTCCGCCTGAAACACGCGGAATCCCTAATTTCAGCAGAGATCGAACTTTTTCGTTCGACTCAGCTGTCTGAAACGACATTCAACGTGAGCATTTCGTATTTTCAGGGAAAATGAAAGATTATGACACGTTTGAAGTTAGCTTAAATGTACGATTCTCCCAAAACTCAAGACATTTCGATTCTCGTCGGAGAATGATGTTTCGTTCAATACACTCGTGGAAAAGGACCATTATCGCAAGAAATTCGTTTTTTAAGATAAAATTAAGGATTTTGACACTCTCAGGTCAAGCCGAGATGCCAGAATCACTCAGAACACGTAAAATCTAGAATCGCAGCGTAGATCGAACTGTCGTTCGAAACAGCTGTGCAAAACGACGAACAACGGAAGAATATCGTGTTTCCGGGCAAAATGAACGATTGTGACACGTTAAAAGTTAGTAGAGATTCTGAAACCGATCGGAACTCGAGACATCTCCATACTCGACGTCAATCGGAATTTCGTTCGATACAATTGTCCGAAACGACGTTTAGCGCCAGAATTCCGTCTTTTTGGGCAAAATAAACCATTTTATCACGCTCAACATGTGCCGAGTCCCAAGAATCATACGAAATTCGGTACATCTCGATTTTAAGTGGAGATTGATGTTTCTTTTAATACGGCCGTCCGGGACCACAATTATCGCGAGAACTTTGTTTTATTTGGACAAAACTCAAGACATTTCGGTTTTCGTCGGGGATTGAAGTATCGTTCAATACACTCGTGCAAAATAACCATTATCGCAAGAAATTCGTTTTTCAAGATAAAATGAAGGATTTTGACACTCTCAGGTCAGACCGAGATGCCAGAATCGCTCAGTACACGTAAAAACTTTATTCGCAGCCTAGACTGAAGTTCCGTTCGGTGCAGCTATGCAAAACGGCGAACAACGGAAGAACATCGTGTTTTCGGGCAAAATGAACGATTGTGACACGTTTGAAGTTAGTAGAGATTCCGAGACCGATCGGAACTCGAGACATCTCCATACTCGACGTCAATCGGAATTTCGTTCGATACTACTGTTCGAAACGACGTTTAGCGCCAGAATTCCGTGTTTCTGGGCAGAGTGAACGATTTTGACACGCTCATCATGTGCCGAGATGCCGGAATTGTACCGAACTCGGTACATCTCGCTTTTCGGTGTAGATCGATGTTCCTTTCGATACACACGTGCAAGTCGACGATCATCGCAGAAACTTTGTTATTTTGGACAAAGTAGATGAATCCAACACTTTCACGTTAAGCTGAGATGCTAGAATCGCTCGAAACTCGGGACATCCCGATCCTCGGTGTAGAACGATGTTCCGTTAGATTCAGACATGCAAGACGCCGTTTCACGCAAGAATTTCGTTATTTCGGATAAAATGAACGATGTCAATACGGTCACACTGACGTGAGATGCCGGAATCTTTCGAAACTCGCGACATCACGATTCTCGATGTAGATGGATGTTACGTTCGATACAGTCGTGAAAGACGAAAATAAATTTACGGATCTCGTGTATTTGGAAATAATGACAAAACTGATAACTTTTATGTCGATCTGAGGGAGCAGAATCCCGATTTTCGGCATAGATCGAAGTCTATCGTTCGTTTCAGCTGTGTGAAACGACGTTCAACGTGAGAAATTTGTATTGTCAGGCAAAATAAGAGATTTTGACACGTTCAAAGTTAGCTTTGGTTTTTGATTCTCACAAAACTCAAGACATTTCGATTCTCGTCGAAGAATAATGTTTCTTTCAATACACTCGTGCAGAATGACCATTATCGCGAGAAATTCGTTTTTTAAGATTAAATGAAGGATTTTGACACTCTCAGGTCAGGCCGAGATGCCAGAATCGCTCAGAGCACGCAAAATCTTAATTCACAGCCTAGATTAAAGTTCCGTTCGGTGCAGCCGTGCAAAACGACGATCAACGGAAGAATATCGTGTTTTCAGGCAAAATGAACGATATTGACACGTTTAAAGTGAGGAGAGATGCCGAAACCACTCGGAACTCAAGACATCTCGATACTCGACGTCTATCAAAATTCCGTTCGTTGCAACTGTTCGAAACGACGTTTAGCGCCAGAACTTACTCTTTTTGGGTGGAATAAAGCATTTTGACACGCTCAACATGTGCCGAGTCGCCAGAATCGTACGAAACTCGGCACATCTCGATTTTAAGTGGAGATCGATGGTTTTGCCAATACGGCCGTCCGCGACGACAATTATCGCGAGACCTTTGTTTTATTTCGACAAAATGAATGATTTCTCCACATTTACGTTGAGATGAGATGCTAGAATCGCTCGAAACTCGAGACATCTGGAATTTTGGTTTGAATCGATGTTTCGTTCGATAGCGCTGTGTAAGACGATGTTTATGGCAAAAACTTCAATTATTGGACAAAATAAAGTATTTCGACATTTTTACGTTGAGCTAAGATGCCACAACCCATCGAAACTCGGCATATCTCGCCTCTCGTTGTAGATCGATAATTCGTTCGATACAGTTATGCAAAACAATGATCATCGCCAGAATTTCGTGATTTAGGATGAAATGGAATATTTTGACACTTTTATGTCAGGCCGATACGCCAGAATCGCTCGAAACATAAAGAATCTCGATTCTCGGTGTAGATGGACGTTCCGTTTAATCCAAGTGTGCGACACAAAAGCAAATGTAAGAGTTCCATGTGATCGGAAAAAATGACAAATTCAGACACTTTTATGTCGAACTGAGATGCGAAGTCCGCCTGAAACACGCGGAATCCCTAATTTCAGCAGAGATCGAACTTTTTCGTTCGACTCAGCTGTCTGAAACGACATTCAACGTGAGCATTTCGTTTTTTCAGGCAAAATGAACGATTGTGACACTTTAAAGTTAGTAGAGATTCCGAAACCGATCGGAACTCGGGACATCTTCATACTCGACGTCAATCGGAATTTCGTTCGATACAACTGTCCGAAACGACGTTTAGCGCCAGAATTCCAGGTGTAGATCGATGTTCCTTCCGATACACACGTGCAAATCGACGATTATCGCAGAAACTTCGATATTTTGGACAAAGTGAATGAATCCAACACTTTCACGTTAAGCTGAGATGCTAGAATCGCTCGAAACTCGGGACATCCGGATTTTCGTTGTAGATGGATGTTTTGCTTGCCTTAACTATGCAAGACGACGTTTAACGAAAGAATTCTGTGATTCCGGTGTAAATAAACAATTCTGATGCGTAAACGTTAAGCTGAGGTGCCAGAATTGCTCGGAACGCGAGACGTCTCAATTTGCTTTGAAGATCGATGTCTTATTTGATACGGCCGTCCAGGACGACAGTTATCACAAGAACTTTGTTTTTTTTTTGACAGAATATATGATTTCACTATTCGAACGTTATGCTGAGATGCCAGAACCGCTTGAAACTCAGGACATCTTGATCCTCGGTGTAGATCGATGTTCCGTTAGATTCAGACATGCAAGACGACGTTCCACGCAAGAATTTCGTTATTTCGGATAAAATGAACGATGTCAATACGGTCACACTGACGTGAGATGCCGGAATCTTTCGAAACTCGCGACATCACGATTCTCGATGTAGATGGATGTTACGTTCGATACAGTCGTGAAAGACGAAAATTAATTCAAGGATCTCGTGTAATCGGAAATAATGACAAAACTGATAACTTTTATGTCGATCTGAGGGAGCAGAATCTTGATTTTCGGCATAGATCGAAGTCTATCGTTCGTTCCAGCTGTCTGAAACGACGTTCACCGTGAGAATTTTGTATTGTCAAGCAAAATAAGAGATTTTGGCAGGTTTAAAGTTGGCTTAGGTTTTCAATTCTCACAAAACTCAAGACATTTCGATTCTCGTCGGAGAATGATGTTTCTTTTAATACACTCGTGCAAAATGACCATTATCGCGAGAAATTCGTTTTTTAAGATTAAATGAAGGATTTTGACACTCTCAGGTCAGGCCGAGATGCCAGAATCGCTCAGAGCACGCAAAATCTTAATTCACAGCCTAGATTGAAGTTCCGTTCGGTGCAGCCGTGCAAAACGACGATCGACGGAAGAATATCGTGTTTTCGGGCAAAATAAACGATATTGACACGTTTAAAGTGAGTAGAGATGCCGAAACCACTCGGAACTCAAGACATCTCGATACTCGACGTCTATCAAAATTCCATTCGTTGCAACTGTTCGAAACGACGTTTAGCGCCAGAAGTTACTCTTTTTGGGTGGAATAAACCATTTTGACACGCTCAACATGTGCCGAGTCGCCAGAATCGTACGAAACTCGGTACATCTCGATTTTAGGTGGAGATCGATGTTTTTTCCAATACGGCCGTCCGCGACGACAATTATCGCGAGAACTTTGTTTTATTTCGACAAAATGAATAATTTCTCCACATTTACGTTGAGATGAGATGCTAGAACCGCTCGAAACTCGAGACATCTGGAATTTCGGTTTGAATCGATGTTTCGTTCGATAGCGCTGTGTAAGACGACGTTTATGACAAAAACTTCAATTATTGGACAAAATAAAGTATTTCGACATTTTTACGTTGAGCTAAGATGCCACAACCCATCGAAACTCGGCATATCTCGCCTCTCGTTGTAGATCGATAATTCGTTCGATACAGTTATGCAAAACAATGATCATCGCCAGAATTTCGTGATTTAGGATGAAATGGAAGATTTTGACACTTTTATGTCAGGCCGATACGCCAGAATCGCTCGAAACATAAAGAATCTCGATTCTCGGTGTAGATGGACGTTCCGTTCAATCCAAGTGTGCGACACAAAAGCAAATGTAAGAGTTCCATGTGATCGGAAAAAATGACAAATTCAGACACTTTTATGTCGAACTGAGATGCGAAGTCCGCCTGAAACACGCGGAATCCCTAATTTCAGCAGAGATCGAACTTTTTCGTTCGACTCAGCTGTCTGAAACGACATTCAACGTGAGCATTTCGTATTTTCAGGGAAAATGAAAGATTATGACACGTTTGAAGTTAGCTTAAATGTACGATTCTCCCAAAACTCAAGACATTTCGATTCTCGTCGGAGAATGATGTTTCGTTCAATACACTCGTGGAAAAGGACCATTATCGCAAGAAATTCGTTTTTTAAGATAAAATTAAGGATTTTGACACTCTCAGGTCAAGCCGAGATGCCAGAATCACTCAGAACACGTAAAATCTAGAATCGCAGCGTAGATCGAACTGTCGTTCGAAACAGCTGTGCAAAACGACGAACAACGGAAGAATATCGTGTTTTCGGGCAAAATGAACGATTGTGACACGTTAAAAGTTAGTAGAGAATCTGAAACCGATCGGAACTCGAGACATCTCCATACTCGACGTCAATCGGAATTTCGTTCGATACAATTGTCCGAAACGACGTTTAGCGCCAGAATTCCGTCTTTTTGGGCAAAATAAACCATTTTATCACGCTCAACATGTGCCGAGTCCCAAGAATCATACGAAATTCGGTACATCTCGATTTTAAGTGGAGATTGATGTTTCTTTTAATACGGCCGTCCGGGACCACAATTATCGCGAGAACTTTGTTTTATTTGGACAAAACTCAAGACATTTCGGTTTTCGTCGGGGATTGAAGTATCGTTCAATACACTCGTGCAAAATAACCATTATCGCAAGAAATTCGTTTTTCAAGATAAAATGAAGGATTTTGACACTCTCAGGTCAGACCGAGATGCCAGAATCGCTCAGTACACGTAAAAACTTTATTCGCAGCCTAGACTGAAGTTCCGTTCGGTGCAGCTATGCAAAACGGCGAACAATGGAAGAACATCGTGTTTTCGGGCAAAATGAACGATTGTGACACGTTTGAAGTTAGTAGAGATTCCGAGACCGATCGGAACTCGAGACATCTCCATACTCGACGTCAATCGGAATTTCGTTCGATACTACTGTTCGAAACGACGTTTAGCGCCAGAATTCCGTGTTTCTGGGCAAAGTGAACGATTTTGACACGCTCATCATGTGCCGAGATGCCGGAATTGTACCGAACTCGGTACATCTCGCTTTTCGGTGTAGATCGATGTTCCTTTCGATACACACGTGCAAGTCGACGATCATCGCAGAAACTTTGTTATTTTGGACAAAGTAGATGAATCCAACACTTTCACGTTAAGCTGAGATGCTAGAATCGCTCGAAACTCGGGACATCCCGATCCTCGGTGTAGAACGATGTTCCGTTAGATTCAGACATGCAAGACGCCGTTTCACGCAAGAATTTCGTTATTTCGGATAAAATGAACGATGTCAATACGGTCACACTGACGTGAGATGCCGGAATCTTTCGAAACTCGCGACATCACGATTCTCGATGTAGATGGATGTTACGTTTGATACAGTCGTGAAAGACGAAAATTAATTTACGGATCTCGTGTATTTGGAAATAATGACAAAGCTGATAACTTTTATGTCGATCTGAGGGAGCAGAATCCCGATTTTCGGCATAGATCGAAGTCTATCGTTCGTTTCAGCTGTGTGAAACGACGTTCAACGTGAGAAATTTGTATTGTCAGGCAAAATAAGAGATTTTGACACGTTCAAAGTTAGCTTTGGTTTTTGATTCTCACAAAACTCAAGACATTTCGATTCTCGTCGAAGAATAATGTTTCTTTTAATACACTCGTGCAGAATGACCATTATCGCGAGAAATTCGTTTTTTAAGATTAAATGAAGGATTTTGACACTCTCAGGTCAGGCCGAGATGCCAGAATCGCTCAGAGCACGCAAAATCTTAATTCACAGCCTAGATTAAAGTTCCGTTCGGTGCAGCCGTGCAAAACGACGATCAACGGAAGAATATCGTGTTTTCAGGCAAAATGAACGATATTGACACGTTTAAAGTGAGGAGAGATGCCGAAACCACTCGGAACTCAAGACATCTCGATACTCGACGTCTATCAAAATTCCGTTCGTTGCAACTGTTCGAAACGACGTTTAGCGCCAGAACTTACTCTTTTTGGGTGGAATAAACCATTTTGACACGCTTAACATGTGCCGAGTCGCCAGAATCGTACGAAACTCGGCACATCTCGATTTTAAGTGGAGATCGATGGTTTTTCCAATACGGCCGTCCGCGACGACAATTATCGCGAGACCTTTGTTTTATTTCGACAAAATGAATGATTTCTCCACATTTACGTTGAGATGAGATGCTAGAATCGCTCGAAACTCGAGACATCTGGAATTTTGGTTTGAATCGATGTTTCGTTCGATAGCGCTGTGTAAGACGATGTTTATGGCAAAAACTTCAATTATTGGACAAAATAAAGTATTTCGACATTTTTACGTTGAGCTAAGATGCCACAACCCATCGAAACTCGGCATATCTCGCCTCTCGTTGTAGATCGATAATTCGTTCGATACAGTTATGCAAAACAATGATCATCGCCAGAATTTTGTGATTTAGGATGAAATGGAAGATTTTGACACTTTTATGTCAGGCCGATACGCCAGAATCGCTCGAAACATAAAGAATCTCGATTCTCGGTGTAGATGGATGTTTCGTTTAATCCAAGTGTGCGACACAAAAGCAAATGTAAGAGTTCCATGTGATCGGAAAAAATGACAAATTCAGACACTTTTATGTCGAACTGAGTTGCGAAGTCCGCCTGAAACACGCGGAATCCCTAATTTCAGCAGAGATCGAACTTTTTCGTTCGACTCAGCTGTCTGAAACGACATTCAACGTGAGCATTTCGTATTTTCAGGGAAAATGAAAGATTATGACACGTTTGAAGTGAGCTTAAATGTACGATTCTCCCAAAACTCAAGACATTTCGATTCTCGTCGGAGAATGATGTTTCGTTCAATACACTCGTGGAAAAGGACCATTATCGCAAGAAATTCGTTTTTTAAGATAAAATTAAGGATTTTGACACTCTCAGGTCAAGCCGAGATGCCAGAATCACTCAGAACACGTAAAATCTAGAATCGCAGCGTAGATCGAACTGTCGTTCGAAACAGCTGTGCAAAACGACGAACAACGGAAGAATATCGTGTTTTCGGGCAAAATGAACGATTGTGACACGTTAAAAGTTAGTAGAGATTCTGAAACCGATCGGAACTCGAGACATCTCCATACTCGACGTCAATCGGAATTTCGTTCGATACAATTGTCCGAAACGACGTTTAGCGCCAGAATTCCGTCTTTTTGGGCAAAATAAACCATTTTATCACGCTCAACATGTGCCGAGTCGCAAGAATCATACGAAATTCGGTACATCTCGATTTTAAGTGGAGATTGATGTTTCTTTCAATACGGCC
Organism: Tromatobia lineatoria; assembly: GCA_949699805.1. Classification (NCBI taxonomy): domain Eukaryota; kingdom Metazoa; phylum Arthropoda; class Insecta; order Hymenoptera; family Ichneumonidae; genus Tromatobia; species Tromatobia lineatoria. Next base: position 7,350,563 of record OX453034.1, read on the forward strand.
GTCCGGGACGACAATTATCGCGAGAACTTTGTTTTATTTGGACAAAACTCAAGACATTTCGGTTTTCGTCGAGGATTGAAGTATCGTTCAATACACTCGTGCAAAATAACCATTATCGCAAGAAATTCGTTTTTCAAGATAAAATGAAGGATTTTGACACTCTCAGGTCAGACCGAGATGCCAGAATCGCTCAGTACACGTAAAAACTTTATTCGCAGCCTAGACTGAAGTTCCGTTCGGTGCAGCTATGCAAAACGGCGAACAACGGAAGAACATCGTGTTTTCGGGCAAAATGAACGATTGTGACACGTTTGAAGTTAGTAGAGATTCCGAGACCGATCGGAACTCGAGACATCTCCATACTCGACGTCAATCGGAATTTCGTTCGATACTACTGTTCGAAACGACGTTTAGCGCCAGAATTCCGTGTTTCTGGGCAGAGTGAACGATTTTGACACGCTCATCATGTGCCGAGATGCCGGAATTGTACCGAACTCGGTACATCTCGCTTTTCGGTGTAGATCGATGTTCCTTTCGATACACACGTGCAAGTCGACGATCATCGCAGAAACTTTGTTATTTTGGACAAAGTAAATGAATCCAACACTTTCACGTTAAGCTGAGATGCTAGAATCGCTCGAAACTCGGGACATCCCGATCCTCGGTGTAGAACGATGTTCCGTTAGATTCAGACATGCAAGACGCCGTTTCACGCAAGAATTTCGTTATTTCGGATAAAATGAACGATGTCAATACGGTCACACTGACGTGAGATGCCGGAATCTTTCGAAACTCGCGACATCACGATTCTCGATGTAGAAGGATGTTACGTTCGATACAGTCGTGAAAGACGAAAATTAATTTACGGATCTCGTGTATTTGGAAATAATGACAAAACTGATAACTTTTATGTCGATCTGAGGGAGCAGAATCCCGATTTTCGGCATAGATCGAAGTCTATCGTTCGTTTCAGCTGTGTGAAATGACGTTCAACGTGAGAAATTTGTATTGTCAGGCAAAATAAGAGATTTTGACACGTTCAAAGTTAGCTTTGGTTTTTGATTCTCACAAAACTCAAGACATTTCGATTCTCGTCGAAGAATAATGTATCTTTCAATACACTCGTGCAGAATGACCATTATCGCGAGAAATTCGTTTTTTAAGATTAAATTAAGGATTTTGACACTCTCAGGTCAGGCCGAGATGCCAGAATCGCTCAGAGCACGCAAAATCTTAATTCACAGCCTAGATTAAAGTTCCGTTCGGTGCAGCCGTGCAAAACGACGATCAACGGAAGAATATCGTGTTTTCAGGCAAAATGAACGATATTGACACGTTTAAAGTGAGGAGAGATGCCGAAACCACTCGGAACTCAAGACATCTCGATACTCGACGTCTATCAAAATTCCGTTCGTTGCAACTGTTCGAAACGACGTTTAGCGCCAGAACTTACTCTTTTTGGGTGGAATAAAGCATTTTGACACGCTCAACATGTGCCGAGTCGCCAGAATCGTACGAAACTCGGCTCATCTCGATTTTAAGTGGAGATCGATGGTTTTGCCAATACGGCCGTCCGCGACGACAATTATCGCGAGACCTTTGTTTTATTTCGACAAAATGAATGATTTCTCCACATTTACGTTGAGATGAGATGCTAGAATCGCTCGAAACTCGAGACATCTGGAATTTTGGTTTGAATCGATGTTTCGTTCGATAGCGCTGTGTAAGACGATGTTTATGGCAAAAACTTCAATTATTGGACAAAATAAAGTATTTCGACATTTTTACGTTGAGCTAAGATGCCACAACCCATCGAAACTCGGCATATCTCGCCTCTCGTTGTAGATCGATAATTCGTTCGATACAGTTATGCAAAACAATGATCATCGCCAGAATTTCGTGATTTAGGATGAAATGGAAGATTTTGACACTTTTATGTCAGGCCGATACGCCAGAATCGCTCGAAACATAAAGAATCTCGATTCTCGGTGTAGATGGACGTTCCGTTCAATCCAAGTGTGCGACACAAAAGCAAATGTAAGAGTTCCATGTGATCGGAAAAAATGACAAATTCAGACACTTTTATGTCGAACTGAGATGCGAAGTCCGCCTGAAACACGCGGAATCCCTAATTTCAGCAGAGATCGAACTTTTTCGTTCGACTCAGCTGTCTGAAACGACATTCAACGTGAGCATTTCGTTTTTTCAGGCAAAATGAACGATTGTGACACTTTAAAGTTAGTAGAGATTCCGAAACCGATCGGAACTCGGGACATCTTCATACTCGACGTCAATCGGAATTTCGTTCGATACAACTGTCCGAAACGACGTTTAGCGCCAGAATTCCAGGTGTAGATCGATGTTCCTTCCGATACACACGTGCAAATCGACGATTATCGCAGAAACTTCGATATTTTGGACAAAGTGAATGAATCCAACACTTTCACGTTAAGCTGAGATGCTAGAATCGCTCGAAACTCGGGACATCCGGATTTTCGTTGTAGATGGATGTTTTGCTTGCCTTAACTATGCAAGACGACGTTTAACGAAAGAATTCTGTGATTCCGGTGTAAATAAACAATTCTGATGCGTAAACGTTAAGCTGAGGTGCCAGAATTGCTCGGAACGCGAGACGTCTCAATTTGCTTTGAAGATCGATGTTTTATTTGATACGGCCGTCCAGGACGACAGTTATCACAAGAACTTTGTTTTTTTTTTGACAGAATATATGATTTCACTATTCGAACGTTATGCTGAGATGCCAGAACCGCTTGAAACTCAGGACATCTTGATCCTCGGTGTAGATCGATGTTCCGTTAGATTCAGACATGCAAGACGACGTTTCACGCAAGAATTTCGTTATTTCGGATAAAATGAACGATGTCAATACGGTCACACTGACGTGAGATGCCGGAATCTTTCGAAACTCGCGACATCACGATTCTCGATGTAGATGGATGTTACGTTCGATACAGTCGTGAAAGACGAAAATTAATTCAAGGATCTCGTGTAATCGGAAATAATGACAAAACTGATAACTTTTATGTCGATCTGAGGGAGCAGAATCTTGATTTTCGGCATAGATCGAAGTCTATCGTTCGTTCCAGCTGTCTGAAACGACGTTCACCGTGAGAATTTTGTATTGTCAAGCAAAATAAGAGATTTTGGCAGGTTTAAAGTTGGCTTAGGTTTTCAATTCTCACAAAACTCAAGACATTTCGATTCTCGTCGGAGAATGATGTTTCTTTTAATACACTCGTGCAAAATGACCATTATCGCGAGAAATTCGTTTTTTAAGATTAAATGAAGGATTTTGACACTCTCAGGTCAGGCCGAGATGCCAGAATCGCTCAGAGCACGCAAAATCTTAATTCACAGCCTAGATTGAAGTTCCGTTCGGTGCAGCCGTGCAAAACGACGATCGACGGAAGAATATCTCGTTTTCGGGCAAAATAAACAATATTGACACGTTTAAAGTGAGTAGAGATGCCGAAACCACTCGGAACTCAAGACATCTCGATACTCGACGTCTATCAAAATTCCATTCGTTGCAACTGTTCGAAACGACGTTTAGCGCCAGAAGTTACTCTTTTTGGGTGGAATAAACCATTTTGACACGCTCAACATGTGCCGAGTCGCCAGAATCGTACGAAACTCGGTACATCTCGATTTTAGGTGGAGATCGATGTTTTTTCCAATACGGCCGTCCGCGACGACAATTATCGCGAGAACTTTGTTTTATTTTGACAAAATGAATAATTTCTCCACATTTACGTTGAGATGAGATGCTAGAACCGCTCGAAACTCGAGACATCTGGAATTTCGGTTTGAATCGATGTTTCGTTCGATAGCGCTGTGTAAGACGACGTTTATGACAAAAACTTCAATTATTGGACAAAATAAAGTATTTCGACATTTTTACGTTGAGCTAAGATGCCACAACCCATCGAAACTCGGCATATCTCGCCTCTCGTTGTAGATCGATAATTCGTTCGATACAGTTATGCAAAACAATGATCATCGCCAGAATTTCGTGATTTAGGATGAAATGGAAGATTTTGACACTTTTATGTCAGGCCGATACGCCAGAATCGCTCGAAACATAAAGAATCTCGATTCTCGGTGTAGATGGACGTTCCGTTCAATCCAAGTGTGCGACACAAAAGCAAATGTAAGAGTTCCATGTGATCGGAAAAAATGACAAATTCAGACACTTTTATGTCGAACTGAGATGCGAAGTCCGCCTGAAACACGCGGAATCCCTAATTTCAGCAGAGATCGAACTTTTTCGTTCGACTCAGCTGTCTGAAACGACATTCAACGTGAGCATTTCGTATTTTCAGGGAAAATGAAAGATTATGACACGTTTGAAGTTAGCTTAAATGTACGATTCTCCCAAAACTCAAGACATTTCGATTCTCGTCGGAAAATGATGTTTCGTTCAATACACTCGTGGAAAAGGACCATTATCGCAAGAAATTCGTTTTTTAAGATAAAATTAAGGATTTTGACACTCTCAGGTCAAGCCGAGATGCCAGAATCACTCAGAACACGTAAAATCTAGAATCGCAGCGTAGATCGAACTGTCGTTCGAAACAGCTGTGCAAAACGACGAACAACGGAAGAATATCGTGTTTTCGGGCAAAATGAACGATTGTGACACGTTAAAAGTTAGTAGAGATTCTGAAACCGATCGGAACTCGAGACATCTCCATACTCGACGTCAATCGGAATTTCGTTCGATACAATTGTCCGAAACGACGTTTAGCGCCAGAATTCCGTCTTTTTGGGCAAAATAAACCATTTTATCACGCTCAACATGTGCCGAGTCCCAAGAATCATACGAAATTCGGTACATCTCGATTTTAAGTGGAGATTGATGTTTCTTTTAATACGGCCGTCCGGAACCACAATTATCGCGAGAACTTTGTTTTATTTGGACAAAACTCAAGACATTTCGGTTTTCGTCGGGGATTGAAGTATCGTTCAATACACTCGTGCAAAATAACCATTATCGCAAGAAATTCGTTTTTCAAGATAAAATGAAGGATTTTGACACTCTCAGGTCAGACCGAGATGCCAGAATCGCTCAGTACACGTAAAAACTTTATTCGCAGCCTAGACTGAAGTTCCGTTCGGTGCAGCTATGCAAAACGGCGAACAACGGAAGAACATCGTGTTTTCGGGCAAAATGAACGATTGTGACACGTTTGAAGTTAGTAGAGATTCCGAGACCGATCGGAACTCGAGACATCTCCATACTCGACGTCAATCGGAATTTCGTTCGATACTACTGTTCGAAACGACGTTTAGCGCCAGAATTCCGTGTTTCTGGGCAGAGTGAACGATTTTGACACGCTCATCATGTGCCGAGATGCCGGAATTGTACCGAACTCGGTACATCTCGCTTTTCGGTGTAGATCGATGTTCCTTTCGATACACACGTGCAAGTCGACGATCATCGCAGAAACTTTGTTATTTTGGACAGAGTAAATGAATCCAACACTTTCACGTTAAGCTGAGATGCTAGAATCGCTCGAAACTCGGGACATCCCGATCCTCGGTGTAGAACGATGTTCCGTTAGATTCAGACATGCAAGACGCCGTTTCACGCAAGAATTTCGTTATTTCGGATAAAATGAACGATGTCAATACGGTCACACTGACGTGAGATGCCGGAATCTTTCGAAACTCGCGACATCACGATTCTCGATGTAGATGGATGTTACGTTCGATACAGTCGTGAAAGACGAAAATTAATTTACGGATCTCGTGTATTTGGAAATAATGACAAAACTGATAACTTTTATGTCGATCTGAGGGAGCAGAATCCCGATTTTCGGCATAGATCGAAGTCTATCGTTCGTTTCAGCTGTGTGAAATGACGTTCAACGTGAGAAATTTGTATTGTCAGGCAAAATAAGAGATTTTGACACGTTCAAAGTTAGCTTTGGTTTTTGATTCTCACAAAACTCAAGACATTTCGATTCTCGTCGAAGAATAATGTATCTTTCAATACACTCGTGCAGAATGACCATTATCGCGAGAAATTCGTTTTTTAAGATTAAATGAAGGATTTTGACACTCTCAGGTCAGGCCGAGATGCCAGAATCGCTCAGAGCACGCAAAATCTTAATTCACAGCCTAGATTAAAGTTCCGTTCGGTGCAGCCGTGCAAAACGACGATCAACGGAAGAATATCGTGTTTTCACGCAAAACGAACGATATTGACACGTTTAAAGTGAGGAGAGATGCCGAAACCACTCGGAACTCAAGACATCTCGATACTCGACGTCTATCGAAATTCCGTTCGTTGCAACTGTTCGAAACGACGTTTAGCGCCAGAACTTACTCTTTTTGGGTGGAATAAAGCATTTTGACACGCTCAACATGTGCCGAGTCGCCAGAATCGTACGAAACTCGGCACATCTCGATTTTAAGTGGAGATCGATGGTTTTGCCAATACGGCCGTCCGCGACGACAATTATCGCGAGACCTTTGTTTTATTTCGACAAAATGAATGATTTCTCCACATTTACGTTGAGATGAGATGCTAGAATCGCTCGAAACTCGAGACATCTGGAATTTTGGTTTGAATCGATGTTTCGTTCGATAGCGCTGTGTAAGACGATGTTTATGGCAAAAACTTCAATTATTGGACAAAATAAAGTATTTCGACATTTTTACGTTGAGCTAAGATGCCACAACCCATCGAAACTCGGCATATCTCGCCTCTCGTTGTAGATCGATAATTCGTTCGATACAGTTATGCAAAACAATGATCATCGCCAGAATTTCGTGATTTAGGATGAAATGGAATATTTTGACACTTTTATGTCAGGCCGATACGCCAGAATCGCTCGAAACATAAAGAATCTCGATTCTCGGTGTAGATGGACGTTCCGTTTAATCCAAGTGTGCGACACAAAAGCAAATGTAAGAGTTCCATGTGATCGGAAAAAATGACAAATTCAGACACTTTTATGTCGAACTGAGATGCGAAGTCCGCCTGAAACACGCGGAATCCCTAATTTCAGCAGAGATCGAACTTTTTCGTTCGACTCAGCTGTCTGAAACGACATTCAACGTGAGCATTTCGTTTTTTCAGGCAAAATGAACGATTGTGACACTTTAAAGTTAGTAGAGATTCCGAAACCGATCGGAACTCGGGACATCTTCATACTCGACGTCAATCGGAATTTCGTTCGATACAACTGTCCGAAACGACGTTTAGCGCCAGAATTCCAGGTGTAGATCGATGTTCCTTCCGATTCACACGTGCAAATCGACGATTATCGCAGAAACTTCGATATTTTGGACAAAGTGAATGAATCCAACACTTTCACGTTAAGCTGAGATGCTAGAATCGCTCGAAACTCGGGACATCCGGATTTTCGTTGTAGATGGATGTTTTGCTTGCCTTAACTATGCAAGACGACGTTTAACGAAAGAATTCTGTGATTCCGGTGTAAATAAACAATTCTGATGCGTAAACGTTAAGCTGAGGTGCCAGAATTGCTCGGAACGCGAGACGTCTCAATTTGCTTTGAAGATCGATGTTTTATTTGATACGGCCGTCCAGGACGACAGTTATCACAAGAACTTTGTTTTTTTTTTGACAGAATATATGATTTCACTATTCGAACGTTATGCTGAGATGCCAGAACCGCTTGAAACTCAGGACATCTTGATCCTCGGTGTAGATCGATGTTCCGTTAGATTCAGACATGCAAGACGACGTTTCACGCAAGAATTTCGTTATTTCGGATAAAATGAACGATGTCAATACGGTCACACTGACGTGAGATGCCGGAATCTTTCGAAACTCGCGACATCACGATTCTCGATGTAGATGGATGTTACGTTCGATACAGTCGTGAAAGACGAAAATTGATTCAAGGATCTCGTGTAATCGGAAATAATGACAAAACTGATAACTTTTATGTCGATCTGAGGGAGCAGAATCTTGATTTTCGGCATAGATCGAAGTCTATCGTTCGTTCCAGCTGTCTGAAACGACGTTCACCGTGAGAATTTTGTATTGTCAAGCAAAATAAGAGATTTTGGCAGGTTTAAAGTTGGCTTAGGTTTTCAATTCTCACAAAACTCAAGACATTTCGATTCTCGTCGGAGAATGATGTTTCTTTTAATACACTCGTGCAAAATGACCATTATCGCGAGAAATTCGTTTTTTAAGATTAAATGAAGGATTTTGACACTCTCAGGTCAGGCCGAGATGCCAGAATCGCTCAGAGCACGCAAAATCTTAATTCACAGCCTAGATTTAAGTTCCGTTCGGTGCAGCCGTGCAAAACGACGATCGACGGAAGAATATCGTGTTTTCGGGCAAAATAAACGATATTGACACGTTTAAAGTGAGTAGAGATGCCGAAACCACTCGGAACTCAAGACATCTCGATACTCGACGTCTATCAAAATTCCATTCGTTGCAACTGTTCGAAACGACGTTTAGCGCCAGAAGTTACTCTTTTTGGGTGGAATAAACCATTTTGACACGCTCAACATGTGCCGAGTCGCCAGAATCGTACGAAACTCGGTACATCTCGATTTTAGGTGGAGATCGATGTTTTTTCCAATACGGCCGTCCGCGACGACAATTATCGCGAGAACTTTGTTTTATTTTGACAAAATGAATGATTTTCCCACATTTACGTTGAGATGAGATGCTAGAATCGCTCGAAACTCGAGACATCTGGAATTTCGGTTTGAATCGATGTTTCGTTCGATAGCGCTGTGTAAGACGACGTTTATGACAAAAACTTCAATTATTGGACAAAATAAAGTATTTCGACATTTTTACGTTGAGCTAAGATGCCACAACCCATCGAAACTCGGCATATCTCGCCTCTCGTTGTAGATCGATAATTCGTTCGATACAGTTATGCAAAACAATGATCATCGCCAGAATTTCGTGATTTAGGATGAAATGGAAGATTTTGACACTTTTATGTCAGGCCGATACGCCAGAATCGCTCGAAACATAAAGAATCTCGATTCTCGGTGTAGATGGACGTTCCGTTCAATCCAAGTGTGCGACACAAAAGCAAATGTAAGAGTTCCATGTGATCGGAAAAAATGACAAATTCAGACACTTTTATGTCGAACTGAGATGCGAAGTCCGCCTGAAACACGCGGAATCCCTAATTTCAGCAGAGATCGAACTTTTTCGTTCGACTCAGCTGTCTGAAACGACATTCAACGTGAGCATTTCGTATTTTCAGGGAAAATGAAAGATTATGACACGTTTGAAGTTAGCTTAAATGTACGATTCTCCCAAAACTCAAGACATTTCGATTCTCGTCGGAGAATGATGTTTCGTTCAATACACTCGTGGAAAAGGACCATTATCGCAAGAAATTCGTTTTTTAAGATAAAATTAAGGATTTTGACACTCTCAGGTCAAGCCGAGATGCCAGAATCACTCAGAACACGTAAAATCTAGAATCGCAGCGTAGATCGAACTGTCGTTCGAAACAGCTGTGCAAAACGACGAACAACGGAAGAATATCGTGTTTTCGGGCAAAATGAACGATTGTGACACGTTAAAAGTTAGTAGAGAATCTGAAACCGATCGGAACTCGAGACATCTCCATACTCGACGTCAATCGGAATTTCGTTCGATACAATTGTCCGAAACGACGTTTAGCGCCAGAATTCCGTCTTTTTGGGCAAAATAAACCATTTTATCACGCTCAACATGTGCCGAGTCCCAAGAATCATACGAAATTCGGTACATCTCGATTTTAAGTGGAGATTGATGTTTCTTTTAATACGGCCGTCCGGGACCACAATTATCGGGAGAACTTTGTTTTATTTGGACAAAACTCAAGACATTTCGGTTTTCGTCGGGGATTGAAGTATCGTTCAATACACTCGTGCAAAATAACCATTATCGCAAGAAATTCGTTTTTCAAGATAAAATGAAGGATTTTGACACTCTCAGGTCAGACCGAGATGCCAGAATCGCTCAGTACACGTAAAAACTTTATTCGCAGCCTAGACTGAAGTTCCGTTCGGTGCAGCTATGCAAAACGGCGAACAATGGAAGAACATCGTGTTTTCGGGCAAAATGAACGATTGTGACACGTTTGAAGTTAGTAGAGATTCCGAGACCGATCGGAACTCGAGACATCTCCATACTCGACGTCAATCGGAATTTCGTTCGATACTACTGTTCGAAACGACGTTTAGCGCCAGAATTCCGTGTTTCTGGGCAAAGTGAACGATTTTGACACGCTCATCATGTGCCGAGATGCCGGAATTGTACCGAACTCGGTACATCTCGCTTTTCGGTGTAGATCGATGTTCCTTTCGATACACACGTGCAAGTCGACGATCATCGCAGAAACTTTGTTATTTTGGACAAAGTAGATGAATCCAACACTTTCACGTTAAGCTGAGATGCTAGAATCGCTCGAAACTCGGGACATCCCGATCCTCGGTGTAGAACGATGTTCCGTTAGATTCAGACATGCAAGACGCCGTTTCACGCAAGAATTTCGTTATTTCGGATAAAATGAACGATGTCAATACGGTCACACTGACGTGAGATGCCGGAATCTTTCGAAACTCGCGACATCACGATTCTCGATGTAGATGGATGTTACGTTTGATACAGTCGTGAAAGACGAAAATTAATTTACGGATCTCGTGTATTTGGAAATAATGACAAAGCTGATAACTTTTATGTCGATCTGAGGGAGCAGAATCCCGATTTTCGGCATAGATCGAAGTCTATCGTTCGTTTCAGCTGTGTGAAACGACGTTCAACGTGAGAAATTTGTATTGTCAGGCAAAATAAGAGATTTTGACACGTTCAAAGTTAGCTTTGGTTTTTGATTCTCACAAAACTCAAGACATTTCGATTCTCGTCGAAGAATAATGTTTCTTTTAATACACTCGTGCAGAATGACCATTATCGCGAGAAATTCGTTTTTTAAGATTAAATGAAGGATTTTGACACTCTCAGGTCAGGCCGAGATGCCAGAATCGCTCAGAGCACGCAAAATCTTAATTCACAGCCTAGATTAAAGTTCCGTTCGGTGCAGCCGTGCAAAACGACGATCAACGGAAGAATATCGTGTTTTCAGGCAAAATGAACGATATTGACACGTTTAAAGTGAGGAGAGATGCCGAAACCACTCGGAACTCAAGACATCTCGATACTCGACGTCTATCAAAATTCCGTTCGTTGCAACTGTTCGAAACGACGTTTAGCGCCAGAACTTACTCTTTTTGGGTGGAATAAACCATTTTGACACGCTTAACATGTGCCGAGTCGCCAGAATCGTACGAAACTCGGCACATCTCGATTTTAAGTGGAGATCGATGGTTTTTCCAATACGGCCGTCCGCGACGACAATTATCGCGAGACCTTTGTTTTATTTCGACAAAATGAATGATTTCTCCACATTTACGTTGAGATGAGATGCTAGAATCGCTCGAAACTCGAGACATCTGGAATTTTGGTTTGAATCGATGTTTCGTTCGATAGCGCTGTGTAAGACGATGTTTATGGCAAAAACTTCAATTATTGGACAAAATAAAGTATTTCGACATTTTTACGTTGAGCTAAGATGCCACAACCCATCGAAACTCGGCATATCTCGCCTCTCGTTGTAGATCGATAATTCGTTCGATACAGTTATGCAAAACAATGATCATCGCCAGAATTTTGTGATTTAGGATGAAATGGAAGATTTTGACACTTTTATGTCAGGCCGATACGCCAGAATCGCTCGAAACATAAAGAATCTCGATTCTCGGTGTAGATGGATGTTTCGTTTAATCCAAGTGTGCGACACAAAAGCAAATGTAAGAGTTCCATGTGATCGGAAAAAATGACAAATTCAGACACTTTTATGTCGAACTGAGTTGCGAAGTCCGCCTGAAACACGCGGAATCCCTAATTTCAGCAGAGATCGAACTTTTTCGTTCGACTCAGCTGTCTGAAACGACATTCAACGTGAGCATTTCGTATTTTCAGGGAAAATGAAAGATTATGACACGTTTGAAGTGAGCTTAAATGTACGATTCTCCCAAAACTCAAGACATTTCGATTCTCGTCGGAGAATGATGTTTCGTTCAATACACTCGTGGAAAAGGACCATTATCGCAAGAAATTCGTTTTTTAAGATAAAATTAAGGATTTTGACACTCTCAGGTCAAGCCGAGATGCCAGAATCACTCAGAACACGTAAAATCTAGAATCGCAGCGTAGATCGAACTGTCGTTCGAAACAGCTGTGCAAAACGACGAACAACGGAAGAATATCGTGTTTTCGGGCAAAATGAACGATTGTGACACGTTAAAAGTTAGTAGAGATTCTGAAACCGATCGGAACTCGAGACATCTCCATACTCGACGTCAATCGGAATTTCGTTCGATACAATTGTCCGAAACGACGTTTAGCGCCAGAATTCCGTCTTTTTGGGCAAAATAAACCATTTTATCACGCTCAACATGTGCCGAGTCGCAAGAATCATACGAAATTCGGTACATCTCGATTTTAAGTGGAGATTGATGTTTCTTTCAATACGGCCGTCCGGGACGACAATTATCGCGAGAACTTTGTTTTATTTGGACAAAACTCAAGACATTTCGGTTTTCGTCGAGGATTGAAGTATCGTTCAATACACTCGTGCAAAATAACCATTATCGCAAGAAATTCGTTTTTCAAGATAAAATGAAGGATTTTGACACTCTCAGGTCAGACCGAGATGCCAGAATCGCTCAGTACACGTAAAAACTTTATTCGCAGCCTAGACTGAAGTTCCGTTCGGTGCAGCTATGCAAAACGGCGAACAACGGAAGAACATCGTGTTTTCGGGCAAAATGAACGATTGTGACACGTTTGAAGTTAGTAGAGATTCCGAGACCGATCGGAACTCGAGACATCTCCATACTCGACGTCAATCGGAATTTCGTTCGATACTACTGTTCGAAACGACGTTTAGCGCCAGAATTCCGTGTTTCTGGGCAGAGTGAACGATTTTGACACGCTCATCATGTGCCGAGATGCCGGAATTGTACCGAACTCGGTACATCTCGCTTTTCGGTGTAGATCGATGTTCCTTTCGATACACACGTGCAAGTCGACGATCATCGCAGAAACTTTGTTATTTTGGACAAAGTAAATGAATCCAACACTTTCACGTTAAGCTGAGATGCTAGAATCGCTCGAAACTCGGGACATCCCGATCCTCGGTGTAGAACGATGTTCCGTTAGATTCAGACATGCAAGACGCCGTTTCACGCAAGAATTTCGTTATTTCGGATAAAATGAACGATGTCAATACGGTCACACTGACGTGAGATGCCGGAATCTTTCGAAACTCGCGACATCACGATTCTCGATGTAGAAGGATGTTACGTTCGATACAGTCGTGAAAGACGAAAATTAATTTACGGATCTCGTGTATTTGGAAATAATGACAAAACTGATAACTTTTATGTCGATCTGAGGGAGCAGAATCCCGATTTTCGGCATAGATCGAAGTCTATCGTTCGTTTCAGCTGTGTGAAATGACGTTCAACGTGAGAAATTTGTATTGTCAGGCAAAATAAGAGATTTTGACACGTTCAAAGTTAGCTTTGGTTTTTGATTCTCACAAAACTCAAGACATTTCGATTCTCGTCGAAGAATAATGTATCTTTCAATACACTCGTGCAGAATGACCATTATCGCGAGAAATTCGTTTTTTAAGATTAAATTAAGGATTTTGACACTCTCAGGTCAGGCCGAGATGCCAGAATCGCTCAGAGCACGCAAAATCTTAATTCACAGCCTAGATTCAAGTTCCGTTCGGTGCAGCCGTGCAAAACGACGATCAACGGAAGAATATCGTGTTTTCAGGCAAAATGAACGATATTGACACGTTTAAAGTGAGGAGAGATGCCGAAACCACTCGGAACTCAAGACATCTCGATACTCGACGTCTATCAAAATTCCGTTCGTTGCAACTGTTCGAAACGACGTTTAGCGCCAGAACTTACTCTTTTTGGGTGGAATAAAGCATTTTGACACGCTCAACATGTGCCGAGTCGCCAGAATCGTACGAAACTCGGCACATCTCGATTTTAAGTGGAGATCGATGGTTTTGCCAATACGGCCGTCCGCGACGACAATTATCGCGAGACCTTTGTTTTATTTCGACAAAATGAATGATTTCTCCACATTTACGTTGAGATGAGATGCTAGAATCGCTCGAAACTCGAGACATCTGGAATTTTGGTTTAAATCGATGTTTCGTTCGATAGCGCTGTGTAAGACGATGTTTATGGCAAAAACTTCAATTATTGGACAAAATAAAGTATTTCGACATTTTTACGTTGAGCTAAGATGCCACAACCCATCGAAACTCGGCATATCTCGCCTCTCGTTGTAGATCGATAATTCGTTCGATACAGTTATGCAAAACAATGATCATCGCCAGAATTTCGTGATTTAGGATGAAATGGAATATTTTGACACTTTTATGTCAGGCCGATACGCCAGAATCGCTCGAAACATAAAGAATCTCGATTCTCGGTGTAGATGGACGTTCCGTTCAATCCAAGTGTGCGACACAAAAGCAAATGTAAGAGTTCCATGTGATCGGAAAAAATGACAAATTCAGACACTTTTATGTCGAACTGAGATGCGAAGTCCGCCTGAAACACGCGGAATCCCTAATTTCAGCAGAGATCGAACTTTTTCGTTCGACTCAGCTGTCTGAAACGACATTCAACGTGAGCATTTCGTTTTTTCAGGCAAAATGAACGATTGTGACACTTTAAAGTTAGTAGAGATTCCGAAACCGATCGGAACTCGGGACATCTTCATACTCGACGTCAATCGGAATTTCGTTCGATACAACTGTCCGAAACGACGTTTAGCGCCAGAATTCCAGGTGTAGATCGATGTTCCTTCCGATACACACGTGCAAATCGACGATTATCGCAGAAACTTCGATATTTTGGACAAAGTGAATGAATCCAACACTTTCACGTTAAGCTGAGATGCTAGAATCGCTCGAAACTCGGGACATCCGGATTTTCGTTGTAGATGGATGTTTTGCTTGCCTTAACTATGCAAGACGACGTTTAACGAAAGAATTCTGTGATTCCGGTGTAAATAAACAATTCTGATGCGTAAACGTTAAGCTGAGGTGCCAGAATTGCTCGGAACGCGAGACGTCTCAATTTGCTTTGAAGATCGATGTTTTATTTGATACGGCCGTCCAGGACGACAGTTATCACAAGAACTTTGTTTTTTTTTTGACAGAATATATGATTTCACTATTCGAACGTTATGCTGAGATGCCAGAACCGCTTGAAACTCAGGACATCTTGATCCTCGGTGTAGATCGATGTTCCGTTAGATTCAGACATGCAAGACGACGTTTCACGCAAGAATTTCGTTATTTCGGATAAAATAAACGATGTCAATACGGTCACACTGACGTGAGATGCCGGAATCTTTCGAAACTCGCGACATCACGATTCTCGATGTAGATGGATGTTACGTTCGATACAGTCGTGAAAGACGAAAATTAATTCAAGGATCTCGTGTAATCGGAAATAATGACAAAACTGATAACTTTTATGTCGATCTGAGGGAGCAGAATCTTGATTTTCGGCATAGATCGAAGTCTATCGTTCGTTCCAGCTGTCTGAAACGACGTTCACCGTGAGAATTTTGTATTGTCAAGCAAAATAAGAGATTTTGGCAGGTTTAAAGTTGGCTTAGGTTTTCAATTCTCACAAAACTCAAGACATTTCGATTCTCGTCGGAGAATGATGTTTCTTTTAATACACTCGTGCAAAATGACCATTATCGCGAGAAATTCGTTTTTTAAGATTAAATGAAGGATTTTGACACTCTCAGGTCAGGCCGAGATGCCAGAATCGCTCAGAGCACGCAAAATCTTAATTCACAGCCTAGATTGAAGTTCCGTTCGGTGCAGCCGTGCAAAACGACGATCGACGGAAGAATATCGTGTTTTCGGGCAAAATAAACAATATTGACACGTTTAAAGTGAGTAGAGATGCCGAAACCACTCGGAACTCAAGACATCTCGATACTCGACGTCTATCAAAATTCCATTCGTTGCAACTGTTCGAAACGACGTTTAGCGCCAGAAGTTACTCTTTTTGGGTGGAATAAACCATTTTGACACGCTCAACATGTGCCGAGTCGCCAGAATCGTACGAAACTCGGTACATCTCGATTTTAGGTGGAGATCGATGTTTTTTCCAATACGGCCGTCCGCGACGACAATTATCGCGAGAACTTTGTTTTATTTTGACAAAATGAATAATTTCTCCACATTTACGTTGAGATGAGATGCTAGAACCGCTCGAAACTCGAGACATCTGGAATTTCGGTTTGAATCGATGTTTCGTTCGATAGCGCTGTGTAAGACGACGTTTATGACAAAAACTTCAATTATTGGACAAAATAAAGTATTTCGACATTTTTACGTTGAGCTAAGATGCCACAACCCATCGAAACTCGGCATATCTCGCCTCTCGTTGTAGATCGATAATTCGTTCGATACAGTTATGCAAAACAATGATCATCGCCAGAATTTCGTGATTTAGGATGAAATGGAAGATTTTGACACTTTTATGTCAGGCCGATACGCCAGAATCGCTCGAAACATAAAGAATCTCGATTCTCGGTGTAGATGGACGTTCCGTTCAATCCAAGTGTGCGACACAAAAGCAAATGTAAGAGTTCCATGTGATCGGAAAAAATGACAAATTCAGACACTTTTATGTCGAACTGAGATGCGAAGTCCGCCTGAAACACGCGGAATCCCTAATTTCAGCAGAGATCGAACTTTTTCGTTCGACTCAGCTGTCTGAAACGACATTCAACGTGAGCATTTCGTATTTTCAGGGAAAATGAAAGATTATGACACGTTTGAAGTTAGCTTAAATGTACGATTCTCCCAAAACTCAAGACATTTCGATTCTCGTCGGAGAATGATGTTTCGTTCAATACACTCGTGGAAAAGGACCATTATCGCAAGAAATTCGTTTTTTAAGATAAAATTAAGGATTTTGACACTCTCAGGTCAAGCCGAGATGCCAGAATCACTCAGAACACGTAAAATCTAGAATCGCAGCGTAGATCGAACTGTCGTTCGAAACAGCTGTGCAAAACGACGAACAACGGAAGAATATCGTGTTTTCGGGCAAAATGAACGATTGTGACACGTTAAAAGTTAGTAGAGATTCTGAAACCGATCGGAACTCGAGACATCTCCATACTCGACGTCAATCGGAATTTCGTTCGATACAATTGTCCGAAACGACGTTTAGCGCCAGAATTCCGTCTTTTTGGGCAAAATAAACCATTTTATCACGCTCAACATGTGCCGAGTCCCAAGAATCATACGAAATTCGGTACATCTCGATTTTAAGTGGAGATTGATGTTTCTTTTAATACGGCCGTCCGGGACCACAATTATCGCGAGAACTTTGTTTTATTTGGACAAAACTCAAGACATTTCGGTTTTCGTCGGGGATTGAAGTATCGTTCAATACACTCGTGCAAAATAACCATTATCGCAAGAAATTCGTTTTTCAAGATAAAATGAAGGATTTTGACACTCTCAGGTCAGACCGAGATGCCAGAATCGCTCAGTACACGTAAAAACTTTATTCGCAGCCTAGACTGAAGTTCCGTTCGGTGCAGCTATGCAAAACGGCGAACAACGGAAGAACATCGTGTTTTCGGGCAAAATGAACGATTGTGACACGTTTGAAGTTAGTAGAGATTCCGAGACCGATCGGAACTCGAGACATCTCCATACTCGACGTCAATCGGAATTTCGTTCGATACTACTGTTCGAAACGACGTTTAGCGCCAGAATTCCGTGTTTCTGGGCAGAGTGAACGATTTTGACACGCTCATCATGTGCCGAGATGCCGGAATTGTACCGAACTCGGTACATCTCGCTTTTCGGTGTAGATCGATGTTCCTTTCCATACACACGTGCAAGTCGACGATCATCGCAGAAACTTTGTTATTTTGGACAGAGTAAATGAATCCAACACTTTCACGTTAAGCTGAGATGCTAGAATCGCTCGAAACTCGGGACATCCCGATCCTCGGTGTAGAACGATGTTCCGTTAGATTCAGACATGCAAGACGCCGTTTCACGCAAGAATTTCGTTATTTCGGATAAAATGAACGATGTCAATACGGTCACACTGACGTGAGATGCCGGAATCTTTCGAAACTCGCGACATCACGATTCTCGATGTAGATGGATGTTACGTTCGATACAGTCGTGAAAGACGAAAATTAATTTACGGATCTCGTGTATTTGGAAATAATGACAAAACTGATAACTTTTATGTCGATCTGAGGGAGCAGAATCCCGATTTTCGGCATAGATCGAAGTCTATCGTTCGTTTCAGCTGTGTGAAATGACGTTCAACGTGAGAAATTTGTATTGTCAGGCAAAATAAGAGATTTTGACACGTTCAAAGTTAGCTTTGGTTTTTGATTCTCACAAAACTCAAGACATTTCGATTCTCGTCGAAGAATAATGTATCTTTCAATACACTCGTGCAGAATGACCATTATCGCGAGAAATTCGTTTTTTAAGATTAAATGAAGGATTTTGACACTCTCAGGTCAGGCCGAGATGCCAGAATCGCTCAGAGCACGCAAAATCTTAATTCACAGCCTAGATTAAAGTTCCGTTCGGTGCAGCCGTGCAAAACGACGATCAACGGAAGAATATCGTGTTTTCACGCAAAACGAACGATATTGACACGTTTAAAGTGAGGAGAGATGCCGAAACCACTCGGAACTCAAGACATCTCGATACTCGACGTCTATCGAAATTCCGTTCGTTGCAACTGTTCGAAACGACGTTTAGCGCCAGAACTTACTCTTTTTGGGTGGAATAAAGCATTTTGACACGCTCAACATGTGCCGAGTCGCCAGAATCGTACGAAACTCGGCACATCTCGATTTTAAGTGGAGATCGATGGTTTTGCCAATACGGCCGTCCGCGACGACAATTATCGCGAGACCTTTGTTTTATTTCGACAAAATGAATGATTTATCCAC
Organism: Tromatobia lineatoria; assembly: GCA_949699805.1. NCBI lineage: Eukaryota > Metazoa > Arthropoda > Insecta > Hymenoptera > Ichneumonidae > Tromatobia > Tromatobia lineatoria. Next base: position 7,369,659 of record OX453034.1, read on the forward strand.
ATTTACGTTGAGATGAGATGCTAGAATCGCTCGAAACTCGAGACATCTGGAATTTTGGTTTGAATCGATGTTTCGTTCGATAGCGCTGTGTAAGACGATGTTTATGGCAAAAACTTCAATTATTGGACAAAATAAAGTATTTCGACATTTTTACGTTGAGCTAAGATGCCACAACCCATCGAAACTCGGCATATCTCGCCTCTCGTTGTAGATCGATAATTCGTTCGATACAGTTATGCAAAACAATGATCATCGCCAGAATTTCGTGATTTAGGATGAAATGGAATATTTTGACACTTTTATGTCAGGCCGATACGCCAGAATCGCTCGAAACATAAAGAATCTCGATTCTCGGTGTAGATGGACGTTCCGTTTAATCCAAGTGTGCGACACAAAAGCAAATGTAAGAGTTCCATGTGATCGGAAAAAATGACAAATTCAGACACTTTTATGTCGAACTGAGATGCGAAGTCCGCCTGAAACACGCGGAATCCCTAATTTCAGCAGAGATCGAACTTTTTCGTTCGACTCAGCTGTCTGAAACGACATTCAACGTGAGCATTTCGTTTTTTCAGGCAAAATGAACGATTGTGACACTTTAAAGTTAGTAGAGATTCCGAAACCGATCGGAACTCGGGACATCTTCATACTCGACGTCAATCGGAATTTCGTTCGATACAACTGTCCGAAACGACGTTTAGCGCCAGAATTCCAGGTGTAGATCGATGTTCCTTCCGATTCACACGTGCAAATCGACGATTATCGCAGAAACTTCGATATTTTGGACAAAGTGAATGAATCCAACACTTTCACGTTAAGCTGAGATGCTAGAATCGCTCGAAACTCGGGACATCCGGATTTTCGTTGTAGATGGATGTTTTGCTTGCCTTAACTATGCAAGACGACGTTTAACGAAAGAATTCTGTGATTCCGGTGTAAATAAACAATTCTGATGCGTAAACGTTAAGCTGAGGTGCCAGAATTGCTCGGAACGCGAGACGTCTCAATTTGCTTTGAAGATCGATGTTTTATTTGATACGGCCGTCCAGGACGACAGTTATCACAAGAACTTTGTTTTTTTTTTGACAGAATATATGATTTCACTATTCGAACGTTATGCTGAGATGCCAGAACCGCTTGAAACTCAGGACATCTTGATCCTCGGTGTAGATCGATGTTCCGTTAGATTCAGACATGCAAGACGACGTTTCACGCAAGAATTTCGTTATTTCGGATAAAATGAACGATGTCAATACGGTCACACTGACGTGAGATGCCGGAATCTTTCGAAACTCGCGACATCACGATTCTCGATGTAGATGGATGTTACGTTCGATACAGTCGTGAAAGACGAAAATTGATTCAAGGATCTCGTGTAATCGGAAATAATGACAAAACTGATAACTTTTATGTCGATCTGAGGGAGCAGAATCTTGATTTTCGGCATAGATCGAAGTCTATCGTTCGTTCCAGCTGTCTGAAACGACGTTCACCGTGAGAATTTTGTATTGTCAAGCAAAATAAGAGATTTTGGCAGGTTTAAAGTTGGCTTAGGTTTTCAATTCTCACAAAACTCAAGACATTTCGATTCTCGTCGGAGAATGATGTTTCTTTTAATACACTCGTGCAAAATGACCATTATCGCGAGAAATTCGTTTTTTAAGATTAAATGAAGGATTTTGACACTCTCAGGTCAGGCCGAGATGCCAGAATCGCTCAGAGCACGCAAAATCTTAATTCACAGCCTAGATTGAAGTTCCGTTCGGTGCAGCCGTGCAAAACGACGATCGACGGAAGAATATCGTGTTTTCGGGCAAAATAAACGATATTGACACGTTTAAAGTGAGTAGAGATGCCGAAACCACTCGGAACTCAAGACATCTCGATACTCGACGTCTATCAAAATTCCATTCGTTGCAACTGTTCGAAACGACGTTTAGCGCCAGAAGTTACTCTTTTTGGGTGGAATAAACCATTTTGACACGCTCAACATGTGCCGAGTCGCCAGAATCGTACGAAACTCGGTACATCTCGATTTTAGGTGGAGATCGATGTTTTTTCCAATACGGCCGTCCGCGACGACAATTATCGCGAGAACTTTGTTTTATTTTGACAAAATGAATGATTTTCCCACATTTACGTTGAGATGAGATGCTAGAATCGCTCGAAACTCGAGACATCTGGAATTTCGGTTTGAATCGATGTTTCGTTCGATAGCGCTGTGTAAGACGACGTTTATGACAAAAACTTCAATTATTGGACAAAATAAAGTATTTCGACATTTTTACGTTGAGCTAAGATGCCACAACCCATCGAAACTCGGCATATCTCGCCTCTCGTTGTAGATCGATAATTCGTTCGATACAGTTATGCAAAACAATGATCATCGCCAGAATTTCGTGATTTAGGATGAAATGGAAGATTTTGACACTTTTATGTCAGGCCGATACGCCAGAATCGCTCGAAACATAAAGAATCTCGATTCTCGGTGTAGATGGACGTTCCGTTCAATCCAAGTGTGCGACACAAAAGCAAATGTAAGAGTTCCATGTGATCGGAAAAAATGACAAATTCAGACACTTTTATGTCGAACTGAGATGCGAAGTCCGCCTGAAACACGCGGAATCCCTAATTTCAGCAGAGATCGAACTTTTTCGTTCGACTCAGCTGTCTGAAACGACATTCAACGTGAGCATTTCGTATTTTCAGGGAAAATGAAAGATTATGACACGTTTGAAGTTAGCTTAAATGTACGATTCTCCCAAAACTCAAGACATTTCGATTCTCGTCGGAGAATGATGTTTCGTTCAATACACTCGTGGAAAAGGACCATTATCGCAAGAAATTCGTTTTTTAAGATAAAATTAAGGATTTTGACACTCTCAGGTCAAGCCGAGATGCCAGAATCACTCAGAACACGTAAAATCTAGAATCGCAGCGTAGATCGAACTGTCGTTCGAAACAGCTGTGCAAAACGACGAACAACGGAAGAATATCGTGTTTTCGGGCAAAATGAACGATTGTGACACGTTAAAAGTTAGTAGAGATTCTGAAACCGATCGGAACTCGAGACATCTCCATACTCGACGTCAATCGGAATTTCGTTCGATACAATTGTCCGAAACGACGTTTAGCGCCAGAATTCCGTCTTTTTGGGCAAAATAAACCATTTTATCACGCTCAACATGTGCCGAGTCCCAAGAATCATACGAAATTCGGTACATCTCGATTTTAAGTGGAGATTGATGTTTCTTTTAATACGGCCGTCCGGGACCACAATTATCGCGAGAACTTTGTTTTATTTGGACAAAACTCAAGACATTTCGGTTTTCGTCGGGGATTGAAGTATCGTTCAATACACTCGTGCAAAATAACCATTATCGCAAGAAATTCGTTTTTCAAGATAAAATGAAGGATTTTGACACTCTCAGGTCAGACCGAGATGCCAGAATCGCTCAGTACACGTAAAAACTTTATTCGCAGCCTAGACTGAAGTTCCGTTCGGTGCAGCTATGCAAAACGGCGAACAACGGAAGAACATCGTGTTTTCGGGCAAAATGAACGATTGTGACACGTTTGAAGTTAGTAGAGATTCCGAGACCGATCGGAACTCGAGACATCTCCATACTCGACGTCAATCGGAATTTCGTTCGATACTACTGTTCGAAACGACGTTTAGCGCCAGAATTCCGTGTTTCTGGGCAGAGTGAACGATTTTGACACGCTCATCATGTGCCGAGATGCCGGAATTGTACCGAACTCGGTACATCTCGCTTTTCGGTGTAGATCGATGTTCCTTTCGATACACACGTGCAAGTCGACGATCATCGCAGAAACTTTGTTATTTTGGACAAAGTAGATGAATCCAACACTTTCACGTTAAGCTGAGATGCTAGAATCGCTCGAAACTCGGGACATCCCGATCCTCGGTGTAGAACGATGTTCCGTTAGATTCAGACATGCAAGACGCCGTTTCACGCAAGAATTTCGTTATTTCGGATAAAATGAACGATGTCAATACGGTCACACTGACGTGAGATGCCGGAATCTTTCGAAACTCGCGACATCACGATTCTCGATGTAGATGGATGTTACGTTCGATACAGTCGTGAAAGACGAAAATTAATTTACGGATCTCGTGTATTTGGAAATAATGACAAAACTGATAACTTTTATGTCGATCTGAGGGAGCAGAATCCCGATTTACGGCATAGATCGAAGTCTATCGTTCGTTTCAGCTGTGTGAAACGACGTTCAACGTGAGAAATTTGTATTGTCAGGCAAAATAAGAGATTTTGACACGTTCAAAGTTAGCTTTGGTTTTTGATTCTCACAAAACTCAAGACATTTCGATTCTCGTCGAAGAATAATGTTTCTTTCAATACACTCGTGCAGAATGACCATTATCGCGAGAAATTCGTTTTTTAAGATTAAATGAAGGATTTTGACACTCTCAGGTCAGGCCGAGATGCCAGAATCGCTCAGAGCACGCAAAATCTTAATTCACAGCCTAGATTAAAGTTCCGTTCGGTGCAGCCGTGCAAAACGACGATCAACGGAAGAATATCGTGTTTTCAGGCAAAATGAACGATATTGACACGTTTAAAGTGAGGAGAGATGCCGAAAACACTCGGAACTCAAGACATCTCGATACTCGACGTCTATCAAAATTCCGTTCGTTGCAACTGTTCGAAACGACGTTTAGCGCCAGAACTTACTCTTTTTGGGTGGAATAAAGCATTTTGACACGCTCAACATGTGCCGAGTCGCCAGAATCGTACGAAACTCGGCACATCTCGATTTTAAGTGGAGATCGATGGTTTTGCCAATACGGCCGTCCGCGACGACAATTATCGCGAGACCTTTGTTTTATTTCGACAAAATGAATGATTTCTCCACATTTACGTTGAGATGAGATGCTAGAATCGCTCGAAACTCGAGACATCTGGAATTTTGGTTTGAATCGATGTTTCGTTCGATAGCGCTGTGTAAGACGATGTTTATGGCAAAAACTTCAATTATTGGACAAAATAAAGTATTTCGACATTTTTACGTTGAGCTAAGATGCCACAACCCATCGAAACTCGGCATATCTCGCCTCTCGTTGTAGATCGATAATTCGTTCGATACAGTTATGCAAAACAATGATCATCGCCAGAATTTCGTGATTTAGGATGAAATGGAATATTTTGACACTTTTATGTCAGGCCGATACGCCAGAATCGCTCGAAACATAAAGAATCTCGATTCTCGGTGTAGATGGACGTTCCGTTTAATCCAAGTGTGCGACACAAAAGCAAATGTAAGAGTTCCATGTGATCGGAAAAAATGACAAATTCAGACACTTTTATGTCGAACTGAGATGCGAAGTCCGCCTGAAACACGCGGAATCCCTAATTTCAGCAGAGATCGAACTTTTTCGTTCGACTCAGCTGTCTGAAACGACATTCAACGTGAGCATTTCGTTTTTTCAGGCAAAATGAACGATTGTGACACTTTAAAGTTAGTAGAGATTCCGAAACCGATCGGAACTCGGGACATCTTCATACTCGACGTCAATCGGAATTTCGTTCGATACAACTGTCCGAAACGACGTTTAGCGCCAGAATTCCAGGTGTAGATCGATGTTCCTTCCGATACACACGTGCAAATCGACGATTATCGCAGAAACTTCGATATTTTGGACAAAGTGAATGAATCCAACACTTTCACGTTAAGCTGAGATGCTAGAATCGCTCGAAACTCGGGACATCCGGATTTTCGTTGTAGATGGATGTTTTGCTTGCCTTAACTATGCAAGACGACGTTTAACGAAAGAATTCTGTGATTCCGGTGTAAATAAACAATTCTGATGCGTAAACGTTAAGCTGAGGTGCCAGAATTGCTCGGAACGCGAGACGTCTCAATTTGCTTTGAAGATCGATGTTTTATTTGATACGGCCGTCCAGGACGACAGTTATCACAAGAACTTTGTTTTTTTTTTGACAGAATATATGATTTCACTATTCGAACGTTATGCTGAGATGCCAGAACCGCTTGAAACTCAGGACATCTTGATCCTCGGTGTAGATCGATGTTCCGTTAGATTCAGACATGCAAGACGACGTTTCACGCAAGAATTTCGTTATTTCGGATAAAATGAACGATGTCAATACGGTCACACTGACGTGAGATGCCGGAATCTTTCGAAACTCGCGACATCACGATTCTCGATGTAGATGGATGTTACGTTCGATACAGTCGTGAAAGACGAAAATTAATTCAAGGATCTCGTGGAATCGGAAATAATGACAAAACTGATAACTTTTATGTCGATCTGAGGGAGCAGAATCTTGATTTTCGGCATAGATCGAAGTCTATCGTTCGTTTCAGCTGTGTGAAACGACGTTCAACGTGAGAAATTTGTATTGTCAGGCAAAATAAGAGATTTTGACACGTTCAAAGTTATCTTTGGTTTTTGATTCTCACAAAACTCAAGACATTTCGATTCTCGTCGAAGAATAATGTTTCTTTCAATACACTCGTGCAGAATGACCATTATCGCGAGAAATTCGTTTTTTAAGATTAAATGAAGGATTTTGACACTCTCAGGTCAGGCCGAGATGCCAGAATCGCTCAGAGCACGCAAAATCTTAATTCACAGCCTAGATTAAAGTTCCGTTCGGTGCAGCCGTGCAAAACGACGATCAACGAAAGAATATCGTGTTTTCAGGCAAAATGAACGATATTGACACGTTTAAAGTGAGGAGAGATGCCGAAACCACTCGGAACTCAAGACATCTCGATACTCGACGTCTATCAAAATTCCGTTCGTTGCAACTGTTCGAAACGACGTGTAGCGCCAGAACTTACTCTTTTTGGGTGGAATAAACCATTTTGACACGCTCAACATGTGCCGAGTCGCCAGAATCGTACGAAACTCGGCACATCTCGATTTTAAGTGGAGATCGATGGTTTTTCCGATACGGCCGTCCGCGACGACAATTATCGCGAGAACTTTGTTTTATTTTGACAAAATGAATAATTTCTCCACATTTACGTTGAGATGAGATGCTAGAACCGCTCGAAACTCGAGACATCTGGAATTTCGGTTTGAATCGATGTTTCGTTCGATAGCGCTGTGTAAGACGACGTTTATGACAAAAACTTCAATTATTGGACAAAATAAAGTATTTCGACATTTTTACGTTGAGCTAAGATGCCACAACCCATCGAAACTCGGCATATCTCGCCTCTCGTTGTAGATCGATAATTCGTTCGATACAGTTATGCAAAACAATGATCATCGCCAGAATTTCGTGATTTAGGATGAAATGGAAGATTTTGACACTTTTATGTCAGGCCGATACGCCAGAATCGCTCGAAACATAAAGAATCTCGATTCTCGGTGTAGATGGATGTTTCGTTTAATCCAAGTGTGCGACACAAAAGCAAATGTAAGAGTTCCATGTGATCGGAAAAAATGACAAATTCAGACACTTTTATGTCGAACTGAGTTGCGAAGTCCGCCTGAAACACGCGGAATCCCTAATTTCAGCAGAGATCGAACTTTTTCGTTCGACTCAGCTGTCTGAAACGACATTCAACGTGAGCATTTCGTATTTTCAGGGAAAATGAAAGATTATGACACGTTTGAAGTGAGCTTAAATGTACGATTCTCCCAAAACTCAAGACATTTCGATTCTCGTCGGAGAATGATGTTTCGTTCAATACACTCGTGGAAAAGGACCATTATCGCAAGAAATTCGTTTTTTAAGATAAAATTAAGGATTTTGACACTTTCAGGTCAAGCCGAGATGCCAGAATCACTCAGAACACGTAAAATCTAGAATCGCAGCGTAGATCGAACTGTCGTTCGAAACAGCTGTGCAAAACGACGAACAACGGAAGAATATCGTGTTTTCGGGCAAAATGAACGATTGTGACACGTTAAAAGTTAGTAGAGATTCTGAAACCGATCGGAACTCGAGACATCTCCATACTCGACGTCAATCGGAATTTCGTTCGATACAATTGTCCGAAACGACGTTTAGCGCCAGAATTCCGTCTTTTTGGGCAAAATAAACCATTTTATCACGCTTAACATGTGCCGAGTCGCAAGAATCATACGAAATTCGGTACATCTCGATTTTAAGTGGAGATTGATGTTTCTTTCAATACGGCCGTCCGGGACGACAATTATCGCGAGAACTTTGTTTTATTTAGACAAAACTCAAGACATTTCGGTTTTCGTCGGGGATTGAAGTATCGTTCAATACACTCGTGCAAAATAACCATTATCGCAAGAAATTCGTTTTTCAAGATAAAATGAAGGATTTTGACACTCTCAGGTCAGACCGAGATGCCAGAATCGCTCAGTACACGTAAAAACTTTATTCGCAGCCTAGACTGAAGTTCCGTTCGGTGCAGCTATGCAAAACGGCGAACAACGGAAGAACATCGTGTTTTAGGGCAAAATGAACGATTGTGACACGTTTGAAGTTAGTAGAGATTCCGAGACCGATCGGAACTCGAGACATCTCCATACTCGACGTCAATCGGAATTTCGTTCGATACTACTGTTCGAAACGACGTTTAGCGCCAGAATTCCGTGTTTCTGGGCAGAGTGAACGATTTTGACACGCTCATCATGTGCCGAGATGCCGGAATTGTACCGAACTCGGTACATCTCGCTTTTCGGTGTAGATCGATGTTCCTTTCGATACACACGTGCAAGTCGACGATCATCGCAGAAACTTTGTTATTTTGGACAGAGTAAATGAATCCAACACTTTCACGTTAAGCTGAGATGCTAGAATCGCTCGAAACTCGGGACATCCCGATCCTCGGTGTAGAACGATGTTCCGTTAGATTCAGACATGCAAGACGCCGTTTCACGCAAGAATTTCGTTATTTCGGATAAAATGAACGATGTCAATACGGTCACACTGACGTGAGATGCCGGAATCTTTCGAAACTCGCGACATCACGATTCTCGATGTAGATGGATGTTACGTTCGATACAGTCGTGAAAGACGAAAATTAATTTACGGATCTCGTGTATTTGGAAATAATGACAAAACTGATAACTTTTATGTCGATCTGAGGGAGCAGAATCCCGATTTTCGGCATAGATCGAAGTCTATCGTTCGTTTCAGCTGTGTGAAATGACGTTCAACGTGAGAAATTTGTATTGTCAGGCAAAATAAGAGATTTTGACACGTTCAAAGTTAGCTTTGGTTTTTGATTCTCACAAAACTCAAGACATTTCGATTCTCGTCGAAGAATAATGTATCTTTCAATACACTCGTGCAGAATGACCATTATCGCGAGAAATTCGTTTTTTAAGATTAAATGAAGGATTTTGACACTCTCAGGTCAGGCCGAGATGCCAGAATCGCTCAGAGCACGCAAAATCTTAATTCACAGCCTAGATTAAAGTTCCGTTCGGTGCAGCCGTGCAAAACGACGATCAACGGAAGAATATCGTGTTTTCACGCAAAACGAACGATATTGACACGTTTAAAGTGAGGAGAGATGCCGAAACCACTCGGAACTCAAGACATCTCGATACTCGACGTCTATCGAAATTCCGTTCGTTGCAACTGTTCGAAACGACGTTTAGCGCCAGAACTTACTCTTTTTGGGTGGAATAAAGCATTTTGACACGCTCAACATGTGCCGAGTCGCCAGAATCGTACGAAACTCGGCACATCTCGATTTTAAGTGGAGATCGATGGTTTTGCCAATACGGCCGTCCGCGACGACAATTATCGCGAGACCTTTGTTTTATTTCGACAAAATGAATGATTTATCCACATTTACGTTGAGATGAGATGCTAGAATCGCTCGAAACTCGAGACATCTGGAATTTTGGTTTGAATCGATGTTTCGTTCGATAGCGCTGTGTAAGACGATGTTTATGGCAAAAACTTCAATTATTGGACAAAATAAAGTATTTCGACATTTTTACGTTGAGCTAAGATGCCACAACCCATCGAAACTCGGCATATCTCGCCTCTCGTTGTAGATCGATAATTTGTTCGATACAGTTATGCAAAACAATGATCATCGCCAGAATTTCGTGATTTACGATGAAATGGAAGATTTCGACACTTTTATGTCAGGCCGATACGCCAGAATCGCTCGAAACATAAAGAATCTCGATTCTCGGTGTAGATGAATGTTTCGTTTAATCCAAGTGTGCGACACAAAAGCAAATGTAAGAGTTCCATGTGATCGGAAAAAATGACAAATTCAGACACTTTTATGTCGAACTGAGATGCGAAGTCCGCCTGAAACACGCGGAATCCCTAATTTCAGCAGAGATCGAACTTTTTCGTTCGATTCAGCTGTCTGAAACGACATTCAACGTGAGCATTTTGTATTTTCAGAGAAAATGAAAGATTATGACACGTTTGAAGTTAGCTTAAATGTACGATTCTCCCAAAACTCAAGACATTTCGATTCTCGTCGGAGAATGATGTTTTGTTCAATACACTCATGGAAAAGGACCATTATCGCGAGAAATTCGTTTTTTAAGATTAAATGAAGGATTTTGACACTCTCAGGTCAGGCCGAGATGCCAGAATCACTCAGAACACGCAAAATCTAGAATCGCAGCGTAGATCGAACTGTCGTTCGGAACAGCTGTGCAAAACGACGAACAACGGAAGAATATCGCGTTTTCGGGCAAAATGAACGATTGTGACACGTTACAAGTTAGTAGAGATTCTGAAACCGATCGGAACTCGAGATATCTCCATACTCGACGTCAATCGGAATTTCGTTCGATACAACTGTCCGAAACGACGTTTACCGCCAGAATTCCGTCTTTTTGGGCGAAATTAACCATTTTGACGCGCTCAACATGTGCCGAGTCGCAAGAATCATACGAAATTCGGTACATCTCGATTTTGAGTGGAGATTGATGTTTCTTTCAATACGGCCGTCCGGGACGACAATTATCGCGAGAACTTTGTTTTATTTGGACAAAACTCAAGACATTTCGGTTCTCGTCGGGGATTGAAGTATCGTTCAATACACTCGTGCAAAATAACCATTATCGCAAGAAATTCGTTTTTCAAGATAAAATGAAGGATTTTGACACTCTCAGGCCAGACCGAAATGCCAGAATCGCTCAATACACGTAAAATCTTTATTCGCAGCCTAGATTGAAGTTCCGTTCGGTGCAGCTATGCCAAACGACGATTGACGGAAGAATATCGCGTTTTCGGGCGAAATGAACGATTGTGACACGTTTAAAGTTAGAAGAGATTCCGAAACGACTCGGAACTCAAGACATCTCTATACTTGACGTCGATCTCAATTTCGTTCGATACAACTGTCCGAAACGACGTTTAGCGCCAGAATTCCAGGTGTAGATCGATGTTCCTTCCGATACACACGTGCAAATCGACGATTATCGCAGAAACTTCGATATTTTGGACAAAGTGAATGAATCCAACACTTTCACGTTAAGCTGAGATGCTAGAATCGCTCGAAACTCGGGACATCTGGATTTTCGTTGTAGATGGATGTTTTGCTTGCCTTAACTATGCAAGACGACGTTTAACGAAAGAATTCTGTGATTCCGGTGTAAATAAACAATTCTAATGCGTAAACGTTAAGCTGAGATGCCAGAATTGCTCGGAACGCGAGACGTCTCAATTTGCTTTGTAGTTCGATGTTTCATTTGATACGGCCGTCCAGGACGACAGTTATCACAAGAACTTTGTTTTTTTTTTGACAGAATATATGATTTCACTATTCGAACGTTATGCTGAGATGCCAGAACCGCTTGAAACTCAGGACATTTTGATCCTCGGTGTAGATCGATGTTCCGTTAGATTCAGACATGCAAGACGACGTTTCACGCAAGAATTTCGTTATTTCGGATAAAATGAACGATGTCAATACGGTCACACTGACGTGAGATGCCGGAATCTTTCGAAACTCGCGACATCACGATTCTCGGTGTAGATGGATGTTACGTTCGATACAGTCGTGAAAGACGAAAATTAATTCAAGGATCTCGTGTAATCGGAAATAATGACAAAACTGATAACTTTTATGTCGATCTGGGGGAGCAGAATCTTGATTTTCGGCATAGATCGAAGTCTATCGTTCGTTTCTGCTGTCTGAAACGACGTTCACCGTGAGAATTTTGTATTGTCAAGCAAAATAAGAGATTTTGGCAGGTTTAAAGTTAGCTTAGGCTTTCAATTCTCACAAAACTCAAGACATTTCGATTCTCGTCGGAGAATGATGTTTCTTTTAATACACTCGTGCAAAATGACCATTATCGCGAGAAATTCGTTTTTTAAGATTAAATGAAGGATTTTGACACTCTCAGGTCAGGCCGAGATGCCAGAATCGCTCAGAGCACGCAAAATCTTAATTCACAGCCTAGATTAAAGTTCCGTTCGGTGCAGCCGTGCAAAACGACGATCAACGGAAGAATATCGTGTTTTCAGGCAAAATTAACGATATTGACACGTTTAAAGTGAGTAGAGATGCCGAAACCACTCGGAACTCAAGACATCTCGATACTCGACGTCTATCAAAATTCCATTCGTTGCAACTGTTCGAAACGACGTTTAGCGCCAGAAGTTACTCTTTTTGGGTGGAATAAACCATTTTGACACGCTCAACATGTGCCGAGTCGCCAGAATCGTACGAAACTCGGCACATCTCGATTTTAAGTGGAGATCGATGTTTTTTCCAATACGGCCGTCCGCGACGACAATTATCGCGAGAACTTTGTTTTATTTCGACAAAATGAATGATTTCTCCACATTTACGTTGAGATGAGATGCTAGAATCGCTCGAAACTCGAGACATCTGGAATTTTGGTTTGAATCGATGTTTCGTTCGATAGCGCTGTGTAAGACGACGTTTATGGCAAAAACTTCAATTATTGGAAAAAATAAAGTATTTCGACATTTTTACGTTGAGCTAAGAGGCCACAACCGATCGAAACTCGGCATATCTCGCCTCTCGTTGTAGATCGATAATTCGTTCAATACAGTTTTGCAAAACAATGATCATCGCCAGGATTTCGTGATTTAGGATAAAATGGAAGATTTTGACACTTTTATGTCGGGCCGATGCGCCAGAATCGCTCGAAACATAAAGAATGTCGATTCTCGGTGTAGATGGATGTTTCGTTTAATCCAAGTGTGCGACACAAAAGCGAATGTAAGAATTCCATGTGATCGGAAAAAATGACAAATTCAGACACTTTCATGTCGAACTGAGATGCGAAGTCCGCCTGAAACACGTGGAATCCCTATTTTCGGCAGAGATCGAACTTTTTCGTTCGACTTAGCTGTCTAAAACGACATTCAACGTGAGCATTTCGTTTTTTCAGGCAAATCGAAAGATTGTGACACTTTTAAAGTTAGCTCAGATGTACGATTCTCCCAAAACTCAAGACATTTTGATTCTCGTCGGAGAATGATGTTTTGTTCAATACAGTCGTGCAAAAGGTCCATTATCGCAAGAAATTCGTTTTTTAAGATAAAATGAAGGATTTTGACACTCTCAGGTCAGGCCGCGATGCCAGAATCGCTCAGAACACACAAAATCTAGAAACGCAGCGTAGATCGAACTGTCGTTCGGAACAGCTGTGCAAAACGACGAATAACGGAAGAATATCGTTTTTTCAGGCAAAATGAACGATTGTGACACTTTAAAGTTAGTAGAGATTCCGAAACCGATCGGAACTCGGGACATCTCCATACTCGACGTCAATCGGAATTTCGTTCGATACAACTGTCCGAAACGACGTTTAGCGCCAGAATTCCAGGTGTAGATCGATGTTCCTTCCGATACACACGTGCAAATCGACGATTATCGCAGAAACTTCGATATTTTGGACAAAGTGAATGAATCCAACACTTTCACGTTAAGCTGAGATGCTAGAATCGCTCGAAACTCGGGACATCTGGATTTTCGTTGTAGATGGATGTTTTGCTTGCCTTAACTATGCAAGACGACGTTTAACGAAAGAATTCTGTGATTCCGGTGTAAATAAACAATTCTAATGCGTAAACGTTAAGCTGAGGTGCCAGAATTGCTCGGAACGCGAGACGTCTCAATTTGCTTTGAAGATCGATGTTTTATTTGATACGGCCGTCCAGGACGACAGTTATCACAAGAACTTTGTTTTTTTTTTGACAGAATATGTGATTTCACTATTCGAACGTTATGCTGAGATGCCAGAACCGCTTGAAACTCAGGACATCTTGATCCTCGGTGTAGATCGATGTTCCGTTAGATTCAGACATGCAAGACGACGTTTCACGCAAGAATTTCGTTATTTCGGATAAAATGAACGATGTCAATACGGTCACACTGACGTGAGATGCCGGAATCTTTCGAAACTCGCGACATCACGATTCTCGATGTAGATGGATGTTACGTTCGATACAGTCGTGAAAGACGAAAATTAATTCAAGGATCTCGTGTAATCGGAAATAATGACAAAACTGATAACTTTTATGTCGATCTGAGGGAGCAGAATCTTGATTTTCGGCATAGATCGAAGTCTATCGTTCGTTTCAGCTGTCTGATACGACGTTCAACGTGAGAATTTTGTATTGTCAGGCAAAAGAAGAGATTTTGACAGGTTCAAAGTTAGCTTAGGTTTTCGATTTTCACAAAACTCAAGACATTTCGATTCTCGTCGGAGAATGATGTTTCTTTCAATACACTCGTGCAAAATGACCATTTTTTTTTTTTTTTTTTTTTTTTTTTTTTTTTTTTTTTCCCCACCTCCACCCCCGCTGTACCTGAAATATATTATACCAGCGGTCAGATTTCTGTTCTTGTCTAATTATTTCTTTAGTAAAGCAGTCATATTTCGACTATTTCTGATAATGTTCTAATTTAGTTATTGTTCGGGTAATACTTATTTCACTTTACAGTCTCGTTTAAAGTACTGCACTTTGAAGTATCTCCTGTTTCGTTTCTTCCTTCCCTTTTTATTTCCCCCTAGGCTTAATTACAATTCCCTCGACCTCTTTTTTCCAGTATCACTTTGGCGTATTTACAGAAAATATCAAACGTTTGCTTATTTTTTATTAAATTCTCTTTGTTTATTTCTTTTATACTAATCTTTTTTAGCTCTTCAATGGTTTGGATTCTTTCGACATCATATTCCTGACACTCAAACAGCATGTGGTCCGGAGTTTCTTGTTCCCCGCAGATACAGTTCTCATTCGTTGTTATATTTAGATCTTTTAGTTTGCTGTTGAATGACCCATGTCCTGTTAGGAACTGCGTTACGAAAAAGTTCGGAATAACCCATGTGAATTTCAGTCGCTTTTGGACTGTCTGGAAATAGTCAAATGTCATGCGCCCTTTGGTACTGTGAGTCCATCTATCTTGCCACAATTCTTCGATCACTTTATTTACACTTCTGTACACGTCGTTAGCGGCGAGTCCTTCCGTAGTTTTGTCCTCTCCAAGCCATTTGACCGACAATTCATCGATTGTAAAATCGATCTTTCGTCTAATTTTATGATGTGTAACTCGTTTTTTTATTTCTAGGTCTATCGGCAGGACTCCTGCTATAACTGGCAAGCAGTGCGTTGATGCAGTTCTATAAGCTTTTGTTACCCTTATCAGAGCTAGACGCTGCGAGCTTTCTAGTGCCTTCTTCAGTCTTCCAGTCAGTTTATCAGACCATCCGATTGCAGCGTACGTCATTATGGGTACGTAGACTCCTTTGTAAATCGTCTTCATTGCTTTGTGACCTAAACCCCACTTATTCTTTGCGACACGTCCTAAGTTATTGAAGATTCTTTTGGTCTTTTCACACATACTTTTTATGTGCGAATTCACTCTTAGGCCGCTGTCAAATTCAACTCCGAGGTACTTGACCGTATTGACTAGGCTAATTTGGCTATTGTCGATCGTTATGTTAAGTGTTGCTTCTGGATCCTTTATCTTTCCTTTCAGCCACATCATCGTCGTTTTTTCGGATGACAGAATCAGTTTGTTTTCCTGGCACCAGTCCGAAACCTTTGCGATTGCCAAGCGTGCTCGGTGTTCTATTTCTACTTGATTGTTCCCGGAGACGATTAAGACTTGGTCATCCGCGTATGCAATCGTTTCTATATTCCTTAATTCGTCGAATGCTCTCAGGTTTCGATCGAAGATCAGATTCCACATAAATGGTCCAAGGATTGAGCCTTGCGGACATCCTTTCGTAATTTTTTTGCTGACGAGTTTGTCATTTTCTTGGATCATCGCTGACCTTGATCGCAGGTAGTCTTGTAACAGGACGTACAGATTTCTTGGGCAGTTACGTGATTTCAACTCGTGCAGAACGCTAGGCCACCACACGTTGTCGAAAGCCCCTGCTACGTCGAGAAAAATTCCGAGCACTAATTTGTTTGTTGACTCAGCAACCTTTGTCCTGAGGCGAACGATTGCGTCTTCGGTGCTCATGCCAGACCTGAATCCAAATTGTTTATCGCTGCTATGTTCTCGCTGTAGCGGTCTTAACTTTGTAAGTATTATTCTTTCAAGGATCTTACCGAAGATTGGTAGAAGACTTATCGGTCGGTATGATTTCGGATCCGAGGGATCGCGTCTGGACCCCTTTCGAATGAGTATAATCTTTCCTTTTTTCCATTGATTTGGGAAAACCCCCCATTTCAGGCAAGAATTAAAGGCGTTCTCAAGTGCGTCACAGATTGTTGGCCACGATCTCTTCACTGCTGCGGTTTCAATATTGTCGGGACCAGGGGCCTTTCCATCTTTCATTTGCATTATCGCCGTGCGTATTTCCTCTTTCGTAAAACACGGGCAGTCACCTGTGTCGGGAGGGAACTCAGCGTCATGTCTCATTAGACTTTGAGTATTCGATTCATTAAGTTTTACATCGTCCGGGATCACAGCATACAAAACGGTCGTGGCTGCGGTTTTCCAGTCAATTGCATAAGTATCGTCCGTACGTATTGAACATAGAGCTGCATGCGTGTTTATTTTACTAGTCTGTAGCCTGTATACGATACCCCATGGGTTTAGATTACCTTCTCGTCCAACGAATTCCTGCCAGCTTCTGATCTTCGCCTCTTCGACTGCACTACGGTATTCTCGCCTATTTTCTAGATACTCAGCTTTGAGCCTTTCCCTTATATCTGGTTTCCGACAACGTTGCAGAGCTCTACGAGATCTGTACGTTTTCTTTTTCAGGTATGTAAGATGAGCGGACCACCATGGTGCCGTTTTTGTAGTCCTGAATCGTTTTCTAGGAATAGATTGGTTACAGGCTTTGATAATAGTTCTTTCGAGACTAGTGATTAGATCAAGCGTTTCACGTTTTGTTGTTGGCGTTATGTTGTCATTATCGCTCCATAGATTCACCAGCGTTCTGTCAAATTTTTCCCAGTCAGCTCTGGCAACAGCGTAGCGCGGAGAACATCTGACATCTGAGGCAGAAATCACTGTACCGTTTGCAGGGACGCATTCCATTAAGATTGCACGGTGATCGCTTGATGTCCAATCTCTTTGTACTGACCATTTTGTCACAAAGTTTGCGTAATTCGTGGTTTCTAGTGATATGTCGATATTGGATTCGCCACATCGGGATGAATACGTCGATGGCTCATTTGGTTCATTGAGGACCGTTAGGTTGTGTTCAGCTAGGAACATTTCTACTTTTCTACCGCGATTGTCTACTTTCCCGCTGTTCCACTGGTGAGACTTAGCGTTACTATCGATTCCGATAACAACCTTCTTTCCATGCAACTGCCTAAGGATCATATCGAGATGTTGTAAATGTTGGTCGATGTTTTCGGAAAAACGAAAATAAGCGCTGATGAGATATACAGACGCCGTCCGGGTGCTTATTTCGACACACACGCAGTACGCATTACTGAGATGCCTCAAACTCAATACAGTCAAGTTCCTGGATGTGATAGCAATTGCCGCCCAAGGTTTTTCATTTGACTCATTTGCAGTCATAACGGAGGTTTGAATTCCGAATCCGATTACATTGCCGTTAAAAGAGTACGGTTCTTGTAATAAAAGAAGGTCTACAGCGTTCTCCTGGATTTTGGTGCGGAGCTCCGAAGTGACAAGTTTCGATCCGTTCATATTAAGCTGAACTATCCGAATGTCTTTAGAGGCCATAGTCGATTTTGTTCACATGTTTCTCGAGAGCGAACTTATATGCTGGGCAATTCTTATCTAGGACAGAGTGATCCGCAGGTTTCTTGAACCGTTTGCATGACGCACATTTCTCGGGTTCGCCTTTTTTAGCGCATTCAGATGCCTTATGTCCGTCTTCTGCACAATGCCCGCAGGAAGGGGATTGTTGCCGACAGTATTTCGCGATATGGCCATAGCCTTGGCACTGGTAGCATCGGCTCAGCCCGATGAAGTCCTGAATGCGGCAAGATTGCCATTCGATGTAAATCCGCCCAATTCTTCGGATTTTGTTTCGGAGATCAGGAGTAACCTCTGCGACCCAGTTTGTAAGGTCCTCCCTTCTTTTCCCCACTCGAAATACAAGCTTCAGTTCCGACTCGAATCTTGATTTTTCCATGCTGTCTACAAGATCAGGGTTCTGTTCATAGATGGCGTCTTTTATTTGTTGCTCATTCAGAGAGTTCTGCACGTCGTAAATGAGAATACGAGGCTCTTTCTTGCCAGGTCGTTCAATCGTGAAACCACGTTCCTTAAGGTCCGCGCTCGTTGCGATCTTTGCTAGATCGTACTTTGATTCTGTTTCTATCAAAACGCCCTTGTCTCGAATTTTCCGGACGTTTTTCACATGAATTTTGTTCGCCTTTGGGTCAAAGGTTTTCATCAGTTCCTTTTTTGTGTCATCACTCGATTTGCAGTTCATCGTTTCACTCGGACGGATAATCACGACTTGCGGTGTATTTTTGACTGGTTTGTTTACTTTGCTGAGGGCTGGGATCTTCGGCGTCGGAGTTCTAAGTTTGTCCGCGTAAGACGATCTTGCAGCTGGGCCATATTGATGGCAAATGTCAGCGCGTTCCTCTAGACGTCCGAGTAGCCTGGAATTTTCCATCGAGATTTTGCTTACGAGCTCTGTCAACACTGAGATGTTCTTCAGTAAAAATCTAGCCTGGTCTTGTGTAATTCCTGATGCAGAGTCGAGGCAATAATCGGCTAGGTCCGCTTTGATTCCAACAGCCTGACGAATAAGATCATCCGTACTGAGGGATGGATCTTCTAGTGTGGAGTCCTCTGCTTTTCGTTTGCGACGTTTCCGCGAGTCCAGTGAGCCGATAGATATGCTTTCCTCGCTTTGTCCACCTCGTTGGCTAGGTGCTGGTGAGCGTTCAGTTTCCAGCTCCATTTCAGACTCGTCGTCCGAAAAACCGAGCGAGAAGTGCTTCGCTTTAGGTCTTGCACCAGTTCCGGCACTTGTTTGTTGCATTGCTGCTTGTTGCTGGCTTTGAAGATCTTGTTGTTTTTGTTTTTGGTTTGTTTCTTTAGTAGATTTGTTCATGTTTATCCCCTGTCAAAAAAAAAAAAAAAAAAAAAAAAAAAAAAATCCGTAGATCAAAGTATCGATCGATTAAGTCGTGCGCAGGAATTGGTTTTTTTCCCAAAAACGAACGATCTTCACACTCCCCCGTCGAGCCCAGACGCCAGAATTGCTCGAAACACGCAAAACCTCGACTCCTGTGTTGGATCGAAATTTTCCCGATACAGTCCAGAGACCTCTTTCGTACTTGTATCGGTCCCCTCGATTCTCGGTGTCCTCGCACGACTTTATCAAACGGAACACAGATCGACAGCGAGACCCGAGATGTGCGGAGCTCCGAGCGAACCTCCTCGCACGACCGTCCTCGCACGACTCAAAATGACCATTATCGCGAGAAATTCGTTTTTTAAGATTAAATGAAGGATTTTGACACTCTCAGGTCAGGCCGAGATGCCAGAATCGCTCAGAGCACGCAAAATCTTAATTCACAGCCTAGATTGAAGTTCCGTTCGGTGCAGCCGTGCAAAACGACGATCGACGGAAGAATATCGTGTTTTCGGGCAAAATAAACGATATTGACACGTTTAAAGTGAGTAGAGATGCCGAAACCACTCGGAACTCAAGACATCTCGATACTCGACGTCTATCAAAATTCCATTCGTTGCAACTGTTCGAAACGACGTTTAGCGCCAGAAGTTACTCTTTTTGGGTGGAATAAACCATTTTGACACGCTCAACATGTGCCGAGTCGCCAGAATCGTACGAAACTCGGCACATCTCGATTTTAAGTGGAGATCGATGTTTTTCCCAATACGGCCGTCCGCGACGACAATTATCGCGAGAACTTTGTTTTATTTCGACAAAATGAATGATTTCTCCACATTTACGTTGAGATGAGATGCTAGAATCGCTCGAAACTCGAGACATCTGGAATTTCGGTTTGAATCGATGTTTCGTTCGATAGCGCTGTGTAAGACGACGTTTATGGCAAAAACTTCAATTATTGGAAAAAATAAAGTATTTCGACATTTTTACGTTGAGCTAAGAGGCCACAACCGATCGAAACTCGGCATATCTCGCCTCTCGTTGTAGATCGATAATTCGTTCAATACAGTTTTGCAAAACAATGATCATCGCCAGGATTTCGTGATTTAGGATAAAATGGAAGATTTTGACACTTTTATGTCGGGCCGATGCGCCAGAATCGCTCGAAACATAAAGAATGTCGATTCTCGGTGTAGATGGATGTTTCGTTTAATCCAAGTGTGCGACACAAAAGCAAATGTAAGAATTCCATGTGATCAGAAAAAATGACAAATTCAGACACTTTCATGTCGAACTGAGATGCGAAGTCCGCCTGAAACACGTGGAATCCCTATTTTCGGCAGAGATCGAACTTTTTCATTCGACTTAGCTGTCTAAAACGACATTCAACGTGAGCATTTCGTTTTTTCAGGCAAAATGAAAGATTGTGACACGTTTAAAGTTAGCTCAGATGTACGATTCTCCCAAAACTCAAGACATTTTGATTCTCGTCGGAGAATGATGTTTTGTTCAATACAGTCGTGCAAAAGGACCATTATCGCAAGAAATTCGTTTTTTAAGATAAAATGAAGGATTTTGACACTCTCAGGTCAGGCCGCGATGCCAGAATCGCTCAGAACACACAAAATCTAGAATCGCAGCGTAGATCGAACTGTCGTTCGGAACAGCTGTGCAAAACGACGAACAACGGAAGAATATCGCGTTTTCGGGCAAAATGAACGATTGTGACACGTTACAAGTTAGTAGAGATTCTGAAACCGATCGGAACTCGAGATATCTCCATACTCGACGTCAATCGGAATTTCGTTCGATACAACTGTCCGAAACGACGTTTACCGCCAGAATTCCGTCTTTTTGGGCGAAATTAACCATTTTGACGCGCTCAACATGTGCCGAGTCGCAAGAATCATACGAAATTCGGTACATCTCGATTTTGAGTGGAGATTGATGTTTCTTTCAATACGGCCGTCCGGGACGACAATTATCGCGAGAACTTTGTTTTATTTGGACAAAACTCAAGACATTTCGGTTCTCGTCGGGGATTGAAGTATCGTTCAATACACTCGTGCAAAATAACCATTATCGCAAGAAATTCGTTTTTCAAGATAAAATGAAGGATTTTGACACTCTCAGGCCAGACCGAAATGCCAGAATCGCTCAATACACGTAAAATCTTTATTCGCAGCCTAGATTGAAGTTCCGTTCGGTGCAGCTATGCCAAACGACGATTGACGGAAGAATATCGCGTTTTCGGGCGAAATGAACGATTGTGACACGTTTAAAGTTAGAAGAGATTCCGAAACGACTCGGAACTCAAGACATCTCTATACTTGACGTCGATCTCAATTTCGTTCGATACAACTGTCCGAAACGACGTTTAGCGCCAGAATTCCAGGTGTAGATCGATGTTCCTTCCGATACACACGTGCAAATCGACGATTATCGCAGAAACTTCGATATTTTGGACAAAGTGAATGAATCCAACACTTTCACGTTAAGCTGAGATGCTAGAATCGCTCGAAACTCGGGACATCTGGATTTTCGTTGTAGATGGATGTTTTGCTTGCCTTAACTATGCAAGACGACGTTTAACGAAAGAATTCTGTGATTCCGGTGTAAATAAACAATTCTAATGCGTAAACGTTAAGCTGAGATGCCAGAATTGCTCGGAACGCGAGACGTCTCAATTTGCTTTGTAGTTCGATGTTTCATTTGATACGGCCGTCCAGGACGACAGTTATCACAAGAACTTTGTTTTTTTTTTGACAGAATATATGATTTCACTATTCGAACGTTATGCTGAGATGCCAGAACCGCTTGAAACTCAGGACATTTTGATCCTCGGTGTAGATCGATGTTCCGTTAGATTCAGACATGCAAGACGACGTTTCACGCAAGAATTTCGTTATTTCGGATAAAATGAACGATGTCAATACGGTCACACTGACGTGAGATGCCGGAATCTTTCGAAACTCGCGACATCACGATTCTCGGTGTAGATGGATGTTACGTTCGATACAGTCGTGAAAGACGAAAATTAATTCAAGGATCTCGTGTAATCGGAAATAATGACAAAACTGATAACTTTTATGTCGATCTGGGGGAGCAGAATCTTGATTTTCGGCATAGATCGAAGTCTATCGTTCGTTTCTGCTGTCTGAAACGACGTTCACCGTGAGAATTTTGTATTGTCAAGCAAAATAAGAGATTTTGGCAGGTTTAAAGTTAGCTTAGGCTTTCAATTCTCACAAAACTCAAGACATTTCGATTCTCGTCGGAGAATGATGTTTCTTTTAATACACTCGTGCAAAATGACCATTATCGCGAGAAATTCGTTTTTTAAGATTAAATGAAGGATTTTGACACTCTCAGGTCAGGCCGAGATGCCAGAATCGCTCAGAGCACGCAAAATCTTAATTCACAGCCTAGATTAAAGTTCCGTTCGGTGCAGCCGTGCAAAACGACGATCAACGGAAGAATATCGTGTTTTCAGGCAAAATTAACGATATTGACACGTTTAAAGTGAGTAGAGATGCCGAAACCACTCGGAACTCAAGACATCTCGATACTCGACGTCTATCAAAATTCCATTCGTTGCAACTGTTCGAAACGACGTTTAGCGCCAGAAGTTACTCTTTTTGGGTGGAATAAACCATTTTGACACGCTCAACATGTGCCGAGTCGCCAGAATCGTACGAAACTCGGCACATCTCGATTTTAAGTGGAGATCGATGTTTTTTCCAATACGGCCGTCCGCGACGACAATTATCGCGAGAACTTTGTTTTATTTCGACAAAATGAATGATTTCTCCACATTTACGTTGAGATGAGATGCTAGAATCGCTCGAAACTCGAGACATCTGGAATTTTGGTTTGAATCGATGTTTCGTTCGATAGCGCTGTGTAAGACGACGTTTATGGCAAAAACTTCAATTATTGGAAAAAATAAAGTATTTCGACATTTTTACGTTGAGCTAAGAGGCCACAACCGATCGAAACTCGGCATATCTCGCCTCTCGTTGTAGATCGATAATTCGTTCAATACAGTTTTGCAAAACAATGATCATCGCCAGGATTTCGTGATTTAGGATAAAATGGAAGATTTTGACACTTTTATGTCGGGCCGATGCGCCAGAATCGCTCGAAACATAAAGAATGTCGATTCTCGGTGTAGATGGATGTTTCGTTTAATCCAAGTGTGCGACACAAAAGCGAATGTAAGAATTCCATGTGATCGGAAAAAATGACAAATTCAGACACTTTCATGTCGAACTGAGATGCGAAGTCCGCCTGAAACACGTGGAATCCCTATTTTCGGCAGAGATCGAACTTTTTCGTTCGACTTAGCTGTCTAAAACGACATTCAACGTGAGCATTTCGTTTTTTCAGGCAAATCGAAAGATTGTGACACTTTTAAAGTTAGCTCAGATGTACGATTCTCCCAAAACTCAAGACATTTTGATTCTCGTCGGAGAATGATGTTTTGTTCAATACAGTCGTGCAAAAGGTCCATTATCGCAAGAAATTCGTTTTTTAAGATAAAATGAAGGATTTTGACACTCTCAGGTCAGGCCGCGATGCCAGAATCGCTCAGAACACACAAAATCTAGAAACGCAGCGTAGATCGAACTGTCGTTCGGAACAGCTGTGCAAAACGACGAATAACGGAAGAATATCGTTTTTTCAGGCAAAATGAACGATTGTGACACTTTAAAGTTAGTAGAGATTCCGAAACCGATCGGAACTCGGGACATCTCCATACTCGACGTCAATCGGAATTTCGTTCGATACAACTGTCCGAAACGACGTTTAGCGCCAGAATTCCAGGTGTAGATCGATGTTCCTTCCGATACACACGTGCAAATCGACGATTATCGCAGAAACTTCGATATTTTGGACAAAGTGAATGAATCCAACACTTTCACGTTAAGCTGAGATGCTAGAATCGCTCGAAACTCGGGACATCTGGATTTTCGTTGTAGATGGATGTTTTGCTTGCCTTAACTATGCAAGACGACGTTTAACGAAAGAATTCTGTGATTCCGGTGTAAATAAACAATTCTAATGCGTAAACGTTAAGCTGAGGTGCCAGAATTGCTCGGAACGCGAGACGTCTCAATTTGCTTTGAAGATCGATGTTTTATTTGATACGGCCGTCCAGGACGACAGTTATCACAAGAACTTTGTTTTTTTTTTGACAGAATATGTGATTTCACTATTCGAACGTTATGCTGAGATGCCAGAACCGCTTGAAACTCAGGACATCTTGATCCTCGGTGTAGATCGATGTTCCGTTAGATTCAGACATGCAAGACGACGTTTCACGCAAGAATTTCGTTATTTCGGATAAAATGAACGATGTCAATACGGTCACACTGACGTGAGATGCCGGAATCTTTCGAAACTCGCGACATCACGATTCTCGATGTAGATGGATGTTACGTTCGATACAGTCGTGAAAGACGAAAATTAATTCAAGGATCTCGTGGAATCGGAAATAATGACAAAACTGATAACTTTTATGTCGATCTGAGGGAGCAGAATCTTGATTTTCGGCATAGATCGAAGTCTATCGTTCGTTTCAGCTGTGTGAAACGACGTTCAACGTGAGAAATTTGTATTGTCAGGCAAAATAAGAGATTTTGACACGTTCAAAGTTATCTTTGGTTTTTGATTCTCACAAAACTCAAGACATTTCGATTCTCGTCGAAGAATAATGTTTCTTTCAATACACTCGTGCAGAATGACCATTATCGCGAGAAATTCGTTTTTTAAGATTAAATGAAGGATTTTGACACTCTCAGGTCAGGCCGAGATGCCAGAATCGCTCAGAGCACGCAAAATCTTAATTCACAGCCTAGATTAAAGTTCCGTTCGGTGCAGCCGTGCAAAACGACGATCAACGAAAGAATATCGTGTTTTCAGGCAAAATGAACGATATTGACACGTTTAAAGTGAGGAGAGATGCCGAAACCACTCGGAACTCAAGACATCTCGATACTCGACGTCTATCAAAATTCCGTTCGTTGCAACTGTTCGAAACGACGTGTAGCGCCAGAACTTACTCTTTTTGGGTGGAATAAACCATTTTGACACGCTCAACATGTGCCGAGTCGCCAGAATCGTACGAAACTCGGCACATCTCGATTTTAAGTGGAGATCGATGGTTTTTCCGATACGGCCGTCCGCGACGACAATTATCGCGAGAACTTTGTTTTATTTTGACAAAATGAATAATTTCTCCACATTTACGTTGAGATGAGATGCTAGAACCGCTCGAAACTCGAGACATCTGGAATTTCGGTTTGAATCGATGTTTCGTTCGATAGCGCTGTGTAAGACGACGTTTATGACAAAAACTTCAATTATTGGACAAAATAAAGTATTTCGACATTTTTACGTTGAGCTAAGATGCCACAACCCATCGAAACTCGGCATATCTCGCCTCTCGTTGTAGATCGATAATTCGTTCGATACAGTTATGCAAAACAATGATCATCGCCAGAATTTCGTGATTTAGGATGAAATGGAAGATTTTGACACTTTTATGTCAGGCCGATACGCCAGAATCGCTCGAAACATAAAGAATCTCGATTCTCGGTGTAGATGGATGTTTCGTTTAATCCAAGTGTGCGACACAAAAGCAAATGTAAGAGTTCCATGTGATCGGAAAAAATGACAAATTCAGACACTTTTATGTCGAACTGAGTTGCGAAGTCCGCCTGAAACACGCGGAATCCCTAATTTCAGCAGAGATCGAACTTTTTCGTTCGACTCAGCTGTCTGAAACGACATTCAACGTGAGCATTTCGTATTTTCAGGGAAAATGAAAGATTATGACACGTTTGAAGTGAGCTTAAATGTACGATTCTCCCAAAACTCAAGACATTTCGATTCTCGTCGGAGAATGATGTTTCGTTCAATACACTCGTGGAAAAGGACCATTATCGCAAGAAATTCGTTTTTTAAGATAAAATTAAGGATTTTGACACTTTCAGGTCAAGCCGAGATGCCAGAATCACTCAGAACACGTAAAATCTAGAATCGCAGCGTAGATCGAACTGTCGTTCGAAACAGCTGTGCAAAACGACGAACAACGGAAGAATATCGTGTTTTCGGGCAAAATGAACGATTGTGACACGTTAAAAGTTAGTAGAGATTCTGAAACCGATCGGAACTCGAGACATCTCCATACTCGACGTCAATCGGAATTTCGTTCGATACAATTGTCCGAAACGACGTTTAGCGCCAGAATTCCGTCTTTTTGGGCAAAATAAACCATTTTATCACGCTTAACATGTGCCGAGTCGCAAGAATCATACGAAATTCGGTACATCTCGATTTTAAGTGGAGATTGATGTTTCTTTCAATACGGCCGTCCGGGACGACAATTATCGCGAGAACTTTGTTTTATTTAGACAAAACTCAAGACATTTCGGTTTTCGTCGGGGATTGAAGTATCGTTCAATACACTCGTGCAAAATAACCATTATCGCAAGAAATTCGTTTTTCAAGATAAAATGAAGGATTTTGACACTCTCAGGTCAGACCGAGATGCCAGAATCGCTCAGTACACGTAAAAACTTTATTCGCAGCCTAGACTGAAGTTCCGTTCGGTGCAGCTATGCAAAACGGCGAACAACGGAAGAACATCGTGTTTTAGGGCAAAATGAACGATTGTGACACGTTTGAAGTTAGTAGAGATTCCGAGACCGATCGGAACTCGAGACATCTCCATACTCGACGTCAATCGGAATTTCGTTCGATACTACTGTTCGAAACGACGTTTAGCGCCAGAATTCCGTGTTTCTGGGCAGAGTGAACGATTTTGACACGCTCATCATGTGCCGAGATGCCGGAATTGTACCGAACTCGGTACATCTCGCTTTTCGGTGTAGATCGATGTTCCTTTCGATACACACGTGCAAGTCGACGATCATCGCAGAAACTTTGTTATTTTGGACAGAGTAAATGAATCCAACACTTTCACGTTAAGCTGAGATGCTAGAATCGCTCGAAACTCGGGACATCCCGATCCTCGGTGTAGAACGATGTTCCGTTAGATTCAGACATGCAAGACGCCGTTTCACGCAAGAATTTCGTTATTTCGGATAAAATGAACGATGTCAATACGGTCACACTGACGTGAGATGCCGGAATCTTTCGAAACTCGCGACATCACGATTCTCGATGTAGATGGATGTTACGTTCGATACAGTCGTGAAAGACGAAAATTAATTTACGGATCTCGTGTATTTGGAAATAATGACAAAACTGATAACTTTTATGTCGATCTGAGGGAGCAGAATCCCGATTTTCGGCATAGATCGAAGTCTATCGTTCGTTTCAGCTGTGTGAAATGACGTTCAACGTGAGAAATTTGTATTGTCAGGCAAAATAAGAGATTTTGACACGTTCAAAGTTAGCTTTGGTTTTTGATTCTCACAAAACTCAAGACATTTCGATTCTCGTCGAAGAATAATGTATCTTTCAATACACTCGTGCAGAATGACCATTATCGCGAGAAATTCGTTTTTTAAGATTAAATGAAGGATTTTGACACTCTCAGGTCAGGCCGAGATGCCAGAATCGCTCAGAGCACGCAAAATCTTAATTCACAGCCTAGATTAAAGTTCCGTTCGGTGCAGCCGTGCAAAACGACGATCAACGGAAGAATATCGTGTTTTCACGCAAAACGAACGATATTGACACGTTTAAAGTGAGGAGAGATGCCGAAACCACTCGGAACTCAAGACATCTCGATACTCGACGTCTATCGAAATTCCGTTCGTTGCAACTGTTCGAAACGACGTTTAGCGCCAGAACTTACTCTTTTTGGGTGGAATAAAGCATTTTGACACGCTCAACATGTGCCGAGTCGCCAGAATCGTACGAAACTCGGCACATCTCGATTTTAAGTGGAGATCGATGGTTTTGCCAATACGGCCGTCCGCGACGACAATTATCGCGAGACCTTTGTTTTATTTCGACAAAATGAATGATTTATCCACATTTACGTTGAGATGAGATGCTAGAATCGCTCGAAACTCGAGACATCTGGAATTTTGGTTTGAATCGATGTTTCGTTCGATAGCGCTGTGTAAGACGATGTTTATGGCAAAAACTTCAATTATTGGACAAAATAAAGTATTTCGACATTTTTACGTTGAGCTAAGATGCCACAACCCATCGAAACTCGGCATATCTCGCCTCTCGTTGTAGATCGATAATTTGT
Organism: Tromatobia lineatoria; assembly: GCA_949699805.1. NCBI lineage: Eukaryota > Metazoa > Arthropoda > Insecta > Hymenoptera > Ichneumonidae > Tromatobia > Tromatobia lineatoria. The sequence goes on from OX453034.1 coordinate 7,398,395, forward strand.
TCGATACAGTTATGCAAAACAATGATCATCGCCAGAATTTCGTGATTTACGATGAAATGGAAGATTTCGACACTTTTATGTCAGGCCGATACGCCAGAATCGCTCGAAACATAAAGAATCTCGATTCTCGGTGTAGATGAATGTTTCGTTTAATCCAAGTGTGCGACACAAAAGCAAATGTAAGAGTTCCATGTGATCGGAAAAAATGACAAATTCAGACACTTTTATGTCGAACTGAGATGCGAAGTCCGCCTGAAACACGCGGAATCCCTAATTTCAGCAGAGATCGAACTTTTTCGTTCGATTCAGCTGTCTGAAACGACATTCAACGTGAGCATTTTGTATTTTCAGAGAAAATGAAAGATTATGACACGTTTGAAGTTAGCTTAAATGTACGATTCTCCCAAAACTCAAGACATTTCGATTCTCGTCGGAGAATGATGTTTTGTTCAATACACTCATGGAAAAGGACCATTATCGCGAGAAATTCGTTTTTTAAGATTAAATGAAGGATTTTGACACTCTCAGGTCAGGCCGAGATGCCAGAATCACTCAGAACACGCAAAATCTAGAATCGCAGCGTAGATCGAACTGTCGTTCGGAACAGCTGTGCAAAACGACGAACAACGGAAGAATATCGCGTTTTCGGGCAAAATGAACGATTGTGACACGTTACAAGTTAGTAGAGATTCTGAAACCGATCGGAACTCGAGATATCTCCATACTCGACGTCAATCGGAATTTCGTTCGATACAACTGTCCGAAACGACGTTTACCGCCAGAATTCCGTCTTTTTGGGCGAAATTAACCATTTTGACGCGCTCAACATGTGCCGAGTCGCAAGAATCATACGAAATTCGGTACATCTCGATTTTGAGTGGAGATTGATGTTTCTTTCAATACGGCCGTCCGGGACGACAATTATCGCGAGAACTTTGTTTTATTTGGACAAAACTCAAGACATTTCGGTTCTCGTCGGGGATTGAAGTATCGTTCAATACACTCGTGCAAAATAACCATTATCGCAAGAAATTCGTTTTTCAAGATAAAATGAAGGATTTTGACACTCTCAGGCCAGACCGAAATGCCAGAATCGCTCAATACACGTAAAATCTTTATTCGCAGCCTAGATTGAAGTTCCGTTCGGTGCAGCTATGCCAAACGACGATTGACGGAAGAATATCGCGTTTTCGGGCGAAATGAACGATTGTGACACGTTTAAAGTTAGAAGAGATTCCGAAACGACTCGGAACTCAAGACATCTCTATACTTGACGTCGATCTCAATTTCGTTCGATACAACTGTCCGAAACGACGTTTAGCGCCAGAATTCCAGGTGTAGATCGATGTTCCTTCCGATACACACGTGCAAATCGACGATTATCGCAGAAACTTCGATATTTTGGACAAAGTGAATGAATCCAACACTTTCACGTTAAGCTGAGATGCTAGAATCGCTCGAAACTCGGGACATCTGGATTTTCGTTGTAGATGGATGTTTTGCTTGCCTTAACTATGCAAGACGACGTTTAACGAAAGAATTCTGTGATTCCGGTGTAAATAAACAATTCTAATGCGTAAACGTTAAGCTGAGATGCCAGAATTGCTCGGAACGCGAGACGTCTCAATTTGCTTTGTAGTTCGATGTTTCATTTGATACGGCCGTCCAGGACGACAGTTATCACAAGAACTTTGTTTTTTTTTTGACAGAATATATGATTTCACTATTCGAACGTTATGCTGAGATGCCAGAACCGCTTGAAACTCAGGACATTTTGATCCTCGGTGTAGATCGATGTTCCGTTAGATTCAGACATGCAAGACGACGTTTCACGCAAGAATTTCGTTATTTCGGATAAAATGAACGATGTCAATACGGTCACACTGACGTGAGATGCCGGAATCTTTCGAAACTCGCGACATCACGATTCTCGGTGTAGATGGATGTTACGTTCGATACAGTCGTGAAAGACGAAAATTAATTCAAGGATCTCGTGTAATCGGAAATAATGACAAAACTGATAACTTTTATGTCGATCTGGGGGAGCAGAATCTTGATTTTCGGCATAGATCGAAGTCTATCGTTCGTTTCTGCTGTCTGAAACGACGTTCACCGTGAGAATTTTGTATTGTCAAGCAAAATAAGAGATTTTGGCAGGTTTAAAGTTAGCTTAGGCTTTCAATTCTCACAAAACTCAAGACATTTCGATTCTCGTCGGAGAATGATGTTTCTTTTAATACACTCGTGCAAAATGACCATTATCGCGAGAAATTCGTTTTTTAAGATTAAATGAAGGATTTTGACACTCTCAGGTCAGGCCGAGATGCCAGAATCGCTCAGAGCACGCAAAATCTTAATTCACAGCCTAGATTAAAGTTCCGTTCGGTGCAGCCGTGCAAAACGACGATCAACGGAAGAATATCGTGTTTTCAGGCAAAATTAACGATATTGACACGTTTAAAGTGAGTAGAGATGCCGAAACCACTCGGAACTCAAGACATCTCGATACTCGACGTCTATCAAAATTCCATTCGTTGCAACTGTTCGAAACGACGTTTAGCGCCAGAAGTTACTCTTTTTGGGTGGAATAAACCATTTTGACACGCTCAACATGTGCCGAGTCGCCAGAATCGTACGAAACTCGGCACATCTCGATTTTAAGTGGAGATCGATGTTTTTTCCAATACGGCCGTCCGCGACGACAATTATCGCGAGAACTTTGTTTTATTTCGACAAAATGAATGATTTCTCCACATTTACGTTGAGATGAGATGCTAGAATCGCTCGAAACTCGAGACATCTGGAATTTTGGTTTGAATCGATGTTTCGTTCGATAGCGCTGTGTAAGACGACGTTTATGGCAAAAACTTCAATTATTGGAAAAAATAAAGTATTTCGACATTTTTACGTTGAGCTAAGAGGCCACAACCGATCGAAACTCGGCATATCTCGCCTCTCGTTGTAGATCGATAATTCGTTCAATACAGTTTTGCAAAACAATGATCATCGCCAGGATTTCGTGATTTAGGATAAAATGGAAGATTTTGACACTTTTATGTCGGGCCGATGCGCCAGAATCGCTCGAAACATAAAGAATGTCGATTCTCGGTGTAGATGGATGTTTCGTTTAATCCAAGTGTGCGACACAAAAGCGAATGTAAGAATTCCATGTGATCGGAAAAAATGACAAATTCAGACACTTTCATGTCGAACTGAGATGCGAAGTCCGCCTGAAACACGTGGAATCCCTATTTTCGGCAGAGATCGAACTTTTTCGTTCGACTTAGCTGTCTAAAACGACATTCAACGTGAGCATTTCGTTTTTTCAGGCAAATCGAAAGATTGTGACACTTTTAAAGTTAGCTCAGATGTACGATTCTCCCAAAACTCAAGACATTTTGATTCTCGTCGGAGAATGATGTTTTGTTCAATACAGTCGTGCAAAAGGTCCATTATCGCAAGAAATTCGTTTTTTAAGATAAAATGAAGGATTTTGACACTCTCAGGTCAGGCCGCGATGCCAGAATCGCTCAGAACACACAAAATCTAGAAACGCAGCGTAGATCGAACTGTCGTTCGGAACAGCTGTGCAAAACGACGAATAACGGAAGAATATCGTTTTTTCAGGCAAAATGAACGATTGTGACACTTTAAAGTTAGTAGAGATTCCGAAACCGATCGGAACTCGGGACATCTCCATACTCGACGTCAATCGGAATTTCGTTCGATACAACTGTCCGAAACGACGTTTAGCGCCAGAATTCCAGGTGTAGATCGATGTTCCTTCCGATACACACGTGCAAATCGACGATTATCGCAGAAACTTCGATATTTTGGACAAAGTGAATGAATCCAACACTTTCACGTTAAGCTGAGATGCTAGAATCGCTCGAAACTCGGGACATCTGGATTTTCGTTGTAGATGGATGTTTTGCTTGCCTTAACTATGCAAGACGACGTTTAACGAAAGAATTCTGTGATTCCGGTGTAAATAAACAATTCTAATGCGTAAACGTTAAGCTGAGGTGCCAGAATTGCTCGGAACGCGAGACGTCTCAATTTGCTTTGAAGATCGATGTTTTATTTGATACGGCCGTCCAGGACGACAGTTATCACAAGAACTTTGTTTTTTTTTTGACAGAATATGTGATTTCACTATTCGAACGTTATGCTGAGATGCCAGAACCGCTTGAAACTCAGGACATCTTGATCCTCGGTGTAGATCGATGTTCCGTTAGATTCAGACATGCAAGACGACGTTTCACGCAAGAATTTCGTTATTTCGGATAAAATGAACGATGTCAATACGGTCACACTGACGTGAGATGCCGGAATCTTTCGAAACTCGCGACATCACGATTCTCGATGTAGATGGATGTTACGTTCGATACAGTCGTGAAAGACGAAAATTAATTCAAGGATCTCGTGTAATCGGAAATAATGACAAAACTGATAACTTTTATGTCGATCTGAGGGAGCAGAATCTTGATTTTCGGCATAGATCGAAGTCTATCGTTCGTTTCAGCTGTCTGATACGACGTTCAACGTGAGAATTTTGTATTGTCAGGCAAAAGAAGAGATTTTGACAGGTTCAAAGTTAGCTTAGGTTTTCGATTTTCACAAAACTCAAGACATTTCGATTCTCGTCGGAGAATGATGTTTCTTTCAATACACTCGTGCAAAATGACCATTTTTTTTTTTTTTTTTTTTTTTTTTTTTTTTTTTTTTTCCCCACCTCCACCCCCGCTGTACCTGAAATATATTATACCAGCGGTCAGATTTCTGTTCTTGTCTAATTATTTCTTTAGTAAAGCAGTCATATTTCGACTATTTCTGATAATGTTCTAATTTAGTTATTGTTCGGGTAATACTTATTTCACTTTACAGTCTCGTTTAAAGTACTGCACTTTGAAGTATCTCCTGTTTCGTTTCTTCCTTCCCTTTTTATTTCCCCCTAGGCTTAATTACAATTCCCTCGACCTCTTTTTTCCAGTATCACTTTGGCGTATTTACAGAAAATATCAAACGTTTGCTTATTTTTTATTAAATTCTCTTTGTTTATTTCTTTTATACTAATCTTTTTTAGCTCTTCAATGGTTTGGATTCTTTCGACATCATATTCCTGACACTCAAACAGCATGTGGTCCGGAGTTTCTTGTTCCCCGCAGATACAGTTCTCATTCGTTGTTATATTTAGATCTTTTAGTTTGCTGTTGAATGACCCATGTCCTGTTAGGAACTGCGTTACGAAAAAGTTCGGAATAACCCATGTGAATTTCAGTCGCTTTTGGACTGTCTGGAAATAGTCAAATGTCATGCGCCCTTTGGTACTGTGAGTCCATCTATCTTGCCACAATTCTTCGATCACTTTATTTACACTTCTGTACACGTCGTTAGCGGCGAGTCCTTCCGTAGTTTTGTCCTCTCCAAGCCATTTGACCGACAATTCATCGATTGTAAAATCGATCTTTCGTCTAATTTTATGATGTGTAACTCGTTTTTTTATTTCTAGGTCTATCGGCAGGACTCCTGCTATAACTGGCAAGCAGTGCGTTGATGCAGTTCTATAAGCTTTTGTTACCCTTATCAGAGCTAGACGCTGCGAGCTTTCTAGTGCCTTCTTCAGTCTTCCAGTCAGTTTATCAGACCATCCGATTGCAGCGTACGTCATTATGGGTACGTAGACTCCTTTGTAAATCGTCTTCATTGCTTTGTGACCTAAACCCCACTTATTCTTTGCGACACGTCCTAAGTTATTGAAGATTCTTTTGGTCTTTTCACACATACTTTTTATGTGCGAATTCACTCTTAGGCCGCTGTCAAATTCAACTCCGAGGTACTTGACCGTATTGACTAGGCTAATTTGGCTATTGTCGATCGTTATGTTAAGTGTTGCTTCTGGATCCTTTATCTTTCCTTTCAGCCACATCATCGTCGTTTTTTCGGATGACAGAATCAGTTTGTTTTCCTGGCACCAGTCCGAAACCTTTGCGATTGCCAAGCGTGCTCGGTGTTCTATTTCTACTTGATTGTTCCCGGAGACGATTAAGACTTGGTCATCCGCGTATGCAATCGTTTCTATATTCCTTAATTCGTCGAATGCTCTCAGGTTTCGATCGAAGATCAGATTCCACATAAATGGTCCAAGGATTGAGCCTTGCGGACATCCTTTCGTAATTTTTTTGCTGACGAGTTTGTCATTTTCTTGGATCATCGCTGACCTTGATCGCAGGTAGTCTTGTAACAGGACGTACAGATTTCTTGGGCAGTTACGTGATTTCAACTCGTGCAGAACGCTAGGCCACCACACGTTGTCGAAAGCCCCTGCTACGTCGAGAAAAATTCCGAGCACTAATTTGTTTGTTGACTCAGCAACCTTTGTCCTGAGGCGAACGATTGCGTCTTCGGTGCTCATGCCAGACCTGAATCCAAATTGTTTATCGCTGCTATGTTCTCGCTGTAGCGGTCTTAACTTTGTAAGTATTATTCTTTCAAGGATCTTACCGAAGATTGGTAGAAGACTTATCGGTCGGTATGATTTCGGATCCGAGGGATCGCGTCTGGACCCCTTTCGAATGAGTATAATCTTTCCTTTTTTCCATTGATTTGGGAAAACCCCCCATTTCAGGCAAGAATTAAAGGCGTTCTCAAGTGCGTCACAGATTGTTGGCCACGATCTCTTCACTGCTGCGGTTTCAATATTGTCGGGACCAGGGGCCTTTCCATCTTTCATTTGCATTATCGCCGTGCGTATTTCCTCTTTCGTAAAACACGGGCAGTCACCTGTGTCGGGAGGGAACTCAGCGTCATGTCTCATTAGACTTTGAGTATTCGATTCATTAAGTTTTACATCGTCCGGGATCACAGCATACAAAACGGTCGTGGCTGCGGTTTTCCAGTCAATTGCATAAGTATCGTCCGTACGTATTGAACATAGAGCTGCATGCGTGTTTATTTTACTAGTCTGTAGCCTGTATACGATACCCCATGGGTTTAGATTACCTTCTCGTCCAACGAATTCCTGCCAGCTTCTGATCTTCGCCTCTTCGACTGCACTACGGTATTCTCGCCTATTTTCTAGATACTCAGCTTTGAGCCTTTCCCTTATATCTGGTTTCCGACAACGTTGCAGAGCTCTACGAGATCTGTACGTTTTCTTTTTCAGGTATGTAAGATGAGCGGACCACCATGGTGCCGTTTTTGTAGTCCTGAATCGTTTTCTAGGAATAGATTGGTTACAGGCTTTGATAATAGTTCTTTCGAGACTAGTGATTAGATCAAGCGTTTCACGTTTTGTTGTTGGCGTTATGTTGTCATTATCGCTCCATAGATTCACCAGCGTTCTGTCAAATTTTTCCCAGTCAGCTCTGGCAACAGCGTAGCGCGGAGAACATCTGACATCTGAGGCAGAAATCACTGTACCGTTTGCAGGGACGCATTCCATTAAGATTGCACGGTGATCGCTTGATGTCCAATCTCTTTGTACTGACCATTTTGTCACAAAGTTTGCGTAATTCGTGGTTTCTAGTGATATGTCGATATTGGATTCGCCACATCGGGATGAATACGTCGATGGCTCATTTGGTTCATTGAGGACCGTTAGGTTGTGTTCAGCTAGGAACATTTCTACTTTTCTACCGCGATTGTCTACTTTCCCGCTGTTCCACTGGTGAGACTTAGCGTTACTATCGATTCCGATAACAACCTTCTTTCCATGCAACTGCCTAAGGATCATATCGAGATGTTGTAAATGTTGGTCGATGTTTTCGGAAAAACGAAAATAAGCGCTGATGAGATATACAGACGCCGTCCGGGTGCTTATTTCGACACACACGCAGTACGCATTACTGAGATGCCTCAAACTCAATACAGTCAAGTTCCTGGATGTGATAGCAATTGCCGCCCAAGGTTTTTCATTTGACTCATTTGCAGTCATAACGGAGGTTTGAATTCCGAATCCGATTACATTGCCGTTAAAAGAGTACGGTTCTTGTAATAAAAGAAGGTCTACAGCGTTCTCCTGGATTTTGGTGCGGAGCTCCGAAGTGACAAGTTTCGATCCGTTCATATTAAGCTGAACTATCCGAATGTCTTTAGAGGCCATAGTCGATTTTGTTCACATGTTTCTCGAGAGCGAACTTATATGCTGGGCAATTCTTATCTAGGACAGAGTGATCCGCAGGTTTCTTGAACCGTTTGCATGACGCACATTTCTCGGGTTCGCCTTTTTTAGCGCATTCAGATGCCTTATGTCCGTCTTCTGCACAATGCCCGCAGGAAGGGGATTGTTGCCGACAGTATTTCGCGATATGGCCATAGCCTTGGCACTGGTAGCATCGGCTCAGCCCGATGAAGTCCTGAATGCGGCAAGATTGCCATTCGATGTAAATCCGCCCAATTCTTCGGATTTTGTTTCGGAGATCAGGAGTAACCTCTGCGACCCAGTTTGTAAGGTCCTCCCTTCTTTTCCCCACTCGAAATACAAGCTTCAGTTCCGACTCGAATCTTGATTTTTCCATGCTGTCTACAAGATCAGGGTTCTGTTCATAGATGGCGTCTTTTATTTGTTGCTCATTCAGAGAGTTCTGCACGTCGTAAATGAGAATACGAGGCTCTTTCTTGCCAGGTCGTTCAATCGTGAAACCACGTTCCTTAAGGTCCGCGCTCGTTGCGATCTTTGCTAGATCGTACTTTGATTCTGTTTCTATCAAAACGCCCTTGTCTCGAATTTTCCGGACGTTTTTCACATGAATTTTGTTCGCCTTTGGGTCAAAGGTTTTCATCAGTTCCTTTTTTGTGTCATCACTCGATTTGCAGTTCATCGTTTCACTCGGACGGATAATCACGACTTGCGGTGTATTTTTGACTGGTTTGTTTACTTTGCTGAGGGCTGGGATCTTCGGCGTCGGAGTTCTAAGTTTGTCCGCGTAAGACGATCTTGCAGCTGGGCCATATTGATGGCAAATGTCAGCGCGTTCCTCTAGACGTCCGAGTAGCCTGGAATTTTCCATCGAGATTTTGCTTACGAGCTCTGTCAACACTGAGATGTTCTTCAGTAAAAATCTAGCCTGGTCTTGTGTAATTCCTGATGCAGAGTCGAGGCAATAATCGGCTAGGTCCGCTTTGATTCCAACAGCCTGACGAATAAGATCATCCGTACTGAGGGATGGATCTTCTAGTGTGGAGTCCTCTGCTTTTCGTTTGCGACGTTTCCGCGAGTCCAGTGAGCCGATAGATATGCTTTCCTCGCTTTGTCCACCTCGTTGGCTAGGTGCTGGTGAGCGTTCAGTTTCCAGCTCCATTTCAGACTCGTCGTCCGAAAAACCGAGCGAGAAGTGCTTCGCTTTAGGTCTTGCACCAGTTCCGGCACTTGTTTGTTGCATTGCTGCTTGTTGCTGGCTTTGAAGATCTTGTTGTTTTTGTTTTTGGTTTGTTTCTTTAGTAGATTTGTTCATGTTTATCCCCTGTCAAAAAAAAAAAAAAAAAAAAAAAAAAAAAAAAAAAAAAAAAAAAAAAAAAATCCGTAGATCAAAGTATCGATCGATTAAGTCGTGCGCAGGAATTGGTTTTTTTCCCAAAAACGAACGATCTTCACACTCCCCCGTCGAGCCCAGACGCCAGAATTGCTCGAAACACGCAAAACCTCGACTCCTGTGTTGGATCGAAATTTTCCCGATACAGTCCAGAGACCTCTTTCGTACTTGTATCGGTCCCCTCGATTCTCGGTGTCCTCGCACGACTTTATCAAACGGAACACAGATCGACAGCGAGACCCGAGATGTGCGGAGCTCCGAGCGAACCTCCTCGCACGACCGTCCTCGCACGACTCAAAATGACCATTATCGCGAGAAATTCGTTTTTTAAGATTAAATGAAGGATTTTGACACTCTCAGGTCAGGCCGAGATGCCAGAATCGCTCAGAGCACGCAAAATCTTAATTCACAGCCTAGATTGAAGTTCCGTTCGGTGCAGCCGTGCAAAACGACGATCGACGGAAGAATATCGTGTTTTCGGGCAAAATAAACGATATTGACACGTTTAAAGTGAGTAGAGATGCCGAAACCACTCGGAACTCAAGACATCTCGATACTCGACGTCTATCAAAATTCCATTCGTTGCAACTGTTCGAAACGACGTTTAGCGCCAGAAGTTACTCTTTTTGGGTGGAATAAACCATTTTGACACGCTCAACATGTGCCGAGTCGCCAGAATCGTACGAAACTCGGCACATCTCGATTTTAAGTGGAGATCGATGTTTTTCCCAATACGGCCGTCCGCGACGACAATTATCGCGAGAACTTTGTTTTATTTCGACAAAATGAATGATTTCTCCACATTTACGTTGAGATGAGATGCTAGAATCGCTCGAAACTCGAGACATCTGGAATTTCGGTTTGAATCGATGTTTCGTTCGATAGCGCTGTGTAAGACGACGTTTATGGCAAAAACTTCAATTATTGGAAAAAATAAAGTATTTCGACATTTTTACGTTGAGCTAAGAGGCCACAACCGATCGAAACTCGGCATATCTCGCCTCTCGTTGTAGATCGATAATTCGTTCAATACAGTTTTGCAAAACAATGATCATCGCCAGGATTTCGTGATTTAGGATAAAATGGAAGATTTTGACACTTTTATGTCGGGCCGATGCGCCAGAATCGCTCGAAACATAAAGAATGTCGATTCTCGGTGTAGATGGATGTTTCGTTTAATCCAAGTGTGCGACACAAAAGCAAATGTAAGAATTCCATGTGATCAGAAAAAATGACAAATTCAGACACTTTCATGTCGAACTGAGATGCGAAGTCCGCCTGAAACACGTGGAATCCCTATTTTCGGCAGAGATCGAACTTTTTCATTCGACTTAGCTGTCTAAAACGACATTCAACGTGAGCATTTCGTTTTTTCAGGCAAAATGAAAGATTGTGACACGTTTAAAGTTAGCTCAGATGTACGATTCTCCCAAAACTCAAGACATTTTGATTCTCGTCGGAGAATGATGTTTTGTTCAATACAGTCGTGCAAAAGGACCATTATCGCAAGAAATTCGTTTTTTAAGATAAAATGAAGGATTTTGACACTCTCAGGTCAGGCCGCGATGCCAGAATCGCTCAGAACACACAAAATCTAGAATCGCAGCGTAGATCGAACTGTCGTTCGGAACAGCTGTGCAAAACGACGAACAACGGAAGAATATCGCGTTTTCGGGCAAAATGAACGATTGTGACACGTTACAAGTTAGTAGAGATTCTGAAACCGATCGGAACTCGAGATATCTCCATACTCGACGTCAATCGGAATTTCGTTCGATACAACTGTCCGAAACGACGTTTACCGCCAGAATTCCGTCTTTTTGGGCGAAATTAACCATTTTGACGCGCTCAACATGTGCCGAGTCGCAAGAATCATACGAAATTCGGTACATCTCGATTTTGAGTGGAGATTGATGTTTCTTTCAATACGGCCGTCCGGGACGACAATTATCGCGAGAACTTTGTTTTATTTGGACAAAACTCAAGACATTTCGGTTCTCGTCGGGGATTGAAGTATCGTTCAATACACTCGTGCAAAATAACCATTATCGCAAGAAATTCGTTTTTCAAGATAAAATGAAGGATTTTGACACTCTCAGGCCAGACCGAAATGCCAGAATCGCTCAATACACGTAAAATCTTTATTCGCAGCCTAGATTGAAGTTCCGTTCGGTGCAGCTATGCCAAACGACGATTGACGGAAGAATATCGCGTTTTCGGGCGAAATGAACGATTGTGACACGTTTAAAGTTAGAAGAGATTCCGAAACGACTCGGAACTCAAGACATCTCTATACTTGACGTCGATCTCAATTTCGTTCGATACAACTGTCCGAAACGACGTTTAGCGCCAGAATTCCAGGTGTAGATCGATGTTCCTTCCGATACACACGTGCAAATCGACGATTATCGCAGAAACTTCGATATTTTGGACAAAGTGAATGAATCCAACACTTTCACGTTAAGCTGAGATGCTAGAATCGCTCGAAACTCGGGACATCTGGATTTTCGTTGTAGATGGATGTTTTGCTTGCCTTAACTATGCAAGACGACGTTTAACGAAAGAATTCTGTGATTCCGGTGTAAATAAACAATTCTAATGCGTAAACGTTAAGCTGAGATGCCAGAATTGCTCGGAACGCGAGACGTCTCAATTTGCTTTGTAGATCGATGTTTTATTTGATACGGCCGTCCAGGACGACAGTTATCACAAGAACTTTGTTTTTTTTTTGACAGAATATATGATTTCACTATTCGAACGTTATGCTGAGATGCCAGAATCGCTCGAAACTCGGGACATCCCGATCCTCGGTGTAGAACGATGTTCCGTTAGATTCAGACATGCAAGACGCCGTTTCACGCAAGAATTTCGTTATTTCGGATAAAATGAACGATGTCAATACGGTCACACTGACGTGAGATGCCGGAATATTTCGAAACTCGCGACATCACGATTCTCGATGTAGATGGATGTTACGTTCGATACAGTCGTGAAAGACGAAAATTAATTTACGGATCTCGTGTATTTGGAAATAACGACAAAACTGATAACTTTTATGTCGATCTGAGGGAGCAGAATCCCGATTTTCGGCATAGATCGAAGTCTATCGTTCGTTTCAGCTGTGTGAAACGACGTTCAACGTGAGAAATTTGTATTGTCAAGCAAAATAAGAGATTTTGACACGTTCAAAGTTAGCTTTGGTTTTTGATTCTCACAAAACTCGAGACATTTCGATTCTCGTCGAAGAATAATGTTTCTTTCGATACACTTGTGCAGAATGACCATTATCATGAGAAATTCGTTTTTTAAGATTAAATGAAGGATTTTGACACTCTCAGGTCAGGCCGAGATGCCAGAATCGCTCAGAGCACGCAAAATCTTAATTCACAGCCTAGATTAAAGTTCCGTTCGGTGCAGCCGTGCAAAACGACGATCAACGGAAGAATATCGTGTTTTCAGGCAAAATGAACGATATTGACACGTTTAAAGTGAGGAGAGATGCCGAAACCACTCGGAACTCAAGACATCTCGATACTCGACGTCTATCAAAATTCCGTTCGTTGCAACTGTTCGAAACGACGTTTAGCGCCAGAAGTTACTCTTTTTGGGTGGAATAAACCATTTTGACACGCTCAACATGTGCCGAGTCGCCAGAATCGTACGAAACTCGGCACATCTCGATTTTAAGTGGAGATCGATGGTTTTTCCAATACGGCCGTCCGCGACGACAATTATCGCGAGACCTTTGTTTTATTTCGACAAAATGAATGATTTCTCCACATTTACGTTGAGATGAGATGCTAGAATCGCTCGAAACTCGAGACATCTGGAATTTTGGTTTGAATCGATGTTTCGTTCGATAGCGCTGTGTAAGACGATGTTTATGGCAAAAACTTCAATTATTGGACAAAATAAAGTATTTCGACATTTTTACGTTGAGCTAAGATGCCACAACCCATCGAAACTCGGCATATCTCGCCTCTCGTTGTAGATCGATAATTCGTTCGATACAGTTATGCAAAACAATGATCATCGCCAGAATTTCGTGATTTAGGATGAAATGGAAGATTTTGACACTTTTATGTCAGGCCGATACGCCAGAATCGCTCGAAACATAAAGAATCTCGATTCTCGGTGTAGATGAATGTTTCGTTTAATCCAAGTGTGCGACACAAAAGCAAATGTAAGAGTTCCATGTGATCGGAAAAAATGACAAATTCAGACACTTTTATGTCGAACTGAGATGCGAAGTCCGCCTGAAACACGCGGAATCCCTAATTTCAGCAGAGATCGAACTTTTTCGTTCGACTCAGCTGTCTGAAACGACATTCAACGTGAGCATTTTGTATTTTCAGAGAAAATGAAAGATTATGACACGTTTGAAGTTAGCTTAAATGTACGATTCTACCAAAACTCAAGACATTTCGATTCTCGTCGGAGAATGATGTTTTGTTCAATACACTCATGGAAAAGGACCCTTATCGCGAGAAATTCGTTTTTTAAGATTAAATGAAGGATTTTGACACTCTCAGGTCAGGCCGAGATGCCAGAATCACTCAGAACACGCAAAATCTAGAATCGCAGCGTAGATCGAACTGTCGTTCGGAACAGCTGTGCAAAACGACGAACAACGGAAGAATATCGCGTTTTCGGGCAAAATGAACGATTGTGACACGTTACAAGTTAGTAGAGATTCTGAAACCGATCGGAACTCGAGATATCTCCATACTCGACGTCAATCGGAATTTCGTTCGATACAACTGTATGAAACGACGTTTACCGCCAGAATTCCGTCTTTTTGGGCGAAATTAACCATTTTGACGCGCTCAACATGTGCCGAGTCGCAAGAATCATACGAAATTCGGTACATCTCGATTTTGAGTGGAGATTGATGCTTCTTTCAATACGGCCGTCCGGGACGACAATTATCGCGAGAACTTTGTTTTATTTGGACAAAACTCAAGACATTTCGGTTCTCGTCGGGGATTGAAGTATCGTTCAATACACTCGTGCAAAATAACCATTATCGCAAGGAATTCGTTTTTCAAGATAAGATGAAGGATTTTGACACTCTCAGGCCAGACCGAAATGCCAGAATCGCTCAATACACGTAAAATCTTTATTCGCAGCCTAGATTTAAGTTCCGTTCGGTGCAGCTATGCAAAACGACGATCGACGGAAGAATATCGCGTTTTCGGGCGAAATGAACGATTGTGACACGTTTAAAGTTAGAAGAGATTCCGAAACGACTCGGAACTCAAGACATCTCTATACTTGACGTCGATCGAAATTTCGTTCGATACTACTGTTCGAAACGACGTTTAGCGCCAGAATTCCATGTTTTTGGGCAAAGTGAACGATTTTGACACGCTCATCATGTGCTGAGATGCCGGAATTGTACCGAACTCGGTACATCTCGCTTTTCGGTGTAGATCGATGTTTCTTTCGATACACACGTGCAAGTAGACGATTATCGCAGAAACTTTGTTATTTTGGACAAAGTGAATGAATTCAACACTTTCACGTTAAGCTGAGATGCTAGAATCGCTCGAAACTCGGGACATCCCGATCCTCGGTGTAGAACGATGTTCCGTTAGATTCAGACATGCAAGACGCCGTTTCACGCAAGAATTTCGTTATTTCGGATAAAATGAACGATGTCAATACGGTCACACTGACGTGAGATGCCGGAATCTTTCGAAACTCGCGACATCACGATTCTCGATGTAGATGGATGTTACGTTCGATACAGTCGTGAACGACGAAAATTAATTTACGGATCTCGTGTATTTGGAAATAATGACAAAACTGATAACTTTTATGTCGATCTGAGGGAGCAGAATCCCGATTTTCGGCATAGATCGAAGTCTATCGTTCGTTTCAGCTGTGTGAAACGACGTTCAACGTGAGAAATTTGTATTGTCAGGCAAAATAAGAGATTTTGACACGTTCAAAGTTAGCTTTGGTTTTTGATTCTCACAAAACTCAAGACATTTCGATTCTCGTCGAAGAATAATGTCTCTTCCAATACACTCGTGCAGAATGACCATTATCATGAGAAATTCGTTTTTTAAGATTAAATGAAGGATTTTGACACTCTCAGGTCAGGCCGAGATGCCAGAATCGCTCAGAGCACGCAAAATCTTAATTCACAGCCTAGATTAAAGTTCCGTTCGGTGCAGCCGTGCAAAACGACGATCAACGGAAGAATATCGTGTTTTCAGGCAAAATGAACGATATTGACACGTTTAAAGTGAGGAGAGATGCCGAAACCACTCGGAACTCAAGACATCTCGATACTCGACGTCTATCAAAATTCCGTTCGTTGCAACTGTTCGAAACGACGTTTAGCGCCAGAAGTTACTCTTTTTGGGTGGAATAAACCATTTTGACACGCTCAACATGTGCGGAGTCGCCAGAATCGTACGAAACTCGGCACATCTCGATTTCAAGTGGAGATCGATGGTTTTTTCAATACGGCCGTCCGCGACGACAATTATCGCGAGACCTTTGTTTTCTTCCGACAAAATGAATGATTTCTCCACATTTACGTTGAGATGAGATGCTAGAATCGCTCGAAACTCGAGACATCTGGAATTTTGGTTTGAATCGATGTTTCGTTCGATAGCGCTGTGTAAGACGATGTTTATGGCGAAAACTCCAATTATTGGACGAAATAAAGTATTTCGACATTTTTACGTTGAGCTAAGATGCCACAACCCATCGAAACTCGGCATATCTCGCCTCTCGTTGTAGATCGATAATTCGTTCGATACAGTTATGCAAAACAATGATCATCGCCAGAATTTCGTGATTTAGGATGAAATGGAAGATTTTGACACTTTTATGTCAGGCCGATACGCCAGAATCGCTCGAAACATAAAGAATCTCGATTCTCGGTGTAGATGGATGTTTCGTTTAATCCAAGTGTGCGACACAAAAGCAAATGTAAGAGTTCCATGTGATCGGAAAAAATGACAAATTCAGACACTTTTATGTCGAACTGAGATGCGAAGTCCGCCTGAAACACGCGGAATCCCTAATTTCAGCAGAGATCGAACTTTTTCGTTCGACTCAGCTGTCTGAAACGACATTCAACGTGAGCAATTTGTATTTTCAGAGAAAATGAAAGATTATGACACGTTTGAAGTTAGCTTAAATGTACGATTCTCCCAAAACTCAAGACATTTCGATTCTCGTCGGAGAATGATGTTTTATTCAATACACTCATGGAAAAGGACCATTATCGCGAGAAATTCGTTTTTTAAGATTAAATGAAGGATTTTGACACTCTCAGGTCAGGCCGAGATGCCAGAATCACTCAGAACACGCAAAATCTAGAATCGCAGCGTAGATCGAACTGTCGTTCGGAACAGCTGTGCAAAACGACGAACAACGGAAGAATATCGCGTTTTCGGGCAAAATGAACGATTGTGACACGTTACAAGTTAGTAGAGATTCTGAAACCGATCGGAACTCGAGATATCTCCATACTCGACGTCAATCGGAATTTCGTTCGATACAACTGTATGAAACGACGTTTACCGCCAGAATTCCGTCTTTTTGGGCGAAATTAACCATTTTGACGCGCTCAACATGTGCCGAGTCGCAAGAATCATACGAAATTCGGTACATCTCGATTTTGAGTGGAGATTGATGTTTCTTTCAATACGGCCGTCCGGGACGACAATTATCGCGAGAACTTTGTTTTATTTGGACAAAACTCAAGACATTTCGGTTCTCGTCGGGGATTGAAGTATCGTTCAATACACTCGTGCAAAATAACCATTATCGCAAGAAATTCGTTTTTCAAGATAAGATGAAGGATTTTGACACTCTCAGGCCAGACCGAAATGCCAGAATCGCTCAATACACGTAAAATCTTTATTCGCAGCCTAGATTTAAGTTCCGTTCGGTGCAGCTATGCAAAACGACGATCGACGGAAGAATATCGCGTTTTCGGGCGAAATGAACGATTGTGACACGTTTAAAGTTAGAAGAGATTCCGAAACGACTCGGAACTCAAGACATCTCTATACTTGACGTCGATCGAAATTTCGTTCGATACTACTGTTCGAAACGACGTTTAGCGCCAGAATTCCATGTTTTTGGGCAAAGTGAACGATTTTGACACGCTCATCATGTGCTGAGATGCCGGAATTGTACCGAACTCGGTACATCTCGCTTTTCGGTGTAGATCGATGTTTCTTTCGATACACACGTGCAAGTAGACGATTATCGCAGAAACTTTGTTATTTTGGACAAAGTGAATGAATTCAACACTTTCACGTTAAGCTGAGATGCTAGAATCGCTCGAAACTCGGGACATCCCGATCCTCGGTGTAGAACGATGTTCCGTTAGATTCAGACATGCAAGACGCCGTTTCACGCAAGAATTTCGTTATTTCGGATAAAATGAACGATGTCAATACGGTCACACTGACGTGAGATGCCGGAATCTTTCGAAACTCGCGACATCACGATTCTCGATGTAGATGGATGTTACGTTCGATACAGTCGTGAACGACGAAAATTAATTTACGGATCTCGTGTATTTGGAAATAATGACAAAACTGATAACTTTTATGTCGATCTGAGGGAGCAGAATCCCGATTTTCGGCATAGATCGAAGTCTATCGTTCGTTTCAGCTGTGTGAAACGACGTTCAACGTGAGAAATTTGTATTGTCAGGCAAAATAAGAGATTTTGACACGTTCAAAGTTAGCTTTGGTTTTTGATTCTCACAAAACTCAAGACATTTCGATTCTCGTCGAAGAATAATGTCTCTTCCAATACACTCGTGCAGAATGACCATTATCATGAGAAATTCGTTTTTTAAGATTAAATGAAGGATTTTGACACTCTCAGGTCAGGCCGAGATGCCAGAATCGCTCAGAGCACGCAAAATCTTAATTCACAGCCTAGATTAAAGTTCCGTTCGGTGCAGCCGTGCAAAACGACGATCAACGGAAGAATATCGTGTTTTCAGGCAAAATGAACGATATTGACACGTTTAAAGTGAGGAGAGATGCCGAAACCACTCGGAACTCAAGACATCTCGATACTCGACGTCTATCAAAATTCCGTTCGTTGCAACTGTTCGAAACGACGTTTAGCGCCAGAAGTTACTCTTTTTGGGTGGAATAAACCATTTTGACACGCTCAACATGTGCGGAGTCGCCAGAATCGTACGAAACTCGGCACATCTCGATTTTAAGTGGAGATCGATGGTTTTTTCAATACGGCCGTCCGCGACGACAATTATCGCGAGACCTTTGTTTTCTTCCGACAAAATGAATGATTTCTCCACATTTACGTTGAGATGAGATGCTAGAATCGCTCGAAACTCGAGACATCTGGAATTTTGGTTTGAATCGATGTTTCGTTCGATAGCGCTGTGTAAGACGATGTTTATGGCGAAAACTCCAATTATTGGACGAAATAAAGTATTTCGACATTTTTACGTTGAGCTAAGATGCCACAACCCATCGAAACTCGGCATATCTCGCCTCTCGTTGTAGATCGATAATTCGTTCGATACAGTTATGCAAAACAATGATCATCGCCAGAATTTCGTGATTTAGGATGAAATGGAAGATTTTGACACTTTTATGTCAGGCCGATACGCCAGAATCGCTCGAAACATAAAGAATCTCGATTCTCGGTGTAGATGGATGTTTCGTTTAATCCAAGTGTGCGACACAAAAGCAAATGTAAGAGTTCCATGTGATCGGAAAAAATGACAAATTCAGACACTTTTATGTCGAACTGAGATGCGAAGTCCGCCTGAAACACGCGGAATCCCTAATTTCAGCAGAGATCGAACTTTTTCGTTCGACTCAGCTGTCTGAAACGACATTCAACGTGAGCAATTTGTATTTTCAGAGAAAATGAAAGATTATGACACGTTTGAAGTTAGCTTAAATGTACGATTCTCCCAAAACTCAAGACATTTCGATTCTCGTCGGAGAATGATGTTTTATTCAATACACTCATGGAAAAGGACCATTATCGCGAGAAATTCGTTTTTTAAGATTAAATGAAGGATTTTGACACTCTCAGGTCAGGCCGAGATGCCAGAATCACTCAGAACACGCAAAATCTAGAATCGCAGCGTAGATCGAACTGTCGTTCGGAACAGCTGTGCAAAACGACGAACAACGGAAGAATATCGCGTTTTCGGGCAAAATGAACGATTGTGACACGTTACAAGTTAGTAGAGATTCTGAAACCGATCGGAACTCGAGATATCTCCATACTCGACGTCAATCGGAATTTCGTTCGATACAACTGTATGAAACGACGTTTACCGCCAGAATTCCGTCTTTTTGGGCGAAATTAACCATTTTGACGCGCTCAACATGTGCCGAGTCGCAAGAATCATACGAAATTCGGTACATCTCGATTTTGAGTGGAGATTGATGTTTCTTTCAATACGGCCGTCCGGGACGACAATTATCGCGAGAACTTTGTTTTATTTGGACAAAACTCAAGACATTTCGGTTCTCGTCGGGGATTGAAGTATCGTTCAATACACTCGTGCAAAATAACCATTATCGCAAGAAATTCGTTTTTCAAGATAAGATGAAGGATTTTGACACTCTCAGGCCAGACCGAAATGCCAGAATCGCTCAATACACGTAAAATCTTTATTCGCAGCCTAGATTTAAGTTCCGTTCGGTGCAGCTATGCAAAACGACGATCGACGGAAGAATATCGCGTTTTCGGGCGAAATGAACGATTGTGACACGTTTAAAGTTAGAAGAGATTCCGAAACGACTCGGAACTCAAGACATCTCTATACTTGACGTCGATCGAAATTTCGTTCGATACTACTGTTCGAAACGACGTTTAGCGCCAGAATTCCATGTTTTTGGGCAAAGTGAACGATTTTGACACGCTCATCATGTGCTGAGATGCCGGAATTGTACCGAACTCGGTACATCTCGCTTTTCGGTGTAGATCGATGTTTCTTTCGATACACACGTGCAAGTAGACGATTATCGCAGAAACTTTGTTATTTTGGACAAAGTGAATGAATTCAACACTTTCACGTTAAGCTGAGATGCTAGAATCGCTCGAAACTCGGGACATCCCGATCCTCGGTGTAGAACGATGTTCCGTTAGATTCAGACATGCAAGACGCCGTTTCACGCAAGAATTTCGTTATTTCGGATAAAATGAACGATGTCAATACGGTCACACTGACGTGAGATGCCGGAATCTTTCGAAACTCGCGACATCACGATTCTCGATGTAGATGGATGTTACGTTCGATACAGTCGTGAACGACGAAAATTAATTTACGGATCTCGTGTATTTGGAAATAATGACAAAACTGATAACTTTTATGTCGATCTGAGGGAGCAGAATCCCGATTTTCGGCATAGATCGAAGTCTATCGTTCGTTTCAGCTGTGTGAAACGACGTTCAACGTGAGAAATTTGTATTGTCAGGCAAAATAAGAGATTTTGACACGTTCAAAGTTAGCTTTGGTTTTTGATTCTCACAAAACTCAAGACATTTCGATTCTCGTCGAAGAATAATGTCTCTTCCAATACACTCGTGCAGAATGACCATTATCATGAGAAATTCGTTTTTTAAGATTAAATGAAGGATTTTGACACTCTCAGGTCAGGCCGAGATGCCAGAATCGCTCAGAGCACGCAAAATCTTAATTCACAGCCTAGATTAAAGTTCCGTTCGGTGCAGCCGTGCAAAACGACGATCAACGGAAGAATATCGTGTTTTCAGGCAAAATGAACGATATTGACACGTTTAAAGTGAGGAGAGATGCCGAAACCACTCGGAACTCAAGACATCTCGATACTCGACGTCTATCAAAATTCCGTTCGTTGCAACTGTTCGAAACGACGTTTAGCGCCAGAAGTTACTCTTTTTGGGTGGAATAAACCATTTTGACACGCTCAACATGTGCGGAGTCGCCAGAATCGTACGAAACTCGGCACATCTCGATTTTAAGTGGAGATCGATGGTTTTTTCAATACGGCCGTCCGCGACGACAATTATCGCGAGACCTTTGTTTTCTTCCGACAAAATGAATGATTTCTCCACATTTACGTTGAGATGAGATGCTAGAATCGCTCGAAACTCGAGACATCTGGAATTTTGGTTTGAATCGATGTTTCGTTCGATAGCGCTGTGTAAGACGATGTTTATGGCGAAAACTCCAATTATTGGACGAAATAAAGTATTTCGACATTTTTACGTTGAGCTAAGATGCCACAACCCATCGAAACTCGGCATATCTCGCCTCTCGTTGTAGATCGATAATTCGTTCGATACAGTTATGCAAAACAATGATCATCGCCAGAATTTCGTGATTTAGGATGAAATGGAAGATTTTGACACTTTTATGTCAGGCCGATACGCCAGAATCGCTCGAAACATAAAGAATCTCGATTCTCGGTGTAGATGGATGTTTCGTTTAATCCAAGTGTGCGACACAAAAGCAAATGTAAGAGTTCCATGTGATCGGAAAAAATGACAAATTCAGACACTTTTATGTCGAACTGAGATGCGAAGTCCGCCTGAAACACGCGGAATCCCTAATTTCAGCAGAGATCGAACTTTTTCGTTCGACTCAGCTGTCTGAAACGACATTCAACGTGAGCAATTTGTATTTTCAGAGAAAATGAAAGATTATGACACGTTTGAAGTTAGCTTAAATGTACGATTCTCCCAAAACTCAAGACATTTCGATTCTCGTCGGAGAATGATGTTTTATTCAATACACTCATGGAAAAGGACCATTATCGCGAGAAATTCGTTTTTTAAGATTAAATGAAGGATTTTGACACTCTCAGGTCAGGCCGAGATGCCAGAATCACTCAGAACACGCAAAATCTAGAATCGCAGCGTAGATCGAACTGTCGTTCGGAACAGCTGTGCAAAACGACGAACAACGGAAGAATATCGCGTTTTCGGGCAAAATGAACGATTGTGACACGTTACAAGTTAGTAGAGATTCTGAAACCGATCGGAACTCGAGATATCTCCATACTCGACGTCAATCGGAATTTCGTTCGATACAACTGTATGAAACGACGTTTACCGCCAGAATTCCGTCTTTTTGGGCGAAATTAACCATTTTGACGCGCTCAACATGTGCCGAGTCGCAAGAATCATACGAAATTTGGTACATCTCGATTTTAAGTGGAGATTGATGTTTCTTTCAATACGGCCGTCCGGGACGACAATTATCGCGAGAACTTTGTTTTATTTGGACAAAACTCAAGACATTTCGGTTTTCGTCGGGGATTGAAGTATCGTTCAATACACTCGTGCAAAATAACCATTATCGCAAGAAATTCGTTTTTCAAGATAAAATAAAGGATTTTGACACTCTCAGGTCAGACCGAGATGCCAGAATCGCTCAATACACGTAAAAACTTTATTCGCAGCCTAGACTGAAGTTCCGTTCGGTGCAGCTATGCAAAACGGCGAACAACGGAAGAACATCGTGTTTTCGGGCAAAATGAACGATTGTGACACGTTTGAAGTTAGTAGAGATTCCGAGACCGATCGGAACTCGAGACATCTCCATACTCGACGTCAATCGGAATTTCGTTCGATACTACTGTTCGAAACGACGTTCAGCGCCAGAATTCCGTGTTTCTGGGCAGAGTGAACGATTTTGACACGCTCATCATGTGCCGAGATGCCGGAATTGTACCGAACTCGGTACATCTCGCTTTTCGGTGTAGATCGATGTTCCTTTCGATACACACGTGCAAGTCGACGATCATCGCAGAAACTTTGTTATTTTGGACAAAGTAAATGAATCCAACACTTTCACGTTAAGCTGAGATGCTAGAATCGCTCGAAACTCGGGACATCCCGATCCTCGGTGTAGAACGATGTTCCGTTAGATTCAGACATGCAAGACGCCGTTTCACGCAAGAATTTCGTTATTTCGGATAAAATGAACGATGTCAATACGGTCACACTGACGTGAGATGCCGGAATCTTTCGAAACTCGCGACATCACGATTCTCGATGTAGATGGATGTTACGTTCGATACAGTCGTGAACGACGAAAATTAATTTACGGATCTCGTGTATTTGGAAATAATGACAAAACTGAAAACTTTTATGTCGATCTGAGGGAGCAGAATCCCGATTTTCGGCATAGATCGAAGTCTATCGTTCGTTTCAGCTGTGTGAAACGACGTTCAACGTGAGAAATTTGTATTGTCAGGCAAAATAAGAGATTTTGACACGTTCAAAGTTAGCTTTGGTTTTTGATTCTCACAAAACTCAAGACATTTCGATTCTCGTCGAAGAATAATGTCTCTTCCAATACACTCGTGCAGAATGACCATTATCATGAGAAATTCGTTTTTTAAGATTAAATGAAGGATTTTGACAATCTCAGGTCAGGCCGAGATGCCAGAATCGCTCAGAGCACGCAAAATCTTAATTCACAGCCTAGATTAAAGTTCCGTTCGGTGCAGCCGTGCAAAACGACGATCAACGAAAGAATATCGTGTTTTCAGGCAAAATGAACGATATTGACACGTTTAAAGTGAGGAGAGATGCCGAAACCACTCGGAACTCAAGACATCTCGATACTCGACGTCTATCAAAATTCCGTTCGTTGCAACTGTTCGAAACGACGTTTAGCGCCAGAAGTTACACTTTTTGGGTGGAATAAACCATTTTGACACGCTCAACATGTGCGGAGTCGCCAGAATCGTACGAAACTCGGCACATCTCGATTTTAAGTGGAGATCGATGTTTTTCCCAATACGGCCGTCCGCGACGACAATTATCGCGAGAACTTTGTTTTATTTCGACAAAATGAATGATTTCTCCACATTTACGTTGAGATGAGATGCTAGAATCGCTCGAAACTCGAGACATCTGGAATTTCGGTTTGAATCGATGTTTCGATCGATAGCGCTGTGTAAGACGACGTTTATGGCAAAAACTTCAATTATTGGACAAAATAAAGTATTTCGACATTTTTACGTTGAGCTAAGATGCCACAACTCATCGAAACTCGGCATATCTCGCCTCTCGTTTTAGATCGATAATTCGTTCGATACAGTTTTGCAAAACAATGATCATCGCCAGGATTTCGTGATTTAGGATAAAATGGAAGATTTTGACACTATTATGTCGGGCCGATGCGCCAGAATCGCTCGAAACATAAAGAATGTCGATTCTCGGTGTAGATGGATGTTTCGTTTAATCCAAGTGTGCGACACAAAAGCAAATGTAAGAATTCCATGTGATCAGAAAAAATGACAAATTCAGACACTTTCATGTCGAACTGAGATGCGAAGTCCGCCTGAAACACGTGGAATCCCTATTTTCGGCACAGATCGAACTTTTTCGTTCGACTTAGCTGTCTAAAACGACATTCAACGTGAGCATTTCGTTTTTTCAGGCAAAATGAAAGATTGTGACACGTTTAAAGTTAGCTCAGATGTACGATTCTCCCAAAACTCAAGACATTTTGATTCTCGTCGGAGAATGATGTTTTGTTCAATACAGTCGTGCAAAAGGACCATTATCGCAAGAAATTCGTTTTTTAAGATAAAATGAAGGATTTTGACACTCTCAGATCAGGCCGCGATGCCAGAATCGCTCAGAACACACAAAATCTAGAATCGCAGCGTAGATCGAACTGTCGTTCGGAACAGCTGTGCAAAACGACGAACAACGGAAGAATATCGTTTTTTCAGGCAAAATGAACGATTGTGACACTTTAAAGTTAGTAGAGATTCCGAAACCGATCGGAACTCGGGACATCTCCATACTCGACGTCAATCGGAATTTCGTTCGATACAACTGTCCGAAACGACGTTTAGCGCCAGAATTCCAGGTGTAGATCGATGTTCCTTCCGATACACACGTGCAAATCGACGGATATCGCAGAAACTTCGATATTTTGGACAAAGTGAATGAATCCAACACTTTCACGTTAAGCTGAGATGCTAGAATCGCTCGAAACTCGGGACATCTGGATTTTCGTTGTAGATGGATGTTTTGCTTGCCTTAACTATGCAAGACGACGTTTAACGAAAGAATTCTGTGATTCCGGTGTAAATAAACAATTCTAATGCGTAAACGTTAAGCTGAGATGCCAGAATTGCTCGGAACGCGAGACGTCTCAATTTGCTTTGTAGATCGATGTTTTATTTGATACGGCCGTCCAGGACGACAGTTATCACAAGAACTTCGTTTTTTTTTGACAGAATATATGATTTCACTATTCGAACGTTATGCTGAGATGCCAGAACCGCTTGAAACTCAGGACATTTTGATCCTCGGTGTAGATCGATGTTCCGTTAGATTCAGACATGCAAGACGACGTTTCACGCAAGAATTTCGTTATTTCGGATAAAATGAACGATGTCAATACGGTCACACTGACGTGAGATGCCGAAATTTTTCGAAACTCGCGACATCATGATTCTCGATGTAGATGGATGTTACGTTCGATACAGTCGTGAAAGACGAAAATTAATTCAAAACTGATAACTTTTATGTCGATCTGAGGGAGCAGAATCTTGATTTTCGGCATAGATCGAAGTCTATCGTTCGTTTCAGCTGTGTGAAACGACGTTCAACGTGAGAAATTTGTATTGTCAGGCAAAATAAGAGATTTTGACACGTTCAAAGTTAGCTTTGGTTTTTGATTCTCACAAAACTCGAGACATTTCGATTCTCGTCGAAGAATAATGTTTCTTTCGATACACTCGTGCAGAATGACCATTATCATGAGAAATTCGTTTTTTAAGATTAAATGAAGGATTTTGACACTCTCAGGTCAGGCCGAGATGCCAGAATCGCTCAGAGCACGCAAAATCTTAATTCACAGCCTAGATTAAAGTTCCGTTCGGTGCAGCCGTGCAAAACGACGATCAACGGAAGAATATCGTGTTTTCAGGCAAAATGAACGATATTGACACGTTTAAAGTGAGGAGAGATGCCGAAACCACTCGGAACTCAAGACATCTCGATACTCGACGTCTATCAAAATTCCGTTCGTTGCAACTGTTCGAAACGACGTTTAGCGCCAGAAGTTACTCTTTTTGGGTGGAATAAACCATTTTGACACGCTCAACATGTGCCGAGTCGCCAGAATCGTACGAAACTCGGCACATCTCGATTTTAAGTGGAGATCGATGGTTTTTCCAATACGGCCGTCCGCGACGACAATTATCGCGAGACCTTTGTTTTATTTCGACAAAATGAATGATTTCTCCACATTTACGTTGAGATGAGATGCTAGAATCGCTCGAAACTCGAGACATCTGGAATTTTGGTTTGAATCGATGTTTCGTTCGATAGCGCTGTGTAAGACGATGTTTATGGCAAAAACTTCAATTATTGGACAAAATAAAGTATTTCGACATTTTTACGTTGAGCTAAGATGCCACAACCCATCGAAACTCGGCATATCTCGCCTCTCGTTGTAGATCGATAATTCGTTCGATACAGTTATGCAAAACAATGATCATCGCCAGAATTTCGTGATTTAGGATGAAATGGAAGATTTTGACACTTTTATGTCAGGCCGATACGCCAGAATCGCTCGAAACATAAAGAATCTCGATTCTCGGTGTAGATGAATGTTTCGTTTAATCCAAGTGTGCGACACAAAAGCAAATGTAAGAGTTCCATGTGATCGGAAAAAATGACAAATTCAGACACTTTTATGTCGAACTGAGATGCGAAGTCCGCCTGAAACACGCGGAATCCCTAATTTCAGCAGAGATCGAACTTTTTCGTTCGACTCAGCTGTCTGAAACGACATTCAACGTGAGCATTTTGTATTTTCAGAGAAAATGAAAGATTATGACACGTTTGAAGTTAGCTTAAATGTACGATTCTACCAAAACTCAAGACATTTCGATTCTCGTCGGAGAATGATGTTTTGTTCAATACACTCATGGAAAAGGACCCTTATCGCGAGAAATTCGTTTTTTAAGATTAAATGAAGGATTTTGACACTCTCAGGTCAGGCCGAGATGCCAGAATCACTCAGAACACGCAAAATCTAGAATCGCAGCGTAGATCGAACTGTCGTTCGGAACAGCTGTGCAAAACGACGAACAACGGAAGAATATCGCGTTTTCGGGCAAAATGAACGATTGTGACACGTTACAAGTTAGTAGAGATTCTGAAACCGATCGGAACTCGAGATATCTCCATACTCGACGTCAATCGGAATTTCGTTCGATACAACTGTATGAAACGACGTTTACCGCCAGAATTCCGTCTTTTTGGGCGAAATTAACCATTTTGACGCGCTCAACATGTGCCGAGTCGCAAGAATCATACGAAATTCGGTACATCTCGATTTTGAGTGGAGATTGATGTTTCTTTCAATACGGCCGTCCGGGACGACAATTATCGCGAGAACTTTGTTTTATTTGGACAAAACTCAAGACATTTCGGTTCTCGTCGGGGATTGAAGTATCGTTCAATACACTCGTGCAAAATAACCATTATCGCAAGAAATTCGTTTTTCAAGATAAGATGAAGGATTTTGACACTCTCAGGCCAGACCGAAATGCCAGAATCGCTCAATACACGTAAAATCTTTATTCGCAGCCTAGATTTAAGTTCCGTTCGGTGCAGCTATGCAAAACGACGATCGACGGAAGAATATCGCGTTTTCGGGCGAAATGAACGATTGTGACACGTTTAAAGTTAGAAGAGATTTCGAAACGACTCGGAACTCAAGACATCTCTATACTTGACGTCGATAAAAATTTCGTTCGATACTACTGTTCGAAACGACGTTTAGCGCCAGAATTCCATGTTTTTGGGCAAAGTGAACGATTTTGACACGCTCATCATGTGCTGAGATGCCGGAATTGTACCGAACTCGGTACATCTCGCTTTTCGGTGTAGATCGATGTTTCTTTCGATACACACGTGCAAGTAGACGATTATCGCAGAAACTTTGTTATTTTGGACAAAGTGAATGAATTCAACACTTTCACGTTAAGCTGAGATGCTAGAATCGCTCGAAACTCGGGACATCCCGATCCTCGGTGTAGAACGATGTTCCGTTAGATTCAGACATGCAAGACGCCGTTTCACGCAAGAATTTCGTTATTTCGGATAAAATAAACGATGTCAATACGGTCACACTGACGTGAGATGCCGGAATCTTTCGAAACTCGCGACATCACGATTCTCGATGTAGATGGATGTTACGTTCGATACAGTCGTGAACGACGAAAATTAATTTACGGATCTCGTGTATTTGGAAATAATGACAAAACTGATAACTTTTATGTCGATCTGAGGGAGCAGAATCCCGATTTTCGGCATAGATCGAAGTCTATCGTTCGTTTCAGCTGTGTGAAACGACGTTCAACGTGAGAATTTTGTATTGTCAAGCAAAATAAGAGATTTTGACAGGTTCAAAGTTAGCTTAGGTTTTCGATTCTCACAAAACTCAAGACATTTCGATTCTCGTCGGAGAATGATGTTTCTTTCAATACACTCGTGCAAAATGACCATTATCGCGAGAAATTCGTTTTTTAAGATTAAATGAAGGATTTTGACACTCTCAGGTCAGGCCGAGATGCCAGAATCGCTCAGAGCACGCAAAATCTTAATTCACAGCCTAGATTGAAGTTCCGTTCGGTGCAGCCGTGCAAAACGACGATCGACGGAAGAATATCGTGTTTTCGGGCAAAATAAACGATATTGACACGTTTAAAGTGAGTAGAGATGCCGAAATCACTCGGAACTCAAGACATCTCGATACTCGACGTCTATCAAAATTCCATTCGTTGCAACTGTTCGAAACGACGTTTAGCGCCAGAAGTTACTCTTTTTGGGTGGAATAAACCATTTTGACACGCTCAACATGTGCCGAGTCGCCAGAATCGTACGAAACTCGGCACATCTCGATTTTAAGTGGAGATCGATGTTTTTCCCAATACGGCCGTCCGCGACGACAATTATCGCGAGAACTTTGTTTTATTTCGACAAAATGAATGATTTCTCCACATTTACGTTGAGATGAGATGCTAGAATCGCTCGAAACTCGAGACATCTGGAATTTCGGTTTGAATCGATGTTTCGTTCGATAGCGCTGTGTAAGACGACGTTAATGGCAAAAACTTCAATTATTGGAAAAAATAAAGTATTTCGACATTTTTACGTTGAGCTAAGAGGCCACAACCGATCGAAACTCGGCATATCTCGCCTCTCGTTGTAGATCGATAATTCGTTCAATACAGTTTTGCAAAACAATGATCATCGCCAGGATTTTGTGATTTAGGATAAAATGGAAGATTTTGAAACTTTTATGTCGGGCCGATGCGCCAGAATCGCTCGAAACATAAAGAATGTCGATTCTCGGTGTAGATGGATGTTTCGTTTAATCCAAGTGTGCGACACAAAAGCAAATGTAAGAATTCCATGTGATCGGAAAAAATGACAAATTCAGACACTTTTATGTCGAACTGAGATGCGAAGTCCGCCTGAAACACGCGGAATCCCTAATTTCAGCAGAGATCGAACTTTTTCGTTCGACTCAGCTGTCTGAAACGACATTCAACGTGAGCATTTCGTATTTTCAGGGAAAATGAAAGATTATGACACGTTTGAAGTTAGCTTAAATGTACGATTCTCCCAAAACTCAAGACATTTCGATTCTCGTCGGAGAATGATGTTTCGTTCAATACACTCGTGGAAAAGGACCATTATCGCAAGAAATTCGTTTTTTAAGATAAAGTTAAGGATTTTGACACTCTCAGGTCAAGCCGAGATGCCAGAATCACTCAGAACACGTAAAATCTAGAATCGCAGCGTAGATCGAACTGTCGTTCGAAACAGCTGTGCAAAACGACGAACAACGGAAGAATATCGTGTTTTCGGGCAAAATGAACGATTGTGACACGTTAAAAGTTAGTAGAGATTCTGAAACCGATCGGAACTCGAGACATCTCCATACTCGACGTCAATCGGAATTTCGTTCGATACAATTGTCCGAAACGACGTTTAGCGCCAGAATTCCGTCTTTTTGGGCAAAATAAACCATTTTATCACGCTCAACATGTGCCGAGTCGCAAGAATCATACGAAATTTGGTACATCTCGATTTTAAGTGGAGATTGATGTTTCTTTCAATACGGCCGTCCGGGACGACAATTATCGCGAGAACTTTGTTTTATTTGGACAAAACTCAAGACATTTCGGTTTTCGTCGGGGATTGAAGTATCGTTCAATACACTCGTGCAAAATAACCATTATCGCAAGAAATTCGTTTTTCAAGATAAAATAAAGGATTTTGACACTCTCAGGTCAGACCGAGATGCCAGAATCGCTCAATACACGTAAAAACTTTATTCGCAGCCTAGACTGAAGTTCCGTTCGGTGCAGCTATGCAAAACGGCGAACAACGGAAGAACATCGTGTTTTCGGGCAAAATGAACGATTGTGACACGTTTGAAGTTAGTAGAGATTCCGAGACCGATCGGAACTCGAGACATCTCCATACTCGACGTCAATCGGAATTTCGTTCGATACTACTGTTCGAAACGACGTTCAGCGCCAGAATTCCGTGTTTCTGGGCAGAGTGAACGATTTTGACACGCTCATCATGTGCCGAGATGCCGGAATTGTACCGAACTCGGTACATCTCGCTTTTCGGTGTAGATCGATGTTCCTTTCGATACACACGTGCAAGTCGACGATCATCGCAGAAACTTTGTTATTTTGGACAAAGTAAATGAATCCAACACTTTCACGTTAAGCTGAGATGCTAGAATCGCTCGAAACTCGGGACATCCCGATCCTCGGTGTAGAACGATGTTCCGTTAGATTCAGACATGCAAGACGCCGTTTCACGCAAGAATTTCGTTATTTCGGATAAAATGAACGATGTCAATACGGTCACACTGACGTGAGATGCCGGAATCTTTCGAAACTCGCGACATCACGATTCTCGATGTAGATGGATGTTACGTTCGATACAGTCGTGAACGACGAAAATTAATTTACGGATCTCGTGTATTTGGAAATAATGACAAAACTGAAAACTTTTATGTCGATCTGAGGGAGCAGAATCCCGATTTTCGGCATAGATCGAAGTCTATCGTTCGTTTCAGCTGTGTGAAACGACGTTCAACGTGAGAAATTTGTATTGTCAGGCAAAATAAGAGATTTTGACACGTTCAAAGTTAGCTTTGGTTTTTGATTCTCACAAAACTCAAGACATTTCGATTCTCGTCGAAGAATAATGTCTCTTCCAATACACTCGTGCAGAATGACCATTATCATGAGAAATTCGTTTTTTAAGATTAAATGAAGGATTTTGACAATCTCAGGTCAGGCCGAGATGCCAGAATCGCTCAGAGCACGCAAAATCTTAATTCACAGCCTAGATTAAAGTTCCGTTCGGTGCAGCCGTGCAAAACGACGATCAACGAAAGAATATCGTGTTTTCAGGCAAAATGAACGATATTGACACGTTTAAAGTGAGGAGAGATGCCGAAACCACTCGGAACTCAAGACATCTCGATACTCGACGTCTATCAAAATTCCGTTCGTTGCAACTGTTCGAAACGACGTTTAGCGCCAGAAGTTACACTTTTTGGGTGGAATAAACCATTTTGACACGCTCAACATGTGCGGAGTCGCCAGAATCGTACGAAACTCGGCACATCTCGATTTTAAGTGGAGATCGATGTTTTTCCCAATACGGCCGTCCGCGACGACAATTATCGCGAGAACTTTGTTTTATTTCGACAAAATGAATGATTTCTCCACATTTACGTTGAGATGAAATGCTAGAATCGCTCGAAACTCGAGACATCTGGAATTTCGGTTTGAATCGATGTTTCGATCGATAGCGCTGTGTAAGACGACGTTTATGGCAAAAACTTCAATTATTGGACAAAATAAAGTATTTCGACATTTTTACGTTGAGCTAAGATGCCACAACTCATCGAAACTCGGCATATCTCGCCTCTCGTTTTAGATCGATAATTCGTTCGATACAGTTTTGCAAAACAATGATCATCGCCAGGATTTCGTGATTTAGGATAAAATGGAAGATTTTGACACTATTATGTCGGGCCGATGCGCCAGAATCGCTCGAAACATAAAGAATGTCGATTCTCGGTGTAGATGGATGTTTCGTTTAATCCAAGTGTGCGACACAAAAGCAAATGTAAGAATTCCATGTGATCAGAAAAAATGACAAATTCAGACACTTTCATGTCGAACTGAGATGCGAAGTCCGCCTGAAACACGTGGAATCCCTATTTTCGGCACAGATCGAACTTTTTCGTTCGACTTAGCTGTCTAAAACGACATTCAACGTGAGCATTTCGTTTTTTCAGGCAAAATGAAAGATTGTGACACGTTTAAAGTTAGCTCAGATGTACGATTCTCCCAAAACTCAAGACATTTTGATTCTCGTCGGAGAATGATGTTTTGTTCAATACAGTCGTGCAAAAGGACCATTATCGCAAGAAATTCGTTTTTTAAGATAAAATGAAGGATTTTGACACTCTCAGATCAGGCCGCGATGCCAGAATCGCTCAGAACACACAAAATCTAGAATCGCAGCGTAGATCGAACTGTCGTTCGGAACAGCTGTGCAAAACGACGAACAACGGAAGAATATCGTTTTTTTCAGGCAAAATGAACGATTGTGACACTTTAAAGTTAGTAGAGATTCCGAAACCGATCGGAACTCGGGACATCTCCATACTCGACGTCAATCGGAATTTCGTTCGATACAACTGTCCGAAACGACGTTTAGCGCCAGGATTCCAGGTGTAGATCGATGTTCCTTCCGATACACACGTGCAAATCGACGGATATCGCAGAAACTTCGATATTTTGGACAAAGTGAATGAATCCAACACTTTCACGTTAAGCTGAGATGCTAGAATCGCTCGAAACTCGGGACATCTGGATTTTCGTTGTAGATGGATGTTTTGCTTGCCTTAACTATGCAAGACGACGTTTAACGAAAGAATTCTGTGATTCCGGTGTAAATAAACAATTCTAATGCGTAAACGTTAAGCTGAGATGCCAGAATTGCTCGGAACGCGAGACGTCTCAATTTGCTTTGTAGATCGATGTTTTATTTGATACGGCCGTCCAGGACGACAGTTATCACAAGAACTTCGTTTTTTTTTGACAGAATATATGATTTCACTATTCGAACGTTATGCTGAGATGCCAGAACCGCTTGAAACTCAGGACATTTTGATCCTCGGTGTAGATCGATGTTCCGTTAGATTCAGACATGCAAGACGACGTTTCACGCAAGAATTTCGTTATTTCGGATAAAATGAACGATGTCAATACGGTCACACTGACGTGAGATGCCGAAATTTTTCGAAACTCGCGACATCATGATTCTCGATGTAGATGGATGTTACGTTCGATACAGTCGTGAAAGACGAAAATTAATTCAAAACTGATAACTTTTATGTCGATCTGAGGGAGCAGAATCTTGATTTTCGGCATACATCGAAGTCTATCGTTCGTTTCAGCTGTCTGAAACGACGTTCACCGTGAGAATTTTGTATTGTCAAGCAAAATAAGAGATTTTGGCAGGTTTAAAGTTAGCTTAGGTTTTCAATTCTCACAAAACTCAAGACATTTCGATTCTCGTCGGAGAATGATGTTTCTTTTAATACACTCGTGCAAAATGACCATTATCGCGAGAAATTTGTTTTTTAAGATTAAATGAAGGATTTTGACACTCTCGGAACTTTTTCGTTCGTCTCAGCTGTCTGAAACGACATTCAACGTGAGCATTTTGTATTTTCAGAGAAAATGAAAGATTATGACACGTTTGAAGTTAGCTTAAATGTACGATTCTCCCAAAACTCAAGACATTTCGATTCTCGTCGGAGAATGATGTTTTGTTCAATACACTCATGGAAAAGGACCATTATCGCGAGAAATTCGTTTTTTAAGATTAAATGGAGGATTTTGACACTCTCAGGTCAGGCCGAGATGCCAGAATCACTCAGAACACGCAAAATCTAGAATCGCAGCGTAGATCGAACTGTCGTTCGGAACAGCTGTGCAAAACGACGAACAACGGAAGAATATCGCGTTTTCGGGCAAAATGAACGATTGTGACACGTTACAAGTTAGTAGAGATTCTGAAACTGATCGGAACTCGAGATATCTCCATACTCGACGTCAATCGGAATTTCGTTCGATACAACTGTCCGAAACGACGTTTACCGCCAGAATTCCGTCTTTTTGGGCGAAATTAACCATTTTGACGCGCTCAACATGTGCCGAGTCGCAAGAATCATACGAAATTCGGTACATCTCGATTTTGAGTGGAGATTGATGTTTCTTTCAATACGGCCGTCCGGGACGACAATTATCGCGAGAACTTTGTTTTATTTGGACAAAACTCAAGACATTTCGGTTCTCGTCGGGGATTGAAGTATCGTTCAATACACTCGTGCAAAATAACCATTATCGCAAGAAATTCGTTTTTCAAGATAAAATGAAGGATTTTGACACTCGCAGGCCAGACCGAAATGCCAGAATCGCTCAATACACGTAAAATCTTTATTCGCAGCCTAGATTGAAGTTCCGTTCGGTGCAGCTATGCAAAACGACGATCGACGGAAGAATATCGCGTTTTCGGGCGAAATGAACGATTGTGACACGTTTAAAGTTAGAAG
The DNA here is from genome assembly GCA_949699805.1 of Tromatobia lineatoria. Lineage (NCBI taxonomy): Eukaryota > Metazoa > Arthropoda > Insecta > Hymenoptera > Ichneumonidae > Tromatobia > Tromatobia lineatoria. Next base: position 7,433,603 of record OX453034.1, read on the forward strand.
AGATTCCGAAACGACTCGGAACTCAAGACATCTCTATACTTGACGTCGATCGAAATTTCGTTCGATACTACTGTTCGAAACGACGTTTAGCGCCAGAATTCCATGTTTTTGGGCAAAGTGAACGATTTTGACACGCTCATCATGTGCTGAGATGCCGGAATTGTACCGAACTCGGTACATCTCGCTTTTCGGTGTAGATCGATGTTTCTTTCGATACACACGTGCCAGTAGACGATTATCGCAGAAACTTTGTTATTTTGGACAAAGTGAATGAATTCAACACTTTCACGTTAAGCTGAGATGCTTGAATCGCTCGAAACTCGGGACATCTCGATCCTCGGTGTAGAACGATGTTCCGTTAGATTCAGACATGCAAGACGCCGTTCCACGCAAGAATTTTGTTATTTCGTATAAAATGAACGATGTCAATACGGTCACACTGACGTGAGATGCCGGAATCTTTTGAAACTCGCGACATCACTATTCTCGATGTAGATGGATGTTACGTTCGATACAGTCGTGAAAGACGAAAATTAATTTAAGGATCTCGTGTAATCGGAAATAATAACAAAACTGAAAACTTTTATGTCGATCTGAGGGAGCAGAATCTTGATTTTCGGCATAGATCGAAGTCTATCGTTCGTTTCAGCTGTCTGAAACGACGTTCACCGTGAGAATTTTGTATTGTCAAGCAAAATAAGAGATTTTGGCAGGTTTAAAGTTAGCTTAGGTTTTCAATTCTCACAAAACTCAAGACATTTCGATTCTCGTCGGAGAATGATGTTTCTTTTAATACACTCGTGCAAAATGACCATTATCGCGAGAAATCCGTTTTTTAAGATTAAATGAAGGATTTTGACACTCTCAGGTCAGGCCGAGATGCCAGAATCGCTCAGAGCACGCAAAATCTTAATTCACAGCCTAGATTGAAGTTCCGTTCGGTGCAGCCGTGCAAAACGACGATCGACGGAAGAATATCGTGTTTTCGGGCAAAATGAACGATATTGGCACGTTTAAAGTGAGTAGAGATGCCGAAACCACTCAGAACTCAAGACATCTCGATACTCGACGTCTATCAAAATTCCGTTCGTTGCAACTGTTCGAAACGACGTTTAGCGCCAGAAGTTACTCTTTTTGGATGGAATAAACCATTTTGACACGCTCAACATGTCCCGAGTCGCCAGAATCGTACGAAACTCGGTACATCTCGATTTTAGGTGGAGATCGATGTTTTTTCCAATACGGCCGTCCGCGACGACAGTTATCGCGAGAATTTCGTTTTATTTTGACGAAATGAATAATTTCTCCACATTTACGTTGAGATGAGATGCTAGAACTGCTCGAAACTCGAGACATCTGGAATTTCGGTTTGAATCGATGTTTCGTTCGATAGCGCTGTGTAAGACGACGTTTATGGCAAAAACTTCAATTATTGGAAAAAATAAAGTATTTCGACATTTTTACGTTGAGCTAAGAGGCCACAACCGATCGAAACTCGGCATATCTCGCCTCTCGTTGTAGATCGATAATTCGTTCAATACAGTTTTGCAAAACAATGATCATCGCCAGGATTTCGTGATTTAGGATAAAATGGAAGATTTTGACACTTTTATGTCGGGCCGATGCGCCAGAATCGCTCGAAACATAAAGAATGTCGATTCTCGGTGTAGATGGATGTTTCGTTTAATCCAAGTGTGCGACACAAAAGCAAATGTAAGAATTCCATGTGATCAGAAAAAATGACAAATTCAGACACTTTCATGTCGAACTGAGATGCGAAGTCCGCCTGAAACACGCGGAATCCCTAATTTCAGCAGAGATCGAACTTTTTCGTTCGACTCAGCTGTCTGAAACGACATTCAACGTGAGCATTTCGTATTTTCAGGGAAAATGAAAGATTATGACACGTTTGAAGTTAGCTTAAATGTACGATTCTCCCAAAACTCAAGACATTTCGATTCTCGTCGGAGAATGATGTTTTGTTCAATACACTCATGGAAAAGGACCATTATCGCGAGAAATTCGTTTTTTAAGATTAAATGAAGGATTTTGACACTCTCAGGTCAGGCCGAGATGCCAGAATCACTCAGAACACGCAAAATCTAGAATCGCAGCGTAGATCGAACTGTCGTTCGGAACAGCTGTGCAAAACGACGAACAACGGAAGAATATCGCGTTTTCGGGCAAAATGAACGATTGTGACACGTTACAAGTTAGTAGAGATTCTGAAACTGATCGGAACTCGAGATATCTCCATACTCGACGTCAATCGGAATTTCGTTCGATACAACTGTCCGAAACGACGTTTACCGCCAGAATTCCGTCTTTTTGGGCGAAATTAACCATTTTGACGCGCTCAACATGTGCCGAGTCGCAAGAATCATACGAAATTCGGTACATCTCGATTTTGAGTGGAGATTGATGTTTCTTTTAATACGGCCGTCCGGGACGACAATTATCGCGAGAACTTTGTTTTATTTGGACAAAACTCAAGACATTTCGGTTCTCGTCGGGGATTGAAGTATCGTTCAATACACTCGTGCAAAATAACCATTATCGCAAGAAATTCGTTTTTCAAGATAAAATAAAGGATTTTGACACTCTCAGGTCAGACCGAGATGCCAGAATCGCTCAATACACGTAAAAACTTTATTCGCAGCCTAGACTGAAGTTCCGTTCGGTGCAGCTATGCAAAACGGCGAACAACGGAAGAACATCGTGTTTTCGGGCAAAATGAACGATTGTGACACGTTTGAAGTTAGTAGAGATTCCGAGACCGATCGGAACTCGAGACATCTCCATACTCGACGTCAATCGGAATTTCGTTCGATACTACTGTTCGAAACGACGTTCAGCGCCAGAATTCCGTGTTTCTGGGCAGAGTGAACGATTTTGACACGCTCATCATGTGCCGAGATGCCGGAATTGTACCGAACTCGGTACATCTCGCTTTTCGGTGTAGATCGATGTTCCTTTCGATACACACGTGCAAGTCGACGATCATCGCAGAAACTTTGTTATTTTGGACAAAGTAAATGAATCCAACACTTTCACGTTAAGCTGAGATGCTAGAATCGCTCGAAACTCGGGACATCCCGATCCTCGGTGTAGAACGATGTTCCGTTAGATTCAGACATGCAAGACGCCGTTTCACGCAAGAATTTCGTTATTTCGGATAAAATGAACGATGTCAATACGGTCACACTGACGTGAGATGCCGGAATCTTTCGAAACTCGCGACATCACGATTCTCGATGTAGATGGATGTTACGTTCGATACAGTCGTGAACGACGAAAATTAATTTACGGATCTCGTGTATTTGGAAATAATGACAAAACTGATAACTTTTATGTCGATCTGAGGGAGCAGAATCCCGATTTTCGGCATAGATCGAAGTCTATCGTTCGTTTCAGCTGTGTGAAACGACGTTCAACGTGAGAAATTTGTATTGTCAGGCAAAATAAGAGATTTTGACACGTTCAAAGTTAGCTTTGGTTTTTGATTCTCACAAAACTCAAGACATTTCGATTCTCGTCGAAGAATAATGTTTCTTTCAATACACTCGTGCAGAATGACCATTATCATGAGAAATTCGTTTTTTAAGATTGAATGAAGGATTTTGACACTCTCAGGTCAGGCCGAGATGCCAGAATCGCTCAGAGCACGCAAAATCTTAATTCACAGCCTAGATTAAAGTTCCGTTCGGTGCAGCCGTGCAAAACGACGATCAACGAAAGAATATCGTGTTTTCAGGCAAAATGAACGATATTGACACGTTTAAAGTGAGGAGAGATGCCGAAACCACTCGGAACTCAAGACATCTCGATACTCGACGTCTATCAAAATTCCGTTCGTTGCAACTGTTCGAAACGACGTTTAGCGCCAGAAGTTACTCTTTTTGGGTGGAATAAACCATTTTGACACGCTTAACATGTGCGGAGTCGCCAGAATCGTACGAAACTCGGCACATCTCGATTTTAAGTGGAGTTCGATGGTTTTTCCAATACGGCCGTCCGCGACGACAATTATCGCGAGACCTTTGTTTTATTCCGACAAAATGAATGATTTCTCCACATTTACGTTGAGATGAGATGCTAGAATCGCTCGAAACTCGAGACATCTGGAATTTTGGTTTGAATCGATGTTTCGTTCGATAGCGCTGTGTAAGACGATGTTTATGGCGAAAACTCCAATTATTGGACAAAATAAAGTATTTCGACATTTTTACGTTGAGCTAAGATGCCACAACCCATCGAAACTCGGCATATCTCGCCTCTCGTTGTAGATCGATAATTCGTTCGATACAGTTATGCAAAACAATGATCATCGCCAGAATTTCTCGATTTAGGATGAAATGGAAGATTTTGACACTTTTATGTCAGGCCGATACGCCAGAATCGCTCGAAACATAAAGAATCTCGATTCTCGGTGTAGATGAATGTTTCGTTTAATCCAAGTGTGCGACACAAAAGCAAATGTAAGAGTTCCATGTGATCGGAAAAAATGACAAATTCAGACACTTTTATGTCGAACTGAGATGCGAAGTCCGCCTGAAACACGCGGAATCCCTAATTTCAGCAGAGATCGAACTTTTTCGTTCGACTCAGCTGTCTGAAACGACATTCAACGTGAGCATATTGTATTTTCAGAGAAAATGAAAGATTATGACACGTTTGAAGTTAGCTTAAATGTACGATTCTCCCAAAACTCAAGACATTTCGATTCTCGTCGGAGAATGATGTTTTGTTCAATACACTCATGGAAAAGGACCATTATCGCGAGAAATTCGTTTTTTAAGATTAAATGAAGGATTTTGACACTCTCAGGTCAGGCCGAGATGCCAGAATCACTGAGAACACGCAAAATCTAGAATCGCAGCGTAGATCGAACTGTCGTTCGGAACAGCTGTGCAAAACGACGAACAACGGAAGAATATCGCGTTTTCGGGCAAAATGAACGATTGTAACACGTTACAAGTTAGTAGAGATTCTGAAACCGATCGGAACTCGAGATATCTCCATACTCGACGTCAATCGGAATTTCGTTCGATACAACTGTCCGAAACGACGTTTACCGCCAGAATTCCGTCTTTTTGGGCGAAATTAACCATTTTGACGCGCTCAACATGTGCCGAGTCGCAAGAATCATACGAAATTCGGTACATCTCGATTTTGAGTGGAGATTGATGTTTCTTTCAATACGGCCGTCCGGGACGACAATTATCGCGAGAACTTTGTTTTATTTGGACAAAACTCAAGACATTTCGGTTCTCGTCGGGGATTGAAGTATCGTTCAATACACTCGTGCAAAATAACCATTATCGCAAGAAATTCGTTTTTCAAGATAAGATGAAGGATTTTGACACTCTCAGGCCAGACCGAAATGCCAGAATCGCTCAATACACGTAAAATCTTTATTTGCAGCCTAGATTTAAGTTCCGTTCGGTGCAGCTATGCAAAACGACGATCGACGGAAGAATATCGCGTTTTCGGGCGAAATGAACGATTGTGACACGTTTAAAGTTAGAAGAGATTCCGAAACGACTCGGAACTCAAGACATCTCTATACTTGACGTCGATCGAAATTTCGTTCGATACTACTGTTCGAAACGACGTTTAGCGCCAGAATTCCATGTTTTTGGGCAAAGTGAACGATTTTGACACGCTCATCATGTGCTGAGATGCCGGAATTGTACCGAACTCGGTACATCTCGCTTTTCGGTGTAGATCGATGTTTCTTTCGATACACACGTGCAAGTAGACGATTATCGCAGAAACTTTGTTATTTTGGACAAAGTGAATGAATTCAACACTTTCACGTTAAGCTGAGATGCTAGAATCGCTCGAAACTCGGGACATCTCGATCCTCGGTGTAGAACGATGTTCCGTTAGATTCAGACATGCAAGACGCCGTTCCACGCAAGAATTTTGTTATTTCGTATAAAATGAACAATGTCAATACGGTCACACTGACGTGAGATGCCGGAATCTTTTGAAACTCGCGACATCACTATTCTCGATGTAGATGGATGTTACGTTCGATACAGTCGTGAAAGACGAAAATTAATTTAAGGATCTCGTGTTATCGGAAATAATAACAAAACTGAAAACTTTTATGTCGATCTGAGGGAGCAAAATCCCGATTTTAGGCATAGATCGAAGTCTATCGTTCGTTTCAGCTGTCTGAAACGACGTTCAACGTGAGAATTTTGTATTGTCAAGCAAAATAAGAGATTTTGACAGGTTGAAAGTTAGCTTAGGTTTTCGATTCTCACAAAACTCAAGACATTTCGATTCTCGTCGGAGAATGATGTTTCTTTCAATACACTCGTGCAAAATGACCATTATCGCGAGAAATTCGTTTTTTAAGATTAAATGAAGGATTTTGACACTCTCAGGTCAGGCCGAGATGCCAGAATCGCTCAGAGCACGCAAAATCTTAATTCACAGCCTAGATTGAAGTTCCGTTCGGTGCAGCCGTGCAAAACGACGATCGACGGAAGAATATCGTGTTTTCGGGCAAAATAAACGATATTGACACGTTTAAAGTGAGTAGAGATGCCGAAACCACTCGGAACTCAAGACATCTCGATACTCGACGTCTATCAAAATTCCATTCGTTGCAACTGTTCGAAACGACGTTTAGCGCCAGAAGTTACTCTTTTTGGGTGGAATAAACCATTTTGACACGCTCAACATGTGCGGAGTCGCCAGAATCGTACGAAACTCGGCACATCTCGATTTTAAGTGGAGATCGATGGTTTTTCCAATACGGCCGTCCGCGACGACAATTATCGCGAGACCTTTGTTTTATTCCGACAAAATGAATGATTTCTCCACATTTACGTTGAGATGAGATGCTAGAATCGCTCGAAACTCGAGACATCTGGAATTTTGGTTTGAATCGATGTTTCGTTCGATAGCGCTGTGTAAGACGATGTTTATGGCGAAAACTCCAATTATTGGACAAAATAAAGTATTTCGACATTTTTACGTTGAGCTAAGATGCCACAACCCATCGAAACTCGGCATATCTCGCCTCTCGTTGTAGATCGATAATTCGTTCGATACAGTTATGCAAAACAATGATAATCGCCAGAATTTCGTGATTTAGGATGAAATGGAAGATTTTGACACTTTTATGTCAGGCCGATACGCCAGAATCGCTCGAAACATAAAGAATCTCGATTCTCGGTGTAGATGAATGTTTCGTTTAATCCAAGTGTGCGACACAAAAGCAAATGTAAGAGTTCCATGTGATCGGAAAAAATGACAAATTCGGACACTTTTATGTCGAACTGAGATGCGAAGTCCGCCTGAAACACGCGGAATCCCTAATTTCAGCAGAGATCGAACTTTTTCGTTCGACTCAGCTGTCTGAAACGACATTCAACGTGAGCATTTTGTATTTTCAGAGAAAATGAAAGATTATGACACGTTTGAAGTTAGCTTAAATGTACGATTCTCCCAAAACTCAAGGAATTTCGATTCTCGTCGGAGAATGATGTTTTGTTCAATACACTCATGGAAAAGGACCATTATCGCGAGAAATTCGTTTTTTAAGATTAAATGAAGGATTTTGACACTCTCAGGTCAGGCCGAGATGCCAGAATCACTCAGAACACGCAAAATCTAGAATCGCAACTGTCGTTCGGAACAGCTGTGCAAAACGACGAACAACGGAAGAATATCGCGTTTTCGGGCAAAATGAACGATTGTGACACGTTACAAGTTAGTAGAGATTCTGAAACCGATCGGAACTCGAGATATCTCCATACTCGACGTCAATCGGAATTTCGTTCGATACAACTGTCCGAAACGACGTTTACCGCCAGAATTCCGTCTTTTTGGGCGAAATTAACCATTTTGACGCGCTCAACATGTGCCGAGTCGCAAGAATCATACGAAATTCGGTACATCTCGATTTTGAGTGGAGATTGATGTTTCTTTCAATACGGCCGTCCGGGACGACAATTATCGCGAGAACTTTGTTTTATTTGGACAAAACTCAAGACATTTCGGTTCTCGTCGGGGATTGAAGTATCGTTCAATACACTCGTGCAAAATAACCATTATCGCAAGAAATTCGTTTTTCAAGATAAGATGAAGGATTTTGACACTCTCAGGCCAGACCGAAATGCCAGAATCGCTCAATACACGTAAAATCTTTATTCGCAGCCTAGATTTAAGTTCCGTTCGGTGCAGCTATGCAAAACGACGATCGACGGAAGAATATCGCGTTTTCGGGCGAAATGAACGATTGTGACACGTTTAAAGTTAGAAGAGATTCCGAAACGACTCGGAACTCAAGACATCTCTATACTTGACGTCGATCGAAATTTCGTTCGATACTACTGTTCGAAACGACGTTTAGCGCCAGAATTCCATGTTTTTGGGCAAAGTGAACGATTTTGACACGCTCATCATGTGCTGAGATGCCGGAATTGTACCGAACTCGGTACATCTCGCTTTTCGGTGTAGATCGATGTTTCTTTCGATACACACGTGCAAGTAGACGATTATCGCAGAAACTTTGTTATTTTGGACAAAGTGAATGAATTCAACACTTTCACGTTAAGCTGAGATGCTAGAATCGCTCGAAACTCGGGACATCTCGATCCTCGGTGTAGAACGATGTTCCGTTAGATTCAGACATGCAAGACGCCGTTCCACGCAAGAATTTTGTTATTTCGTATAAAATGAACGATGTCAATACGGTCACACTGACGTGAGATGCCGGAATCTTTTGAAACTCGCGACATCACTATTCTCGATGTAGATGGATGTTACGTTCGATACAGTCGTGAAAGACGAAAATTAATTTAAGGATCTCGTGTTATCGGAAATAATAACAAAACTGAAAACTTTTATGTCGATCTGAGGGAGCAAAATCCCGATTTTAGGCATAGATCGAAGTCTATCGTTCGTTTCAGCTGTCTGAAACGACGTTCAACGTGAGAATTTTGTATTGTCAAGCAAAATAAGAGATTTTGACAGGTTGAAAGTTAGCTTAGGTTTTCGATTCTCACAAAACTCAAGACATTTCGATTCTCGTCGGAGAATGATGTTTCTTTCAATACACTCGTGCAAAATGACCATTATCGCGAGAAATTCGTTTTTTAAGATTAAATGAAGGATTTTGACACTCTCAGGTCAGGCCGAGATGCCAGAATCGCTCAGAGCACGCAAAATCTTAATTCACAGCCTAGATTGAAGTTCCGTTCGGTGCAGCCGTGCAAAACGACGATCGACGGAAGAATATCGTGTTTTCGGGCAAAATAAACGATATTGACACGTTTAAAGTGAGTAGAGATGCCGAAACCACTCGGAACTCAAGACATCTCGATACTCGACGTCTATCAAAATTCCATTCGTTGCAACTGTTCAAAACGACGTTTAGCGCCAGAAGTTACTGTTTTTGGGTGGAATAAACCATTTTGACAAGCTCAACATGTGCCGAGTCGCCAGAATCGTAGGAAACTCGGCACATCTCGATTTTAAGTGGAGATCGATGGTTTTTCCAATACGGCCGTCCGCGACGACAATTATCGCGAGACCTTTGTTTTATTCCGACAAAATGAATGATTTCTCCACATTTACGTTGAGATGAGATGCTAGAATCGCTCGAAACTCGAGACATCTGGAATTTTGGTTTGAATCGATGTTTCGTTCGATAGCGCTGTGTAAGACGATGTTTATGGCGAAAACTCCAATTATTGGACAAAATAAAGTATTTCGACATTTTTACGTTGAGCTAAGATGCCACAACCCATCGAAACTCGGCATATCTCGCCTCTCGTTGTAGATCGATAATTCGTTCGATACAGTTATGCAAAACAATGATAATCGCCAGAATTTCGTGATTTAGGATGAAATGGAAGATTTTGACACTTTTATGTCAGGCCGATACGCCAGAATCGCTCGAAACATAAAGAATCTCGATTCTCGGTGTAGATGAATGTTTCGTTTAATCCAAGTGTGCGACACAAAAGCAAATGTAAGAGTTCCATGTGATCGGAAAAAATGACAAATTCGGACACTTTTATGTCGAACTGAGATGCGAAGTCCGCCTGAAACACGCGGAATCCCTAATTTCAGCAGAGATCGAACTTTTTCGTTCGACTCAGCTGTCTGAAACGACATTCAACGTGAGCATTTTGTATTTTCAGAGAAAATGAAAGATTATGACACGTTTGAAGTTAGCTTAAATGTACGATTCTCCCAAAACTCAAGGAATTTCGATTCTCGTCGGAGAATGATGTTTTGTTCAATACACTCATGGAAAAGGACCATTATCGCGAGAAATTCGTTTTTTAAGATTAAATGAAGGATTTTGACACTCTCAGGTCAGGCCGAGATGCCAGAATCACTCAGAACACGCAAAATCTAGAATCGCAACTGTCGTTCGGAACAGCTGTGCAAAACGACGAACAACGGAAGAATATCGCGTTTTCGGGCAAAATGAACGATTGTGACACGTTACAAGTTAGTAGAGATTCTGAAACCGATCGGAACTCGAGATATCTCCATACTCGACGTCAATCGGAATTTCGTTCGATACAACTGTCCGAAACGACGTTTACCGCCAGAATTCCGTCTTTTTGGGCGAAATTAACCATTTTGACGCGCTCAACATGTGCCGAGTCGCAAGAATCATACGAAATTCGGTACATCTCGATTTTGAGTGGAGATTGATGTTTCTTTCAATACGGCCGTCCGGGACGACAATTATCGCGAGAACTTTGTTTTATTTGGACAAAACTCAAGACATTTCGGTTCTCGTCGGGGATTGAAGTATCGTTCAATACACTCGTGCAAAATAACCATTATCGCAAGAAATTCGTTTTTCAAGATAAGATGAAGGATTTTGACACTCTCAGGCCAGACCGAAATGCCAGAATCGCTCAATACACGTAAAATCTTTATTCGCAGCCTAGATTTAAGTTCCGTTCGGTGCAGCTATGCAAAACGACGATCGACGGAAGAATATCGCGTTTTCGGGCGAAATGAACGATTGTGACACGTTTAAAGTTAGAAGAGATTCCGAAACGACTCGGAACTCAAGACATCTCTATACTTGACGTCGATCGAAATTTCGTTCGATACTACTGTTCGAAACGACGTTTAGCGCCAGAATTCCATGTTTTTGGGCAAAGTGAACGATTTTGACACGCTCATCATGTGCTGAGATGCCGGAATTGTACCGAACTCGGTACATCTCGCTTTTCGGTGTAGATCGATGTTTCTTTCGATACACACGTGCAAGTAGACGATTATCGCAGAAACTTTGTTATTTTGGACAAAGTGAATGAATTCAACACTTTCACGTTAAGCTGAGATGCTAGAATCGCTCGAAACTCGGGACATCTCGATCCTCGGTGTAGAACGATGTTCCGTTAGATTCAGACATGCAAGACGCCGTTCCACGCAAGAATTTTGTTATTTCGTATAAAATGAACGATGTCAATACGGTCACACTGACGTGAGATGCCGGAATCTTTTGAAACTCGCGACATCACTATTCTCGATGTAGATGGATGTTACGTTCGATACAGTCGTGAAAGACGAAAATTAATTTAAGGATCTCGTGTTATCGGAAATAATAACAAAACTGAAAACTTTTATGTCGATCTGAGGGAGCAAAATCCCGATTTTAGGCATAGATCGAAGTCTATCGTTCGTTTCAGCTGTCTGAAACGACGTTCAACGTGAGAATTTTGTATTGTCAAGCAAAATAAGAGATTTTGACAGGTTGAAAGTTAGCTTAGGTTTTCGATTCTCACAAAACTCAAGACATTTCGATTCTCGTCGGAGAATGATGTTTCTTTCAATACACTCGTGCAAAATGACCATTATCGCGAGAAATTCGTTTTTTAAGATTAAATGAAGGATTTTGACACTCTCAGGTCAGGCCGAGATGCCAGAATCGCTCAGAGCACGCAAAATCTTAATTCACAGCCTAGATTGAAGTTCCGTTCGGTGCAGCCGTGCAAAACGACGATCGACGGAAGAATATCGTGTTTTCGGGCAAAATAAACGATATTGACACGTTTAAAGTGAGTAGAGATGCCGAAACCACTCGGAACTCAAGACATCTCGATACTCGACGTCTATCAAAATTCCATTCGTTGCAACTGTTCAAAACGACGTTTAGCGCCAGAAGTTACTGTTTTTGGGTGGAATAAACCATTTTGACAAGCTCAACATGTGCCGAGTCGCCAGAATCGTAGGAAACTCGGCACATCTCGATTTTAAGTGGAGATCGATGTTTTTCCCAATACGGCCGTCCGCGACGACAATTATCGCGAGAACTTTGTTTTATTTCGACAAAATGAATGATTTCTCCACATTTACGTTGAGCTGAGATGCTAGAATCGCTCGAAACTCGAGACATCTGGAATTTCGGTTTGAATCGATGTTTCGTTCGATAGCGCTGTGTAAGACGACGTTTATGGCAAAAACTTCAATTATTGGAAAAAATAAAGTATTTCGACATTTTTACGTTGAGCTAAGAGGCCACAACCGATCGAAACTCGGCATATCTCGCCTCTCGTTGTAGATCGATAATTCGTTCAATACAGTTTTGCAAAACAATGATCATCGCCAGGATTTCGTGATTTAGGATAAAATGGAAGATTTTGACACTTTTATGTCGGGCCGATGCGCCAGAATCGCTCGAAACATAAAGAATGTCGATTCTCGGTGTAGATGGATGTTTCGTTTAATCCAAGTGTGCGACACAAAAGCAAATGTAAGAATTCCATGTCATCGGAAAAAATGACAAATTCAGACACTTTTATGTCGAACTGAGATGCGAAGTCCGCCTGAAACACGCGAAATCCCTAATTTCAGCAGAGATCGAACTTTTTCGTTCGACTCAGCTGTCTGAAACGACATTCAACGTGAGCATTTCGTATTTTCAGGGAAAATGAAAGATTATGACACGTTTGAAGTTAGCTTAAATGTACGATTCTCCCAAAACTCAAGACATTTCGATTCTCGTCGGAGAATGATGTTTCGTTCAATACACTCGTGGAAAAGGACCATTATCGCAAGAAATTCGTTTTTTAAGATAAAATTAAGGATTTTGACACTCTCAGGTCAAGCCGAGATGCCAGAATCACTCAGAACACGTAAAATCTAGAATCGCAGCGTAGATCGAACTGTCGTTCGAAACAGCTGTGCAAAACGACGAACAACGGAAGAATATCGTGTTTTCGGGCAAAATGAATGATTGTGACACGTTAAAAGTTAGTAGAGATTCTGAGACCGATCGGAACTCGAGACATCTCCATACTCGACGTCAATCGGAATTTCGATCGATACAATTGTCCGAAACGACGTTTAGCGCCAGAATTCCGTCTTTTTGGGCAAATAAAACCATTTTATCACGCTCAACATGTGCCGAGTCGCAAGAATCATACGAAATTCGGTACATCTCGATTTTAAGTGGAGATTGATGTTTCTTTCAATACGGCCGCCCGGGACGACAATTATCGCGAGAACTTTGTTTTATTTGGACAAAACTCAAGACATTTCGGTTTTCGTCGGGGATTGAAGTATCGTTCAATACACTCGTGCAAAATAACCATTATCGCAAGAAATTCGTTTTTCAAGATAAAATGAAGGAATTTGACACTCTCAGGTCAGACCGAGATGTCAGAATCGCTCAATACACGTAAAAACTTTATTCGCAGCCTAGACTGAAGTTCCGTTCGGTGCAGCTATGCAAAACGGCGAACAACGGAAGAACATCGTGTTTTCGGGCAAAATGAACGATTGTGACACGTTTGAAGTTAGTAGAGATTCCGAGACCGATCGGAACTCGAGACATCTCCATACTCGACGTCAATCGGAATTTCGTTCGATACTACTTTTCGAAACGACGTTTAGCGCCAGAATTTCGTGTTTCTGGGCAGAGTGAACGATTTTGACACGCTCATCATGTGCCGAGATGCCGGAATTGTACCGAACTCGGTACATCTCGCTTTTCGGTGTAGATCGATGTTCCTTTCGATACACACGTGCAAGTCGACGATCATCGCAGAAACTTTGTTATTTTGGACAAAGTAAATGAATCCAACACTTTCACGTTAAGCTGAGATGCTAGAATCGCTCGAAACTCGGGACATCCCGATCCTCGGTGTAGAACGATGTTCCGTTAGATTCAGACATGCAAGACGCCGTTTCACGCAAGAATTTCGTTATTTCGGATAAAATGAACGATGTTAATACGGTCACACTGACGTGAGATGCCGGAATCTTTCAAAACTCGCGACATCACGATTCTCGATGTAGATGGATGTTACGTTCGATACAGTCGTAAAAGACGAAAGTTAATTTACGGATCTCGTGTATTTGGAAATAATGACAAAACTGATAACTTTTATGTCGATCTGAGGGAGCAGAATCCCGATTTTCGGCATAGATCGAAGTCTATCGTTCGTTTCAGCTGTGTGAAACGACGTTCAACGTGAGAATTTTGTATTGTCAAGCAAAATAAGAGATTTTGACAGGTTCAAAGTTAGCTTAGGTTTTCGATTCTCACAAAACTCAAGACATTTCGATTCTCGTCGGAGAATGATGTTTCTTTCAATACACTCGTGCAAAATGACCATTATCGCGAGAAATTCGTTTTTTAAGATTAAATGAAGGATTTTGACACTCTCAGGTCAGGCCGAGATGCCAGAATCGCTCGAAACATAAAGAATCTCGATTCTCGGTGTAGATGGATGTTTCGTTTAATCCAAGTGTGCGACACAAAAACAAATGTAAGAATTCCATGTGATCGGAAAAAATGACAAATTCAGACACTTTTATGTCGAACTGAGATGCGAAGTCCGCCTGAAACACGCGGAATCCCTAATTTCAGCAGAGATCGAACTTTTTCGTTCGACTCAGCTGTCTGAAACGACATTCAACGTGAGCATTTCGTATTTTCAGGGAAAATGAAAGATTATGACACGTTTGAAGTTAGCTTAAATGTACGATTCTCCCAAAACTCAAGACATTTCGATTCTCGTCGGAGAATGATGTTTCGTTCAATACACTCGTGGAAAAGGACCATTATCGCAAGAAATTCGTTTTTTAAGATAAAATGAAGGATTTCGACACTCTCAGGTCAGGCCGCGATGCCAGAATCGCTCAGAACACACAAAATCTAGAATCGCAGCGTAGATCGAACTGTCGTTCGGAACAGCTGTGCAAAACGACGAACAACGGAAGAATATCGTTTTTTCAGGCAAAATGAACGATTGTGACACTTTAAAGTTAGTAGAGATTCCGAAACCGATCGGAACTCGAGACATCTCCATACTCGACGTCAATCGGAATTTCGTTCGATACAACTGTCCGAAACGACGTTTAGCGCCAGAATTCCAGGTGTAGATCGATGTTCCTTCCGATACACACGTGCAAATCGACGATTATCGCAGAAACTTCGATATTTTGGACAAAGTGAATGAATCCAACACTTTCACGTTAAGCTGAGATGCTAGAATCGCTCGAAACTCGGGACATCTGGATTTTCGTTGTAGATCGATGTTTTGCTTGCCTTAACTATGCAAGACGACGTTTTACGAAAGAATTCTGTGATTCCGGTGTAAATAAACAATTCTAATGCGTAAACGTTAAGCTGAGATGCCAGAATTGCTCGGAACGCGAGACGTCTCAATTTGCTTTGTAGATCGATGTTCCATTTAATACGGCCGTCCAGGACGACAGTTATCACAAGAACTTTGTTTTTTTTTTGACAGAATGTATGATTTCACTATTCGAACGTTATGCTGAGATGCCAGAACCGCTTGAAACTCAGGACATTTTGATCCTCGGTGTAGATCGACGTTCCGTTAGATTCAGACATGCAAGACGACGTTTCACGCAAGAATTTCGTTATTTCGGATAAAATGAACGATGTCAATACGGTCACACTGACGTGAGATGCCGGAATCTTTCGAAACTCGCGACATCACGATTCTCGATGTAGATGGATGTTACGTTCGATACAGTCGTGAAAGACGAAAATTAATTCAAGGATCTCGTGTAATCGGAAGTAATGACAAAACTGATAACTTTTATGTCGATCTGAGGGAGCAGAATCTTGATTTTCGGCATAGATCGAAGTCTATCGTTCGTTTCAGCTGTCTGAAACGACGTTCACCGTGAGAATTTTGTATTGTCAAGCAAAATAAGAGATTTTGGCAGGTTTAAAGTTAGCTTAGCTTTTCAATTCTCACAAAACTCAAGACATTTCGATTCTCGTCGGAGAATGATGTTTCTTTTAATACACTCGTGCAAAATGACCATTATCGCGAGAAATTCGTTTTTTAAGATTAAATGAAGGATTTTGACACTCTCAGGTCAGGCCGAGATGCCAGAATCGCTCAGAGCACGCAAAATCTTAATTAACAGCCTAGATTGAAGTTCCGTTCGGTGCAGCCGTGCAAAACGACGATCGACGGAAGAATATCGTGTTTTCGGGCAAAATAAACGATATTGACACGTTTAAAGTGAGTAGAGATGCCGAAACCACTCGGAGCTCAAGACATCTCGATACTCGACGTCTATCAAAATTCCATTCGTTGCAACTGTTCAAAACGACGTTTAGCGCCAGAAGTTACTCTTTTTGGGTGGAATGAACCATTTTGACACGCTCAACATGTGCCGAGTCGCCAGAATCGTACGAAACTCGGCACATCTCGATTTTAAGTGGAGATCGATGTTTTTCCCAATACGGCCGTCCGCGACGACAATTATCGCGAGAACTTTGTTTTATTTCGACAAAATGAATGATTTCTCCACATTTACGTTGAGATGAGATGCTAGAATCGCTCGAAACTCGAGACATCTGGAATTTCGGTTTGAATCGATGTTTCGTTCGATAGCGCTGTGTAAGACGACGTTTATGGCAAAAACTTCAATTATTGGAAAAAATAAAGTATTTCGACATTTTTACGTTGAGCTAAGAGGCCACAACCGATCGAAACTCGGCATATCTCGCCTCTCGTTGTAGATCGATAATTCGTTCAATACAGTTTTGCAAAACAATGATCATCGCCAGGATTTCGTGATTTAGGATAAAATGGAAGATTTTGACACTTTTATGTCGGGCCGATGCGCCAGAATCGCTCGAAACATAAAGAATGTCGATTCTCGGTGTAGATGGATGTTTCGTTTAATCCAGGTGTGCGACACAAAAGCAAATGTAAGAATTCCATGTGATCAGAAAAAATGACAAATTCAGACACTTTCATGTCGAACTGAGATGCGAAGTCCGCCTGAAACACGCGGAATCCCTAATTTCAGCAGAGATCGAACTTTTTCGTTCGACTCAGCTGTCTGAAACGACATTCAACGTGAGCATTTCGTATTTTCAGGGAAAATGAAAGATTATGACACGTTTGAAGTTAGCTTAAATGTACGATTCTCCCAAAACTCAAGACATTTCGATTCTCGTCGGAGAATGATGTTTCGTTCAATACACTCGTGGAAAAGGACCATTATCGCAAGAAATTCGTTTTTTAAGATAAAATTAAGGATTTTGACACTCTCAGGTCAAGCCGAGATGCCAGAATCACTCAGAACACGTAAAATCTAGAATCGCAGCGTAGATCGAACTGTCGTTCGAAACAGCTGTGCAAAACGACGAACAACGGAAGAATATCGTGTTTTCGGGCAAAATGAACGATTGTGACACGTTAAAAGTTAGTAGAGATTCTGAAACCGATCGGAACTCGAGACATCTCCATACTCGACGTCAATCGGAATTTCGTTCGATACAATTGTCCGAAACGACGTTTAGCGCCAGAATTCCGTCTTTTTGGGCAAATAAAACCATTTTATCACGCTCAACATGTGCCGAGTCGCAAGAATCATACGAAATTCGGTACATCTCGATTTTAAGTGGAGATTGATGTTTCTTTCAATACGGCCGCCCGGGACGACAATTATCGCGAGAACTTTGTTTTATTTGGACAAAACTCAAGACATTTCGGTTTTCGTCGGGGATTGAAGTATCGTTCAATACACTCGTGCAAAATAACCATTATCGCAAGAAATTCGTTTTTCAAGATAAAATGAAGGAATTTGACACTCTCAGGTCAGACCGAGATGCCAGAATCGCTCAATACACGTAAAAACTTTATTCGCAGCCTAGACTGAAGTTCCGTTCGGTGCAGCTATGCAAAACGGCGAACAACGGAAGAACATCGTGTTTTCGGGCAAAATGAACGATTGTGACACGTTTGAAGTTAGTAGAGATTCCGAGACCGATCGGAACTCGAGACATCTCCATACTCGACGTCAATCGGAATTTCGTTCGATACTACTGTTCGAAACGACGTTTAGCGCCAGAATTCCGTGTTTCTGGGCAGAGTGAACGATTTTGACACGCTCATCATGTGCCGAGATGCCGGAATTGTACCGAACTCGGTACATCTCGCTTTTCGGTGTAGATCGATGTTCCTTTCGATACACACGTGCAAGTCGACGATCATCGCAGAAACTTTGTTATTTTGGACAAAGTAAATGAATCCAACACTTTCACGTTAAGCTGAGATGCTAGAATCGCTCGAAACTCGGGACATCCCGATCCTCGGTGTAGAACGATGTTCCGTTAGATTCAGACATGCAAGACGCCGTTTCACGCAAGAATTTCGTTATTTCGGATAAAATGAACGATGTCAATACGGTCACACTGACGTAAGATGCCGGAATCTTTCAAAACTCGCGACATCACGATTCTCGATGTAGATGGATGTTACGTTCGATACAGTCGTGAAAGACGAAAATTAATTTACGGATCTCGTGTATTTGGAAATAATGACAAAACTGATAACTTTTATGTCGATCTGAGGGAGCAGAATCCCGATTTTCGGCATAGATCGAAGTCTATCGTTCGTTTCAGCTGTGTGAAACGACGTTCAACGTGAGAATTTTGTATTGTCAAGCAAAATAAGAGATTTTGACAGGTTCAAAGTTAGCTTAGGTTTTCGATTCTCACAAAACTCAAGACATTTCGATTCTCGTCGGAGAATGATGTTTCGTTCAATACACTCGTGGAAAAGGACCACTATCGCAAGAAATTCGTTTTTTAAGATAAAATGAAGGATTTTGACACTCTCAGGTCAGGCCGCGATGCCAGAATCGCTCAGAACACACAAAATCTAGAATCGCAGCGTAGATCGAACTGTCGTTCGGAACAGCTGTGCAAAACGACGAACAACGGAAGAATATCGTTTTTTCAGGCAAAATGAACGATTGTGACACTTTAAAGTTAGTAGAGATTCCGAAACCGATCGGAACTCGAGACATCTCCATACTCGACGTCAATCGGAATTTCGTTCGATACAACTGTCCGAAACGACGTTTAGCGCCAGAATTCCAGGTGTAGATCGATGTTCCTTCCGATACACACGTGCAAATCGACGATTATCGCAGAAACTTCGATATTTTGGACAAAGTGAATGAATCCAACACTTTCACGTTAAGCTGAGATGCTAGAATCGCTCGAAACTCGGGACATCTGGATTTTCGTTGTAGATGGATGTTTTGCTTGCCTTAACTATGCAAGACGACGTTTAACGAAAGAATTCTGTGATTCCGGTGTAAATAAACAATTCTAATGCGTAAACGTTAAGCTGAGATGCCAGAATTGCTCGGAACGCGAGACGTCTCAATTTGCTTTGTAGATCGATGTTCCATTTTATACGGCCGTCCAGGACGACAGTTATCACAAGAACTTTGTTTTTTTTTTGACAGAATGTATGATTTCAGTATTCGAACGTTATGCTGAGATGCCAGAACCGCTTGAAACTCAGGACATTTTGATCCTCGGTGTAGATCGACGTTCCGTTAGATTCAGACATGCAAGACGACGTTTCACGCAAGAATTTCGTTATTTCGGATAAAATGAACGATGTTAATACGGTCACACTGACGTGAGATGCCGGAATCTTTCGAAACTCGCGACATCACGATTCTCGATGTAGATGGATGTTACGTTCGATACAGTCGTGAAAGACGAAAATTAATTCAAGGATCTCGTGTAATCGGAAATAATGACAAAACTGATAACTTTTATGTCGATCTGAGGGAGCAGAATCTTGATTTTCGGCATAGATCGAAGTCTATCGTTCGTTTCAGCTGTCTGAAACGACGTTCACCGTGAGAATTTTGTATTGTCAAGCAAAATAAGAGATTTTGGCAGGTTTAAAGTTAGCTTAGGTTTTCAATTCTCACAAAACTCAAGACATTTCGATTCTCGTCGGAGAATGATGTTTCTTTTAATACACTCGTGCAAAATGACCATTATCGCGAGAAATTCGTTTTTTAAGATTAAATGAAGGATTTTGACACTCTCAGGTCAGGCCGAGATGCCAGAATCGCTCAGAGCACGCAAAATCTTAATTCACAGCCTAGATTGAAGTTCCGTTCGGTGCAGCCGTGCAAAACGACGATCGACGGAAGAATATCGTGTTTTCGGGCAAAATGAACGATATTGGCACGTTTAAAGTGAGTAGAGATGCCGAAACCACTCGGAACTCAAGACATCTCGATACTCGACGTCTATCAAAATTCCGTTCGTTGCAACTGTTCGAAACGACGTTTAGCGCCAGAAGTTACTCTTTTTGGGTGGAATAAACCATTTTGACACGCTCAACATGTCCCGAGTCGCCAGAATCGTACGAAACTCGGTACATCTCGATTTTAGGTGGAGATCGATGTTTTTTCCAATACGGCCGTCCGCGACGACAGTTATCGCGAGAATTTCGTTTTATTTTGACAAAATGAATAATTTCTCCACATTTACGTTGAGATGAGATGCTAGAACCGCTCGAAACTCGAGACATCTGGAATTTCGGTTTGAATCGATGTTTCGTTCGATAGCGCTGTGTAAGACGACGTTTATGGCAAAAACTTCAATTATTGGACAAAATAAAGTATTTCGACATTTTTACGTTGAGCTAAGATGCCACAACTCATCGAAACTCGGCATATCTCGCCTCTCGTTGTAGATCGATAATTCGTTCGATACAGTTATGCAAAACAATGATCATCGCCAGAATTTTGTGATCTAGGATGAAATGGAAGATTTTGACACTTTTATGTCAGGCCGATACGCCAGAATCGCTCGAAACATAAAGAATCTCGATTCTCGGTGTAGATGGATGTTTCGTTTAATCCAAGTGTGCGACACAAAAGCAAATGTAAGAATTCCATGTGATCGGAAAAAATGACAAATTCAGACACTTTTATGTCGAACTGAGATGCGAAGTCCGCCTGAAACACGCGGAATCCCTAATTTCAGCAGAGATCGAACTTTTTCGTTCGACTCAGCTGTCTGAAACGACATTCAACGTGAGCATTTCGTATTTTCAGGGAAAATGAAAGATTATGACACGTTTGAAGTTAGCTTAAATGTACGATTCTCCCAAAACTCAAGACATTTCGATTCTCGTCGGAGAATGATGTTTCGTTCAATACACTCGTGGAAAAGGACCATTATCGCAAGAAATTCGTTTTTTAAGATAAAATTAAGGATTTTGACACTCTCAGGTCAAGCCGAGATGCCAGAATCACTCAGAACACGTAAAATCTAGAATCGCAGCGTAGATCGAACTGTCGTTCGAAACAGCTGTGCAAAACGACGAACAACGGAAGAATATCGTGTTTTCGGGCAAAATGAACGATTGTGACACGTTAAAAGTTAGTAGAGATTCTGAAACCGATCGGAACTCGAGACATCTCCATACTCGACGTCAATCGGAATTTTGTTCTATACAATTGTCCGAAACGACGTTTAGCGCCAGAATTCCGTCTTTTTGGGCAAAATAAACCATTTTATCACGCTCAACATGTGCCGAGTCGCAAGAATCATACGAAATTCGGTACATCTCGATTTTAAGTGGAGATTGATGTTTCTTTCAATACGGCCGCCCGGGACGACAATTATCGCGAGAACTTTGTTTTATTTGGACAAAACTCAAGACATTTCGGTTTTCGTCGGGGATTGAAGTATCGTTCAATACACTCGTGCAAAATAACCATTATCGCAAGAAATTCGTTTTTCAAGATAAAATGAAGGATTTTGACACTCTCAGGTCAGACCGAGATGCCAGAATCGCTCAATACACGTAAAATCTTTATTCGCAGCTTAGATTGAAGTTCCGTTCGGTGCAGCTATGCAAAACGACGATCGACGGAAGAATATCGCGTTTTCGGGCGAAATGAACGATTGTGACACGTTTAAAGTTAGAAGAGATTCCGAAACGACTCGGAACTCAAGACATCTCTATACTTGACGTCGATCGAAATTTCGTTCGATACTACTGTTCGAAACGACGTTTAGCGCCAGAATTCCATGTTTTTGGGCAAAGTGAACGATTTTGACACGCTCATCATGTGCTGAGATGCCGGAATTGTACCGAACTCGGTACATCTCGCTTTTCGGTGTAGATCGATGTTTCTTTCGATACACACGTGCAAGTAGACGATTATCGCAGAAACTTTGTTATTTTGGACAAAGTGAATGAATTCAACACTTTCACGTTAAGCTGAGATGCTAGAATCGCTCGAAACTCGGGACATCTCGATCCTCGGTGTAGAACGATGTTCCGTTAGATTCAGACATGCAAGACGCCGTTCCACGCAAGAATTTTGTTATTTCGTATAAAATGAACGATGTCAATACGGTCACACTGACGTGAGATGCCGGAATCTTTTGAAACTCGCGACATCACTATTCTCGATGTAGATGGATGTTACGTTCGATACAGTCGTGAAAGACGAAAATTAATTCAAGGATCTCGTGTAATCGGAAATAATAACAAAACTGAAAACTTTTATGTCGATCTGAGGGAGCAAAATCCCGATTTTAGGCATAGATCGAAGTCTATCGTTCGTTTCAGCTGTCTGAAACGACGTTCAACGTGAGAATTTTGTATTGTCAAGCAAAATAAGAGATTTTGACAGGTTCAAAGTTAGCTTAGGTTTTCGATTCTCACAAAACTCAAGACATTTCGATTCTCGTCGGAGAATGATGTTTCTTTCAATACACTCGTGGAAAAGGACCATTATCGCAAGAAATTCGTTTTTTAAGATAAAATTAAGGATTTCAAAACTCTCAGGTCAAGCCGAGATGCCAGAATCACTCAGAACACGTAAAATCTAGAATCGCAGCGTAGATCGAACTGTCGTTCGGAACAGCTGTGCAAAACGACGAACAACGGAAGAATATCGTTTTTTCAGGCAAAATGAACGATTGTGACACTTTAAAGTTAGTAGAGATTCCGAAACCGATCGGAACTCGAGACATCTCCATACTCGACGTCAATCGGAATTTGGTTCGATCCAACTGTCCGAAACGACGTTTAGCGCCAGAATTCCAGGTGTAGATCGATGTTCCTTCCGATACACACGTGCAAATCGACGATTATCGCAGAAACTTCGATATTTTGGACAAAGTGAATGAATCCAACACTTTCACGTTGAGCTGAGATGCTAGAATCGCTCGAAACTCGGGACATCTGGATTTTCGTTGTAGATGGATGTTTTGCTTGCCTTAACTATGCAAGACGACGTTTAACGAAAGAATTCTGTGATTCCGGTGTAAATAAACAATTCTAATGCGTAAACGTTAAGCTGAGATGCCAGAATTGCTCGGAACGCGAGACGTCTCAATTTGCTTTGTAGATCGATGTTCCATTTAATACGGCCGTCCAGGACGACAGTTATCACAAGAACTTTGTTTTTTTTTTGACAGAATGTATGATTTCACTATTCGAACGTTATGCTGAGATGCCAGAACCGCTTGAAACTCAGGACATTTTGATCCTCGGTGTAGATCGACGTTCCGTTAGATTCAGACATGCAAGACGACGTTTCACGCAAGAATTTCGTTATCTCGGATAAAATGAACGATGTCAATACGGTCACACTGACGTGAGATGCCGGAATCTTTCGAAACTCGCGACATCACGATTCTCGATGTAGATGGATGTTACGTTCGATACAGTCGTGAAAGACGAAAATTAATTCAAGGATCTCGTGTAATCGGAAATAATGACAAAACTAATAACTTTTATGTCGATCTGAGGGAGCAGAATCTTGATTTTCGGCATAGATCGAAGTCTATCGTTCGTTTCAGCTGTGTGAAACGACGTTCAACGTGAGAATTTTGTATTGTCAAGCAAAATAAGAGATTTTGACAGGTTCAAAGTTAGCTTAGGTTTTCGATTCTCACAAAACTCAAGACATTTCGATTCTCGTCGGAGAATGATGTTTCTTTCAATACACTCGTGCAAAATGACCATTATCGCGAGAAATTCGTTTTTTAAGATTAAATGAAGGATTTTGACACTCTCAGGTCAGGCCGAGATGCCAGAATCGCTCGAAACATAAAGAATCTCGATTCTCGGTGTAGATGGATGTTTCGTTTAATCCAAGTGTGCGACACAAAAGCAAATGTAAGAATTCCATGTGATCGGAAAAAATGACAAATTCAGACACTTTTATGTCGAACTGAGATGCGAAGTCCGCCTGAAACACGCGGAATCCCTAATTTCAGCAGAGATCGAACTTTTTCGTTCGACTCAGCTGTCTGAAACGACATTCAACGTGAGCATTTCGTATTTTCAGGGAAAATGAAAGATTATGACACGTTTGAAGTTAGCTTAAATGTACGATTCTCCCAAAACTCAAGACATTTCGATTCTCGTCGGAGAATGATGTTTCGTTCAATACACTCGTGGAAAAGGACCATTATCGCAAGAAATTCGTTTTTTAAGATAAAATTAAGGATTTTGACACTCTCAGGTCAAGCCGAGATGCCAGAATCACTCAGAACACGTAAAATCTAGAATCGCAGCGTAGATCGAACTGTCGTTCGGAACAGCTGTGCAAAACGACGAACAACGGAAGAATATCGTTTTTTCAGGCAAAATGAACGATTGTGACACTTTAAAGTTAGTAGAGATTCCGAAACCGATCGGAACTCTGGACATCTCCATACTCGACGTCAATCGGAATTTCGTTCGATACAACTGTCCGAAACGACGTTTAGCGCCAGAATTCCAGGTGTAGATCGATGTTCCTTCCGATACACACGTGCAAATCGACGATTATCGCAGAAACTTCGATATTTTGGACAAAGTGAATGAATCCAACACTTTCACGTTAAGCTGAGATGCTAGAATCGCTCGAAACTCGGGACATCTGGATTTTCGTTGTAGATGGATGTTTTGCTTGCCTTAACTATGCAAGACGACGTTTAACGAAAGAATTCTGTGATTCCGGTGTAAATAAACAATTCTAATGCGTAAACGTTAAGCTGAGATGCCAGAATTGCTCGGAACGCGAGACGTCTCAATTTGCTTTGTAGATCGATGTTCCATTTAATACGGCCGTCCAGGACAACAGTTATCACAAGAACTTTGTTTTTTTTTTGACAGAATGTATGATTTCACTATTCGAACGTTATGCTGAGATGCCAGAACCGCTTGAAACTCAGGACATTTTGATCCTCGGTGTAGATCGACGTTCCGTTAGATTCAGACATGCAAGACGACGTTTCACGCAAGAATTTCGTTATTTCGGATAAAATGAACGATGTCAATACGGTCACACTGACGTGAGATGCCGGAATCTTTCGAAACTCGCGACATCACGATTCTCGATGTAGATGGATGTTACGTTCGATACAGTCGTGAAAGACGAAAATTAATTCAAGGATCTCGTGTAATCGGAAATAATGACAAAACTAATAACTTTTATGTCGATCTGAGGGAGCAGAATCTTGATTTTCGGCATAGATCGAAGTCTATCGTTCGTTTCAGCTGTCTGAAACGACGTTCACCGTGAGAATTTTGTATTGTCAAGCAAAATAAGAGATTTTGGCAGGTTTAAAGTGAGCTTAGGTTTTCAATTCTCACAAAACTCAAGACATTTCGATTCTCGTCGGAGAATGATGTTTCTTTTAATACACTCGTGCAAAATGACCATTATCGCGAGAAATTCGTTTTTTAAGATTAAATGAAGGATTTTGACACTCTCAGGTCAGGCCGAGATGCCAGAATCGCTCAGAGCACGCAAAATCTTAATTCACAGCCTAGATTGAAGTTCCGTTCGGTGCAGCCGTGCAAAACGACGATCGACGGAAGAATATCGTGTTTTCGGGCAAAATGAACGATATTGGCACGTTTAAAGTGAGTAGAGATGCCGAAACCACTCGGAACTCAAGACATGTCGATACTCGACGTCTATCAAAATTCCGTTCGTTGCAACTGTTCGAAACGACGTTTAGCGCCAGAAGTTACTCTTTTTGGGTGGAATAAACCATTTTGACACGCTCAACATGTCCCGAGTCGCCAGAATCGTACGAAACTCGGTACATCTCGATTTTAGGTGGAGATCGATGTTTTTTCCAATACGGCCGTCCGCGACGACAGTTATCGCGAGAATTTCGTTTTATTTTGACAAAATGAATAATTTCTCCACATTTACGTTGAGATGAGATGCTAGAACCGCTCGAAACTCGAGACATCTGGAATTTCGGTTTGAATCGATGTTTCGTTCGATAGCGCTGTGTAAGACGACGTTTATGGCAAAAACTTCAATTATTGGACAAAATAAAGTATTTCGACATTTTTACGTTGAGCTAAGATGCCACAACTCATCGAAACTCGGCATATCTCGCCTCTCGTTGTAGATCGATAATTCGTTCGATACAGTTATGCAAAACAATGATCATCGCCAGAATTTTGTGATTTAGGATGAAATGGAAGATTTTGACACTTTTATGTCAGGCCGATACGCCGGAATCGCTCGAAACATAAAGAATCTCGATTCTCGGTGTAGATGGATGTTTCGTTTAATCCAAGTGTGCGACACAAAAGCAAATGTAAGAATTCCGTGTGATCGGAAAAAATGACAAATTCAGACACTTTTATGTCGAACTGAGATGCGAAGTCCGCCTGAAACACGCGGAATCCCTAATTTCAGCAGAGATCGAACTTTTTCGTTCGACTCAGCTGTCTGAAACGACATTCAACGTGAGCATTTCGTATTTTCAGGGAAAATGAAAGATTATGACACGTTTGAAGTTAGCTCAAATGTACGATTCTCCCAAAACTCAAGACATTTCGATTCTCGTCGGAGAATGATGTTTCGTTCAATACACTCGTGGAAAAGGACCATTATCGCAAGAAATTCGTTTTTTAAGATAAAATTAAGGATTTTGACACTCTCAGGTCAAGCCGAGATGCCAGAATCACTCAGAACACGTAAAATCTAGAATCGCAGCGTAGATCGAACTGTCGTTCGAAACAGCTGTGCAAAACGACGAACAACGGAAGAATATCGTGTTTTCGGGCAAAATGAACGATTGTGACACGTTAAAAGTTAGTAGAGATTCTGAAACCGATCGGAACTCGAGACATCTCCATACTCGACGTCAATCGGAATTTTGTTCTATACAATTGTCCGAAACGACGTTTAGCGCCAGAATTCCGTCTTTTTGGGCAAAATAAACCATTTTATCACGCTCAACATGTGCCGAGTCGCAAGAATCATACGAAATTCGGTACATCTCGATTTTAAGTGGAGATTGATGTTTCTTTCAATACGGCCGCCCGGGACGACAATTATCGCGAGAACTTTGTTTTATTTGGACAAAACTCAAGACATTTCGGTTTTCGTCGGGGATTGAAGTATCGTTCAATACACTCGTGCAAAATAACCATTATCGCAAGAAATTCGTTTTTCAAGATAAAATGAAGGATTTTGACACTCTCAGGTCAGACCGAGATGCCAGAATCGCTCAATACACGTAAAAACTTTATTCGCAGCCTAGACTGAAGTTCCGTTCGGTGCAGCTATGCAAAACGGCGAACAACGGAAGAACATCGTGTTTTCGGGCAAAATGAACGATTGTGACACGTTTGAAGTTAGTAGAGATTCCGAGACCGATCGGAACTCGAGACATCTCCATACTCGACGTCAATCGGAATTTCGTTCGATACTACTGTTCGAAACGACGTTTAGCGCCAGAATTCCGTGTTTCTGGGCAGAGTGAACGATTTTGACACGCTCATCATGTGCCGAGATGCCGGAATTGTACCGAACTCGGTACATCTCGCTTTTCGGTGTAGATCGATGTTCCTTTCGATACACACGTGCAAGTCGACGATCATCGCAGAAACTTTGTTATTTTGGACAAAGTAAATGAATCCAACACTTTCACGTTAAGCTGAGATGCTAGAATCGCTCGAAACTCGGGACATCCCGATCCTCGGTGTAGAACGATGTTCCGTTAGATTCAGACATGCAAGACGCCGTTTCACGCAAGAATTTCGTTATTTCGGATAAAATGAACGATGTCAATACGGTCACACTGACGTGAGATGCCGGAATCTTTCAAAACTCGCGACATCACGATTCTCGATGTAGATGGATGTTACGTTCGATACAGTCGTGAAAGACGAAAATTAATTTACGGATCTCGTGTATTTGGAAATAATGACAAAACTGATAACTTTTATGTCGATCTGAGGGAGCAGAATCCCGATTTTCGGCATAGATCGAAGTCTATCGTTCGTTTCAGCTGTGTGAAACGACGTTCAACGTGAGAATTTTGTATTGTCAAGCAAAATAAGAGATTTTGACAGGTTCAAAGTTAGCTTAGGTTTTCGATTCTCACAAAACTCAAGACATTTCGATTCTCGTCGGAGAATGATGTTTCTTTCAATACACTCGTGCAAAATGACCATTATCGCGAGAAATTCGTTTTTTAAGATTAAATGAAGGATTTTGACACTCTCAGGTCAGGCCGAGATGCCAGAATCGCTCGAAACATAAAGAATCTCGATTCTCGGTGTAGATGGATGTTTCGTTTAATCCAAGTGTGCGACACAAAAGCAAATGTAAGAATTCCATGTGATCGGAAAAAATGACAAATTCAGACACTTTTATGTCGAACTGAGATGCGAAGTCCGCCTGAAACACGCGGAATCCCTAATTTCAGCAGAGATCGAACTTTTTCGTTCGACTCAGCTGTCTGAAACGACATTCAACGTGAGCATTTCGTATTTTCAGGGAAAATGAAAGATTATGACACGTTTGAAGTTAGCTTAAATGTACGATTCTCCCAAAACTCAAGACATTTCGATTCTCGTCGGAGAATGATGTTTCGTTCAATACACTCGTGGAAAAGGACCATTATCGCAAGAAATTCGTTTTTTAAGATAAAATTAAGGATTTTGACACTCTCAGGTCAAGCCGAGATGCCAGAATCACTCAGAACACGTAAAATCTAGAATCGCAGCGTAGATCGAACTGTCGTTCGGAACAGCTGTGCAAAACGACGAACAACGGAAGAATATCGTTTTTTCAGGCAAAATGAACGATTGTGACACTTTAAAGTTAGTAGAGATTCCGAAACCGATCGGAACTCGAGACATCTCCATACTCGACGTCAATCGGAATTTGGTTCGATCCAACTGTCCGAAACGACGTTTAGCGCCAGAATTCCAGGTGTAGATCGATGTTCCTTCCGATACACACGTGCAAATCGACGATTATCGCAGAAACTTCGATATTTTGGACAAAGTGAATGAATCCAACACTTTCACGTTAAGCTGAGATGCTAGAATCGCTCGAAACTCGGGACATCTGGATTTTCGTTGTAGATGGATGTTTTGCTTGCCTTAACTATGCAAGACGACGTTTAACGAAAGAATTCTGTGATTCCGGTGTAAATAAACAATTCTAATGCGTAAACGTTAAGCTGAGATGCCAGAATTGCTCGGAACGCGAGACGTCTCAATTTGCTTTGTAGATCGATGTTCCATTTAATACGGCCGTCCAGGACGACAGTTATCACAAGAACTTTGTTTTTTTTTTGACAGAATGTATGATTTCACTATTCGAACGTTATGCTGAGATGCCAGAACCGCTTGAAACTCAGGACATTTTGATCCTCGGTGTAGATCGACGTTCCGTTAGATTCAGACATGCAAGACGACGTTTCACGCAAGAATTTCGTTATTTCGGATAAAATGAACGATGTCAATACGGTCACACTGACGTGAGATGCCGGAATCTTTCGAAACTCGCGACATCACGATTCTCGATGTAGATGGATGTTACGTTCGATACAGTCGTGAAAGACGAAAATTAATTCAAGGATCTCGTGTAATCGGAAATAATGACAAAACTAATAACTTTTATGTCGATCTGAGGGAGCAGAATCTTCATTTTCGGCATAGATCGAAGTCTATCGTTCGTTTCAGCTGTCTGAAACGACGTTCACCGTGAGAATTTTGTATTGTCAAGCAAAATAAGAGATTTTGGCAGGTTTAAAGTTAGCTTAGGTTTTCAATTCTCACAAAACTCAAGACATTTCGATTCTCGTCGGAGAATGATGTTTCTTTTAATACACTCGTGCAAAATGACCATTATCGCGAGAAATTCGTTTTTTAAGATTAAATGAAGGATTTTGACACTCTCAGGTCAGGCCGAGATGCCAGAATCGCTCAGAGCACGCAAAATCTTAATTCACAGCCTAGATTGAAGTTCCGTTCGGTGCAGCCGTGCAAAACGACGATCGACGGAAGAATATCGTGTTTTCGGGCAAAATGAACGATATTGGCACGTTTAAAGTGAGTAGAGATGCCGAAACCACTCGGAACTCAAGACATGTCGATACTCGACGTCTATCAAAATTCCGTTCGTTGCAACTGTTCGAAACGACGTTTAGCGCCAGAAGTTACTCTTTTTGGGTGGAATAAACCATTTTGACACGCTCAACATGTCCCGAGTCGCCAGAATCGTACGAAACTCGGTACATCTCGATTTTAGGTGGAGATCGATGTTTTTTCCAATACGGCCGTCCGCGACGACAGTTATCGCGAGAATTTCGTTTTATTTTGACAAAATGAATAATTTCTCCACATTTACGTTGAGATGAGATGCTAGAACCGCTCGAAACTCGAGACATCTGGAATTTCGGTTTGAATCGATGTTTCGTTCGATAGCGCTGTGTAAGACGACGTTTATGGCAAAAACTTCAATTATTGGACAAAATAAAGTATTTCGACATTTTTACGTTGAGCTAAGATGCCACAACTCATCGAAACTCGGCATATCTCGCCTCTCGTTGTAGATCGATAATTCGTTCGATACAGTTATGCAAAACAATGATCATCGCCAGAATTTTGTGATTTAGGATGAAATGGAAGATTTTGACACTTTTATGTCAGGCCGATACGCCGGAATCGCTCGAAACATAAAGAATCTCGATTCTCGGTGTAGATGGATGTTTCGTTTAATCCAAGTGTGCGACACAAAAGCAAATGTAAGAATTCCATGTGATCGGAAAAAATGACAAATTCAGACACTTTTATGTCGAACTGAGATGCGAAGTCCGCCTGAAACACGCGGAATCCCTAATTTCAGCAGAGATCGGACTTTTTCGTTCGACTCAGCTGTCTGAAACGACATTCAACGTGAGCATTTCGTATTTTCAGGGAAAATGAAAGATTATGACACGTTTGACGTTAGCTTAAATGTACGATTCTCCCAAAACTCAAGACATTTCGATTCTCGTCGGAGAATGATGTTTCGTTCAATACACTCGTGGAAAAGGACCATTATCGCAAGAAATTCGTTTTTTAAGATAAAATTAAGGATTTTGACACTCTCAGGTCAAGCCGAGATGCCAGAATCACTCAGAACACGTAAAATCTAGAATCGCAGCGTAGATCGAACTGTCGTTCGAAACAGCTGTGCAAAACGACGAACAACGGAAGAATATCGTGTTTTCGGGCAAAATGAACGATTGTGACACGTTAAAAGTTAGTAGAGATTCTGAAACCGATCGGAACTCGAGACATCTCCATACTCGACGTCAATCGGAATTTCGTTCGATACAATTGTCCGAAACGACGTTTAGCGCCAGAATTCCGTCTTTTTGGGCAAAATAAACCATTTTATCACGCTCAACATGTGCCGAGTCGCAAGAATCATACGAAATTCGGTACATCTCGATTTTAAGTGGAGATTGATGTTTCTTTCAATACGGCCGCCCGGGACGACAATTATCGCGAGAACTTTGTTTTATTTGGACAAAACTCAAGACATTTCGGTTTTCGTCGGGGATTGAAGTATCGTTCAATACACTCGTGCAAAATAACCATTATCGCAAGAAATTCGTTTTTCAAGATAAAATGAAGGATTTTGACACTCTCAGGTCAGACCGAGATGCCAGAATCGCTCAATACACGTAAAATCTTTATTCGCAGCCTAGATTGAAGTTCCGTTCGGTGCAGCTATGCAAAACGACGATCGACGGAAGAATATCGCGTTTTCGGGCGAAATGAACGATTGTGACACGTTTAAAGTTAGAAGAGATTCCGAAACGACTCGGAACTCAAGACATCTCTATACTTGACGTCGATCGAAATTTCGTTCGATACTACTGTTCGAAACGACGTTTAGCGCCAGAATTCCATGTTTTTGGGCAAAGTGAACGATTTTGACACGCTCATCATGTGCTGAGATGCCGGAATTGTACCGAACTCGGTACATCTCACTTTTCGGTGTAGATCGATGTTTCTTTCGATACACACGTGCAAGTAGACGATTATTGCAGAAACTTTGTTATTTTGGACAAAGTGAATGAATTCAACACTTTCACGTTAAGCTGAGATGCTAGAATCGCTCGAAACTCCGGACATCTCGATCCTCGGTGTAGAACGATGTTCCGTTAGATTCAGACATGCAAGACGCCGTTCCACGCAAGAATTTTGTTATTTCGTATAAAATGAACGATGTCA
Source organism: Tromatobia lineatoria (assembly GCA_949699805.1). Lineage (NCBI taxonomy): Eukaryota > Metazoa > Arthropoda > Insecta > Hymenoptera > Ichneumonidae > Tromatobia > Tromatobia lineatoria. The sequence goes on from OX453034.1 coordinate 7,466,431, forward strand.
ATACGGTCACACTGACGTGAGATGCCGGAATCTTTTGAAACTCGCGACATCACTATTCTCGATGTAGATGGATGTTACGTTCGATACAGTCGTGAAAGACGAAAATTAATTCAAGGATCTCGTGTAATCGGAAATAATAACAAAACTGAAAACTTTTATGTCGATCTGAGGGAGCAAAATCCCGATTTTAGGCATAGATCGAAGTCTATCGTTCGTTTCAGCTGTCTGAAACGACGTTCAACGTGAGAATTTTGTATTGTCAAGCAAAATAAGAGATTTTGACAGGTTCAAAGTTAGCTTAGGTTTTCGATTCTCACAAAACTCAAGACATTTCGATTCTCGTCGGGGAATGATGTTTCTTTCAATACACTCGTGCAAAATGACCATTATCGCGAGAAATTTGTTTTTTAAGATTAAATGAAGGATTTTGACACTCTCAGGTCAGGCCGAGATGCCAGAATCGCTCGAAACATGAAGAATCTCGATTCTCGGTGTAGATGGATGTTTCGTTTAATCCAAGTGTGCGACACAAAAGCAAATGTAAGAATTCCATGTGATCGGAAAAAATGACAAATTCAGACACTTTTATGTCGAACTGAGATGCGAAGTCCGCCTGAAACACGCGGAATCCCTAATTTCAGCAGAGATCGAACTTTTTCGTTCGACTCAGCTGTCTGAAACGACATTCAACGTGAGCATTTCGTATTTTCAGGGAAAATGAAAGATTATGACACGTTTGAAGTTAGCTTAAATGTACGATTCTCCCAAAACTCAAGACATTTCGATTCTCGTCGGAGAATGATGTTTCGTTCAATACACTTGTGGAAAAGGTCCATTATCGCAAGAAATTCGTTTTTTAAGATAAAATTAAGGATTTTGACACTCTCAGGTCAAGCCGAGATGCCAGAATCACTCAGAACACGTAAAATCTAGAATCGCAGCGTAGATCGAACTGTCGTTCGAAACAGCTGTGCAAAACGACGAACAACGGAAGAATATCGTGTTTTCGGGCAAAATGAACGATTGTGACACGTTAAAGGTTAGTAGAGATTCTAAAACCGATCGGAACTCGAGACATCTCCATACTCGACGTCAATCGGAATTTCGTTCGATACAATTGTCCGAAACGACGTTTAGCGCCAGAATTCCGTCTTTTTGAGCAAAATAAACCATTTCATCACGCTCAACATGTGCCGAGTCGCAAGAATCATACGAAATTCGGTACATCTCGATTTTAAGTGGAGATTGATGTTTCTTTCAATACGGCCGTCCGGGACGACAATTATCGCGAGAACTTTGTTTTATTTGGACAAAACTCAAGACATTTCGGTTCTCGTCGGGGATTGAAGTATCGTTCAATACACTCGTGCAAAATAACCATTATCGCAAGAAATTCGTTTTTAAGATTAAATGAAGGATTTTGACACTCTCAGGTCAGGCCGAGATGCCAGAATCGCTCAGAGCACGCAAAATCTTAATTCACAGCCTAGATTGAAGTTCCGTTCGGTGCAGCCGTGCAAAACGACGATCGACGGAAGAATATCGTGTTTTCGGGCAAAATAAACGATATTGACACGTTTAAAGTGAGTAGAGATGCCGAAACCACTCGGAACTCAAGACATCTCGATACTCGACGTCTATCAAAATTCCATTCGTTGCAACTGTTCGAAACGACGTTTAGCGCCAGAAGTTACTCTTTTTGGGTGGAATAAACCATTTTGACACGCTCAACATGTGCCGAGTCGCCAGAATCGTACGAAACTCGGCACATCTCGATTTTAAGTGGAGATCGATGTTTTTCCCAATACGGCCGTCCGCGACGACAATTATCGCGAGAACTTTGTTTTATTTCGACAAAATGAATGATTTCTCCACATTTACGTTGAGATGAGATGCTAGAATCGCTCGAAACTCGAGACATCTGGAATTTCGGTTTGAATCGATGTTTCGTTCGATAGCGCTGTGTAAGACGACGGTTATGGCAAAAACTTCAATTATTGGAAAAAAAAAAGTATTCCGACATTTTTACGTTGAGCTAAGAGGCCACAACCGATCGAAACTCGGCATATCTCGCCTCTCGTTGTAGATCGATAATTCGTTCAATACAGTTTTGCAAAACAATGATCATCGCCAGGATTTCGTGATTTAGGATAAAATGGAATATTTTGACACTTTTATGTCGGGCCGGTGCGCCAGAATCGCTCGAAACATAAAGAATCTCGATTCTCGGTGTAGATGGATGTTTCGTTTAATCCAAGTGTGCGACACAAAAGCAAATGTAAGAATTCCATGTGATCAGAAAAAATGACAAATTCAGACACTTTCATGTCGAACTGAGATGCGAAGTCCGCCTGAAACACGTGGAATCCCTATTTTCGGCAGAGATCGAACTTTTTCGTTCGACTTAGCTGTCTAAAACGACATTCAACGTGAGCATTTCGTTTTTTCAGGCAAAATGAAAGATTGTGACACGTTTAAAGTTAGCTCAGATGTACGATTCTCCCAAAACTCAAGACATTTTGATTCTCGTCGGAGAATGATGTTTTGTTCAATACAGTCGTGCAAAAGGACCATTATCGCAAGAAATTCGTTTTTTAAGATAAAATGAAGGATTTTGACACTCTCAGGTCAGGCCGCGATGCCAGAATCGCTCAGAACACACAAAATCTAGAATCGCAGCGTAGATCGAACTGTCGTTCGGAACAGCTGTGCAAAACGACGAACAACGGAAGAATATCGTTTTTTCAGGCAAAATGAACGATTGTGACACTTTAAAGTTAGTAGAGATTCCGAAACCGATCGGAACTCTGGACATCTCCATACTCGACGTCAATCGGAATTTCGTTCGATACAACTGTCCGAAACGACGTTTAGCGCCAGAATTCCAGGTGTAGATCGATGTTCCTTCCGATACACACGTGCAAATCGACGATTATCGCAGAAACTTCGATATTTTGGACAAAGTGAATGAATCCAACACTTTCACGTTAAGCTGAGATGCTAGAATCGCTCGAAACTCGGGACATCTGGATTTTCGTTGTAGATGGATGTTTTGCTTGCCTTAACTATGCAAGACGACGTTTAACGAAAGAATTCTGTGATTCCGGTGTAAATAAACAATTCTAATGCGTAAACCTTAAGCTGAGATGCCAGAATTGCTCGGAACGCGAGACGTCTCAATTTGCTTTGTAGATCGATGTTCCATTTAATACGGCCGTCCAGGACGACAGTTATCACAAGAACTTTGTTTTTTTTTTGACAGAATGTATGATTTCACTATTCGAACGTTATGCTGAGATGCCAGAACCGCTTGAAACTCAGGACATTTTGATCCTCGGTGTAGATCGACGTTCCGTTAGATTCAGACATGCAAGACGACGTTTCACGCAAGAATTTCGTTATTTCGGATAAAATGAACGATGTCAATACGGTCACACTGACGTGAGATGCCGGAATCTTTCGAAACTCGCGACATCACGATTCTCGATGTAGATGGATGTTACGTTCGATACAGTCATGAAAGACGAAAATTAATTCAAGGATCTCGTGTAATCGGAAATAATGACAAAACTGATAACTTTTATGTCGATCTGAGGGAGCAGAATCTTGATTTTCGGCATAGATCGAAGTCTATCGTTCGTTTCAGCTGTCTGAAACGACGTTCACCGTGAGAATTTTGTATTGTCAAGCAAAATAAGAGATTTTGGCAGGTTTAAAGTTAGCTTAGGTTTTCAATTCTCACAAAACTCAAGACATTTCGATTCTCGTCGGAGAATGATGTTTCTTTTAATACACTCGTGCAAAATGACCATTATCGCGAGAAATTCGTTTTTTAAGATTAAATGAAGGATTTTGACACTCTCAGGTCAGGCCGAGATGCCAGAATCGCTCAGAGCACGCAAAATCTTAATTCACAGCCTAGATTGAAGTTCCGTTCGGTGCAGCCGTGCAAAACGACGATCGACGGAAGAATATCGTGTTTTCGGGCAAAATGAACGATATTGGCACGTTTAAAGTGAGTAGAGATGCCGAAACCACTCGGAACTCAAGACATGTCGATACTCGACGTCTATCAAAATTCCGTTCGTTGCAACTGTTCGAAACGACGTTTAGCGCCAGAAGTTACTCTTTTTGGGTGGAATAAACCATTTTGACACGCTCAACATGTCCCGAGTCGCCAGAATCGTACGAAACTCGGTACATCTCGATTTTAGGTGGAGATCGATGTTTTTTCCAATACGGCCGTCCGCGACGACAGTTATCGCGAGAATTTCGTTTTATTTTGACAAAATGAATAATTTCTCCACATTTACGTTGAGATGAGATGCTAGAACCGCTCGAAACTCGAGACATCTGGAATTTCGGTTTGAATCGATGTTTCGTTCGATAGCGCTGTGTAAGACGACGTTTATGGCAAAAACTTCAATTATTGGACAAAATAAAGTATTTCGACATTTTTACGTTGAGCTAAGATGCCACAACTCATCGAAACTCGGCATATCTCGCCTCTCGTTGTAGATCGATAATTCGTTCGATACAGTTATGCAAAACAATGATCATCGCCAGAATTTTGTGATCTAGGATGAAATGGAAGATTTTGACACTTTTATGTCAGGCCGATACGCCAGAATCGCTCGAAACATAAAGAATCTTGATTCTCGGTGTAGATGGATGTTTCGTTTAATCCAAGTGTGCGACACAAAAGCAAATGTAAGAATTCCATGTGATCGGAAAAAATGACAAATTCAGACACTTTTATGTCGAACTGAGATGCGAAGTCCGCCTGAAACACGCGGAATCCCTAATTTCAGCAGAGATCGAACTTTTTCGTTCGACTCAGCTGTCTGAAACGACATTCAACGTGAGCATTTCGTCTTTTCAGGGAAAATGAAAGATTATGACACGTTTGAAGTTAGCTTAAATGTACGATTCTCCCAAAACTCAAGACATTTCGATTCTCGTCGGAGAATGATGTTTCGTTCAATACACTCGTGGAAAAGGACCATTATCGCAAGAAATTCGTTTTTTAAGATAAAATTAAGGATTTTGACACTCTCAGGTCAAGCCGAGATGCCAGAATCACTCAGAACCCGTAAAATCTAGAATCGCAGCGTAGATCGAACTGTCGTTCGAAACAGCTGTGCAAAACGACGAACAACGGAAGAATATCGTGTTTTCGGGCAAAATGAACGATTGTGACACGTTAAAAGTTAGTAGAGATTCTGAAACCGATCGGAACTCGAGACATCTCCATACTGGAGTCAATCGGAATTTCGTTCGATACAATTGTCCGAAACGACGTTTAGCGCCAGAATTCCGTCTTTTTGGGCAAAATAAACCATTTTATCACGCTCAACATGTGCCGAGTCGCAAGAATCATACGAAATTCGGTACATCTCGATTTTAAGTGGAGATTGATGTTTCTTTCAATACGGCCGCCCGGGACGACAATTATCGCGAGAACTTTGTTTTATTTAGACAAAACTCAAGACATTTCGGTTTTCGTCGGGGATTGAAGTATCGTTCAATACACTCGTGCAAAATAACCATTATCGCAAGAAATTCGTTTTTCAAGATAAAATGAAGGATTTTGACACTCTCAGGTCAGACCGAGATGCCAGAATCGCTCAATACACGTAAAAACTTTATTCGCAGCCTAGACTGAAGTTCCGTTCGGTGCAGCTATGCAAAACGGCGAACAACGGAAGAACATCGTGTTTTCGGGCAAAATGAACGATTGTGACACGTTTGAAGTTAGTAGAGATTCCGAGACCGATCGGAACTCGAGACATCTCCATACTCGACGTCAATCGGAATTTCGTTCGATACTACTGTTCGAAACGACGTTTAGCGCCAGAATTCCGTGTTTCTGGGCAGAGTGAACGATTTTGACACGCTCATCATGTGCCGAGATGCCGGAATTGTACCGAACTCGGTACATCTCGCTTTTCGGTGTAGATCGATGTTCCTTTCGATACACACGTGCAAGTCGACGATCATCGCAGAAACTTTGTTATTTTGGACAAAGTAAATGAATCCAACACTTTCACGTTAAGCTGAGATGCTAGAATCGCTCGAAACTCGGGACATCCCGATCCTCGGTGTAGAACGATGTTCCGTTAGATTCAGACATGCAAGACGCCGTTTCACGCAAGAATTTCGTTATTTCGGATAAAATGAACGATGTCAATACGGTCACACTGACGTGAGATGCCGGAATCTTTCAAAACTCGCGACATCACGATTCTCGATGTAGATGGATGTTACGTTCGATACAGTCGTGAAAGACGAAAATTAATTTACGGATCTCGTGTATTTGGAAATAATGACAAAACTGATAACTTTTATGTCGATCTGAGGGAGCAGAATCCCGATTTTCGGCATAGATCGAAGTCTATCGTTCGTTTCAGCTGTGTGAAACGACGTTCAACGTGAGAATTTTGTATTGTCAAGCAAAATAAGAGATTTTGACAGGTTCAAAGTTAGCTTAGGTTTTCGATTCTCACAAAACTCAAGACATTTCGATTCTCGTCGGAGAATGATGTTTCTTTCAATACACTCGTGCAAAATGACCATTATCGCGAGAAATTCGTTTTTTAAGATTAAATGAAGGATTTTGACACTCTCAGGTCAGGCCGAGATGCCAGAATCGCTCGAAACATAAAGAATCTCGATTCTCGGTGTAGATGGATGTTTCGTTTAATCCAAGTGTGCGACACAAAAGCAAATGTAAGAATTCCATGTGATCGGAAAAAATGACAAATTCAGACACTTTTATGTCGAACTGAGATGCGAAGTCCGCCTGAAACACGCGGAATCCCTAATTTCAGCAGAGATCGAACTTTTTCGTTCGACTCAGCTGTCTGAAACGACATTCAACGTGAGCATTTCGTATTTTCAGGGAAAATGAAAGATTATGACACGTTTGAAGTTAGCTTAAATGTACGATTCTCCCAAAACTCAAGACATTTCGATTCTCGTCGGAGAATGATGTTTCGTTCAATACACTCGTGGAAAAGGACCATTATCGCAAGAAATTCGTTTTTTAAGATAAAATTAAGGATTTTGACACTCTCAGGTCAAGCCGAGATGCCAGAATCACTCAGAACACGTAAAATCTAGAATCGCAGCGTAGATCGAACTGTCGTTCGGAACAGCTGTGCAAAACGACGAACAACGGAAGAATATCGTTTTTTCAGGCAAAATGAACGATTGTGACACTTTAAAGTTAGTAGAGATTCCGAAACCGATCGGAACTCGAGACATCTCCATACTCGACGTCAATCGGAATTTGGTTCGATCCAACTGTCCGAAACGACGTTTAGCGCCAGAATTCCAGGTGTAGATCGATGTTCCTTCCGATACACACGTGCAAATCGACGATTATCGCAGAAACTTCGATATTTTGGACAAAGTGAATGAATCAAACACTTTCACGTTAAGCTGAGATGCTAGAATCGCTCGAAACTCGGGACATCTGGATTTTCGTTGTAGATGGATGTTTTGCTTGCCTTAACTATGCAAGACGACGTTTAACGAAAGAATTCTGTGATTCCGGTGTAAATAAACAATTCTAATGCGTAAACGTTAAGCTGAGATGCCAGAATTGCTCGGAACGCGAGACGTCTCAATTTGCTTTGTAGATCGATGTTCCATTTAATACGGCCGTCCAGGACGACAGTTATCACAAGAACTTTGTTTTTTTTTTGACAGAATGTATGATTTCACTATTCGAACGTTATGCTGAGATGCCAGAACCGCTTGAAACTCAGGACATTTTGATCCTCGGTGTAGATCGACGTTCCGTTAGATTCAGACATGCAAGACGACGTTTCACGCAAGAATTTCGTTATTTCGGATAAAATGAACGATGTCAATACGGTCACACTGACGTGAGATGCCGGAATCTTTCGAAACTCGCGACATCACGATTCTCGATGTAGATGGATGTTACGTTCGATACAGTCGTGAAAGACGAAAATTAATTCAAGGATCTCGTGTAATCGGAAATAATGACAAAACTAATAACTTTTATGTCGATCTGAGGGAGCAGAATCTTGATTTTCGGCATAGATCGAAGTCTATCGTTCGTTTCAGCTGTCTGAAACGACGTTCACCGTGAGAATTTTGTATTGTCAAGCAAAATAAGAGATTTTGGCAGGTTTAAAGTTAGCTTAGGTTTTCAATTCTCACAAAACTCAAGACATTTCGATTCTCGTCGGAGAATGATGTTTCTTTTAATACACTCGTGCAAAATGACCATTATCGCGAGAAATTCGTTTTTTAAGATTAAATGAAGGATTTTGACACTCTCAGGTCAGGCCGAGATGCCAGAATCGCTCAGAGCACGCAAAATCTTAATTCACAGCCTAGATTGAAGTTCCGTTCGGTGCAGCCGTGCAAAACGACGATCGACGGAAGAATATCGTGTTTTCGGGCAAAATGAACGATATTGGCACGTTTAAAGTGAGTAGAGATGCCGAAACCACTCGGAACTCAAGACATGTCGATACTCGACGTCTATCAAAATTCCGTTCGTTGCAACTGTTCGAAACGACGTTTAGCGCCAGAAGTTACTCTTTTTGGGTGGAATGAACCATTTTGACACGCTCAACATGTCCCGAGTCGCCAGAATCGTACGAAACTCGGCACATCTCGATTTTAAGTGGAGATCGATGTTTTTCCCAATACGGCCGTCCGCGACGACAATTATCGCGAGAACTTTGTTTTATTTCGACAAAATGAATGATTTCTCCACATTTACGTTGAGATGAGATGCTAGAATCGCTCGAAACTCGAGACATCTGGAATTTCGGTTCGAATCGATGTTTCGTTCGATAGCGCTGTGTAAGACGACGTTTATGGCAAAAACTTCAATTATTGGACAAAATAAAGTATTTCGACATTTTTACGTTGAGCTAAGATGCCACAACTCATCGAAACTCGGCATATTTCGCCTCTCGTTGTAGATCGATAATTCGTTCGATACAGTTATGCAAAACAATGATCATCGCCAGAATTTTGTGATCTAGGATGAAATGGAAGATTTTGACACTTTTATGTCAGGCCGATACGCCAGAATCGCTCGAAACATAAAGAATCTTGATTCTCGGTGTAGATGGATGTTTCGTTTAATCCAAGTGTGCGACACAAAAGCAAATGTAAGAATTCCATGTGATCGGAAAAAATGACAAATTCAGACACTTTTATGTCGAACTGAGATGCGAAGTCCGCCTGAAACACGCGGAATCCCTAATTTCAGCAGAGATCGAACTTTTTCGTTCGACTCAGCTGTCTGAAACGACATTCAACGTGAGCATTTCGTCTTTTCAGGGAAAATGAAAGATTATGACACGTTTGAAGTTAGCTTAAATGTACGATTCTCCCAAAACTCAAGACATTTCGATTCTCGTCGGAGAATGATGTTTCGTTCAATACACTCGTGGAAAAGGACCATTATCGCAAGAAATTCGTTTTTTAAGATAAAATTAAGGATTTTGACACTCTCAGGTCAAGCCGAGATGCCAGAATCACTCAGAACCCGTAAAATCTAGAATCGCAGCGTAGATCGAACTGTCGTTCGAAACAGCTGTGCAAAACGACGAACAACGGAAGAATATCGTGTTTTCGGGCAAAATGAACGATTGTGACACGTTAAAAGTTAGTAGAGATTCTGAAACCGATCGGAACTCGAGACATCTCCATACTGGAGTCAATCGGAATTTCGTTCGATACAATTGTCCGAAACGACGTTTAGCGCCAGAATTCCGTCTTTTTGGGCAAAATAAACCATTTTATCACGCTCAACATGTGCCGAGTCGCAAGAATCATACGAAATTCGGTACATCTCGATTTTAAGTGGAGATTGATGTTTCTTTCAATACGGCCGCCCGGGACGACAATTATCGCGAGAACTTTGTTTTATTTAGACAAAACTCAAGACATTTCGGTTTTCGTCGGGGATTGAAGTATCGTTCAATACACTCGTGCAAAATAACCATTATCGCAAGAAATTCGTTTTTCAAGATAAAATGAAGGATTTTGACACTCTCAGGTCAGACCGAGATGCCAGAATCGCTCAATACACGTAAAAACTTTATTCGCAGCCTAGACTGAAGTTCCGTTCGGTGCAGCTATGCAAAACGGCGAACAACGGAAGAACATCGTGTTTTCGGGCAAAATGAACGATTGTGACACGTTTGAAGTTAGTAGAGATTCCGAGACCGATCGGAACTCGAGACATCTCCATACTCGACGTCAATCGGAATTTCGTTCGATACTACTGTTCGAAACGACGTTTAGCGCCAGAATTCCGTGTTTCTGGGCAGAGTGAACGATTTTGACACGCTCATCATGTGCCGAGATGCCGGAATTGTACCGAACTCGGTACATCTCGCTTTTCGGTGTAGATCGATGTTCCTTTCGATACACACGTGCAAGTCGACGATCATCGCAGAAACTTTGTTATTTTGGACAAAGTAAATGAATCCAACACTTTCACGTTAAGCTGAGATGCTAGAATCGCTCGAAACTCGGGACATCCCGATCCTCGGTGTAGAACGATGTTCCGTTAGATTCAGACATGCAAGACGCCGTTTCACGCAAGAATTTCGTTATTTCGGATAAAATGAACGATGTCAATACGGTCACACTGACGTGAGATGCCGGAATCTTTCAAAACTCGCGACATCACGATTCTCGATGTAGATGGATGTTACGTTCGATACAGTCGTGAAAGACGAAAATTAATTTACGGATCTCGTGTATTTGGAAATAATGACAAAACTGATAACTTTTATGTCGATCTGAGGGAGCAGAATCCCGATTTTCGGCATAGATCGAAGTCTATCGTTCGTTTCAGCTGTGTGAAACGACGTTCAACGTGAGAATTTTGTATTGTCAAGCAAAATAAGAGATTTTGACAGGTTCAAAGTTAGCTTAGGTTTTCGATTCTCACAAAACTCAAGACATTTCGATTCTCGTCGGAGAATGATGTTTCTTTCAATACACTCGTGCAAAATGACCATTATCGCGAGAAATTCGTTTTTTAAGATTAAATGAAGGATTTTGACACTCTCAGGTCAGGCCGAGATGCCAGAATCGCTCGAAACATAAAGAATCTCGATTCTCGGTGTAGATGGATGTTTCGTTTAATCCAAGTGTGCGACACAAAAGCAAATGTAAGAATTCCATGTGATCGGAAAAAATGACAAATTCAGACACTTTTATGTCGAACTGAGATGCGAAGTCCGCCTGAAACACGCGGAATCCCTAATTTCAGCAGAGATCGAACTTTTTCGTTCGACTCAGCTGTCTGAAACGACATTCAACGTGAGCATTTCGTATTTTCAGGGAAAATGAAAGATTATGACACGTTTGAAGTTAGCTTAAATGTACGATTCTCCCAAAACTCAAGACATTTCGATTCTCGTCGGAGAATGATGTTTCGTTCAATACACTCGTGGAAAAGGACCATTATCGCAAGAAATTCGTTTTTTAAGATAAAATTAAGGATTTTGACACTCTCAGGTCAAGCCGAGATGCCAGAATCACTCAGAACACGTAAAATCTAGAATCGCAGCGTAGATCGAACTGTCGTTCGGAACAGCTGTGCAAAACGACGAACAACGGAAGAATATCGTTTTTTCAGGCAAAATGAACGATTGTGACACTTTAAAGTTAGTAGAGATTCCGAAACCGATCGGAACTCGAGACATCTCCATACTCGACGTCAATCGGAATTTGGTTCGATCCAACTGTCCGAAACGACGTTTAGCGCCAGAATTCCAGGTGTAGATCGATGTTCCTTCCGATACACACGTGCAAATCGACGATTATCGCAGAAACTTCGATATTTTGGACAAAGTGAATGAATCAAACACTTTCACGTTAAGCTGAGATGCTAGAATCGCTCGAAACTCGGGACATCTGGATTTTCGTTGTAGATGGATGTTTTGCTTGCCTTAACTATGCAAGACGACGTTTAACGAAAGAATTCTGTGATTCCGGTGTAAATAAACAATTCTAATGCGTAAACGTTAAGCTGAGATGCCAGAATTGCTCGGAACGCGAGACGTCTCAATTTGCTTTGTAGATCGATGTTCCATTTAATACGGCCGTCCAGGACGACAGTTATCACAAGAACTTTGTTTTTTTTTTGACAGAATGTATGATTTCACTATTCGAACGTTATGCTGAGATGCCAGAACCGCTTGAAACTCAGGACATTTTGATCCTCGGTGTAGATCGACGTTCCGTTAGATTCAGACATGCAAGACGACGTTTCACGCAAGAATTTCGTTATTTCGGATAAAATGAACGATGTCAATACGGTCACACTGACGTGAGATGCCGGAATCTTTCGAAACTCGCGACATCACGATTCTCGATGTAGATGGATGTTACGTTCGATACAGTCGTGAAAGACGAAAATTAATTCAAGGATCTCGTGTAATCGGAAATAATGACAAAACTAATAACTTTTATGTCGATCTGAGGGAGCAGAATCTTGATTTTCGGCATAGATCGAAGTCTATCGTTCGTTTCAGCTGTCTGAAACGACGTTCACCGTGAGAATTTTGTATTGTCAAGCAAAATAAGAGATTTTGGCAGGTTTAAAGTTAGCTTAGGTTTTCAATTCTCACAAAACTCAAGACATTTCGATTCTCGTCGGAGAATGATGTTTCTTTTAATACACTCGTGCAAAATGACCATTATCGCGAGAAATTCGTTTTTTAAGATTAAATGAAGGATTTTGACACTCTCAGGTCAGGCCGAGATGCCAGAATCGCTCAGAGCACGCAAAATCTTAATTCACAGCCTAGATTGAAGTTCCGTTCGGTGCAGCCGTGCAAAACGACGATCGACGGAAGAATATCGTGTTTTCGGGCAAAATGAACGATATTGGCACGTTTAAAGTGAGTAGAGATGCCGAAACCACTCGGAACTCAAGACATGTCGATACTCGACGTCTATCAAAATTCCGTTCGTTGCAACTGTTCGAAACGACGTTTAGCGCCAGAAGTTACTCTTTTTGGGTGGAATGAACCATTTTGACACGCTCAACATGTCCCGAGTCGCCAGAATCGTACGAAACTCGGCACATCTCGATTTTAAGTGGAGATCGATGTTTTTCCCAATACGGCCGTCCGCGACGACAATTATCGCGAGAACTTTGTTTTATTTCGACAAAATGAATGATTTCTCCACATTTACGTTGAGATGAGATGCTAGAATCGCTCGAAACTCGAGACATCTGGAATTTCGGTTCGAATCGATGTTTCGTTCGATAGCGCTGTGTAAGACGACGTTTATGGCAAAAACTTCAATTATTGGACAAAATAAAGTATTTCGACATTTTTACGTTGAGCTAAGATGCCACAACTCATCGAAACTCGGCATATTTCGCCTCTCGTTGTAGATCGATAATTCGTTCGATACAGTTATGCAAAACAATGATCATCGCCAGAATTTTGTGATCTAGGATGAAATGGAAGATTTTGACACTTTTATGTCAGGCCGATACGCCAGAATCGCTCGAAACATAAAGAATCTTGATTCTCGGTGTAGATGGATGTTTCGTTTAATCCAAGTGTGCGACACAAAAGCAAATGTAAGAATTCCATGTGATCGGAAAAAATGACAAATTCAGACACTTTTATGTCGAACTGAGATGCGAAGTCCGCCTGAAACACGCGGAATCCCTAATTTCAGCAGAGATCGAACTTTTTCGTTCGACTCAGCTGTCTGAAACGACATTCAACGTGAGCATTTCGTATTTTCAGGGAAAATGAAAGATTATGACACGTTTGAAGTTAGCTTAAATGTACGATTCTCCCAAAACTCAAGACATTTCGATTCTCGTCGGAGAATGATGTTTCGTTCAATACACTCGTGGAAAAGGACCATTATCGCAAGAAATTCGTTTTTTAAGATAAAATTAAGGATTTTGACACTCTCAGGTCAAGCCGAGATGCCAGAATCACTCAGAACCCGTAAAATCTAGAATCGCAGCGTAGATCGAACTGTCGTTCGAAACAGCTGTGCAAAACGACGAACAACGGAAGAATATCGTGTTTTCGGGCAAAACGAACGATTGTGACACGTTAAAAGTTAGTAGAGATTCTGAAACCGATCGGAACTCGAGACATCTCCATACTCGACGTCAATCGGAATTTCGTTCGATACAATTGTCCGAAACGACGTTTAGCGCCAGAATTCCGTCTTTTTGGGCAAAATAAACCATTTTATCACGCTCAACATGTGCCGAGTCGCAAGAATCATACGAAATTCGGTACATCTCGATTTTAAGTGGAGATTGATGTTTCTTTCAATACGGCCGCCCGGGACGACAATTATCGCGAGAACTTTGTTTTATTTAGACAAAACTCAAGACATTTCGGTTTTCGTCGGGGATTGAAGTATCGTTCAATACACTCGTGCAAAATAACCATTATCGCAAGAAATTCGTTTTTCAAGATAAAATGAAGGATTTTGACACTCTCAGGTCAGACCGAGATGCCAGAATCGCTCAATACACGTAAAAACTTTATTCGCAGCCTAGACTGAAGTTCCGTTCGGTGCAGCTATGCAAAACGGCGAACAACGGAAGAACATCGTGTTTTCGGGCAAAATGAACGATTGTGACACGTTTGAAGTTAGTAGAGATTCCGAGACCGATCGGAACTCGAGACATCTCCATACTCGACGTCAATCGGAATTTCGTTCGATACTACTGTTCGAAACGACGTTTAGCGCCAGAATTCCGTGTTTCTGGGCAGAGTGAACGATTTTGACACGCTCATCATGTGCCGAGATGCCGGAATTGTACCGAACTCGGTACATCTCGCTTTTCGGTGTAGATCGATGTTCCTTTCGATACACACGTGCAAGTCGACGATCATCGCAGAAACTTTGTTATTTTGGACAAAGTAAATGAATCCAACACTTTCACGTTAAGCTGAGATGTTAGAATCGCTCGAAACTCGGGACATCCCGATCCTCGGTGTAGAACGATGTTCCGTTAGATTCAGACATGCAAGACGCCGTTTCACGCAAGAATTTCGTTATTTCGGATAAAATGAACGATGTCAATACGGTCACACTGACGTGAGATGCCGGAATCTTTCAAAACTCGCGACATCACGATTCTCGATGTAGATGGATGTTACGTTCGATACAGTCGTGAAAGACGAAAATTAATTTACGGATCTCGTGTATTTGGAAATAATGACAAAACTGATAACTTTTATGTCGATCTGAGGGAGCAGAATCCCGATTTTCGGCATAGATCGAAGTCTATCGTTCGTTTCAGCTGTGTGAAACGACGTTCAACGTGAGAATTTTGTATTGTCAAGCAAAATAAGAGATTTTGACAGGTTCAAAGTTAGCTTAGGTTTTCGATTCTCACAAAACTCAAGACATTTCGATTCTCGTCGGAGAATGATATTTCTTTCAATACACTCGTGCAAAATGACCATTATCGCGAGAAATTCGTTTTTTAAGATTAAATGAAGGATTTTGACACTCTCAGGTCAGGCCGAGATGCCAGAATCGCTCGAAACATAAAGAATCTCGATTCTCGGTGTAGATGGATGTTTCGTTTAATCCAAGTGTGCGACACAAAAGCAAATGTAAGAATTCCATGTGATCGGAAAAAATGACAAATTCAGACACTTTTATGTCGAACTGAGATGCGAAGTCCGCCTGAAACACGCGGAATCCCTAATTTCAGCAGAGATCGAACTTTTTCGTTCGACTCAGCTGTCTGAAACGACATTCAACGTGAGCATTTAATATTTTCAGGGAAAATGAAAGATTATGACACGTTTGAAGTTAGCTTAAATGTACGATTCTCCCAAAACTCAAGACATTTCGATTCTCGTCGGAGAATGATGTTTCGTTCAATACACTTGTGGAAAAGGTCCATTATCGCAAGAAATTCGTTTTTTAAGATAAAATTAAGGATTTTGACACTCTCAGGTCAAGCCGAGATGCCAGAATCACTCAGAACACGTAAAATCTAGAATCGCAGCGTAGATCGAACTGTCGTTCGAAACAGCTGTGCAAAACGACGAACAACGGAAGAATATCGTGTTTTCGGGCAAAATGAACGATTGTGACACGTTAAACGTTAGTAGAGATTCTAAAACCGATCGGAACTCGAGACATCTCCATACTCGACGTCAATCGGAATTTCGTTCGATACAATTGTCCGAAACGACGTTTAGCGCCAGAATTCCGTCTTTTTGGGCAAAATAAACCATTTTATCACGCTCAACATGTGCCGAGTCGCAAGAATCATACGAAATTCGGTACATCTCGATTTTAAGTGGAGATTGATGTTTCTTTCAATACGGCCGTCCGGGACGACAATTATCGCGAGAACTTTGTTTTATTTGGACAAAACTCAAGACATTTCGGTTCTCGTCGGGGATTGAAGTATCGTTCAATACACTCGTGCAAAATAACCATTATCGCAAGAAATTCGTTTTTAAGATTAAATGAAGGATTTTGACACTCTCAGGTCAGGCCGAGATCCCAGAATCGCTCAGAGCACGCAAAATCTTAATTCACAGCCTAGATTGAAGTTCCGTTCGGTGCAGCCGTGCAAAACGACGATCGACGGAAGAATATCGTGTTTTCGGGCAAAATAAACGATATTGACACGTTTAAAGTGAGTAGAGATGCCGAAACCACTCGGAACTCAAGACATCTCGATACTCGACGTCTATCAAAATTCCATTCGTTGCAACTGTTCGAAACGACGTTTAGCGCCAGAAGTTACTCTTTTTGGGTGGAATAAACCATTTTGACACGCTCAACATGTGCCGAGTCGCCAGAATCGTACGAAACTCGGCACATCTCGATTTTAAGTGGAGATCGATGTTTTTCCCAATACGGCCGTCCGCGACGACAATTATCGCGAGAACTTTGTTTTATTTCGACAAAATGAATGATTTCTCCACATTTACGTTGAGATGAGATGCTAGAATCGCTCGAAACTCGAGACATCTGGAATTTCGGTTTGAATCGATGTTTCGTTCGATAGCGCTGTGTAAGACGACGGTTATGGCAAAAACTTCAATTATTGGAAAAAAAAAAGTATTCCGACATTTTTACGTTGAGCTAAGAGGCCACAACCGATCGAAACTCGGCATATCTCGCCTCTCGTTGTAGATCGATAATTCGTTCAATACAGTTTTGCAAAACAATGATCATCGCCAGGATTTCGTGATTTAGGATAAAATGGAAGATTTTGACACTTTTATGTCGGGCCGGTGCGCCAGAATCGCTCGAAACATAAAGAATCTCGATTCTCGGTGTAGATGGATGTTTCGTTTAATCCAAGTGTGCGACACAAAAGCAAATGTAAGAATTCCATGTGATCAGAAAAAATGACAAATTCAGACACTTTCATGTCGAACTGAGATGCGAAGTCCGCCTGAAACACGTGGAATCCCTATTTTCGGCAGAGATCGAACTTTTTCGTTCGACTTAGCTGTCTAAAACGACATTCAACGTGAGCATTTCGTTTTTTCAGGCAAAATGAAAGATTGTGACACGTTTAAAGTTAGCTCAGATGTACGATTCTCCCAAAACTCAAGACATTTTGATTCTCGTCGGAGAATGATGTTTTGTTCAATACAGTCGTGCAAAAGGACCATTATCGCAAGAAATTCGTTTTTTAAGATAAAATGAAGGATTTTGACACTCTCAGGTCAGGCCGCGATGCCAGAATCGCTCAGAACACACAAAATCTAGAATCGCAGCGTAGATCGAACTGTCGTTCGGAACAGCTGTGCAAAACGACGAACAACGGAAGAATATCGTTTTTTCAGGCAAAATGAACGATTGTGACACTTTAAAGTTAGTAGAGATTCCGAAACCGATCGGAACTCTGGACATCTCCATACTCGACGTCAATCGGAATTTCGTTCGATACAACTGTCCGAAACGACGTTTAGCGCCAGAATTCCAGGTGTAGATCGATGTTCCTTCCGATACACACGTGCAAATCGACGATTATCGCAGAAACTTCGATATTTTGGACAAAGTGAATGAATCCAACACTTTCACGTTAAGCTGAGATGCTAGAATCGCTCGAAACTCGGGACATCTGGATTTTCGTTGTAGATGGATGTTTTGCTTGCCTTAACTATGCAAGACGACGTTTAACGAAAGAATTCTGTGATTCCGGTGTAAATAAACAATTCTAATGCGTAAACCTTAAGCTGAGATGCCAGAATTGCTCGGAACGCGAGACGTCTCAATTTGCTTTGTAGATCGATGTTCCATTTAATACGGCCGTCCAGGACGACAGTTATCACAAGAACTTTGTTTTTTTTTTGACAGAATGTATGATTTCACTATTCGAACGTTATGCTGAGATGCCAGAACCGCTTGAAACTCAGGACATTTTGATCCTCGGTGTAGATCGACGTTCCGTTAGATTCAGACATGCAAGACGACGTTTCACGCAAGAATTTCGTTATTTCGGATAAAATGAACGATGTCAATACGGTCACACTGACGTGAGATGCCGGAATCTTTCGAAACTCGCGACATCACGATTCTCGATGTAGATGGATGTTACGTTCGATACAGTCGTGAAAGACGAAAATTAATTCAAGGATCTCGTGTAATCGGAAATAATGACAAAACTGATAACTTTTATGTCGATCTGAGGGAGCAGAATCTTGATTTTCGGCATAGATCGAAGTCTATCGTTCGTTTCAGCTGTCTGAAACGACGTTCACCGTGAGAATTTTGTATTGTCAAGCAAAATAAGAGATTTTGGCAGGTTTAAAGTTAGCTTAGGTTTTCAATTCTCACAAAACTCAAGACATTTCGATTCTCGTCGGAGAATGATGTTTCTTTTAATACACTCGTGCAAAATGACCATTATCGCGAGAAATTCGTTTTTTAAGATTAAATGAAGGATTTTGACACTCTCAGGTCAGGCCGAGATGCCAGAATCGCTCAGAGCACGCAAAATCTTAATTCACAGCCTAGATTGAAGTTCCGTTCGGTGCAGCCGTGCAAAACGACGATCGACGGAAGAATATCGTGTTTTCGGGCAAAATGAACGATATTGGCACGTTTAAAGTGAGTAGAGATGCCGAAACCACTCGGAACTCAAGACATGTCGATACTCGACGTCTATCAAAATTCCGTTCGTTGCAACTGTTCGAAACGACGTTTAGCGCCAGAAGTTACTCTTTTTGGGTGGAATAAACCATTTTGACACGCTCAACATGTCCCGAGTCGCCAGAATCGTACGAAACTCGGTACATCTCGATTTTAGGTGGAGATCGATGTTTTTTCCAATACGGCCGTCCGCGACGACAGTTATCGCGAGAATTTCGTTTTATTTTGACAAAATGAATAATTTCTCCACATTTACGTTGAGATGAGATGCTAGAACCGCTCGAAACTCGAGACATCTGGAATTTCGGTTTGAATCGATGTCTCGTTCGATAGCGCTGTGTAAGACGACGTTTATGGCAAAAACTTCAATTATTGGACAAAATAAAGTATTTCGACATTTTTACGTTGAGCTAAGATGCCACAACTCATCGAAACTCGGCATATCTCGCCTCTCGTTGTAGATCGATAATTCGTTCGATACAGTTATGCAAAACAATGATCATCGCCAGAATTTTGTGATCTAGGATGAAATGGAAGATTTTGACACTTTTATGTCAGGCCGATACGCCAGAATCGCTCGAAACATAAAGAATCTTGATTCTCGGTGTAGATGGATGTTTCGTTTAATCCAAGTGTGCGACACAAAAGCAAATGTAAGAATTCCATGTGATCGGAAAAAATGACAAATTCAGACACTTTTATGTCGAACTGAGATGCGAAGTCCGCCTGAAACACGCGGAATCCCTAATTTCAGCAGAGATCGAACTTTTTCGTTCGACTCAGCTGTCTGAAACGACATTCAACGTGAGCATTTCGTCTTTTCAGGGAAAATGAAAGATTATGACACGTTTGAAGTTAGCTTAAATGTACGATTCTCCCAAAACTCAAGACATTTCGATTCTCGTCGGAGAATGATGTTTCGTTCAATACACTCGTGGAAAAGGACCATTATCGCAAGAAATTCGTTTTTTAAGATAAAATTAAGGATTTTGACACTCTCAGGTCAAGCCGAGATGCCAGAATCACTCAGAACCCGTAAAATCTAGAATCGCAGCGTAGATCGAACTGTCGTTCGAAACAGCTGTGCAAAACGACGAACAACGGAAGAATATCGTGTTTTCGGGCAAAATGAACGATTGTGACACGTTAAAAGTTAGTAGAGATTCTGAAACCGATCGGAACTCGAGACATCTCCATACTGGAGTCAATCGGAATTTCGTTCGATACAATTGTCCGAAACGACGTTTAGCGCCAGAATTCCGTCTTTTTGGGCAAAATAAACCATTTTATCACGCTCAACATGTGCCGAGTCGCAAGAATCATACGAAATTGGGTACATCTCGATTTTAAGTGGAGATTGATGTTTCTTTCAATACGGCCGCCCGGGACGACAATTATCGCGAGAACTTTGTTTTATTTGGACAAAACTCAAGACATTTCGGTTTTCGTCGGGGATTGAAGTATCGTTCAATACACTCGTGCAAAATAACCATTATCGCAAGAAATTCGTTTTTCAAGATAAAATGAAGGATTTTGACACTCTCAGGTCAGACCGAGATGCCAGAATCGCTCAATACACGTAAAAACTTTATTCGCAGCCTAGACTGAAGTTCCGTTCGGTGCAGCTATGCAAAACGGCGAACAACGGAAGAACATCGTGTTTTCGGGCAAAATGAACGATTGTGACACGTTTGAAGTTAGTAGAGATTCCGAGACCGATCGGAACTCGAGACATCTACATACTCGACGTCAATCGGAATTTCGTTCGATACTACTGTTCGAAACGACGTTTAGCGCCAGAATTCCGTGTTTCTGGGCAGAGTGAACGATTTTGACACGCTCATCATGTGCCGAGATGCCGGAATTGTACCGAACTCGGTACATCTCGCTTTTCGGTGTAGATCGATGTTCCTTTCGATACACACGTGCAAGTCGACGATCATCGCAGAAACTTTGTTATTTTGGACAAAGTAAATGAATCCAACACTTTCACGTTAAGCTGAGATGCTAGAATCGCTCGAAACTCGGGACATCCCGATCCTCGGTGTAGAACGATGTTCCGTTAGATTCAGACATGCAAGACGCCGTTTCACGCAAGAATTTCGTTATTTCGGATAAAATGAACGATGTCAATACGGTCACACTGACGTGAGATGCCGGAATCTTTCAAAACTCGCGACATCACGATTCTCGATGTAGATGGATGTTACGTTCGATACAGTCGTGAAAGACGAAAATTAATTTACGGATCTCGTGTATTTGGAAATAATGACAAAACTGATAACTTTTATGTCGATCTGAGGGAGCAGAATCCCGATTTTCGGCATAGATCGAAGTCTATCGTTCGTTTCAGCTGTGTGAAACGACGTTCAACGTGAGAATTTTGTATTGTCAAGCAAAATAAGAGATTTTGACAGGTTCAAAGTTAGCTTAGGTTTTCGATTCTCACAAAACTCAAGACATTTCGATTCTCGTCGGAGAATGATGTTTCTTTCAATACACTCGTGCAAAATGACCATTATCGCGAGAAATTCGTTTTTTAAGATTAAATGAAGGATTTTGACACTCTCAGGTCAGGCCGAGATGCCAGAATCGCTCGAAACATAAAGAATCTCGATTCTCGGTGTAGATGGATGTTTCGTTTAATCCAAGTGTGCGACACAAAAGCAAATGTAAGAATTCCATGTGATCGGAAAAAATGACAAATTCAGACACTTTTATGTCGAACTGAGATGCGAAGTCCGCCTGAAACACGCGGAATCCCTAATTTCAGCAGAGATCGAACTTTTTCGTTCGACTCAGCTGTCTGAAACGACATTCAACGTGAGCATTTCGTATTTTCAGGGAAAATGAAAGATTATGACACGTTTGAAGTTAGCTTAAATGTACGATTCTCCCAAAACTCAAGACATTTCGATTCTCGTCGGAGAATGATGTTTCGTTCAATACACTCGTGGAAAAGGACCATTATCGCAAGAAATTCGTTTTTTAAGATAAAATTAAGGATTTTGACACTCTCAGGTCAAGCCGAGATGCCAGAATCACTCAGAACACGTAAAATCTAGAATCGCAGCGTAGATCGAACTGTCGTTCGGAACAGCTGTGCAAAACGACGAACAACGGAAGAATATCGTTTTTTCAGGCAAAATGAACGATTGTGACACTTTAAAGTTAGTAGAGATTCCGAAACCGATCGGAACTCGAGACATCTCCATACTCGACGTCAATCGGAATTTGGTTCGATCCAACTGTCCGAAACGACGTTTAGCGCCAGAATTCCAGGTGTAGATCGATGTTCCTTCCGATACACACGTGCAAATCGACGATTATCGCAGAAACTTCGATATTTTGGACAAAGTGAATGAATCAAACACTTTCACGTTAAGCTGAGATGCTAGAATCGCTCGAAACTCGGGACATCTGGATTTTCGTTGTAGATGGATGTTTTGCTTGCCTTAACTATGCAAGACGACGTTTAACGAAAGAATTCTGTGATTCCGGTGTAAATAAACAATTCTAATGCGTAAACGTTAAGCTGAGATGCCAGAATTGCTCGGAACGCGAGACGTCTCAATTTGCTTTGTAGATCGATGTTCCATTTAATACGGCCGTCCAGGACGACAGTTATCACAAGAACTTTGTTTTTTTTTTGACAGAATGTATGATTTCACTATTCGAACGTTATGCTGAGATGCCAGAACCGCTTGAAACTCAGGACATTTTGATCCTCGGTGTAGATCGACGTTCCGTTAGATTCAGACATGCAAGACGACGTTTCACGCAAGAATTTCGTTATTTCGGATAAAATGAACGATGTCAATACGGTCACACTGACGTGAGATGCCGGAATCTTTCGAAACTCGCGACATCACGATTCTCGATGTAGATGGATGTTACGTTCGATACAGTCGTGAAAGACGAAAATTAATTCAAGGATCTCGTGTAATCGGAAATAATGACAAAACTAATAACTTTTATGTCGATCTGAGGGAGCAGAATCTTGATTTTCGGCATAGATCGAAGTCTATCGTTCGTTTCAGCTGTCTGAAACGACGTTCACCGTGAGAATTTTGTATTGTCAAGCAAAATAAGAGATTTTGGCAGGTTTAAAGTTAGCTTAGGTTTTCAATTCTCACAAAACTCAAGACATTTCGATTCTCGTCGGAGAATGATGTTTCTTTTAATACACTCGTGCAAAATGACCATTATCGCGAGAAATTCGTTTTTTAAGATTAAATGAAGGATTTTGACACTCTCAGGTCAGGCCGAGATGCCAGAATCGCTCAGAGCACGCAAAATCTTAATTCACAGCCTAGATTGAAGTTCCGTTCGGTGCAGCCGTGCAAAACGACGATCGACGGAAGAATATCGTGTTTTCGGGCAAAATGAACGATATTGGCACGTTTAAAGTGAGTAGAGATGCCGAAACCACTCGGAACTCAAGACATGTCGATACTCGACGTCTATCAAAATTCCGTTCGTTGCAACTGTTCGAAACGACGTTTAGCGCCAGAAGTTACTCTTTTTCGGTGGAATGAACCATTTTGACACGCTCAACATGTCCCGAGTCGCCAGAATCGTACGAAACTCGGCACATCTCGATTTTAAGTGGAGATCGATGTTTTTCCCAATACGGCCGTCCGCGACGACAATTATCGCGAGAACTTTGTTTTATTTCGACAAAATGAATGATTTCTCCACATTTACGTTGAGATGAGATGCTAGAATCGCTCGAAACTCGAGACATCTGGAATTTCGGTTCGAATCGATGTTTCGTTCGATAGCGCTGTGTAAGACGACGTTTATGGCAAAAACTTCAATTATTGGACAAAATAAAGTATTTCGACATTTTTACGTTGAGCTAAGATGCCACAACTCATCGAAACTCGGCATATTTCGCCTCTCGTTGTAGATCGATAATTCGTTCGATACAGTTATGCAAAACAATGATCATCGCCAGAATTTTGTGATCTAGGATGAAATGGAAGATTTTGACACTTTTATGTCAGGCCGATACGCCAGAATCGCTCGAAACATAAAGAATCTTGATTCTCGGTGTAGATGGATGTTTCGTTTAATCCAAGTGTGCGACACAAAAGCAAATGTAAGAATTCCATGTGATCGGAAAAAATGACAAATTCAGACACTTTTATGTCGAACTGAGATGCGAAGTCCGCCTGAAACACGCGGAATCCCTAATTTCAGCAGAGATCGAACTTTTTCGTTCGACTCAGCTGTCTGAAACGACATTCAACGTGAGCATTTCGTATTTTCAGGGAAAATGAAAGATTATGACACGTTTGAAGTTAGCTTAAATGTACGATTCTCCCAAAACTCAAGACATTTCGATTCTCGTCGGAGAATGATGTTTCGTTCAATACACTCGTGGAAAAGGACCATTATCGCAAGAAATTCGTTTTTTAAGATAAAATTAAGGATTTTGACACTCTCAGGTCAAGCCGAGATGCCAGAATCACTCAGAACCCGTAAAATCTAGAATCGCAGCGTAGATCGAACTGTCGTTCGAAACAGCTGTGCAAAACGACGAACAACGGAAGAATATCGTGTTTTCGGGCAAAACGAACGATTGTGACACGTTAAAAGTTAGTAGAGATTCTGAAACCGATCGGAACTCGAGACATCTCCATACTCGACGTCAATCGGAATTTCGTTCGATACAATTGTCCGAAACGACGTTTAGCGCCAGAATTCCGTCTTTTTGGGCAAAATAAACCATTTTATCACGCTCAACATGTGCCGAGTCGCAAGAATCATACGAAATTCGGTACATCTCGATTTTAAGTGGAGATTGATGTTTCTTTCAATACGGCCGCCCGGGACGACAATTATCGCGAGAACTTTGTTTTATTTAGACAAAACTCAAGACATTTCGGTTTTCGTCGGGGATTGAAGTATCGTTCAATACACTCGTGCAAAATAACCATTATCGCAAGAAATTCGTTTTTCAAGATAAAATGAAGGATTTTGACACTCTCAGGTCAGACCGAGATGCCAGAATCGCTCAATACACGTAAAAACTTTATTCGCAGCCTAGACTGAAGTTCCGTTCGGTGCAGCTATGCAAAACGGCGAACAACGGAAGAACATCGTGTTTTCGGGCAAAATGAACGATTGTGACACGTTTGAAGTTAGTAGAGATTCCGAGACCGATCGGAACTCGAGACATCTCCATACTCGACGTCAATCGGAATTTCGTTCGATACTACTGTTCGAAACGACGTTTAGCGCCAGAATTCCGTGTTTCTGGGCAGAGTGAACGATTTTGACACGCTCATCATGTGCCGAGATGCCGGAATTGTACCGAACTCGGTACATCTCGCTTTTCGGTGTAGATCGATGTTCCTTTCGATACACACGTGCAAGTCGACGATCATCGCAGAAACTTTGTTATTTTGGACAAAGTAAATGAATCCAACACTTTCACGTTAAGCTGAGATGTTAGAATCGCTCGAAACTCGGGACATCCCGATCCTCGGTGTAGAACGATGTTCCGTTAGATTCAGACATGCAAGACGCCGTTTCACGCAAGAATTTCGTTATTTCGGATAAAATGAACGATGTCAATACGGTCACACTGACGTGAGATGCCGGAATCTTTCAAAACTCGCGACATCACGATTCTCGATGTAGATGGATGTTACGTTCGATACAGTCGTGAAAGACGAAAATTAATTTACGGATCTCGTGTATTTGGAAATAATGACAAAACTGATAACTTTTATGTCGATCTGAGGGAGCAGAATCCCGATTTTCGGCATAGATCGAAGTCTATCGTTCGTTTCAGCTGTGTGAAACGACGTTCAACGTGAGAATTTTGTATTGTCAAGCAAAATAAGAGATTTTGACAGGTTCAAAGTTAGCTTAGGTTTTCGATTCTCACAAAACTCAAGACATTTCGATTCTCGTCGGAGAATGATATTTCTTTCAATACACTCGTGCAAAATGACCATTATCGCGAGAAATTCGTTTTTTAAGATTAAATGAAGGATTTTGACACTCTCAGGTCAGGCCGAGATGCCAGAATCGCTCGAAACATAAAGAATCTCGATTCTCGGTGTAGATGGATGTTTCGTTTAATCCAAGTGTGCGACACAAAAGCAAATGTAAGAATTCCATGTGATCGGAAAAAATGACAAATTCAGACACTTTTATGTCGAACTGAGATGCGAAGTCCGCCTGAAACACGCGGAATCCCTAATTTCAGCAGAGATCGAACTTTTTCGTTCGACTCAGCTGTCTGAAACGACATTCAACGTGAGCATTTAATATTTTCAGGGAAAATGAAAGATTATGACACGTTTGAAGTTAGCTTAAATGTACGATTCTCCCAAAACTCAAGACATTTCGATTCTCGTCGGAGAATGATGTTTCGTTCAATACACTCGTGGAAAAGGACCATTATCGCAAGAAATTCGTTTTTTAAGATAAAATTAAGGATTTTGACACTCTCAGGTCAAGCCGAGATGCCAGAATCACTCAGAACACGTAAAATCTAGAATCGCAGCGTAGATCGAACTGTCGTTCGGAACAGCTGTGCAAAACGACGAACAACGGAAGAATATCGTTTTTTCAGGCAAAATGAACGATTGTGACACTTTAAAGTTAGTAGAGATTCCGAAACCGATCGGAACTCGGGACATCTCCATACTCGACGTCAATCGGAATTTCGTTCGATACAACTGTCCGAAACGACGTTTAGCGCCAGAATTCCAGGTGTAGATCGATGTTCCTTCCGATACACACGTGCAAATCGACGATTATCGCAGAAACTTCGATATTTTGGACAAAGTGAATGAATCCAACACTTTCACGTTAAGCTGAGATGCTAGAATCGCTCGAAACTCGGGACATCTGGATTTTCGTTGTAGATGGATGTTTTGCTTGCCTTAACTATGCAAGACGACGTTTAACATAAGAATTCTGTGATTCCGGTGTAAATAAACAATTCTAATGCGTAAACGTTAAGCTGAGATGCCAGAATTGCTCGGAACGCGAGACGTCTCAATTTGCTTTGTAGATCGATGTTCCATTTAATACGGCCGTCCAGGACGACAGTTATCACAAGAACTTTGTTTTTTTTTTGACAGAATGTATGATTTCACTATTCGAACGTTATGCTGAGATGCCAGAACCGCTTGAAACTCAGGACATTTTGATCCTCGGTGTAGATCGACGTTCCGTTAGATTCAGACATGCAAGACGACGTTTCACGCAAGAATTTCGTTATTTCGGATAAAATGAACGATGTCAATACGGTCACACTGACGTGAGATGCCGGAATCTTTCGAAACTCGCGACATCACGATTCTCGATGTAGATGGATGTTACGTTCGATACAGTCGTGAAAGACGAAAATTAATTCAAGGATCTCGTGTAATCGGAAATAATGACAAAACTGATAACTTTTATGTCGATCTGAGGGAGCAGAATCTTGATTTTCGGCATAGATCGAATTCTATCGTTCGTTTCAGCTGTCTGAAACGACGTTCACCGTGAGAATTTTGTATTGTCAAGCAAAATAAGAGATTTTGGCAGGTTTAAAGTTAGCTTAGGTTTTCGATTCTCACAAAACTCAAGACATTTCGATTCTCGTCGGAGAATGATGTTTCTTTTAATACACTCGTGCAAAATGACCATTATCGCGAGAAATTCGTTTTTTAAGATTAAATGAAGGATTTTGACACTCTCAGGTCAGGCCGAGATGCCAGAATCGCTCAGAGCACGCAAAATCTTAATTCACAGCCTAGATTGAAGTTCCGTTCGGTGCAGCCGTGCAAAACGACGATCGACGGAAGAATATCGTGTTTTCGGGCAAAATGAACGATATTGGCACGTTTAAAGTGAGTAGAGATGCCGAAACCACTCGGAACTCAAGACATGTCGATACTCGACGTCTATCAAAATTCCGTTCGTTGCAACTGTTCGAAACGACGTTTAGCGCCAGAAGTTACTCTTTTTGGGTGGAATAAACCATTTTGACACGCTCAACATGTCCCGAGTCGCCAGAATCGTACGAAACTCGGTACATCTCGATTTTAGGTGGAGATCGATGTTTTTTCCAATACGGCCGTCCGCGACGACAGTTATCGCGAGAATTTCGTTTTATTTTGACAAAATGAATAATTTCTCCACATTTACGTTGAGATGAGATGCTAGAACCGCTCGAAACTCGAGACATCTGGAATTTCGGTTTGAATCGATGTTTCGTTCGATAGCGCTGTGTAAGACGACGTTTATGGCAAAAACTTCAATTATTGGACAAAATAAAGTATTTCGACATTTTTACGTTGAGCTAAGATGCCACAACTCATCGAAACTCGGCATATTTCGCCTCTCGTTGTAGATCGATAATTCGTTCGATACAGTTATGCAAAACAATGATCATCGCCAGAATTTTGTGATCTAGGATGAAATGGAAGATTTTGACACTTTTATGTCAGGCCGATACGCCAGAATCGCTCGAAACATAAAGAATCTTGATTCTCGGTGTAGATGGATGTTTCGTTTAATCCAAGTGTGCGACACAAAAGCAAATGTAAGAATTCCATGTGATCGGAAAAAATGACAAATTCAGACACTTTTATGTCGAACTGAGATGCGAAGTCCGCCTGAAACACGCGGAATCCCTAATTTCAGCAGAGATCGAACTTTTTCGTTCGACTCAGCTGTCTGAAACGACATTCAACGTGAGCATTTCGTATTTTCAGGGAAAATGAAAGATTATGACACGTTTGAAGTTAGCTTAAATGTACGATTCTCCCAAAACTCAAGACATTTCGATTCTCGTCGGAGAATGATGTTTCGTTCAATACACTCGTGGAAAAGGACCATTATCGCAAGAAATTCGTTTTTTAAGATAAAATTAAGGATTTTGACACTCTCAGGTCAAGCCGAGATGCCAGAATCACTCAGAACCCGTAAAATCTAGAATCGCAGCGTAGATCGAACTGTCGTTCGAAACAGCTGTGCAAAACGACGAACAACGGAAGAATATCGTGTTTTCGGGCAAAATGAACGATTGTGACACGTTAAAAGTTAGTAGAGATTCTGAAACCGATCGGAACTCGAGACATCTCCATACTCGACGTCAATCGGAATTTCGTTCGATACAATTGTCCGAAACGACGTTTAGCGCCAGAATTCCGTCTTTTTGGGCAAAATAAACCATTTTATCACGCTCAACATGTGCCGAGTCGCAAGAATCATACGAAATTCGGTACATCTCGATTTTAAGTGGAGATTGATGTTTCTTTCAATACGGCCGCCCGGGACGACAATTATCGCGAGAACTTTGTTTTATTTGGACAAAACTCAAGACATTTCGGTTTTCGTCGGGGATTGAAGTATCGTTCAATACACTCGTGCAAAATAACCATTATCGCAAGAAATTCGTTTTTCAAGATAAAATGAAGGATTTTGACACTCTCAGGTCAGACCGAGATGCCAGAATCGCTCAATACACGTAAAAACTTTATTCGCAGCCTAGACTGAAGTTCCGTTCGGTGCAGCTATGCAAAACGGCGAACAACGGAAGAACATCGTGTTTTCGGGCAAAATGAACGATTGTGACACGTTTGAAGTTAGTAGAGATTCCGAGACCGATCGGAACTCGAGACATCTCCATACTCGACGTCAATCGGAATTTCGTTCGATACTACTGTTCGAAACGACGTTTAGCGCCAGAATTCCGTGTTTCTGGGCAGAGTGAACGATTTTGACACGCTCATCATGTGCCGAGATGCCGGAATTGTACCGAACTCGGTACATCTCGCTTTTCGGTGTAGATCGATGTTCCTTTCGATACACACGTGCAAGTCGACGATCATCGCAGAAACTTTGTTATTTTGAACAAAGTAAATGAATCCAACACTTTCACGTTAAGCTGAGATGTTAGAATCGCTCGAAACTCGGGACATCCCGATCCTCGGTGTAGAACGATGTTCCGTTAGATTCAGACATGCAAGACGCCGTTTCACGCAAGAATTTCGTTATTTCGGATAAAATGAACGATGTCAATACGGTCACACTGACGTGAGATGCCGGAATCTTTCAAAACTCGCGACATCACGATTCTCGATGTAGATGGATGTTACGTTCGATACAGTCGTGAAAGACGAAAATTAATTTACGGATCTCGTGTATTTGGAAATAATGACAAAACTGATAACTTTTATGTCGATCTGAGGGAGCAGAATCCCGATTTTCGGCATAGATCGAAGTCTATCGTTCGTTTCAGCTGTGTGAAACGACGTTCAACGTGAGAATTTTGTATTGTCAAGCAAAATAAGAGATTTTGACAGGTTCAAAGTTAGCTTAGGTTTTCGATTCTCACAAAACTCAAGACATTTCGATTCTCGTCGGAGAATGATATTTCTTTCAATACACTCGTGCAAAATGACCATTATCGCGAGAAATTCGTTTTTTAAGATTAAATGAAGGATTTTGACACTCTCAGGTCAGGCCGAGATGCCAGAATCGCTCGAAACATAAAGAATCTCGATTCTCGGTGTAGATGGATGTTTCGTTTAATCCAAGTGTGCGACACAAAAGCAAATGTAAGAATTCCATGTGATCGGAAAAAATGACAAATTCAGACACTTTTATGTCGAACTGAGATGCGAAGTCCGCCTGAAACACGCGGAATCCCTAATTTCAGCAGAGATCGAACTTTTTCGTTCGACTCAGCTGTCTGAAACGACATTCAACGTGAGCATTTAATATTTTCAGGGAAAATGAAAGATTATGACACGTTTGAAGTTAGCTTAAATGTACGATTCTCCCAAAACTCAAGACATTTCGATTCTCGTCGGAGAATGATGTTTCGTTCAATACACTCGTGGAAAAGGACCATTATCGCAAGAAATTCGTTTTTTAAGATAAAATTAAGGATTTTGACACTCTCAGGTCAAGCCGAGATGCCAGAATCACTCAGAACACGTAAAATCTAGAATCGCAGCGTAGATCGAACTGTCGTTCGGAACAGCTGTGCAAAACGACGAACAACGGAAGAATATCGTTTTTTCAGGCAAAATGAACGATTGTGACACTTTAAAGTTAGTAGAGATTCCGAAACCGATCGGAACTCGGGACATCTCCATACTCGACGTCAATCGGAATTTCGTTCGATACAACTGTCCGAAACGACGTTTAGCGCCAGAATTCCAGGTGTAGATCGATGTTCCTTCCGATACACACGTGCAAATCGACGATTATCGCAGAAACTTCGATATTTTGGACAAAGTGAATGAATCCAACACTTTCACGTTAAGCTGAGATGCTAGAATCGCTCGAAACTCGGGACATCTGGATTTTCGTTGTAGATGGATGTTTTGCTTGCCTTAACTATGCAAGACGACGTTTAACGAAAGAATTCTGTGATTCCGGTGTAAATAAACAATTCTAATGCGTAAACGTTAAGCTGAGATGCCAGAATTGCTCGGAACGCGAGACGTCTCAATTTGCTTTGTAGATCGATGTTCCATTTAATACGGCCGTCCAGGACGACAGTTATCACAAGAACTTTGTTTTTTTTTTGACAGAATGTATGATTTCACTATTCGAACGTTATGCTGAGATGCCAGAACCGCTTGAAACTCAGGACATTTTGATCCTCGGTGTAGATCGACGTTCCGTTAGATTCAGACATGCAAGACGACGTTTCACGCAAGAATTTCGTTATTTCGGATAAAATGAACGATGTCAATACGGTCACACTGACGTGAGATGCCGGAATCTTTCGAAACTCGCGACATCACGATTCTCGATGTAGATGGATGTTACGTTCGATACAGTCGTGAAAGACGAAAATTAATTCAAGGATCTCGTGTAATCGGAAATAATGACAAAACTGATAACTTTTATGTCGATCTGAGGGAGCAGAATCTTGATTTTCGGCATAGATCGAAGTCTATCGTTCGTTTCAGCTGTCTGAAACGACGTTCACCGTGAGAATTTTGTATTGTCAAGCAAAATAAGAGATTTTGGCAGGTTTAAAGTTAGCTTAGGTTTTCGATTCTCACAAAACTCAAGACATTTCGATTCTCGTCGGAGAATGATGTTTCTTTTAATACACTCGTGCAAAATGACCATTATCGCGAGAAATTCGTTTTTTAAGATTAAATGAAGGATTTTGACACTCTCAGGTCAGGCCGAGATGCCAGAATCGCTCAGAGCACGCAAAATCTTAATTCACAGCCTAGATTGAAGTTCCGTTCGGTGCAGCCGTGCAAAACGACGATCGACGGAAGAATATCGTGTTTTCGGGCAAAATGAACGATATTGGCACGTTTAAAGTGAGTAGAGATGCCGAAACCACTCGGAACTCAAGACATGTCGATACTCGACGTCTATCAAAATTCCGTTCGTTGCAACTGTTCGAAACGACGTTTAGCGCCAGAAGTTACTCTTTTTGGGTGGAATAAACCATTTTGACACGCTCAACATGTCCCGAGTCGCCAGAATCGTACGAAACTCGGTACATCTCGATTTTAGGTGGAGATCGATGTTTTTTCCAATACGGCCGTCCGCGACGACAGTTATCGCGAGAATTTCGTTTTATTTTGACAAAATGAATAATTTCTCCACATTTACGTTGAGATGAGATGCTAGAACCGCTCGAAACTCGAGACATCTGGAATTTCGGTTTGAATCGATGTTTCGTTCGATAGCGCTGTGTAAGACGACGTTTATGGCAAAAACTTCAATTATTGGACAAAATAAAGTATTTCGACATTTTTACGTTGAGCTAAGATGCCACAACTCATCGAAACTCGGCATATCTCGCCTCTCGTTGTAGATCGATAATTCGTTCGATACAGTTATGCAAAACAATGATCATCGCCAGAATTTTGTGATCTAGGATGAAATGGAAGATTTTGACACTTTTATGTCAGGCCGATACGCCAGAATCGCTCGAAACATAAAGAATCTTGATTCTCGGTGTAGATGGATGTTTCGTTTAATCCAAGTGTGCGACACAAAAGCAAATGTAAGAATTCCATGTGATCGGAAAAAATGACAAATTCAGACACTTTTATGTCGAACTGAGATGCGAAGTCCGCCTGAAACACGCGGAATCCCTAATTTCAGCAGAGATCGAACTTTTTCGTTCGACTCAGCTGTCTGAAACGACATTCAACGTGAGCATTTCGTATTTTCAGGGAAAATGAAAGATTATGACACGTTTGAAGTTAGCTTAAATGTACGATTCTCCCAAAACTCAAGACATTTCGATTCTCGTCGGAGAATGATGTTTCGTTCAATACACTCGTGGAAAAGGACCATTATCGCAAGAAATTCGTTTTTTAAGATAAAATTAAGGATTTTGACACTCTCAGGTCAAGCCGAGATGCCAGAATCACTCAGAACCCGTAAAATCTAGAATCGCAGCGTAGATCGAACTGTCGTTCGAAACAGCTGTGCAAAACGACGAACAACGGAAGAATATCGTGTTTTCGGGCAAAATGAACGATTGTGACACGTTAAAAGTTAGTAGAGATTCTGAAACCGATCGGAACTCGAGACATCTCCATACTCGACGTCAATCGGAATTTCGTTCGATACAATTGTCCGAAACGACGTTTAGCGCCAGAATTCCGTCTTTTTGGGCAAAATAAACCATTTTATCACGCTCAACATGTGCCGAGTCGCAAGAATCATACGAAATTCGGTACATCTCGATTTTAAGTGGAGATTGATGTTTCTTTCAATACGGCCGCCCGGGACGACAATTATCGCGAGAACTTTGTTTTATTTGGACAAAACTCAAGACATTTCGGTTTTCGTCGGGGATTGAAGTATCGTTCAATACACTCGTGCAAAATAACCATTATCGCAAGAAATTCGTTTTTCAAGATAAAATGAAGGATTTTGACACTCTCAGGTCAGACCGAGTTGCCAGAATCGCTCAATACACGTAAAAACTTTATTCGCAGCCTAGACTGAAGTTCCGTTCGGTGCAGCTATGCAAAACGGCGAACAACGGAAGAACATCGTGTTTTCGGGCAAAATGAACGATTGTGACACGTTTGAAGTTAGTAGAGATTCCGAGACCGATCGGAACTCGAGACATCTCCATACTCGACGTCAATCGGAATTTCGTTCGATACTACTGTTCGAAACGACGTTTAGCGCCAGAATTCCGTGTTTCTGGGCAGAGTGAACGATTTTGACACGCTCATCATGTGCCGAGATGCCGGAATTGTACCGAACTCGGTACATCTCGCTTTTCGGTGTAGATCGATGTTCCTTTCGATACACACGTGCAAGTCGACGATCATCGCAGAAACTTTGTTATTTTGGACAAAGTAAATGAATCCAACACTTTCACGTTAAGCTGAGATGCTAGAATCGCTCGAAACTCGGGACATCCCGATCCTCGGTGTAGAACGATGTTCCGTTAGATTCAGACATGCAAGACGCCGTTTCACGCAAGAATTTCGTTATTTCGGATAAAATGAACGATGTCAATACGGTCACACTGACGTGAGATGCCGGAATCTTTCAAAACTCGCGACATCACGATTCTCGATGTAGATGGATGTTACGTTCGATACAGTCGTGAAAGACGAAAATTAATTTACGGATCTCGTGTATTTGGAAATAATGACAAAACTGATAACTTTTATGTCGATCTGAGGGAGCAGAATCCCGATTTTCGGCATAGATCGAAGTCTATCGTTCGTTTCAGCTGTGTGAAACGACGTTCAACGTGAGAATTTTGTATTGTCAAGCAAAATAAGAGATTTTGACAGGTTCAAAGTTAGCTTAGGTTTTCGATTCTCACAAAACTCAAGACATTTCGATTCTCGTCGGAGAATGATGTTTCTTTCAATACACTCGTGCAAAATGACCATTATCGCGAGAAATTCGTTTTTTAAGATTAAATGAAGGATTTTGACACTCTCAGGTCAGGCCGAGATGCCAGAATCGCTCGAAACATAAAGAATCTCGATTCTCGGTGTAGATGGATGTTTCGTTTAATCCAAGTGTGCGACACAAAAGCAAATGTAAGAATTCCATGTGATCGGAAAAAATGACAAATTCAGACACTTTTATGTCGAACTGAGATGCGAAGTCCGCCTGAAACACGCGGAATCCCTAATTTCAGCAGAGATCGAACTTTTTCGTTCGACTCAGCTGTCTGAAACGACATTCAACGTAAGCATTTCGTATTTTCAGGGAAAATGAAAGATTATGACACGTTTGAAGTTAGCTTAAATGTACGATTCTCCCAAAACTCAAGACATTTCGATTCTCGTCGGAGAATGATGTTTCGTTCAATACACTCGTGGAAAAGGACCATTATCGCAAGAAATTCGTTTTTTAAGATAAAATTAAGGATTTTGACACTCTCAGGTCAAGCCGAGATGCCAGAATCACTCAGAACACGTAAAATCTAGAATCGCAGCGTAGATCGAACTGCCGTTCGAAACAGCTGTGCAAAACGACGAACAACGGAAGAATATCGTGTTTTCGGGCAAAATGAACGATTGTGACACGTTAAAAGTTAGTTGAGATTCTGAAACCGATCGGAACTCGAGACATCTCCATACTCGACGTCAATCGGAATTTCGTTCGATACAATTGTCCGAAACGACGTTTAGCGCCAGAATTCCGTCTTTTTGAGCAAAATAAACCATTTCATCACGCTCAACATGTGCCGAGTCGCAAGAATCATACGAAATTCGGTACATCTCGATTTTAAGTGGAGATTGATGTTTCTTTCAATACGGCCGTCCGGGACGACAATTATCGCGAGAACTTTGTTTTATTTGGACAAAACTCAAGACATTTCGGTTCTCGTCGGGGATTGAAGTATCGTTCAATACACACGTGCAAAATAACCATTATCGCAAGAAATTCGTTTTTAAGATTAAATGAAGGATTTTGACACTCTCAGGTCAGGCCGAGATGCCAGAATCGCTCAGAGCACGCAAAATCTTAATTCACAGCCTAGATTGAAGTTCCGTTCGGTGCAGCCGTGCAAAACGACGATCGACGGAAGAATATCGTGTTTTCGGGCAAAATAAACGATATTGACACGTTTAAAGTGAGTAGAGATGCCGAAACCACTCGGAACTCAAGACATCTCGATACTCGACGTCTATCAAAATTCCATTCGTTGCAACTGTTCGAAACGACGTTTAGCGCCAGAAGTTACTCTTTTTGGGTGGAATAAACCATTTTGACACGCTCAACATGTGCCGAGTCGCCAGAATCGTACGAAACTCGGCACATCTCGATTTTAAGTGGAGATCGATGTTTTTCCCAATACGGCCGTCCGCGACGACAATTATCGCGAGAACTTTGTTTTATTTCGACAAAATGAATGATTTCTCCACATTTACGTTGAGATGAGATGCTAGAATCGCTCGAAACTCGAGACATCTGGAATTTCGGTTTGAATCGATGTTTCGTTCGATAGCGCTGTGTAAGACGACGTTTATGGCAAAAACTTCAATTATTGGAAAAAAAAAAGTATTCCGACATTTTTACGTTGAGCTAAGAGGCCACAACCGATCGAAACTCGGCATATCTCGCCTCTCGTTGTAGATCGATAATTCGTTCAATACAGTTTTGCAAAACAATGATCATCGCCAGGATTTCGTGATTTAGGATAAAATGGAAGATTTTGACACTTTTATGTCGGGCCGATGCGCCAGAATCGCTCGAAACATAAAGAATGTCGATTCTCGGTGTAGATGGATGTTTCGTTTAATCCAAGTGTGCGACACAAAAGCAAATGTAAGAATTCCATGTGATCAGAAAAAATGACAAATTCAGACACTTTCATGTCGAACTGAGATGCGAAGTCCGCCTGAAACACGTGGAATCCCTATTTTCGGCAGAGATCGAACTTTTTCGTTCGACTTAGCTGTCTAAAACGACATTCAACGTGAGCATTTCGTTTTTTCAGGCAAAATGAAAGATTGTGACACGTTTAAAGTTAGCTCAGATGTACGATTCTCCCAAAACTCAAGACATTTTGATTCTCGTCGGAGAATGATGTTTTGTTCAATACAGTCGTGCAAAAGGACCATTATCGCAAGAAATTCGTTTTTTAAGATAAAATGAAGGATTTTGACACTCTCAGGTCAGGCCGCGATGCCAGAATCGCTCAGAACACACAAAATCTAGAATCGCAGCGTAGATCGAACTGTCGTTCGGAACAGCTGTGCAAAACGACGAACAACGGAAGAATATCGTTTTTTCAGGCAAAATGAACGATTGTGACACTTTAAAGTTAGTAGAGATTCCGAAACCGATCGGAACTCGGGACATCTCCATACTCGACGTCAATCGGAATTTCGTTCGATACAACTGTCCGAAACGACGTTTAGCGCCAGAATTCCAGGTGTAGATCGATGTTCCTTCCGATACACACGTGCAAATCGACGATTATCGCAGAAACTTCGATATTTTGGACAAAGTGAATGAATCCAACACTTTCACGTTAAGCTGAGATGCTAGAATCGCTCGAAACTCGGGACATCTGGATTTTCGTTGTAGATGGATGTTTTGCTTGCCTTAACTATGCAAGACGACGTTTAACGAAAGAATTCTGTGATTCCGGTGTAAATAAACAATTCTAATGCGTAAACGTTAAGCTGAGATGCCAGAATTGCTCGGAACGCGAGACGTCTCAATTTGCTTTGTAGATCGATGTTCCATTTAATACGGCCGTCCAGGACGACAGTTATCACAAGAACTTTGTTTTTTTTTTGACAGAATGTATGATTTCACTATTCGAACGTTATGCTGAGATGCCAGAACCGCTTGAAACTCAGGACATTTTGATCCTCGGTGTAGATCGACGTTCCGTTAGATTCAGACATGCAAGACGACGTTTCACGCAAGAATTTCGTTATTTCGGATAAAATGAACGATGTCAATACGGTCACACTGACGTGAGATGCCGGAATCTTTCGAAACTCGCGACATCACGATTCTCGATGTAGATGGATGTTACGTTCGATACAGTCGTGAAAGACGAAAATTAATTCAAGGATCTCGTGTAATCGGAAATAATGACAAAACTGATAACTTTTATGTCGATCTGAGGGAGCAGAATCTTGATTTTCGGCATAGATCGAAGTCTATCGTTCGTTTCAGCTGTCTGAAACGACGTTCACCGTGAGAATTTTGTATTGTCAAGCAAAATAAGAGATTTTGGCAGGTTTAAAGTTAGCTTAGGTTTTCAATTCTCACAAAACTCAAGACATTTCGATTCTCGTCGGAGAATGATGTTTCTTTTAATACACTCGTGCAAAATGACCATTATCGCGAGAAATTCGTTTTTTAAGATTAAATGAAGGATTTTGACACTCTCAGGTCAGGCCGAGATGCCAGAATCGCTCAGAGCACGCAAAATCTTAATTCACAGCCTAGATTGAAGTTCCGTTCGGTGCAGCCGTGCAAAACGACGATCGACGGAAGAATATCGTGTTTTCGGGCAAAATGAACGATATTGGCACGTTTAAAGTGAGTAGAGATGCCGAAACCACTCGGAACTCAAGACATCTCGATACTCGACGTCTATCAAAATTCCGTTCGTTGCAACTGTTCGAAACGACGTTTAGCGCCAGAAGTTACTCTTTTTGGGTGGAATAAACCATTTTGACACGCTCAACATGTCCCGAGTCGCCAGAATCGTACGAAACTCGGTACATCTCGATTTTAGGTGGAGATCGATGTTTTTTCCAATACGGCCGTCCGCGACGACAGTTATCGCGAGAATTTCGTTTTATTTTGACAAAATGAATAATTTCTCCACATTTACGTTGAGATGAGATGCTAGAACCGCTCGAAACTCGAGACATCTGGAATTTCGGTTTGAATCGATGTTTCGTTCGATAGCGCTGTGTAAGACGACGTTTATGGCAAAAACTTCAATTATTGGACAAAATAAAGTATTTCGACATTTTTACGTTGAGCTAAGATGCCACAACTCATCGAAACTCGGCATATCTCGCCTCTCGTTGTAGATCGATAATTCGTTCGATACAGTTATGCAAAACGATGATCATCGCCAGAATTTTGTGATTTAGGATGAAATGGAAGATTTTGACACTTTTATGTCAGGCCGATACGCCAGAATCGCTCGAAACATAAAGAATCTCGATTCTCGGTGTAGATGGATGTTTCGTTTAATCCAAGTGTGCGACACAAAAGCAAATGTAAGAATGTTACGTCCCGGGATCGAGAAACAGTCGAACGTCACCGATTCGAGACAAACAAAACGAGTGGCTCTGAGTTGAAAGGTGAATGCGCACCTCAGGGATCAAAGCCTTGTTGAATTAAAAGTAGAATGGCACAAACGACAAAGATACGATTATAAAGGTAAAACTGATTTATTCTTAGTTTATTTTGTTTTATTACA
The DNA here is from genome assembly GCA_949699805.1 of Tromatobia lineatoria. Taxonomy (NCBI): domain Eukaryota; kingdom Metazoa; phylum Arthropoda; class Insecta; order Hymenoptera; family Ichneumonidae; genus Tromatobia; species Tromatobia lineatoria. The sequence continues at coordinate 7,505,981 of OX453034.1, forward strand.
AAAATTAGTTATACAGCGTGATTTTCGCGTTAGAGCGTAGCGGGTTTTAATCTAAAGTTATAATTTCAGGAGTTGTTATAGTTCTCGAGGGTCTATGAAAGATGGTGGCAAAGCCCACGCCAGGGACCCTTTTAATTAATTGGGGTTGTGGTCCTGACGGTGATGCTGGAGGAGTCGGTATTTCTTCAATGGGGAGGTCGCGCTCTTCGTTATCGGCCCCGGGTACTAGGGATGTCGCGGTCCTCTCTGCACCATCGACCAAATCCAACTCCGTGATCTCGCTTCTGGGTCCTCCGTATACAGTTTCGCGTACTAATTTAATTAACTCGAGGGGAAGCCTACCACTCGTAGGGAAATACCAACAACCCGGAAACTTTACAGTGAATCGAGTAAAAGGTTCGTTTGCAATGATTTTAGGTTTTAACGATGTTGACAGTCGACTATTCGAGGGATGGTTATGCCCACGCGGATGTTTAGGTACCCCTAATGCTATAGCGGCAATTCTCCTCAGTTGGAATTTCTTTCCTGCCCTTCTTCGACCCATTGAACTGATTTAACTGTTGACGAGGTAGAACGTGCAGGTTGTTGCACGGTTCTGAAAGGAACAAACATTTTGGTATAATTAGGTAATGTGGAAATGTGATGATGGAGTCTTAATATTAATTGTTAATTAGAATTCAGTGCGCAGGCCGTTGCGCTTACTGAACAGGAGATCAGAAGAGAAGAGGAAGGTAATCCAGTGCGCAGGCCTTTGCGCTGACTGAATCGGAAAGTCGGAAGAAAAGAGAAAGAAAATCCAGAGCGCAGGCCTTTGCGCTTACTGAATAGGAAAACAGAAGAGAGGAGAAAGGTAATCCAGTGCGCAGGCCTTTGCGCTGACTGAATCAGAAAAGTAAGAGAAAATTCAGAAGAGAAAAGAGTGCATGCCGTTGCACCTCTTGATCAAGAACTTATAGTTAATATTAGTAGTTTCTTTTGGGAAGGAAACAATGATCGTGCATGCCTTTGCACTAAGATCAATTGTTGGAGAGAATTAGGATTTTAGTGAAGCACGAATGTCAATTCAATGTAGATCGAGAGTTGAGCGAGTTTAGTGAATATGTGTTATTCAGTGAATTAGAGGTTTCTTGAATAATTGAGGCAAGAGTTACATAAAAGTTACTTTGTTTTATTGATAGAAAAGAATGGTGATTGATTGATTGTATTACAACTTAATTTTTACGCGTTAATTACAAAACGCGGAGTTCCGCTACTTACGATTTAAAATACTGTAGGTGATGTCGACGAGATACAGTCACAGGGCCTGATGCGTATAGTACAGGGTGTAGTACAGAACTCGCGATAACCAACGAATTTACAGAGATGTAGTAAAATCTTAACGAACTGATCCTACTACGGTGCAGATAGATCTTGGTGTACTCAAGGTGTCGGCGGAACTGAAGCGTGCAGCTTCAGTGCTTGCATTTATATGACTCTGGACCACGCGGCTTCCCCCACTCCTAAGCGTAACGCTTTTCGGGCAGCTCGGCGCGTGAACGTTTGTTTAGTCTTTATATTGGTGATTATGATACTTGGAATTAAGACTCGGACAAAGGACCATCTTAATATCTCTTGTAAACTTCCGGTCTGTGTTTAGGCTTTGATTGCGAGAGTCGTCACTCCAAATATCATTTACAGTTCATGGTTTGATTATAATTTGGCTCTTAAGCATTAGGTTTATAATTCTGTTGGTTTTGGTAGTTCGGATCATTCCGTGGCTTCGCAATTTTATCTATTAAGATCATTCGATTCGCAATTTATTAAAGTCATATTTATTATTGCGAGTCGACTGATATATATATTCCCTTAACAATTACTAGTTTGTTGCAATCTTTTATTTATTATAGTATTAGTTTATCGAAGTCATTCGACTCGCGAATTTAATATTCTAATTCGTTTATTATTGCGAGTCGATTGATTTATGTCTCCTTAACAATTACTAGATTGTTTAATTTGCAACTCAATAATTATTCGTTTGTCATTATTTAATATTTCAATATTGCAAATTAATCAATCCTTTCTTATATAACAAAATGATGTAAAGTAGTGGCTTTTACAGTGAAGAAATACGTTATAAGTTTTTAAAATTATAGCAGTAGTACATATAGTAGATGGGAGTAACAGTGTTTCCCACGCATAGCGTGGATGCATTTTCTCAACGTCGGATTTTTGGTTTTTCGACGGAAATCTCGACTGCGCGGTGTCTGGGTTACATCAAGTGGTTGCATGTGTACTTTCTACAAGGGTTGCATCGGAGATGTGCCACAGCTGAATGCAATTGAAGACAGATGGGGTTTTTCTAGGTTTTATGGTGAGAGTGACTTAAGGATAGCTTTCGCTTTTCAGTAAAATAACGATAGAGTTTTCGTTGTTGTAAAAATGTTTAAAAAAAATTGAGTTTTAACGTTGTAACTTGAAGGTAAGAGGTATCCGGGGATTATAACTATTAGTAGTGTCTTCCTTTTGGTTTTACACAGTGCGAAAGTTAGTTTTCAAAGGCAGAAGTATTAGGCTAACATGAAATGATAGTAGGTTGCCTCTAGTAACGTTAAAGTTGTATTATTAGGCTGAGTTTAGCGGAAAAGATATTGGGTAATCATAAAATGATAGTAGATCGTCCTTTAGACGTATGCTAGTGTAAGGTGGGTGGAAAAGGGGCGGTTGCGCTCGCGGTACCGCGGTGAAGAAAGTTGCTGAAGTATCAGGCGAACATGAAGTGGTAGTAGGTCGTCCTAGTGAGGGTCCTACCGAAACGAGTGCGAAAGAGAGGTCCGTTAAGAGTAACCTTTCGCCTTAGTTAGAAAGAGATCGGTATAAGGGTAGCCTTTTTGCCTGAGTTAGAAAGGGACAGGCATGATGGTAGACTTTTGCCTGAGTTAGAAAGAGATAGGTATAAGGGTAGCCTTTAGGCCTTAGTTAGAAAAAGACAGGCATGATGGTAGACTTTTGCCTGAGTTAGAAAGAGACAGGTATGAGGGTAGACCTTTTTACCCGAGTTAGAAAGAGGCAGGTATAAGGGTAGACCTTTTTACCTTAGTTAGAACGAGACAGGTATAAGAGTATACCTTTTGCCTTAGTTGGAAAGAGGCAGGTATAAGAGTATACCTTTTGCCTTGGTTGGAAAGAGACAGGTATAAGAGTATACCTTTTGCCTTGGTTGGAAAGAGACAGTAATAGTCGTATTGGGCTATACTCATGGAATATCTCCATTTCTTGTATTTCTTTCTATTATTTATCATGTTTAATGTATTAGTATGTATTATGTCATGTTCATTTATATATTTACGTAAGCTACAAAATGATTAATTGTTTATTGTTCGCTTAATTGATTAAATCGTTATTTTTAAGGTTCCTATATTGTGTTTGCTTTATATCTAATATGTATTACGTTTAATTATTATTTTATAAAAATATGTCCATTTGTTAATTGTTTGTTTAATTGTTAAATTGTTAACTTTAACGTTTTTGTATAACGTTTTCTTTATATGTCTTATTGTTATGTTTGACAAGTTTCTGAAATGATTATTGTTAATTATTTGTTTGATTGTTAAATTGTTAAATCTAGTATTTCTTAGATATCAATAGATTCAAGAGGGTATCTTTAGTAATATGTTTAATATGTTTGTTACTTTAACAAAACATGTTTCTTATACTATTCCTTATTGCATTACCTGCGGAGTAGATTGTAGGTTGATGACCGGCTGTCTTCGTGGTAAGTTGCTGTTCGTTTGTCGGTAATGTGTTATCGACCATGTCAGCATCGGATGGTAAGTAGTTTTCGGTTTACCGACAGGTAAAAATGTAGTTGTCCTACAGCTGATGGTAAAGTAGTCCTTGATTTACCGACAGGTGATAGTGCAGCTGTCCTACAGCTGATGGTAAAGTAGTTATTGATTTACCGACAGGTGATAATGCAGCTGTCCCACAACTGATGGTAAAGTAGTAAGCAGCTGTCATGCGGCTGATGGTAAATCGTAGCGGATGATAAGTTATCTTCTGGTCTTCGGAAAAAAATTGTATGGATTCTTCGACCCACGACGTCACAAGAATTCCATGTGATCGGAAAAAATGACAAATTCAGACACTTTTATGTCGAACTGAGATGCGAAGTCCGCCTGAAACACGCGGAATCCCTAATTTCAGCAGAGATCGAACTTTTTCGTTCGACTCAGCTGTCTGAAACGACATTCAACGTGAGCATTTCGTATTTTCAGGGAAAATGAAAGATTATGACACGTTTGAAGTTAGCTTAAATGTACGATTCTCCCAAAACTCAAGACATTTCGATTCTCGTCGGAGAATGATGTTTCGTTCAATACACTCGTGGAAAAGGACCATTATCGCAAGAAATTCGTTTTTTAAGATAAAATTAAGGATTTTGACACTCTCAGGTCAAGCCGAGATGCCAGAATCACTCAGAACACGTAAAATCTAGAATCGCAGCGTAGATCGAACTGTCGTTCGAAACAGCTGTGCAAAACGACGAACAACGGAAGAATATCGTGTTTTCGGGCAAAATGAACGATTGTGACACGTTAAAAGTTAGTAGAGATTCTGAAACCGATCGGAACTCGAGACATCTCCATACTCGACGTCAATCGGAATTTCGTTCGATACAATTGTCCGAAACGACGTTTAGCGCCAGAATTCCGTCTTTTTGGGCAAAATAAACCATTTTATCACGCTCAACATGTGCCGAGTCGCAAGAATCATACGAAATTCGGTACATCTCGATTTTAAGTGGAGATTGATGTTTCTTTCAATACGGCCGCCCGGGACGACAATTATCGCGAGAACTTTGTTTTATTTGGACAAAACTCAAGACATTTCGGTTTTCGTCGGGGATTGAAGTATCGTTCAATACACTCGTGCAAAATAACCATTATCGCAAGAAATTCGTTTTTCAAGATAAAATGAAGGATTTTGACACTCTCAGGTCAGACCGAGATGCCAGAATCGCTCAATACACGTAAAAACTTTATTCGCAGCCTAGACTGAAGTTCCGTTCGGTGCAGCTATGCAAAACGGCGAACAACGGAAGAACATCGTGTTTTCGGGCAAAATGAACGATTGTGACACGTTTGAAGTTAGTAGAGATTCCGAAACCGATCGGAACTCGAGACATCTCCATACTCGACGTCAATCGGAATTTCGTTCGATACTACTGTTCGAAACGACGTTTAGCGCCAGAATTCCGTGTTTCTGGGCAGAGTGAACGATTTTGACACGCTCATCATGTGCCGAGATGCCGGAATTGTACCGAACTCGGTACATCTCGCTTTTCGGTGTAGATCGATGTTCCTTTCGATACACACGTGCAAGTCGACGATCATCGCAGAAACTTTGTTATTTTGAACAAAGTAAATGAATCCAACACTTTCACGTTAAGCTGAGATGTTAGAATCGCTCGAAACTCGGGACATCCCGATCCTCGGTGTAGAACGATGTTCCGTTAGATTCAGACATGCAAGACGCCGTTTCACGCAAGAATTTCGTTATTTCGGATAAAATGAACGATGTCAATACGGTCACACTGACGTGAGATGCCGGAATCTTTCAAAACTCGCGACATCACGATTCTCGATGTAGATGGATGTTACGTTCGATACAGTCGTGAAAGACGAAAATTAATTTACGGATCTCGTGTATTTGGAAATAATGACAAAACTGATAACTTTTATGTCGATCTGAGGGAGCAGAATCCCGATTTTCGGCATAGATCGAAGTCTATCGTTCGTTTCAGCTGTGTGAAACGACGTTCAACGTGAGAATTTTGTATTGTCAAGCAAAATAAGAGATTTTGACAGGTTCAAAGTTAGCTTAGGTTTTCGATTCTCACAAAACTCAAGACATTTCGATTCTCGTCGGAGAATGATATTTCTTTCAATACACTCGTGCAAAATGACCATTATCGCGAGAAATTCGTTTTTTAAGATTAAATGAAGGATTTTGACACTCTCAGGTCAGGCCGAGATGCCAGAATCGCTCGAAACATAAAGAATCTCGATTCTCGGTGTAGATGGATGTTTCGTTTAATCCAAGTGTGCGACACAAAAGCAAATGTAAGAATTCCATGTGATCGGAAAAAATGACAAATTCAGACACTTTTATGTCGAACTGAGATGCGAAGTCCGCCTGAAACACGCGGAATCCCTAATTTCAGCAGAGATCGAACTTTTTCGTTCGACTCAGCTGTCTGAAACGACATTCAACGTGAGCATTTAATATTTTCAGGGAAAATGAAAGATTATGACACGTTTGAAGTTAGCTTAAATGTACGATTCTCCCAAAACTCAAGACATTTCGATTCTCGTCGGAGAATGATGTTTCGTTCAATACACTCGTGGAAAAGGACCATTATCGCAAGAAATTCGTTTTTTAAGATAAAATTAAGGATTTTGACACTCTCAGGTCAAGCCGAGATGCCAGAATCACTCAGAACACGTAAAATCTAGAATCGCAGCGTAGATCGAACTGTCGTTCGGAACAGCTGTGCAAAACGACGAACAACGGAAGAATATCGTTTTTTCAGGCAAAATGAACGATTGTGACACTTTAAAGTTAGTAGAGATTCCGAAACCGATCGGAACTCGGGACATCTCCATACTCGACGTCAATCGGAATTTCGTTCGATACAACTGTCCGAAACGACGTTTAGCGCCAGAATTCCAGGTGTAGATCGATGTTCCTTCCGATACACACGTGCAAATCGACGATTATCGCAGAAACTTCGATATTTTGGACAAAGTGAATGAATCCAACACTTTCACGTTAAGCTGAGATGCTAGAATCGCTCGAAACTCGGGACATCTGGATTTTCGTTGTAGATGGATGTTTTGCTTGCCTTAACTATGCAAGACGACGTTTAACGAAAGAATTCTGTGATTCCGGTGTAAATAAACAATTCTAATGCGTAAACGTTAAGCTGAGATGCCAGAATTGCTCGGAACGCGAGACGTCTCAATTTGCTTTGTAGATCGATGTTCCATTTAATACGGCCGTCCAGGACGACAGTTATCACAAGAACTTTGTTTTTTTTTTGACAGAATGTATGATTTCACTATTCGAACGTTATGCTGAGATGCCAGAACCGCTTGAAACTCAGGACATTTTGATCCTCGGTGTAGATCGACGTTCCGTTAGATTCAGACATGCAAGACGACGTTTCACGCAAGAATTTCGTTATTTCGGATAAAATGAACGATGTCAATACGGTCACACTGACGTGAGATGCCGGAATCTTTCGAAACTCGCGACATCACGATTCTCGATGTAGATGGATGTTACGTTCGATACAGTCGTGAAAGACGAAAATTAATTCAAGGATCTCGTGTAATCGGAAATAATGACAAAACTGATAACTTTTATGTCGATCTGAGGGAGCAGAATCTTGATTTTCGGCATAGATCGAAGTCTATCGTTCGTTTCAGCTGTCTGAAACGACGTTCACCGTGAGAATTTTGTATTGTCAAGCAAAATAAGAGATTTTGGCAGGTTTAAAGTTAGCTTAGGTTTTCGATTCTCACAAAACTCAAGACATTTCGATTCTCGTCGGAGAATGATGTTTCTTTTAATACACTCGTGCAAAATGACCATTATCGCGAGAAATTCGTTTTTTAAGATTAAATGAAGGATTTTGACACTCTCAGGTCAGGCCGAGATGCCAGAATCGCTCAGAGCACGCAAAATCTTAATTCACAGCCTAGATTGAAGTTCCGTTCGGTGCAGCCGTGCAAAACGACGATCGACGGAAGAATATCGTGTTTTCGGGCAAAATGAACGATATTGGCACGTTTAAAGTGAGTAGAGATGCCGAAACCACTCGGAACTCAAGACATGTCGATACTCGACGTCTATCAAAATTCCGTTCGTTGCAACTGTTCGAAACGACGTTTAGCGCCAGAAGTTACTCTTTTTGGGTGGAATAAACCATTTTGACACGCTCAACATGTCCCGAGTCGCCAGAATCGTACGAAACTCGGTACATCTCGATTTTAGGTGGAGATCGATGTTTTTTCCAATACGGCCGTCCGCGACGACAGTTATCGCGAGAATTTCGTTTTATTTTGACAAAATGAATAATTTCTCCACATTTACGTTGAGATGAGATGCTAGAACCGCTCGAAACTCGAGACATCTGGAATTTCGGTTTGAATCGATGTTTCGTTCGATAGCGCTGTGTAAGACGACGTTTATGGCAAAAACTTCAATTATTGGACAAAATAAAGTATTTCGACATTTTTACGTTGAGCTAAGATGCCACAACTCATCGAAACTCGGCATATCTCGCCTCTCGTTGTAGATCGATAATTCGTTCGATACAGTTATGCAAAACAATGATCATCGCCAGAATTTTGTGATCTAGGATGAAATGGAAGATTTTGACACTTTTATGTCAGGCCGATACGCCAGAATCGCTCGAAACATAAAGAATCTTGATTCTCGGTGTAGATGGATGTTTCGTTTAATCCAAGTGTGCGACACAAAAGCAAATGTAAGAATTCCATGTGATCGGAAAAAATGACAAATTCAGACACTTTTATGTCGAACTGAGATGCGAAGTCCGCCTGAAACACGCGGAATCCCTAATTTCAGCAGAGATCGAACTTTTTCGTTCGACTCAGCTGTCTGAAACGACATTCAACGTGAGCATTTCGTATTTTCAGGGAAAATGAAAGATTATGACACGTTTGAAGTTAGCTTAAATGTACGATTCTCCCAAAACTCAAGACATTTCGATTCTCGTCGGAGAATGATGTTTCGTTCAATACACTCGTGGAAAAGGACCATTATCGCAAGAAATTCGTTTTTTAAGATAAAATTAAGGATTTTGACACTCTCAGGTCAAGCCGAGATGCCAGAATCACTCAGAACCCGTAAAATCTAGAATCGCAGCGTAGATCGAACTGTCGTTCGAAACAGCTGTGCAAAACGACGAACAACGGAAGAATATCGTGTTTTCGGGCAAAATGAACGATTGTGACACGTTAAAAGTTAGTAGAGATTCTGAAACCGATCGGAACTCGAGACATCTCCATACTCGACGTCAATCGGAATTTCGTTCGATACAATTGTCCGAAACGACGTTTAGCGCCAGAATTCCGTCTTTTTGGGCAAAATAAACCATTTTATCACGCTCAACATGTGCCGAGTCGCAAGAATCATACGAAATTCGGTACATCTCGATTTTAAGTGGAGATTGATGTTTCTTTCAATACGGCCGCCCGGGACGACAATTATCGCGAGAACTTTGTTTTATTTGGACAAAACTCAAGACATTTCGGTTTTCGTCGGGGATTGAAGTATCGTTCAATACACTCGTGCAAAATAACCATTATCGCAAGAAATTCGTTTTTCAAGATAAAATGAAGGATTTTGACACTCTCAGGTCAGACCGAGTTGCCAGAATCGCTCAATACACGTAAAAACTTTATTCGCAGCCTAGACTGAAGTTCCGTTCGGTGCAGCTATGCAAAACGGCGAACAACGGAAGAACATCGTGTTTTCGGGCAAAATGAACGATTGTGACACGTTTGAAGTTAGTAGAGATTCCGAGACCGATCGGAACTCGAGACATCTCCATACTCGACGTCAATCGGAATTTCGTTCGATACTACTGTTCGAAACGACGTTTAGCGCCAGAATTCCGTGTTTCTGGGCAGAGTGAACGATTTTGACACGCTCATCATGTGCCGAGATGCCGGAATTGTACCGAACTCGGTACATCTCGCTTTTCGGTGTAGATCGATGTTCCTTTCGATACACACGTGCAAGTCGACGATCATCGCAGAAACTTTGTTATTTTGGACAAAGTAAATGAATCCAACACTTTCACGTTAAGCTGAGATGCTAGAATCGCTCGAAACTCGGGACATCCCGATCCTCGGTGTAGAACGATGTTCCGTTAGATTCAGACATGCAAGACGCCGTTTCACGCAAGAATTTCGTTATTTCGGATAAAATGAACGATGTTAATACGGTCACACTGACGTGAGATGCCGGAATCTTTCAAAACTCGCGACATCACGATTCTCGATGTAGATGGATGTTACGTTCGATACAGTCGTGAAAGACGAAAATTAATTTACGGATCTCGTGTATTTGGAAATAATGACAAAACTGATAACTTTTATGTCGATCTGAGGGAGCAGAATCCCGATTTTCGGCATAGATCGAAGTCTATCGTTCGTTTCAGCTGTGTGAAACGACGTTCAACGTGAGAATTTTGTATTGTCAAGCAAAATAAGAGATTTTGACAGGTTCAAAGTTAGCTTAGGTTTTCGATTCTCACAAAACTCAAGACATTTCGATTCTCGTCGGAGAATGATGTTTCTTTCAATACACTCGTGCAAAATGACCATTATCGCGAGAAATTCGTTTTTTAAGATTAAATGAAGGATTTTGACACTCTCAGGTCAGGCCGAGATGCCAGAATCGCTCGAAACATAAAGAATCTCGATTCTCGGTGTAGATGGATGTTTCGTTTAATCCAAGTGTGCGACACAAAAGCAAATGTAAGAATTCCATGTGATCGGAAAAAATGACAAATTCAGACACTTTTATGTCGAACTGAGATGCGAAGTCCGCCTGAAACACGCGGAATCCCTAATTTCAGCAGAGATCGAACTTTTTCGTTCGACTCAGCTGTCTGAAACGACATTCAACGTAAGCATTTCGTATTTTCAGGGAAAATGAAAGATTATGACACGTTTGAAGTTAGCTTAAATGTACGATTCTCCCAAAACTCAAGACATTTCGATTCTCGTCGGAGAATGATGTTTCGTTCAATACACTCGTGGAAAAGGACCATTATCGCAAGAAATTCGTTTTTTAAGATAAAATTAAGGATTTTGACACTCTCAGGTCAAGCCGAGATGCCAGAATCACTCAGAACACGTAAAATCTAGAATCGCAGCGTAGATCGAACTGCCGTTCGAAACAGCTGTGCAAAACGACGAACAACGGAAGAATATCGTGTTTTCGGGCAAAATGAACGATTGTGACACGTTAAAAGTTAGTTGAGATTCTGAAACCGATCGGAACTCGAGACATCTCCATACTCGACGTCAATCGGAATTTCGTTCGATACAATTGTCCGAAACGACGTTTAGCGCCAGAATTCCGTCTTTTTGAGCAAAATAAACCATTTCATCACGCTCAACATGTGCCGAGTCGCAAGAATCATACGAAATTCGGTACATCTCGATTTTAAGTGGAGATTGATGTTTCTTTCAATACGGCCGTCCGGGACGACAATTATCGCGAGAACTTTGTTTTATTTGGACAAAACTCAAGACATTTCGGTTCTCGTCGGGGATTGAAGTATCGTTCAATACACACGTGCAAAATAACCATTATCGCAAGAAATTCGTTTTTAAGATTAAATGAAGGATTTTGACACTCTCAGGTCAGGCCGAGATGCCAGAATCGCTCAGAGCACGCAAAATCTTAATTCACAGCCTAGATTGAAGTTCCGTTCGGTGCAGCCGTGCAAAACGACGATCGACGGAAGAATATCGTGTTTTCGGGCAAAATAAACGATATTGACACGTTTAAAGTGAGTAGAGATGCCGAAACCACTCGGAACTCAAGACATCTCGATACTCGACGTCTATCAAAATTCCATTCGTTGCAACTGTTCGAAACGACGTTTAGCGCCAGAAGTTACTCTTTTTGGGTGGAATAAACCATTTTGACACGCTCAACATGTGCCGAGTCGCCAGAATCGTACGAAACTCGGCACATCTCGATTTTAAGTGGAGATCGATGTTTTTCCCAATACGGCCGTCCGCGACGACAATTATCGCGAGAACTTTGTTTTATTTCGACAAAATGAATGATTTCTCCACATTTACGTTGAGATGAGATGCTAGAATCGCTCGAAACTCGAGACATCTGGAATTTCGGTTTGAATCGATGTTTCGTTCGATAGCGCTGTGTAAGACGACGTTTATGGCAAAAACTTCAATTATTGGAAAAAAAAAAGTATTCCGACATTTTTACGTTGAGCTAAGAGGCCACAACCGATCGAAACTCGGCATATCTCGCCTCTCGTTGTAGATCGATAATTCGTTCAATACAGTTTTGCAAAACAATGATCATCGCCAGGATTTCGTGATTTAGGATAAAATGGAAGATTTTGACACTTTTATGTCGGGCCGATGCGCCAGAATCGCTCGAAACATAAAGAATGTCGATTCTCGGTGTAGATGGATGTTTCGTTTAATCCAAGTGTGCGACACAAAAGCAAATGTAAGAATTCCATGTGATCAGAAAAAATGACAAATTCAGACACTTTCATGTCGAACTGAGATGCGAAGTCCGCCTGAAACACGTGGAATCCCTATTTTCGGCAGAGATCGAACTTTTTCGTTCGACTTAGCTGTCTAAAACGACATTCAACGTGAGCATTTCGTTTTTTCAGGCAAAATGAAAGATTGTGACACGTTTAAAGTTAGCTCAGATGTACGATTCTCCCAAAACTCAAGACATTTTGATTCTCGTCGGAGAATGATGTTTTGTTCAATACAGTCGTGCAAAAGGACCATTATCGCAAGAAATTCGTTTTTTAAGATAAAATGAAGGATTTTGACACTCTCAGGTCAGGCCGCGATGCCAGAATCGCTCAGAACACACAAAATCTAGAATCGCAGCGTAGATCGAACTGTCGTTCGGAACAGCTGTGCAAAACGACGAACAACGGAAGAATATCGTTTTTTCAGGCAAAATGAACGATTGTGACACTTTAAAGTTAGTAGAGATTCCGAAACCGATCGGAACTCGGGACATCTCCATACTCGACGTCAATCGGAATTTCGTTCGATACAACTGTCCGAAACGACGTTTAGCGCCAGAATTCCAGGTGTAGATCGATGTTCCTTCCGATACACACGTGCAAATCGACGATTATCGCAGAAACTTCGATATTTTGGACAAAGTGAATGAATCCAACACTTTCACGTTAAGCTGAGATGCTAGAATCGCTCGAAACTCGGGACATCTGGATTTTCGTTGTAGATGGATGTTTTGCTTGCCTTAACTATGCAAGACGACGTTTAACGAAAGAATTCTGTGATTCCGGTGTAAATAAACAATTCTAATGCGTAAACGTTAAGCTGAGATGCCAGAATTGCTCGGAACGCGAGACGTCTCAATTTGCTTTGTAGATCGATGTTCCATTTAATACGGCCGTCCAGGACGACAGTTATCACAAGAACTTTGTTTTTTTTTTGACAGAATGTATGATTTCACTATTCGAACGTTATGCTGAGATGCCAGAACCGCTTGAAACTCAGGACATTTTGATCCTCGGTGTAGATCGACGTTCCGTTAGATTCAGACATGCAAGACGACGTTTCACGCAAGAATTTCGTTATTTCGGATAAAATGAACGATGTCAATACGGTCACACTGACGTGAGATGCCGGAATCTTTCGAAACTCGCGACATCACGATTCTCGATGTAGATGGATGTTACGTTCGATACAGTCGTGAAAGACGAAAATTAATTCAAGGATCTCGTGTAATCGGAAATAATGACAAAACTGATAACTTTTATGTCGATCTGAGGGAGCAGAATCTTGATTTTCGGCATAGATCGAAGTCTATCGTTCGTTTCAGCTGTCTGAAACGACGTTCACCGTGAGAATTTTGTATTGTCAAGCAAAATAAGAGATTTTGGCAGGTTTAAAGTTAGCTTAGGTTTTCAATTCTCACAAAACTCAAGACATTTCGATTCTCGTCGGAGAATGATGTTTCTTTTAATACACTCGTGCAAAATGACCATTATCGCGAGAAATTCGTTTTTTAAGATTAAATGAAGGATTTTGACACTCTCAGGTCAGGCCGAGATGCCAGAATCGCTCAGAGCACGCAAAATCTTAATTCACAGCCTAGATTGAAGTTCCGTTCGGTGCAGCCGTGCAAAACGACGATCGACGGAAGAATATCGTGTTTTCGGGCAAAATGAACGATATTGGCACGTTTAAAGTGAGTAGAGATGCCGAAACCACTCGGAACTCAAGACATCTCGATACTCGACGTCTATCAAAATTCCGTTCGTTGCAACTGTTCGAAACGACGTTTAGCGCCAGAAGTTACTCTTTTTGGGTGGAATAAACCATTTTGACACGCTCAACATGTCCCGAGTCGCCAGAATCGTACGAAACTCGGTACATCTCGATTTTAGGTGGAGATCGATGTTTTTTCCAATACGGCCGTCCGCGACGACAGTTATCGCGAGAATTTCGTTTTATTTTGACAAAATGAATAATTTCTCCACATTTACGTTGAGATGAGATGCTAGAACCGCTCGAAACTCGAGACATCTGGAATTTCGGTTTGAATCGATGTTTCGTTCGATAGCGCTGTGTAAGACGACGTTTATGGCAAAAACTTCAATTATTGGACAAAATAAAGTATTTCGACATTTTTACGTTGAGCTAAGATGCCACAACTCATCGAAACTCGGCATATCTCGCCTCTCGTTGTAGATCGATAATTCGTTCGATACAGTTATGCAAAACGATGATCATCGCCAGAATTTTGTGATTTAGGATGAAATGGAAGATTTTGACACTTTTATGTCAGGCCGATACGCCAGAATCGCTCGAAACATAAAGAATCTCGATTCTCGGTGTAGATGGATGTTTCGTTTAATCCAAGTGTGCGACACAAAAGCAAATGTAAGAATGTTACGTCCCGGGATCGAGAAACAGTCGAACGTCACCGATTCGAGACAAACAAAACGAGTGGCTCTGAGTTGAAAGGTGAATGCGCACCTCAGGGATCAAAGCCTTGTTGAATTAAAAGTAGAATGGCACAAACGACAAAGATACGATTATAAAGGTAAAACTGATTTATTCTTAGTTTATTTTGTTTTATTACAAAAATTAGTTATACAGCGTGATTTTCGCGTTAGAGCGTAGCGGGTTTTAATCTAAAGTTATAATTTCAGGAGTTGTTATAGTTCTCGAGGGTCTATGAAAGATGGTGGCAAAGCCCACGCCAGGGACCCTTTTAATTAATTGGGGTTGTGGTCCTGACGGTGATGCTGGAGGAGTCGGTATTTCTTCAATGGGGAGGTCGCGCTCTTCGTTATCGGCCCCGGGTACTAGGGATGTCGCGGTCCTCTCTGCACCATCGACCAAATCCAACTCCGTGATCTCGCTTCTGGGTCCTCCGTATACAGTTTCGCGTACTAATTTAATTAACTCGAGGGGAAGCCTACCACTCGTAGGGAAATACCAACAACCCGGAAACTTTACAGTGAATCGAGTAAAAGGTTCGTTTGCAATGATTTTAGGTTTTAACGATGTTGACAGTCGACTATTCGAGGGATGGTTATGCCCACGCGGATGTTTAGGTACCCCTAATGCTATAGCGGCAATTCTCCTCAGTTGGAATTTCTTTCCTGCCCTTCTTCGACCCATTGAACTGATTTAACTGTTGACGAGGTAGAACGTGCAGGTTGTTGCACGGTTCTGAAAGGAACAAACATTTTGGTATGATTAGGTAATGTGGAAATGTGATGATGGAGTCTTAATATTAATTGTTAATTAGAATTCAGTGCGCAGGCCGTTGCGCTTACTGAACAGGAGATCAGAAGAGAAGAGGAAGGTAATCCAGTGCGCAGGCCTTTGCGCTGACTGAATCGGAAAGTCGGAAGAAAAGAGAAAGAAAATCCAGAGCGCAGGCCTTTGCGCTTACTGAATAGGAAAACAGAAGAGAGGAGAAAGGTAATCCAGTGCGCAGGCCTTTGCGCTGACTGAATCAGAAAAGTAAGAGAAAATTCAGAAGAGAAAAGAGTGCATGCCGTTGCACCTCTTGATCAAGAACTTATAGTTAATATTAGTAGTTTCTTTTGGGAAGGAAACAATGATCGTGCATGCCTTTGCACTAAGATCAATTGTTGGAGAGAATTAGGATTTTAGTGAAGCACGAATGTCAATTCAATGTAGATCGAGAGTTGAGCGAGTTTAGTGAATATGTGTTATTCAGTGAATTAGAGGTTTCTTGAATAATTGAGGCAAGAGTTACATAAAAGTTACTTTGTTTTATTGATAGAAAAGAATGGTGATTGATTGATTGTATTACAACTTAATTTTTACGCGTTAATTACAAAACGCGGAGTTCCGCTACTTACGATTTAAAATACTGTAGGTGATGTCGACGAGATACAGTCACAGGGCCTGATGCGTATAGTACAGGGTGTAGTACAGAACTCGCGATAACCAACGAATTTACAGAGATGTAGTAAAATCTTAACGAACTGATCCTACTACGGTGCAGATAGATCTTGGTGTACTCAAGGTGTCGGCGGAACTGAAGCGTGCAGCTTCAGTGCTTGCATTTATATGACTCTGGACCACGCGGCTTCCCCCACTCCTAAGCGTAACGCTTTTCGGGCAGCTCGGCGCGTGAACGTTTGTTTAGTCTTTATATTGGTGATTATGATACTTGGAATTAAGACTCGGACAAAGGACCATCTTAATATCTCTTGTAAACTTCCGGTCTGTGTTTAGGCTTTGATTGCGAGAGTCGTCACTCCAAATATCATTTACAGTTCATGGTTTGATTATAATTTGGCTCTTAAGCATTAGGTTTATAATTCTGTTGGTTTTGGTAGTTCGGATCATTCCGTGGCTTCGCAATTTTATCTATTAAGATCATTCGATTCGCAATTTATTAAAGTCATATTTATTATTGCGAGTCGACTGATATATATATTCCCTTAACAATTACTAGTTTGTTGCAATCTTTTATTTATTATAGTATTAGTTTATCGAAGTCATTCGACTCGCGAATTTAATATTCTAATTCGTTTATTATTGCGAGTCGATTGATTTATGTCTCCTTAACAATTACTAGATTGTTTAATTTGCAACTCAATAATTATTCGTTTGTCATTATTTAATATTTCAATATTGCAAATTAATCAATCCTTTCTTATATAACAAAATGATGTAAAGTAGTGGCTTTTACAGTGAAGAAATACGTTATAAGTTTTTAAAATTATAGCAGTAGTACATATAGTAGATGGGAGTAACAGTGTTTCCCACGCATAGCGTGGATGCATTTTCTCAACGTCGGATTTTTGGTTTTTCGACGGAAATCTCGACTGCGCGGTGTCTGGGTTACATCAAGTGGTTGCATGTGTACTTTCTACAAGGGTTGCATCGGAGATGTGCCACAGCTGAATGCAATTGAAGACAGATGGGGTTTTTCTAGGTTTGATGGTGAGAGTGACTTAAGGATAGCTTTCGCTTTTCAGTAAAATAACGATAGAGTTTTCGTTGTTGTAAAAATGTTCAAAAAAAATTGAGTTTTAACGTTGTAACTTGAAGGTAAGAGGTATCCGGGGATTATAACTATTAGTAGTGTCTTCCTTTTGGTTTTACACAGTGCGAAAGTTAGTTTTCAAAGGCAGAAGTATTAGGCTAACATGAAATGATAGTAGGTTGCCTCTAGTAACGTTAAAGTTGTATTATTAGGCTGAGTTTAGCGGAAAAGATATTGGGTAATCATAAAATGATAGTAGATCGTCCTTTAGACGTATGCTAGTGTAAGGTGGGTGGAAAAGGGGCGGTTGCGCTCGCGGTACCGCGGTGAAGAAAGTTGCTGAAGTATCAGGCGAACATGAAGTGGTAGTAGGTCGTCCTAGTGAGGGTCCTACCGAAACGAGTGCGAAAGAGAGGTCCGTTAAGAGTAACCTTTCGCCTTAGTTAGAAAGAGATCGGTATAAGGGTAGCCTTTTTGCCTGAGTTAGAAAGGGACAGGCATGATGGTAGACTTTTGCCTGAGTTAGAAAGAGATAGGTATAAGGGTAGCCTTTAGGCCTTAGTTAGAAAAAGACAGGCATGATGGTAGACTTTTGCCTGAGTTAGAAAGAGACAGGTATGAGGGTAGACCTTTTTACCCGAGTTAGAAAGAGGCAGGTATAAGGGTAGACCTTTTTACCTTAGTTAGAACGAGACAGGTATAAGAGTATACCTTTTGCCTTAGTTGGAAAGAGGCAGGTATAAGAGTATACCTTTTGCCTTGGTTGGAAAGAGACAGGTATAAGAGTATACCTTTTGCCTTGGTTGGAAAGAGACAGTAATAGTCGTATTGGGCTATACTCATGGAATATCTCCATTTCTTGTATTTCTTTCTATTATTTATCATGTTTAATGTATTAGTATGTATTATGTCATGTTCATTTATATATTTACGTAAGCTACAAAATGATTAATTGTTTATTGTTCGCTTAATTGATTAAATCGTTATTTTTAAGGTTCCTATATTGTGTTTGCTTTATATCTAATATGTATTACGTTTAATTATTATTTTATAAAAATATGTCCATTTGTTAATTGTTTGTTTAATTGTTAAATTGTTAACTTTAACGTTTTTGTATAACGTTTTCTTTATATGTCTTATTGTTATGTTTGACAAGTTTCTGAAATGATTATTGTTAATTATTTGTTTGATTGTTAAATTGTTAAATCTAGTATTTCTTAGATATCAATAGATTCAAGAGGGTATCTTTAGTAATATGTTTAATATGTTTGTTACTTTAACAAAACATGTTTCTTATACTATTCCTTATTTGTTAATTAATAATAGCGCTTTGTAGCTTGCATTACCTGCGGAGTAGATTGTAGGTTGATGACCGGCTGTCTTCGTGGTAAGTTGCTGTTCGTTTGTCGGTAATGTGTTATCGACCATGTCAGCATCGGATGGTAAGTAGTTTTCGGTTTACCGACAGGTAAAAATGTAGTTGTCCTACAGCTGATGGTAAAGTAGTCCTTGATTTACCGACAGGTGATAGTGCAGCTGTCCTACAGCTGATGGTAAAGTAGTTATTGATTTACCGACAGGTGATAATGCAGCTGTCCCACAACTGATGGTAAAGTAGTAAGCAGCTGTCATGCGGCTGATGGTAAATCGTAGCGGATGATAAGTTATCTTCTGGTCTTCGGAAAAAAATTGTATGGATTCTTCGACCCACGACGTCACAAGAATTCCATGTGATCGGAAAAAATGACAAATTCAGACACTTTTATGTCGAACTGAGATGCGAAGTCCGCCTGAAACACGCGGAATCCCTAATTTCAGCAGAGATCGAACTTTTTCGTTCGACTCAGCTGTCTGAAACGACATTCAACGTGAGCATTTCGTATTTTCAGGGAAAATGAAAGATTATGACACGTTTGAAGTTAGCTTAAATGTACGATTCTCCCAAAACTCAAGACATTTCGATTCTCGTCGGAGAATGATGTTTCGTTCAATACACTCGTGGAAAAGGACCATTATCGCAAGAAATTCGTTTTTTAAGATAAAATTAAGGATTTTGACACTCTCAGGTCAAGCCGAGATGCCAGAATCACTCAGAACACGTAAAATCTAGAATCGCAGCGTAGATCGAACTGTCGTTCGAAACAGCTGTGCAAAACGACGAACAACGGAAGAATATCGTGTTTTCGGGCAAAATGAACGATTGTGACACGTTAAAAGTTAGTAGAGATTCTGAAACCGATCGGAACTCGAGACATCTCCATACTCGACGTCAATCGGAATTTCGTTCGATACAATTGTCCGAAACGACGTTTAGCGCCAGAATTCCGTCTTTTTGGGCAAAATAAACCATTTTATCACGCTCAACATGTGCCGAGTCGCAAGAATCATACGAAATTCGGTACATCTCGATTTTAAGTGGAGATTGATGTTTCTTTCAATACGGCCGCCCGGGACGACAATTATCGCGAGAACTTTGTTTTATTTGGACAAAACTCAAGACATTTCGGTTTTCGTCGGAGATTAAAGTATCGTTCAATACACTCGTGCAAAATAACCATTATCGCAAGAAATTCGTTTTTCAAGATAAAATGAAGGATTTTGACACTCTCAGGTCAGACCGAGATGCCAGAATCGCTCAATACACGTAAAAACTTTATTCGCAGCCTAGACTGAAGTTCCGTTCGGTGCAGCTATGCAAAACGGCGAACAACGGAAGAACATCGTGTTTTCGGGCAAAATGAACGATTGTGACACGTTTGAAGTTAGTAGAGATTCCGAAACCGATCGGAACTCGAGACATCTCCATACTCGACGTCAATCGGAATTTCGTTCGATACTACTGTTCGAAACGACGTTTAGCGCCAGAATTCCGTGTTTCTGGGCAGAGTGAACGATTTTGACACGCTCATCATGTGCCGAGATGCCGGAATTGTACCGAACTCGGTACATCTCGCTTTTTGGTGTAGATCGATGTTCCTTTCGATACACACGTGCAAGTCGACGATCATCGCAGAAACTTTGTTATTTTGGACAAAGTAAATGAATCCAACACTTTCACGTTAAGCTGAGATGCTAGAATCGCTCGAAACTCGGGACATCCCGATCCTCGGTGTAGAACGATGTTCCGTTAGATTCAGACATGCAAGACGCCGTTTCACGCAAGAATTTCGTTATTTCGGATAAAATGAACGATGTCAATACGGTCACACTGACGTGAGATGCCGGAATCTTTCGAAACTCGCGACATCACGATTCTCGATGTAGATGGATGTTACGTTCGATACAGTCGTGAAAGACGAAAATTAATTTACGGATCTCGTGTATTTGGAAATAATGACAAAACTGATAACTTTTATGTCGATCTGAGGGAGCAGAATCCCGATTTTCGGCATAGATCGAAGTCTATCGTTCGTTTCAGCTGTGTGAAACGACGTTCAACGTGAGAATTTTGTATTGTCAAGCAAAATAAGAGATTTTGACAGGTTCAAAGTTAGCTTAGGTTTTCGATTCTCACAAAACTCAAGACATTTCGATTCTCGTCGGAGAATGATGTTTCTTTCAATACACTTGTGCAAAATGACCATTATCGCGATAAATTCGTTTTTTAAGATTAAATGAAGGATTTTGACACTCTCAGGTCAGGCCGAGATGCCAGAATCGCTCGAAACATAAAGAATCTCGATTCTCGGTGTAGATGGATGTTTCGTTTGATCCAAGTGTGCGACACAAAAGCAAATGTAAGAATTCCATGTGATCGGAAAAAATGACAAATTCAGACACTTTTATGTCGAACTGAGATGCGAAGTCCGCCTGAAACACGCGGAATCCCTAATTTCAGCAGAGATCGAACTTTTTCGTTCGACTCAGCTGTCTGAAACGACATTCAACGTGAGCATTTCGTATTTTCAGGGAAAATGAAAGATTATGACACGTTTGAAGTTAGCTTAAATGTACGATTCTCCCAAAACTCAAGACATTTCGATTCTCGTCGGAGAATGATGTTTCGTTTAATCCACTCGTGGAAAAGGACCATTATCGCAAGAAATTCGTTTTTGAAGATAAAATTAAGGATTTTGACACTCTCAGGTCAAGCCGAGATGCCAGAATCACTCAGAACACGTAAAATCTAGAATCGCAGCGTAGATTGAAGTTCCGTTCGGTGCAGCCGTGCAAAACGACGATCGACGGAAGAATATCGTGTTTTCGGGCAAAATAAACGATATTGACACGTTTAAAGTGAGTAGAGATGCCGAAACCACTCGGAACTCAAGACATCTCGATACTCGACGTCTATCAAAATTCCATTCGTTGCAACTGTTCGAAACGACGTTTAGCGCCAGAAGTTACTCTTTTTGGGTGGAATAAACCATTTTGACACGCTCAACATGTGCCGAGTCGCCAGAATCGTACGAAACTCGGCACATCTCGATTTTAAGTGGAGATCGATGTTTTTCCCAATACGGCCGTCCGCGACGACAATTATCGCGAGAACTTTGTTTTATTTCGACAAAATGAATGATTTCTCCACATTTACGTTGAGATGAGATGCTAAAATCGCTCGAAACTCGAGACATCTGGAATTTCGGTTTGAATCGATGTTTCGTTCGATAGCGCTGTGTAAGACGACGTTTATGGCAAAAACTTCAATTATTGGAAAAAAAAAAGTATTTCGACATTTTTACGTTGAGCTAAGAGGCCACAACCGATCGAAACTCGGCATATCTCGCCTCTCGTTGTAGATCGATAATTCGTTCAATACAGTTTTGCAAAACAATGATCATCGCCAGGATTTCGTGATTTAGGATAAAATGGAAGATTTTGACACTTTTATGTCGGGCCGATGCGCCAGAATCGCTCGAAACATAAAGAATGTCGATTCTCGGTGTAGATGGATGTTTCGTTTAATCCAAGTGTGCGACACAAAAGCAAATGTAAGAATTCCATGTGATCAGAAAAAATGACAAATTCAGACACTTTCATGTCGAACTGAGATGCGAAGTCCGCCTGAAACACGTGGAATCCCTATTTTCGGCAGAGATCGAACTTTTTCGTTCGACTTAGCTGTCTAAAACGACATTCAACGTGAGCATTTCGTTTTTTCAGGCAAAATGAAAGATTGTGACACGTTTAAAGTTAGCTCAGATGTACGATTCTCCCAAAACTCAAGACATTTTGATTCTCGTCGGAGAATGATGTTTTGTTCAATACACTCGTGCAAAAGGACCATTATCGCAAGAAATTCGTTTTTTAAGATAAAATGAAGGATTTTGACACTCTCAGGTCAGGCCGCGATGCCAGAATCGCTCAGAACACACAAAATCTAGAATCGCAGCGTAGATCGAACTGTCGTTCGGAACAGCTGTGCAAAACGACGAACAACGGAAGAATATCGTTTTTTCAGGCAAAATGAACGATTGTGACACTTTAAAGTTAGTAGAGATTCCGAAACCGATCGGAACTCGGGACATCTCCATACTCGACGTCAATCGGAATTTCGTTCGATACAACTGTCCGAAACGACGTTTAGCGCCAGAATTCCAGGTGTAGATCGATGTTCCTTCCGATACACACGTGCAAATCGACGGTTATCGCAGAAACTTCGATATTTTGGACAAAGTGAATGAATCCAACACTTTCACGTTAAGCTGAGATGCTAGAATCGCTCGAAACTCGGGACATCTGGATTTTCGTTGTAGATGGATGTTTTGCTTGCCTTAACTATGCAAGACGACGTTTAACGAAAGAATTCTGTGATTCCGGTGTAAATAAACAATTCTAATGCGTAAACGTTAAGCTGAGATGCCAGAATTGCTCGGAACGCGAGACGTCTCAATTTGCTTTGTAGATCGATGTTCCATTTAATACGGCCGTCCAGGACGACAGTTATCACAAGAACTTTGTTTTTTTTTTGACAGAATGTATGATTTCACTATTCGAACGTTATGCTGAGATGCCAGAACCGCTTGAAACTCAGGACATTTTGATCCTCGGTGTAGATCGATGTTCCGTTAGATTCAGACATGCAAGACGACGTTTCACGCAAGAATTTCGTTATTTCGGATAAAATGAACGATGTCAATACGATCACACTGACGTGAGATGCCGGAATCTTTCGAAACTCGCGACATCACGATTCTCGATGTAGATGGATGTTACGTTCGATGGAGTCGTGAAAGACGAAAATTAATTCAAGGATCTCGTGTAATCGGAAATAATGACAAAACTGATAACTTTTATGTCGATCTGAGGGAGCAGAATCCCGATTTTCGGCATAGATCGAAGTCTATCGTTCGTTTCAGCTGTGTGAAACGACGTTCAACGTGAGAAATTTGTATTGTCAGGCAAAATAAGAGATTTTGACACGTTCAAAGTTAGCTTTGGTTTTTGATTCTCACAAAACTCAAGACATTTCGATTCTCGTCGAAGAATAATGTTTCTTTCAATACACTCGTGCAGAATGACCATTATCATGAGAAATTCGTTTTTTAAGATTAAATGAAGGATTTTGACACTCTCAGGTCAGGCCGAGATGCCAGAATCGCTCAGAGCACGCAAAATCTTAATTCACAGCCTAGATTAAAGTTCCGTTCGGTGCAGCTGTGCAAAACGACGATCAACGGAAGAATATCGTGTTTTCAGGCAAAATGAACGATATTGACACGTTTAAAGTGAGGAGAGATGCCGAAACCACTCGGAACTCAAGACATCTCGATACTCGAAGTCTATCAAAATTCCGTTCGTTGCAACTGTTCGAAACGACGTTTAGCGCCAGAAGTTACTCTTTTTGGGTGGAATAAACCATTTTGACACGCTCAACATGTCCCGAGTCGCCTGAATCGTACGAAACTCGGTACATCTCGCTTTTAAGTGGAGATCGATGTTTTTTCCAATACGGCTGTCCGCGACGACAATTATCACGAGAACTTTGTATTATTTCGACAAAATGAATGATTTCCCCACATTTACGTTAAGATGAGATGCTAGAATCGCTCGAAACTCGAGACATCTGGAATTTCGGTTTGAATCGATGTTTCCTTCGATAGCGCTGTGTAAGACGACGTTTACTGCAAAAACTTCAATTATTGGACAAAATAAAGTATTTCGACATTTTTACGTTGAGCTAAGATGCCACAACCGATCGAAAGTCGGCATATCTCGCCTCTCGTTGTAGATCGATAATTCGTTCGATACAGTTTTGCAAAACAATGTTCATCGCCAGAATTTCGTGATTTAGGATGAAATGGAAGATTTTGACACTTTTATGTCAGGCCGATACGCCAGAATCGCTCGAAACATAAAGAATCTCGATTCTCGGTGTAGATGGATGTTTCGGTTAATCCAAGTGTGCGACACAAAAGCAAATGTAAGAAATCCATGTGATTGGAAAAAATGACAAATTCAGACACTTTCATGTCGAACTGAGATGCGAAGTCCGCCTGAAACACGTGGAATCCCTATTTTCGGCAGAGATCGAACTTTTTCGTTCGACTTAGCTGTCTAAAACGACATTCAACGTGAGCATTTCGTTTTTTCAGGCAAATCCAAAGATTGTGACACTTTTAAAGTTAGCTCAGATGTACGATTCTCCCAAAACTCAAGACATTTCGATTCTCGTCGGAGAATGATGTTTTGTTCAATACACTCGTGCAAAAGGACCATTATCGCAAGAAATTCGTTTTTTAAGATAAAATGAAGGATTTTGACACTCTCAGGTCAGGCTACGATGCCAGAATCGCTCAGAACACGCAAAATCTAGAATCGCAGCGTAGATCGAACTGTCGTTCGGAACAGCTGTGCAAAACGACGAACAACGGAAGAATATCGTTTTTTCGGGCAAAATGAACGATTGTGACACTTTAAAGTTAGTAGAGATTCCGAAACCGATCGGAACTCGAGACATCTCCATACTCGACGTCAATCGGAATTTCGTTGGATACAACTGTCCGAAACGAAGTTTAGCGCCAGAATTCCAGGTGTAGATCGATGTTCCTTCCGATACACACGTGCAAATCGACGATTATCGCAGAAACTTCGTTATTTTTGACAAAGTGAATGAATCCAACACTTTTACGTAAAGCTGAGATGCTAGAATCGCTCGAAACTCGGGACATCTGGATTTTCGTTGTAGATGGATGTTTTGCTTGCCTTTACTATGCAAGACGACGTTTAACGAAAGAATTCCGTGATTCCGGTGTAAATAAACAATTCTAATGCGTAAACGTTAAGCTGGGATGCCAGAATTGCTCGGAACGCGAGACGTCTCAATTTGCTTTGTAGATCGATGTTTTATTTGATACGGCCGTCCAGGACGACAGTTATCACAAGAACTTTGTTTTTTTTTTTACAGAATGTATGATTTCACTATTCGAACGTTATGCTGAGATGCCAGAACCGCTTGAAACTCAGGACATCTCGATCCTCGGTGTAGATCGAAGTTCCGTTAGATTCAGACATGCAAGACGACGTTTCACGCAAGAATTTCGTTATTTCGGATAAAATGAACGATGTCAATACGGTCACACTGACGTGAGATGCCGGAATCTTTCGAAACTCGCGACATCACGATTCTCGATGTAGATGGATGTTACGTTAGATACAGTCGTGAAAGACGAAAATTAATTCAAGGATCTCGTGTAATCGGAAATAATGACAAAACTGATAACTTCTATGTCGATCTGAGGGAGCAGAATCTTTATTTTCGGCATAGATCGAAGTCTATCGTTCGTTTCAGCTGTCTGAAACGACGTTCAACGTGAGAATTTTGTATTGTCAAGCAAAATAAGAGATTTTGACAGGTTCAAAGTTAGCTTATGTTTTCGATTCTCACAAAACTCAAGACATTTCGATTCTCGTCGGAGAATGATGTTTCATTCAATACACTCGTGCAAAATGACTATTATCGCGAGAAATTCGTTTTTAAGATTAAATGAAGGATTTTGACACTCTCAGGTCAGGCCGAGATGCCAGAATCGCTCAGAGCACGCAAAATCTCAATTCACAGCCTAGATTGAAGTTCCGTTCGGTGCAGCCGTGCAAAACGACGATCGACGGAAGAATATCGTGTTTTCGGGCAAAATGAACGATATTGACACGTTTAAAGTGAGTAGAGATGCCGAAACCACTCGGAACTCAAGACATCTCGATACTCGACGTCTATCCAAATTCCGTTCGTTGCAACTGTTCGAAACGACGTTTAGCGCCAGAAGTTACTCTTTTTGGGTGGAATAAACCATTTTGACACGCTCAACATGTGCCGAGTCGCCAGAATCGTACGAAACTCGGTACATCTCGATTTTAAGTGGAGATCGATGTTTTTTCCAATAGGGCTGTCCGCGACGACAATTATCGCAAGAACTTTGTTTTATTTCGACAATATGAATGATTTCTCCACATTTACGTTGAGATGAGATGCTAGACTCGCTCGAAACTCGAGACATCTGGAATTCCGGGTTGAATCGATGTTTCGTTCGATAGCGCTGTGTAAGACGACGTTTACGGCAAAAACCTCAATTATTGGACAAAATAAAGTATTTCGACATTTTTACGTTGAGCTAAGATGCCACAACCGATCGAAACTCGGCATATCTCGCCTCTCGTTGTAGATCGATAATTCGTTCGATAAATTTTCGCAAAACATTTATCATCGCCAGAATTTCGTGATTTAGGATGAAATGGAAGATTTTGACACTTTTATGTCAGGCTGATACGCCAGAATCGCTCGAAACATGAAGAATCTCGATTCTCGGTGTAAATGAATGTTTCGTTTAATCCAAGTGTGCGACACAAAAGCAAATGTAAGAATTCCATGTGATCGGAAAAAATCACAAATGCAGACACTTTTATGTCGAACTGAGATGCGAAGTCCGCCTGAAACACGCGGAATCCCTATTTTCGGCAGAGATCGAACTTTTTCGTTCGACTTAGCTGTCTAAAACGACATTCAACGTGAGCATTTCGTTTTTTCAGGCAAAATAAAGGATTGTGACACGTTTAAAGTAAGCTCAGATGTACGATTCTCCGAAAACTCAAGACATTTCGATTCTCGTCGGAGAATGATGTTTCGTTCAATACACTCGTGCGAAATGACCATTATCGCAAGAAATTCGTTTTTTAAGATAAAATGAAGGATTTTGACACTCTCAGGTCAGGCCGCGATGCCAGAATCGCTCAGAACACGCAAAATCTAGAATCGCAGCGTAGATCGAACTGTCGTTCGAAACAGCTGTGCAAAACGACGAACAACGGAAGAATATCGTGTTTTCGGGCAAAATGAACGATTGTGACACGTTAAAAGTTAGTAGAGATTCCGGAACCGATCGGAACTCGAGACATCTCCATACTCGACGTCAATCGGAATTTCATTCGATACAACTGTCCGAAACGACGTTTAGCGCCAGAATTCCAGGTGTAGATCGATGTTCCTTCCGATACACACGTGCAAATCGACGATTATCGCAGAAACTTCGTTATTTTTGACAAAGTGAATGAATCCAACACTTTTACGTTAAGCTGAGATGCTAGAATCGCTCGAAACTCGGGACATCTGGATTTTCGTTGTAGATGGATGTTTTGCTTGCCTTAACTATGCAAGACGACGTTTAACGAAAGAATCCTGTGATTCCGGTGTAAATAAACAATTCTAATGCGTAAACGTTAAGCTGAGATGCCAGAATTGCTCGGAACGCGAGACGTCTCAATTTGCTTTGTAGATCGATGTTTTATTTGATACGGCCGTCCAGGACGACAGTTATCACAAGAACTTTGTTTTTTTTTTGACAGAATGTATGATTTTACTATTCGAACGTTATGCTGAGATGCCAGAACCGCTTGAAACTCAGGACATCTCGATCCTTGGTGTAGATCGATGTTCCGTTAGATTCAGACATGCAAGACGACGTTCCACGCAAGAATTTCGTTATTTCGGATAAAATGAACGATGTCAATACGGTCACACTGACGTGAGATGCCGGAATCTTTCGAAACTCGCGACATCACGATTCTCGATGTAGATGGATGTTACGTTCGATACAGTCGTGGAAGACGAAAATTAATTCAAGGATCTCGTGTAATCGGAAATAATGACAAAACTGATAACTTTTATGTCGATCTGAGGGAGCAGAATCTTGATTTTCGGCATAGATCGAAGTCTATCGTTCGTTTCAGCTGTCTGATACGACGTTCAACGTGAGAATTTTGTATTGTCAGGCAAAAGAAGAGATTTTGACACGTTCAAAGTTAGCTTAGGTTTTCGATTTTCACAAAACTCAAGACATTTCGATTCTCGTCGGAGAATGATGTTTCTTTCAATACACTCGTGCAAAATGACCATTATCGCAAGAAATTCGTTTTTCAAGATAAAATGAAGGATTTTGACACTCTCAGGCCAGACCGAAATGCCAGAATCGCTCAATACACGTAAAATCTTTATTCGCAGCCTAGATTGAAGTTCCGTTCGGTGCAGCTATGCAAAACGACGATCGACGGAAGAATATTGCGTTTTCGGGCGAAATGAACGATTGTGACACGTTTAAAGTTAGAAGAGATTCCGAAACGACTCGAAACTCAAGACATCTCTATACTCGACGTCGATCGAAATTTCGTTCGATACTACTGTCCGAAACGACGTTTAGCGCCAGATTTCCGTCTTTTTGGGCAAAATAAACCATTTTGACACGCCCAACATGTGCTGAGTCGCAAGAATCATACGAAATTCGGTACATCTCGATTTTAAGTGGAGATTGATGTTTCTTTCAATACGGCCGTCCGGGACGACAATTATCGCGAGAACTTTGTTTTATTTGGACAAAACTCAAGACATTTCGGTAATCGTCGGGGATTGATGTATCGTTCAATAAACTCGTGCAAAATAACCATTATCGCAAGAAATTCGTTTTTCAAGATAAAATGAAGGATTTTGACACTCTCAGGTCAGGCCGAGATGCCGGAATCCCTCAGTACACGTAAAATCTTTATTCGCAGCCTAGATTGAAGTGCCGTTTGGTTCAGCTATGCAAATCGACGATCGACGGAAGAATATCGTGTTTTCGGGCGTAATAAACGATTGTGACACGGTTAAAGTTAGTAGAGATTGCGAAACCACTCGGAACTCAAGACATCTCTATACTCGACGTCGATCGAAGTTCCGTTTGATACTACTGTTCGAAACGACGTTTAGCGCAAGAATTTACCCTTTTTCGGCAAACTAAACCATTTTAACACGCTCAACATGTGCCGAGTCGCCAGAATCATACGAAGTTCGGTACATCTCGATTTTAAGTGGAGATTAATGTTTCTTCCAATACGGCCGTCCGGGACGACAATTATCGCGAGAACTTTGTTTTATTTGGACAAAACTCAAGACATTTCGGTTCTCGGCAGGGATTGATGTATCGTTCAATACACTCGTGCAGAATAACCATTATCGCAAGAAATTCGTTTTTCAAGATAAAATGAAGGATTTTGACACTCTCAGGTCAAACCGAAGTGCCAGAATCGCTCAGAACACGTAAAATCTTTATTCGCAGCCTAGATTGAAGTGCCGTTCGGTTCAGCTATGCAAATCGACGATCGACGGAAGAATATCGTGTTTTCGGGCGTAATAAACGATTGTGACACGGTTAAAGTTAGTAGAGATTGCGAAACCACTCGGAACTCAAGACATCTCTATACTCGACGTCGATCGAAATTCCGTTTGATACTACTGTTCGAAACGACGTTTAGCGCCAGAATTTACCCTTTTTGGGCGAAATAAACCATTTTGACACGCTCAACATGTGCCGAGTCGCCAGAATCATACGAAATTCGGTACATCTCGATTTTAAGTGGAGATTGATGATTCTTTCAATACGGCCGTCCGGGACGAAGATTATCGCGAGAACTTTGTTTTATTTGGACAAAACTCAAGACATTTCGGTTCTCGGAAGGGATTGATGTATCGTCCAATACACTCGTGCAAAATAACCATTATCGCAGGAAATTCGTTTTTCAAGATGAAATGAAGGATTTTGACACTCTCAGGTCAGGCCGAGATGCCAGAATCGCTCAGAACACGCAAAATCTAGAATCGCAGCCTAGATCGAACTGTCGTTCGGAACAGCTGTGCAAAACGACGAACAACGGGAGAATATCGTGTTTTCGGGCAAAATGAACGATTTTGACACGCTCATCATGTGCCGAGATGCCGGAATCGTACCGAACTCGGTACATCTCGCTTCTCGGTGTAGATCGATGTTCCTTTCGATACACACGTGCATGTCGACGATTATCGGTGAAACTTTGTTATTTTAGACAAAGTGAATGAATCCAACACTTTCACGTTGAGCTGAGATGCTAGAATCGCTCGAAACTCGAGACATCTGGATTTTCGTTGTAGATGGATGTTTTGTTCGCCTCAGCTATGCAAGACGATGTTTAACGAAAGAATTCCGTGATTCTGGTGTAAATAAACAATTCTAATCCGTGAACGTTGAGCTGAGATGCCAGAATTGCTTGAAACTCAAGACGTCTCATTTTCCTGTGTCGATCGATGTTTTATTTGATACGGCCGTCCAGGACGACAGTTATCACAAGAACTTTGTTTTTTTTTCGACAGAATGTATAATTTCAACGTTCGAACGTTATGTTCAGATGCCGGAACCGCTTGAAACTCAGGACATCTCGATCCTCGGTGTAGATCGATGTTCCGTTAGATTCAGGCATGCAAGACGACGTTCCACGCAAGAATTTTGTTATTTCGGATAAAATGAACGATGTCAATACGGTCACACTGACGTGAGATGCCGGAATCTTTTGAAACTCGCGACATCACTATTCTCGATGTAGATGGATGTTACGTTCGATACAGTCCTGAAAGACGAAAATTGATTGAAGGATCTCGTGTAATCGGAAATAATGACAAAACTGAAAAATTTTATGTCGATCTGAGGGAGCAGAATCCCGATTTTCGGCATAGATCGGAGTCGATCGTTCGTTTCAGCTGTCTGAAACGATGTTCAACGTGAGAATTTTGTATTGTCAGACAAAATAAGAGATTTTGACAGGTTCAAAGTTAGCTTATGTTTTCGATTCTCACAAAACTCAAGACATTTCGATTCTCGTCGGAGAATGATGTTTCTTTCAATACACTCGTGCAAAATGACCATTATCGCGAGAAATTCGTTTTTTAAGATTAAATGAAGGATTTTGACACTCTCAGGTCAGGCCGAGATGCCAGAATCGCTCAGAGCACGCAAAATCTTAATTCACAGCCTAGATTGAAGTTCCGTTCGGTGCAGCCGTGCAAAACGACGATCGACGGAAGAATATTGTGTTTTCGGGCAAAATAAACGATATTGACACGTTTAAAGTGAAGAGATGCCGAAACCACTCGGAACTCAAGACATCTCGATACTCGACGTCTATCAAAATTCCATTCGTTGCAACTGTTCAAAACGACGTTTAGCGCCAGAAGTTACTCTTTTTGGGTGGAATAAACCATTTTGACACGCTCAACATGTGCCGAGTCGCCAGAATCGTACGAAACTCGGCACATCTCGATTTTAAGTGGAGATCGATGTTTTTCCCAATACGGCCGTCCGCGACGACAATTATCGCGAGAACTTTGTTTTATTTCGACAAAATGAATGATTTCTCCACATTTACGTTGAGATGAGATGCTAGAATCGCTCGAAACTCGAGACATCTGGAATTTCGGTTTGAATCGATGTTTCGTTCGATAGCGCTGTGTAAGACGACGTTTATGGCAAAAACTTCAATTATTGGAAAAAATAAAGTATTTCGACATTTTTACGTTGAGCTAAGAGGCCACAACCGATCGAAACTCGGCATATCTCGCCTCTCGTTGTAGATCGATAATTCGTTCAATACAGTTTTGCAAAACAATGATCATCGCCAGGATTTCGTGATTTAGGATAAAATGGAAGATTTTGACACTTTTATGTCGGGCCGATGCGCCAGAATCGCTCGAAACATAAAGAATGTCGATTCTCGGTGTAGATGGATGTTTCGGTTAATCCAAGTGTGCGACACAAAAGCAAATGTAAGAATTCCATGTGATCGGAAAAAATGACAAATTCAGACACTTTCACGTCGAACTGAGATGCGAAGTCCGCCTGAAACACGCGGAATCCCTATTTTCGGCAGAGATCGAACTTTTTCGTTCGACTTAGCTGTCTAAAACGACATTCAACGTAAGCATTTCGTTTTTTCAGGCAAAATAAAGGATTGTGACACGTTTAAAGTTAGCTCAGATGTACGATTCTCCGAAAACTCAAGACAGTTCGATTCTCGTCGGAGAATGATGTTTCGTTCAATACACTCGTGCGAAATGACCATTATCGCAAGAAATTCGTTTTTTAAGATAAAATGAAGGATTTTGACACTCTCAGGTCAGGCCGCGATGCCAGAATCGCTCAGAACACGCAAAATCTAGAATCGCAGCGTAGATCGAACTGTCGTTCGAAACAGCTGTGCAAAACGACGAACAACGGAAGAATATCGTGTTTTCGGGCAAAATGAACGATTGTGACACGTTAAAAGTTAGTAGAGATTCCGAAACCGATCGGAACTCGAGACATCTCCATACTCGACGTCAATCGGAATTTCGTTGGATACAACTGTCCGAAACGAAGTTTAGCGCCAGAATTCCAGGTGTAGATCGATGTTCCTTCCGATACACACGTGCAAATCGACGATTATCGCAGAAACTTCGTTATTTTTGACAAAGTGAATGAATCCAACACTTTTACGTAAAGCTGAGATGCTAGAATCGCTCGAAACTCGGGACATCTGGATTTTCGTTGTAGATCGATGTTTTGCTTGCCTTTACTATGCAAGACGACGTTTAACGAAAGAATTCCGTGATTCCGGTGTAAATAAACAATTCTAATGCGTAAACGTTAAGCTGGGATGCCAGAATTGCTCGGAACGCGAGAAGTCTCAATTTCCTGTGCAGATCGATTTTTCATTTAATACGGCCGTCCAGGACGACAGTTATCACAAAAACTTTGTTTTTATTTTTGACAGAATGTATGATTTCACTATTCGAACGTTATGCTGAGATGCCAGAACCACTTGAAACTCAGGACATCTCGATCCTCGGTGTAGATCGATGTTCCGTTAGAATCAGGCATGCAAGACGACGTTCCACGCAAGAATTTTGTTATTTCGGATAAAATGAACGATGTCAATACGGTCACACTGACGTGAGATGCCGGAATCTTTTGAAACTCGCGACATCACTATTCTCGATGTAGATGGATGTTACGTTCGATACAGTCGTGGAAGACGAAAATTAATTTAAGGATCTCGTGTAATCGGAAATAATAACAAAACTGAAAACTTTTATGTCGATCTGAGGGAGCAAAATCCCGATTTTCGGCATAGATCGAAGTCTATCGTTCGTTTCAGCTGTCTGAAACGACGTTTAACGTGAAAATTTTGTATTGTCAAGCAAAATAAGAGATTCTGACAGGTTCAAAGTTAGCTTAGGTTTTCGATTCTCACAAAACTCAAGACATTTCGATTCTCGTCGGAGAATGATGTTTTTTTCAATACACTCGTGCAAAATGACCATTATCGCGAGAAATTCGTTTTTTAAGATTAAATGAAGGATTTTGACACTCTCAGGTCAGGCCGAGATGCCAGAATCGCTCAGAGCACGCAAAATCTTAATTCACAGCCTAGATTGAAGTTCCGTTCGGTGCAGCCGTGCAAAACGACGATCGACGGAAGAATACCGTGTTTTCGGGCAAAATAAACGATATTGACACGTTCGAAGTGAGTAGAGATGCCGAAACCACTCGGAACTCAAGACATCTCGATACTCGACGTCTATCAAAATTCCGTTCGTTGCAACTGTTCGAAACGACGTTTAGCGCCAGAAGTTACTCTTTTTGGGTGAAATAAACCATTTTGACACGCTCAACATGTGCCGAGTCGCCAGAATCGTACGAAACTCGGTACATCTCACTTTTAAGTGGAGATCGATGTTTTTTCCAATACGGCTGTCCGCGACGACAATTATCGCGAGAACTTTGTATTATTTCGACAAAATGAATGATTTCCCCACATTTACGTTGAGATGAGATGCTAGAATCGCTCGAAACTCGAGACATCTGGAATTTCGGTTTGAATCGATGTTTCGTTCGATAGCGCTGTGTAAGACGACGTTTACGGCAAAAACTTTAATTATTGGACAAAATAAAGTATTTCGACATTTTTACGTTGAGCTAAGATGCCACAACCGATCGAAACTTGGCATATCTCGCCTCTCGTTGTAGATCGATAATTCGTTCGATAAATTTTCGCAAAACATTTATCATCGCCAGAATTTCGTGATTTAGGATGAAATGGAAGATTTTGACACTTTTATGTCAGGCTGATACGCCAGAATCGCTCGAAACATGAAGAATCTCGATTCTCGGTGTAAATGAATGTTTCGTTTAATCCAAGTGTGCGACACAAAAGCAAATGTAAGAATTCCATGTGATCGGAAAAAATGACAAATGCAGACACTTTTATGTCGAAGTGAGATGCGAAGTCCGCCTGAAACACGCGGAATCCCTATTTTCGGCAGAGATCGAACTTTTTCGTTCGACTTAGCTGTCTAAAACGACATTCAACGTGAGCATTTCGTTTTTTTTAGGCAAAATAAAGGATTGTGACACGTTTAAAGTAAGCTCAGATGTACGATTCTCCGAAAACTCAAGACATTTCGATTCTCGTCGGAGAATGATGTTTCGTTCAATACACTCGTGCGAAATGACCATTATCGCAAGAAATTCGTTTTTTAAGATAAAATGAAGGATTTTGACACTCTCAGGTCAGGCCGCGATGCGAGAATCGCTCAGAACACGCAAAATCTAGAATCGCAGCGTAGATCGAACTGTCGTTCGAAACAGCTGTGCAAAACGACGAACAACGGAAGAATATCGTGTTTTCGGGCAAAATGAACGATTGTGACACGTTAAAAGTTAGTAGAGATTCCGAAACCGATCGAAACTCGAGACATCTCCATACTCGACGTCAATCGGAATTTCATTCGATACAACTGTCCGAAACGACGTTTAGCGCCAGAATTCCAGGTGTAGATCGATGTTCCTTCCGATACACACGTGCAAATCGACGATTATCGCAGAAACTTCGTTATTTTTGACAAAGTGAATGAATCCAACACTTTTACGTTAAGCTGAGATGCTAGAATCGCTCGAAACTCGGGACATCTGTATTTTCGTTGTAGATGGATGTTTTGCTTGCCTTAACTATGCAAGACGACGTTTAACGAAAGAATTCTGTGATTCCGGTGTAAATAAACAATTCTAATGCGTAGACGTTAAGCTGAGATGCCAGAATTGCTCGGAACGCGAGACGTCTCAATTTGCTTTGTAGATCGATGTTTTATTTGATACGGCCGTCCAGGACGACAGTTATCACAAGAACTTTGTTTTTTTTTTTACAGAATGTATGATTTCACTATTCGAACGTTATGCTGAGATGCCAGAACCGCTTGAAACTCAGGACATCTCGATCCTCGGTGTAGATCGATGTTCCGTTAGATTCAGACATGCAAGACGACGTTTCACGCAAGAATTTCGTTATTTCGGATAAAATGAACGATGTCAATACGGTCACACTGACGTGAGATGCCGGAATCTTTCGAAACTCGCGACATCACGATTCTCGATGTAGATGGATGTTACGTTAGATACAGTCGTGAAAGACGAAAATTAATTCAAGGATCTCGTGTAATCGGAAATAATGACAAAACTGATAACTTCTATGTCGATCTGAGGGAGCAGAATCTTCATTTTCGGCATAGATCGAAGTCTATCGTTCGTTTCAGCTGTCTGAAACGACGTTCAACGTGAGAATTTTGTATTGTCAAGCAAAATAAGAGATTTTGACAGGTTCAAAGTTAGCTTATGTTTTTGATTCTCACAAAACTCAAGACATTTCGATTCTCGTCGGAGAATGATGTTTCTTTCAATACACTCGTGCAAAATGACCATTATCGCGAGAAATTCGTTTTTTAAGATTAAATGAAGGATTTTGACACTCTCAGGTCAGGCCGAGATGCCAGAATCGCTCAGAGCACGCAAAATCTTAATTCACAGCCTAGATTGAAGTTCCGTTCGGTGCAGCCGTGCAAAACGACGATCGACGGAAGAATATCGTGTTTTCGGGCAAAATGAACGATATTGACACGTTTAAAGTGAGTAGAGATGCCGAAAACACTCGGAACTCAAGACATCTCGATACTCGACGTCTATCCAAATTCCGTTCGTTGCAACTGTTCGAAACGACGTTTAGCGCCAGAAGTTACTCTTTTTGGGTGGAATAAACCATTTTGACACGCTCAACATGTGCCGAGTCGCCAGAATCGTACGAAACTCGGTACATCTCGATTTTAAGTGGAGATCGATGTTTTTTCCAATACGGCTGTCCGCGACGACAATTATCGCAAGAACTTTGTTTTATTTCGACAAAATGAATCATTTCTCCACATTTACGTTGAGATGAGATGCTAGACTCGCTCGAAACTCGAGACATCTGGAATTCCGGTTTGAATCGATGTTTCGTTCGATAGCGCTGTGTAAGACGACGTTTACGGCAAAAACTTCAATTATTGGACAAAATAAAGTATTTCGACATTTTTACGTTGAGCTAAGATGCCACAACCGATCGAAACTCGGCATATCTCGCCTCTCGTTGTAGATCGATAATTCGTTCGATAAATTTTCGCAAAACATTTATCATCGCCAGAATTTCGTGATTTAGGATGAAATGGAAGATTTTGACACTTTTATGTCAGGCTGATACGCCAGAATCGCTCGAAACATGAAGAATCTCGATTCTCGGTGTAGATGGATGTTTCGTTTAATCCAAGTGTGCGACACAAAAGCAAATGTAAGAATTCCATATGATCGGAAAAAATGACAAATGCAGACACTTTTATGTCGAACTGAGATGCGAAGTCCGCCTGAAACACGCGGAATCCCTATTTTCGGCAGAGATCGAACTTTTTCGTTCGACTTAGCTGTCTAAAACGACATTCAACGTGAGCATTTCGTTTTTTTCAGGCAAATCCAAAGATTGTGACACTTTTAAAGTTAGCTCAGATGTACGATTCTCCCAAAACTCAAGACATTTCGATTCTCGTCGGAGAATGATGTTTTGTTCAATACACTCGTGCAAAAGGACCATTATCGCAAGAAATTCGTTTTTTAAGATAAAATGAAGGATTTTGACACTCTCAGGTCAGGCCGCGATGCCAGAATCGCTCAGAACACGCAAAATCTAGAATCGCAGCGTAGATCGAACTGTCGTTCGGAACAGCTGTGCAAAACGACGAACAACAGAAGAATATCGTTTTTTCGGGCAAAATGAACAATTGTGACACTTTAAAGTTAGTAGCGATTCCGAAACCGATCGGAACTCGAGACATCTCCATACTCGACGTCAATCGGAATTTCGTTCGATACAACTGTCCGAAACGACGTTTAGCGCCAGAATTCGAGGTGTAGATCGATGTTCCTTCCGATACACACGTGCAAATCGACGATTATCGCAGAAACTTCGTTATTTTTGACAAAGTGAATGAATCCAACACTTTTACGTTAAGCTGAGATGCTAGAATCGCTCGAAACTCGGGACATCTGGATTTTCGTTGTAGATGGATGTTTTGCTTGCCTTAACTATGCAAGACGACGTTTAACGAAAGAATTCTGTGATTCCGGTGTAAATAAACAATTCTAATGCGTAAACGTTAAGCTGAGATGCCAGAATTGCTCGGAACGCGAGACGTCTCAATTTGCTTTGTAGATCGATGTTTTATTTGATACGGCCGTCCAGGACGACAGTTATCACAAGAACTTTGTTTTTTTTTTGACAGAATGTATGATTTCACTATTCGAACGTTATGCTGAGATGCCAGAACCGCTTGAAACTCAGGACATCTCGATCCTCGGTGTAGATCGATGTTCCGTTGGATTCAGACATGCAAGACGACGTTTCACGCAAGAATTTCGTTATATCGGATAAAATGAACGATGTCAATACGGTCACACTGACGTGAGATGCCGGAATCTTTCGAAACTCGCGACATCACGATTCTCGATGTAGATGGATGTTACGTTCGATACAGTCGTGAAAGACGAAAATTAATTCAAGGATCTCGTGTAATCGGAAATAATGACAAAACTGATAACTTTTATGTCGATCTGAGGGAGCAGAATCTTAATTTTCGGCATAGATCGAAGTCTATCGTTCGTTTCAGCTGTCTGATACGACGTTCAACGTGAGAATTTTGTATTGTCAGGCAAAAAAAGAGATTTTGACACGTTCAAAGTTAGCTTAGGTTTTCGATTCTCACAAAACTCAAGACATTTCGATTCTCGTCGGAGAATGATGTTTCTTTCAATACACTCGTGCAAAATGACCATTATCGCAAGAAATTCGTTTTTCAAGATAAAATGAAGGATTTTGACACTCTCAGGCCAGACCGAAATGCCAGAATCGCTCAATACACGTAAAATCTTTATTCGCAGCCTAGATTAAAGTTCCGTTCGGTGCAGCTATGCAAAACGACGATCGACGGAAGAATATTGCGTTTTCGGGCGAAATGAACGATTGTGACACGTTTAAAGTTAGAAGAGATTCCGAAACGACTCGAAACTCAAGACATCTCTATACTCGACGTCGATCGAAATTTCGTTCGATACTACTGTCCGAAACGACGTTTAGCGCCAGATTTCCGTCTTTTTGGGCAAAATAAACCATTTTGACACGCTCAACATGTGCTGAGTCGCAAGAATCATACGAAATTCGGTACATCTCGATTTTAAGTGGAGATTGATGTTTCTTTCAATACGGCCGTCCGGGACGACAATTATCGCGAGAACTTTGTTTTATTTGGACAAAACTCAAGACATTTCGGTAATCGTCGGGGATTGATGTATCGTTCAATAAACTCGTGCAAAATAACCATTATCGCAAGAAATTCGTTTTTCAAGATAAAATGAAGGATTTTGACACTCTCAGGTCAGGCCGAGATGCCGGAATCCCTCAGTACACGTAAAATCTTTATTCGCAGCCTAGATTGAAGTGCCGTTTGGTTCAGCTATGCAAATCGACGATCGACGGAAGAATATCGTGTTTTCGGGCGTAATAAACGATTGTGACACGTTAAAAGTTAGTAGAGATTGCGAAACCACTCGGAACTCAAGACATCTCTATACTCGACGTCGATCGAAGTTCCGTTTGATACTACTGTTCGAAACGACGTTTAGCGCAAGAATTTACCCTTTTTCGGCAAACTAAACCATTTTAACACGCTCAACATGTGCCGAGTCGCCAGAATCATACGAAGTTCGGTACATCTCGATTTTAAGTGGAGATTAATGTTTCTTCCAATACGGCCGTCCGGGACGACAATTATCACGAGAACTTTGTTTTATTTGGACAAAACTCAAGACATTTCGGTTCTCGGCAGGGATTGATGTATCGTTCAATACACTCGTGCAGAATAACCATTATCGCAAGAAATTCGTTTTTCAAGATAAAATGAAGGATTTTGACACTCTCAGGTCAAACCGAAGTGCCAGAATCGCTCAGAACACGTAAAATCTTTATTCGCAGCCTAGATTGAAGTGCCGTTCGGTTCAGCTATGCAAATCGACGATCGACGGAAGAATATCGTGTTTTCGGGCAAAATGGACGATATTGACACGTTTAAAGTGAGTAGAGATGCCGAAACGACTCGGAACTCAAGACATCTTGATACTCGACGTCTATCAAAATTCCGTTTGTTGCAACTGTTCGAAACGACGTTTAGCGCCAGAAGTTACTCTTTTTGGGTCAAATAAACCATTTTGACACGCTCAACATGTGCCGAGTCGCCAGAATCGTACGAAACTCGGTACATCTCGATTTTAAGTGGAGATCGATGTTTTTTCCAATACGGCTGTCCGCGACGACAATTATCGCGAGAACTTTGTTTTATTTCGACAAAATGAATGATTTCCCCACATTTACGTTGAGATGAGATGCTAGAATCGCTCGAAACTCGAGACATCTGGAATTTCGGTTTGAATCGATGTTTCGATCGATAGCGCTGTGTAAGACGACGTTTACGGCAAAAAATTCAATTATTGGACAAAATAAAGTATTTCGACATTTTTACGTTGAGCTAAGATGCCACAACCGATCGAAACTCGGCATATCTCGCCTCTCGTTGTAGATCGATAATTCGTTCGATACAGTTTTGCAAAACAATGATCATCGCCAGAATTTCGTGATTTAGGATGAAATGGAAGATTTTGACACTTTTATGTCAGGCCAATACGCCAGAATCGCTCGAAACATAAAGAATCTCGATTCTCGGTGTAGATGGATGTTTCGGTTAATCCAAGTGTGCGACACAAAAGCAAATGTAAGAAATCCATGTGATTGGAAAAAATGACAAATTCAGACACTTTCATGTCGAACTGAGATGCGAAGTCCGCCTGAAACACGTGGAATCCCTATTTTCGGCAGAGATCGAACTTTTTCGTTCGACTTAGCTGTCTAAAACGACATTCAACGTGAGCATTTCGTTTTTTCAGGCAAATCCAAAGATTGTGACACTTTTAAAGTTAGCTCAGATGTACGATTCTCCAAAAACTCAAGACATTTCGATTCTCGTCGGAGAATGATGTTTTGTTCAATACACTCGTGCAAAAGGACCATTATCGCAAGAAATTCGTTTTTTAAGATAAAATGAAGGATTTTGACACTCTCAGGTCAGGCCACGATGCCAGAATCGCTCAGAACACGCAAAATCTAGAATCGCAGCGTAGATCGAACTGTCGTTCGGAACAGCTGTGCAAAACGACGAACAACGGAAGAATATCGTTTTTTCGGGCAAAATGAACGATTGTGACACTTTAAAGTTAGTAGAGATTCCGAAACCGATCGGAACTCGAGACATCTCCATACTCGACGTCAATCGGAATTTCGTTGGATACAACTGTCCGAAACGAAGTTTAGCGCCGGAATTCCAGGTGTAGATCGATGTTCCTTCCGATACACACGTGCAAATCGACGATTCTCGCAGAAACTTCGTTATTTTTGACAAAGTGAATGAATCCAACACTTTTACGTAAAGCTGAGATGCTAGAATCGCTCGAAACTCGGGACATCTGGATTTTCGTTGTAGATGGATGTTTTGCTTGCCTTTACTATGCAAGACGACGTTTATCGAAAGAATTCCGTGATTCCGGTGTAAATAAACAATTCTAATGCGTAAACGTTAAGCTGGGATGCCAGAATTGCTCGGAACGCGAGAAGTCTCAATTTCCTGTGCAGATCGATGTTTCATTTAATACGGCCGTCCAGGACGACAGTTATCACAAAAACTTTGTTTTTATTTTTGACAGAATGTATGATTTCACTATTCGAACGTTATGCTGAGATGCCAGAACCACTTGAAACTCAGGACATCTCGATCCTCGGTGTAGATCGATGTTCCGTTAGACTCAGGCATGCAAGACGACGTTCCACGCAAGAATTTTGTTTTTTCGGATAAAATGAACGATGTCGATACGGTCACACTGACGTGAGATGCCGGAATCTTTTGAAACTCGCGACATCACTATTCTCGATGTAGATGGATGTTACGTTCGATACAGTCGTGGAAGACGAAAATTAATTTAAGGATCTCGTGTTATCGGAAATAATAACAAAACTGAAAACTTTTATGTCGATCTGAGGGAGCAAAATCCCGATTTTCGGCATAGATCGAAGTCTATCGTTCGTTTCAGCTGTCTGAAACGACGTTCAACGTGAGAATTTTGTATTGTCAAGCAAAATAAGAGATTTTGACAG
Source organism: Tromatobia lineatoria (assembly GCA_949699805.1). Classification (NCBI taxonomy): domain Eukaryota; kingdom Metazoa; phylum Arthropoda; class Insecta; order Hymenoptera; family Ichneumonidae; genus Tromatobia; species Tromatobia lineatoria. Next base: position 7,548,161 of record OX453034.1, read on the forward strand.
GTTCAAAGTTAGCTTAGGTTTTCGATTCTCACAAAACTCAAGACATTTCGATTCTCGGCAGGGATTGATGTATCGTTCAATACACTCGTGCAGAATAACCATTATCGCAAGAAATTCGTTTTTCAAGATAAAATGAAGGATTTTGACACTCTCAGGTCAAACCGAAGTGCCAGAATCGCTCAGAACACGTAAAATCTTTATTCGCAGCCTAGATTGAAGTGCCGTTCGGTTCAGCTATGCAAATCGACGATCGACGGAAGAATATCGTGTTTTCGGGCAAAATGGACGATATTGACACGTTTAAAGTGAGTAGAGATGCCGAAACGACTCGGAACTCAAGACATCTTGATACTCGACGTCTATCAAAATTCCGTTTGTTGCAACTGTTCGAAACGACGTTTAGCGCCAGAAGTTACTCTTTTTGGGTCAAATAAACCATTTTGACACGCTCAACATGTGCCGAGTCGCCAGAATCGTACGAAACTCGGTACATCTCGATTTTAAGTGGAGATCGATGTTTTTTCCAATACGGCTGTCCGCGACGACAATTATCGCGAGAACTTTGTTTTATTTCGACAAAATGAATGATTTCCCCACATTTACGTTGAGATGAGATGCTAGAATCGCTCGAAACTCGAGACATCTGGAATTTCGGTTTGAATCGATGTTTCGATCGATAGCGCTGTGTAAGACGACGTTTACGGCAAAAAATTCAATTATTGGACAAAATAAAGTATTTCGACATTTTTACGTTGAGCTAAGATGCCACAACCGATCGAAACTCGGCATATCTCGCCTCTCGTTGTAGATCGATAATTCGTTCGATACAGTTTTGCAAAACAATGATCATCGCCAGAATTTCGTGATTTAGGATGAAATGGAAGATTTTGACACTTTTATGTCAGGCCAATACGCCAGAATCGCTCGAAACATAAAGAATCTCGATTCTCGGTGTAGATGGATGTTTCGGTTAATCCAAGTGTGCGACACAAAAGCAAATGTAAGAAATCCATGTGATTGGAAAAAATGACAAATTCAGACACTTTCATGTCGAACTGAGATGCGAAGTCCGCCTGAAACACGTGGAATCCCTATTTTCGGCAGAGATCGAACTTTTTCGTTCGACTTAGCTGTCTAAAACGACATTCAACGTGAGCATTTCGTTTTTTCAGGCAAATCCAAAGATTGTGACACTTTTAAAGTTAGCTCAGATGTACGATTCTCCAAAAACTCAAGACATTTCGATTCTCGTCGGAGAATGATGTTTTGTTCAATACACTCGTGCAAAAGGACCATTATCGCAAGAAATTCGTTTTTTAAGATAAAATGAAGGATTTTGACACTCTCAGGTCAGGCCACGATGCCAGAATCGCTCAGAACACGCAAAATCTAGAATCGCAGCGTAGATCGAACTGTCGTTCGGAACAGCTGTGCAAAACGACGAACAACGGAAGAATATCGTTTTTTCGGGCAAAATGAACGATTGTGACACTTTAAAGTTAGTAGAGATTCCGAAACCGATCGGAACTCGAGACATCTCCATACTCGACGTCAATCGGAATTTCGTTGGATACAACTGTCCGAAACGAAGTTTAGCGCCGGAATTCCAGGTGTAGATCGATGTTCCTTCCGATACACACGTGCAAATCGACGATTCTCGCAGAAACTTCGTTATTTTTGACAAAGTGAATGAATCCAACACTTTTACGTAAAGCTGAGATGCTAGAATCGCTCGAAACTCGGGACATCTGGATTTTCGTTGTAGATGGATGTTTTGCTTGCCTTTACTATGCAAGACGACGTTTATCGAAAGAATTCCGTGATTCCGGTGTAAATAAACAATTCTAATGCGTAAACGTTAAGCTGGGATGCCAGAATTGCTCGGAACGCGAGAAGTCTCAATTTCCTGTGCAGATCGATGTTTCATTTAATACGGCCGTCCAGGACGACAGTAATCACAAAAACTTTGTTTTTATTTTTGACAGAATGTATGATTTCACTATTCGAACGTTATGCTGAGATGCCAGAACCACTTGAAACTCAGGACATCTCGATCCTCGGTGTAGATCGATGTTCCGTTAGACTCAGGCATGCAAGACGACGTTCCACGCAAGAATTTTGTTTTTTCGGATAAAATGAACGATGTCGATACGGTCACACTGACGTGAGATGCCGGAATCTTTTGAAACTCGCGACATCACTATTCTCGATGTAGATGGATGTTACGTTCGATACAGTCGTGGAAGACGAAAATTAATTTAAGGATCTCGTGTTATCGGAAATAATAACAAAACTGAAAACTTTTATGTCGATCTGAGGGAGCAAAATCCCGATTTTCGGCATAGATCGAAGTCTATCGTTCGTTTCAGCTGTCTGAAACGACGTTCAACGTGAGAATTTTGTATTGTCAAGCAAAATAAGAGATTTTGACAGGTTCAAAGTTAGCTTAGGTTTTCGATTCTCACAAAACTCAAGACATTTCGATTCTCGTCGGAGAATGATGTTTCTTTCAATACACTCGTGCAAAATGACCATTATCGCGAGAAATTCGTTTTTTAAGATTAAATGAAGGATTTTGACACTCTCAGGTCAGGCCGAGATGCCAGAATCGCTCAGAGCACGCAAAATCTTAATTCACAGCCTAGATTGAAGTTCCGTTCGGTGCAGCCGTGCAAAACGACGATCGACGGAAGAATATCGTGTTTTCGGGCAAAATAAACGATATTGACACGTTCGAAGTGAGTAGAGATGCCGAAACCACTCGGAACTCAAGACATCTCGATACTCGACGTCTATCAAAATTCCGTTCGTTGCAACTGTTCGAAACGACGTTTAGCGCCAGAAGTTACTCTTTTTGGGTGAAATAAACCATTTTGACACGCTCAACATGTGCCGAGTCGCCAGAATCGTACGAAACTCGGTACATCTCGCTTTTAAGTGGAGATCGATGTTTTTTCCAATACGGCTGTCCGCGACGACAATTATCACGAGAACTTTGTATTATTTCGACAAAATGAATGATTTCCCCCATTTACGTTGAGATGAGATGCTAGAATCGCTCGAAACTCGAGACATCTGGAATTTCGGTTTGAATCGATGTTTCCTTCGATAGCGCTGTGTAAGACGACGTTTACTGCAAAAACTTCAATTATTGGACAAAATAAAGTATTTCGACATTTTTACGTTGAGCTAAGATGCCACAACCGATCGAAAGTCGGCATATCTCGCCTCTCGTTGTAGATCGATAATTCGTTCGATACAGTTTTGCAAAACAATGATCATCGCCAGGATTTCGTGATTTAGGATGAAATGGAAGATTTTGACACTTTTATGTCAGGCCGATACGCCAGAATCGCTCGAAACATAAAGAATCTCGATTCTCGGTGTAGATGGATGTTTCGGTTAATCCAAGTGTGCGACACAAAAGCAAATGTAAGAAATCCATGTGATTGGAAAAAATGACAAATATAGACACTTTCATGTCGAACTGAGATGCGAAGTCCGCCTGAAACACGTGGAATCCCTATTTTCGGCAGAGATCGAACTTTTTCGTTCGACTTAGCTGTCTAAAACGACATTCAACGTGAGCATTTCGTTTTTTCAGGCAAATCTAAAGATTGTGACACTTTTAAAGTTAGCTCAGATGTACGATTCTCCCAAAACTCAAGACATTTTGATTCTCGTCGGAGAATGATGTTTCGTTCAATACACTCGTGCGAAATGACCATTATCGCAAGAAATTCGTTTTTTAAGATAAAATGAAGGATTTTGACACTCTCAGGTCAGGCCGCGATGCCAGAATCGCTCAGAACACGCAAAATCTAGAATCGCAGCGTAGATCGAACTGTCGTTCGAAACAGCTGTGCAAAACGACGAACAACGGAAGAATATCGTGTTTTCGGGCAAAATGAACGATTGTGACACGTTAAAAGTTAGTAGAGATTCCGAAACCGATCGGAACTCGAGACATCTCCATACTCGACGTCAATCGGAATTTCATTCGATACAACTGTCCGAAACGACGTTTAGCGCCAGAATTCTAGGTGTAGATCGATGTTCCTTCCGATACACACGTGCAAATCGACGATTATCGCAGAAACTTCGTTATTTTTGACAAAGTGAATGAATCCAACACTTTTACGTTAAGCTGAGATGCTAGAATCGCTCGAAACTCGGGACATCTGGATTTTCGTTGTAGATGGATGTTTTGCTTGCCTTAACTATGCAAGACGACGTTTAACGAAAGAATTCTGTGATTCCGGTGTAAATAAACAATTCTAATGCGTAAACGTTAAGCTGAGATGCCAGAATTGCTCGGAACGCGAGACGTCTCAATTTGCTTTGTAGATCGATGTTTTATTTGATACGGCCGTCCAGGACGACAGTTATCACAAGAACTTTGTTTTTTTTTCGACAGAATGTATAATTTCAACGTTCGAACGTTATGTTCAGATGCCGGAACCGCTTGAAACTCAGGACATCTCGATCCTCGGTGTAGATCGATGTTCCGTTAGATTCAGGCATGCAAGACGACGTTCCACGCAAGAATTTTGTTATTTCGGATAAAATGAACGATGTCAATACGGTCACACTGACGTGAGATGCCGGAATCTTTTGAAACTCGCGACATCACTATTCTCGATGTAGATGGATGTTACGTTCGATACAGTCCTGAAAGACGAAAATTAATTTAAGGATCTCGTGTAATCGGAAATAATGACAAAACTGAAAAATTTTATGTCGATCTGAGGGAGCAGAATCCCGATTTTCGGCATAGATCGGAGTCGATCGTTCGTTTCAGCTGTCTGAAACGATGTTCAACGTAAGAATTTTGTATTGTCAGACAAAATAAGAGATTTTGACACGTTCAAAGTTAGCGTAGGTTTTCGTTTCTCACAAAACTCAAGACATTTCGATTCTCGACGGAGAATGATGTTTCTTTCAATAAACTCGTGCAAAATGACCATTATCGCAAGAAATTCGTTTTTTAAGATTAAATGAAGGATTTTGACACTCTCAGGTCAGGCCGAGATGCCGGAATCCCTCAGTACACGTAAAATCTTTATTCGCAGCCTAGATTGAAGTTCCATTCGGTGCAGCTATGCAAAACGACGATCGACGGAAGAATATCGTGTTTTCGGGCAAAATGGACGATATTGACACGTTTAAAGTGAGTAGAGATGCCGAAACGACTCGGAACTCAAGACATCTTGATACTCGACGTCTATCAAAATTCCGTTTGTTGCAACTGTTCGAAACGACGTTTAGCGCCAGAAGTTACTCTTTCTGGGTCGAATAAACCATTTTGACACGCTCAACATGTGCCGAGTCGCCAGAATCGTACGAAACTCGGTACATCTCGATTTTAAGTGGAGATCGATGTTTTTTCCAATACGGCTGTCCGCGACGACAATTATCGCGAGAACTTTGTTTTATTTCGACAAAATGAATGATTTCCCCACATTTACGTTGAGATGAGATGCTAGAATCGCTCGAAACTCGAGACATCTGGAATTTCGGTTTGAATCGATGTTTCGATCGATAGCGCTGTGTAAGACGACGTTTACGGCAAAAAATTCAATTATTGGACAAAATAAAGTATTTCGACATTTTTACGTTGAGCTAAGATGCCACAACCGATCGAAACTCGGCATATCTCGCCTCTCGTTGTAGATCGATAATTCGTTCGATACAGTTTTGCAAAACAATGATCATCGCCAGAATTTCGTGATTTAGGATGAAATGGAAGATTTTGACACTTTTATGTCAGGCCAATACGCCAGAATCGCTCGAAACATAAAGAATCTCGATTCTCGGTGTAGATGGATGTTTCGGTGAATCCAAGTGTGCGACACAAAAGCAAATGTAAGAAATCCATGTGATTGGAAAAAATGACAAATTCAGACACTTTCATGTCGAACTGAGATGCGAAGTCCGCCTGAAACACGTGGAATCCCTATTTTCGGCAGAGATCGAACTTTTTCGTTCGACTTAGCTGTCTAAAACGACATTCAACGTGAGCATTTCGTTTTTTCAGGCAAATCCAAAGATTGTGACACTTTTAAAGTTAGCTCAGATGTACGATTCTCCCAAAACTCAAGACATTTCGATTCTCGTCGGAGAATGATGTTTTGTTCAATACACTCGTGCAAAAGGACCATTATCGCAAGAAATTCGTTTTTTAAGATAAAATGAAGGATTTTGACACTCTCAGGTCAGGCCACGATGCCAGAATCGCTCAGAACACGCAAAATCTAGAATCGCAGCGTAGATCGAACTGTCGTTCGGAACAGCTGTGCAAAACGACGAACAACGGAAGAATATCGTTTTTTCGGGCAAAATGAACGATTGTGACACTTTAAAGTTAGTAGAGATTCCGAAACCGATCGGAACTCGAGACATCTCCATACTCGACGTCAATCGGAATTTCGTTGGATACAACTGTCCGAAACGAAGTTTAGCGCCAGAATTCCAGGTGTAGATCGATGTTCCTTCCGATACACACGTGCAAATCGACGATTATCGCAGAAACTTCGTTATTTTTGACAAAGTGAATGAATCCAACACTTTTAGGTTAAGCTGAGATGCTAGAATCGCTCGAAACTCGGGACATCTGGATTTTCGTTGTAGATGGATGTTTTGCTTGCCTTAACTATGCAAGACGACGTTTAACGAAAGAATTCTGTGATTCCGGTGTAAATAAACAATTCTAATGCGTAAACGTTAAGCTGAGATGCCAGAATTGCTCGGAACGCGAGACGTCTCAATTTGCTTTGTAGATCGATGTTTTATTTGATACGGCCGTCCAGGACGACAGTTATCACAAGAACTTTGTTTTTTTTTTGACAGAATGTATGATTTCACTATTCGAACGTTATGCTGAGATGCCAGAACCGCTTGAAACTCAGGACATCTCGATCCTCGGTGTAGATCGATGTTCCGTTAGATTCAGACATGCAAGACGACGTTTCACGCAAGAATTTCGTTATTTCGGATAAAATGAACGATGTCAATACGGTCACACTGACGTGAGATGCCGGAATCTTTCGAAACTCGCGACATCACGATTCTCGATGTAGATGGATGTTACGTTCGATACAGTCGTGAAAAACGAAAATTAGATCAAGGATCTCGTGTAATCGGAAATAATGACAAAACTGATAACTTTTATGTCGATCTGAGGGAGCAGAATCTTGATTTTCGGCATAGATCGAAGTCTATCGTTCGTTTCAGCTGTCTGATACGACGTTCAACGTGAGAATTTTGTATTGTCAGGCAAAAGAAGAGATTTTGACACGTTCAAAGTTAGCTTAGGTTTTTGATTCTCACAAAACTCAAGACATTTCGATACTCGGCGGAGAATGATGTTTCTTTCAATACACTCGTGCAAAATGACCATTATCGCAAGAAATTCGTTTTTCAAGATAAAATGAAGGATTTTGACACTCTCAGGCCAGACCGAAATGCCAGAATCGCTCAATACACGTAAAATCTTTATTCGCAGCCTAGATTGAAGTTCCGTTCGGTGCAGCTATGCAAAACGACGATCGACGGAAGAATATTGCGTTTTCGGGCGAAATGAACGATTGTGACACGTTTAAAGTTAGAAGAGATTCCGAAACGACTCGAAACTCAAGACATCTCTATACTCGACGTCGATCGAAATTTCGTTCGATACTACTGTCCGAAACGACGTTTAGCGCCAGATTTCCGTCTTTTTGGGCAAAATAAACCATTTTGACACGCTCAACATGTGCTGAGTCGCAAGAATCATACGAAATTCGGTACATCTCGATTTTAAGTGGAGATTGATGTTTCTTTCAATACGGCCGTCCGGGACGACAATTATCGCGAGAACTTTGTTTTATTTGGACAAAACTCAAGACATTTCGGTAATCGTCGGGGATTGATGTATCGTTCAATAAACTCGTGCAAAATAACCATTATCGCAAGAAATTCGTTTTTCAAGATAAAATGAAGGATTTTGACACTCTCAGGTCAGGCCGAGATGCCGGAATCCCTCAGTACACGTAAAATCTTTATTCGCAGCCTAGATTGAAGTGCCGTTTGGTTCAGCTATGCAAATCGACGATCGACGGAAGAATATCGTGTTTTCGGGCGTAATAAACGATTGTGACACGGTTAAAGTTAGTAGAGATTGCGAAACCACTCGGAACTCAAGACATCTCTATACTCGACGTCGATCGAAGTTCCGTTTGATACTACTGTTCGAAACGACGTTTAGCGCAAGAATTTACCCTTTTTCGGCAAACTAAACCATTTTAACACGCTCAACATGTGCCGAGTCGCCAGAATCATACGAAGTTCGGTACATCTCGATTTTAAGTGGAGATTAATGTTTCTTCCAATACGGCCGTCCGGGACGACAATTATCGCGAGAACTTTGTTTTATTTGGACAAAACTCAAGACATTTCGGTTCTCGGCAGGGATTGATGTATCGTTCAATACACTCGTGCAGAATAACCATTATCGCAAGAAATTCGTTTTTCAAGATAAAATGAAGGATTTTGACACTCTCAGGTCAAACCGAAGTGCCAGAATCGCTCAGAACACGTAAAATCTTTATTCGCAGCCTAGATTGAAGTGCCGTTCGGTTCAGCTATGCAAATCGACGATCGACGGAAGAATATCGTGTTTTCGGGCGTAATAAACGATTGTGACACGGTTAAAGTTAGTAGAGATTGCGAAACCACTCGGAACTCAAGACATCTTTATACTCGACGTCGATCGAAATTCCGTTTGATACTACTGTTCGAAACGACGTTTAGCGCCAGAATTTACCCTTTTTGGGCGAAATAAACCATTTTGACACGCTCAACATGTGCCGAGTCGCCAGAATCATACGAAATTCGGTACATCTCGATTTTAAGTGGAGATTGATGTTTCTTTCAATACGGCCGTCCAGGACGAAGATTATCGCGAGAACTTTGTTTTATTTGGACAAAACTCAAGACATTTCGGTTCTCGGAAGGGATTGATGTATCGTTCAATACACTCGTGCAAAATAACCATTATCGCAGGAAATTCGTTTTTCAAGATGAAATGAAGGATTTTGACACTCTCAGGTCAGGCCGAGATGCCAGAATCGCTCAGAACACGCAAAATCTAGAATCGCAGCCTAGATCGAACTGTCGTTCGGAACAGCTGTGCAAAACGACGAACAACGGGAGAATATCGCGTTTTCGGGCGAAATGAACGATTTTGACACGCTCATCATGTGCCGAGATGCCGGAATCGTACCGAACTCGGTACATCTCGCTTCTCGGTGTAGATCGATGTTCCTTTCGATACACACGTGCATGTCGACGATTATCGGTGAAACTTTGTTATTTTAGACAAAGTGAATGAATCCAACACTTTCACGTTAAGCTGAGATGCTAGAATCGCTCGAAACTCGAGACATCTGGATTTTCGTTGTAGATGGATGTTTTGTTCGCCTCAGCTATGCAAGACGATGTTTAACGAAAGAATTCCGTGATTCTGGTGTAAATAAACAATTCTAATCCGTGAACGTTGAGCTGAGATGCCAGAATTGCTTGGAACTCAAGACGTCTCATTTTTCTGTGTCGATCGATGTTTTATTTGATACGGCCGTCCAGGACGACAGTTATCACAAGAACTTTGTTTTTTTTTCGACAGAATGTATAATTTCAACGTTCGAACGTTATGTTCAGATGCCGGAACCGCTTGAAACTCAGGACATCTCGATCCTCGGTGTAGATCGATGTTCCGTTAGATTCAGGCATGCAAGACGACGTTCCACGCAAGAATTTTGTTATTTCGGATAAAATGAACGATGTCAATACGGTTACACTGACGTGAGATGCCGGAATCTTTTGAAACTCGCGACATCACTATTCTCGATGTAGATGGATGTTACGTTCGATACAGTCCTGAAAGACGAAAATTAATTTAAGGATCTCGTGTAATCGGAAATAATGACGAAACTGAAAAATTTTATGTCGATCTGAGGGAGCAGAATCCCGATTTTCGGCATAGATCGGAGTCGATCGTTCGTTTCAGCTGTCTGAAACGATGTTCAACGTGAGAATTTTGTATTGTCAGACAAAATAAGAGATTTTGACACGTTCAAAGTTAGCGTAGGTTTTCGTTTCTCACAAAACTCAAGACATTTCGATTCTCGACGGAGAATGATGTTTCTTTCAATAAACTCGTGCAAAATGACCATTATCGCAAGAAATTCGTTTCTTAAGATTAAATGAAGGATTTTGACACTCTCAGGTCAGGCCGAGATGCCGGAATCCCTCAGTACACGTAAAATCTTTATTCGCAGCCTAGATTGAAGTTCCATTCGGTGCAGCTATGCAAAACGACGATCGACGGAAGAATATCGTGTTTTCGGGCAAAATGGACGATATTGACACGTTTAAAGTGAGTAGAGATGCCGAAACGACTCGGAACTCAAGACATCTTGATACTCGACGTCTATCAAAATTCCGTTTGTTGCAACTGTTCGAAACGACGTTTAGCGCCAGAAGTTACTCTTTTTGGGTCGAATAAACCATTTTGACACGCTCAACATGTGCCGAGTCGCCAGAATCGTACGAAACTCGGTACATCTCGATTTTAAGTGGAGATCGATGTTTTTTCCAATACGGCTGTCCGCGACGACAATTATCGCGAGAACTTTGTTTTATTTCGACAAAATGAATGATTTCCCCACATTTACGTTGAGATGAGATGCTAGAATCGCTCGAAACTCGAGACATCTGGAATTTCGGTTTGAATCGATGTTTCGATCGATAGCGCTGTGTAAGACGACGTTTACGGCAAAAAATTCAATTATTGGACAAAATAAAGTATTTCGACATTTTTACGTTGAGCTAAGATGCCACAACCGATCGAAACTCGGCATATCTCGCCTCTCGTTGTAGATCGATAATTCGTTCGATACAGTTTTGCAAAACAATGATCATCGCCAGAATTTCGTGATTTAGGATGAAATGGAAGATTTTGACACTTTTATGTCAGGCCAATACGCCAGAATCGCTCGAAACATAAAGAATCTCGATTCTCGGTGTAGATGGATGTTTCGGTGAATCCAAGTGTGCGACACAAAAGCAAATGTAAGAAATCCATGTGATTGGAAAAAATGACAAATTCAGACACTTTCATGTCGAACTGAGATGCGAAGTCCGCCTGAAACACGTGGAATCCCTATTTTCGGCAGAGATCGAACTTTTTCGTTCGACTTAGCTGTCTAAAACGACATTCAACGTGAGCATTTCGTTTTTTCAGGCAAATCCAAAGATTGTGACACTTTTAAAGTTAGCTCAGATGTACGATTCTCCCAAAACTCAAGACATTTCGATTCTCGTCGGAGAATGATGTTTTGTTCAATACACTCGTGCAAAAGGACCATCATCGCAAGAAATTCGTTTTTTAAGATAAAATGAAGGATTTTGATACTCTCAGGTCAGGCCACGATGCCAGAATCGCTCAGAACACGCAAAATCTAGAATCGCAGCGTAGATCGAACTGTCGTTCGGAACAGCTGTGCAAAACGACGAACAACGGAAGAATATCGTTTTTTCGGGCAAAATGAACGATTGTGACACTTTAAAGTTAGTAGAGATTCCGAAACCGATCGGAACTCGAGACATCTCCATACTCGACGTCAATCGGAATTTCGTTGGATACAACTGTCCGAAACGAAGTTTAGCGCCAGAATTCCAGGTGTAGATCGATGTTCCTTCCGATACACACGTGCAAATCGACGATTATCGCAGAAACTTCGTTATTTTTGACAAAGTGAATGAATCCAACACTTTTACGTAAAGCTGAGATGCTAGAATCGCTCGAAACTCGGGACATCTGGATTTTCGTTGTAGATGGATGTTTTGCTTGCCTTTACTATGCAAGACGACGTTTAACGAAAGAATTCCGTGATTCCGGTGTAAATAAACAATTCTAATGCGTAAACGTTAAGCTGGGATGCCAGAATTGCTCGGAACGCGAGAAGTCTCAATTTCCTGTGCAGATCGATGTTTCATTTAATACGGCCGTCCAGGACGACAGTTATCACAAAAACTTTGTTTTTATTTTTGACAGAATGTATGATTTCACTATTCGAACGTTATGCTGAGATGCCAGAACCGCTTGAAACTCAGGACATCTCGATCCTCGGTGTAGATCGATGTTCCGTTAGATTCAGACATGCAAGACGACGTTTCACGCAAGAATTTCGTTATTTCGGATAAAATGAACGATGTCAATACGGTCACACTGACGTGAGATGCCGGAATCTTTCGAAACTCGCGACATCACGATTCTCGATGTAGATGGATGTTACGTTAGATACAGTCGTGAAAGACGAAAATTAATTCAAGGATCTCGTGTAATCGGAAATAATGACAAAACTGATAACTTCTATGTCGATCTGAGGGAGCAGAATCTTCATTTTCGGCATAGATCGAAGTCTATCGTTCGTTTCAGCTGTCTGAAACGACGTTCAACGTGAGAATTTTGTATTGTCAAGCAAAATAAGAGATTTTGACAGGTTCAAAGTTAGCTTATGTTTTCGATTCTCACAAAACTCAAGACATTTCGATTCTCGTCGGAGAATGATGTTTCTTTCAATACACTCGTGCAAAATGACCATTATCGCGAGAAATTCGTTTTTAAGATCAAATGAAGGATTTTGACACTCTCAGGTCAGGCCGAGATGCCAGAATCGCTCAGAGCACGCAAAATCTTAATTCACAGCCTAGATTGAAGTTCCGTTCGGTGCAGCCGTGCAAAACGACGATCGACGGAAGAATATCGTGTTTTCGGGCAAAATGAACGATATTGACACGTTTAAAGTGAGTAGAGATGCCGAAACCACTCGGAACTCAAGACATCTCGATACTCGACGTCTATCCAAATTCCGTTCGTTGCAACTGTTCGAAACGACGTTTAGCGCCAGAAGTTACTCTTTTTGGGTGGAATAAACCATTTTGACACGCTCAACATGTGCCGAGTCGCCAGAATCGTACGAAACTCGGTACATCTCGATTTTAAGTGGAGATCGATGTTTTTTCCAATACGGCTGTCCGCGACGACAGATATCGCAAGAACTTTGTTTTATTTCGACAAAATGAATGATTTCTCCACATTTACGTTGAGATGAGATGCTAGACTCGCTCGAAACTCGAGACATCTGGAATTCCGGTTTGAATCGATGTTTCGTTCGATAGCGCTGTGTAAGACGACGTTTACGGCAAAAACTTTAATTATTGGACAAAATAAAGTATTTCGACATTTTTACGTTGAGCTAAGATGCCACAACCGATCGAAACTCGGCATATCTCGCCTCTCGTTGTAGATCGATAATTCGTTCGATAAATTTTCGCAAAAGATTTATCATCGCCAGAATTTCGTGATTTAGGATGAAATGGAAGATTTTGACACTTTTATGTCAGGCTGATACGCCAGAATCGCTCGAAACATGAAGAATCTCGATTCTCGGTGTAGATGGATGTTTCGTTTAATCCAAGTGTGCGACACAAAAGCAAATGTAAGAATTCCATGTGATCGGAAAAAATGACAAATGCAGACACTTTTATGTCGAACTGAGATGCGAAGTCCGCCTGAAACACGCGGAATCCCTATTTTCGGCAGAGATCGAACTTTTTCGTTCGACTTAGCTGTCTAAAACGACATTCAACGTGAGCATTTCGTTTTTTTCAGGCAAATCCAAAGATTGTGACACTTTTAAAGTTAGCTCAGATGTACGATTCTCCCAAAACTCAAGACATTTCGATTCTCGTCGGAGAATGATGTTTTGTTCAATACACTCGTGCAAAAGGACCATTATCGCAAGAAATTCGTTTTTTAAGATAAAATGAAGGATTTTGACACTCTCAGGTCAGGCCGCGATGCCAGAATCGCTCAGAACACGCAAAATCTAGAATCGCAGCGTAGATCGAACTGTCGTTCGGAACAGCTGTGCAAAACGAAGAACAACAGAAGAATATCGTTTTTTCGGGCAAAATGAACAATTGTGACACTTTAAAGTTAGTAGAGATTCCGAAACCGATCGGAACTCGAGACATCTCCATACTCGACGTCAATCGGAATTTCGTTCGATACAACTGTCCGAAACGACGTTTAGCGCCAGAATTCTAGGTGTAGATCGATGTTCCTTCCGATACACACGTGCAAATCGACGATTATCGCAGAAACTTCGTTATTTTTGACAAAGTGAATGAATCCAACACTTTTAGGTTAAGCTAAGATGCTAGAATCGCTCGAAACTCGGGACATCTGGATTTTCGTTGTAGATGGATGTTTTGCTTGCCTTTACTATGCAAGACGACGTTTAACGAAAGAATTCCGTGATTCCGGTGTAAATAAACAATTCTAATGCGTAAACGTTAAGCTGGGATGCCAGAATTGCTCGGAACGCGAGAAGTCTCAATTTCCTGTGCAGATCGATGTTTCATTTAATACGGCCGTCCAGGACGACAGTTATCACAAAAACTTTGTTTTTATTTTTGACAGAATGTATGATTTCACTATTCGAACGTTATGCTGAGATGCCAGAACCACTTGAAACTCAGGACATCTCGATCCTCGGTGTAGATCGATGTTCCGTTAGATTCAGACATGCAAGACGACGTTTCACGCAAGAATTTCGTTATTTCGGATAAAATGAACGATGTCAATACGGTCACACTGACGTGAGATGCCGGAATCTTTTGAAACTCGCGACATCACTATTCTCGATGTAGATGGATGTTACGTTCGATACAGTCGTGGAAGACGAAAATTAATTTAAGGATCTCGTGTTATCGGAAATAATCACAAAACTGAAAACTTTTATGTCGATCTGAGGGAGCAAAATCCCGATTTTCGGCATAGATCGAAGTCTATCGTTCGTTTCAGCTGTCTGAAACGACGGTCAACGTGAGAATTTTGTATTGTCAAGCAAAATAAGAGATTTTGACAGGTTCAAAGTTAGCTTAGGTTTTCGATTCTCACAAAACTCAAGACATTTCGATTCTCGTCGGAGAATGATGTTTCGTTCAATACACTCGTGCGAAATGACCATTATCGCAAGAAATTCGTTTTTTAAGATAAAATGAAGGATTTTGACACTCTCAGGTCAGGCCGCGATGCCAGAATCGCTCAGAACACGCAAAATCTAGAATCGCAGCGTAGATCGAACTGTCGTTCGAAACAGCTGCGCAAAACGACGAACAACGGAAGAATATCGTGTTTTCGGGCAAAATGAACGATTGTGACACGTTAAAAGTTAGTAGAGATTCCGAAACCGATCGGAACTCGAGACATCTCCATACTCGACGTCAATCGGAATTTCATTCGATACAACTGTCCGAAACGACGTTTAGCGCCAGAATTCCAGGTGTAGATCGATGTTCCTTCCGATACACACGTGCATATCGACGATTATCGCAGAAACTTCGTTATTTTTGACAAAGTGAATAAATCCAACACTTTTACGTTAAGCTGAGATGCTAGAATCGCTCGAAACTCGGGACATCTGTATTTTCGTTGTAGATGGATGTTTTGCTTGCCTTAACTATGCAAGACGACCTTTAACGAAAGAATTCTGTGATTCCGGTGTAAATAAACAATTCTAATGCGTAAACGTTAAGCTGAGATGCCAGAATTGCTCGGAACGCGAGACGTCTCAATTTGCTTTGTAGATAGATGTTTTATTTGATACGGCCGTCCAGGACGACAGTTATCACAAGAACTTTGTTTTTTTTTTTACAGAATGTATGATTTCACTATTCGAACGTTATGCTGAGATGCCAGAACCGCTTGAAACTCAGGACATCTCGATCCTCGGTGTAGATCGATGTTCCGTTAGATTCAGACATGCAAGACGACGTTTTACGCAAGAATTTCGTTATTTCGGATAAAATGAACGATGTCAATACGGTCACACTGACGTGAGATGCCGGAATCTTTCGAAACTCGCGACATCACGATTCTTGATGTAGATGGATGTTACGTTAGATACAGTCGTGAAAGACGAAAATTAATTCAAGGATCTCGTGTAATCGGAAATAATGACAAAACTGATAACTTCTATGTCGATCTGAGGGAGCAGAATCTTCATTTTCGGCATAGATCGAAGTCTATCTTTCGTTTCAGCTGTCTGAAACGACGTTCAACGTGAGAATTTTGTATTGTCAAGCAAAATAAGAGATTTTGACAGGTTCAAAGTTAGCTTATGTTTTCGATTCTCACAAAACTCAAGACATTTCGATTCTCGTCGGAGAATGATGTTTCTTTCAATACACTCGTGCAAAATGACCATTATCGCGAGAAATTCGTTTTTAAGATTAAATGAAGGATTTTGACACTCTCAGGTCAGGCCGAGATGCCGGAATCCCTCAGTACACGTAAAATCTTTATTCGCAGCCTAGATTGAAGTTCCGTTCGGTGCAGCTATGCAAAACGACGATCGACGGAAGAATATTGCGTTTTCGGGCGAAATGAACGATTGTGACACGTTTAAAGTTAGAAGAGATTCCGAAACGACTCGAAACTCAAGACATCTCTATACTCGACGTCGATCGAAATTTCGTTCGATACTACTGTCCGAAACGACGTTTAGCGCCAGAATTCCGTCTTTTTGGGCAAAATAAACCATTTTGACACGCTCAACATGTGCTGAGTCGCAAGTATCATACGAAATTCGGTACATCTCGATTTTAAGTGGAGATTGATGTTTCTTTCAATACGGCCGTCCGGGACGACAATTATCGCGAGAACTTTGTTTTATTTGGACAAAACTCAAGACATTTCGGTTCTCGTCGGGGATTGATGTATCGTTCAATAAACTCGTGCAAAATAACCATTATCGCAAGAAATTCGTTTTTCAAGATAAAATGAAGGATTTTGACACTCTCAGGTCAGGCCGAGATGCCGGAATCCCTCAGTACACGTAAAATCTTTATTCGCAGCCTAGATTGAAGTGCCGTTTGGTTCAGCTATGCAAATCGACGATCGACGGAAGAATATCGTGTTTTCGGGCGTAATCAACGATTGTGACACGGTTAAAGTTAGTAGAGATTGCGAAACCACTCGGAACTCAAGACATCTCTATACTCGACGTCGATCGAAGTTCCGTTTGATACTACTGTTCGAAACGACGTTTAGCGCAAGAATTTACCCTTTTTCGGCAAACTAAACCATTTTAACACGCTCAACATGTGCCGAGTCGCCAGAATCATACGAAGTTCGGTACATCTCGATTTTAAGTGGAGATTAATGTTTCTTCCAATACGGCCGTCCGGGACGACAATTATCGCGAGAACTTTGTTTTATTTGGACAAAACTCCAGACATTTCGGTTCTCGGCAGGGATTGATGTATCGTTCAATTCACTCGTGCAGAATAACCATTATCGCAAGAAATTCGTTTTTCAAGATAAAATGAAGGATTTTGACACTCTCAGGTCAAACCGAAGTGCCAGAATCGCTCAGAACACGTAAAATCTTTATTCGCAGCCTAGATTGAAGTTCCGTTCGGTGCAGCTATGCAAAACGACGATCGACGGAAGAATATTGCGTTTTCGGGCGAAATGAACGATTGTGACACGTTTAAAGTTAGAAGAGATTCCGAAACGACTCGAAACTCAAGACATCTCTATACTCGAGGTCGATCGAAATTTCGTTCGATACTACTGTCCGAAACGACGTTTAGCGCCAGAATTCCGTCTTTTTGGGCAAAATAAACCATTTTGACACGCTCAACATGTGCTGAGTCGCAAGAATCATACGAAATTCGGTACATCTCGATTTTAAGTGGAGATTGATGTTTCTTTCAATACGGCCGTCCGGGACGACAATTATCGCGAGAACTTTGTTTTATTTAGACAAAACTCAAGACATTTCGGTTCTCGTCGGGGATTGATGTATCGTTCAATAAACTCGTGCAAAATAACCATTATCGCAAGAAATTCGTTTTTCAAGATAAAATGAAGGATTTTGACACTCTCAGGTCAGGCCGAGATGCCGGAATCCCTCAGTACACGTAAAATCTTTATTCGCAGCCTAGATTGAAGTGCCGTTTGGTTCAGCTATGCAAATCGACGATCGACGGAAGAATATCGTGTTTTCGGGCGTAATCAACGATTGTGACACGGTTAAAGTTAGTAGAGATTGCGAAACCACTCGGAACTCAAGACATCTCTATACTCGACGTCGATCGAAGTTCCGTTTGATACTACTGTTCGAAACGACGTTTAGCGCAAGAATTTACCCTTTTTCGGCAAACTAAACCATTTTAACACGCTCAACATGTGCCGAGTCGCCAGAATCATACGAAGTTCGGTACATCTCGATTTTAAGTGGAGATTAATGTTTCTTCCAATACGGCCGTCCGGGACGACAATTATCGCGAGAACTTTGTTTTATTTGGACAAAACTCAAGACATTTCGGCTCTCGGCAGGGATTGATGTATCGTTCAATACACTCGTGCAGAATAACCATTATCGCAAGAAATTCGTTTTTCAAGATAAAATGAAGGATTTTGACACTCTCAGGTCAAACCGAAGTGCCAGAATCGCTCAGAACACGTAAAATCTTTATTCGCAGCCTAGATTGGAGTGCTGTTCGGTTCAGCTATGCAAATCGACGATCGACGGAAGAATATCGTGTTTTCGGGCGTAATAAACGATTGTGACACGGTTAAAGTTAGTAGAGATTGCGAAACCACTCGGAACTCAAGACATCTCTATACTCGACGTCGATCGAAATTCCGTTTGATACTACTGTTCGAAACGACGTTTAGCGCCAGAATTTACCCTTTTTGGGCGAAATAAACCATTTTGACACGCTCAACATGTGCCGAGTCGCCAGAATCATACGAAATTCGGTACATCTCGATTTTAAGTGGAGATTGATGTTTCTTTCAATACGGCCGTCCGGGACGAAGATTATCGCGAGAACTTTGTTTTATTTGGACAAAACTCAAGACATTTCGGTTCTCGGAAGGGATTGATGTATCGTTCAATACACTCGTGCAAAATAACCATTATCGCAGGAAATTCGTTTTTCAAGATGAAATGAAGGATTTTGACACTCTCAGGTCAGGCCGAGATGCCAGAATCGCTCAAAACACGCAAAATCGAGAATCGCAGCCTAGATCGAACTGTCGTTTGGAACAGCTGTGCAAAACGACGAACAACGGGAGAATATCGTGTTTTCGGGCAAAATGAACGATTTTGACACGCTCATCATGTGCCGAGATGCCGGAATCGTACCGAACTCGGTACATCTCGCTTCTCGGTGTAGATCGATGTTCCTTTCGATACACACGTGCATGTCGACGATTATCGGTGAAACTTTGTTATTTTAGACAAAGTGAATGAATCCAACACTTTCACGTTAAGCTGAGATGCTAGAATCGCTCGAAACTCGAGACATCTGGATTTTCGTTATAGATGGATGTTTTGTTCGCCTCAGCTATGCAAGACGATGTTTAACGAAAGAATTCCGTGATTCTGGTGTAAATAAACAATTCTAATCCGTGAACGTTGAGCTGAGATGCCAGAATTGCTTGGGACTCAAGACGTCTCATTTTCCTGTGTCGATCGATGTTTTATTTGATACGGCCGTCCAGGACGACAGTTATCACAAGAACTTTGTTTTTTTTTCGACAGAATGTATAATTTCAACGTTCGAACGTTATGTTCAGATGCCGGAACCGCTTGAAACTCAGGACATCTCGATCCTCGGTGTAGCTCGATGTTCCGTTAGATTTAGACATGCAAGACGACGTTTCACGCAAGAATTTCGTTATTTCGGATAAAATAAACGATGTCAATACGGTCACTCTGACGTGAGATGCCGGAATCTTTCGAAACTCGCGACATCACGATTCTCGATGTAGATGGATGTTACGTTCGATACAGTCGTGAAAGACGAAAATTAATGTAAGGATCTCGTGTAATCGAAAATAATGACAAAACTGAACACTTTTATGTCGATCTGAGGGAGCAGAATCCCGATTTGAGGCATAGATCGGAGTCTATCGTTCGTTTCAGCTGTCTGAAACGATGTTCAACGTGAGAATTTTGTATTGTCAGACAAAATAAGAGATTTTGACACGTTCAAAGTTAGCGTAGGTTTTCGTTTCTCACAAAACTCAAGACATTTCGATTCTCGACGGAGAATGATGTTTCTTTCAGTACACTCGTGCAAAATGACCATTATCGCGAGAAATTCGTTTTTTAAGATTAAATGAAGGATTTTGACACTCTCAGGTCAGGCCGAGATGCCAGAATCGCTCAGAGCACGCAAAATCTTAATTCACAGCCTAGATTGAAGTTCCGTTTGGTGCAGCCGTGCAAAACGACGATCGACGGAAGAATATCGTGTTTTCGGGCAAAATAAACGATATTGAAACGTTCGAAGTGAGTAGAGATGCCGAAACCACTCGGAACTCAAGACATCTCGATACTCGACGTCTATCAAAATTCCGTTCGTTGCAACTGTTCGAAACGACGTTTAGCGCCAGAAGTTACTCTTTTTGGGTGAAATAAACCATTTTGACACGCTCAACATGTGCCGAGTCGCCAGAATCGTACGAAACTCGGTACATCTCGCTTTTAAGTGGAGATCGATGTTTTTTCCAATACGGCTGTCCGCGACGACAATTATCGCGAGAACTTTGTAATATTTCGACAAAATGAATGATTTCCCCACATTTACGTTGAGATGAGATGCTAGAATCGCTCGAAACTCGAGACATCTGGAATTTCGGTTTGAATCGATGTTTCGTTCGATAGCGCTGTGTAAGACGACGTTTACGGCAAAAACTTCAATTATTGGACAAAATAAAGTATTTCGACATTTTTACGTTGAGCTAAGATGCCACAACCGATCGAAACTTGGCATATCTCGCCTCTCGTTGTAGATCGATAATTCGTTTGATAAATTTTCGCAAAACATTTATCATCGCCGGAATTTCGTGATTTAGGATGAAATGGAAGATTTTGACACTCTCAGGTCAGGCCGAGATGCCGGAATCCCTCAGTACACGTAAAATCTTTATTCGCAGCCTAGATTGAAGTGCCGTTTAGTTCAGCTATGCAAATCGACGATCGACGGAAGAATATCGTGTTTTCGGGCGTAATAAACGATTGTGACACGTTTAAAGTTAGTAGAGATTGCGAAACCACTCGGAACTCAAGACATCTCTATACTCGACGTCGATCGAAGTTCCGTTTGATACTACTGTTCGAAACGACGTTTAGCGCAAGAATTTACCCTTTTTCGGCAAACTAAACCATTTTAACACGCTCAACATGTGCCGAGTCGCCAGAATCATACGAAGTTCGGTACATCTCGATTTTAAGTGGAGATTAATGTTTCTTCCAATACGGCCGTCCGGGACGACAATTATCGCGAGAACTTTGTTTTATTTGGACAAAACTCAAGACATTTCAGTTCTCGGCAGGGATTGATGTATCGTTCAATACACTCGTGCAGAATAACCATTATCGCAAGAAATTCGTTTTTCAAGATAAAATGAAGGATTTTGACACTCTGAGGTCAAACCGAAATGCCAGAATCGCTCAGAACACGTAAAATCTTTATTCGCAGCCTAGATTGAAGTGCCGTTCGGTTCAGCTATGCAAATCGACGATCGACGGAAGAATATCGTGTTTTCGGGCGTAATAAACGATTGTGACACGGTTAAAGTGAGTAGAGATTGCGAAACCACTCGGAACTCAAGACATCTCTATACTCGACATCGATCGAAATTCCGTTTGATACTACTGTTCGAAACAACGTTTAGCGCCAGCAGTTACTCTTTTTGGGTGAAATAAACCATTTTGACACGCTCAACATGTGCCGAGTCGCCAGAATCGTACGAAACTCGGTACATCTCGCTTTTAAGTGGAGATCGATGTTTTTTCCAATACGGCTGTCCGCGACGACAATTATCGCGAGAACTTTGTAATATTTCGACAAAATGAATGATTTCCCCACATTTACGTTGAGATGAGATGCTAGAATCGCTCGAAACTCGAGACATCTGGAATTTCGGTTTGAATCGATGTTTCGTTCGATAGCGCTGTGTAAGACGACGTTTACGGCAAAAACTTCAATTATTGGACAAAATAAAGTATTTCGACATTTTTACGTTGAGCTAAGATGCCACAACCGATCGAAACTTGGCATATCTCGCCTCTCGTTGTAGATCGATAATTCGTTCGATAAATTTTCGCAAAACATTTATCATCGCCAGAATTTCGTGATTTAGGATGAAATGGAAGATTTTGACACTTTTATGTCAGGCTGATACGCCAGAATCGCTCGAAACATGAAGAATCTCGATTCTCGGTGTAAATGGATGTTTCGTTTAATCCAAGTGTGCGACACAAAAGCAAATGTAAGAATTCCATGTGATCGGAAAAAATGACAAATGCAGACACTTTTATGTCGAACTGAGATGCGAAGTCCGCCTGAAACACGCGGAATCCCTATTTTCGGCAGAGATCGAACTTTTTCGTTCGACTTAGCTGTCTAAAACGACATTCAACGTGAGCATTTCGTTTTTTCAGGCAAAATAAAGGATTGTGACACGTTTAAAGTTAGCTCAGATGTACGATTCTCCGAAAACTCAAGACATTTCGATTCTCGTCGGAGAATGATGTTTCGTTCAATACACTCGTGCGAAATGACCATTATCGCAAGAAATTCGTTTTTTAAGATAAAATGAAGGATTTTGACACTCTCAGGTCAGGCCGCGATGCCAGAATCGCTCAGAACACGCAAAATCTAGAATCGCAGCGTAGATCGAACTGTCGTTCGAAACAGCTGTGCAAAACGACGAACAACGGAAGAATATCGTGTTTTCGGGCAAAATGAACGATTGTGACACGTTAAAAGTTAGTAGAGATTCCGAAACCGATCGGAACTCGAGACATCTCCATACTTGACGTCAATCGGAATTTCGTTCGATACAACTGTCCGAAACGACGTTAAGCGCTAGAATTCCAGGTGTAGATCGATGTTCCTTCCGATACACACGTGCAAATCGACCATTATCGCAGAAACTTCGTTATTTTTGACAAAGTGAATGAATCCAACACTTTTACGTTAAGCTGAGATGCTAGAATCGCTCGAAACTCGGGACATCTGGATTTTCGTTGTAGATGGATGTTTTGCTTGCCTTAACTATGCAAGACGACGTTTAACGAAAGAATTCTGTGATTCCGGTGTAAATAAACAATTCTAATCCGTAAACGTTAAGCTGAGATGCCAGAATTGCTCGGAACGCGAGACGTCTCAATTTGCTTTGAAGATCGATGTTTTATTTGATACGGCCGTCCAGGACGACAGTTATCACAAGAACTTTGTTTTTTTTTTGACAGAATGTATGATTTCACCATTCGAACGTTATGCTGAGATGCCAGAACCGCTTGAAACTCAGGACATCTCGATCCTCGGTGTAGCTCGATGTTCCGTAAGATTTAGACATGCAAGACGACGTTTCACGCAAGAATTTCGTTATTTCGGATAAAATAAACGATGTCAATACGGTCACTCTGACGTGAGATGCCGGAATCTTTCGAAACTCGCGACATCACGATTCTCGATGTAGATGGATGTTACGTTCGATACAGTCGTGAAAGACGAAAATTAATGTAAGGATCTCGTGTAATCAAAAATAATGACAAAACTGAACACTTTTATGTCGATCTGAGGGAGCAGAATCCCGATTTTCGGCATAGATCGGAGTCTATCGTTCGTTTCAGCTGTCTGAAACGATGTTCAACGTGAGAATTTTGTATTGTCAGACAAAATAAGAGATTTTGACACGTTCAAAGTTAGCGTAGGTTTTCGTTTCTCACAAAACTCAAGACATTTCGATTCTCGACGGAGAATGATGTTTCTTTCAATAAACTCGTGCAAAATGACCATTATCGCAAGAAATTCGTTTTTTAAGATTAAATGAAGGATTTTGACACTCTCAGGTCAGGCCGAGATGCCGGAATCCCTCAGTACTCGTAAAATCTTTATTCGCAGCCTAGATTGAAGTTCCATTCGGTGCAGCTATGCAAAACGACGATCGACGGAAGAATATCGTGTTTTCGGGCAAAATGGACGATATTGACACGTTTAAAGTGAGTAGAGATGCCGAAACCACTCGGAACTCAAGACATCTTGATACTCGACGTCTATCAAAATTCCGTTTGTTGCAACTGTTCGAAACGACGTTTAGCGCCAGAAGTTACTCTTTTTGGGTCGAATAAACCATTTTGACACGCTCTACATGTGCCGAGTCGCCAGAATCGTACGAAACTCGGTACATCTCGATTTTAAGTGGAGATCGATGTTTTTTCCAATACGGCTGTCCGCGACGACAATTATCGCGAGAACTTTGTTTTATTTCGACAAAATGAATGATTTCCCCACATTTACGTTGAGATGAGATGCTAGAATCGCTCGAAACTCGAGACATCTGGAATTTCGGTTTGAATCGATGTTTCGTTCGATAGCGCTGTGTAAGACGACGTTTACGGCAAAAAATTTAATTATTGGACAAAATAAAGTATTTCGACATTTTTACGTTGAGCTAAGATGCCACAACCGATCGAAACTCGGCAATCTCGCCTCTCGTTGTAGATCAATAATTCGTTTGATACAGTTTTTCAAAACAATTATCATCGCCAGAATTTCGTGATTTAGGATGAAATGGAAGATTTTGACACTTTTATGTCAGGCTGATACGCCAGAATCGCTCGAAACATACAGAATCTCGATTCTCGGTGTAGATGGATGTTTCGTTTAATCTAAGTGTGCGACACAAAAGCAAATGTAAGAATTCCATGTGATCGGAAAAAATGACAAATTCAGACACTTTTATGTCGAGCTGAGATGCGAAGTCCGCCTGAAACACGCGGAATCCTTATTTTCGGCAGAGATCGAACTTTTTCGTTCGACTTAGCTGTCTGAAACGACATTCAACGTGAGCATTTCGTTTTTTCAGGCAAAATGAAAGATTGTGACACGTTTGAAGTTAGCTCAGATGTACGATTCTCCCAAAACTCAAGACATTTCGATTCTCGTCGGAGAATGATGTTTCGTTCCATACACTTGTGGAAAAGGACCATTATCGCAAGAAATTCGTTTTTTAAGATAAAATGAAGGATTTTGACACTCTCAGGTCAGGCCGAGATGCCAGAATCACTCAGAACGAGCAAAATCTAGAATCCCAGCGTAGATCGAACTGTCGTTCGGAACAGCTGTGCAAAACGACGAACAACGGGAGAATATCGTGTTTCCGGGCAAAATGAACGATTGTGACACGTTAAAAGTTAGTAGAGATTCTGAAACCGATCGGAACTCGAGACATCTCCATACTCGACGTCAATTGGAATTTCGTTCGATACAACTGTCCGAAACGACGTTTAGCGCCAGAATTCCGTCTTTTTGGGCGAAATAAACCATTTTGTCACGCTCAACATGTACCGAGTCGCAAGAATCATACGAAATTCGGTACATCTCGATTTTAAGTGGAGATTGATGTTTCTTTCAATACGGCCGTCCGGGACGACAATTATCGCGAGAACTTTGTTTTATTTGGACAAAGCTCAAGACATTTCGGTTCTCGTCGGGGATTGATGTATCGTTCAATACACTCGTGCAAAATAACCATTATCGCAAGAAATTCGTTTTTCAAGATAAAATGAAGGATTTTGACACTCTCAGGTCAGACCGAGATGCCAGAATCGCTCAGTACACGTAAAAGCTTTATTCGCAGCCTAGATTGAAGTTCCGTTCGGTGCAGCTATGCAAAACGGCGAACAACGGAAGAACATCGTGTTTTCGGGCAAAATGAACGATTGTGACACGTTTGAAGTTAGTAGAGATTCCGAGACCGATCGGAACTCGAGACATCTCTATACTCGACGTCGATCGAAGTTTTCTTTCGATACTACTGTTCGAAACGACGTTTAGCGCCAGAATTCCATGTTTTTGGGCAAAGTGAACGATTTTGTTACGCTCATCATGTGCTGAGATGCCGGAATTGTACCGAACTCGGTACATCTCGCTTTTCGGTGTAGATCGATGTTACTTTCGATACACACGTGCAAGTCGACGATTATCGCAGAAACTTCGTTATTTCGGACAAAGTGAATGAATCCAACACTTTCACGTTAAGCTGAGATGCTAGAATCGCTCGAAACTCGGGTCATCTGGATTTTCGTTGTAGATGGATGTTTTGCTTGCCTTTACTATGCAAGACGACGTTTAACGAAAGAATTCCGTGATTCCGGTGTAAATAAACAATTCTAATGCGTAAACGTTAAGCTGGGATGCCAGAATTGCTCGGAACGCGAGAAGTCTCAATTTCCTGTGCAGATCGATGTTTCATTTAATACGGCCGTCCAGGACGACAGTTATCACAAGAACTTTGTTTTTATTTTTGACAGAATGTATGATTTCAATATTCAAACGTTATGCTGAGATGCCAGAACCGCTTGAAACTCAGGACATCTCGATCCTCGGTGTAGATCGATGTTCCGTTAGATTCAGGCATGCAAGACGACGTTCCACGCAAGAATTTTGTTATTTTGGATAAAATGAACGATGTCAATACGGTCACACTGACGTGAGATGCCGGAATCTTTTGAAACTCGCGACATCACTATTCTCGATGTAGATGGATGTTACGTTCGATACAGTCGTGAAAGACGAAAATTAATTCAAGGATCTCGTGTAATCGGAAATAATAACAAAACTGAAAACTTTTATGTCGATCTGAGGGAGCAGAATCCCGATTTTCTGCATAGATCGAAGTCTATCGTTCGTTTCAGCTGTCTAAAACGACGTTCAACGTGAGAATTTTGTATTGTCAAGCAAAATAAGAGATTTTGACAGGTTCAAAGTTAGCTTAGGTTTTCGATCCTCACAAAACTCAAGACATTTCGATTCTCGTCGGAGAATGATGTTTCTTTCAATACACTCGTGCAAAATGACCATTATCGCGAGAAATTCGTTTTTTAAGATTAAATGAAGGATTTTGACACTCTCAGGTCAGACCGAGATGCCAGAATCGCTCAGAGCACGCAAAATCTTAATTCACAGCCTAGATTGAAGTTCCGTTCGTCGCAGCCGTGCAAAACGACGATCGACGGGAGAATATCGTGTTTTCGGGCGAAATGAACGATTGTGACACGTTTAAAGTTAGTAGAGATTCCGAAACCACCCGGAACTCAAGACATCTCTATACTCGACGTCGATTATGATTCCGTTTGATACTACTGTTCGAAACGATGTTTAGCGCCAGAATTTACTCTTTTTGGGCGAAATAAACCATTTTTACTCGCTCAACATGTGCCGAGTCGCCAGAATCATACGAAATTCGGTACATCTCGATTTTGAGTGTAGATTGATGTTTCTTTCAATACCGCCGTCCGGGACGACAATTATCGCGAGAACTTCGTTCTATTTGGACAAAGCTCAAGACATTTCGGTTCTCGTCAGGGATTGATGTATTGTTTGATACACTCGTGCAAAATAACCATTATCGCAAGAAATTCGTTTTTCAAGATAAAATGAAGGATTTTGACACTCTCAGGTCAGACCGAGATGCCAGAATCACTCAGAACACGTAAAATCTTAATTCATAGCCTAGATTGAAGTTCCGTTCGGTGCAGCCGTGCAAAACGACGATCAACGGAAGAATATCGTGGGTTCGGGCAAAATGAACGATTGTGACACGTTTAAAGTTAGTAGAGATGCCGAAACCACTCGGTGTTACGTCGCGAATTATAAATTTTAATAAATTTTACTCTGTACGGCGCTTAATGACGTAGTTCGGTTATATGGCGATAAGTGACGGAAATGTACATATATTGTTGCTCTTCGTTTAGACCGGAATGCGCTGGTCAGGGATTAGAGCGAGACTGGACTCGTAAAAAAAAAAGAATAAATGAAAATAATGAGGACTTACCCTTTATGCTGATGAGCAGGCGTGTGAGCTGTTGAGCGTAGAGGGTTGTTGGGTTAATCTATGATGTTGAGTGGAATGTCCTCCGTCGGTATGTCTCCGGCTTCTGATGTTACAGATAGATGGTTCTTCAGGATCCAACTACCAGAAGTTTTTATAATGTGGAAATTGACGCGCACCACGGACACGATCAACGGTAATTGCCGTTGAATCGGAGTCCAACTCTCACAAGTGTGAACGTCACTAATTTTAATTCTTATTAAGGATGACCGGTGATGACCTCGTTTTGTTTTGGGTTTGCCGGCTGCTATGGCTATAGCCCTTCGAATTTGAAAACTTTTTCCAGCGCGACGACGACCCATTCATGAATGAGTTGTCAAACGATGATTATCGAAAAGTTCACACTCATATGAATTATGATACTCGAGAGCACAAAAGGACCCGAAGGCCTGAGAGCTCCACAGAGTGATGAATTGGAAAGGCACGGATTTATCCGAGAGTACAAAAGGACCCGAAGGCCTGAGAGCTCCACAAGCTAAGGGAATTGCAGGAAAATACCCGAGAGCACGAAAGGACCCGAAGGCCTGAGAGCTCCACAAGATAAGGGAATTGCAGGAAAATACCCGAGAGCACGAAAGGACCCGAAGGCCTGAGAGCTCCACAGTGTATAAGCGTTTATTCTAAGGCTCGATCTAAAGAGTTATGGGAATTATAATACGAGTGTGAAATAATCGACAATATATATATATATATATATGTATATTATGATTACTTTCAGCTTACGATCTTAACTCGAGGTCTCGCCGATAAATGAAAACACACTCGAAGTTTTAATAAGAGCGTTTAGTTTATTTAATAGAACACTGTTACACTGTCTATGGTTAATTATTAGATAGATTATATCACTAAGATAAGAACCGTATAGTTTATTATAACAAGATGTTGAATGATTAACCACTACACGATGTTACCCGCAACGATTTTTGTATCGGTCAAAACAACACCGCCTGTTCCCTGACAGGTATCGCCACGTTTTTAATCGCCAGTAATTGAATCAAATAAGTATATATGTATATATATATATATATCTTTGCACAAATCACTAAGAATGTGAAAGAATAAAACACATTATTTAAGAATCGCGTCGCGAAATAATACTCGTAATTATCGGACCGACTTTCGGATGGAAGTTATAGTGTAAGTAATACCGGAACAAATATTCGCGCGGCGAGAAGAGTACTGACTATTTATATGCGGAGCAACGCTGATGGAGGAGGGCCCGTAGCTGTTGCAATGGTGGGGGCCACGCGCTCGGCAGTCGCCCATGAGGCCCGATGCTGACGCAGCATCCCACGGTAAGTCGAGAGATTCAGCTTCTTTGTTATCGGCTAAGTCGCACGGTACATTCTTATCGATGCCGACTCCGCGTCTAGGCCTCATCCGGTGCCGCGCTCGGTTTGTAATATGATATTTATTCTCGATCTGCGACTTATAATTGTTATTATACTAGTGGTATATTATATACGTTTATGTTAACATTATTAATATGCTCTGCACATTGTTGCCTTGATTAACATATGTTTTGTCTTCTAACAATATTTACTTGTTGATAATTATCATACTTTTCAATTGTTGATGTTGTATTGTGTTACTATTTAGGTATATAAAACAAATATAACATGCTAAAAAAAACAAATCTATTATTATTTATTGACAATGTTATACCTTGAATTTCCTCTATTTACCCATAGAGAATCGATAATGATTCTAATAAGTACAAATGTCTTTATTTGTGGGCTTTTAACGGTAAACTACTCGTGCGTTGGAAGTCCGACCTCGTCATCTGCGTTTTTCTAAAGAAACGCGAATATCTCGTAAACGGGACGTCCTAGAGCATTTTTATGACTAGCCCTTTATAACTTCTAAACCTTTTTCTGCTTCTAATGGTGTTATCAGATTTTCTTTATCGTAAGTAGTTGTTTAGTTATCGACCGTTAAAGTAAATAGTTCGTGGATTTAGAACCCAAATGTGAAATAAAGTTAATCAAATGTTAACCATGAATGTTCTTAAGTGAAGTGATATTTTATTGTTGATGATATATATTATTATTATTATGATCCTACAGTCGAAGTTCGCTTAAGCGACGACTATGTAGTATTCTATGATATATTGAATAATCCGTTCATTGTACGTTAAAATTTGATGAAACCGGTATAATGATTAACAAACATATTGATATATATATAAATATTTATGGGAAATGACCCAGGACGTAACACTTCCCCCCTTTAGTCAGAAGCAGTGCCGTTGCTCTGCGTAGGACAAGAGTTGAAACGATTAACGAGGACTGGGTCGATTGTGGGCTGAGGGGTCAGTGATACTGCGGCTTCCTTTGTTGTCGAGTTGGAGAAATTTGGTTTTGTCCTTTTCCCTGCAGTTGGAAGTCTTCCGGTCTCCCTCGCCGTCAAGTTGGGGTAGATTGGTAATTCTACCCGTTCCATTGCTGTCGAAAATCTTGCGTTATCCCTCGCCGTCAAGTTGGGGTAGTTACGTAGTTCTACCCGTTCCATTGCTGTCGAAAATCTTGCGTTATCCCTCGCCGTCAAGTTGGGGTAGTTAGGTAGTTCTACCCGTTCCTCTGGTGTCTTATTTTGTTTCACATCACGATTTATTTCGTTTCGTTTGTGACCCAATGTTAACAGTAGTCCAGTTACGGAGCTCCACACCGCTCCCAATAGGTGAATACTCCATCCGTACAAAGCGTGGATTGCGTATCCGTGAATGCAGGTATCAATGATGGTTTTAGCAATTTTGATAATTACGTAGATTGCGAAAACTCCTGCACTAGCTATGCCGAATTTCTCGAAACCATGCCAAAATTTCTTAGCGGCACTTTCAGCGAGATGTTCTAGTGTGTTTTCGTCGAGTAGTCCTTGAATCGATATACTTCCAGCAGGTATGCTGTAACCAACTGATCCTCTTGCTAGGTTATTCAATAATGCAGGTTTCTCAGCAGGGAACATGATTCGATCGCGGAGTTTTTTGATGTCCGATTCTGCGTATATTCCGCTAATGGCGAGGTTCCTAATTGATGCGTAATGCCAGGTTGGCTTCGATGATGGTTGAAGCGATTGCGGTGGTGGAACAACAATCGGATGTGGTGAAAATCTATACCAGACGTTGTCGATAAAGTATAACGCTGGTAGAGTTGGATCGCATTCGATCTGAGTTGCGGTTTTCAACAACATTCGTGACGTCGTCGATAGAAAATAAGACTGGTTGCGATACGTAACAGGCAACTCATGATAGCACTCGTCGGTTCGGCGTAGATTACATTCCACAGGGATGCATTTGATTATATGTGCGACTTCGCCTGCTATCACTGCCATGTATCCTGGTCCTTTCATTATGACGTATGCGAATTTTTCCGGCAAAATGCTCGAAGTTGACAGGGCATTCTGCAAGACTTGTCTTTCTAAGTTGCAACGTTGTGTTAGCACGTCCTTGTATAAGTTTTTCATTTGTAATTTTATGTGTTTCTCGACATAAACGAATTTTGAATTTATGTATGAGAATATATCGAGATTAGAGACGGAGATTGGTCTCTTCGTTGCGAATGATTCTCCTTTCTCTGTCTCGAGAATAAATAGTTTTGGGTGTTCGGTTCGGATTAGTGTAAATCCGCACAGTAGCAGTTCCGAACGTCGCGCGAGTGCAAACGTTGTATCTTGTGTAGTTAACGTATACACGTCTGGTGAGTCCAATGGATCCTTGGTTGTCATTTTTGTGGCTTTTCCTTCGTAAAGGACCTCGTAACGGTGCAATTCGCATGAGTCAGTTGGTTCCGTCCTCCAGAAGGCGCTGTTCCCGTTGACGTCGATACAATGTCCGTCAGTCATTGGACACTTATTTCCAGACTGTAGGATTATTCTTTCATCCGCCAGGTTAATCGAAGCTTGATAGTTGGAAAGAGTGATTTTCACTGATGCTTGCACAACAACGTTGTCCCAGGTGCCGAACGGGTCACTGTATTGTGTACCTGAACACTTTCCATCTACGGAGATAGATCCGGCCATGGTGATGCTCCTGGTCGTTGTGCTGTTTCTTTGTAGACCGATGATTTGACTCGCACTACTCACCGATAAGATCCCTGTCTCGTGTACGCGAAGACATCCTCTTTCATCCAAGTCGTGGAGATAGATTTGTCTCCCGTTTTGAACGATTAAATTGTGAGAATGCATGCCACAATGGTAAATTGTTCGATCAATTTCTATTTTGCATTGAAAGACTTCGACACTGTTAAAGTCTGTGAGTTGTAGTAATTGTATATATTTGCTTGTCGTTGTGGGTTCCTTCAAGGGAATATTGCACTCGCCAATACCGTTTAGTGAGATTGTTGTTATGTTAAGCGACGAGCTGCCACAGTCATAGCCCAAGATTGCGCTCACAGGATAAAGGTACGTACAAAGCAGCATCGTAATAAACAGTGGAACGGCCAGCCAAAATCTGTGATTCCTCGCAGTCGGTGGTGCTGTTGTTGACTTCTCTCTGATTTGACGTTGATCACATCTTCTAATGTTGGAGTATCTCGGAACTTGGTTGTATCTTCGTTTGAATTCATCGTAACTATCCGGAACTCCGAAAAATTCCCCGTCGAAGTAGATA
Source organism: Tromatobia lineatoria (assembly GCA_949699805.1). Lineage (NCBI taxonomy): Eukaryota > Metazoa > Arthropoda > Insecta > Hymenoptera > Ichneumonidae > Tromatobia > Tromatobia lineatoria. The sequence goes on from OX453034.1 coordinate 7,580,803, forward strand.
AGGACGAGATCGTCCGCCTTAATTGTGGAAATTCTTGATGTTCTTCTATTTTGATATTCGAATTCCTCACGGTCTTGGTCGTAGCGTATGGCCCTTTCCCTGTGGAAGTGTCCCCATCGATCGCAGTAGTGTATGCGAAAGGGAATATCGTGCGTAGACCAATGTTTGGGAATACTGTTTTCCTTGTTTAGCGATGTCGTCGTCTTGTTTTCTCTGGTTTCCATGGCTTCCCCCTACAACACAATAAGCCTTTTTTTTTAAACATTGTTTTCACTCGATTCTCCTCCATGAGCCGCGGCACATTTGTCGGTGCATTCGTGCGCCCTTGTCATTAGGTTGACGAGGAATTCGAAAGAAACGAACGATTTGTTTTTTACAACGAGTGCATTCCCAACGCACTTGTAGGTGAGCTACATGACTTAAGCCACCTTCGTCGAGGATGGTAACATTGAGGTCACTCAACAAGTTTGTTTCTGTCATTACTCTAACGAAACCCTCTCCATGGCGTTCAGGATGTGGATCGTGCGTGCAATATAGGTACGCATGGATCATTTCATGTAATAGAGTCTCGACCAGGATCCTACGCGTGCGGCCGATATGGAGTCTCTTCGAAATTGTTATTCGTTTAAACGGCCAAAATTCAATTTTTCCAGCTTGACTTAGGAGTCGAGGCCCCCAACGTATCTCAAAACCATTGATCTTTCCTTCGAAGTATTCCCTGTTGTACGCCTTGAAAATGGTGTAGATGTCGGGTAGATCTTCCGGCACAATTTCATCGAGTTGTTGGCGATTGTAAATCGGTGTATTCTCTTCTGCTGAAGTCCCGTCGATTCTTCTACTCCTACCTCTACGTTCCGTCATATTTGAATTGAGTAATGCCCTATTAGTGTTATCCTACTAGAGCTAGATTCTCCTGTAACAGAGGTAGCCCTCTCTTACAATTTCGATAAACGCAGTTTATTTGTATGAACGATTTTTTACTTTCCGTTACAATTAATTTTTACGTTTCCGCCAGATAAGATTTCGATAACTTCGTACGGTCCAGTATATTGCTGGGAGAATTTCCCAACGTGGGGTTCCTTAAGCATTAATACCTGGGTGCCGATCCCAAAGTTTTGCGGATTTATGTTTCGATCGTAATATCTTTTCGAGCGCTGTTTTGCGTTCGTCAAATTTTCGGCTGCAAGTTCTTGTAAATCATGAAGTTTGCTGAAGAGCTTTTCCAAGTACGTTGTGTATGTTTCATCTCTGTGTTCCTCTATCTGTTGGTGGGCAGACGGAAGTCTAGCAAGTTTTCCAAAAACTAATTCGTGCGGAGTGAAACCTGTACCTTCGTGGAGAGTAGTATTATAAGAGAACATGGCCATATCGATGTATTCATCCCAATCATGATTCCTGTCTAGATACGGTTTTAAATATTCTATTAGCACATGGTGCGATCGTTCGATCGATCCGTTTGTTTGTGGGTGATAAGCCGTCGTGAAATATTGTTTAATTTTGTATCTTTTTGCTACAGATTTCATCAAGCTACTAGTGAAGTTACTGCCTTGGTCCGTAAGGATCCCGGCTGGTGCCCCAAAGCGATTAACGAACTGTTTTATGAAGGCGTCTGCGACATCAATTGAAGAAACTCTAGCCATCGGTATTCCAAGTGAATACTTAGTTAATAAATCTTGTATAGTTAGAATGTACTGGTTTCCTTTCTGGGTGATGGGAAGCGGCCCAACAACGTCCATTGCGATTTTATCAAAGGCGCTGCCTGGTGTATCAGTAATAATCATAGGTTGTCTAGTTTTAACGCGGACCAGTTTCTTCAATTGGCATTCGCGACAGTGCTGAATATATTCCTGTACTTCGGTTTTCATATTTTCCCAAAAGAAATTTTCACGAATGCGCTTGTATGTTTTGGTCACACCCTTGTGTCCGCCAATTAATGAGTCATGTTTTTCTGCGATGATTCCCCGTCTCTCTGTTTCGGGAGGTACTCGAATTAGCTGATTGCAAATTGTCAAAGATACTGGTAAATCAGCCAGATTGTCGATTAAGCCCTTGCGGATATCCTCCCAATATATGTTGTCGATTTTGTTTGTCTTTGCGATACTAATCGATCTTAGATTTAACTCGGTTACAACGTCTCTTAGGGAGTCAACGGCTTCTAGTAGATCGTCGATAGATGTATTGGCTCGTAAATCGGCTTTAATTGGTAAAGCAATAAAATGTTTTGACCTTATTGTTTTCACGTTAGCTCTACTAAGGTTAAGATTGTTTGGAATCTGTAGTTCGCCGAGGTCTTTGGCCCCTTCATCTACAGCCTGTCCCTTAGTAGTTACGAAAAATACTACATTGTCTTTCCTTATACTCAAACGATCTCGAGTTTCTTTAACAATTAGTCTGTTTATGGATAAATCTCTATCGTCTCGTTCGTATGGAACATTAGCTCTATCAAAGATATCGCTGTTCGCATCGGAATCACCATCGGAATTTGGCTCATTGGTAGATTCTGAGTTGTTTCCGTCCGATTTCGCTTCGACTGCGGAGTTTCTAACATTACTATCTCTCGAATTTTCCATTGGATCAGGAGTTTCGTGAACATCGGACGAGTCAGCAGCCTGGATTGCATTTTCCGGTATGATGTAGTTTGGGTCGTCGGTCGGGTTTTCACCTTCGGACGACGCCTTGGATTGAACATTTACTTCAGTAGTTGAAGAGTCGGAATTGTCAATGGAACGGCTTATACTTGTTTTGAGTTTTTCAAGAGTTTTGGAAGAATCAACGGTAGATTCATCGGCTGATTTTCCTGGCTCGTCAGATACTTTCGCTCTCCTTTCGCTCTCAACTGATTTTTCGACTATGCTCGGTTTGTTTTTATGTGATACAGCAGGGCCAGATTCATTTTCTGGAGCATCTGAAGGTGCAGGGAGATCGGAAGGATCTTTTAGTCCCTCTGTTACGATTTTAGAATCTGGTTTTACCGAAGCAGTCGATGAAATCAATGAATTTTCTAATTCTGAAGTCTTGGAATCCCTTATTCGCTTTTTCGGGTTAGCTGTAAATATGCTATCAGAGCTGGAATCCGACCCAGGCTCCCGAGCTCGTTTAATCGGTTGGAAACGAATTATATTCCCGGCTTCAGGGTTCGCTGCCGGAATATTTTCCTTTCGCCTTTTGTGAGGTGGTACATCCGAATCGGTGTCGGATGAATCTAATACTGTTCTGAATCGAATAGGCATTACTACGAGTACCGATTTCTCGTTATTCGGCATCTCGTTCTCTGTATCGGGAGGATTCCGAGAGAGCGCGTCTGCGTTACTATTTACTCTTCCGGGTTTATACATTATTTTGTATTCATAGTTGGCGAGTTTAAAACGCCAATGAATTAGTCTATTCGCAGGATCTTTCACAGAGTCAAGCCAGACAAGCGGCTTGTGATCAGTTACAAGTACGAATTCGCGACCGTAGACGTAAGGTCTGAAGTGGCCTACACAATATACAATTGCTAGAAGTTCTTTTTCAATAGTAGAATAGTTCATTTCGGCTTTAGACAATGTTCGTGACGCGTATGAAATAGGTTTGTCACTACCGATTTTCCCTTGACTGAGAATACCGCCTATCGCTATGTTTGATGCGTCGGTTGTTATGATAAATGGCCGAGTGAAGTCCGGATATTGTAAGATCGGTTCTTTGCATAAAGCATCTCGTAGTCTCGTGAAAGCTTCCTCTTGTGTATGAGTCCACTTAAACGTTGCACCCTTTTTTAACAACTGAGTTAAGGGTCGAGTCATTTCGGAAAAGTTTTCCACAAACCGTCGATAATATCCCGCCAGACCGAGGAACTGCTTAATCTTTCTCGCGGTTGTTGGTCGAGGATATTTTTTCAGTGATTCTATCTTTTTAGGATCGGGTTTAACACCGTCTTCGCTAATGACGTGACCCAAATAGGCAACTTCTTTTCGCAAGAATTCACATTTGTCGGGTTGCAGTTTGAGGTTGGCTTTCCGTAATCGCTCTGCCAGTTTATTAAATTTAATTTCGTGTTCCCGCAATGAACTTGCGTATATCACAATGTCATCCAAATATACAAAAAGCTCATTGCCTTGTAAGCCGCATAAGACGCGGTCCATTAATCGCTGGAACGTTGCCGGAGCGGTTTTGAGCCCAAACGGCATGCGATTAAATTGGTAGTGCCCGAATGGCGTTGAAAAAGCTGTTTTGTGTGCATCTGAGGGATGCATACAAATTTGGTGAAACCCGCTCGCCAAGTCAAATACGGAAAAATATTTAGCGCTCCCGAGTTGGTCGAGGATCTCATTGATATTCGGAAGCGGGTAAGCATCACCAATTGTTTTGTCGTTTAGGTTCCGATAATCAATTACCATTCTCCATCTTGGTTTCCCCTGTGAATCGGCCTTTTTTGGCACGATCCAAAGTGGAGAGCTGTAAGGAGCCTCGGATGGTTCAATAATCTTACCCTCGATGAGTTCACCCACTTGCTTCTGGATTTCGTCTTTGTGAGCGGGAGGAAATCTATATTGACGTATAAAGACTGGTTGGTCGTCCGTCGTGGAAATTTTGTGTTCTATCGCGTTTGTATGTTCCAGGAAATGTCCTGGTATATGAAAGAGATCGGTGTTTCGATCGATTAATGTTTCAACATTCGCTCGCTCTTCGTCATTTAGATTGTCGAGTCGTAGCAAATCTTTTACTTGTTTCGCGGATACCTTTTCTATTCGCAAAACAGGGTGAGTGCGCTGACCGCCAATTGATTGATCAGCGCTGGTGCAATCCGGTTCTTGTACGCTAAGTATTTCGCCAGAATGCTCGTCGCCTTTCAAATCAGACCTCAGATTCGGAGTATAGAGCTCAAATGCCTCTAAGGTCACTGCCGGAACAGTGAGCTCTATGTCCTCATCGTTGGTGTTAATTGCCATCAAACACGCTACACCATTTTTACATGACACCACGGCTTCCCCAAGGAAAATTCCGCTTCCGGCGTTTAATCGAGGAATATATCCCTCTTGCACCTCAGGATTTGTAACGCGTATATAATACACGGCTCGTGATCTCTTCGGTATTACTACGGTTTCGCGATTTTTGAACGGGAGTACTTTATTTTTCCAACGAACGACTTCTTGTTCCCAGTCTATTACGGCACGGTTTTGGGCGTGAAATTCTGAACCCAAAATTGCATCTTGTTCGATCGGGAATCTGTTATTAACGACGTGAAATTCTGATTGAGTCCCTTCAATTTCCAAGATAGTAGAACCAACTGTGTAAACTGGTGAGGCAGATATGCCCCGTAACTTTAGGATATCATTTCTGTTGATAATAACGTCCGAATTCAATGCGTTAATTTTTATCAAATTTGGGTCAGACCCGGAGTCGACAAGAAAATCTACTCTTTTGTTTAATTGTGGGGACTCAATCTCTACAGTGGGAATGAATGACTGTTCCTTTAATCTGACGTTGACGGTACGGACTTTTCGTTCGCAATGCTTACTGTTCGCACAGGGCGCTCTGATAATTTTTCCACTCGGTTCGCGCCGGGTTTTTCCGAGCGGGTGTTCTCGTTTTCCGCCTTACGTTTTTCGTCATTAATTCTTTTGTAGCATTGAGGTTTGCTGTGACCCGGTTTGTTACAATAGTCGCAAACAAGATGGCTTCTATTATCGTTAGAATTTCGCGTTTTGTTAACCGTATTATCTCTTTGATCTTCGGTATTCCCGTTTGATTTTTTAGATTGAGGACGTTTCTCGGGGTACTTCGTCCAACAGTTATCCGCCTTATGACCCTTTTTGTTGCAAAGGTCACAGTTTACTGAATCGCGGGCTACTATAGTCTTGACATGAGTCTGCGACGTGTTTTTACTTTCTGAACGCGTGTCCTTGAAGTTAACGCGGTCCTTTTCGATTTCCTTCTCGATTTTCACAGCGTTAGAGTATGCCACGTCGAGATTTGGGCAACCCTCTAATTTTAACCTGAGACGGAAGTCCGGAGGTAGTCCAGCTAGGAAACACTCTAGAGTTTCCTTCTCCAGATTCCTTGTTTGCGTTCGTGAAATAGCTCCCGTTTCGGAAGTCTCCTCTTCTCGAATTGCTGAGTACAGGTCTTTTACGCGGCTGATGTAATCAATGATATGCTCGTTCTTTTGTTTTGCTATATTACCTAGTTCGCCTCGATATTGGTTAATTGATTTGGAAGCCCCGAAAATTTCCTTAAGACGGTCCGTCAATCCCTTAATAGTATCAAAAGCGTCGTCTTCGACAGCGGTGTACGCTCGACTTTTCAACTTATTGCGGAAGAGTCGCGTTAGCGTGATCTCTAAACTGGGAGGAAACATGACGGCTGCACGTTTGCACGCCCGAACGAATTTGAGTACCGAGATATTTTCTCCGTTAAACATGGGGATACCCTCGAGGACGTCTTTAAATGATACTCTCGGGAGGTTCGCGTCGATATTAGGTGTGCTAGATTGACTAGGTATTCGTCCCGTTAATGGCTGGGCTGTGATTACTCGAGCGTTGAGATCTGATATTTCGGATCTAATGGTATCGAGTTCGAGTGTTAGGTTTGCTAGTGTTGACTGAAATTTTTGATCGTTTGAAGTTTCAGATGCTTGTGGAAAGTGATCGTTTAAAGTGATCTGTTGATTCTGTAATTCTAATTCGCGTGAAGCTAAATCACGTTCCATCTCGCGTAATCTCTCTTTTTCGGCGATTAGCTGTTGGTGGAACTCGCGCATTTCAGTCTCGGTGAGAGCCATTGTGCGAAGAATGAATAGAGTACTTGAATCACCCTAGAAAAATGTTCATAGACGTTTCTGTGTTTTACGATTATTGCTTCGTCTTTTTATACGTAATCCAGCGTAATCCCACCGCTGTCACCAGTTTTTATATATACATTCCTGTTACGTCGCGAATTATAAATTTTAATAAATTTTACTCTGTACGGCGCTTAATGACGTAGTTCGGTTATATGGCGATAAGTGACGGAAATGTACATATATTGTTGCTCTTCGTTTAGACCGGAATGCGCTGGTCAGGGATTAGAGCGAGACTGGACTCGTAAAAAAAAAAGAATAAATGAAAATAATGAGGACTTACCCTTTATGCTGATGAGCAGGCGTGTGAGCTGTTGAGCGTAGAGGGTTGTTGGGTTAATCTATGATGTTGAGTGGAATGTCCTCCGTCGGTATGTCTCCGGCTTCTGATGTTACAGATAGATGGTTCTTCAGGATCCAACTACCAGAAGTTTTTATAATGTGGAAATTGACGCGCACCACGGACACGATCAACGGTAATTGCCGTTGAATCGGAGTCCAACTCTCACAAGTGTGAACGTCACTAATTTTAATTCTTATTAAGGATGACCGGTGATGACCTCGTTTTGTTTTGGGTTTGCCGGCTGCTATGGCTATAGCCCTTCGAATTTGAAAACTTTTTCCAGCGCGACGACGACCCATTCATGAATGAGTTGTCAAACGATGATTATCGAAAAGTTCACACTCATATGAATTATGATACTCGAGAGCACAAAAGGACCCGAAGGCCTGAGAGCTCCACAGAGTGATGAATTGGAAAGGCACGGATTTATCCGAGAGTACAAAAGGACCCGAAGGCCTGAGAGCTCCACAAGCTAAGGGAATTGCAGGAAAATACCCGAGAGCACGAAAGGACCCGAAGGCCTGAGAGCTCCACAAGATAAGGGAATTGCAGGAAAATACCCGAGAGCACGAAAGGACCCGAAGGCCTGAGAGCTCCACAGTGTATAAGCGTTTATTCTAAGGCTCGATCTAAAGAGTTATGGGAATTATAATACGAGTGTGAAATAATCGACAATATATATATATATATATGTATATTATGATTACTTTCAGCTTACGATCTTAACTCGAGGTCTCGCCGATAAATGAAAACACACTCGAAGTTTTAATAAGAGCGTTTAGTTTATTTAATAGAACACTGTTACACTGTCTATGTTTAATTATTAGATAGATTATATCACTAAGATAAGAACCGTATAGTTTATTATAACAAGATGTTGAATGATTAACCACTACACGATGTTACCCGCAACGATTTTTGTATCGGTCAAAACAACACCGCCTGTTCCCTGACAGGTATCGCCACGTTTTTAATCGCCAGTAATTGAATCAAATAAGTATATATGTATATATATATATATATCTTTGCACAAATCACTAAGAATGTGAAAGAATAAAACACATTATTTAAGAATCGCGTCGCGAAATAATACTCGTAATTATCGGAACGACTTTCGGATGGAAGTTATAGTGTAAGTAATACCGGAACAAATATTCGCGCGGCGAGAAGAGTACTGACTATTTATATGCGGAGCAACGCTGATGGAGGAGGGCCCGTAGCTGTTGCAATGGTGGGGGCCACGCGCTCGGCAGTCGCCCATGAGGCCCGATGCTGACGCAGCATCCCACGGTAAGTCGAGAGATTCAGCTTCTTTGTTATCGGCTAAGTCGCACGGTACATTCTTATCGATGCCGACTCCGCGTCTAGGCCTCATCCGGTGCCGCGCTCGGTTTGTAATATGATATTTATTCTCGATCTGCGACTTATAATTGTTATTATACTAGTGGTATATTATATACGTTTATGTTAACATTGTTAATATGCTCTGCACATTGTTGCCTTGATTAACATATGTTTTGCCTTCTAACAATATTTACTTGTTGATAATTATCATACTTTTCAATTGTTGATGTTGTATTGTGTTACTATTTAGGTATATAAAACAAATATAACATGCTAAAAAAAACAAATCTATTATTATTTATTGACAATGTTATACCTTGAATTTCCTCTATTTACCCATAGAGAATCGATAATGATTCTAATAAGTACAAATGTCTTTATTTGTGGGCTTTTAACGGTAAACTACTCGTGCGTTGGAAGTCCGACCTCGTCATCTGCGTTTTTCTAAAGAAACGCGAATATCTCGTAAACGGGACGTCCTAGAGCATTTTTATGACTAGCCCTTTATAACTTCTAAACCTTTTTCTGCTTCTAATGGTGTTATCAGATTTTCTTTATCGTGAGTAGTTGTTTAGTTATCGACCGTTAAAGTAAATAGTTCGTGGATTTAGAACCCAAATGTGAAATAAAGTTAATCAAATGTTAACCATGAATGTTCTTAAGTGAAGTGATATTTTATTGTTGATGATATATATTATTATTATTATGATCCTACAGTCGAAGTTCGCTTAAGCGACGACTATGTAGTATTCTATGATATATTGAATAATCCGTTCATTGTACGTTAAAAATTGATGAAACCGGTATAATGATTAACAAACATATTGATATATATATAAATATTTATGGGAAATGACCCAGGACGTAACACTCGGAACTCAAGACATCTCGATACTCGACGTCTATCCAAATTTCGTTGGTTGCAACTGTCCGAAACGACGTTTAGCGCCAGAAGTTACTTTTTTCGGGTGGAATAAACCATTTTGACACCCTCAACATGTGCTGAGTCGCCAGAATCGTACGAAACTCGGTACATCTCGATTTTAAGTGGAGATCGATGTTTTTTCCAATACGGCTGTCCGCGACGACAATTATCGCGAGAACTTTGTTTTATTTCGACAGAATGAATGACTCCTCCACATTTACGTTGAGATGAGATGCTAGAATCGCTCGAAACTCGAGACATCTGGAATTTCGGTTTGAATCGATGTTTCGTTCGATAGCGCTGTGTAAGACGACGTTTATGGCAAAAACCTCAATTATTGGACAAAATAAAGTATTTCGACATTTTTACGTTAAGCTAAGATGCCACAACCGATCGAAACTCGGCATATCTCGCCACTCGTTATAGATCGATAATTCGTTCGATACAGTTTTGAAAAACAATGATTATCGCTAGAATTTCGTGATTTAGGATGAAATGGAAGCTTTTGACACTTTTATGTCAGGCCGATACGCCAGAATCGCTCGAAATATAAAGAATCTCGATTCTCGGTGTAGATGGATGTTTCGTTTAATCCAAGTGTGCGACACAAAAGCAAATGTAAGAATTCCATGTGATCGGAAAAAATTACAAATTCAGACACTTTTATGTCGAACTGAGATGCGAAGTCTGCCTGAAACACGCGGAATCCCTATTTTCGGCAGAGATCGAACTTTTTCGTTCGACTTAGCTGTCTGAAACGACATTCAACGTGAGCATTTTGTTTTTTCAGGCAAAATGAAAGATTGTGACACGTTTAAAGTTAGCCTAGATGTACGATTCTCCCAAAACTTAAGACATTTCCATTCTCGTCGGAGAATGATGTTTCGTTTAATACACTCGTGCAAAAGGACCATTATCGCAAGAAATTTGTTTTTTAAGATAAAATGAAGGATTTTGACACTCTCAAGTCAGGCCGAGATGCCAGAATCGCTCAGAACACGCAAAATCTAGAATCGCAGCCTAGATCGAACTGTCGTTCGGAACAGCTGTGCAAAACGACGAACAACGGAAGAATATCGTGTTTTCGGGCAAAATGAACGATTGTGACGAGTTCAAAGTTAGTAGAGATTCCGAAACCGATCGGAACTCGAGACATCTCCATACTCGACGTCAATCGGAATTTCGTTCGATACAACTGTTCGAGACGTCGTTTAGCGCCAGAATTTACTCTTTTTGGGCAAAATAAACCATTTTGACACGCTCAACATGTACCGAGTCGCCAGAATCATACGAAATTGGTACATCTCGATTTTAAGTGGAGATTGATGTTTCTTTTGATACGGCCGTCCGGGACGACAATTATCGCGAGAACTTTGTTTTATTCGGACAAAACTCAAGACATTTCGATTCTCGTCGGAGAATGATGTTTCTTTTAAAACACTCGTGCAAAATGACCATTATCGCGAGAAATTCGTTTTTTAAGATTAAATGAAGGATTTTGACACTCTCAGGTCAGACCGAGATGCCAGAATCGCTCAGAGCACGCAAAATCTTAATTCACAGCCTAGATTGAAGTTCCGTTCGGTGCAGCCGTGCAAAACGAAGATCGACGGGAGAATATCGTGTTTTCGGGCGAAATGAACGATTGTGACACGTTTAAAGTTAGTAGAGATTCCGAAACCACCCGGAACTCAAGACATCTCTATACTCGACGTCGTTTATGATTCCGTTTGATACTACTGTTCGAAACGATGTTTAGCGCCAGAATTTACTCTTTTTGGGCGAAATAAACCATTTTGACTCGGTCAACATGTGCCGAGTCGCCAGAATCATACGAAATTCGGTACATCTCGATTTTGAGTGTAGATTGATGTTTCTTTCAATACCGCCGTCCGGGACGACAATTATCGCGAGAACTTCGTTCTATTTGGACAAAGCTCAAGACATTTCGGTTCTCGTCAGGGATTGATGTATCGTTCGATACACTCGTCCAAAATAACCATTATCGCAAGAAATCTGTGTTTCAAGATAAAATGAAAGATTTTGACACTCTCAGGTCAGACCGAGATGCCAGAATCGCTCAGAACACGTAAAATCTTTATTCGCAGCCTAGACTGAAGTTCCGTTCGGTGCAGCTATCCAAAACGACGATCGACGGAAGAATATCGTGTTTTCGGGCGAAATGAACGATTGTGACACGTTTAAAGTTAGTAGAGATTCCGAAACCACTCGGAACTCAAGACATCTCTATACTCGACTTCGGACGAAATTCCGTTTGATAGGACTGTTCGAAACGACGTTTAGCGCAAGAATTTACTCTTTTTGGGCGAACTAAACCATTTTGAAACGCTCAACATGTGCCGCGTCGCCAGAATCATACGAAGTTCGGTACATCTCGATTTTAAGTGGAGATTGATGTTTCTTCCAATACGGCCGTCCGGGACGACAATTATCGCGAGAACTTTGTTTTATTTCAACAAAAATCAAGACATTTCGGTTCTCGTCAGGGATTGATGTATCGTTCAATACACTCGTGCAAAATAACCATTATCGCAGGAAATTCGTTTTTCAATATAAAATGAAGGATTTTGACACTCTCAAGTCAGACCGAGATGCCAGAATCGCTCAGAACACGTAAAATCTTTATTCGCAGCCTAGATTGAAGTTCCGTTCGGAACAGCTATGCAAAACGACGATCGACGGAAGAATATTGTGTTTCCGGGCGAAATGAACGATTGTGACACGTTTAAAGTTCGTAGAGATTCCGAAACCACTCGGAACTCAAGACATCTCGATACTCGACGTCTGTCGAAATTTCGTTCGTTGCAACTGTTCGAAACGACGTTTAGCGCCAGAAGTTACTTTTTTCGGGTGGAATAAACCATTTTGACACCCTCAACATGTGCTGAGTCGCCAGAATCGTACGAAACTCGGTACATCTCGATTTTAAGTGGAGATCGATGTTTTTTCCAATACGGCTGTCCGCGACGACAATTATCGCGAGAACTTTGTTTTATTTCGACAGAATGAATGACTCCTCCACATTTACGTTGAGATGAGATGCTAGAATCGCTCGAAACTCGAGACATCTGGAATTTCGGTTTGAATCGATGTTTCGTTCGATAGCGCTGTGTAAGACGACGTTTATGGCAAAAACTTCAATTATTGGACAAAATAAAGTATTTCGACATTTTTACGTTAAGCTAAGATGCCACAACCGATCGAAACTCGGCATATCTCGCCACTCGTTGTAGATCGATAATTCGTTCGATACAGTTTTGAAAAACAATGATTATCGCTAGAATTTCGTGATTTAGGATGAAATGGAAGATTTTGACACTTTTATGTCAGGCCGATACGCCAGAATCGCTCGGAATATAAAGAATCTCGATTCTCGGTGTAGATGGATGTTTCGTTTAATCCAAGTGTGCGACACAAAAGCAAATGTAAGAATTCCATGTGATCGGAAAAAATGACAAATTCAGACACTTTTATGTCGAACTGAGATGCGAAGTCTGCCTGAAACACGCGGAATCCCTATTTTCGGCAGAGATCGAACTTTTTCGTTCGACTTAGCTGTCTGAAACGACATTCAACGTGAGCATTTCGTTTTTTCAGGCAAAATGAAAGATTGTGACACGTTTAAAGTTAGCCTAGATGTACGATTCTCCCAAAACTTAAGACATTTCCATTCTCGTCGGAGAATGATGTTTCGTTTAATACACTCGTGCAAAAGGACCATTATCGCAAGAAATTTGTTTTTTAAGATAAAATGAAGGATTTTGACACTCTCAGGTCAGGCCGAGATGCCAGAATCGCTCAGAACACGCAAAATCTAGAATCGCAGCCTAGATCGAACTGTCGTTCGGAACAGCTGTGCAAAACGACGAACAACGGAAGAATATCGTGTTTTCGGGCAAAATGAACGATTGTGACGAGTTTAAAGTTAGTAGAGATTCCGAAACCGATCGGAACTCGAGACATCTCCATACTCGACGTCAATCGGAATTTCGTTCGATACAACTGTTCGAGACGTCGTTTAGCGCCAGAATTTACTCTTTTTGGGCATAATAAACTATTTTGACACGCTCAACGTGTACCGAGTCGCCAGAATCATACGGAATTGGTACATCTCGATTTTAAGTGGAGATTGATGTTTCTTTCGATACGGCCGTCCGGGACGACAATTATCGCGAGAACTTTGTTTTATTCGGACAAAACTCAAGACATTTCGGTTCTCGTCAGGGATTGATTTATTGTTCAATACACTCGTGCAAAATGACCATTATCGCAAAAATTCGTTTTTTAAGATAAAATAAAGGATTTTGACACTCTCAGGTCAGACCGAGATGCCAGAATAGCTCAGAACACGTAAAATCTTTATTCGCAGCCTAGATTAAAGTTCCGTTCGGTGCAGCTATGCAAAACGACGATCGACGGAAGAATATCGTGTTTTCGGGCGACATGAACGATTGTGACACGTTTAAAGTTAGTAGAGATTCCGAAACCACTCGGAACTCAAGACATCTCTATACTCGAGGTCGATTAAAATTCCGTTTGATACTACTGTTCGAAACGAAGTTTAGCGCCAGAATTTACTTTTTTTGGGTGAAATAAACCATTTTGACACGCTCAACATGTGCCGAGTCGCCAGAATCATACGAAATTCGGTACATCTCGATTTTGAGTGGAGATTGATGTTTCTTTCAATACCGCCGTCCGGGACGACAATTATCGCGAGAACTTTGTTATATTTGGACAAAACTCAAGACATTTCGGTTCTCGTCAGGGATTGATGTATCGTTCAATACACTCGTCCAAAATAACCATTATCGCCGGAAATTCGTTTTTCAAGATAAAATGAAGGATTTTGACACTCTCAGGTCAGACCGAGATGCCAGAATCGCTTAGTACACGTAAAATCTGTATTCGCAGCCTAGATTGAAGTGCCGTTCGGTTCAGCTATGCAAATCGACGATCGACGGAAGAATATCGCGTTTTTGGGCGAAATGAACGATTGTGACACGTTTAAAGTTAGTAGAGATTCCGAAACCACTCGAAACTCAAGACATCTGGAATTTCGGTTTGAATCGATGTTTCGTTCGATAGCGCTGTGTGAGACGACGTTTATGGCAAAAACTTAAATTATTGGGCAAAATAAAGTATTTCGACATTTTTACGTTGAGCTAAGATGCCACAACCGATCGAAACTCGGCATATCTCGCCTCTCGTTGTAGATCGATAATTCGTTCGATACAGTTTCGCAAAACAATGATCATCGCCAGAATTTCGTGATTTAGGATGAAATGGAAGATTTTGACACTTTTATGTCAGGCCGATACGCCAGAATCGCTCGAAACATAAAGAATCTCGATTCTCGGTGTAGATGGATGTTTCGTTTAATCCAAGTGTGCGACACAAAAGCAAATGTAAGAATTCCATGTGATCGGAAAAAACGACAAATTCAGACACTTTTATGTCGAACTGAGATGCGAAGTCCGCCTGAAACACGCGGAATCCCTATTTTCGGCAGAGATCGAACTTTTTCGTTCGACTTAGCTGTCTGAAATGACATTCAACGTGAGCATTTCGTTTTTTCAGGCAAAATGAAAGATTGTGACACGTTTAAAGTTAGCTGAGATGTACGATTCTCCCAAAACGCAAGACATGTCGATTCTCGTCGGAGAATGATGTTTCGTTCAATACACTCGTGCAAAAGGACCATTATCGCAAGAAATTCGTTTTTTAAGATAAAATGAAGGATTTTCACACTCTCAGGTCAGGCCGAGATGCCAGAATTGCTCAGAACACGCAAAATCTAGAATCGCAGCCTAGATCGAACTGTCGTTCGGAACAGCTGTGCAAAACGACGAACAACGGAAGAATATCGTGTTTTCGGGCAAAATGAAGGATTGTGACACGTTTAAAGTTAGTAGAGATTCCGAAACCGATCGGAACTCGAGACATCTCCATACTCGACGTCAATCGGAATTTCGTTCGATACAACTGTTCGAGACGTCGTTTAGCGCCAGAATGTACTTTTTTTGGGCAAAATAAACCATTTTGACACGCTCAACATGTGCCAAGTCGCCAGAATCATACGAAATTTGGTACATCTCGATTTTAAGTGGAGATTGATGTTTCTTTTGATAAGGCCGTCCGGGACGACAATTATCGCGAGAACTTTGTTTTATTCGGAAAAAACTCAAGACATTTCGGTTCTCGTCAGGGATTGATGTATCGTTCAATACACTCGTGCAAAATAACCATTATCGCAGGAAATTCGTTTTTCAATATAAAATGAAGGATTTTGACACTCTCAAGTCAGACCGAGATGCCAGAATCGCTCAGAACACGTAAAATCTTTATTCGCAGCCTAGATTGAAGTTCCGTTCGGAACAGCTATGCAAAACGACGATCGACGGAAGAATATTGTGTTTCCGGGCGAAATGAACGATTGTGACACGTTTAAAGTTAGTAGAGATTCCGAAACCACTCGGAACTCAAGACATCTCGATACTCGACGTCTCTCGAAATTTCGTTCGTTGCAACTGTTCGAAACGACGTTTAGCGCCAGAAGTTACTCTTTTTGGGTGGAATAAACCATTTTGACACGCTCAACATGTGCTGAGTCGCCAGAATCGTACGAAACTCGGTACATCTCGATTTTAAGTGGAGATCGATGTTTTTTCCAATACGGCTGTCCGCGACGACAATTATCGCGAGAACTTTGTTTTATTTCGACAGAATGAATGACTTCTCCACATTTACGCTGAGATGAGATGCTAGAACCGCTCGAAACTCGAGACATCTGGAATTTCGGTTTGAATCGATGTTTCGTTCGATAGCGCTGTGTAAGACGACGTTTATGGCAAAAACTTCAATTATTGGACAAAATAAAGTATTTCGACATTTTTACGTTGAGCTAAGATGCCACAACCGATCGAAACTCGGCATATCTCGCCACTCGTTGTAGATCGATAATTCGTTCGATACAGTTTTGCAAAACAATAATCATCGCTAGAATTTCGAGATTTAGGATGAAATGGAAGATTTTGACACTTTTATGTCAGGCCGATACGCCAGAATCGCTCGAAATATAAAGAATCTCGATTCTCGGTGTAGATGGATGTTTCGTTTAATCCAAGTGTGCGACACAAAAGCAAATGTAAGAATTCCATGTGATCGGAAAAAATGACAAATTCAGACACTTTTATGTCGAACTGAGATGCGAAGTCTGCCTGAAACACGCGGAATCCTTATTTTCGGCAGAGATCGAACTTTTTCGTTCGACTTAGCTGTCTGAAACGACATTTAACGTGAGCATTTCGTTTTTTCAGGCAAAATGAAAGATTGTGACACGTTTAAAGTTAGCCTAGATGTACGATTCTCCCAAAACTTAAGACATTTCCATTCTCGTCGGAGAATGATGTTTCGTTTAATACACTCGTGCAAAAGGACCATTATCGCAAGAAATTTGTTTTTTAAGATAAAATGAAGGATTTTGACACTCTCAGGTCAGGCCGAGATGCCAGAATCGCTCAGAACACGCAAAATCTAGAATCGCAGCCTAGATCGAACTGTCGTTCGGAACAGCTGTGCAAAACGACGAACAACGGAAGAATATCGTGTTTTCGGGCAAAATGAACGATTGTGACGAGTTTAAAGTTAGTAGAGATTCCGAAACCGATCGGAACTCGAGACATCTCCATACTCGACGTCAATCGGAATTTCGTTCGATACAACTGTTCGAGACGTCGTTTAGCGCCAGAATTTACTCTTTTTGGGCATAATAAACTATTTTGACACGCTCAACGTGTACCGAGTCGCCAGAATCATACGGAATTGGTACATCTCGATTTTGAGTGGAGATTGATGTTTCTTTCGATACGGCCGTCCGGGACGACAATTATCGCGAGAACTTTGTTTTATTCGGACAAAACTCAAGACATTTCGGTTCTCGTCAGGGATTGATGTATTGTTCAATACACTCGTGCAAAATGACCATTATCGCAAAAATTCGTTTTTTAAGATAAAATAAAGGATTTTGACACTCTCAGGTCAGACCGAGATGCCAGAATAGCTCAGAACACGTAAAATCTTTATTCGCAGCCTAGATTAAAGTTCCGTTCGGTGCAGCTATGCAAAACGACGATCGACGGAAGAATATCGTGTTTTCGGGCGACATGAACGATTGTGACACGTTTAAAGTTAGTAGAGATTCCGAAACCACTCGGAACTCAAGACATCTCTATACTCGAGGTCGATTAAAATTCCGTTTGATACTACTGTTCGAAACGAAGTTTAGCGCCAGAATTTACTTTTTTTGGGTGAAATAAACCATTTTGACACGCTCAACATGTGCCGAGTCGCCAGAATCATACGAAATTCGGTACATCTCGATTTTGAGTGGAGATTGATGTTTCTTTCAATACCGCCGTCCGGGACGACAATTATCGCGAGAACTTTGTTATATTTGGACAAAACTCAAGACATTTCGGTTCTCGTCAGGGATTGATGTATCGTTCAATACACTCGTCCAAAATAACCATTATCGCCGGAAATTCGTTTTTCAAGATAAAATGAAGGATTTTGACACTCTCAGGTCAGACCGAGATGCCAGAATCGCTTAGTACACGTAAAATCTGTATTCGCAGCCTAGATTGAAGTGCCGTTCGGTTCAGCTATGCAAATCGACGATCGACGGAAGAATATCGCGTTTTTGGGCGAAATGAACGATTGTGACACGTTTAAAGTTAGTAGAGATTCCGAAACCACTCGAAACTCAAGACATCTGGAATTTCGGTTTGAATCGATGTTTCGTTCGATAGCGCTGTGTGAGACGACGTTTATGGCAAAAACTTAAATTATTGGGCAAAATAAAGTATTTCGACATTTTTACGTTGAGCTAAGATGCCACAACCGATCGAAACTCGGCATATCTCGCCTCTCGTTGTAGATCGATAATTCGTTCGATACAGTTTCGCAAAACAATGATCATCGCCAGAATTTCGTGATTTAGGATGAAATGGAAGATTTTGACACTTTTATGTCAGGCCGATACGCCAGAATCGCTCGAAACATAAAGAATCTCGATTCTCGGTGTAGATGGATGTTTCGTTTAATCCAAGTGTGCGACACAAAAGCAAATGTAAGAATTCCATGTGATCGGAAAAAACGACAAATTCAGACACTTTTATGTCGAACTGAGATGCGAAGTCCGCCTGAAACACGCGGAATCCCTATTTTCGGCAGAGATCGAACTTTTTCGTTCGACTTAGCTGTCTGAAATGACATTCAACGTGAGCATTTCGTTTTTTCAGGCAAAATGAAAGATTGTGACACGTTTAAAGTTAGCTGAGATGTACGATTCTCCCAAAACGCAAGACATGTCGATTCTCGTCGGAGAATGATGTTTCGTTCAATACACTCGTGCAAAAGGACCATTATCGCAAGAAATTCGTTTTTTAAGATAAAATGAAGGATTTTCACACTCTCAGGTCAGGCCGAGATGCCAGAATTGCTCAGAACACGCAAAATCTAGAATCGCAGCCTAGATCGAACTGTCGTTCGGAACAGCTGTGCAAAACGACGAACAACGGAAGAATATCGTGTTTTCGGGCAAAATGAAGGATTGTGACACGTTTAAAGTTAGTAGAGATTCCGAAACCGATCGGAACTCGAGACATCTCCATACTCGACGTCAATCGGAATTTCGTTCGATACAACTGTTCGAGACGTCGTTTAGCGCCAGAATGTACTTTTTTTGGGCAAAATAAACCATTTTGACACGCTCAACATGTGCCGAGTCGCCAGAATCATACGAAATTTGGTACATCTCGATTTTAAGTGGAGATTGATGTTTCTTTTGATAAGGCCGTCCGGGACGACAATTATCGCGAGAACTTTGTTTTATTCGGAAAAAACTCAAGACATTTCGGTTCTCGTCAGGGATTGATGTATCGTTCAATACACTCGTGCAAAATAACCATTATCGCAGGAAATTCGTTTTTCAATATAAAATGAAGGATTTTGACACTCTCAAGTCAGACCGAGATGCCAGAATCGCTCAGAACACGTAAAATCTTTATTCGCAGCCTAGATTGAAGTTCCGTTCGGAACAGCTATGCAAAACGACGATCGACGGAAGAATATTGTGTTTCCGGGCGAAATGAACGATTGTGACACGTTTAAAGTTAGTAGAGATTCCGAAACCACTCGGAACTCAAGACATCTCGATACTCGACGTCTCTCGAAATTTCGTTCGTTGCAACTGTTCGAAACGACGTTTAGCGCCAGAAGTTACTCTTTTTGGGTGGAATAAACCATTTTGACACGCTCAACATGTGCTGAGTCGCCAGAATCGTACGAAACTCGGTACATCTCGATTTTAAGTGGAGATCGATGTTTTTTCCAATACGGCTGTCCGCGACGACAATTATCGCGAGAACTTTGTTTTATTTCGACAGAATGAATGACTTCTCCACATTTACGCTGAGATGAGATGCTAGAACCGCTCGAAACTCGAGACATCTGGAATTTCGGTTTGAATCGATGTTTCGTTCGATAGCGCTGTGTAAGACGACGTTTATGGCAAAAACTTCAATTATTGGACAAAATAAAGTATTTCGACATTTTTACGTTGAGCTAAGATGCCACAACCGATCGAAACTCGGCATATCTCGCCTCTCGTTGTAGATCGATAATTCGTTCGATACAGTTTCGCAAAACAATGATCATCGCCAGAATTTCGTGATTTAGGATGAAATGGAAGATTTTGACACTTTTATGTCAGGCCGATACGCCAGAATCGCTCGAAACATAAAGAATCTCGATTCTCGGTGTAGATGGATGTTTCGTTTAATCCAAGTGTGCGACACAAAAGCAAATGTAAGAATTCCATGTGATCGGAAAAAACGACAAATTCAGACACTTTTATGTCGAACTGAGATGCGAAGTCCGCCTGAAACACGCGGAATCCCTATTTTCGGCAGAGATCGAACTTTTTCGTTCGACTTAGCTGTCTGAAATGACATTCAACGTGAGCATTTCGTTTTTTCAGGCAAAATGAAAGATTGTGACACGTTTAAAGTTAGCTGAGATGTACGATTCTCCCAAAACGCAAGACATGTCGATTCTCGTCGGAGAATGATGTTTCGTTCAATACACTCGTGCAAAAGGACCATTATCGCAAGAAATTCGTTTTTTAAGATAAAATGAAGGATTTTCACACTCTCAGGTCAGGCCGAGATGCCAGAATTGCTCAGAACACGCAAAATCTAGAATCGCAGCCTAGATCGAACTGTCGTTCGGAACAGCTGTGCAAAACGACGAACAACGGAAGAATATCGTGTTTTCGGGCAAAATGAAGGATTGTGACACGTTTAAAGTTAGTAGAGATTCCGAAACCGATCGGAACTCGAGACATCTCCATACTCGACGTCAATCGGAATTTCGTTCGATACAACTGTTCGAGACGTCGTTTAGCGCCAGAATGTACTTTTTTTGGGCAAAATAAACCATTTTGACACGCTCAACATGTGCCAAGTCGCCAGAATCATACGAAATTTGGTACATCTCGATTTTAAGTGGAGATTGATGTTTCTTTTGATAAGGCCGTCCGGGACGACAATTATCGCGAGAACTTTGTTTTATTCGGAAAAAACTCAAGACATTTCGGTTCTCGTCAGGGATTGATGTATCGTTCAATACACTCGTGCAAAATAACCATTATCGCAGGAAATTCGTTTTTCAATATAAAATGAAGGATTTTGACACTCTCAAGTCAGACCGAGATGCCAGAATCGCTCAGAACACGTAAAATCTTTATTCGCAGCCTAGATTGAAGTTCCGTTCGGAACAGCTATGCAAAACGACGATCGACGGAAGAATATTGTGTTTCCGGGCGAAATGAACGATTGTGACACGTTTAAAGTTAGTAGAGATTCCGAAACCACTCGGAACTCAAGACATCTCGATACTCGACGTCTCTCGAAATTTCGTTCGTTGCAACTGTTCGAAACGACGTTTAGCGCCAGAAGTTACTCTTTTTGGGTGGAATAAACCATTTTGACACGCTCAACATGTGCTGAGTCGCCAGAATCGTACGAAACTCGGTACATCTCGATTTTAAGTGGAGATCGATGTTTTTTCCAATACGGCTGTCCGCGACGACAATTATCGCGAGAACTTTGTTTTATTTCGACAGAATGAATGACTTCTCCACATTTACGCTGAGATGAGATGCTAGAACCGCTCGAAACTCGAGACATCTGGAATTTCGGTTTGAATCGATGTTTCGTTCGATAGCGCTGTGTAAGACGACGTTTATGGCAAAAACTTCAATTATTGGACAAAATAAAGTATTTCGACATTTTTACGTTGAGCTAAGATGCCACAACCGATCGAAACTCGGCATATCTCGCCACTCGTTGTAGATCGATAATTCGTTCGATACAGTTTTGCAAAACAATAATCATCGCTAGAATTTCGAGATTTAGGATGAAATGGAAGATTTTGACACTTTTATGTCAGGCCGATACGCCAGAATCGCTCGAAATATAAAGAATCTCGATTCTCGGTGTAGATGGATGTTTCGTTTAATCCAAGTGTGCGACACAAAAGCAAATGTAAGAATTCCATGTGATCGGAAAAAATGACAAATTCAGACACTTTTATGTCGAACTGAGATGCGAAGTCTGCCTGAAACACGCGGAATCCTTATTTTCGGCAGAGATCGAACTTTTTCGTTCGACTTAGCTGTCTGAAACGACATTTAACGTGAGCATTTCGTTTTTTCAGGCAAAATGAAAGATTGTGACACGTTTAAAGTTAGCCTAGATGTACGATTCTCCCAAAACTTAAGACATTTCCATTCTCGTCGGAGAATGATGTTTCGTTTAATACACTCGTGCAAAAGGACCATTATCGCAAGAAATTTGTTTTTTAAGATAAAATGAAGGATTTTGACACTCTCAGGTCAGGCCGAGATGCCAGAATCGCTCAGAACACGCAAAATCTAGAATCGCAGCCTAGATCGAACTGTCGTTCGGAACAGCTGTGCAAAACGACGAACAACGGAAGAATATCGTGTTTTCGGGCAAAATGAACGATTGTGACGAGTTTAAAGTTAGTAGAGATTCCGAAACCGATCGGAACTCGAGACATCTCCATACTCGACGTCAATCGGAATTTCGTTCGATACAACTGTTCGAGACGTCGTTTAGCGCCAGAATTTACTCTTTTTGGGCATAATAAACTATTTTGACACGCTCAACGTGTACCGAGTCGCCAGAATCATACGGAATTGGTACATCTCGATTTTGAGTGGAGATTGATGTTTCTTTCGATACGGCCGTCCGGGACGACAATTATCGCGAGAACTTTGTTTTATTCGGACAAAACTCAAGACATTTCGGTTCTCGTCAGGGATTGATGTATTGTTCAATACACTCGTGCAAAATGACCATTATCGCAAAAATTCGTTTTTTAAGATAAAATAAAGGATTTTGACACTCTCAGGTCAGACCGAGATGCCAGAATAGCTCAGAACACGTAAAATCTTTATTCGCAGCCTAGATTAAAGTTCCGTTCGGTGCAGCTATGCAAAACGACGATCGACGGAAGAATATCGTGTTTTCGGGCGACATGAACGATTGTGACACGTTTAAAGTTAGTAGAGATTCCGAAACCACTCGGAACTCAAGACATCTCTATACTCGAGGTCGATTAAAATTCCGTTTGATACTACTGTTCGAAACGAAGTTTAGCGCCAGAATTTACTTTTTTTGGGTGAAATAAACCATTTTGACACGCTCAACATGTGCCGAGTCGCCAGAATCATACGAAATTCGGTACATCTCGATTTTGAGTGGAGATTGATGTTTCTTTCAATACCGCCGTCCGGGACGACAATTATCGCGAGAACTTTGTTATATTTGGACAAAACTCAAGACATTTCGGTTCTCGTCAGGGATTGATGTATCGTTCAATACACTCGTCCAAAATAACCATTATCGCCGGAAATTCGTTTTTCAAGATAAAATGAAGGATTTTGACACTCTCAGGTCAGACCGAGATGCCAGAATCGCTTAGTACACGTAAAATCTGTATTCGCAGCCTAGATTGAAGTGCCGTTCGGTTCAGCTATGCAAATCGACGATCGACGGAAGAATATCGCGTTTTTGGGCGAAATGAACGATTGTGACACGTTTAAAGTTAGTAGAGATTCCGAAACCACTCGAAACTCAAGACATCTGGAATTTCGGTTTGAATCGATGTTTCGTTCGATAGCGCTGTGTGAGACGACGTTTATGGCAAAAACTTAAATTATTGGGCAAAATAAAGTATTTCGACATTTTTACGTTGAGCTAAGATGCCACAACCGATCGAAACTCGGCATATCTCGCCTCTCGTTGTAGATCGATAATTCGTTCGATACAGTTTCGCAAAACAATGATCATCGCCAGAATTTCGTGATTTAGGATGAAATGGAAGATTTTGACACTTTTATGTCAGGCCGATACGCCAGAATCGCTCGAAACATAAAGAATCTCGATTCTCGGTGTAGATGGATGTTTCGTTTAATCCAAGTGTGCGACACAAAAGCAAATGTAAGAATTCCATGTGATCGGAAAAAACGACAAATTCAGACACTTTTATGTCGAACTGAGATGCGAAGTCCGCCTGAAACACGCGGAATCCCTATTTTCGGCAGAGATCGAACTTTTTCGTTCGACTTAGCTGTCTGAAATGACATTCAACGTGAGCATTTCGTTTTTTCAGGCAAAATGAAAGATTGTGACACGTTTAAAGTTAGCTGAGATGTACGATTCTCCCAAAACGCAAGACATGTCGATTCTCGTCGGAGAATGATGTTTCGTTCAATACACTCGTGCAAAAGGACCATTATCGCAAGAAATTCGTTTTTTAAGATAAAATGAAGGATTTTCACACTCTCAGGTCAGGCCGAGATGCCAGAATTGCTCAGAACACGCAAAATCTAGAATCGCAGCCTAGATCGAACTGTCGTTCGGAACAGCTGTGCAAAACGACGAACAACGGAAGAATATCGTGTTTTCGGGCAAAATGAAGGATTGTGACACGTTTAAAGTTAGTAGAGATTCCGAAACCGATCGGAACTCGAGACATCTCCATACTCGACGTCAATCGGAATTTCGTTCGATACAACTGTTCGAGACGTCGTTTAGCGCCAGAATGTACTTTTTTTGGGCAAAATAAACCATTTTGACACGCTCAACATGTGCCGAGTCGCCAGAATCATACGAAATTTGGTACATCTCGATTTTAAGTGGAGATTGATGTTTCTTTTGATAAGGCCGTCCGGGACGACAATTATCGCGAGAACTTTGTTTTATTCGGAAAAAACTCAAGACATTTCGGTTCTCGTCAGGGATTGATGTATCGTTCAATACACTCGTGCAAAATAACCATTATCGCAGGAAATTCGTTTTTCAATATAAAATGAAGGATTTTGACACTCTCAAGTCAGACCGAGATGCCAGAATCGCTCAGAACACGTAAAATCTTTATTCGCAGCCTAGATTGAAGTTCCGTTCGGAACAGCTATGCAAAACGACGATCGACGGAAGAATATTGTGTTTCCGGGCGAAATGAACGATTGTGACACGTTTAAAGTTAGTAGAGATTCCGAAACCACTCGGAACTCAAGACATCTCGATACTCGACGTCTCTCGAAATTTCGTTCGTTGCAACTGTTCGAAACGACGTTTAGCGCCAGAAGTTACTCTTTTTGGGTGGAATAAACCATTTTGACACGCTCAACATGTGCTGAGTCGCCAGAATCGTACGAAACTCGGTACATCTCGATTTTAAGTGGAGATCGATGTTTTTTCCAATACGGCTGTCCGCGACGACAATTATCGCGAGAACTTTGTTTTATTTCGACAGAATGAATGACTTCTCCACATTTACGCTGAGATGAGATGCTAGAACCGCTCGAAACTCGAGACATCTGGAATTTCGGTTTGAATCGATGTTTCGTTCGATAGCGCTGTGTAAGACGACGTTTATGGCAAAAACTTCAATTATTGGACAAAATAAAGTATTTCGACATTTTTACGTTGAGCTAAGATGCCACAACCGATCGAAACTCGGCATATCTCGCCACTCGTTGTAGATCGATAATTCGTTCGATACAGTTTTGCAAAACAATAATCATCGCTAGAATTTCGAGATTTAGGATGAAATGGAAGATTTTGACACTTTTATGTCAGGCCGATACGCCAGAATCGCTCGAAATATAAAGAATCTCGATTCTCGGTGTAGATGGATGTTTCGTTTAATCCAAGTGTGCGACACAAAAGCAAATGTAAGAATTCCATGTGATCGGAAAAAATGACAAATTCAGACACTTTTATGTCGAACTGAGATGCGAAGTCTGCCTGAAACACGCGGAATCCTTATTTTCGGCAGAGATCGAACTTTTTCGTTCGACTTAGCTGTCTGAAACGACATTCAACGTGAGCATTTCGTTTTTTCAGGCAAAATGAAAGATTGTGACACGTTTAAAGTTAGCTCAGATGTACGATTCTCCCAAAACTCAAGACATTTCGATTCTCGTCGGAGAATGATGTTTCGTTTGATACACTCGTGCAAAAGGACCATTATCGCAAGAAATTTGTTTTTTAAGATAAAATGAAGGATTTTGACACTCTCAGGTCAAGCCGAGATGCCAGAATCGCTCAGAACACGCAAAATCTAGAATCGCAGCCTAGATCGAACTGTCGTTCGGAACAGCTGTGCAAAACGACGAACAACGAAAGAATATCGTGTTTTCGGGCAAAATGAACGATTGTGACGAGTTCAAAGTTAGTAGAGATTCCGAAACCGATCGGAACTCGAGACATCTCCATACTCGACGTCAATCGGAATTTCGTTCGATACAACTGTTCGAGACGTCGTTTAGCGCCAGAATTTAATCTTTTTGGGCAAAATAAACCATTTTGACACGCTCAACATATACGGAGTCGCCAGAATCATACGAAATTAGTACATCTCGATTTTAAGTGGAGATTGATGTTTCTTTTGATAAGGCCGTCCGGGACGACAATTATCGCGAGAACTTTGTTTTATTCGGACAAAACTCAAGACATTTCGGTTCTCGTCAGGGATTGATGTATTGTTCAACACACTCGTGCAAAATGACCATTATCGCAAAAAATTCGTTTTTTAAGATAAAATAAAGGATTTTGACACTCTCAGGTCAGACCGAGATGCCAGAATCGCTCAGAACACGTAAAATCTTTATTCGCAGCCTAGATTAAAGTTCCGTTCGGTGCAGCTATGCAAAACGACGATCGACGGAAGAATATTGTGTTTCCGGGCGAAATGAACGATTGTGACACGTTTAAAGTTAGTAGAGATTCCGAAACCACTCGGAACTCAAGACATCTCTATACTCGACGTCGATTAAAATTCCGTTTGATACTACTGTTCGAAACGAAGTTTAGCGCCAGAATTTACTTTTTTTGGGCGAAATAAACCATTCTGACACGCTCAACATGTGCCGAGTCACCAGAATCATACGAAATTCGGTACATCTCGATTTTGAGTGGAGATTGATGTTTCTTTCAATACCGCCGTCCGAGACGACAATTATCGCGAGAACTTTGTTCTATTTGGACAAAACTCAAGACATTTCGGTTCTCGTCAGGGATTGATGTATCGTTCAATACACTCGTCCAAAATAACGATTATCGCAAGAAATCCGTGTTTCAAGATAAAATGAAAGATTTTGACACTCTCAGGTCAGACCGAGATGCCAGAATCGCTCAGAACACGTAAAATCTTTATTCGCAGCCTAGATTGAAGTTCCGTTCGGTGCAGCTATGCAAAACGACGATCGACGGAAGAATATCGTGTTTTCGGGCGAAATAAACGATTGTGACACGGTTAAAGTTAGTAGAGATTCCGAAACCACTCGGAACTCAAGACATCTCTATACTCGACGTCGATCGAAATTCCGTTTGATACTACTGTTTGAAACGACGTTTAGCGCCAGAATTTACTCTTTTTGGGCGAAATAAACCATTTTGACACGCTCAACATGTGCCGAGTCGCCAGAATCATACGAAATTCGGAACATCTCGATTTTAAGTGGAGATTGATGTTTTTTTTAATACGGCCGTCCGGGACGACAATTATCGCGAGAACTTTGTTTTATTCGGACAAAACTCAAGACATCTCGGATCTCGTCAGGGATTGATGTATCGTTCAATACACTCGTGCAAAATAACCATTATCGCAGGAAATTCGTTTTTCAAGATAAAATGAAGGATTTTGACACTCTCAAGTCAGACCGAGATGCCAGAATCGCTCAGAACTCGTAAAATCTTTATTCGCAGCCTAGATTGAAGTTCCGTTCGGTGCAGCTATGCAAAACGACGATCGACGGAAGAATATCGTGTTTTCGGGCGAAATGAACGATATTCACATGTTTAAAGTGAGTAGAGATGCCGAAACCACTCGGAACTCAAGACATCTCGATACTCGACGTCTCTCAAAATTTCGTTCGTTGCAACTGTTCGAAACGACGTTTAGCGCCAGAAGTTACTCTTTTTGGGTGGAATAAACCATTTTGACACGCTCAACATGTGCTGAGTCGCTAGAATCGTACGAAACTCGGTACATCTCGATTTTAAGTGGAGATCGATGTTTTTTCCAATACGGCTGTCCGCGACGACAATTATCGCGAGAACTTTGTTTTTTTGACAGAATGAATGACTTCTCCACATTTACGCTGAGATGAGATGCTAGAACCGCTCGAAACTCGAGACATCTGGAATTTCGGTTTGAATCGATGTTTCGTTCGATAGCGCTGTGTAAGACGACGTTTATGGCAAAAACTTCAATTATCGGACAAAATAAAGTATTTCGACATTTTTACGTTGAGCTAAGATGCCACAACCGATCGAAACTCGGCATATCTCGCCACTCGTTGTAGATCGATAATTCGTTCGATACAGTTTTGCAAAACAATGATCATCGCTAGAATTTCGAGATTTAGGATGAAATGGAAGATTTTGACATTTTTATGTCAGGCCGATACGCCAGAATCGCTCGATATATAAAGAATCTCGATTCTCGGTGTAGATGGATGTTGTTACGTCCTGGATCGTCCAGCATACCTAAAATAACACAAATTATTGCTATTATTGCAAACATTATCATTATTAGCCGCGTCACCGTTACACGTCAACCGACGGCGCTAATATCATTTTTACTATTCATATTTGTTACGTCCTGGGGCTCAATTCAAGTATAAACTCAGACCCTACTTATAAACCTATATGCATATTTGCCATATCAATATCATGTAACAATAAATATATATGTGTGCGTTCGTATAAAAACACAGAGAATGTTATCAAACTTCACAAACAATTAAGCGAGTTGTCGAGTGACAGTTAGCACGCGTCACGAGATTGTTCCGCGCGCCGCGCCAAACCCCGGACCTTGGTCCGTGGTCCGGAGATCGATATCTCGAATAATAATGGAGCTACGCCAAATTCGATTGGCCCATTCGAAGCAGAAGCGAATTTAGAAGTTATAAGGTGTTCACCCGTTTTTTGCCCTACGAGGCCCAGTCCTCGAATTACTCGCGGTTTTCCATAAAATGCGGATTCTACGCAAACGCTCTTCTAGACCCTCTTCAGCTTCATTTGCGAATTTTTATATTATCTTGTTATTGATGCGATGAACGATTTGTTGTATCAAAACTTTGAATTGACTAATATAATAATAATGATGATAATAATCACGGTAAACGATTGTCGCATCAAAACTATGTATCTCAAATAATAAATACAATAAACTGCTGGGAACTCACGACAACGAGCGCGTGAGACCGGACGAAGTCCAGACGCGCAGTCGGCAAAGATAAGGAACGACGTGGAGCTGACCAACGTTAAGTCACGTTCCCGATCTCGGCTTGCTTCGCGAACGGACGTAGCCCAGACGCGCAGTCGGCGGGGATAGCACCGACGCCGTGCGACTCGGGCGGGCGGCGGGGACTTGTTGCCAGCCGTGAGAGTGCTGACTCGGCGCCGAGAGTGCGGCGTGGGCTCCGGCCGGCGTTTGCGACGCCCACCACGGTGCTCCGCGGCTCGCGTGGTGGGGCCCCCACTCTGGGCGGCTTGCCGGACTCGGACTCGAGGGGCGGAGGGCGGTCAGTGCGAGGAGTCATCTTGAGCTTTGAACGGAGTCGGTCGCGTTTTTGTTCGCAGTCAGAACGATTTATTGTAAAATAACTTCTTTTATTGAAATTGCGGTATTGTTAAATTCATATTAATAACTTGGTGTTATCTTGCGACATCAATGGTCACCGATATAGGTCGCAGTAACTTCGCGTTTATTTGTAAAACCGCGTTAATTGTATTGAGCGCGTGAGCTAAAAGATTTCTCGCGTAGTCTTAAGGACTTTAAGGAGTCTAAGGACTTTTTTGTGCAAGTTCAAGTGAATAAACAGTTAATTGTGTTTTTACCGTATCTCAATCGTGTTGTCATTCGACGACCCCTGGCTCCTCCTTACCCGTACTATAGAAGGACCTGGATCATCGTAGGTGCCCAGGAGTTGACTACGTCATCCAGCATTCGTAATCAGCCAGTGACGGAAGTCCATACCTGCGAGGATCATTCAAAAGGTGAATCATCAGGATTCTCGAAGGCCCAGTAGCAGATCAACATCGATCAACACCACTCGAGACCGTTCGAGACATGGAAAGGTAAGTGACGACGATCGTTTACAACGGTGTCAGCTTATTGTCACCGTTTATCATTATTATTCTCGGTGTTCAGTGTTCCATCCATCTCCGACATGCCCGTTTATACTATTGGGTCCACCATCTTAACAATTGAGGGGACTCAATCAACATTTCACGTCGTGAAGAACGACTTCCCGATTGAGCAGGACGCTATCTTAGGATCTGAGTTCCATGCTCGAAACAGGGCAATAATTGATTGGGCACAGGAAGCTGTCCGATGGGGGAGACAAGGTGCTCCATTTCAAAAATCGTGAGACGGTCGTGATACCGAAACGGACGAGAGCCGTGTATTACGTACGCGTTAATAACCCGGAAATGAAGGAGGGTTATGTACCAAAATTAAATGCCGGCAAGGATATCCACTTGGGAAATGCCGTTGTATCGTGCAAAAATGAGATGGCGTGTTCGATGGCTATCAATACTGGAGATGAGGACGTGGAGCTCGCTGTTCCGGCAGTGACCTTAGAGGCTTTCGAGCTCTGCGATCCGAAATCTGGATTTGGTGGGGCATGTAGCGGGCAAAATGGCGGAATACTTAGCGTACAGAAGTCAGATTGCATCGCCCATGCTCAGCCAGTGGTCAGTCAATCGTCTCATCCTGTGATGCTGATAGAGTCTGATCCTGCGGGACAGCTGAAGGAATTGCTGCGTCTCGACGACCTCAACAAGGAGGAGCGAGAGCACGTCGAGAATTTGATCGAGCGAAATGCCGACTTATTCCATTTACCGGGAAACTACGTCGGACACACGAGTGCCATAGAGCACCGAATTAACACGACTGATGGTCAACCTGTCTTTAAGCGACAATACAGATTTCCACCC
Organism: Tromatobia lineatoria; assembly: GCA_949699805.1. NCBI lineage: Eukaryota > Metazoa > Arthropoda > Insecta > Hymenoptera > Ichneumonidae > Tromatobia > Tromatobia lineatoria. Next base: position 7,611,858 of record OX453034.1, read on the forward strand.
GCTCATAAGGACGAGATCCAAAAGCAGGTAGGTGAGTTAATTGAAGGGAAGATGATCGAACCGTCTGACTCTCCGTACAGTTCTCCGTTGTGGATCGTGCCGAAGAAGCCCGACCCACAAGGAAAACCTAGGTGGAGGATGGTGATCGATTATCGCGACCTTAACGAAAAGACGATAGGCGACGCCTATCCGCTTCCTAATATCAACGAGATTCTCGATCAGCTGGGAAGCGCAAAATATTTTTCCGTCTTCGATCTGGCGAGCGGATTTCACCAGATCGCAATGAACAAAGAAGATGCCCACAAGACAGCATTTTCAACGCCATTTGGGCATTATGAATTCAAACGCATGCCATTCGGACTCAAGAACGCTCCGGCAACTTTCCAGCGTCTCATGGACCGGATACTATGTGGATTGCAGGGGGTAGAACTCTTTGTCTACCTCGATGACATCGTTATCTATGCTACATCACTCAGAGAGCATGAGATCAAATTCAACAAACTGGCCGAACGTTTGCGTAAGGCAAATTTGAAACTACAACCCGACAAATGCGAGTTTCTGCGCAAAGAAGTCGCGTACCACGGGCACATCATCAGTGAAGACGGCGTAAAGCCCGTCCCTAAGAAATTAGAGTCATTGAACCGATATCCACGACCGAAAAACGCGCAAAACATCAGAGAATTTCTCGGATTGTCGGGATACTATCGTAGATTTGTTGAAGGGTTCTCTGAGATCGCTCAGCCCTTGACAATGTTGCTCAAAAAGGCCGCAGAATTCGTGTGGACCTCGAAACAAGAGGCCGCTTTTGTCAAATTACGGGACGCACTGTGCAAGGAACCGGTCCTGCAGTACCCCGATTTTTCTAAACCGTTTATCATCACCACCGACGCGTCTAACACCGCAATCGGCGGAATTCTTAGCCAGGGAGACATCGGCAGCGATCGTCCGATCTTCTACGCGTCGCGGACTTTAAGTAAAGCCGAGCTAAACTACTCGACGATAGAAAAAGAGCTTTTAGCCATCGTGTATTGCGTGAATCACTTTCGACCGTACGTGTATGGACGCGAATTTACACTCGTAACCGACCACAAACCGTTAGTGTGGCTAGATTCGGTGAAGGACCCCGCGAATAGGCTCCTTCACTGGCGGTTTAAGCTCGAGAATTTTCGATACAAGATCGTATACAAACCGGGCAGGGTTAACAGCAATGCTGATGCCCTTTCGCGAAATCCTCCGGAAGAGGATCCACAAACTGTCAAACCTTGTTTGCCGATTCGCAAACGGACTGTTTTAGACTCTACGGATTCAGGCGAGAGTCCACCTCATAAACGACCAGGCGGTATTGTGCCCGAAGAGCACGTACCTTAGACTTAGACGATCGTAACGTGACGAAACGTACTTACGCGACCGTTACCGATTCAAGCTCTAGTTCAGAGAGCATTTTCACCGTTAAACGTAAAGTCAAACGAAAAAGGGCTAAAAGGACGAGAACTCGGGCAAGTTTCCCCGATCAACCGACAATCGTATCACCAGCGAGCGATAACCGACAAGGACCGGAAGCATCCGACGATCCGGTGATTCCTGGTGATAGCCAAACCGTAATTACACCGGAGCGCGATGAATCGTCGACGAACGATGGCATGCCTTCGCAAAATTTGCCAAATTCGACACAGGTAGCCGAACCTTCCGATGCTCACGGTGTTCCCGTCGATCTCGATACGATCGATGTTGCCGAAAATACAGAGCCTGGTAGCGAATCCAGCTCTGAAAGCGATCCCGCTGCGAACAGCGACATTTTTGACAGGGCCGAAGTCCCTTACGATGAAAGAGCCGTAGACGAGCCGGCAACTCGCCTAGCGATTAAAGAGACCCGCGACTTGCTGAGCATGGCTCAAGATAATATTGTAATTTTCGTGACCACCAAGGGTCAACCTGTCGACGATGGAGCGAAAAATCTAGAAGGGTTAGCTCTACCGAACAATTTGAGCCTCTGTAGAGCCCACGTATCAACGCATAAGTCAAAACGTCTTATAGCATTGCCGATAAAAGCCGATCTGCGGACCAATGTCTCTGCCGAAGATATCCTGGAAGTCATAGACTCGCTGCGAGATGTCATCATGTCCCTTGGGCTAGCATCTGGAAGCATGGCAAAAACGGGAAAAATCGACGACGTGCATTGGGAAGCAATTCGACGAGGAATGATTGACAACTTAGGCGACTTACCATTCACATTGACTGTCTGCAATCAGCTGGTACGCGTGCCCGCTGAAGAGGAAAGAGCTGCTATTATCGCGGAATATCATTCATCACTGATCGGTGGACACAAGGGTGTGACCAAAACCCTTAAACGCATTCGAGAAAGGTACTTTTGGCACGGGATGAAGGTGCGAATTCAGGAATTTATACGACATTGTCGAGATTGTCAGCTGTAGAAACTTGTCCGTATTAAAACCAAACAACCGATGGTTATTACCGATACTCCCGGATGCGCCTTCGACAAAATCTCTATGGATGTTGTCGGACCGCTCCCCGCGACGAGGAAGGGTAACCAATACATATTGACAATACAAGATTTGCTTACCAAATATTCACTTGGAATTCCGTTGGCGAAGGTTTCTTCCGTTGACGTCGCCGATGCGTTCGTCAACCACTTCATCAATCGTTTCGGTGCACCTGCGGGTCTTCTCACTGATGAGGGGTCGAATTTTACGAGTTCCTTGATGAAGACAATTGCTAAAACATACAAAATCAAGCAATATTTTACTACGGCGTACCATCCGCAAACAAATGGATCTATCGAAAGATCGCACCATGTACTAGTAGAGTACTTGAAACCTTTTGTAGATCGTCACCACGATTGGGACGAATACGTAAGCATGGCTATGTTCTCATATAATACAAGTGTGCATGAGGGGACGGGATTTTCACCTCACGAGTTAGTCTTCGGGAGACTTGCGCGACTTCCGTCTGCCCGTCGCGAAATAGACGAACATAGGGACGAAACGTACACGGATTACCTGCGAAATCTCTTCGGGAAAATCCGAGATTTGCAGGAAGTAGCAGCAGAAAATCTGAAAAGGGCAAAGGAACGCTCTAAGGCGTACTATGATAGGCGCATAAATCCACAAGACTTCGGTGTCGGCACCCAGGTCTTGATGCTCAAAGAACCCGCATTGGGAAAATTTTCTGATCAATATGTCGGACCCTACGAGGTCATAGAAGTCCTCTCGGGAAGCAACGTTAAAATTAATTATCATGGTAAACCACGAATAATTCATACGAACAAGTTGAGGTTGTCAAACCTCTAACGAACACAAGTCGTAAGTGCGAATCCGTCGATGCCATTCGACGCGGAGAAGAGTTCGGTCATAAAAGTTCCTTGCTTGAAATTTGTCCTAGGAGCCATATTTTATTCGCGTTTTGTCCAAAAAGGGACGGAAAAAGGGCTCGCCCGAACTCACTCGGCCTCGAAATGGGCGTGATTCGTCAATAATGTTCAAATAATATTATATTGTATTATTGCTGAATAATTGCTGATTGTCATATAATTGTTATGTAAAAATAAATTATAGAGTTAGACCGAAAACTCCGGTTAACGAAATCAGGATAACCGAAGTTAATTAATTCCATACAGCGAAATTATAAAATGAAAAGCGGAATAGAATGGAAATAATTATCATTGTGTAGATGCCAAATATTGAAAAGAATTTATCGAAATTAATTATTAAAACATAATAGAATCGAGCAGCATAATAATAATCACGAATTTCGCATCAACTTCTGCAACAAGCAAGGACGTTTTCTTAGCGTAAGAGCCTTGTCTTACGACGAAGACCGTGAAGAGTTCCAAATTCGGAAAAACGGAACGACCAGAGGTTCCATCATCAGGATCGAAGACGTAATCCTCATCGAATTCGGAGGCGAGACGTTTGGAATTCCAGATTGCCAGAATGAATTCAAACGCAAATTCAACGAAAGCCTGGGCTATTCTTACCATCGAAAAGAATCAACATTGCCAACTGTGAAGCAACCGAAGAAACGAGACCATGATGAATTTCAAATCAACTGGTGTGACAGATGGGGACACTTCCACAACGGAAATGTATTGTCCTACGATCAGGATAAAGGGGTATTTAAATACAAAAGACAAGGAATACCCGGAGTTTCAACAATCAAAGCCGAGAAACTCGTCCTCATCGCTTACGGGGGTAAACTCTACGACGTCCCGAGAGAATATGAACAATTCAAGGCAAAGTTCAACAACGGTCTAAGACCCGGACGACGAACCTGTAAAGAAACAAAAAGGACGACTCGAAACTATTTAGCAGCTATTTTCCTCTTCGCACTGCTATTCACAACAACATATTTACATTCAGCACAGGCAATTGTGGGTTACAATTGCGGAGGATCGTCCTTAAACGTGACTACCGTCTCCCTGAATGATGTTGCCGAGTGCAACATTCCACTCAGAGAACCAACAACAACCAACAAATACGTCCAGCTACTTCAACTCACGGACTTCGACAATGTCGAAGTGCTCCAGTGTAGGATCGAAGTAGATCGGACCATTTACCACTGCGGGATGCACTCCCACGTTTCCATCGTCCAGAATGGTAGACAAAATTACCTTCTAGACGTGGAATCGAGAAGCTGTGTACGGATTCACGAGAAAGGGATCATGACCATCAGCAGCTCGAGTCAAATCCTCGGGATTCTACAAAACGGAACTACGATCAGAGGAATCACCATGGCAGGGTCCATATCAGTCGACGGCAAGTGCTCGGGAATGCAATATAGAGACCCATTTGGAACCTGGGACAACGTTATTGTCCAAGCTTCGGTAAAAATCACCCTATCGAACTACATTGCCTCAACAAGCCTTGAGAATGGAGAAGTAACCCTCCAGTCTGGCACAAGGTGCACCCTCACGGACGGCCAGTGCATCGACCTAAACGGCAACAGCGCGTTCTGGAAGACCGAGCCAACAGACTCGTGTGAATTTCACCGCTATCAAGTATTATACGAAGGTAAAGCGTCAAAACTCACCTCAAACGACAAGACAGACTCACCCGACCTGTACACCCTTACGACGCAGGATACCACGTTCGCGTTAGCGCGAAAATCCGAGCTGCTCTTATGTGGGTACACGTTGGTGAGGACCGAGCACCCAAGGCTGTTCATCCTGGAAACCGAAAGAGGGGAGTCATTCGCCACGAAGAAGACAATCTCCGTTTCAAATTTAGACATTTTCTCATACATAAATTCGAAGTTCATCTACGTAGAGAAACACGTAAGATTACAGATGAAGAGCCTTTACCAAGATGTGGTCACGCAAAGATGCAACCTGGAACGCCAGGTGCTGCAGAACGCCTTATCTACGGCAACCATATTACCTGAGAGATTCGCGCAGGTAATAATGAAAGGACAGGGTTACATGTCCGTAATAGCAGGCGAAGTAGCCCACATTATCGAATGTATTCCGGTGGAATGCACACTACGCCGCACCGAAGAATGTTACCACGAGTTACCGGTGACTTATCAGAACCAATCCAGATTCCTATCAACGACTTCAAGGATACTTATGAAATCGGCAACGCAGATAGAATGTGACCCAACGTTGCCTGCGCTGTACCTCATTGACAACGGCTGGTATCGCTTCAGCCCGCACCCAATCCTAGTACCGACGCCTCAAGCCATCGAACCATCGTCTAAACCGACCTGGCACTATGCATCGATCGGTAACCTCGCGACTAGCGGTATATATTCGGAAGAAGACATCAAGAAGCTCAGGGACCGCATTATGTTCCCTGCCGAGAAACCCGCTTTACTAAACAATCTGGCTAGGGGATCAATCGGCTACAGTATTCCTGCGGGAAGCATATCCGTCCAAGGCCTGTTCGACAAGAAAGCTTTAGAGAAATTGGCCGAGAGTACAATGAAAAAATTCTGGCGCAGCTTTGAAAAGTTTGGAATTGCCAGCGCAGGAATATTCGGTATCTACGTCATCATTAAAATTACAAAATTCATATTGGACACGTGCATACACGGGTACGCCATTCACACGATGTACGGATGGAGTATCCATCTTTTAGGAGCCATATGGAGCTCCGTCACCGGCCTCTTGTTGACGCTGGGACGCCCTAAAAACGGCATAAAGAAGACAACTGACTCCTCGACATCAACGGAAAGAGCAGTGTCGGAGACCTGTTCCAACTTGACGGCGAGGGATAACGCAAGATTTTCGACAGCACCAGTAAGAGCAGTGTCGGAGACCTGTTCCAACTTGACGGGGAGGGACACCGCAAGATTTTCGACAGCATCAGGAAAGGTAGAGTTGCTAACCTACCCTGACTTGACGGTGAGGGAGGCACGAGAACCGCACCCAATCCCGCGAAGTCGCCAAACGCTGATCGACCTAGTCCTCGCTGATCGCGTTTTTCTTCGTCCTTAACAGTACTGCGTACTGCTTTGGACTTAGGCGGGGGGTGTTACGTCCTGGATCGTCCAGCATACCTAAAATAACACAAATTATTGCTATTATTGCAAACATTATCATTATTAGCCGCGTCACCGTTACACGTCAACCGACGGCGCTAATATCATTTTTACTATTCATATTTGTTACGTCCTGGGGCTCAATTCAAGTATAAACTCAGACCCTACTTATAAACCTATATGCATATTTGCCATATCAATATCATGTAACAATAAATATATATGTGTGCGTTCGTATAAAAACACAGAGAATGTTATCAAACTTCACAAACAATTAAGCGAGTTGTCGAGTGACAGTTAGCACGCGTCACGAGATTGTTCCGCGCGCCGCGCCAAACCCCGGACCTTGGTCCGTGGTCCGGAGATCGATATCTCGAATAATAATGGAGCTACGCCAAATTCGATTGGCCCATTCGAAGCAGAAGCGAATTTAGAAGTTATAAGGTGTTTACCCGTTTTTTGCCCTACGAGGCCCAGTCCTCGAATTACTCGCGGTTTTCCATAAAATGCGGATTCTACGCAAACGCTCTTCTAGACCCTCTTCAGCTTCATTTGCGAATTTTTATATTATATTGTTATTGATGCGATGAACGATTTGTTGTATCAAAACTTTGAATTGACTAATATAATAATAATGATGATAATAATCACGGTAAACGATTGTCGCATCAAAACTATGTATCTCAAATAATAAATACAATAAACTGCTGGGAACTCACGACAACGAGCGCGTGAGACCGGACGAAGTCCAGACGCGCAGTCGGCAAAGATAAGGAACGACGTGGAGCTGACCCACGTTAAGTCACGTTCCCGATCTCGGCTTGCTTCGCGAACGGACGTAGCCCAGACGCGCAGTCGGCGGGGATAGCACCGACGCCGTGCGACTCGGGCGGGCGGCGGGGACTTGTTGCCAGCCGTGAGAGTGCTGACTCGGCGCCGAGAGTGCGGCGTGGGCTCCGGCCGGCGTTTGCGACGCCCACCACGGTGCTCCGCGGCTCGCGTGGTGGGGCCCCCACTCTGGGCGGCTTGCCGGACTCGGACTCGAGGGGCGGAGGGCGGTCAGTGCGAGGAGTCATCTTGAGATTTGAACGGAGTCGGTCGCGTTTTTGTTCGCAGTCAGAACGATTTATTGTAAAATAACTTCTTTTATTGAAATTGCGGTATTGTTAAATTCATATTAATAACTTGGTGTTATCTTGCGACATCAATGGTCACCGATATAGGTCGCAGTAACTTCGCGTTTATTTGTAAAACCGCGTTAATTGTATTGAGCGCGTGAGCTAAAAGATTTCTCGCGTAGTCTTAAGGACTTTAAGGAGTCTAAGGACTTAATTGTGCAAGTTCAAGTGAATAAACAGTTAATTGTGTTTTTACCGTATCTCAATCGTGTTGTCATGCGACGACCCCTGGCTACTCCTTACCCGTACTGAAGAAGGACCTGGATCATCGTAGGTGCCCAGGAGTTGACTACGTCATCCAGCATTCGTAATCAGCCAGTGACGGAAGTCCATACCTGCGAGGATCATTCAAAAGGTGAATCATCAGGATTCTCGAAGGCCCAGTAGCAGATCAACATCGATCAAGACCACTCGAGACTTATTGTCACCGTTTATCATTATTATTCTCGGTGTTCAGTGTTCCATCCATCTCACGCCTGGTTCTCGTCCCGGGTTAGCACCCTCTGACCTAAAAGAGAACAAACGAAAGTATAGTATTGCCGGTCAACGTCCAAACAACATCTGGGACGTAACAATGTTTCGTTTAATCCAAGTGTGCGACACAAAAGCAAATGTAAGAATTCCATGTGATCGGAAAAAATGACAAATTCAGACACTTTTATGTCGAACTGAGATGCGAAGTCTGCCTGAAACACGCGGAATCCCTATTTTCGGCAGAGATCGAACTTTTTCGTTCGACTTAGCCGTCTGAAACGACATTCAACGTGAGCATTTCGTTTTTTCAGGCAAAATGAAAGATTGTGACACGTTTAAAGTTAGCTCAGATGTACGAGTCTCCCAAAACTCAAGACATTTCGATTCTCGTCGAAGAATGATGTTTCGTTCAATACACTTGTGCAAAAGGACCATTATCGCAAGAAATTTGTTTTTTAAGATAAAATGAAGGATTTTGACACTCTCAGGTCAATCCGAGATGCCAGAATCGCTCAGAACACGCAAAATCTAGAATCGCAGCCTAGATCGAACTGTCGTTCGGAACAGCTGTGCAAAACGACGAACAACGGAAGAATATCGTGTTTTCGGGCAAAATGAACGATTGTGACACGTTTAAAGTTAGTAGAGATTCCGAAACCGATCGGAACTCGAGACATCTCCATACTCGACGTCAATCGGAATTTCGTTCGATACAACTGTTCGAGACGTCGTTTAGCGCCAGAATTTACTCTCTTTGGGCAAAATAAACCATTTTGACACGCTCAACATGTGCCGAGTCGCCAGAATCATACGAAATTCGGTACATCTCGATTTTGAGTGGAGATTGATGTTTCTTTCAATACGGCCGTCCGGGACGACAATTATCGCGAGAACTTTGTTTTATTTGGACAAAAATCAAGACATTTCGGTTCTCGTCAGGGATTGATGTATCGTTCAATACACTCGTCCAAAATAACTATTATCGCAAAAAATTCGTTTTTCAAGATAAAATGAAAGATTTTGACACTCTCAGGTCAGACCGAGATGCCAGAATCGCTCATAACACGTAAAATCTTTATTCGCAGCCTAGATTGAAGTTCCGTTCGGTGCAGCTATGCAAAACGACGATCGACGGAAGAATATCGTGTTTTCGGGCGAAATAAACGATTGTGACACGGTTAAAGTTAGTAGAGATTCCGAAACCACTCGGAACTCAAGACATCTCTATACTCGACGTCGATCAAAATTCCGTTTGATACTACTGTTCGAAACGACGTTTAGCGCAAGAATTTACCCTTTTTGGGCAAACTAAACCAATTTGACTCGCTCAACATGTGCCGAGTCACCAGAATCATACGAAGTTCGGTACATCTCGATTTTAAGTGGAGATTGATGTTTCTTTTAATACGGCCGTCCGGGACGACAATTATCGCGAGAACTTTGTTTTATTTGGACAAAACTCAAGACATTTCGGTTCTCGGCAGGGATTGATGTATCGTTCAATACACTCGTGCAAAATAACCATTATCGCAGGAAATTCGTTTTTCAAGATAAAATGAAGGATTTTGACACTCTCAGGTCAGACCGAGATGCCAGAATCGCTCAGTACACGTAAAATCTCTATTCGCAGCCTAGATTGAAGTGCCGTTCAGTGCAGCTATGCAAAACGACGATCGACGGAAGAATATCGTGTTTTTGGGCGAAATGAACGATATTCACATGTTTAAAGTGAGTAGAGATGCCGAAACCACTCGGAACTCAAGACATCTCGATACTCGACGTCTCTCAAAATTTCGTTCGTTGCAACTGTTCGAAACGACGTTTAGCGCCAGAAGTTACTCTTTTTGGGTGGAATAAACCATTTTGACACGCTCAACATGTGCTGAGTCGCCAGAATCGTACGAAACTCGGTACATCTCGATTTTAAGTGGAGATCGATGTTTTTTCCAATACGGCTGTCCGCGACGACAATTATCGCGAGAACTTTGTTTTATTTCGACAGAATGAATGACTTCTCCACATTTACGCTGGGATGAGATGCTAGAACCGCTCGAAACTCGAGACATCTGGAATTTCGGTTTGAATCGATGTTTCGTTCGATAGCGCTGTGTAAGACGACGTTTATGGCAAAAACTTCAATTATTGGACAAAATAAAGTATTTCGACATTTTTACGTTGAGCTAAGATGCCACAACCGATCGAAACTCGGCATATCTCGCCACTCGTTGTAGATCGATAATTCGTTCGATACAGTTTTGCAAAACAATGATCATCGCTAGAATTTCGAGATTTAGGATGAAATGGAAGATTTTGACATTTTTATGTCAGGCCGATACGCCAGAATCGCTCGATATATAAAGAATCTCGATTCTCGGTGTAGATGGATGTTGTTACGTCCTGGATCGTCCAGCATACCTAAAATAACACAAATTATTGCTATTATTGCAAACATTATCATTATTAGCCGCGTCACCGTTACACGTCAACCGACGGCGCTAATATCATTTTTACTATTCATATTTGTTACGTCCTGGGGCTCAATTCAAGTATAAACTCAGACCCTACTTATAAACCTATATGCATATTTGCCATATCAATATCATGTAACAATAAATATATATGTGTGCGTTCGTATGGAAACACAAAGAATGTTATCAAACTTCACAAACAATTAAGCGAGTTGTCGAGTGACAGTTAGCACGCGTCACGAGATTGTTCCGCGCGTCGCGCCAAACCCCGGACCTTGGTCCGTGGTCCGGAGATCGATATCTCGAATAATAATGGAGCTACGCCAAATTCGATTGGCCCATTCGAAGCAGAAGCGAATTTAGAAGTTATAAGGTGTTTACCCGTTTTTTGCCCTACGTGGCCCAGTCCTCGAATTACTCGCGGTTTTCCATAAAATGCGGATTCTACGCAAACGCTCTTCTAGACCCTCTTCAGCTTCATTTGCGAATTTTTATATCATATTGTTATTGATGCGATGAACGATTTGTTGTATCAAAACTTTGAATTGACTAATATAATAATAATGATGATAATAATCACGGTAAACGATTGTCGCATCAAAACTATGTATCTTAAATAATAAATACAATAAACTGCTGGGAACTCACGACAACGAGCGCGTGAAACCGGACGAAGTCCAGACGCGCAGTCGGCAAAGATGAGGAACGACGTGGAGCTGACCCACGTTAAGTCACGTTCCCGATCTCGGCTTGCTTCGCGAACGGACGTAGCCCAGACGCGCAGTCGGCGGGGATAGCACCGACGCCGTGCGACTCGGGCGGGCGGCGGGGACTTGTTGCCAGCCGTGAGAGTGCTGACTCGGCGCCGAGAGTGCGGCGTGGGCTCCGGCCGGCGTTTGCGACGCCCACCACGGTGCTCCGCGGCTCGCGTGGTGGGGCCCCCACTCTGGGCGGCTTGCCGGACTCGGACTCGAGGGGCGGAGGGCGGTCAGTGCGAGGAGTCATCTTGAGATTTGAACGGAGTCGGTCGCGTTTTTGTTCGCAGTCAGAACGATTTATTGTAAAATAACTTCTTTTATTGAAATTGCGGTATTGTTAAATTCATATTAATAACTTGGTGTTATCTTGCGACATCAATGGTCACCGATATAGGTCGCAGTAACTTCGCGTTTATTTGTAAAACCGCGTTAATTGTATTGAGCGCGTGAGCTAAAAGATTTCTCGCGTAGTCTTATGGACTTTAAGGAGTCTAAGGACTTTATTGTGCAAGTTCAAGTGAATAAACAGTTAATTGTGTTTTTACCGTATCTCAATCGTGTTGTCATTCGACGACCCCTGGCTACTCCTTACCCGTACTGTAGAAGGACCTGGATCATCGTAGGTGCCCAGGAGTTGACTACGTCATCCAGCATTCGTAATCAGCCAGTGACGGAAGTCCATACCTGCGAGGATCATTCAAAAGGTGAATCATCAGGATTCTCGAAGGCCCAGTAGCAGATCAACATCGATCAAGACCACTCGAGACCGTTCGAGACATGGAAAGGTAAGTGACGACGATCGTTTACAACGGTGTCAGCTTATTGTCACCGTTTATCATTATTATTCTCGGTGTTCAGTGTTCCATCCATCTCACGCCTGGTTCTCGTCCCGGGTTAGCACCCTCTGACCTAAAAGAGAACAAACGAAAGTATAGTATTGCCGGTCAACGTCCAAACAACATCTGGGACGTAACAATGTTTCGTTTAATCCAAGTGTGCGACACAAAAGCAAATGTAAGAATTCCATGTGATCGGAAGAAATGACAAATTCAGACACTTTTATGTCGAACTGAGATGCGAAGTCTGCCTGAAACACGCGGAATCCCTATTTTCGGCAGAGATCGAACTTTTTCGTTCGACTTAGCCGTCTGAAACGACATTCAACGTGAGCATTTCGTTTTTTCAGGCAAAATGAAAGATTGTGACACGTTTAAAGTTAGCTCAGATGTACGATTCTCCCAAAACTCAAGACATTTCGATTCTCGTCGGAGAATGATGTTTCGTTCAATACACTTGTGCAAAAGGACCATTATCGCAAGAAATTTGTTTTTTAAGATAAAATGAAGGATTTTGACACTCTCAGGTCAATCCGAGATGCCAGAATCGCTCAGAACACGCAAAATCTAGAATCGCAGCCTAGATCGAACTGTCGTTCGGAACAGCTGTGCAAAACGACGAACAACGGAAGAATATCGTGTTTTCGGGCAAAATGAACAATTGTGACACGTTTAAAGTTAGTAGAGATTCCGAAACCGATCGGAACTCGAGACATCTCCATACTCGACGTCAATCGGAATTTCGTTCGATACAACTGTTCGAGACGTCGTTTAGCGCCAGAATTTACTCTCTTTGGGCAAACTAAACCATTTTGACACGCTCAACATGTGCCGAGTCGCCAGAATCATACGAAGTTCGGTACATCTCGATTTTAAGTGGAGATTGATGTTTCTTCCAATACGGCTGTCCGGGACGACAATTATGGCGAGAACTTTTTTTTATTTGGACAAAACTCAAGACATTTCAGTTCTCGTCAGGGATTGATGTATCGTTCAATACACTCGTGCAGAATAACCATTATCGCAAGAAATTCGTTTTTCAAGATAAAATGAAGGATTTTGACACTCTCAGGTCAAACCGAGATGCCAGAATCGCTCAGAACACGTAAAATCTTTATTCGCAGCCTAGATTGAAGTGCCGTTCGGTTCAGCTATGCAAATCGACGATCGACAGAAGAATATCGTGTTTTCGGGCGTAATAAACGATTGTGACACGGTTAAAGTTAGTAGAGATTGCGAAACTACTCGGAACTCAAGACATCTCTATACTCGACGTCGATCGAAATTCCGTTTGATACTACTGTTCGAAACGACGTTTAGCGTCAGAATTTACTCTTTTTGGGCGAAATAAACCATTTTGACACGCTCAACATGTGCCGAGTCGCCAGGATCATACGAAATTCGGTCCATCTCGATTTTAAGTGGAGATTGATGTTTCTTTCAATACGGCCGTCCGGGGAGACAATTATCGCGAGAACTTTGTTTTATTTCGACAAAACTCAAGACATTTCGGTTCTCGGCAGGGATTGATGTCTCGTTCAATATACTCGTGCAAAATAACCATTATTGCAGGAAATTCGTTTTTCAAGATAAAATGAAGGATTTTGACACTCTCAGGTCAGACCTAGATGCCAGAATCGCTCAGTACACGTAAAATCTTTATTCGCAGCCTAGATTGAAGTGCCGTTCGGTTCAGCTATGCAAATCGACGATCGACGGAAGAATATCGTGTTTTCGGGCGTAATGAACGATTGAGACACGGTTAAAGTTAGTAGAGATTGCGAAACCACTCGGAACTCGAGACATCTCTATACTCGACGTCGATCGAAACTCCGTCTGATACTACTGTTCGAAACGACGTTTAGCGCCAGAATTTACTCTTTTTGGGCGAAATAAACCATTTTGACACGCTCAACATGTGCCCAGTCGCCAGAATCATACGAAATTCGGTACATCTCGATTTTAAGTGGAGATTGATGTTTCTTTCAATACGGCCGTCCGGGACGACAATTATCGCGAGAACTTTGTTTTATTTGGACAAAACTCAAGACATTTCGGTTCTCGGCAGGGATTGATGTATCGTTCAATACACTCGTGCAAAATAACTATTATCGCAGGAAATTCGTTTTTCAAGATAAAATGAAGGATTTTGACACTCTCAGGTCAGACCGAGATGCCAGAATCGCTCAGTCCACGTAAAATCTCTATTCGCAGCCTAGATTGAAGTGCCGTTCGGTGCAGCTATGCAAAACGACGATCGACGGAAGAATATCGTGTTTTCGGGCGAAATGAACGATATTCACATGTTTAAAGTGAGTAGAGATGCCGAAACCACTCGGAACTTAAGACATCTCGATACTCGACGTCTCTCAAAATTTCGTTCGTTGCAACTGTTCGTAACGACGTTTAGCGCCAGAAGTTACTCTTTTTGGGTGGAATAAACCATTTTGACACGCTCAACATGTGCTGAGTCGCCAGAATCGTACGAAACTCGGTACATCTCGATTTTAAGTGGAGATCGATGTTTTTTCCAATACGGCTGTCCGCGACGACAATTATCGCGAGAACTTTGTTTTATTTCGACAGAATGAATGACTTCTCCACATTTACGCTGAGATGAGATGCTAGAACCGCTCGAAACTCGAGACATCTGGAATTTCGGTTTGAATCGATGTTTCGTTCGATAGCGCTGTGTAAGACGACGTTTATGGCAAAAACTTCAATTATTGGGCAAAATAAAGTATTTCGACATTTTTACGTTGAGCTAAGATGCCACAACCGATCGAAACTCGGCATATCTCGCCTCTCGTTGTAGATCGATAATTCGTTCGATACAGTTTTGCAAAACAAAGATCATCGCCAGAATTCCGTGATTTAGGATGAAATGGAAGATTTTGACACTTTTATGTCAGGCCGATACGCCAGAATCGCTCGAAACATAAAGAATCTCGATTCTCGGTGTAGATGGATGTTTCGTTTAATCCAAGTGTGCGACACAAAAGCAAATGTAAGAATTCCATGTGATCGGAAAAAATGACAAATTCAGACACTTTTGTGTCGAACTGAGATGCGAAGTCCGCCTGAAACACGCGGAATCCCTATTTTCGGCAGAGATCGAACTTTTTCGTTCGACTTAGCTGTCTGAAACGACATTCAACGTGAGCATTTCGTTTTTTCAGGCAAAATGAAAGATTGTGACACGTTTAAAGTTAGCTCAGATGTACGATTCTCCCAAAACTCAAGACATTTCGATTCTCGTCGGAGAATGATGTTTCGTTCAATACACTCGTGCAAAAGGACCATTATCGCAAGAAATTTGTTTTTTAAGATAAAATGAAGGATTTTGACACTCTCAGGTCAGGCCGAGATGCCAGAATCGCTCAGAACACGCAAAATCTAGAATCGCAGCCTAGATCGAACTGTCGTTCGGAACAGCTGTGCAAAACGACGAACGACGCAAGAATATCGTGTTTCCGGGCAAAATGAACGATTGTGACACGTTTAAAGTTAGTAGAGATTCCGAAACCGATCGGAACTCGAGACATCTCCATACTCGACGTCAATCGGGATTTCGTTCGATACAACTGTTCGAGACGTCGTTTAGCGCCAGAATTTACTCTTTTTGGGCAAAATAAACCATTTTGACACGCTCAACATGTGCCGGGTCGCCAGAATCATACGAAATTCGGTACATCTCAATTTTAAGTGGAGATTGATGTTTCTTCCAATACGGCCGTCCGGGACGACAATTATCGCGAGAACTTTGTTTTATTTGGACAAAACTCAAGACATTCCGGTTCTTGGCAGGGATTGATGTATCGTTCAATACACTCGTGCAAAATAACCATTATCGCAGGAAATTCGTTTTTCAAGATAAAATGAAGGATTTTGACACTCTCAGGTCAGACCGAAATGCCAAAATCGCTCAGAACACGTCAAATCTTTATTCGCAGCCTAGATTGAAGTTCCGTTCAGTGCAGCTATGCAAAACGACGATCGACGGAAGAATATCGTGTTTTCGGGCGAAATGAACGATTGTGACACGTTTAAGGTTAGTAGAGATTCCGAAACCACTCGGAACTCAAGACATCTCTATACTCGACGTCGATCGAAATTCCGTTTGATACGACGGTTCGAAACGACGTTTAGCGCAAGAATTTACTCTTTTTGGGCGAACTAAACCATTTTGACACGCTCAACATGTGCCGAGTCGCCAGAATCATACGAAATTCGGTACATCTCGATTTTAAGTGGAGATTGATGTTTCTTCCAATACGGCCGTCCGGGACGATAATTATCGCGAGAACTTTGTTTTATTTGGACAAAACTCAAGACATTTCGGTTCTCGGCAGGGATTGATGTATCGTTGAATACACTCGTGCAAAATAACCATTATCGCAAGAAACTCGTTTTTCAAGATAAAATGAAGGATTTTGACACTCTCAGGTCAGACCGAGATGCCAGAATCACTCAGAACACGTAAAATCTTAATTCACAGCCTAGATTGAAGTTCCGTTCGGTGCAGCCGTGCAAAACGACGATCAACGGAAGAATATCGTGGGTTCGGGCAAATTAACGATTCTGACACGTTTAAGGTTAGTAGAGATTCCGAAACCACTCGGAACTCAAGACATCTCTATACTCGACGTCGATCGAAATTTCGTTCGATACAACTGTTCGAGACAACGTTTAGCGCCAGAATTCACTCTTGTTGGGCGAAATGAACCATTTTGACACGCTCAACATGTGCCGAGTCGCCAGAATCATACGAAATTCGGTACATCTCGATTTTAAGTGGAGATTAATGTTTTTTTCAATACGGCCGTCCGGGACGACAATTATCGCGAGAACTCTGTTTTATTCGGACAAAACTCAAGACATTTCGGTTCTCGTCAGGGATTGATGTATCGTTCAATACACTCGTGCAAAATAACCATTATCGCAAAAAATTCGTTTTTCAAAATAAAATGAAGGATTTTGACACTCTCAGGTCAGACCGAGATGCCAGAATCGCTCAGAACACGCAAAATCTTTATTTGCAGCCTAGATTGAAGTTCCATTCGGTGCAGCTATGCAAAACGACGATCGACGGAAGAATATCGTGTTTTCGGGCAAAATGAACGATTTTGACACGTTTTAAGTTAGTAGAAATTCCGAAACCACTCGGAACTCAAGACATCTCTATACTTGACGTCGATCGAAATTTCGTTCGTTACTACTGTTCGAAACGACGTTTAGCGCCAGAATTCCGTGTTTTTGGGCAAAATGAACGATTTTGACACGCTCATCATGTGCCGAGATGCCGGAATCGTACCGAACTCGGTACATCTCGCTTCTCGGTGTAGATCGATGTTCCTTTCGATACACACGTGCAAGTCGACGATTATCGGTGAAACTTCGTTATTCTAGACAAAGTGAATGAATCCAACACTTTCACGTTAAGCTGAGATGCTAGAATCGCTCGAAACTCGAGACATCTGGATTTTCGTTGTAGATGGATGTTTTGTTTGCCTCAGCTATGCAAGACGATCTTTAACGGAAGAATTCCGTGATTCTGGTGTAAATAAACAATTCTAATGCGTGAACGTTGAGCTGAGATGCCAGAATTGCTCGGAACTCAAGACGTCTCATTTTCCTGTGTCGATCGATGTTTTATTTGATACGGCCGTCCAGGACGACAGTTATCACAAGAACTCTGTTTTTTTTTTGACAGAATGTATGATTTCAACATTCGAACGTTATTTTTAGATGCCAGAACCGCTTGAAACTCAGGACATCTCGATCCTCGGTGTAGCTCGATGTTCCGTTAGATTCAGACATGCAAGTAGACGTTTCACGCAAGAATTCCGTTATTTCGGATTAAATGAACGATGTCAATACGGCCACACTGACGTGAGATGCCGGAATCTTTCGAAACTCGCGACATCACGATTCTCGATGTAGATGGTTGTTACGTTCGATACAGTCGTGAAAGACGAAAATTAATGTAAGGATCTCGTGTAATCGGAAATAATGACAAAACTGAACACTTTTATGTCGATCTGAGGGAGCGGAATCCCGATTTTCGGAATAGATCGAAGTCTATCGTTCGTTTCAGCTGTCTGAAACGACGTTCAACGTGAGAATTTTGTATTGTCAGGCAAAATGAGAGATTTTTACACGTTCAAAGTTAGCTTAGATTTTCGATTCTCACAAAACTCAAGACATTTCGATTCTCGTCGGAGAATGATGTTTGTTTCAATACACTTGTGCAAAATGACTATTATCGCAAGAAATTCGTTTTTTAAGATAGATGAAGGATTTTCACACTCTCAGGTCAGACCGAGATGCCAGAATCGCTCAGAACACGTAAAATCTTTATTCGCAGCCTAGATTGAAGTTCCGTTCGGTGCAGCCATGCAAAACGACGATCGACGGAGAAATATCGTGTTTTCGGGCAAAATGAACGATATTGACACGTTCAAAGTGAGTAGAGATGCCGCAACCACTCGGAACTCAAGACATCTCGATACTCGACGTCTATCAAAATTTCGTTCGTTGCAACCGTTCGAAACGACGTTTAGCGCCAGAAGTTACTCTTTTTGGGTGGAATGAACCATTTTGACACGCTCAACATGTGCCGAGTCGCCAGAATCGTACGAAACTCGGTACATCTCGATTTTAAGTGGAGATCGATGATTTTTTCAATACGGATGTCTGCGACGACAATTATCGCGAGAACTTTGTTTTATTTTGACAAAATGAATGATTTCTCCACATTTACGTTGAGATGAGATGCTAGAATCGCTCGAAACTCGAGACATCTGGAATTTCGGTTTGAATCGATGTTTCGTTCGATAGCGCTGTGTAAGACGACGTTTATGGCAAAAATTTTAATTATTGGACAAAATAAAGTATTTCGACATTTTTACGTTGGGCCACAACCGATCGAATCTCGGCATATCTCGCCTCTCGTTGTAGATCGATAATTCGTTCGATACAATTTTGTAAAACAATGATCATCGCCAGAATTTCGTGATTTAGGATCAAATGGAAGATTTTGACACTTTCATGTCAATTCGATACGCCGGAATCGCTCGAAACATAAAGAATCTCGATTCTCGGTGTAGATGGACGTTTCGTTTAATACAAGTGTGCGACACAAAAGTAAATGTAAGAATTCCATGTGATCGGAAAAAATGACAAATTCAGACATTTTTATGTCGAACTGAGATGCGAAATCCGCCTGAAACACGCGGAATCCCAATTTTCGGCAGAGATCGAAGTTTTTCGTTCGACTCAGCTGTCTGAAACGACGTTCAACGTAAGCATTTCGTATTTTCAGGCAAAATGAAAGATTGTGACACCTTTAAAGTGAGCTTAGATGTACGAATCTCCCAAAACTCAAGACATTTCGATTCTCGTCGGAGAATGATGTTTCGTTCATTACACTCGTGCAAAATGACCATCACTGCAAGAAATTTGTTTCTCAAGATAGAATGAAGGATTTTGACACTCTCAGGTCAGGCCGCGATGCCAGAATCGCTTAGAACACGCAAAATCTCAATTTGCAGCGTAGATCGAAATGTCCTTCGGAACAGCTGTGCAAAACGACGAACAACGGAAGAATATCGTGTTTTTGGGCAAAATGAACGATTTAGACACGTTTGAAGGTAGTAGAGATTCCGCAACCGATCGGAACTCGAGACATCTCCATACTCGACGTCAATCGGAATTTCGTTTGATACAACTGTTCGAAACGGCGTTTAGCGCCAGAATTTACTCTTTTTGGGCGAAATAAACCATTTCGACACGCTCAACATGTGCCGAGTCGCCAGAATCATACGAAATTCGGTACATCTCGATTTTAAGTGGAGATTGATGTTTCTTTCAATACGGCCGTCCGGGACTACAATTATCGCGAGAACTTTGTTTTATTTGGACAAAACTCAAGACATTTCGCTTTTCGTTAGGGATTGATGTATCGTTCAATACACTCGTGCAAAATAACCATTATCGCAAGAAATTTGTTTTTCAAGATAAAATGAAGGATTTTGACACTCTCAGGTCAGACCGAGATGCCAGAATCACTCAGAACACGTAAAATCTTTATTCGCAGCCTAGATTGAAGTTCCGTTCGGTGCAGCTGTGACGTCGTGGGTTGAAGAATCCATACAATTTTTTTTTTCGAAGACCAGAAGATAACATATCATCCGCTACGATTTACCATCAGCTGCATGACAGCTGCTAACTGCTTTACTATCAACTGTAGGACAGCTGCATTACCATTATCACCTGTCGGTAAATCAAGGACTACTCTACCATCAGCTGTAGGATAGCTGCATTACCATTTTCACCTTGTCGGTAAACTAAAAACTACTTACCATCAGATGCTGACATGATCGATAACACATTACCGACAAACGGATAGCAACTTACCACGAAGACAGCCGGTATTCAACATACATTCTATTTCGCAAATAATGCAAGCCACAAAGCGCTATTATTAATCAATAAATAAGAAATCATATAAGAAACATGCTTTGTTAAGTAACAAACATATTAAACATATTACTAAAGATACCCTTTTGAGTCTATTGATAATTAAGAAATACTAAATTTAACTATTTAACAATTAACAAATAAATATATTACAATTTTTATAAAATAATAATTGAACGTCATACATATTAGATATGAAGCAAACGTAATATAGGAACTTTGAAGATAACGATTAAATCAATTAAACAAATAATTAACAATTAATCATTCTGTAGCTTACGTTAATATATATAAATTAACATGACATAATACATATTAACACATTAAACGTGATAAATAATAAGAAGAAATATAAGTAATGGAGATATTCCACGAGTATAGCCCAATACGACTATACCTGTCTCTTTCCAACTAAGGCAAAAGGTATACTCTTATACCTGTTTCTTTCCAACTAAGGCAAAAGGTATACTCTTATACCTGTCTCTTTCCAACTAAGGCAAAAAGGTATACTCTTATACCTGCCTCGTTCTAACTAAGGTAAAAAGGTCTACCCTTGTACCTTCCTCTTTTTAACTCAGGTTAAAGGGTCTACCCTCTGTTGCGACCCGGAATTTCGGCAAGCAACGTTGCGAAACATTTATTGCACTTCGCTAATCACATTCAGCATATTCGCTGATCGCGAATATTGCATCAATTAAGCAATAATGCAATTCAGCATTATCGTGTAGAAACTAGGGTGAACTGGAAGCGACAGCGCCAGGACATCGGCAGTCTTAAATCGACTTCGAGAGCAATCGGTTGGGCTCGCGAGTAGAGTACTTTAGTCAGTTGTAATTGAAATAAATACATTTTATATTTAAACTCGTGTGGATTCCAATCCTTTAATCGGTCCCGATCCCTTAATATATTAATTGAACCGAGTCAGGAAAAGGGCTGATCACCCTTTGAGCATTTCGGGCACAACAATTTGGTGGCAGCGGTGGGATCACCGTAAGCGAAGTTTAAACAATCTACAACCAAACCCAGGAACGAACCCGACACGCAGTCGTTGGGGTAAATAGCCTGGTGCGATTCAACACGCAGTCGTTGAATCGTCAAGACGTCAGAAGGTACCACTGACGAGGACGAGCCAACTACGAGGTCAAGCACGACTGGAAGGACGTACAACTTGACCAAGGGTGACCAGAACGTCGCCAACCGGGGAATAACGTCGAGGTCAGCACGACTACGAGGACGGCAACCCTGAAGTTCCACAGCGCCATGGAAGGAATTCTAAATCTGTAAGTGGCGGTTATCTTTTTTTTCAGAGCCAAATATTTTAAAAAATAAAAAAAAAAATAAAAAATTCCGTAGGACTGGGCCCGCGAGCTCATATCCTTCGTTAACAAAAATCGAGACCCTTACCAATAATCGGTGCAAGTTTGTAGCAACTTGCAGGGATTTTGGTATTAATTCGCGAAAGGCAGGAGGCAAGGCTATCTCCAACCACTGTCCATCATAACTAAATTTTTATAAAAAAATCCGTAGGACTGGGCCCGCGAGCTCATATCCTTCGTTAACAAAAATCGAGACCCTTACCAATAATCGGTGCAAGTTTGTAGCAACTTGTAGGGATTTTGGTATTAAATCGCGAAAGGCAGGAGGCAAGGCTATCTCCAACCACTGCCCATCATAATTTAAAAATATAAAAAAAAAAAAAAAAAAAAAAAAAAAAAAATTATATATATTTTTAATACAAGCCCTTCCGCGATAATAAAAAAGTTAACGAATCAACGATGGAAGACGGGAAGGAGACTCAGCAACAACGAAGGTCCAATTCCGAAAAAACCACACTACCGGGAAAGGATCTCGGAGCTGTGGCTGGAGTTGAAGCAGCCATAGGAGACATATCTCTGAGGACAGACGACGTCCTCAGACAGCTATCTCCTGCCGAAGGGGTAACAGATAAAGCAAAGGACCCACTCAATAAGGAAACTTTGGATTCTTATTTTGGGATCAACACCAAAAGAGGCACGTCGTTCACTAAAACGACAGGGAAAACTGAAAAAAGGGAACCAGTGACGGACGTCAACAGAGAAAAGGGGGCGAAGGTCCCAACGACACCGGAAGTGGACGGTGAAATAGATGCGCTGCTCAAGGCCAGTGGATTGGGCGAGCGTGAGGGGGCTCTAGCCAGAGCACGAGCGAATGCACCCGGCATTAGTGGTGGGAGTGCTCTGCGGAAAATCATCCCACCTAGTCGATGGGATAAAACTCCGGAAGTCCCGAAAAATAGACGGCCACGATATCCGGAAGGAACTCCGGAAATCGAGGACAGCGACTATGAGTTACCTCCTCCGTTGCGGAGAGGAGGAAGAAATGCTTCCGCTGGAGGAAGATTAGAGGAGCGAGGAGGGAGTCTTGCTCGTTCGGCAGCAATAACGGACCACAACGCCACACAAGACCTACTCGTGTCTATGCATCGACAAGGAAACGAGCTAGACGATCAGATGATGCTGATACAGCTACTTCAAGGTCAAGTGGAAAGGCTCGAAAAGGCTCTTTCCGAAAAAACAAATCCACGTACGGGAAGAAATGGCGAAGAAGTAAATAATGAACGAGAGTCAGCAGTAGTTACGCCCAGAGGACGGCCAACAAGGTCACCAGGAGATCCACCTGAAGGGTCACCATCAGGACCTCCAGGAGGGCCGAGAAGAAATGGAAATTGGGGACCACCGGGAGAACCTCCAGGAGGGGGACCAGGTGGAGATCCACCAAACGATCCGCCAGGGGGATTTGTGCAGAATAGGTTCAGTGAAGGACGGAGGTATCTCGACCTTGGATTGGCATTAAAACATGTAAAACATTTTGATGGCAGTGACTCAGCTGAACTAGACGGATTTTTGCGGTCATGTGAAACCGTATTTGCCAGGGTACGCGAAGATGACTACGAGTTACTACTGGCATTGGTTCTCAGCAGTAAAATTGGTGGACGAGCGACAAGAGAACTAAAGCATAAATCCATCTATACGCTTGAACAACTGAAAGCTGAGTTGGGAGCATTGTACGGCCATAGGAAATCACTGTCGGCCTTACAAATGGAATTTAACTCGTTACGGCAAGGACCGAGCGAAGATATAGCCGCGTATGCAGCTAGGACAGAGAAAATCACCGTAGAAGTGGTTGAAAAACTCTGCGAGACCGTATCTACCGAAAGAGATGCACGCACGGTGGAAACAATGACCCGAAAATGTGCACAAATGAATTTCGAGAATGGATTACACGGTCAGGTGCAAATATTGGTTAGATCACGTAATTACTCCTCTCTTCATGAGGCAGTGACCGGTGCAATAGAAATAAGCCACATGGTTCAGCCGAAAGGAGGAGCGGGAGGTGTTCATAATACCAATAATCGAAAATCCCTATCGGGAAAAGCAGGTGAAAGAAAATGCTATATTTGCGGAAATTCGGGACATCTGGCGAGGGATTGTACTCGCAGATCAGGAAGGGTAAGCCTCCCTGCCCCTAGTGCACCAAGGAACATAAATCAAGTTGAAATAATCTGCACTTATTGCAAGAATAAAGGGCACACCTGGTTGGAATGCAGAAAGCGATTACGGAAGAAGTATGAAGTAGGCCAAGGTCGCGAAGGAAACAGCAAGGGCAGTAAGCAGCGCGGAAGCGATAAGCGAAAAGAATCCAGTATGGCCGCTAGAAATAATATCCGCACACTCGGGTCTTTGCAAATCAACACTATCACCACGAGAAGCCCGGTGAAAGACCCGAGTAGAGGAGTCAGCGATAAGCAGAAAGAATTCAGCATGGCCGCCGCGAGTAGTAGTACTACGTCTGCTACTACTACCAACGCGCGTACGTTGAGCGGCTTGCGATTCACCAAGGCACTGTGGCCAGGCGCCGCGGAGGGGCCGAGAGGGGAAGCGAGCGATAAGACGTTGCTACGGGTGCTAGAGGTATCGGCACCCACGACGAGTGCAACGGCCAGCGACATTGATATCGCCAGCACTACATCGGTACGGGGGGTTCTGACCCTTAAGGCCGATACAGGAGCTCAATGCAGCATAGTGAAATATAGTTGCGTAAAAGCTGAGACTCCTATAACGGATAATGATGCAGAATTACAGGGCGCAGAAGGAAGTAAATTCCGGCCTATCTGTAAAGCGGAAGTGACCCTACAAATTCCAGGGAAATCCGTAAAACATTGGTTTTACGTTGTGAAAGATGAAATCCCAATAACAGTAAATGGATTATTGGGAATGGACTTCATCAAGAAACACAAGGCAAATATATTGCAGGGAGAGACATTCGAGTTATATGGACATAAAATGCCATTGGTAGATGGAAAATCAAAAATCGTCCTCACACCTCGGTCGGAAACCATTGCGTACGTATCTACTACGAGTCAAAATCCCGGAATACTCTCTCGAGTGGAAATAGGTGAAGGAATATTAATGGGGGCATGCTATACACCACCACTAGGAAGTAGCTGTGTGGTGAACCTCGTTAATACAAACGAGAGGGAAGTAGTAGTAGAGCGTCCGACGGTGACACTCGAGCCGCTCGAGATAACAGAGCTCGACGCGGAGTCCAACGCTCTAAGTATGAATGCTGTGAGTAAAGAAAGAGGGGTATACCGACTCCAGCGGTTAGAAAGAGAGCTCAACATGAGTCACCTCAACGGTGAAGAGAGAGAAGCTCTACTTCAGCTCATAAGAAAATATGAAAATATCTTCCATCTAGAGGGTGATAAACTACCTTGTACTCATATGGTGAAGCACCGAATACCATTAAAGGAAGGCACTTTACCAATGAAGGTGCATCCTTATCGATTACCGGAAGCCCACAAAAAGGAGGTCGAACGACAAACTTGCGAAATGTTGGAGGATGGAATCATCCAACCCAGTAGGAGCCAATGGAACGCACCCTTGTTAGTGGTGGCCAAAAAACCGGATGCCTCTGGAAAAGTAAAAATGCGAGTAGTGGTGGATTTTCGGAAAATAAATGAAGCCACCATTGGAGATTCCTACCCACTTCCAAATATCACGGAGATATTGGATCAATTGGGAAAAGCCCAATACTTTTCCACTCTCGACCTTGCTTCTGGATTCCATCAAATTCCGATGGCTAAGGAAGATAAGGAAAAAACAGCATTTTCTACACCTCAAGGCCATTTCGAATATAATCGAATGCCATTCGGGTTAAAAAATGCGCCTCCAACTTTTCAGCGGTTAATGAACTCCGTACTAGCCGGAATACAGGGCATAAAATGCTATGTTTACCTAGATGACATTGTTGTTTACGGGAAAAACCTGCGTGAACACAATGAAAGACTAGAAGAAGTTTTCCGACGATTAAGGGAAGCTAGACTGGCTGTGAAGCCACAAAAATGCCAATTCTTGCGGAAAGAGACGCAATTTCTAGGTCACATCATTTCCGAGGACGGGGTACGGGCAGATCCGGAGAAACTTGCGGCTGTGAAGGAGTATCCTGCACCTAAAAATGTTAAACAAGTACAATCATTTTTGGGATTAGCTGGTTATTACCGAAAATTCATAAAAGATTTTTCGAGGATAGCCAAGCCATTAACGGAGCTAATAAAGAAAGATACTAAATTTGAATGGACGGCTGTGCGCGATGCTGCATTCGAAGAATTAAAGAATGCATTAACAACTGCACCGGTATTACAATACCCAGATTTTCAGCAGCAGTTCTTGGTAACTACAGATGCATCGGATAAGGCTATTGGAGCCATCCTCTCGCAAGGCAAGGTCGGAGAAGACTTGCCTATATGTTACGCAAGCCGCACACTCTCAAAGGCAGAAACGAATTATACAACAACGGAGAAAGAATTGCTCGCTATAGTATGGGCTATAGCGCAATTTCGGCCCTATATATATGGGACGCGGTTTAAAGTGATAACCGATCATCAACCTCTCACATGGTTATTTGGGGTGAAAGATCCAGGTTCACGGCTAATGAGGTGGCGAATAAAATTGGCAGAACACCAATTTGACGTGGAATACAAGGCTGGCAAAAGAAATACCAACGCAGACGCGCTTAGTCGTATATATGTTACTACGAGAGCACGCGCGCGAGAAGGAGAACCTGTGCTGAAGGACGTGCGAGAGAAAGAGACAGAGCAACACGCCGTTTCTACAGACAGCGGCTCACCTATACGCACCAATACACCCAAGGCAGGCGAGTCGGGCTCCCGCGGTGCGAATATCAGCACAAAGCGGAGAGCCGAGGAGACAGAGAGAGCTATAGAGGATACCGCTCTACCATATAGCAAGCAGTGCAGGGAACAGGGGGCTGCGCCGCGGCTACCCGTGAGAGGTGGGAGCGCGAGCGAGCGACCTGGCTTGCAGCAGAGCGAAAGAGATGCTATGAGGCAAC
This sequence comes from Tromatobia lineatoria, assembly GCA_949699805.1. Lineage (NCBI taxonomy): Eukaryota > Metazoa > Arthropoda > Insecta > Hymenoptera > Ichneumonidae > Tromatobia > Tromatobia lineatoria. The sequence continues at coordinate 7,638,941 of OX453034.1, forward strand.
CGCAGCCAATCACTGAAATAGGTGAAGCAGTCCGCGCGGACTGCAATGCTTCTGGAAGGCTGGGGGAAGCGGAGAGCGGGGAGAACGAGAGTATACCTTTGCGCTCAAGGAGGCACAAGGAAGCTACGATGGAAAAAGAGTGTAGCTGCAGCAATGGTGTAACCTGTCCTTCTTTGGAGGATAGAGGGAAAATACTAAAGGAATATCATGATGCCCCTCTGGGTGGGCACCAGGGTATTAAGAGGACTCTGAAACGAATCCAAGCAAAATATGTATGGCCAGGAATGAAAAAAGAAATACAAAGACATATCGCTGCTTGTGAAAAATGTCAGAAGAACAAGCTCCGATGCAAGAGCAAAGTACCTATGGTGATTACAGACACGCCTGGACGAGCTTTCGAAAAGGTAGCTGTGGACATCGTTGGACCACTACCTTTGACATGTGCTGGAAATAAAAACATACTTACTTTCCAGGATGCTTTGACGAAATACAGCGCGGCTGTGGCCATCCCAAATCAGGAAGCCCATACAGTCGCGAAAGCTTTAGTGACGGAGGTAATTTGTCGGTATGGAACCCCCGAAATAATCCTTTCGGATAGGGGTACGAACTTTTTGAGTTCTACATTTAAAGAGGTCTGCAAGTTGTTGCGGATTAAGAAAATCCAAACTACGGCTTATCATCCTGAAAGTAATGGAGCATTGGAAAGGTCGCACCGAACTTTGGCCGAATATTTAAAAAATTTTATAGATGAAGATCAAGACGATTGGGATGAGTGGCTGCCGTACGCTATGTTCACGTACAACACCACTCCACACACAGCTACCGGAATGACTCCCTATGTGTTAATGTATGGACGCGAGGCCGAGTTGCCTACTGCGGTGAAACAGGAGCCGCGCTCCACTTACACACACGCAGACTATGCCAGCGAGCTGCGAGAAAGATTACGAGCCTCGTGGACGGTGGCCAGACATAATCTAAGCAGTGCGAAAGAGAGGGCGAAGCTGGATTACGACGTCAAAGCGAGACAGCGTGAATATCTTGTAGGTGACCACGTACTATTGCACGATAATACGGTACGGCGGGGACGATCAGCCAAACTGACACCCACATGGACGGGGCCACACACTATCACGGCGGTGCACAGTCCCGTCACCTATACAATTAAAATGGGACGTAAAACCACGACGGTTCACGTTAACCGTCTGCGACATTTCGTCGAGTATTAGGGTGTATGTATGTATATATTCGCTTATCGCATGCAACGGCCATTAGACCGTCCCCATGCTCCTAAGTGAGAGGGAAGATAGGGAGCACGGATGCGCCAGAGAAAGAAGGCTGCCACGTGCTCGCAAGAAAGAAAGAAGAGGATAGTGAGCACGGATGCACCAGAGAGAGAAGGCGACCACGTGCTCGAAAGAGGAAAGGAGAGACAGATAGAGAGAGAGAGAGAGGAAAGTAAGGCACGGATGCACAAGGGGCATCTACGCGCGTGAGAAGGAAGGAAAAAAAAAAAAAAAAAAAAAGCCTTACTCATGGTACTGACGCAAAGTGCGTCCTCATGATTCTATTGAAGGGAAGGATGGGGTCATCCGCGATCTATTACGCGGGGGAGAACTTAAAATTAAGGAAAAAAAAAACACATAATTTTGGTTTTTGTTTTTTTTTTAAGTTTATTATAGGGAGGGGATAATCCCCTCCCCAGCGGAAAATACAATAAATAGAATTAAATCAAGAATTCCGCTGCGGCCCCGCAGAAGGGGCAGGATGTTAAGGGACGGCCGACGAAGAAGAGGCGACGGACCCCGAGAAAATCCGCCGTCCCCTCATCTTCCTCGTCGCCACCGTCCCAAATGTATTCGGCGTGCCGCCGCCGCACCTCGCGGAGGTGCCTGATTTTTTGGGCCGCCCTGATGAAGGTGGTGGCCCACTCCGGCCGCTTTGGTCCCGCCGTCCCCTTGCGGTGGATGACGTCCAACTGTAAAATGATAAAATGTTAAAATGATAAGATCAAATTGAATCGATGAAAGGAAAGCCCAGTAAATACTTACGATGGCAGCGACGAGGAGCCGATTTACATGGTCCTGCCCAACGATGCACGCTCCACTCATGGTCGGATATTAAACTTATTATTTTTTTTTTGGAAAGATTCAGCTCTGCTGTTCGCGACGTGGTCGTTGAAGCGGTTGACGATTTAATGAGCCGGTGGCAGCTACTCAGTGCCAACCACCGCTCAACGACGGGGGTAAACTGCAAAGTGAGCAGTCCCACGGTCGAAAACTGCTTTAACCGTTGTCTTCTGGTTTCAGGATTGCGCTGTTCCTCGCCTACCTTATCAAAACCAGCACGGCCAACGAGGAATATGCGCTGAAACCATTCACCGACAATCCCGGCATCTTCTACGAGGAAATTGGAAGCGTCACACAAACAAAAGCGACATGGAGACTTGCCATACACATGGATCTCACATGTATACTCCGTCGAGAAAGAATGGTTAAATTAAATTTGCAACGTGTGCGCGACGCGTGTAAAGTCGAGGATGGAATTGGTCAAGCCGACGAACTATGTCACGCGCTTCTAGAAACCATCGAACACATGTCATCAAGGGTAGAAGATGGCATGAGCACCGTTCATGACCTAATTGAACCCAATTCGTTGCGAAGACGCAGAGGACTCATCGATGGAATGGGATCGATAATCAAATCAATCACCGGAAATATGGATGCTGCAGATGCGGAGCGGATTAATCACCAGATAATGGCCCTGCAGGCGGGTGAACGAACCCTAAAAAGAGGCATCAAGGGACAACTGCAGGTCGTTTCCTCCACTCTGCGGTTATTTAACGATACCGTGGACAGGATAGTGGCCAATGAGAACACCCTTCTCGGCCTTGTAAATGCAGCACGACGTGATTTAATCGCTAACAAAGACCAGCTCATGAGACGTGTACGTCTTGACGAGAGCCTAACTGCCGTAAGTGTGGTGGTAGAGGAACTCCTCACCGACGTGCGGGAGTTAGTATTGCTCCTGGCCGAGATATCAACGGGAAAGGTGAGCGCAGTTGTACTACCACCGCGTAAGCTAGTGGAATACCTCACGGATGCACTACCACACCTACCGGCTGGCACTGGATTCCCCTTACCGATAGTAAGGAGTGAGGCAAACTCCTTGATGCGACTCATCGACGCGCGGGCATACAGTGATGGAACAGCGGCCATACTGCTATTGGATATCCCGCTGATAAGCTCACAGCGTTACACCGTCCACCGGCTATACCCCGTGCCTGTGAAGGGTATCAATGACACCTACTACTACGTGGATACAACAGAAGACCTCGTAGTAGTAGATCAGGCGAATAGAAATTTTTTGCGGATGTCATCAGTAGACTTGCGGAATTGCAAAAATTTCGGAAAAAATTTTATATGCTCTCCTCAGCACCCTTCGGTGCCCATCACAAAAAATGCACCATGCGAAATACTAACCTTGGTAAAAATCGACACTGAGGGCGGTCTCAGGTGTCCTAAGCGAGTTTTAACTCTGACCAGCACGCTTATCATCCCTATGGAGCAACCCGGAAGATGGATGTACATCGCACCTTCAGAAGAAATAGTAACAATAACTTGTAACAAAAAACCCGCGTTCCGCGAATCGTTAATAAACTCGGGTATTTTGGCTCTGATAGGTTCGTGCGAGGTAACCGCCCAAGATTTTAGTATTCGGACCCTCAAAAGGGTCACAGACATTCGGAACGAGGAATATCTACCACCGTTCAATCTTACATTATCCGACATCGATGTGAATTATCATTCACATTTACAAAAAGTTAATAAAAAAGTGCAGTTCTTAAGTGTATTGCGGAATCCCGAGGAGTTAAGGACCCTTGGTTCACGCGTGAAAGAGATAACTAGAGACTTAGATAAAGACAATAAGTACAGTGAGCAGTGCTACCATAATATAGCACTGTATTCTTTAGTAGCCTTAGTTTTTGTAGCCTTGGCCTGCTATGCCGCATATCGGTTACACCGGCTGAGGCGAAGATGCAACGCGACACCGGCAAGGCCAGAGGAGGCGGTGACCCCTCAAGAAGCACCGTCCGCAGTCGAGATGCGTGCGGAGCCAGTGCCCCCGCGTATCAGTAGTTTACATGTAGATAGGGCTGCTACAATTCAGAGGCACCCATTGCGTTTTTCATATCATGCCAGAGCTACAGATAAGCCATAATTTATAAGAATATCCATATGTCACATAAATAGTCGAAAGTTCAACCAACTTGCTCAGAAGAAAAATTTTTTTGAACCTCAAAATTTTTCTTTTTAAGGAGGGAGGGATGTTGCGACCCGGAATTTCGGCAAGCAACGTTGCGAAACATTTATTGCACTTCGCTAATCACATTCAGCATATTCGCTGATCGCGAATATTGCATCAATTAAGCAATAATGCAATTCAGCATTATCGTGTAGAAACTAGGGTGAACTGGAAGCGACAGCGCCAGGACATCGGCAGTCTTAAATCGACTTCGAGAGCAATCGGTTGGGCTCGCGAGTAGAGTACTTTAGTCAGTTGTAATTGAAATAAATACATTTTATATTTAAACTCGTGTGGATTCCAATCCTTTAATCGGTCCCGATCCCTTAATATATTAATTGAACCGAGTCAGGAAAAGGGCTGATCACCCTTTGAGCATTTCGGGCACAACACCTCATACCTGTCTCTAACTAAGGCCTAAAGGCTACCCTTATACCTATCTCTTTCTAACTCAGGCGAAAGACTACCCTCATATCTATCTCTTTCTAACTCAGGCAAAAGACTACTCTTAACGGACCTCTCTTTCGCACTCGTTTCGGTAGGACCCTCACTAGGACGACCTACTACCACTTCATGTTCGCCTGATACTTCAGCAACTTTCTTCACCGCGGTACTGCGAGCGCAACCGCCCCTTTTCCACCCACCTTACGCTAGCATACGTCTAAACGACGACCTACTATCATTTTGTGTTTGCCTAATATCTTTACCGCTAAACTCAGCCTAGTAATACAACTTTAACGTTACTAGAGGCAACCTACTATCATTTCATGCTAGCCTAATATTTCTGCCTTTGGAAACTAACTTTTGCACTGTGTAAAAATCAAAGGTAAGACACTACTAATAGTTATAATCCCCGGATACCTCTTACCTTCAAAGTTACAACGTTAAAACTCAATTTTAAACATTTTTACAACAACGAAAACTCTATCGTTATTTTACTGAAAAGCGAAAGCTATCCTTAAGTCACTCTCACCATAAAACCTAGGAAAACCCCATCTGTCTTCAATTGCATTCAGCTGTGGCACATCTCCGATGCAACCCTTGTAGAAAGTACACGTGCAACCACTTGATGTAACCCAGGCGCCGTGCAGTCGAGATTTCTGTCGGAAAACCAAATGTCCAACGTTAGAAAATGCATCCACGCTATGCGTGGGAAACACTGTTACCTCCATCTCCTATATGTATTACTGCTATAATTCTAAAACTTATAACGTATTTCTTCACTGTAAAAGCCACTACTTTACATCGTTTTGTTATATAGGAAAGGATTGATTAATTCGCAATATTGAAATATTAAATAATGACAAACAAATAATTATTAAGTTGCAAATTGAACAATCTAGTAATTGTTGAGGAGAACAATCGACTCGCAATAATAAACGAATTAGAATATTAAATTTGCAAGTGGAATGACTTCGATAAACTAATACTATAATAAATAAAAGATTGCAACAAACTAGTAATTGTTAAGGAAATATATATATCAATCGACTCGCAATAATAAATATGAAAAATAAATTAGAATTTAATGAATTGCGAATCGAATGATCTTAATAGATAAAATTACGAAACCACGGGATGATCCGAACTACCAAAACCAACAGAATTATAAACCTAATGCTAATGAGCCAAATTATAATTATTAAAATCAAACCGAGAACTGTAAATGATATTTGGAGTGACGACTCTTGCAGTCAAAGCCCAAACACAGACCGGAAGTTTCTACAAGAGATATCAGAATGGTCCTTTGTCTGAGTCTTAATTCCAAGTATCATAATCACCAATATAAAGACAAAACAAACGTCCACGCGCCGAGCTACCCGAAAAGCGTTACGCTTAGGAGTGGGGGAAGCCGCGTGGTCCAGAGTCATATAAATGCAAGCACTGAAGCCGGACGCTTCAGTTCCGCTGGCACCGTGAGTCCACTAAGTTCTATCTGCACCGATTCTCAAATATATTTGTTGGTTATCGTGAGTTCTAATCATCCTGTACTATACGCATCAGGCCCTGTGACTGTAACTCGTCGACACCTACTACACTATTCTAAATCGTAAGTAGCGGAACTCCGCGTTTAATAATTAGCGCGTAAAAATTAAGTTGTAATAAAATCAATCGCCTTCTTTACCTAATAATAATAAAATAAAGTAACTCTTATTCTCAGTCTCAATCATTCAAACACCAATAACACCAATTTACTGAATACATTAAATATCAATTTAATAGATTTCAACTAAATAATCTTCGACCAACATTGAATTGACATATTGAAGGAATCATGCTTACCAAATCCTAATTTTCTCCAGCAATTGATCTTAGTGCAAAGGCATGCACGATCGTTGTCTCCCTCCCAAAAGAAGATACTAATATTAACTATAAGTTTCTTTTTCTTATTTTTTTTTTTTCTATTCAGTCAGCGCAAAGGCCTGCGTACTGAATAACTCTCTCTCTCTCTCTGCTAATTTTCGATTCAGTCAGTGCAACGGCCTGCACACTGGAATATCTTTCTCATCTCTTCTTACTTTTCCTATTCAGTCAGCGCAAGGGCCTGCGCACTGAAAAACTTTCTCTGACAAATTTTCGATTTAGTCAGCGCAACGGCCTGCACACTGGATTATCTCTCTTTCTTTATCACTATTTTATAACTTACATTTAATATTTAGTTTCCAACACCACAATTTCACACCACCTAATCATACCAAAATGGTTGTTCCTTTCAGAACCGTGCAAAAACCGGCACGTTCTATCTCAATAATTAAATCAATCTCATGGGTCGAAGAAGAGCAGGAAAGAAATTCCAATTGAGGAGAGCTGCCGCAATAGCACTAGGTTTGCCTAAACATATACGCGGGCATAACCAATCTTCAAATAGCCAACCCGTCGCATCGTCGAAACCTCGAATCATCGCTGACGAGCCCTTCAATCGTTTCGCCGTAAGGTTTCCGGGTTGTTGGTATTTGCCTACGTCCGGTAGACTTCCTCCTAGGCTGGTTGAATTGGTTCGCGAGACGGTATACGGTGGGCCAAAGAGCAGTATTACGGAGTTGGATCTGGTCGATGGTGTAGAGGAGGACGATATTACCGATTTATCGACGAACGATAGGTCTACGACACCCCCGTTACCCGAGGTCGATAACGAAGAGCGTGATCTTCCCCTTGAGGAATTACCGACCCCTCCAGCATCACCGTCAGGACCTCCACCTCAGCTGATAAAAAGGGTCCCTAGTGTGGGATTCGCCACTATTTTTCATAGACCCTTACCCTCGAGAACTGCACAGATTCCTGAAATAATAACTTTAGAATAAATCTCTCACCCATCTAAACCCGCTACGCTCTAACGCTAAATCACGCTGTTTTTATATACTTAAATTGGTGAAATAAAATAAAATTAAATGATAATAAATCAATTTTTCTAAATAATTGTGTCCTAATCGTTTGTGTTACCTGCCATCAATTCAACAAGGCTTTGATCCCTGAGGTGCGCATTCACCTCTCAACTCAGAGCCACCCGTTTTGTTTGTCTTGAATCGGTGACATTCGACTGTTGCTCGATTCCGGTACGTAACAGGACGTATTTTCTGGTGACAGCGGTGGGATGCACTGTTGAATTTGGTAGAAAACTTACTAAACGACATTTTAAATTATCAGATTTGATTGAGTTTTTGCAAAGAATTTTATAAGATCGAAAAGAGGTGATTGAGTTACAAACAACGATATAAAAGGAAATAAAATAATAAGATTTTAAAGTAAACGTCCAGTAGTTCAGCTCTAGAGGATCGCGAATCTAGAGATCAAAACGCTCAACTTTTGGATTCACTTTGTTGTGGGAGAAGTCAAAAGGCCCACGGGGTCGGAATTCTGTAGGGATTAGAACGCCCGAGAGATTAAAACGCTCAAGAAGTCTTCCCATACCCCCAATATGCCGATGGATACTCGCAATAGAGCTAAGGCCCTCTCAGAGGATGAGATTAAAACGCTCCACGAACAATTGGGACACAAACAATCGCAGTTGCAGGAGCAAGCAGAAGCCCTGCGTGTTAGAGAAAAAGAAAACGAAGAAAGATATAGAGCGTTACACAAAGCCGAAAAGGAAATGATTGAACGCGAAAATAAGCGTCGAGCAGAATTAGAAGCCGCGCAAAAATATAAAAACCCCACTGAAGCATTAGGTGCTTGTGGAGGAATCGACGACGACAGTAATAATGTCGGAAAAATACTACATAATTTAATGGAAAAATTTGATGAATTAAGGACAGAGGTCGTAGGCCTTAGGGCTACAGTTGCAGAACCTCGCTTAGTTCAACCTATAATCAATAATCGAAGTAATCGCGGGAACGACCCGCCTGCTTATAAAAATGTGAGTCTACCAAGCCCGCATTCACAATTTAAAGATGTCTTGGAATCAGTTCCAATTTTTACGGGGGACAACATTCCCGTTTTGAAATTCATTAGGGCTTGTAAACGTGTAAAGGAAATGTTTGCACCTAATTTAGAAGCAACTATTGCACGCCTTTTGCGTAATGAACTAAAGGGTCGCGCTTATACAGCAATGGAAGACGACTCGTTTCAGACTGTCAACGATTTTTGCGAAAGATTAAGAACGTTGTTCGCTAGTGCGAAATCATTAAATCAATATAAAGGAGAACTGGGAAATATTATTAAAAATAAATCAGAACATGTAATTGATTACATTTCTAGAATTAAAGATTTGCATTCTGCAATAATAGACGCAGAAATAGGAAATACCGGAAGAATTCTTCCTAACCGGCAGCAGCAAAGTTTGGAAGCAGAAACATTAGACTGCTTTATCACTGGCCTTCCGCCAGATTTCAGACTCAGATTACGGCTCGAGGGTTACCAAGATCTGAACTCCGCGGTTTCTGCAGCCATAAAAATCGAAAAAGAAATGGATCGCGATAAAACTAAATTCCGAGAACAGCGATATGACAACAAACCGTTAAACACAAACGAAACGACTACTCAAAATTCAAATCAAGTCCGAAGGGAAAGTCCAAAATGCGTTCATTGCAATCGGGGTAACTATGAGTCCGACAATTGTTGGGCAAAGTTTCCAGATAAACGCTCCGCAAGGAATGAAGCACGCGCTAAACCTCTATACGATACATCAAGACGAGACAGTACAGGTATTGCATGCAGTTATTGCAGGAAACCAGGACATACGGTAGATAACTGTTTTAAACGGCAAAACGATTTGAGGCGACAAAATGGTTCCGGTTCGGGAAACGAGCAGGCTCATTCGGGAACTTCGGGCGCAACCCGAACAGAGCGGTCGCAAGAGCGTCCGGTTCGACCAATAAACACCGAAACGTCAGAACTGCAAATGTAAGATTAGAAAAGTGCTCTTTTGTACCGACCGTCGAACTAGAAGCACCTCAACTTAAAAGTAAATCAGATTTCTTAGTGGATTCGGGAGCCGACCCGAATCTGATAAAATTCCAAGCACTAAAACCAGAAGTTGAAATAAATTATACAGATATTCTCAGATTGCAGGGAATCTCCGAGACACCAGTTTTGACCCTAGGATCAACACACATAGACATACAGAAAACGCGTTGCGAATTCCATGTGGTTGGTGACGATTTCCTTCTACAACAAGACGCAATATCGGGATCAGAATTCCACGTTACCACCCGAGCACCAATCGACTACGACAAGGAAGCTGTTATATGGAAGGACGGCAACCTACCCTTTAAAAATAAGGAAGAATTAACAATACCCGCCAGATCGTCAATAATTTGCCCTGTACATGTTAACAATGCAGAAATAATAGAAGGATATATACCACGTTTAGAGTATAACGAGGGAGTTTATGCCGGTGAGGCAGTAGTCAGGAACCAAAATGGAATTGCCAGATTGAAGGTTTTTAACACTACTGAAAATGATGTAATTATAACTGTACCTTCTATTACGTTACAGAAGTTCGAAATTTGCAGCCAAAGGAACGTGAGGAGCGTATATCCCACGCAAAGTACAACAAGAATCAATCAAATAAAATCATTATTACTATTTTGTTAGAAACTTACGATTTGTTTCATATACCTGGAGAACCATTGGGTTCAACAGATGTCATTCAACATAAAATAACAACAAACGATGATCAACCAGTTTTTACACGTCAATACAGATTTCCACCCATCCATAAGGATGAAATTACGAAACAAGTGGGTGAATTAATAAATAATAACATCATAGAGCCTTCTGAATCCCCTTACAGCTCACCTTTGTGGATTGTTCCTAAAAAGGCCGATTCACAGGGAAAGCCTAGGTGGAGAATGGTAATAGATTACCGCGGTTTAAATGAAAAAACAATTGGAGATGTTTATTCTCTCCCCAACATAACAGAAATACTCGATCAGTTGGGAAGTGCAAAATATTTTTCAGTATTTGATTTGGCAAGTGGATTTCATCAAATTAGAGTACACCCGGACGATGCACCGAAAACTGCATTCTCAACACCTTTCGGACATTATCAATTTAATAGAATGCCATTTAGACTTAAGAATGCACCCGCGACATTTCAAAGATTAATGGACCGTGTTCTCTGTGGTCTGCAGGGAAATGAATTATTTGTTTATCTGGACGATATCGTAGTTTATGCGAGCTCTCTTCAAGAGCACGAAATAAAAATAAGAAAACTAGCCGCAAGACTTAGAAAAGCAAACTTAAAACTTCAACCTGACAAATGTGAATTTTTACGTAAAGAAGTAGCTTACTTGGGACACGTAATCAGTGAAGACGGAGTACGTCCCGATCCAAAGAAATTGATCTCAGTAAGAAATTTCCCACAGCCCACAAGCCCAACAAAAATCAAACAATTTTTAGGCTTAGCAGGCTATTACAGAAGATTTATCGAAAACTTTTCCGGAATATCAAGACCTTTAACTCAATTACTGAAAAAGGGGATAACGTTTAAATGGGGAAAAGCCCAAGAAGAGGCATTTGAAAAATTAAAAGATGCTCTTTGCAAAGAGCCAGTATTGCAATACCCTGATTTCACACAAGCATTCATTGTAACAACAGACGCTTCAAACACAGCAATAGGTGGCGTAATTAGTCAAGGAAAAATCGGCAGCGACCGCCCAATCTCTTATACGTCACGTACTCTTTCCGCAGCCAGAGAAAATTATTCTACAATTGAAAAAGAGCTTTTGGCAATTGTCTATTGTGTAGCACAATTCCGTCATTATATATACGGCAGAGAATTTACACTAATAACTGATCACAGGCCGTTAGTTTGGTTGGACTCCGTAAAAGATCCGGCAAACAGATTAGTACACTGGCGATTGAAATTACAAAATTATCAGTACAAAATAGTTTACAAACCAGGTCGAGCGAATTCAAACGCAGACGCATTATCGCGCAATCCGCCAGTAGACACAAATACAAAAACTGTATATGCTGTAACGCCATTCTTTCCCGAAGAATCCGATTCAGACGACGAATTGATATTCGACTTCCAACCTATAGTTAAAGAAAAGAATAAAGAAAGGAGCGAGGACGATTCAGCAAATCCTGCCCAGAAAAAAATAAATAAGGACGACTCAAGCTCAACTAAAGCAAAGCGTAGATTTAGGACTCAAATCCACGATGAGCCATTCGATCAATCAAACTTCACTTTTGATCCAGGACCCAGAAGTGGCCTACTAGAAACTAACGATGACACTCAGATTGACCCAGTGAACTCACCGGAAGAAGAGAATACCGAAGGAGAATTAAACTTACCTCTAAATAATTCCTTTGACTCAGCTAATAGAGAGCTCGAACCTATTATAGAAATAGACGAAGACGCATCCGAAGAGTCCGACGATCCTGATGAGTCGAGTGAGTCTGACGAGGAAGAAAATATATTCGATAGACCGTCAGTTCCATTTAGATTACCTGTGAACAAAGAAAAAGAAATCGATGAATTTAAATTAGTAGAATCACGGGATAGATTAACCATGAGCAGAGATAATGCAGTAATATTTATCACTACCAAAGGTCAACCAATTGACGAAGGAGCAAGAGATTTTGTTTCAGTAGGAGCCTACCCTGGTTTTAACGATGTAACCTTGTGTAGAGCCAAAATAGTACATAATACGTCTAAACTAATAATAGGATTACCAATAAAAAACGATTTAAGAGCTCTAGCGTCTTTGGATGACATTCGGGAGTGTTTAGACTCTCTAAGAGACGTAGTAAGAGAATTAGATATAAAAGCTTTAGGAATAGCTTACACTGAAAGCATCGATCACGTACCATGGTGCGACATAAGGAAAAATATAAGAAATTATTTGTCAGATTTAAAAATTGTGATAACTATATATAAGCAACTAGTTGTAGTACCACCTGAGAAGGATCGTCCTAACATAATCATCGAGGCACACGACTCCATGATGGGAGGGCACAAGGGCGTCACCAAAAGTATCAGCGAATAAGGGAACGTTTCGCTTGGCCCAACATGAAGAAGGACGTCCAAGAATACATCCAACGTTGCCGTGGATGCCAATTGAAAAAACTGGTGCGCATCAAAACCAAACAACCAATGGTCATCACGGACACTCCGAGGAACGCCTTCGACAAAATCGCAATGGACATCGTAGGACCACTACCCACAACGAAAAAGGGGAACACCTACATTCTGACAATCCAAGACCTATTGACCAAATATTCAATGGCGATACCCTTGGAAAGAACATTGTCAACCGACATCACCGATGGATTCTGCCATCACTTCATTTCACATTTTGGGGCACCCAAGGCCATTCTCACGGACCAAGGAGCCAACTTCTGTTCCAGCCTAATGAAGGCAATCGCAAAGAAATTTAGAATTCGGTTATGCACGACAACAGCGTTCCACCCGCAGTCAAACGGATCGATTGAACGCTCTCACCATGTACTTGCCAAATATCTCAAACAATACATCGATAAAAATCACGAATGGGACGAGTTCATAGACCTGGCCATGTTTTCATATAATACGAGCAGACACGAAGGCACAGGATTTACCCCGTTCGAAATAGTCTTTGGAAGACTGGCAAGACTACCATCAAGTAACACTTACGTGGAAGAACATCCAAACACAACATACACAGAATATTTAACAAACCTATTCGATAAGATACGAGGACTTCAAGAATTGGCAGCAGCCAACTTAAACCAAGCTAAACATAAATCAAAATACTACTACGATCAGAAACTTAATCCACAAAATTTCGGGATTGGAGATACAGTAGTTATGCTAAAGGAACCCAGGGATAGGAAATTCGGTGATCAGTACACAGAACCTTGCGAGGTCACAGAAATCCTGTCCGGCGGAAATGTTAAAATAAAATATCGTGGACGAGATAGAATAGTTCACACCAATAAGTTGCGATTAACAAAACTTATCAGAGAATAATAGTTATGTTCCAGATGGAACGACGGCTTTATCGTCCTAAATTCGATTTCGAGTTCACCATTTTCTTTTGTGACCAGTGGCAACATGCCCACCTCGCAGACGTCCTGCATTATGACCCAGAGGACGGCAAATTTATCTGCACTTATCGTGGTTTCAACTGCACCGAAACGGTCGAGGCTGACCAGGTGGAATTAATAACATTCAACGGACAACACTACGGCCTTCCATTCTGTTATGAGGATTTTCAAAGGGACTATGACGTAGAGTTTGAGCGTTATTTCCCCTCAGACAAAGCACAAGAAGCAACCAGCAAGAAGCGTCATCAACTCAAATGGAACTGGTGGAAGAAGGAGGGACAACGTAAATCTAAGCAGAAGAAATCCGTGAAGAAACAAAAACAACCAAAATGGGAACAAATGTACGAAAAACTCGAAGATCAACAAGCAAAAGGGCATCACAACCAAAAGCCATCACGTAAAACCGAAAAACCGGTAAAACAAAACGAAATTGCAACAACAATGCCACCACGACGTCGGAGATGGAACCTCGCGCAATTCTTTTTCTCGATACTATTCGCTGCACTTGTATGCAGAGCTGGCGCCATCGTCGGCTATGACTGTAGTGGAACATCTCTTAATACCACTACAATATCGCTAAATGAAGTTGGCACATGCGAGATAGCCATGGTGCAGCCACTCTCAAAACCAGTTCACATCCAATTACTGCAGCTCTCAGAATTTAAAATAACCGAAGTGACGCAATGTCGCGTAGAAATAGACAGAATGATTTGGCACTGTGGAATGCACTCACACACATCAGTTGTCCAAGGAGGTCATCAAACTTACCTTTATGACTTTGACGCAAAATCCTGTCAACGATTGCACGAAACAGGCATGATCAGACTTAGTTTTTCATCAGAAATTTTGGGGCTAAGAAGAAACGAAACAACCACACGAAGCATAACCTTAGGCGGCTCAATCACCAATGATGGGACCTGTTCGGGAACTCAATATATCGATCCTTTTGGAACTTGGGACGGCGTCGTCGTTCAAGCTTCAGTCAAAATTGCTCTTTATAACTACCATACCTCAGTTGACCTAAAGGCTGGGAAAATTATGCTACAATCAGGCACGCAGTGCTCACTCAACGATGGCCACTCTATAGACGCACATGGCAATAGTGCATTTTGGAATACAGCACCTACGGACACCTGTAGTTTCGACCAGTACGATGTTTTGTTCGAAGGAATAGCCACGCGCATGGAATCACCCGCTGGAGCAACACCAGTACCAGACATATACACCTTGAAGACCGACTCAACAACGTTCGCATTGGCAAAATCATCCCAATACCAGGTATGCGGATACACATTAATTCGTACCGAACACCCCAAGCTATTCATCGTGGAAACCAGTAAAGGTCAAGGACCAGCTGAAAACGGCGAAATATCAGCAAATAACCTCGACATCTTCTCCTACATAAACTCCAAGTTTATATACGTCGAGAAGCATGTGAAAACGCAAATGAAAAATCTATACAGGGACGTTGTAACACAGCGATGTAACCTAGAACGAAAAGTGATCCAGAACGCATTAGCAATAGCAGGAATCTTACCTGAAAAATTCGCTTACACTATCATGAAAGGACCAGGATATATGGCTGCAATAGCCGGAGAAGTAGCACATATAATCAAGTGCGTACCGATAAAATGTCAACTACGGAAGACTGAGGAATGCTATCAGGAGTTACCAGTGACTTATCGAAATTCCTCATTCTTCTTAACTACAACGTCAAGAATGTTAGTAAAAACAGGCACACAGATCGATTGCGACCAAATGTTGCCCACAGAATACCTCATCGAAGGCACGTGGTACAGACTAACGCCACACCCAATTGAAGTCATTCGTCCACAGGTATTGAAGCCAATGGGAAAACCAACATGGAGCTGTATCTCAGCACGAAATTTGGCAACAAGCGGAATTTACACAGAAACGGATATAACTAAACTACGCAACAGGATCATGTTTCCCGCAGAGAAACCAGCACTGTTGAACCATTTAGTAAGAGGCTCCGCTGGATTCCATATACCCCAAGGAAGTATCTCGATCCGAGGATTGTTGGATGAAAACACTCTAAATCACATAGCAGAAAATGCAGCCGACAAAATGTGGGGAATCTTCCTTAAATTCGGCACAGCAAGCGCCGGAGTAATCGGAATATTTTTAATAATCCGGTTCATCAAATTGATTATCGACACAATAATTCATGGGTATGCGCTACATTCGTTATACGGGTGGAGCCTCCATCTTCTCGGAGCCATATGGAGCTCCGTGACAAACTTACTACTCACCATGGGTCACCACAAGCAGAAATCACGTCACCCGGTTGATCCGTCAAAATCCGAAGACAACAAGGATGGACCCTCAGTTGAACAAGCTAAGGAAGCAAGGGAAGGTATATATCCCGCTTTGCAACGACCAAGCACTGAACTTCAAGGAGTCGACCCACAACTCTCGTCTAAGCTGTTCGCTTGCCGTAATCAGAACCAGGGTTCAGCTTACGTCTAAGAGGGGGGAGGTGTGACGTCGTGGGTCGAAGAATCCATACAATTTTTTTTTTTCGAAGACCAGAAGATAACTTATCATCCGCTACGATTTACCATCAGCTGCATGACAGCTGCTAACTGCTTTACCATCAACTGTAGGACAGCTGCATTACCATTATCACCTGTCGGTAAATCAAGGACTACTTTACCATCAGCTGTAGGATAGCTGCATTACCATTTTCACCTGTCGGTAAACCAAAAACTACTTACCATCAGATGCTGACATGATCGATAACACATTACCGACAAACGGATAGCAAACCACGAAGACAGCCAGTAATCAACCTACGATCTATTCCGCAAGTAATGCAAGCTACAAAGCGCTATTATTAATTAACAAATAAGAAATAGTATAAGAAACATGCTTCGTTAAGTAACAAACATATTAAACATATTACTAAACATACCCTTTTGAATCTATTGATAATTAAGAAATACTAAATTTAACAATTCAACAATTAACAAATAAACATATTACAATTTTTATAAAATAATAATTAAACGTAATACATATTAGATATGAAGCAAACGTAATATAGGAACTTTAAAGATAACAATTTAATCAATTAAACAAATAATAAACAATTTCATCAATTAAACAAATAATAAACAATTTCATCAATTAAACAAATAATAAACAATTAATCATTTTGTAGCTTACGTTAATAAATATAAATTAATATGACATAATACATATTAATACATTAAACGTAATAAATAATAGGAAGAAATATAAGTAATGGAGATATTCCACGAGTATAGCCCAATACGACTATACCTGTCTCTTTCCAACTAAGGCAAAAGGTATACTCTTATACCTGTCTCTTTCCAACTAAGGCAAAAGGTATACTCTTATACCTGTTTCTTTCCAACTAAGGCAAAAGGTATACTCTTATCCCTGTCTCTTTCCAACTAAGGCAAAAAGGTATACTCTTATACCTGTCTCGTTCTAACTAAGGTAAAAAGGTCTACCCTTGTACCTGCCTCTTTTTAACTCAGGTAAAAGGGTCTACCCTCATATCTGTCTCTTTCTAACTAAGGCCTAAAGGCTACCCTTATACCTATCTCTTTCTAACTCAGGCAAAAGCCTACCCTTATACCTATCTCTTTCTAACTAAGGCGAAAGGCTACTCTTAACGGACCTCTCTTTCGCACTCGTTTCGGTAGGACCCTCACTAGGACGACCTACTACCACTTCATGTTCGCCTGATACTTCAGCAACTTTCTTCACCGCGGTACCGCGAGCGCAACCGCCCCTTTTCCACCCACCTTACGCTAGCATACGTCTAAAGGACGACCTACTATCATTTTATGTTTGCCTTATATCTTTTCCGCTAAACTCAGCCTAGTAATACAACTTTAACGTTACTAGAGGCAACCTACTATCATTTCATGCTAGCCTAATATTTCTGCCTTTGGAAACTAACTTTTGCACTGTGTAAAAATCAAAGGGAAGACACTACTAATAGTTATAATCCCCGGATACCTCTTACCTTCAAAGTTACAACGTTAAAACTCAATTTTAAACATTTTTACAACAACGAAAACTCTATCGTTATTTTACTGAAAAGCGAAAGCTATCCTTAAGTCACTCTCACCATAAAACCTAGGAAAACCCCATCTGTCTTCAATTGCATTCAGCTGTGGCACATCTCCGATGCAACCCTTGTAGAAAGTACACGTGCAACCACTTGATGTAACCCAGGCGCCGTGCAGTCGAGATTTCTGTCGGAAAACCAAATGTCCAACGTTAGAAAATGCATCCACGCTATGCGTGGGAAACACTGTCACCTCCATCTACTATATGTACTACTGCTATAATTCTAAAACTTATAACGTATTTCTTCACTGTAAAAGCCACTATTTTACATCATTTTTGTTATATGGGAAAGATTGATGAATTTGCAATATTGAACTATTGAATAGCGACGAATAAAATAAAATTGCAAATTGAACAATCTAGTAATTGTTAAGGAGATATGAAGTCAATCGACTCGCAATAAATTGAAATATTAAAAATAAATTATTAAACTTGCGAGTCGAGTGATTTGAATAAATTAGTAATTATTAAGGAAAATATGAATCAGTCGATTCGCAATGATAAATCGAAATATTAAAGACGAATTGTAATGTTAAATCTGCGAATCGAATGATTTTTATTAACTAATACTATAATAGATAAATTACGAAATCGCAGGATGATCTGAGCTACTAAAACCAGCAGAATAATAATCCTAAAGGTAATAAGCCAAAGTATAATTATTGGGATCAAACCGAGAACTGTAAATGATATTTGAAGAGACGACTCTCGCAATCAAAGCCTAAACACAGACCGGAAGTTTATACAAGAGATATCGAAATGGTCCTTTGTCTGAGTCTTAATTCCAAGTATCATAATCACTAATATAAAGACTAAACAAACGTCCACGCGCCGAGCTGCCCGAAAAGCGCTACGCTTAGGAGTGGGGGAAGCCGCGTGGTCCAGAGTCATATAAATGCAAGCACTGAAGCTGCACGTTTCAGTTCCGCTGGCACCGTGAGTCCACTAAGTTCTATCTGCACCGATTCTCAAATATATTTGTTGGTTATCGTGAGTTCTAATCATCCTGTACGATACGCATCAGGCCCTGTGACTGTAACTCGTCGACACCTACTACACTATTCTAAATCGTAAGTAGCGGAACTCCGCGTTTAATAATTAGCGCGTAAAAATTAAGTTGTGATAAAATCAATCGCCTTCTTTACCTAATAATAATAAAATAACGAAACTCTTATTTTCAGTCTCAATCATTCAAACACCAATAACACCAATTCACTGAATACATTAAATATCAATTTAATAGATTTCAACTAAATAATCTTCGACCAACATTGAATTGACATATTAAAGGAATCATGCTTACCAAATCCTAATTTTCTCCAGCAATTGATCTTAGTGCAAAGGCATGCACGATCGTTGTCTCCCTCCCAAAAGAAGATACTAATATTAACTATAAGTTTCTTTTTCTTATTTTTTTCTTCTATTCAGTCAGCGCAAGGGCCTGCGTACTGAATAACTCTCTCTCTCTCTCTGCTAATTTTCGATTCAGTCAGTGCAACGGCCTGCACACTAGAATATCTTTCTCATCTCTTCTCACTTTTCCTATTCAGTCAGCGCAAGGGCCTGCACACTGAATAACTTTCTCTGACAAATTTTCGATTCAGTCAGCGCAACGGCCTGCGCACTGGATTATCTCTCTTTCTTTATCACTATTTTATAACTAACAATTAATATTTAGTTTCCAACACCACAATTTCACACCATCTAATCATACCAAAATGGTTGTTCCTTTCAGAACCGTGCAAAAACCTGCACGTTCTATCTCAATAATTAAATCAATCTCATGGGTCGAAGAAGAGCAGGAAAGAAATTCCAATTGAGGAGAGCTGCCGCAATAGCACTAGGTTTGTCTAAACTTATACGCGGGCATAACCAATCTTCAAATAGCCAACTCGTCGCATCGACGAAACCTCGAATTATCGCTGACGAGCCTTTCAATCGTTTCGCCGTAAGGTTTCCGGGTTGTTGGTATTTGCCTACGTCCGGTAGACTTCCTCCTAGGCTGGTTGAATTGGTTCGCGAGACGGTATACGGTGGGCCAAAGAGCAGTATTACGGAGTTGGATCTGGTCGATGGTGTAGAGGAGGACGATATTACCGATTTATCGACGAACGATAGGTCTACGACAACCCCGTTACCCGAGGTCGATAACGAAGAGCGCGATCTTCCCCTTGAGGAATTACCGACCCCTCCAGCATCACCGTCAGGACCTCCACCTCAGCTGATAAAAAGGGTCCCTAGTGTGGGATTCGCCACTATTTTTCATAGACTCTTACCCTCGGGAACTGCACAGATTCCTGAAATAATAACTTTAGAATAAATCTCTCACCCATCTAAACCCGCTACGCTCTAACGCTAAATCACGCTGTTTTTATATACTCAAATTGGTGAAATAAAATAAAATTAAATGATAATAAATCAATTTTTCTAAATAATTGTGTCGTAATCGTTTGTGTTACCTGCCATCAATTCAACAAGGCTTTGATCCCTGAGGTGCGCATTCACCTCTCAACTCAGAGCCACCCGTTTTGTTTGTCTTGAATCGGTGACATTCGACTGTTGCTCGATTCCGGGACGTAACACAAAATAACCATTATCGCAAGAAATTTGTTTTTCAAGCCAAAATGAAGGATTTCGACACTCTCAGGTCGGACCGAGATGCCAGAATCGCTCAGAACACGTAAAATCTTTATTCGCAGCCTAGATTGAAGTTCCGTTCGGTGCAGCCATGCAAAACGACGATCGACGGAAGAATATCGTGGTTTCGGGCAAAATGAACGATTCTGACACGTTTAAAGTTAGTAGAGATTCCGAAACCGATCGGAACTCAAGACATCTCTATACTCGACGTGGATCGAAATTTCGTTCGATACAACTGTTCGAGACGACGTTTAGCGCCAGAATTTACTCTTTTTGGGCGAAATAAACCATTTTGACACGCTCAACATGTGCCGAGTCGCCAGAATCATACGAAATTCGGTACATCTCAATTTTAAGTGGAGATTAATGTTTCTTTCAATACGGCCGTCCGGAACGACAATTATCGCGAGAATTTTGTTTAATTTGGACAAATCTCAAGACATTTCGGTTCTCGTCAGGGATTGATGTATCGTTTGATACACTCGTGCAAAATAACCATTATCGCAAGAAATTCGTTTTTCAAGATGAAATGAAGGATTTTGACACTCTCAGGTCAAACCGAGATGTCAGAATCGCTCAGAACACGTAAAATCTTTGATCGCAGCCTAGACTAAAGTTCCATTCGGTGCAGCTATGCAAAACGACGATCGACGGAAGAATATCGTGTTTTCGGGCAAAATGAACGATTTTGACACGTTTAAAGTTAGTAGAGATTCCGAAACCACTCGGAACTCAAGACATCTCAATACTCGACGTCGATTGAAATTTCGTTCGTTACTACTCTTCGAAACGACGTTTAGCGCCAGAATTTCGTGTTTTTGGGCAAAATGAACGATTTTGACATGCTCATCATGTGCCGAGATGCCGGAATCGTACCGAACTCGGTACATCTCGCTTTTCGGTGTAGATCGATGTTCCTTTCGATACACACGTGCAAGTCGACGATTATCGCAGAAACTTCGTTATTTTAGACAAAGTGAATGAATCCAACACTTTCACGTTAAGCTGAGATGCTAGAATCGCTCGAAACTCGGGACATCTGGATTTTCGTTGTAGATGGATGTTTTGTTTGCCTCAGTTATGCAAGACGATGTTTAACGAAAGAATTCCGTGATTCCGGTGTAAATAAACGATTCGAATGCGTGACTTTGAGCTGAGATGCCAGAATTGCTCGGAACTCGAGACGTCTCAATTTCTGTGTAGATCGATGTTTTATTTGATACGGCCGTCCAGGACGACAGTTATCACAAGAACTTTGTTTTTTTTTTTCGACAGAATGTATGATTTCAACATTTGAACGTTATGCTGAGATGCCAAAACCACTTGAAACTCAGGACATCTCGATCCTCGGTGTAGATCGATGTTCCGTTAGATTCAGACATGCAAGACGACGTTTCACGCAAGATTTTCGTTATTTCGGATAAAATGAACAATGTCAATACGGTCACACTGACGTGAGATGCCGGAATCTTTCGAAAGTGGCGACATCACGATTCTCGATGTAGATGGATGTTACGTTCGATACAGTCGTGAAAGACGAAAATAAATGTAAGGATCTCGTGTTATCGGAAATAATGACAAAACTGAACCCTTTTATGTCGATCTGAGGGAGTAGAATCCCGATTTTCGGCATAGATCGAAGTCTATCGTTCGTTTCAGCTGTCTGAAACGACGTTTAACGTGAGAATTTTGTATTGTCAGGCAAAATGAGAGATTTTGACACGTTCAAAGTTAGCTTAGATTTTCGATTCTCACAAAACTCAAGACATTTCGATTCTCGTCAGGGATTGATGTATCGTTCAATACACTCGTGCAAAATAACCATTATCGCAAGAAATTCGTTTTTCAAGATAAAATGAAGGATTTTGACACTCTCAGGTCAGACCGAGATGCCAGAATCGCTCAGAACACGTAAAATCTTTGATTGCAGCCTAGATTGAAGTTCCGTTCGGTGCAACCGTGCAAAACGACGATCGACGGAAGAATATCATGTTTTCGGGTGAAATGAACGATTTTGACACGTTTAAGGTTAGTAGAGATTCCGAAACCACTCGGAACTCTAGACATCTCTATACTCGACGTCGATCGAAATTTCGTTCGATACCACTGTTCGAAACGACGTTTAGCGCCAGAATTCCGTGTTTTTGGGCAAAATGCACGATTTTGACACGCTCATCATGTGCCGAGATGCCGGAATCGTACCGAACTCAGTACATCTCGCTTCTCTGTGTAGATCGATGTTCCTTTCGATACACACGTGCAAGTCGACGATTATCGCAGAAACTTCGTTATTTTGGACAAAGTTAATGAATCCATCACTTTCACGTTACGCTGAGATGCTAGAATCGCTCGAAACTCGGGACATCTGGATTTTCGTTGTAGATGGATGTTTTGTTTGCCTTAGCTATGCAAGACGATGTTTAACGGAAGAATTCCGGGATTCCGGTGTACATAAACAATTCTAATGCGTGAACGTTGAGCTGAGATGCCAGAATTGCTTGCAGATTTTGACACGTTTAAAGTTAGTAGAGATTCAGAAACCGATCGGAACTCGAGACATCTCCATACTTGACGTCAATCGGGATTTCGTTCGATACAACTGTTCGAAACGACGTTTAGCGCCAGAATTTACTCTTTTTGGGCGAAATTAACCATTTTGACACGCTCAACATGTGCCAAGTCGCCAGAATCATACGAAATTCGGTACATCTCGATTTTAAGTGGAGATTGATGTTTCTTTCATTATGGACGTCCGGGACGACAATTATCGCGAGAACTTTGTTTTATTTGGACAAAACTCAAGACATTTCGGTTCTCGTCAGGGATTGATGTATCGTTCAATACACTCGTGCAAAATAACCATTATCGCAAGAAATTCGTTTTTCAAGATAAAATGAAGGATTTTGACACTCTCAGGTCAGACCGAGATGCCAGAGGCGCTCAGAACACGTAAAATCTTTATTCGCAGCCTAGATTGAAGTTCCGTTCGGTGCAGCCATGTAAAACGACGATCGACGGAAGAATGTCGTGTTTTTGGGCGAAATGAACGATTTTGACACGTTTAAAGTTAGTAGAGATTCCGAAACCACTCGGAACTCAAGACATCTCGATACTCGACGTCGATCGAATTTTCGTTCGATACAACTGTTCGAAACGACGTTTAGCGCTAGACTTTACTTTTTTTGGGCAAAATAAGTCATTTTGGAACGCTTAACACGTGACGAGTCGCCAGAATCGTACGAAACTCGGTACATCTTGATTTTCGGTGGAGATTGATGTTTCTTTCGATACGGCCGTCCGGGACGACAATTATCGCGCGAACTTTGTTTTATTTCGACAAAATGAATGATTTCATCACATTTACGTTAAGATGAGAAGCTAGAACCGCTCGAAACTCGAGACATCTGGAATTTCGGTTTGGATCGATGTTTCGTTCGATAGCGCTGTGTAAGACGACGTTTATGGCACTAACTCTAATTATTGGACAAAATAAAGTATTTCGACATTTTTACATTGAGCTGAGATGCCACAACCGATCGAAACTCGGCATATCTCGCCTCTCGTTATAGATCGATATTTCGTTCGATGCAGTTTTGCAAAACAATGATCATCGCAAGAATTTCGTGATTTAGGATGAAATGGAAGATTTTGTCACTTTTATGTCAGGCCGATACGCCGGAATCGCTCGAAACATAAAGAATCTCGATTCTCGGTGTAGAAGGATGTTTCGTTCGAAAAAAGTGTGCGACACAAAAGTAAATGTAAGAATTTCATGTGATCGGCAAAAAAGACAAATTCAGACACTTTTATGTCGAACTGAGATGCAAAATCCGCCTGAAACACGCGGAATCCCAATTTTCGGCAGAGATCGAAGTTTTCCGTTCGACTCAGCTGTCTGAAACGACGTTCAACGTGAGCATTTCGTATTTTCAGGCAAAATGAAAGATTGTGATACGTTTAAAGTTAGCTTAGATGTACGATTCTCCCAAAACTCAAGACATTTCGATTCTCGTCGAAGAATGATGTTTCTTTCAATACACTCGTGCAAAATGACCATTATCGCAAGAAATTCGATTTCTAAGATAAAATAAAGGATTTTGACACTCTCAGGTCAGGCCGAGATGCCAGAATCGCTCAAAACACGCAAAATCATAATTCGCAACCTAGATTGAAGTTCCGTTCGGTGCAGCCATGCAAAACGACGATCGACGGAAGAATATCGTGTTTTCGGGCAAAATGGACGATTTTGACACGTGTAAAGTGAGTAGAGATGCCGGAACCACTCGGAACTCAAGACATCTCGATACTCGACGTCGATCGAAATTTCGTTCGACACGACGTTTAGCGCCAGACTTTACTCTTTTTGGGCAAAATAAGTTATTTTGGAACGCTTAACACCTGACGAGTCGCCAGAATCGTACGAAACTCGGTACATCTCGATTTTCGGTGGAGATTGATGTTTCTTTCGATACGGCTGTCCGGGACGACAATTATCGCGAGAACTTTGTTTTATTTTGACAAAATGAATGATTTCATCACATTTACGTTAAGATAAGAAGCTAGAACCGCTCGAAACTCGAGACATCTGGAATTTCGGTTTGGATCGATGTTTCGTTCGATAGCGCTGTGTAAGACGACGTTTATGGCAAAAACTCCAATTATTGGACAAAATAAAGGATTTTGACATTTTTACGTTGAGCTGAGATGCCACATTCGATCGAAACTCGGCATATCTCGCCTCTCGTTGTAGATCGATAATTCGTTCGATACAGTTTCGCAAAACAATGATCATCGCAAGAATTTCGTGACTTAGGATGAAATGGAAGATTTTGACACTTTTATGTCAATCCGATACGCCAGAACCGCTCGAAACATAAAGAATCTCGATTCTTGGCGTGGATGGATGTTTCGTTAGATACAAGTGTGCGAAACGAAAGTAAATGTAAGAATTTCATGTGATCCGAAAAAAAGACAAATTCAGACACTTTTATGTCGAACTGAGATGCGAAATCCGCCTGAAACACGCGGAATCCCAATTTTCGGCAGAGATTGAAGTTTTTCGTTCGACTCAGCTGTCTGAAACGACGTTCAATGTGAGCATTTCGTATTTTCAGGCAAAATGAAAGATTGTGATACGTTTAAAGTTAGCTTAGATGTACGATTCTCCCAAAACTCAAGACATTTCGATTCTCGTCGGAGAATGATGTTTCGTTCAATACACTCGTGCAAAATGACAATTATCGCAAGAAATTCGTTTTTTAAGATAAAATGAAGGATTTTGACACTCAGGTCAGGCCGAGATGCCACAATCTCTCGGAACTCAAAAAATCTCGGTTCTCGGTGTAGATCGAAATTTCGTTCGATACAGTTGTGCGACACGAAAATAAATGTAAGAATCTCGTGTTATCGGAAAAAATGACACATTTAGACTCTTATATGTCGAATTGAGATGCGAAAATCGCCTGAAACACGCGGAATCTCAATTTTCAGCGTAGATCGAAGTTCCGTTCGATTCAGCTGTGAAACGACGTTCAACGCGAGCATTTCGTATTTTCGGGTCATATAAACGACTTGGACACGTTAAAAGTGAGCTGAGATGTCGGAATCAGACAAAACTCAGGATATCTCTTTTTTCGTTCAATATCGATGTTTTTATTTTAAACAGCCGCTCAAGATGACGATTGACGCGAGAACTTTAACTTCCAGACAAAATAGTAGTATTTGACACTTTCACGTCGAGCTGAGATACCATAACCTCTCGAAACTCGAGATATCTGGAATTTCGGTTTGGATCCATGTTTCGTTATTTAGCCGTGCTAGACGACGGTTATCGCAAGAATATCGTGTTTACGGACAAAATGAACAATTTCATCACGTTCACGTTGAGGTGAGATGGCGAAATCGCTCAAATGTCGGGACATCTCCTTTCTCGGCGTGGATCAAAATTTCGTTTAATAGAGTCGTGCGAAACGACGTTTTACGCAAGAACTTTGTTTTTTCGAGGTGTTCGTGCGTATTATAAATAATTTTGAAACGCTCAAGTGGAAATGCCAGAATCGCACGATGGTCGGGAGATCTATAAATTTTCGATGTAGATTGATGTTGCTTTCATGACAGCTGTGCAAGACGATGCTTAACG
The DNA here is from genome assembly GCA_949699805.1 of Tromatobia lineatoria. Lineage (NCBI taxonomy): Eukaryota > Metazoa > Arthropoda > Insecta > Hymenoptera > Ichneumonidae > Tromatobia > Tromatobia lineatoria. The sequence goes on from OX453034.1 coordinate 7,665,624, forward strand.
CAAAAATTTTGTGTCCTTAGATAAAGGGAACATCTTTGACCGTCTGCGGAAAATTTTCCGAAAAACAATTTACCATAAACAGTTTACCGAAATTACAATTGACCGACAACAATTTACCGAAATTACGATTGACTGAAAACCGTTTACCGAAATTACAATTGACAGAAAACAATTCACCGAAATTACAATTTACCGAAATCAATACATCGAAATTACAATTGTCCGATAACAATCTACCGAAAGTTTCATTTACTGAAAGAACAATTTACCGAAAGTACAATTTACCGAATTAACAATTTACCGAAAGTACAATTTACCGAATCAACAATTTACCGAAAGTACATTACACTGAAAGAATAATTTACCGAAAGTACAATTTACCGAAAGTACAATTTTCCGAAAGTACAATTTTCCGAAAGTACAATTTTCCGAAAGTACAATTTTCCGAAAGTACAATTTTCCGAAAGTACAATTTTCCGAAAGTACAATTTTCCGAAAATACAATTTACCGAAATTACAATTTACCGAAAGTTCTATTTACCGAAAGTACAATTTACCGAAAGTTCAATTTACCGAAAATACAATTTACCGAAAGTTCAATTTATCGAAAATACAATTTACCGAAAGTTCAATTTACCGAAAACACTATTTCCCGAAAAAACTATAATCGATTTGCGGAAAATTCGTTGTTAACAGTTAATTGAAAACTATTCGTGAAAATCGATACGCCGAAAACAATTCGTCAAATAACAATTCGTCGAATCACAATTCATCGAATAGCAATTCATCAAAAACAATTCGTCGAATAGCGATTCATTAAAAACGATTTGTCGAATAGCAATTCATCGAATATCGACGGTCTATTTCAATGAAAGCCTATTATATACAGAAATTTTATGTTTGTTCGCCGTTTTAGCATTAGGTCATCAGTATAATTCGTTCCATACAATTTATCAAATTAATGCAAACATTTTACAATTTATTGAATTTACGCTTTTAGTCGTACCTGGAATTAACGCCGAGGACGTAGCAATATTTGACTGCATACTTTTTCAGTGTTAATTTTTTTTTGTTTTTTGTTGGTCTAAATAAATTCTAATAAAGTCATTCTGCTTATCTTAGCATCTGGTCGGTGTCGGTGCGAAGTCGGATCTTATCCGAAATTCGGATGTATTAAGTCGATCTGCCTATTTTAGCATCTGGTCGGTGTGGTTGCAAAGTCGATTTTTATCCGAAATTGGCATGAATAAAGTCGGTCTGCCTATTTTAGCTTCTGGTCGGTGTAGTTGCAAAGTCGGATTTTATCCGAAATTGTGATGTATAATGTCGGTCTGCCTATTTTAGCATCTGGTCGGTGTGGGTGCAAAGTTGGATTTTATCCGAAATTGTAATGTATAAAGTCGGTCTGCCTATTTTAGCATCTGGTCGGTGTGGATGCAAAGTAGGATTTTATCCGAAATTGCGATGTATAAAGTCGGTCTGCCCATTTTAGCATCTGGTCGGTGTGGGTGCAAAGTCGGAATTTATGTGATCCTAGGATGTATAAAGTCGGTCTGCCAATTTCATCGTCTGGTCGGTGTTGGTGCAAAGTCGGAATTTGTCCGAAATTAGTATCTGTAAAGCCGGTCTGCCTATTTCAGCATCTGATTAATGTGGGTGCGAAAATCTAAAATCAACAAAAAACTTTAAAAAAATCTAAAAATATGGAGTCACATATCCGCTACGTACTCGACGTTGACTCCGGGTGTGGATAAAAGTAGAAATTCATCAAATTGTAATGTCCCAGCGACCCACCACACTTAAGCCTCTCACTCTCCTTTGACCACCCTCAATAATCCCTGAATTGCAGTCTCTAGTAATAACCTACTAAAAATAAGCAAACATCCCTTCGGCATCTGGGAACTACAGCTGCAAACAATAAAACTAAGCAGCTTAAGCTAAAAACTTACGATAACGATGCGAAGACCGCCCAAATTCCCCAAATAATCTCGTAAACGAATAAACGACCCTTGACCCTTTTTTGTACACTAGGCCCCACTCCACAACATCCCTTACACCTAAGGACAAATTTTAAGGTACTTTTAAGAATTCTCTTCTGAACACAGTTCCTCTCGAGACCTGACGAGAAGTACATCAGTCCGAATCCAGAGTCCGAAACCGTGTTGTGAAACATTTTGTACAACGAATATTGAAAATAAAACAAGTTATTTTTCTCCATCCGCGCCTACGTGACCCCTCCCATTACAAATTTGGTGTCAGAAGTGGGATTCCACCAAAAAAACGTTGAAGGAAAATTCACTAAGAATTTTATTTGCCTCAACGGTGGTCGCTAGACCTTTGAAGTTGGTAAGAATCCAAAAACGGGAGAAAGTTCACGCGCCAGGAGAACTTGAATAAATTTTTTTTTTCGAAGTACATCACCGCACTCGATCGGACGTTCATTTACAAAAAAAAAATCTCTGTGTCGAAAAAAATTCTAAATCCAATATCACTTTGTGTCAGTGAGAAGAACTCGAGATATTCAACAAAACAATTCTAAATCGTGAAAAAAATTCTAAATCGTGAAAAAATTCTAAATCGTGAAAAAAAAATTCTAAATCGTGAAAAAAAAATTCTAAATCGTGAAAAAAATTCTAAATCGTGAAAAAATTCTAAATCGTGAAAAAATTCTAAATCGTGAAAAAATTCTAAATCGTGAAAAAATTCTAAATCGTGAAAAAATTCTAAATCGTGAAAAAATTCTAAATCGTGAAAAAATTCTAAATCGTGAAAAAAATTCTAAATCGTGAAAAAATTCTAAATCGTGAAAAAATTCTAAATCGTGAAAAAATTCTAAATCGTGAAAAAATTCTAAATCGTGAAAAAATTCTAAATCGTGAAAAATTCTGAATCGTGAAAAAAAATTCTAAATCGTGAATAATTCTAAATCATGAAACAATTCTAAATCGTGAATAATTCTAAACCATAAAACAATTCTAAATCGAGAATCATTTCACAATCGTAGAACTCTGTGTCGTAAATTAAAATAAATAAATAAAAAATAAAAGAAATGTTTAAATCGGAAATTCTAAATCGGCGAACTCTGTGTCGTGGGAAAATAAAAAACCGATAATTCTAAATCGTCGATGAACAAATAAATTTAAAACAAAATAAAATCGGAAATTCTACATCGTGAATACCTTTGAAATCAAGGAATTATGTGTCGTGAACTGATGGAACTCGCAAATTTCAAATCGTGAAGAACTTCGAAATTGTGAAGAACTTCGAAACCGAAGAACGCTGTGTCGTAACAGAAGTGGAAATCAGAAATTCTTAATGGTAAAAAAAACCTCAAATTTGGAAAACTCTGTGTTGCGGATGAATTGAAGAAAACTTGGAAATTCTGAATTGGCAATAAATTAAAAATTATAGAATTCTGGGTCGTGAACTAAGAAATAGCGAATTCTAACTCATGACAGACCCTAGAACCTGAAAATTCTGTGTCGTGAATAAAAGGAACCATTTGTTCAATACAACTTCTTCATTGTTAGAGTATATCATATTATAAACGAATTCAATCATGGCGAGCCAAATGGAATTGGAAATCGAGCTTGCGGAAAAAATGATAATTCCATTCGACGGAAACAAATCGAAATTATACGAATTCTGCGATAACTGTGACAAAGCGATGTCACTTGTTCACAATGATTATAAAAACATCCTTTTAACTATAATAGAAACCAGAATCACGGGAAACGCACGATTATTAACGAGAAATCGAAATTCCACTGACTGGAACGCTCTTAAAAGTCATTTGCTAAATACGCACTCAGAACGGAAATCTCAAGCTCAATGGCAGTTAATATTGGCGTCGTGCAAGCAAGCCCAAAACGAAAGTGTTTTGTCATTCTCCCACAAAATTGAGAACTGCCTAATAGGATTAACAAATAGCCTAGACGATAATTTAACGGATGTCGCGAGGAAAGCGTGCATCAATCTTTTGCGGAAACAAGCTCTGAACATCTTTATAATGGGTTTAACAAGAGATATTTCAATCATCGTGAGAATCAAAAAACCAGACAGTCTTGAAGAAGCAATACAAATCGCAGTAGCTGAAGAAAGCGTGCAAAAATCGAAATCGGAGATCCAAAATCTCCAAACCCTAAATACGAAAGAAAGTAGGCATTGCAATATCTGTAATTATCCAGGGCACGTTACGTTTAATTGCCACTATAAAGATCACCTAAAACCTCAATCACGGGAAATTCGTCATTTCCAATCCTATGATGTTAAAACGTCGTGGCGAAATTCATCGAGCAACAGAAAAACCTGTACCTATTGTAAAAACGAAGGACATATCCTAACCGAGTGTCGCAAGCGCAGGTACAACAATATTAAACGAAAAGGATTTCAAATCGGCCAGCAGATAGCTCGCTATTCTCCACAACAACTTCAGGGAAACTCTCACAATTCAAATTATCCGGTGGCTCTTCCACATCACAATCCTCCTCACACATTTAATATCACAAGCGCTGGGTACTCAGACTCTCACCCGATCTCGACGTCTTTTAGACCAAGGACTATCCAGCAAGTTCGGCTAGAACAGAGTGAACAAGGAACATCCCAAACAATAAATACAGAAGCAACCTCACCACATGTTACGGAAAGCCCAGGGCCACCAACTCAAAGTAAGACTTCCAACTCGCTCAGCCGCAATCAGACTACCCATCTTTGGATGACAACGCAACCAATCGTCAGCGATACGAATCTAGACAACAATACTTCTGAAATTCTAAACCTTCATGTCAAACCAGTTGCTGTCGAAATTCAAAAACAAGGTGATTCCTCAGCGAACCCTAAATGCGAATCAAAAGATAGAAGCGACGCTAATGCGTTTAATAAAAGAAGAACGAATAGTACTCAAGAATCAGGCAACGGTCTCAACATTATCGTGCGTTCTACAAATACCAAGGTCCCGCAAACAATTCCTGTTATTTCCGAAATAATCGTGGATACAGAAACGTCAGCAAGCGTGGAAGAACCACAAGATCCTGAATACCATTCATTAAGACTTCTTAAATTGAGGCCTTCATCCATCGTGATGGATCTAACATCGACGAATCTTTCTTGCCACAAACGTACACCGGAAAATCGAACAATTACTCGAAGTCACGTGAGCAAGCATTGTGACCATCGATCGAGGAACACAGGCATCACATCCTGGAATGGGGCAGATTTGTGCAACCGGAAAAGGATACGATCAAAGAAACTTCTTGGAAATCGAACCAACATGTACCAAAAATCGACTGAAAACAAGCCTGTCCACGTAACTGTTCAGAATAAAGGGAAAATTTTAGTGAAACGCATCGCTGGATTCAAGAAGAAAAGGAAGAAGGGGCGATTAAAACAAAACAAAACAAAACAAATAAAAATTCTTTTTATTGAATAGAGAACTCGAAATCGAGATTTACGTGTCCGTCGAACACAGTTACGCCAAGTCCTCTTAAAACTCTACACGAAGATTCCTCTCTACACGAAGATTCAAAATTTTTATCTGAAAACTGCCGACAATCTCATTTAGGAAAAATAATACATCGCACGATATTCACATTAAAATTAATATTTGTATATCCGTGTGTCATCCGTCATACTTTCATAATCGTTTATACAAATCCAATTTACAGTATGGAAGCAATCAATTAACATAAACTTTTAGACTCAGAAAGGCCATTTGACAATATCACGAATTGCCCGAATCGTTGAACTATGCTATAAGAAGAACTCTCGACAATTATACTTTATTCAAAATTCAAAATACCAACCGTACAAGTATGTGCATAAACCAATACACATACCGTTAAAACTACAATCTATGTTATCTGATGTTATTATATTATATACGATATACGATATACACATGTTATGAACTCATGACAACGCCATGACTCTACTGAAAAAGAAACGAAAATACTGTGCATCGAACAAAGTAAATCCACCATCACTATAGCACGTACTTAAAGATAGATTTCTGCGAATTTCCATCTTTAATCTAAGGGGGGAGGTGTAATGTCCCAGCGACCCACCACACTTAAACCTCTCACTCTCCTTTGACCACCCTCAATAATCCCTGAATTGCAGTCTCTAGTAATAACCTACTAAAAATAAGCAAACATCCCTTCGGCATCTGGGAACTACAGCTGCAAACAATAAAACTAAGCAGCTTAAGCTAAAAACTTACGATAACGATGCGAAGACCGCCAAAATTCCCCAAATAATCTCGTAAATGAATAAACGACCCTTGACCCTTTTTTGTACACTAGGCCCCACTCCACAACATCCCTTACACCTAAGGACAAATTTTAAGGTACTTTTAAGAATTCTCTTCTGAACACAGTTCCTCTCGAGACCTGACGAGAAGTACATCAGTCCGAATCCAGAGTCCGAAACCGTGTTGTGAAACATTTTGTACAACGAATATTGAAAATAAAACAAGTTATTTTTCTCCATCCGCGCCTACGTGACCCCTCCCATTACAAAATTATAAAACGCTTGCATTAATTCGATAAATTGTATACGACGAAATATATCGATGACCTAGTGCCAACAGGTCATCGATATATTTAGTAAGCATAAGATTTCTGTATGATACGCACTAATTGATTTAAGCCGTCAATATTCGATGAATCGCTATTCGACGAATTGTTTTTGACGAATTTTCCGCGGACCCAATAATTATATGATAAAAAAAAAGTACGCAAATTGTCGGGATTATTCTAAAGCGGAAATTCTTCATAACCTATATGATATCTCTCTGCTCATCTTTAACAAAAGCCGAAACATTAATGAGATAAGCAAAGAATAAAAAAGTTAGCAAATTGCAAATGTAACCCTAAGCGGAAATTCCCCATAATCCAAATGTTATCTCTACCATAACAAAAGTAAAAAACATCAATAATAAAATAATTAAAAAAGTGAGCAAATTGTCGGTGTTATTCTAAAGCGGAAATTCTTTAAAACCCGAATGATATCTTTCTGCTTATCTTTAACTAAGGCGGAAACATTAATGAAATATGTAAAAAATAAAAAAGTAAGCAAATTGCCAAAGTTATCCTAAAGCGATCATTTTTCGTAATATAGAGTAAAGTAAATTAAAGTATAGTTAAAGTGTCCTAAAGCGGGAATTCTTTATAATCCGAATGATATCGCTCTGCTGATCTTTGAATATAGCGGAAACATTAATGAGTTTAGCAGAAAATAAAATATGCCTCAAGGAATATTATCGGGTAATTGTAATTTCCCGATAAACAATGAACGGACGTTCCCTGTACTATCAGGAAATTATACTTTTGTGAAACTTAATGTATTAAGTTACAAAATTCCCCGAATTTTGAATGCGTCGCTCCTCTAACTCTGCAGCGCGACATCACCACACTTCCGCATAACTGTTGTCGCTCTGGTGTTGTTTAATCTTTGTCGGGTGCAATTGCTAATCCTTTATTGGAGCATAGCTTTGCTATATATTACAGAGCTATCCGAGTCAAAAATCATTTTGTATTGGAGTGCCTTCGAGTGCAGTCGTGTATTGATATCGGTAGACACGTAATCACACAGGATCATTTTTGGTTAGCAAAAAAAATGGCACTCCAATTTGTTGACATTGAAAAAGGTAAACCGAGATTGCTGTACAAAGGCTTCTTGTACTACCGCGATGGTGATAACAACGGAAAAATTTACTGGCGATGTTCTCTTCCACGAGAACAACATTTTCGAGGTCAGGTTGTTACGTGTAATAACGATGTTGAAAGAGAGGTACCTCACAATCATGATGGCCAAGCGGATGTCGTTGCTAAAGAAGTACTCGTGAACGAGTTAAAAAGTGCGCCAAAACCACGACAGTAAGTACCCATGAGTTAACTGCTCGGGCTTCGACTTCATTTCACGAAAGTGTCGTCTCTAAGATGCCGATGACTTCCTCTTTAAAGAGAACGCTGCGTAATGTTCGCTATGCCCAGGATGACTATCCGCCGCATCCAACATCTCGCGAAAACATTGTTCTTCAACCACAATTTTGTGAGACTGGAGAACACGAGAACTTCTTGCTGTACGACAAGGGAACTTGTGAGGATCGCATCCTAATTTTTGGGACTGACGAGAATCTGATTTTATTGGCTAGTTCCGAGCATTGGCTGGCTGACGGTACTTTTGATGCTTGTCCAGCACTTTTCAATCAGTTGTACACAATACATGCGATAATCGAAGAAAAAATCTCACCGTTGGTGTATGTTTTGTTGCCGGGAAAGTCCGAAGTTAGTTTTCTAGCTCACAGTATTTTCACATCCTCATTGCCTGGCCTTACGCGCCGTCTAAGGCAAAAGTGAAGAGAAAACGAAGATTAAAATTTCGATAAATTGTACTTTCGGCAAATTGCACTTTCCGTAAATTGCACTTTCGGCAAATTGTACTTTCGGTAAAATGTACTTTCGGTAAATTGTTCTTTCGGTAAATTGTACTTTCGGTAAATTGCACTTTTGGCAAATTGTACTTTCGGTAAAATGTACTTTCGGTAAATTGTTCTTTCGGTAAATTGTAATTTCGGTGGATTGATTTCGATAAATTGTATTTTCGGTCAATTGTTTTCTGTCAGTTGTAATTTCAGTAAACTGTTTTTGGTCAATCGTAATTTCGGTAAATTGTAATTTCGGTGAACTGTTTTCGGTAAATTGTTTTCAGTAAATTTTTCGCAGACGGCCAGAACCGCTCGATACTCGAGATATCTGGAATTTCGGTTTGGATCGATGTTTCGTTATTCAGCCGTGCAAGACGACGGTTAACGCAAGAATATCGTGATTTCGGACAGAACGAACAATTTCATTACGTTCACGTTAAGGTAACATGCAGAAATCGCTAAAATGTCGGGACATCTCCTTTCTCAGCGTGGATCAAAATTTCGTTTGATAGAGTCGTGCGAAACGACGTTTTACGCAACAATTTTGTTTTTTAGAGGTGTTCGTGCGTATTATAAACAATTTTGACACGCTTAAGTGGGAATGCCAGAATCGCACGATGGTCGGAAGATCTATAAATTTTCGATGTAGATTGATGTTGCTTTCATGACAGCTGTGCAAGACGATGCTTAACGCAAAAATTTTGTGTTCTCGGATGAAGGGAATATCTTTGACACGTCAACGATGAGCTGAGATGCCAGAATCGCCTAAAATTCGAGACATCCCGATTCTCGTTGTAGATTGATGCTTCGTTCGATACACTCGTCCATAGTGATGATTATCGCAAGACATTCATTTTTTAAAACAAATTATAGCATTTTGACACTTTTATGTCGGGCCGAGATACCAGAATCCCTGAAAACACGCAAAATCTCGATTCTCAGCGTAGATCGATGTTCCGTTCGGTACAGCCGTTCAAAACGCCAGTCAAAGCAAGAAAACCGTATTTTCGGGCAAAATGACAGATTTTGACACGTTCAAAGGGAGCAGAGATGCCGAAACCTCTCAGAACTCAAGACATCTCGATACTCGACGTCGATCGACACTTCGTTCGATACAACTGTTCGAAACGACGTTTGGCGCCAGAATTTTGTGTTTCCGGGCAAAATAAACGATTTTGACACGCTCAACATGTGCCGAGTCGCCAGAATCGTACGAAACTCAGTACATCTCGATTTTCGGTGGGGATCGATGTTTCTTTCGATACAGACGTGCAAGTTGACGATTATCGCAGTAACTTAGTTTTTTCGGACAGAATGAATGATTTTAACACTTTCATGTTATGCTAAGATGCTAGAATCGCTCGAAAGTCGGCGGAAGTCGATTTCGGTGGAGATCGATGTTTCGTTCGATTCAGCCGTGCAAGACTGAGCTGAACGTGAGCTTTGATGCTAGAATCGCTCAAAACTCGGGACATCTGGAATTTCGGTGTAGATGGATGTTTTGTTTAACTCAGCCATGCAAGACAACGTTTAACGAAAGAATTCCGTGATTCCGGTTGGAATAAATAATTCTAATACGTTGACGTTGAGCTGGGATGCCAGAATTGCTCGAAACTCGAGACGTCTCAATTTTCGGTGTAGATCGATGTTTCTTTCGACACGGCCGTCCAAGACGACAGTTATCGCAAGAACTTTTTTTTTCCGACAGAATTAATGATTTTAACATTTGTACGTTAATCTGAGATGCCAGAACCGCTTGAAACTCAGGACATCTCGATCCTCGGTGTAGATCGATGTTCCGTTTGATTCAGCCGTGCAAGACAATGTTTAACGCGAGAATTTCGTTATTTTGGATAAATCGAACAATGTCAATACGGTCACGTTGACGTGAGATGCCAGAATTGTTCGAGACTCGCGACATCTCGATTCTCGGTGTAGATGGATGTTCCGTTTCATTACAGTCGCGCAAGCTGAAAATTAATGTGAGAATCTCGTGTCTTCGGAAATAATGACAAATTTGAACACTTTTATGTCGAACTGATAGGCCAGAATCGCTCGAAACACGCAAAATCCCAATTTTCGGCATAGATCGAAGTTTTTCGTTCGATTCAGCTGTCTGAAACGACGTTCAACGTGAGCATTCTGTATTTTCGGGCAATATAAACGATTTTTACACGTTTAAAGTTAGCTTAGATGTCCGATTCTCACAAAACTCAGGACATCTCGATTCTCGTCGTAGATTGATATTTCGTTCAATACACTCGTGGAAAATAACCATTATCGTGAAAATTTCATTTTTCAACACGAGATGAAGGATTTTGACACTTCCATGTCAGTCCGAAATGCTAGAATCGCTCGAAAAACGCAAAATCTCGATTCTAAGCGTAGATAGAAGTTCCGAACTCGGGACATCTCGATTCTCGGTCTTCATCGATTTTTCCTTCGATAGAGCCGTGTAAGACGACGTTTATGGCAATAACTCCAATTATTAGACAAAATAAACTACCTTGACATTTTTACGTGGAGCTGAGATGCCACAACCGATCGGAAGTCGGGACATCTTGATTCCCGTTGGAGATCGATAATTTGTTCGATACACCTGTGCAAAACAATGATTATCGCAAGAATTTCGTGACTTAGGATGAAATGGATGATTTTGACACTGTGATGTCAGGCTGAGACGCCACAATCGCTAGGAACTTGAAAAATCTCGATTCTCGGTGTAGATCGAAGTTTCGTTCGATTAAGCTGTGAAACGACGATCAACGCGAGCATTTCGTATTTTCGGGTGATATAAACGACTTAGACACGTTAAAGTGAGCTGAGATGTCAGATTTGCACAAAACTCAGGACATCTCGATTTTCGTTGAAGATCAATGTTTTTTATTATACAGCTGCTCAAGATGACGATTATCGCAAGAACTTCAACTTTCAGACGAAATACTAGTCTTTGAAACTTTTATGTCGAGCTGAGATGCCAGAACCGCTCGAAACTCGAGACATCTGAATTTCGGTTTGGATCGATGTAGATTGATGTTTTGTTCGATACACTCGTCCGAAGTGACGATTATCGCAAGAATGTTTATTTTTAAGACAAAATAAAGCATTTTGACACTTTTATATCAGGCCGAGATACCAGAATCCCTCACGACACGCAAAATCTCGATTCTCAGCGTACATCGAAGTTTCGTTCGGAACAGATGTGCAAAACGCCAATCAATGCAAGGAAACCGTATTTTCGGGCAAAATAAACGATTTTGACACGTTTAAAGTGAGCAGAGATGCCGAAACCACTCGGAACTCAAGACATCTCGATACTCGACGTCGATCGACATTTCGTTCGATACCACTGTTCGAAACGACGTTTAGCGCGAGAATTTCGTGATTCTAGGCAAAATGAACGATTTTGACACGCTCATCATGTGCCGAGATGCGAAAATCGTACGGAATCGGTACATCCCGATTTTCGGTGTAGATCGATGTTTCTTTCGATACAGACGTGCAAGTCGACGATTATCGCAGGAACTCCGTTTTTTCGGCCAGAATGAATGATTTCAACATTCTCCCGTTGAGCTGAGATGCTAGGTGCACTCGAAACTCGGCGTATCTTGATTACGGTGGAGATTGATGTTTCGTTTGATACAGCCGTGCAAGACAGAGCTGAACGTGAGCTTTGATGCAAGAATCTGGAATTTCGGTTGGGATCAATGTTCCGTTTGATTCAGCTATGCAAGATGACGTTAAACGCAAGAATTTCGTGATTTCGGATAGAATTAACAATTTCAATAGCGTCACGTTGACGTGAGAGGCCAGAATCGCTCGAACCTCGCGATATCGCGATTCTCGTTGTAGATGGTGTGACGTCATGGGTTCTACTCCTCTACTAATCGATTTAGCATATTCGACTCACCTGTATCCTCCGGTGACGTCATCTCAGCATCTGGTCGTGGCGTCATCATGCAGTTCCACCAAGTGCTACGGAAAGTTAAAAGTGCTAATCAAAAGCAGAGTAAAGTGAAAAGTGTATAGTGGTATGAAGGAGTGAGAGAGAATAGGACAGAGTAACGTCAGTCCTCCCTACCATTGTCTGACTTGCGAAATTCTGCATCGGCGCAACAGCCGTCAGTTCTCATCGACACCTCTGAGTGAGCAGTCTCCTATTTGCGAATGCACCGCGATTCGGTCGATTCATAACCGGTTTTGCTTAACAAGTGTTCGATACATATTCCCTGGGTATAGCCTTTAGCTAAGAACGCACAGGCGGCCAATAGAGCTGACAAGAGTATTACTCTGGGAATATTTGAGACTCCGCTCCTAAAAAAGTTGCCTAACAACTGTGATAAGAAATTATAATGTAACAAGGTTGAAAGTTGATTTATCAATTTATTTTATATTTCTTACTATTAACGTGGATTCAGTGTGTTATTTCATAAATTTCCCCTTCACTCTAATCATAGTAATTCTCGATCAGTAAACTATAATTTTATAAATTCATCCCAATTTATTGATGCATCTACTTGCGTGAATGAATTCTATGATCTATTTTATTCTTAAATCTTACTCAAATTCATTGATGCGTCCACTTGCGTGAATGAATTCTATGATCTATCTAATTCTTAAATCTTTCTTAAATTCATTGATGCATCCACTTGCGTGAATGAATTCTGTAATCTATTGAAATTCTCAAACTTACTTGAATTCTTTGATGCATCCACTTGCGTGAATGAATTATTGCCTTTCCTATTCTGAACTGGTTTTGATCGATGGCAAGACGCCGTGGTGGCACTAAGTTTCAAATACGAAGGGCCACAGCAAAAATAAAACATTGTGAATTAAAGCTCCAGAAGCCGAAGAAGCAATAAAAACAATTATTATTCAATCATTCGACGTCCCAAAATCAGATCCGGTCGTGAAGGTGCCGCAAATCGTTTCCGTTGTTAATTGAAATCTTGACATCGTCAAACTTCCTGGTCGTTGGGTCTTGAAGCAGCCGTCACCACCATCACCGTAGCATGTTGAGATGATCTAGTCCAGCGGCATCCCCTTGATCATCCTCGAGTAACTGTTTCAACCCGCTACGCTCATCCGCTCATCAAGCTGTTGCAGTCCACGATCAGCATCTGAAAAAGAAGAAGAAGGTAAGCTTAGTACATAACATATTACATCCATATATTCGCAATAGTCCGAATCACACTCGGTCTCTATCCTTGGTGGGCGCATTCCTGCCTAAACTAGGGACCACCATCATCGATCTGTCGAGCGTCCTCCGTGCGATTTCGTTTAGTCCTTTTCAGCGGCTTAAGTGGGATCCCAGGACGTATCAGGTTGAATTTTTTGGTGACAGCGGTGGGATAACTGTCTGTTTTCGGATTATTTATTTTTCGAATCATTTGAAATATTTCTTATCCTCATCGATATCAAAGTCAAATTAAAATTTCATTAACACTTTGGACCTTTCGGTTTCGTGTCGCGATCTCATTTCTAATCGAAATAACGTTTTGAAAAGGGAAAAATGAAATTATGTTAACCCGTAGCAATGCAAAGGTTCCTCAGATGGAAGAGGAGATCCAAACTTTGCACGATCAACTCAATTTAAAACATCCGTGTCTACAAGAGCAGGAGAACGCAATTCGTAAAAAAGATATAGAGACTCAAGCGCGTCAGAAAGCATTGGCATTGCGCGAGCAACAAGTTTCGGAATACGAAAAAGATCGTGTTCAACAGTTAGAGGCTTTACAGGCTGAATTGGCTCAACGACAGCGACAAATGGAAAATTCTGTTATTCACGATAACACAAAAGGCGCGGAATCCCTGGAGCAAACGCCTTTGGATGCACGGTTTGAGATTATGTTTTCGCGTATGCTAAATAATTCTTCTGAGCTAAAGGAAGAAGTTTTGGAATTACGGACGTCAGCCGATCGTCCCCGTCCACATGCAGTAGATTCACTGTTTGTTCCATCGGGAAATAGCACTCCACCTGTGGTCGAAGGTTCTGCTCTGCCGGGACCGCATCTTCACTTCAAAGACGTGTTAGAATCAATCCCTATCTTCAATGGAGCCAATATTCCAGTGCTAAAATTTGCTAGGTCATGTAAAACAGTGGAAGAGTGTTCGCCCCTGCGTTGGAGCCAACACTCGCTCGCCTCCTTCGCAATAAGCTCAAGGGTCGCGCCTTCACAGCAATGGAGGACGATTCTTTGCTCACTATTGCAGAATTCACAGATAAATTGAAAATGTTATTTGGTTCCCCTACAACTGTTAATCAATACAGGGGAGAGGTGGGAAACATCAATAAAGGTAAGTTAGAGCATGTGATTGATAATATTAGCCGCGTAAAAGATTTACACTCTGCGATTGTTGAGGCCGAAATCAGTAATCTCAATAGTCACGCATCGATCGTCTCGAAAACACGCGGTTTGGAAAATGAGACAATGTAATGTTTTGTCTCTGGTCTGCCGTCGGATTTCAAGCTGCGGTTGCGCTTGGAAGGCTTTACAGATCTATCAACAGCGTTTGCTGCCGCGATAAAAGTCGAGAAACAAATCGAGCATGACAGATCGCGTTTCAGAGATGCGCGGAACGAAACAAAGATGACACCGCAGACAAACGTGAACACAGCACAGCGTGATAAGATTCCTTGTAAGTACTGTAATCAACAGAGTCACAGTTCCGATAACTGCTGATCCAAACATCCAGACAAACGTCTACAGCGTAACGAAGCCAGACCGAAGCCCTTGTCCGGTCCATCACGCGAAGACAGTCGTCCAAAATGTAGTTGTTGTGATCGGCCTGGTCATGGTGTAACCGACTGTTACAGCAAGCAACGCGAGGAGCTTTGTAGCGGATCAAAGTGCACTTATTGCAATCGAGCGGGTCATGAAGTGGCCAACTGTTACACTAAACAACGCGATGATCGTAACCGTAATCCCACTCATTCGGGAAACGGGCAGCAAATTTCGGCAGATCCGGGCGCGAGCCGAGCGGAGAAGCAAACACAGCGTTCAGTACAAATTATCCAAAACGACGAAACGCTCGTACAGCCATTGTTCGATTAAAAATTTATTCGTTTATACCAACAGTCGAGATAGAATCACAACAATTGGCGCAAAGGTCGGCTTTTCTTGTGGACTCTGGTGCGGATCCAAACTTGATCAAGCAAAAAGCTTTAAGGACAAGTGTTTTTCTTAACTCGGACGATATCCTTCGCTTACAGGGTACCTCGGATGAACTAGTGTACATCTTGGGATCTACACACATAGATATCAAGGGTACCGTTTGCGAGTTTCACGTGGTCGACGATTCATTTTTAATAAAGCAAGATGCGATATTGGGTTCTGAGTTTCACGGTCGGACTAGAGCGGCGATCGATTACGATAAGGAGGCAGTAGTTTGGAAGCACGGTAAACTTCCTTTTAAAAATCGCGAAGTCATTGCTGTTCTGAGTCGTTCTTGTACAGCATGCCGCGTACGTATAAAAAATAATTAATTGAAGGAGGGTTACCTCCCGCGGTTGAATGTCGGAGAAGGCATCTATTTGGGAGAAGCGGTCGTTACAAATGTCAACGGAATCGCGATCTTAAGAATTTTCAATACAACCGAAAATGACATAGAATTTATTGTTCCAACCGTAACTCTACAGGCATTCGACTGTGCCGACGTGGGCTCGGGAGTTTGGTGTGGCGAATCTATCAAAGCACTTCATGTAGATTATATTACCGACTCTCATGTTAAAGCCGTATTTGAATCCCCGTCTGAGGGTGGAGATAAAGCGACAATTTCCGAAATAAAAGATTTGCTCCGTCTCGACCATCTTAATGATGAGGAGATGGAAAGTGTAGACAGAATTCTAAATGATATTTTTGATTTGTTTTACATTCCTGGAAGTTATTTGGACTCGACGAACGCGATTGAACACAAAATAACGACAACTGACGAACAACCGGTTTTTGCTCGACAGTATCGATTTCCACCCGCACATAAAGACGAAATCACTAAGCAGGTTGGAGACCTAATTTCAAATAAAATTATAGAGCCATCAGATTCGCCTTATAGCTCACCCCTTTGGATCGTGCCCAAAAAGCCGATTCACACGGGAAGCCTCGGTAGCGTATGGTCATTGATTATAGAGGACTAAATGAAAAAACGATTGGAGATGCTTACCCGCTTCCAAATATAACAGAAATTTCAGATCAATTGGGTAGCGCTAAATATTTTTCAGTTTTCGATCTAGAGAGTGGCTTTCATCGAATCAGAATTGACCCTAACGATGCCCACAAAACAGCCTTTTCGACTCCTTTTGGTCACTATCAATTAAATAGGATGCCTTTCGGTCTAAAAAATGTCCCAGCCACCTTTCAACGTCTTATGGACCGAGTGCTGAGCGGGTTACAGGATACCGAACTCTTCGTGTACCTCAATGAAATTGTAGTATACGCAAGCTCACTAAGAGAACATGAAATAAAGTTGAAGCGTCTCGCGGAACGTCTTAGAAAAGCTAACCTCAAGTTACAACCGGATAAATGTGAGTTTCTGCGGAAAGAAGTGGCATACTTAGGCCACATAATAAGTGAGGACAGTGTCAGGCCAGATCCAAAAAAGCTCGAGTCAATAAAAAACTATCCACAACCAACCAGTCCTACAAAAATAAAACAGTTCCTCGATTTGGCCGGTTACTACAGGTGCTTTATGGAAAAATTTTCGGGCATCTCAAGACCTCTAACGCAATTATTAAAAAAAGGAGCTATTTTTAAATGGACTCAAGCTCAACAAGACGCATTCAAAAAATTAAGAGACGCGCTATGCCGTGAGCCAGTGTTGCAATATCCAGATTTCACTCAAAATTTCATTATAATACGAGATGCATCGAACGAGGCAATTGGCGGCGTGATAAGTCAGGGTAAAGTAGGAAGCGACAGACCTATTTCATATGCTTCGCGAACATTGTCAAGCGCGGAAGAAAAATACTCAACTATCGAAAAAAAACTACTTGCGATTGTATACAGTGTAGCTCAGTTCAGGCACTATGTTTATGGCCACGAGTTTACTTTAATAACTGATCATAGACCATTAGTCTGGCTTCATTCGGTAAAGGATCCAGCGAATTATTTAGTTCATTGGCGACTTAAGCTCGAAAATTATCAGTACAAAATTATCTACAAGCCAGGACAAGCAAATGGTAACGCTGACGCCTTATCTCGAAATCCGCCGGAAAAGTCCGTTTTTGTTGTAACGCCATTGTCAAAGTTGAGTGGCGATAGTTCCGACGACGAGGCCCTCATATTCGAAAGCCGGCCTAGTACCAGTAAGGATAAACCTGAGCAACTGGCTGACCTTCAAGAAAATAGTCAAATAATAGAAGAACAAACAGAGCAAACATTGAGTCAATCATCTGAAAAAGAGTTGGTGAAAGATCGGGGTAAGCCACCGGCTGCTTCGGTGACCTCACCTGCAAGAGAAGAATGACCAGCGGGTCCTTTACACAGCGATTCCGAAAGCTGTGACACTTCAGATGATTCGGGGGCGGAGAGTGACATTTTCGATCGTGGTAACGTTCCTTTCAAATTACTATGCTCTCTTATAATACAAGTCAACACGAAGGAACTGGTTACACTCCTCACGGATTGGTGTTCGGAAAGATAGCGAGACTACCATCCATAAAATAAAATATCAGGACTCCAGGCGCTGGCAGCAGAGAACCTGACTTCAGCGAAACATAAATCGAAATCATATTACGATAAAAAAATTAATCCTCAGAATTTTGGGGTGGGAGATATTGTCGTACTACTAAAGTAACCTAAAGAAGGGAAATTTGGTAACCAGTATAGCGAACCTTGCGAGGTCGTTGAAATCCACTCTAGAGGGAATGTGAAAATTTAATGTAAAGGGAAAAACAGAAGTGTGCATTCGAATAAATTGCGAATTTCGAAATTGTCTCCTTTAGAGAAATCAAGCACGACAAAGCAACAAACTCACGATGTCGCGTAGTGGTAGGCGTACTCGAAGCAACCCAATTGGCGAAAATTCAAAATCTATTTTCACGCATGCGGAGTTGGACGAGGTATTGATGGAGGCGGTGCCCGATATTTACGCCATTTTCAAAGCGTAGAATCTGGAGTACTTCAGTGGCAAGATCCGTGGATTTGAGGTGTAATGGTGCCCCCAGATGCTGGTACAGAGCGGGAAGACGGTACTCCATCGTCAGAAAAAAACTACAATCTCAAAGAAACTTCACATCGGTCGCAAGGTCGAGGTCATGGTTAAGACATTGCTACATGAAATGATGCACCGTTACCTCTATAGTACTAACCATCCGAATCCCCAGAGCCACGGGAAAGATTTCATTGTCCTGATGTCGCAAATCAATATTCAGGCAGGTTTGAATGTGAGTGTGCTCGACGAGGGAGGGCTTGACCACGTCGCGGACATGCAGGTGGTGTAGGAGTGTTCAAAGTGCAGAAAACAAATTGTTCGGTTCAGGCGGAAAACGGGGCAGCCAAAGGACAAGACTGCTAGACTGCACCGAGAGCACAAGAATAATGCGAAACCGGAAAAACCTGAAAGCATGGAAATAGGTGAACCAATCGAAGTGCGAGTCCAGGAAAATCAGGATTCTGTATATCCAAATTTGAATCGACCGGAAGTCCCACATCTACCAGGAGTCGACCAAGACTTGTCTAGGTGTCGATACGCCTATCGTCAGCAGAGCCATGGCACAGCTTCCGACTAGAGGGGGGGGGAGGTGTGACGTCATGGGTTCGACTCCTCTACTAATCGATTCAGCATATTCGACTCACCGGTATCCTCCAGTGACGTCATCTCAGCATCTGGTCGTGGCGTCATCATGCAGTTCCACCAAGTGCTACGGAAAGTAAAAAGTGCAAAACAAAAGCAGAGTAAAGTGAAAAGTAAATAGTGGTATGAAGGAGTGAGAGAGAAAAAGACAGAGTATGGGCTATGGACGCATGCATTATGTGGCGACCTGGAGTCGTGACTTTGAGATGCTATAAATCCAAAACTAGTGAAGTTACACGGAATCTGATTGTGTTATTAACGAGTTACAGCAGCTTTTCTAAACAAACGTAATTTCGACAGCGCAGCTCAGCGTAATCTGCATTAAACGGGTTCTGGGACTAATCTAAATTGAGAACGAAGTTAATTCCGGCAATAAACAAATAACTTAACAATACGCAATGAATTAACATGATTCCGTTTAACTTTATTATTTGTTTATAAACAAAATATTAATCATATTATCAAAACTATATATATATTCTTTCACTTATATCTTAATCATTCACACATGAAACATAACCTACACTTCTACAATTGTTAACTTAATATTCATTCGATATTCTTAGTTCCGCCGAAGCTATATCGCTATATACATATTACGATGTTATTAATAAAATCAGCTATAGAAATATGCGATCGACACCGGATGTTGTAATTGTGTCTAAGAATGAATGGGATTCATACCGAGCGCGGGTGCTTTGTTCGTACGGCACTATAACAGCCAGTTATTTGCACCGGATGTTTGCGTTATGTCTGCGGATGTAACTATAATCATGTAATCGATACCTGACACCGGTGTTTTGACTATAACGTGTACGACATCGAGTTATCTGCGCTAGATAAAGCTGTTGTGAGAATGCCTTTGTTCGTCGTTATCTCAGCGTGACGTGAGGCTGGCGTTGTGCCGTCCCGCGGGCGAGCAGTAAAGAGTAGGGATAGCAGAAGCGCGCCCCACTATTGCAGTCGCGTGCGCGCGGCCCAGCGTCAGCGCTCCCTGCCACTGGCGTTGTAAGCATGCGTGCGTGGGGGTCGGAGTAGGAATGGATGCATAGGAATGGCGTGACACTTGTCGGGCGCGTGCGCGAAGAAAGGACGGGGTTACGTCAGTCCTCCCTTCCATTGTCAGACTTGCGAAATTGCGCATCGGCGCAACAGCTGCCAGTTCTCATCGACACCTCTGAGTGAGCGGTCTTCTATCCGCGGACGCGCCGCGATTCGGTCGATTCATAAACGGTTTTGTTCAACAAGTGTTCGATAGATATACCCTGGGTATACCCTGTAGCCAAAAACGCACAGGCGGCCAATAGAGCTGACAAAAGTATTACTCAGTGAGTATTTGAGACTCCGCGCCTAAAAATAGTCGCGTAACAACTGTCATAAGAAATTGTAATGTAACAAGGTTGAAAGTTAAATTATCAATATATTTTATATTTCTTACTATTAACTTGGATTCAGTGTGTTATTTCATGAATTTCCCCTTCACTCTAATCATAGTAATTCTCGATTAGTAAACTATAATTTTATGAATTTTTTGCTATTCATTGATGCATCCACCGCGTGAATGAATTCTATGATCTAATTCCGAAATCTTACTCAAATTCATTGATGCGTCCACTTAGGTGAATGAATTCTATGATCTATCTAATTCTTAAATCTTCCTCAAATTCATCGCATGCATCCACTTGCGTAAAAGCATTCTGTAATCTATTAAAATTCTCAAACGTACTCAAATTCATTGATGCATCTACTTGCGTGAATGAATTATTTCCTTTTCTATTCTGAACTGGTTTTGATTGATGGCAAGACGCCGTGGTAGCACTAAGTTTCAAATACGAAGGGCCATAGCAAAAATAAAACATTGTGAATTAAAGCTTCCTCCAGAAGCCGAAGAAGCAATAAAAGCGATTATCATTCAATTATTCGACGTCCCAAAATAAGATCCGATCGTGAAGGTGCCGCAAATCGTTTCCGTTGTTAATTGAAATCTTGACATCGTCAAACTTCCTGGTCGTTGGGTCTTGAAGCAGCCGTCACCACCATTACCGGAGTCTGTTGAGATGATCCAGTCCAGCGGCATCCCATTGATCATCCTCGAGTAACTGTTCGAACCCGCTACGCTCATCCGCTCATCAAGCTGTTGCAGTCCACGATCAGCATCTGAAAAAAAAGAAGGTAAGATTAGTACATAACATATTACATTTATATATTCGCAATAGTCCGAATCAGACTCGGTCTCTATCCTTGGTGGGCGCATTCCTGCCTAAACTAGGGACCACCATCATCGATCTATCGAGCGTCCTCCGTGCGATTTCGTTTAGTCCTTCTTAGCGGCTTAAGTGGGATCCCAGGACGTAACAATAGATATTCACTTCGATACAGTCGTGCAAAACAAAAATTAATGTAAGGATATCGTGTTTTCGAAAATAATGACAAATTTAAACACTTTTATGTCGAACTGAGAGGCCAGAATCGCTCGAAACAGGCGGGATCCCAATTTTCGGCGTAGATCGAAGTTTTTCGTTCGATTCAGTTGTGCAAAACGATGATCAACGATAGAATATTGTGTTTTCGGGCGAAATGAACGATTTTGACATGTTCAAAATAAGCAGAGATACCAGAATCTCATGAAACTCGGGACATCTCGTTTTTCGGTGGACATCGATATTTTGTTTGATTCAGCCGTGCACGATGACGTTAAAAGCCAGAATTTCGCGATTTCTGACAGATTAAACAATTTTAAAACGTTCACGTTGAGCTGAGATGCCAGAATTGCTCGAAACTCGCGACATCTCAATTTTCGGTGTAGATCGATTTTTTGTTCGATACAGCCGTGCACGACGACGATTATCTCAAGAACTTTAATTATTAGACAAAATAAATTATTTTGACACTTTTACGTGGAGCTTGGATGCTACAACCGATCGGAACTCGGGTCATCTCGATTCTCGTTGTAGCTCGATGATTCGTTCGATACAGTTGTGCAAACTGATGATTATCGCAAGACTTTCGTGATTTAAGACGAAATGGATGATTTTGACATTCTTATGTCAGGCCGAGATGCACGGATTGCTAGGAACTTGGGAAATCTGGATTCTCGGTGTAGATGGATGTTCCGTTCGATACAGTCGTGCAAGACAAAAATTAATGTGAGGATCTCGAGTTTTCGAAAATAATGACAAATGTAAACACTTTTATGTCGAACTGAGAAACCAAAATCGCTCGAAACACGCGGAATCTAAATTTTCGGCGTAGATCGAAGTTTTTCTTGCGATTCGGCTGTGTGAAACCACGTTTATCGCAAGCATTTCGTATTTTCGGGCAATATTTACGATTTTGACGCGCTTAAAGTGAGCTTAGATGTCAGAATCTCACAAAACTCAGGACATCTCGATTCTTCTTGTAGATGTTTCGTTTAATACACTTGTGCAAAATGACGATTATCGCAAGAATTTCGTCTTTTAAGACAAAATGAAGCATTTTGACTTTTTTATGTCAGGCCGAGTTGCCAGAATCGCTCAAAACACGCGAAATCTCGATTCTCAGCGTAGACCGAAGTTCCGTTCGGTACAGCCGTGCAAAACGACAAACAATGGAAGAATATCGTGTTTTCGGGCGAAATGAACGATTTTGAGACGTTCAAAATGAGCAGAGATTCTAGAATGTCACAAAACTCGGGAAATCTTGTTTTTCGGTGTACATCGATATTTTGTTCGATTCAGCCGTGCAAAATGACGTTTAACGCAAGAATTTCGCGATTTTTGACAGAATAAACAATTTTAGAACGCTTACGCTAAGCTGCGATGCCAGAATCGCTTAAAACTGGGGACATCTCGATTCTCAGTGTAGATCGATTTTTTCATCGGTACAGTCGTGCAAGACGACGTTCATCGCAAGAGCTTTAATTATTGGACAAAATAAAATATTGTACCAATTTTACGTCGAGCTGGGGTGCCAGAACCGCTCGGAACTCAGGACATCTCGATACTCGACGTAGATCGAAATTTCGTTCGATACAGCCGTTCGCGAAACGACGTTTAGCGAAAGATTTTCGTGATTTTGGTTAGAATTTACAATTTCAATACGTTTACGTTGAGCTGAGATGCCAGAATTACTCGAAACTCAGGACTTCTCGATTCTCGGTCTTCGTCGATTTTTTTTTCGATAGAGCCGTATAAGACGAAGTTTATCGCAAAAACTTCAATTATTGGACAAAATGAACTATCTCGACACTTTTACGTGAAGCTGAGATGCCACAACCCATCGAAAATCGGGTCATCTCGATTCTCGTTGTAGATGGATGTTTCGTTCGATACAGTTGTGCAACACAAAAATTATTGTAAGAATCTTGTGTTATCGGAAAAAATGACAAATTTAGACCTTTTATGTCGAACTGAGATGCCAAAATCGCTTGAAGCACGCGGAATCTCCATTTTCGGCTGTGAAACGACGTTCAACGCAAGCATCTCGTATTTTCGGATGATATAATCGATTTGGACACGTTTAAAGTGAGCTGAGATATCAGATTCGCACAAAACTCAGGACATCTTGATTTTCGTTGGAGATTGATGTTTCTTCTATACAGCCGCTCAAGACGACGATTATCGCAAGAACTTCAACTTGCGACGACATATCAGTCTTTGCCACTTTACCTCGAGCTGAGATGCCAGAACCGCTCGAAACTCGCGACATCTCGATTCTCAGCGTAGATCGAAGTTCCGTTCGGTGCAGCTGTGCAAAACGACGATCAACAAAAGAGTATCGTGTTTTCGGTCGGAATGAACGATTTTGACACGTTGGAAATGAGCAGGGATGCCAGAATTTCATGAAACCGGGGAAATCTCGTTTTTCGGTGTACATCGATATTTTGTTTGATTCAGCCGTGCAAGACGACTTTCAACGCAAGAATTTTCCGATTTCTGACAGAATAAACAGTTTTAGAACGTTTACGTTTAGCTGAGATGCCAGAATCTCTTAAGACTCGGGACATCTCGATTCTAGTGTAGATTGATTTTGTAATCGATACAGTCGTGCGTGACGACGTTCATCGCAAGAACTACAATTATTGGACAAAATACAATATTGTACCACTTTTACGTCGAGCTGGGATGCCAGAACCGCTCGGAACTCAGGACATCTCGATACTCGACGTAGATCGAAATTTCGTTCGATACAGGCGTGCAAAACGAAGTATAGCGGAAGATTGCCGTGATTTCGGTTCGAATTTACAATTTCAATATGTAGACGTTGAGCTGAGATGCCAGAATTGCTCGAAACTTGCGATATCTTTTTTCGATACGGCCGTCCAAGACGACAATTATCGCAAGAACTTTGTTTTTTTTTTTGACAGAATGAATAGATTCAACACTTTTACGTTAAGCTGAGATGCTAGAAACGCTCGAATCTCGAGACATCTGGAATTTCAATTTGCATCGATGTTTCGTTTCATTAAGTCATGCGAGACGAGGGTTAACGCAAGAATATCGTAATTTTGGACAGAATAAAGAATTTTAATACGTTCACGTTGAGGTTAGATGCCAGAATCGCTCAAAAGTCGGGACATCTCGATTCTTGGTGTAGATCGAATTTTTGTTTCATACAGCCGTGCATGACGACGTTTAACGCAAGATCTTCAATTATCGGACAATATAAACTTCTTCGACACTTTTACGTGGAGTTGAGATGCCACAACCCATCGGAACCCGACATATCTCGATTTTCGTTGTAGATCGATGATTCGTTCGATAAGGTTGTGCATCTCGAAAATTAATGTAAGAATCTCGTGTTATCGAGAAAAATGACAGATTCAGATACTTTTATGTCGAACTGAAATGCGAAAATCGCTTGACATACGCGGGAGCTCAATTTTTGGCGTAAATCGATGTTCCGTTCGATTCAGCTGTGAAACGGCTTCCAACGCGAGCATTCCGTATTTACGGGTGATGTAAACGACTTGGGCACGTTTGAATTGAGCTGAGATGTCAGAATCACACAAAACTCAAGGTATCTCGATTTTCGTCGGAGATTGATGTTTTTTTTTATACAGCCGCTTAAGACGACGATTATCGCAAGAACTCCAACTTTTAGACGAAATAATAGTCTTTGACACTTTTACGTCAAGCTTAGATGCCAGAACCTCTCGGAACTTAGGACATCTCGATTATCGGTAAAGATTGATACAGCCGTGTAAGACGATATCTAACGGTCGAATCTTATATTTTCGCACATAATGAACGATTTGAACACTTTTATGTTGACCTCAGATGCAAAAATCGCTCGAATCACGCGAATTTTTTATTTTCGGCGTAGATCGAGATTTTGTTCGAGAGATTCGTGCGAAACGACGTTTAACGGACGAATTCCGTTTATTGAGACGTGTTTTCGGGTATTATAAACGATATTGACACGTTTAAGTTGAATCAAATTTAATTCAAATGTGAAACAAATTTAAGTTGAATCAAATTTAATTTAAATTTGAAACAAATTTAAGTTGAATCAAATTTAATTCAAATTTGAAACAAATTTAAGTTGAATCAAATTTAATTTAAATTTGATACAAATTTAAGTTGAATTAAGTTAAAATGCCAGAATCGCACGATAGTTGGTAGCGAATAATTTTTGCTGTAGATCGATGTTGCTTTTAATACAGCTCTGCGAGACGATGCTCAACTCAATAATTTTGTGTTTTCGGACAAAGGGAACATCTTTGACACGTTAACGATGAGCTGAGACGCCACAATCACCCAAAACTCAAGACATCTCGATTCTCGTTGTGGATTGATGTTTCGTTTGATACACTCGTGCAAAATGACGATTATCGCAATAATTTCGTTTTTTAAGACAAAAAGAATGATTTTGACGCTTTTATGTCAGGCCGAGATGCCAGAATCGCTTAAAGCACACAAAATCTCGATTCTCACCGTAGGTCGAAGTTTCGTTCGGTACAGCCGTGCAAAACAACGATCATCGCAAGGATATCGTGTTTCCGGGCAAACTAAACGATTTTGACATGTTCAAAATGAGCAGAGATGCCAGAATCTCACGAAACTCGGGACATCTGGATTTTCGGTGTACATCGATATGTTGTTTGATTAAGCCGTTCAAGATGACGTTTAACGCAAGAATTTTGTGATTTCTGACAAAATAAACAATTTTAATACGTTTACGTTGAGCTGAGATGCCAGAATTGATTAAAACTCGGGACATCTCGATTTTCAGTGTAGATCGATTTTTTGATTGATACAGTCGTGCAAGACGACGTTCATCGCAAGAACTTTAATTATTGGACAAAATAAAATATTGTATAAGTATTGTATGATAGTCACAGAAATATAGCTAGATTACAGTAAAAATATACCACCTGGTATTTTCGAGGTTGCTGATTACGGATCTCATCTTAAGATTTCTAGATTCAAGAAGGTGAATCCAAAGTAGCAAACTGACAATCCTTAAAGAAGCATTATCTGAATAAATCCCGCAGTTCCTTACGCCCTTGACTACAAATCTCAACTGGAGCAACTGCTCCATTGCAATATATTCGATTGTTTTGTAGATTTCATTTTATAAACATTTCTGTTGGGTTTTTATATGATTGGTGTCTGGAAGTTCAAGCACATACGTGTGGGAGTTTCAAAATGCGCTTTGAAACTTCAAAAACTAACCAAAACACGACTCAGGCATTATTTTTCTAGACAAACCAGCATTAACCGGCGCTTCACAAGCGTACACCTATCACTGGTGTTCATATTAATAATTTATATTAATTTTTACGCGATTTCAAGCTTGTTAAATTTTGCACGGCGATCTTATTGATGAGTATACATTCTGATTGATAAACGATCTCTCATTATATATCTTGTGATCCGAAGTTTGCTCCCGAAATGGTGGGAGGGGAAAACGGATGAAATAAATAATAAACGCAGTAGTTTTTATTTTAAAAACTAGGAACTATTTTAATTATTCAAAAAAAAATCAACAAATACAAAAAAATTATGAAGAAGAAAAAAAAAAAAGGCGAGAAACAACATCCGATTACTCGGTTCGGAGGGTAGTAAAAATATTTTATAAACAAAATATGGGCACCAGTTGCAAATTCGGTGCAACACCGTTTCCAAAATTAAACAAAAAAAACTAGTAAAAATTACAAAACCTCAAACCACGAAGTGGGAGAACAAATACGCAAAATTATTAAAATAGGGGCATTAGCTGTCGGGTAGGGCTGAGACAAAGGTCAGGGCGAGGGGCGAAATGGCCTAACGGTCGGCTCTTACAATTTATACCCGTCTGGTCTCAACTATAATTGGCAATAATCAGGGTGGCACAAAAAAAAAGGTTTTGGGGTCGAAAAATAATAGAGGTAATTGGTTAAAGGGGAAATAAAAAGAAGGGGGGGAAGAATTTATATTGATAATTCGTAAAAAGTCCGAAGGACGATTCACGAATTTTTAACAGTAAAATAATAACAAAAAAAACAAATTATCGAGGGAACAATTAATAGGAAAAAAATCCCAAATTGTCTGAAGGACAATTTCGAATAGGGTGATGGGTATTAATAGATAATTGTGGGGGGGTAGATTGGGGATTTCGGTGCTTCTTCGCACGAGTATCGACAGGTGGCAAAATGGCTGATAACGAGGGGACACTCGCTGTTTATATATTGGGTATTACGGGGGGTTTCGGTGGCAAATCGGGGCGAAAGGGGTTTCACGGGGTCGTAAAAAAACACGGGGTTCAAAACTTACAGTAAATTGGTAATCCAAATTCTAAAACAGACTATAACGCACTTAGCAATATTTGTCTCGTTCGCAATGGCGCTTTTCACTTTTTCTCACTAAAGCAAGGACAAGAAGAATAATAATGGCCAAGAATCCTCTCCATCTTCTTGCTCGAAATTATCCTAATTTTCTAATTTTCCTATTGGCTGATTAGCATAGAGAGAGACATCAACGCTGCCGTGGGCAGTAATTGTAACGCGGGGTGGTAGTTCGAAAGGTGAGTGACGGATGGCGGCAGGAGTCCCGTAAATCCCCGATCGTTATCCTCTCGCTCAACGACGGCTTGCGATCCTCCTTACGTTGAACGGCTCCGCGATGACGTCATCCGCGCTACAATCCTACTCCGCAACGTTTGTCGTCCCTCACCCATGCTCAGCACTACTTATTTTGATATAGGTGGGCCGGGGCGGAAGGCATTGTGGTCTGTTATTGTTTTCGGGAATGCGTTGTGCGCGTTCGGGCAGTGCTTGTAGCGAGATTTCGCTTTAGCGAAATTTCTCGTTACAAACTCCCCCGGGGTGAAACGAAAGTTAATTTTTTGACTAACTTAAGCCTAGGACGGTTGGTTAACACTAACCGGGGCCAAACAGGGTCTCAGTGGGGGCTGGGGGCAAGATATGGCGGGTAAGAAAACAAAAACAAAACAAAAAGTAGGGGGGATGGGCGCAAAGCCGAAGCGTTTCGTTATTATGGGGTCCATCGGCGCGGGTTGCTGGTGACATCTTGGGTCCGATATTGCATGGCTGGAATGGCTTAAACAGAAAGTTGGTTAAATAGGGGGGGGGGGGGGGGGGGGGATCGAGTGGGATGACAAGGGTTCATTTTTCAAACACAATTGGGTTTATTCGGGGTTCGTTCCTTTTCATCGTCGCTCCCGGAGGTTGTATTGCCTCGGGTCAGCCCGTGGGCTTGAAGGAAGTCGCGGGGCCATTCTACCTCGTGGGCGACCTCTTTTGCGGAGGCCTGGAGGATTTTGGGCACGTCCTGGGGAAACTGGGGCAGGTTGTTCGGGAACGGGGGGTCGGGTGGTGTCGGCGTACGAGGTGGACGCATCATTAGGGATTAGTGACGTGTCGGGGGTTACTCGTACTCACGGGACTCCGATACGAGGATACTGGGGGACACTCACATTGCTGGTGGGTTCTGGGCCTTGGATAGCATCGTCACGGGGTTCCTGGTACAATTTGAGGTCCTTAACATTTATCTTGGGCCACTTTTTTTTTCATCGGGACATGGATTTCATAAACGACGGGGGAAATTTTCTTGGTAATGACATACGGGCCACGGTATTTAGGGGCTAGTTTTGCTGCGAAGTTCTGCGCGGCGGAGGACAACACTCGGGTTTTCCGTAGGACCAGGTCTCCTACTGCAAACTGTTCCTCCACGCGCCCTCGGTTATAATAACTAGCTTGACGTCGTGCAGCTTGAGACAGGTTTCGTGTAACCCAATCGTGGAGCAGGGGCAACCGTTTCATTCGGTCTCTCCAAACTGCAGGGTCGGTTCTGTCTATCACATTGAGAGGTAGAATCTTCTTCTTAAGGCTTTTGGCAGGGGTTGGGTTTCTTCCCAAGTTTAAAAAGGCAGGGGTCATGCGTGTGGAGGACTGGACGGCAGTATTCAGGGCAAAGCACAATTCCGGTAAATGAATATCCCATAGTTGGTGATCGTCACCTACGTATGAGATAATCATCGTCTTCAACGTTCTGTTGACTCGTTCAACGGGGTTAGCTTGGGCGTGATACGGGGGAATGGTTGTTTGGCGGATTCCATATTGGGAAAGCTGGGTGGTCATGTGTTTGTTTACAAATTCAGTCCCATTGTCCGTCAACAGATATCGCGGGCATCCTCAGCGATTCAGGACAAGGGACTCGAGGGCGGACATAATGGTTTGGCCGGTGGCAGTTCTCAAAGGCTTTGCTTCCACATACTTTGTGGAGAGGTCCTGAAAAACTACCACGTACTTGATACGGTTCTTACTGGGCGGGAAAGGGCCCATGACGTCGGCTGCAACGATAGTCCATGGTCCTTCGGTGGTTCTCTCTCTCATTAACCCCCCTGGGGGAGCTTGTGAGGTCTTATTTAATTGGCAGACCCGGCACTGTCTGACGAACTGAGCGACGTCAGCAAACATACCGGGCCAGGAAAAATCTTGGAGCATTCGGTAGTACGTTTTATCGACTTCTAAATGTCCGGCTTGGGGAGCGTCGTGGGCGTCTTGCAAAGCCTTTAGCCGGGCTTCAACAGGGAGAACGAGTTTCCAAGCGTCCCAGTCGGCTAAAGCGGGTTTAATAATCGGGTGAGGGCGGTGGTGGTACAAACGATTGTCTTTGATTTTCCAATCAGGGTGTTTTCCGGGAAATTCATGGACATTGCGCATTTGTTCGAGATACCAGGAATCTTGTGCGTCGCCCAGGGCACAAAGGGCGGCGTCCGTATCTTTGAACATGCGGGAAAGGACATCGGGGACTACATGCAGGGTGCCTTTACGGTGGACAATTTCCATGTCGAGGGCTTGCATGGACAAGGCCCATCGAGCCAATCGGCCGGAGGGGTCACGCAGGTTTCGGAGCCAACGCACGCTACTGTGGTCAGTGATGACTCGGAAAGACGTGCCCTCGATGTATGGGCGCAGTTTTCGCGCTGCCCATAACACGGCAAGGCATTCTTTCTCCGTCACACTGTACTTGCGCTCTGCTCGGGTCATTACGCGGGAACAAAAGACAATGGGGTGTTCTTCATGGTTAAGTTCTTGTGTCAGCACAGCGCCAATAGCGTAATCGCTAGCGTCTGTGTGCACAGTAAAGGGCTGGGTGGAGTCTGGACGGGAAAGAACAGGGGCGGTGGTTAATTCTTGGCGCAGGGCTTCGAACGCAGTCTGCTGTTCGTCACCCCAATGCCACTTAGTGTTCTTTTCTAATAATTCAACTAAGGGAATTTTTAATATGGAGATGTCCCCCATGAAGCGAGCGTACCATCCGACCATTCCGAGGAATCGTCGGAGTTGCTTCAGGGTCTCGGGAGGTGGGTAACTTAGGATTGGTTCGATTTTATCTGGGTCGGTTTTTAATCCTTCTGGGGTGATTAGGTATCCTAGATACTTCATCTCGGGGCAGAATAATGCGCTTTTCTCTCGATTAATTTCTAAGCCAGCTTTTTGGACTTGTTAGAGAACCCGTTCCCATTCAGGCTTTATTAATCGGTCCATTAATCGTTGGAAAGTGGCGGGGCCATTGGTGAGTCCAAAGGACATACGGGTTAAGTGGAAAAGTCCTCTGCCGGGGACAGCAAAAACGGTAATGGGTCTACTGGCAATATCAAGGGGAACCTGGAAGTAGGCTTGGCTCAGATCGAGTTTTGAGATGTATTGGGCCACTTACAAACTGTCAAGTATCCTATCCATGTTGGGCAAAGGGTAGGCGTCTTTCTGTATGACTTTGTTCACATCTCGGAAGTCAATGCAGAATCGGTGTTTTCCATCGAGCTTGGGGACGATAAAGGGGTTACTCAACCAACCGCTGTTGGATGGTTCGATCACTCCTTCTTGGATCATTTTATCCACTTCAGCTTTAGCAATTCGGAGTAAATACGGGGAAATGGTACGAGGGCTTTGGCGAATAAGCGGGTGATCATTTACATTGATTGAATAGCAAATGGTTGTGGTCGCGCTGAGAATTGCGGAGGTATTGTCTTTTACCAAACGATCTAAAAAGGCATTCAATCGTTCGGTAACAGGGGCTGGCATTTCAGGCAAACCGGCGAAACCAGGATGAGCGCTGACAAACAAGGGGGTTTCACGTGGCACGTCAAATTTACGAGGGATTCCGTTCGGAAGGGACCAGGTGTCGTTGTGGTAATCAACGGTGATTCCGAACAAGTAACAAAAATCAATTCCTAGAATTCTATCGTAACGCAGGGGCGCGCGGCACGCATTTCAAGAGTATTTAGCGTTCCGGCTACGTTAAATTGCATGGCAATTTTTCCAAGAACGGGAACAACGGTGTTATTAGCTACTCGAACACCTCCTGTGGCAGGTTGGAGTTGTAAATTCATGGAATTCACTACCTCTTCTCCCAGATATGAACGAGTAGCGCCGGGGTCGACAAGGGCGTCGGTGATACGACCGAAGAAATTGACGCAAAGGAAATGTCGGGTGTCCTCTCCTAGGGAATCGACCGAGTCTTTGGCACTACAAATGTCGGGGGTCGGATCAGTTGTGGGGTGGTTTTTCACGGATGTTGGGGTCGTTACGGGGTTTTGGATCGAAAAGGGGGAGGCACTGATTACTGTCCGTCCCCCGCAGCGTTTACCTCGCGCGTTCGGCGGCAAGTCGGGCACGAACGACAATCGCGTCCCAGCTTACCGCAGACCTTGCAGAAAAATCCCTGCGGTTGCTGGAATTCTCTCCAGATGTGGCTGGGCACTCTGCAGTTGTAGCAGCGTACTCTGTAGAACTGTTGTGCGTTGGACGTTGGCACAGTTGGTGGTCTGGGGACATGCAGGGCCATTAACGAGGGAGGATTGAGGGAATTATTTGCTGTGGGGGCAACAGAGGGTCTGGAAAAGGGCGGGTTGATGGGAGCGGTCGGGGTGGCTTTCGGGACTGTGGGCCGCACGGCGAGGGTAGACTGGGCCGGTGCAGGGACTTCAGGGGACTGTTTAAACCGACTGAGAGCTGCTACTTTGTCTCGACCTCCTTTCCCCTGTGGCTGATAAGCGGCACTGGGAAGGACGGATTGAGACAGCGGTGGGGGATGACGGTAGTTGCGTTCTCATTCTCGCATCTTTCCTACTTGTCGGCAACGGTGCTGGAATTCAGCGCAAGTGTTTACGCTTTCGCGATCGATGTACAAGGCCAGTTCGGGGTGCAGGTTATCATAACATAAATCGAGCTGGGCTTCTAAAGAAAGCGGGGGGGGGGGGGGGGCTTGTCTAAGACAAGAAGCTAAAATAGGTCCGCATTTTTGTGAGGTATTCCCCGCTGGGCTCGCCGGGGCCTTGTGTGCGTGACTCTACTTCTCGTCGGAGATGCTCTTGGAGGTCGGAGTGACCAAAGCGCGCGCGGAAGAAATAAATGAATTTCTCGTACGTGCTCCACGAGGACTGCTCTACCCGATACCACATTAGGGCATCGTGCGTGAACGATTCAGCGAGGATTCGCAAAAGTTCATCCTCACCGAAACCACGACTCGAGCAATCCTCGTAGAGTCGTAACAAAAATTCCTCACCATCCTCGCCACGTCGGCCGGTAAATTTGGGACCGTTCCGGCGGAAATAGTCCACGTTGCGCGTGTCCCGTATCGCGCTGGACTCAGTATGGTGGTACATGGAGGGCGGAATATCATACATAGCGTTCGGGGGGGGGGGGGGGGGGTGTACCTGACTTGGCTGGGGTGCTGAAGTCCAGTACTCTGGTATTGTGGTCTTTGTGGAGGTGCAGGCAGTTCGTAGGTATTATCCTGGACCGTAGGGGCAGACAAACCAGGTAACAAAGGGTCGGTACAAGGCATGGGGGCTGCAGAGGGTCTGGGAAGGGGATTGGAAGAGTTACAATTCTCACGGAGGAGCCATCACAAGGCGGGGTAAGTCGGAACTGCAAAATTATTAGTCGCAGGGAGTGCTGGGGGTCTAAGGAGGGGTTTAGGGGGAGCGGGGGGCTTCATAATAATTTCCGGCGGCGCTCGGAGCGGTCAAGCCGGGAAAAAGGGACGCTGATGGTGGTTATGGACGTTCTCGAGAATAGTCAGGATTTTCTTGGGCTTGGGGAGGAGGGGCAAAGGTCACGGACGGGTACCTTGTGGGCTGCAAAGGCGGGTTCACGAACTGCTGCCGTATAAGTGAACGACAGCCCGTGACCACGCTCATCGACTGTGGGGTCTCATTGGGACCATGGGGAACATATAGCGAACATCGTAACGCCAGTATCGGTCAATGAGGTCATCGAGTGAACCATCGGTGTTCAACTCGGCATGGTCACACAAACGTATAATATCAGTGACGTTCGGTAGCTGTTTCAGGTCACGGAGATTGATGGCTATTTGTTTTATAACCTCAGGGGAGACTACTGGAGAAAGGAGGGGGCGATTAAACAGGGCATAATGGACAGAGTAGGGCGCGTGTGGGTGCCAGAGGCTGACACACTGGTCGTCGTGGTGGTGGCTGGCATCCCGGTTGTAATGGGTTCCATTTTTAGGGTTTAGAAAAAAAAAAATGAGGAAAAAGAAAAAAAAATTAATAAAATAGAAAAAGAGGGGGAAAAGGGGGGGGGGGCAATTTGCAGTAAAAAAAATCAGAGGGCATTGGCAGTGCGGGGGAGCTGCAATGGGGGGGAGGGGGGGGGGGGGGGGGGGGGTAGATAAGGGGAGAAATGGCCAAAGCATTTGGAAAAAGAAATATTTAACAAAAAAAAACAAAGGTCGGGTGCAGGTAGCAATAATAAAAAAAGGAAAAAATGGCGAGAAACAAAATCCGATTACTCGGTTCGGAGGGCAATAAAAAAAATGTTTTTTTCGCCTTAGCGAAATTTCCCGTTTCACCCCGGGGGAGTTTGTAACGAGAAATTTCGCTGAGGCGAAATCTCGCTGCAGGTCCTGCCCGAACGCTTACAACATATTCCCGAAAACAACAACAGACCACAATGCTTTCCCTCCCGGCCCGCCTATATCAAAATAAGAGGTGCTGAGCATAGGAGAGGGACAATGAGCGTTGCGGGGCGCGATTGTAGCGCGGATGACGTCATCGCGGAGCCATTCAACGTAGGGAGAGGATCGCCAGCCGCCGTCCACCGATGGAAAATCGAGCGACGATCTAACGGGACTCCTGCCGCTATCCATCCCACACCTGTCGAACTACCACCCCGCGTTACAGTTACTGCCCGCGGCCTAATTCGAATGGAAAACGTGACAATCTTTCTTTGAAAAATAAGACCAATATTAAAACAACCTGTTTAAATCTTTTAGAGCCGTTGCACTGTCCACAGCATATTAGTTTGCTCTTAGGCTACAATAGAAAAACCTGGAAAGTAGAACCGTGCAAATTGCTTTCTTATAATTATTCTATTTTTACAAATCTACCTTTATGAGAAAGTACGTTCCTTTATTTTGGCTTGCTCACAGAGAGGGCGTATTAAGAATCCCCTAATCACCAAGAACTGATTTGCGAGGTTCGACTCTGCAGGCTCCTTATGTTTCAAAATACATTTCCGTCAAACTTCTATCTAATGCGATTCGAACGGTTCAAACTATTTGTGTCATTAATATAACATAATATGTAAAAAATTAATATGTAAACAAATTTTTAAATGCATAGTTGAGTCTTCAAAATTCTGTACAACCTGAACCACTTTATGCACTTTGCTTTAATTTAATACCGACCTTTATTTTTCATTGCTAGTGTAGTAAAAAACAATTGAATCTTATTAGCGAAAAAAAATCGCGGTAGCAAGAAAACATACAGAGATTTGTTGAAAAATGCAACGTCTCATACAATCTGGATCACAAAACCGCTATTCAGTGAATTTAATATTATGACGGAATTCTAATTTCGACCTGCAGAATATTAAAATCAGAGTTGGGTATCCCTATTGATTCAAGAGATATAGTTTACAGTACTGTTCCTTTTGTAATAGTAACATGTAGTGATTATAGAACGATGACTTAACTTTTGAATAGCTGTAAAAATTATTATTTTTTACTTTAAATTCTCGGTAATCACTTTGAAAAAATTAGAAAAAATAATTAATGCATTCAGAAAGTAATGCATTAATTATTTCTCCCATTTTTACGACAATTTTTTCAATATTCGAGCAAATTTTCTTTTTTCAGCTATTCCAATGCTCACAAACTATTTCATAGTCACTGCACGTTATTATTAAGAAATCATAATTACTAAACTTACGGTATTGTAAACTGTATCTCTTGAAGAAATAGAGATGCCCAACTGAATAAATAGAAATGATTAGAATACGTTTGGTCGGATTTAACTTGGATCAGAACAAAACGATTGTTTTTTGTATTTCATAAGATCTTGACCGCATTATGAATTTTGCTTAAACTTAATACTGACCTCTATTTTTCATTCTCTCGCTTCTTTAAAACTATTCAGCTCGTTATCGAAAGAATCACGGAAACTAAAAATCATAATAGTTTTCCGAAAAATTCAAGGCGTTATTAAGAAGGTTCAAGCGCGTTCGCTGGAAAGAATAGACTCGACAGGAAATGCAGTGCGGTCGCACGGAACCCCGCGGCAGAGATGCCACTATGTAAGTTCAAGAGAACTGAATCTCCACCAACATAATTGATAACTATAAAGTAATGGCGGGGGAAGAGTATCTATATTTTTGCATAGAGCATCTTGAATATATTCTTCATAGTTTGCAATAATTTCATTGTATGGTAACCATATGGATTATCCTTAGAAATACCAAAATTCATCATTCATCCGCAATATACTATAATAAACTACGTTATATGGTATGACTTTAAGAAAAAACAAATTTTTCGAAACAATGAAGACATATTTATTGAAACTTTTCAGTTCAGTCTTCCATATTAATGAATATTTGAAAAACCACAATCTATTTCTTGTTACTGTTTTCACGCTCGGCTCTCCTTAAATCTGGAGCTTTCATTTGATTTTTTTCCAAAAGTGTACTCGGGGAAAGAAACGTCGGTCCTCTACCAATGTTACGAATTCCGGCTTGATCGTTCAAATGGTTTGCGAGATACATCTATTTCAATTTTGCCAGCCTGGTAGACACGCACACACTCACATACACATCCGTATATTTGTTATGCCGCCCGTTGCGTACTTATGTATTGCAAGTGGGTTACAACATTTATTTTATTATTTTGGGGATCGTTGTCAATGAAGAGTTGGAACTCACGTGATAAACAGTAAAAAGCATTTATTTGTCTTAGATGAATCGAGTTTGTTGGTTAATTGTTATTAACAATTACTTGAATTAACTTTAATTTTTAATGACGAGTCCTCACGTCGGATATGCCCGATCGTGGTCGAAGTTGTTAAAAGACTGCCTCGTTCACAGTGAACGAGTCATTTTATATCACCAAAAATGAGTGAATTTATAAACAATAAACTTATGTTTACTGAATAATTTAGTTACGATAATCTCGCGAAGCACATTCCACGCGAGGAGTCTTGCAATGCCCTGATTTAACGCTACCGGGGTCGCCGTGAGCGCGAAAGAGACAACGCTATAGGGACTTCTTACCGCGCGACTAGGGCTCGCGAGTACGTCTTCTGACCGTTGCGTAAATGGCCTCATTAATATCTATATGACATTCCTTAAGTCGTGCATTGTTAAATTATCACTACGTATAATTTAACAATCAAAAATTACTATCTAATTTTCGGGGCGCAACATCCCTCCCCCCTTAAAGAAAAAATTCTTGAAGAAGAATTTTTTTCAAATGAACATCAATCCACACTCGCTCACAATAGCGTGGTGAGTTCCATCCATCCACAGCAATAAGGTGCATTCACACAGGCATACTGTACAGATAGGTTATAACAACAGCTCCGATTTTCCATTACATTAAATTAGAAAAAATCGTTTAACGCGGAATCTCATCTTACAGAGTGAAATTTATCTGACACCTCATCGAACAGGCCTTATATGCGTCTCCACGCGCAAGTTTTCGTGAAGCAGAGTGAATACCCCTTTAACAGTGACTCCTGGCGCAGCGTCATCATTTTTGCTTGCAATCGCTCGCATGCCTGGCAAGGCCGTCAAAGCGAGCGTCGAGTTACGGGAACGTTCGATGAACTTGTATACTATCGCACAGATTTACGCCACTAATACTAAGGTGGTTAATGAATACAATTGAATATTATGATATAGCTGCTCATTCGTACTATTCGCCTCCCACAAATTTTAATAAAATTTCGATTTCTTGCACTCTCGTTCCGAGAAAATTTCTTCCAAATCCTGACGGGTTTCAGATTACATTTGACAACTTAAAATTCTCATACCTTTTTTTCCGCTTGAGCGTATACAGACTTGTCCAAACTCGACAAAGTTAAGTTGAATGGAGGTAAAAATTCTCGTATTTGTTTAGTGTTACATGTGGTACAGTACGAATAGCAAAGCGACATGCACATAACGTTTCGCAAAATTTTCACAATTTCTTAATTCTATCCCAGACATTCAAATCAGTATTATAACCTAGCGAAATCATTTCCTGTTTCCTATTAATTCTTTGCTACAAATAGCACCACGAAGCACAATCAAATCATTACAACTTTTCACTTGCTTGACTTTTCTCATAGTTTTAGTTTTAGTCGTACGATTAGTTGTAAGTTCCACAATAGATGTGTATACATATATACACAGCGGATATATATATACATATAGTATTATGCTGGTTAATAGTCAATAAAGTGCTTGAGCTGGTTGACATGGACCGTGCTCGCTTTTATGCCCTTTTTAATAACAATGGTAACTGGAGATTTTATCTCGGTTACCTTATGTGGCCCTGTCCACTTAGGGGTTAATTTTGCGGAACGGCCCCGCCGTATAGTCTCATCGCGCAGCAGCACTCGGTCGCCGACGCGGTACTCCTGTTCCTTGGCGGCTTTGTCAAATTGTAGTTTCGATTTCAATTTTGAGGATTGCAAATTATGGCGCGCTACGGCCCATGCTGCCCGTAGCCGCTCTCGTAGCTCTTCAGCATAATCGTCATGTGTATACACAGCCCGTGGCTCCTGTTTCACGGCCGTTGGTAACACTGCGTCGCGTCCAAACACCAATGCATACGGAGACAATCCCGTAGCCGTGTGCGGCGTAGTGTTGTACACAAACATGGCATACGGTAACCACTCGTCCCAATTACCTTGATCCTCATCGATATAATTCTTTAGATACTCAGCTAAAGTTCGATGAGAGCGTTCGAGGGCTCCATTGCTTTCCGGATGGTACGCTGTTGTCTGAATTTTCTTCATTCGAAGCAGCTTACATACCTCCTTGAAGATAGAGCTCAAAAAATTGGTCTCTTGGTCAGAGAGTAATGTTTCCGGTGTACCATACCGACATATAACCTCCTCGACCAGAGCTTTCACTATAGTGCTTGCTTCCTGATTTGGAAGTGGTATGGCTGCACTATATTTAGTAAGGGCATCCTGGAAGGTAAGTATACATTTATTGCCAGTTGATGTTTCAGGTAAAGGGCCCACAATGTCAACCGCTGCCTTTTCAAATGCTTGATGTGGTGTGTCAGTAATGACCATTGGTACCCGATCCATTATCCTCAATTTATTTTTCTGACATGATTCACATGCGGCTATGTATTCTTCTATCTCGTTCCTCATGCCTGGCCACTCATACTTGGCTCGGATCCTCTGTAGTGTCCGCTTCACACCCTGATGCCCCCCTAACGGAGCATCGTGATACTCATATAGTATCTTCCGTCTCTCTTCAACTTCAGGTGTTACCACATTATTGCTGCAGTCACGCTCCTTTATTGTACGCCTGTCCTCTTCTTCTGTTGACTGCGAGCGTAATGTATGTGTGTCCATAGGTGCGTCTCTGTCGCGCTCCCGTGCAGGCGCGTTCTCACTTTTATCAAGTTTCGCGTTCGCCTTAGGCCCCGCAGGCCCCTTTCCGCGCGCCAACTCGCTAGAGCTACAGTGGCTATGCTTGTCTGCCTCGTAGTCGCTCTCCTGACTATCACTACATGCTGCATTTCCTTCGCAATCGGTGTTTAATCCATGACTGTCCTTCTCTTTCGTGCATTTTTTCTCTCTCTCCTGAGCACGGGTGGTTACAAAAATACGACTGAGGGCGTCTCCGTTCGTATTGCGTTTCCCCGCTTTATACTGTACATCAGATTCATATTCAGATAATTTTAGTCTCCAACGCATCAATCGTGATCCCGGATCCTTTACTCCGAACAACCATGTGAGAGGTTGATGATCAGTGATGACCCTGAAGCGTGTGCCATATACATATGGCCGAAATTGAGCAATAGCCCACACGATAGCAAGTAATTCTTTTTCCGTTGTCGTATAATTGCACTCAGCTTTAGATAAGGTACGGCTCGCGTAACAGATAGGCAAATCTTCACCTATTTTACCCTGCGATAGTATAGCACCAATAGCCTTATCCGATGCATCCGTTGTTATTAAAAACGGTTTTCCAAAGTCCGGATACTGTAATACCGGCGCAGTTGTAAGCGCTGTTTTTAATTGCTCGAAGGCAGCATCCCGCACAGCGGTCCACTCGAATTTTATGTCTTTTCGAATAAGTTCGGTGAGGGGTTTTGCTATTTTGGAGAAATCCTTGATAAATTTCCGATAGTAACCGGCCAATCCAAGAAAAGATTGCACGCCAGTCACGTTTTTCGGTACCGGAAATTCCTTCACTGCAACAAGCTTTTGAGGATCCGCACGAACTCCCTCCTCTGAAATAACATGGCCCAAAAAGTGTGTTTCTATGCGTAGAAATTGACATTTACTTGGCTGTATCGAGAGGTTAGCTTCTCGGAGTCGTTGAAATACTTCTCGCAGCCGTTCGTTGTGGTCGTTTAGGTTTTTTCCATAAATTACGATGTCATCCAGATATACGTAACATTTTATTCCCTCTAGACCAGCCAATACAGCGTTCATTAATCTTTGAAAAGTTGGCGGTGCGTTTTTCAAACCGAAGGGCATCCGATTATACTCAAAGTGCCCTTTTGGCGTTGAGAATGCCGTCTTTTCCTTATCTTCTTCCGCCATTGGTATTTGATGAAAACCCGAAGCGAGATCGAGAGTGGAAAAGTACTGTGCCTTTCACAATTGATCCAATATTTCCGTAATATTTGGTAAAGGAAACGAGTCTCCTATGGTGACCTCATTAATTTTCCGAAAATCCACCACTACTCGCATTTTTTGCACTCCATTAGCATCAGGTTTCTTGGCGACTACCAATAATGGAGCATTCCACTGACTCCTACTAGCTTGAATAATCCCGTCCTCCAGCATCTCTTTCATCTGCTTATCAATTTCCCTTTTATGCATTTCAGGTAATCGATAAGGGCGTGATTTAATCGGAAGTACTCCTTCTTTGAGTGGAATGTGGTGTTCAACCATATGGGTACACGGAAGTTTATCTCCCTTTAAGTGAAACACATCCTCATATTCACTTAATATTTCCAGCAGTGTCTCTCTCTCTCCCTCATTCAGATGAGCTACGTCGATTTCTTCCTTGAGTCGTTCAAGTCGCTGCGCGCCCCTCTCCGCGGTCATCGTGTTTACATGCGGAGAGTCGGCCATGCTGTTGTGCTCGATTTTTGCTATCTCGAGCGGCTCGAGTGACACCGCCGGCCGCTGCACCTCGACCACGTGTTCGGTAGTGTTGACAAGGCTGATTACGCAACTGCTGTCTTGAGGTGGAGTAATACAGGCACCGAGTATCACACCACGTGCGATTTCTTTCCTTGCTACTATACCAACGAATTTACTGTTTGTTTTCGCGTGCGCGATAGTTTCACTGCGTGGAGGAAGTATGATTCGATCATTTCCATTAATTAATGGCATTATATGACCATATAATTTCAAATAGAGTAAGCAGGCCCTTTTTGGCAGCAGGTGCCTTGATATGAAAATCGCTGGCCGTGTCACAAGCTGCCGGTAAAGTGACCTGACACAGTTGCAACGCCTGCTTCTTTGCGGCCCATTTCATCATTGCTGCGTCTTCTTTTCGGTCGACGGCAAGCGCGCATTCGTTCCGAGACCTGGGCTTGCGCCGGCTCGTGTTGCGGCCTTGCTTCGCGGCCTTCTCTGCTATCTCTGCATCCTTGTCTAGGTTTGAAGTAGCGAGTGTACATATACCCAATGTTCCCAACTCGCGTCGATTCGTATTTCCGCTAAATTTTGCAGAATTTGTCGTACCCAGATTAGGGCTTTTTGTGCCGGGTGGCTTAATATCTTTCTGCCAATGCGGCGGAGGCGCATTTTGCTGCTGCTCTTCTTCTTCCTTTCTTAATCTTTTCTGACACTCTTTCCACGAGTGACCCCTGTATTTGCAAAAAGTGCATACAATATTAACTTGATGCAAAGATTTATTCTGATCGGCCGTAGGTAAAATTACTCGACCTGATTTCCGACAATCTCTCGAGACATGACCAGTTTTTCCGCAATTATAACAAGTTTTCCCGGGAGATTCCTGTCCATTGGTTGATCGTCGAACATTATTCGATCCAAAATTCGTTTTCGGCTGTACCATGTGGGTCAGTTCTATAGCTCCGGTTATTGACTCGTGCAATGTTGCATAATTACGCGAACGCACGAGCACTTGCACTTGGCCATGCAATCCCTGCTCGAAATTAGCCTGAGCACAACGGCGGGTTACTATTTCCACCGTTCGAGCCTCAGCTTCCGTAGCAAGCCCTTCACACAGCTTTTCTGTCACTTCTATAGTGATTTTTTCAACCCTTGAAGCATACACGCTGATATCTTCTCCGGGCCCTTGGCGTAGAGAATTGAATTCCAATTGTAGGGCAGCTAATGATTTTCGCTTCCCATATAATGCATCCAATTCCTCCTTAAGTTGATCCAATGACAAGATCGTCTTATGTTTCAATTCCCTGGAGGCTCGATCTCCAAGCTTATTGCTGATTATCAATTCCAACAGCAATTCTCGGTGATCCATACGCACCCTTCTGAATACGGTTTCACATGAACGCACAAAACAATCCAACTCACTGGCATTGTTTCCATCGAAATGCCGAATCATTTTTATGGCCAGGCCGAGATCCAATACTGGCCCTGCAGCCGATGATTCGTTCTGTTGATTAGCTCGTATAGCCTGTGTACCTGAATTCCTGTTTGCTATTCGAGTTAGCTCCAGCTCTCGAGACAATTCTTCCATTTTTCGCTCGAGTACCAATATATATTCAAGTTCATCACCGCTCACATCTCGTAATGTGCGTGATAGTAGTTTCCTTGGGTCCTCGGAATTACTACGTTCCTTATCATCTCGTAAGGCGTCTCTCCGTTGCCATTCCTTCTCGTAGTCTTCTATGGTACGGTGAGGAGTTCCGGATTCATCTTTTCGATTCGAATGCCGGGGCGGTCTTTTGGGCAAGGCAGCTGCATTTTCTGATGGCCCTCGAGAAAAGCCCTTGGGACTTTTCAGCGCATAAGTGTCATCCAAAGCATCCTGCCTCATCCTCTCGATCTCAGCGTCGATCATTCCCTGGGAACTACGATCGGCCATCGTGAGAGGCCCCTCCGCCATAATAGAGTAGTCTATCTCAAAGTCGTCTGCTCCAAACTCCGTTCCTCTACAGGTATTTACCCCAAATTGGTGAGTAAGGCTCTCCGTAATTTCTGCTTGCCTCTGGAGTGGTATTCTGCCAGCTGGTGATAATTCTCCCAAACCTCGCCTAGATCTTGCAACAATGTCACCTAGAGCTGCTTGTAACCCTGTTGTGGGACTTACACTTTCGCCTGGCAAAACTGACTCTAACGAGTTACCCCGACGTAACGGCTGATTAGCGTTATCGTTCGGCATGGAATGTCGCGTGCTACTCTATTTCATTAAGCCTCTTGTATGCGATTCGCAAAGGAAAGGTAATATTCTGTATTAATCTCTTTCTTAATTGCAACAAAGGTTTACAAAAAGTTTTGTGGGTTATGTTGGACGGTGGTTGGAGTTAGCCTTGCCTCCCGCCTTGATGTGTAATGTTGTTGGTTATGTTGGACGGTGGTTGGAGTTAGCCTTGCCTCCCGCCTTGATGTGTAATGTTGTTGGTTATGTTGGACGGTGGTTGGAGTTAGCCTTGCCTCCCGCCTTGATGTGTAACCCCTATTCTAACGCGAAACGCACTGGCTTAAAATTACGCAAATTATCGGTTTCCGCCGCCTACGGAAGGTTGAAGTGCAGTATCTTCTCTCCGGAGGTTGTCTCGTCGTGAGGTCTCGGAGTTGATGGACTGGACACTTTCGATTGGATTTTTTGGAGGTTCCTTTCCTTCCTTCCTTCCTTCCTTCCTTCCTTCCTTCCTTCCTTCCTTCCTTCCTTCGTGAACGGCCGGTTTGCTTCTTGTCCAGCAGTATGGTCAGATGTAACTTTAGTCCAAATCAACGACTGCTTGTTGATTTCGTACCAGTCACTATTTGTCCCGACGTCTGCGTGTCAGGTTGTTAGCGCTGGATTTTTTTTTCTCGTGTTCACCAAAATTTCTTTCACTGATCACGTTGACAGATCCCACCGCTGCCACCAAAATGTTATGCCGCCCGTTGCGTACTTACGTATTGCAAGCGGGTTACAACATATATTTTATTATTTTGGGGATCGTTGTCAATAAAGAGTTGGAACTCACGTGATAAACAGTAAAAAGCATTTATTTGTCTTAGATGAATCGAGTTTGTTGGTTAATTGTTATTAACAATTACTTGATTTAACTTTAATTTTTAATGACGAGTCCTCACGTCGGATATGCCCGATCGTGGTCGAAGTTGTTAAAAGACTGCCTCGTTCACAGTGAACGAGTCATTTTATATCACCAAAAATGAGTGAATTTATAAACAATAAACTTATGTTTACTGAATAATTTAGTTACGATAATCTCGCGAAGCACATTCCACGCGAGGAGTCTTGCAATGCCCTGATTTAACGCTACCGGGGTCGCCGCGAGCGCGAAAGAGACAACGCTATAGGGACTTCTTACCGCGCGACTACGGCTCGCGAGTACGTCTCCTGACCGTTGCGTAAATGGCCTCATTAATATCTATATGACATTCCTTAAGTCGTGCATTGTTAAATTATCACTACGTATAATTTAACAATCAAAAATTACTATCTAATTTTCGGGGCGCAACATATTTTTTTTTGTGAACCTTTTTCTC
Organism: Tromatobia lineatoria; assembly: GCA_949699805.1. NCBI lineage: Eukaryota > Metazoa > Arthropoda > Insecta > Hymenoptera > Ichneumonidae > Tromatobia > Tromatobia lineatoria. The sequence continues at coordinate 7,710,460 of OX453034.1, forward strand.
GACGTTTTAGACCACCTCGAGTGTCTGGACATCAAAATCTCGAAAATATTTCTTTTCACACAAACAAAGCCCACCCTTTGAGGAAGCAAAATTCGAAAAGATTTAACTCACATATGTTATTTTGTGAGACGGCCAAGAAAACGTGGAGAAAAAGGCCGATCGACCTTAACTATTGCTAATACAATTCGTCTTTGACTTTGAGCAATCCTTTCATACTGGAGTTCATTTCTTCATACTGATTTTAATATTAATTTTACACAGATTCCATAGTTTCTTATTCGATTGAAGTCAGTTTTAACAGGATAGAAGGTCGAATCCTGTCTCTGAGTAAAGATTTTCACTTCAGCTAATAGCACAAACTATTTTGTACAAGCTTATTAAGAACTGTCTGTTGCAATTGTTTGCAGAATAGAGTTTGGGATCCTTAAATCGTTCCTAAAAGAATAATAACACCTAGCGTTATTCGTATTGAAATAGGTTTTTACACGAGGCTCAGGTGTTGGTACGTTACCATAGTATCCTCAGCTCATTGAAACGCCGGAGAAAAAAGTTGTTACCAGCGAACCCAAAAATCTTGGAAGAAATGGCCCAAAAACTGGCAGATCCGGACAATGAGCGTTTATTTGAACACGATTGTGGACGTCTCGAATCGAGGCGTGTCACTGACGCCAATGGAAAGGTCCACTTACTTATTCACGACGCTGCGCTTATACAAAGTGAATTTATTAATATTCTACGATTGTTTATCGATGGAACGTTCAAAACGATGCCCAGGTTGAAGAACGTTTACCAGCTGGTATCGATTTTGGGTGTCAAGTACAATCATGTAAGATTTTAAATAAATTTTTTGTTTTGTTCAATAGAAATATTCTCAATATGCTGATACTTCATTATCCGTGGGTGTCCTTAGGCAATACCATTCATCCACATTTTGATAGCTTGCAAAACGGAAAAAGCTTACACCACTGTATTATCAGAGGTGAGAAATCTGATAAACAGTGCGTCAGTGCAAGTCGTATTGACGGATTTTGAGCAAGCCTTACGCAATGCTTGTGGAGCCATATTTTTGAACGCGCTCATCACTGGGTGCAACGTACACTACGATCGCGTAAGAATTGTTATTCTTCCTTTATCTCGCTAACCACTTACTCACTCATCCACTTACTTACTCTCATTCACTCTATCACTTACTCACTCACTTTCACTGTATTTTTCATAAATGTTTATTAATTTTGAACAATGCAATTATTTCTTAATGAGGCCATACTAAAAAAAATCAAAACTCTTCGAAAGTCGATGGACCTAAAAAAAAACATAGATGCGAAACGCTTGATTAAAAAGATAATGGCACTCACGTTTCTGCCAGCACACATGATTCATCCCGAATATGAAACGCTGAAAGATGATCTACCACTGGACATGAGAAGATCGCTCACGAATCTTTTATTATATTACGAATGCCAATGGTTGAGGATAGTTAAACCTACAGGGTTTAGCGTTTTCAGCCTGTCTCGACGTACAAATAATGTCATTGAAAGTTACAATAGCGTCCTTGCCGACAAAATGGGTGAACATCCGAGCGCTTGGACATTTATGCGTAAGTGTTTCTGATAATTTCACTTTATTCATTTTGCGACCATTTATAATTGATTTTCATACGCTAATCAATTGATTGTTCTTCCTGACAGAAAAACTCAATCATGCTGACCGCGAATGCAAGAAATGACTTAAATAGACTCAGGCTCTCGAAACGTATTCAGCGGCATCCACGTTATTCATCAATATTTAAGCAAATAGAATTGAACAAAGGTTTGTATCAGATTTGTGCAATAAACGGGGGACTGTGAACAACATTTCACGTTGCTTCGTCCTATTTTTAAACGCAATTGAAGCTTCATGCTAATTATGGTACTATGCTTGTAAAAACGATTATCTTATTATGTTCTCTTGACTGAACTAAATTGAAGATAGTGGAAAAATCGAAGAAAGAGTCTTACTACCAAAGTTGATTTGCCGTCCAGAACTCTAGTTATTGACAATCAAAGTTTTCTTTTTTGACTACTTAGAACCATGTTTATGGACACTCAAAACCGTGTTTTAACTGTAAGATGTAAATGTGAAGAATTTTTTAGAAAAGGACCATCGATTTATACCGTCCAGGTTCAAAGAAAAACAAATTGACGAAATTTCGTCGATAAATTTCAGAGAAAACAGACAATATGAAAATCATAAATTGATTTTTGGATTTTTTTTATCGCTTAAGACACCAGAAGCAATATAATATACTTTCTGCAATTTGCAGAGTGTATTTAATGAAAAATATTTATTTGGTCTGACTGCCCCTCTGCTAAGCCCCATGTTGATAGTGTTCGGTGCGAGCATACTACCCTTAATAATTCTATATGAAGAGAGTTAAGAAACGACTTCACATTCAATACGAAAACTCTACACGCCGCTCTTCGGTGACTCATATTCATAATATAATATTTTCGATATTAAGGACATAATATCTAACCTCAAGATGTGCCCTTATCGATGGCGCCCAGGAACTATCTAAAAAAAATTAAGATGTGAAAATTCCGTATGGAAAAAAAGAATTTTCTAAACCTTCACTGAAACTCAGAAAATGCACCAATATTTCTCCAAATTCTTATGTCTTATTTTTTTTATATTTCAGATCAATTTTTTAAAAATGTAAAAAATAATTTTTTTGAAATTCTAACAAAAACGGACATGCATTTTTTGAAAAGGTTTAGAGACTTTATTATGTATCATTCTTCCCGTAAGTCCATTGTTTTTCATAAAAAACCTTTCCCAAATTTGTATAAGAATCCGATCGTATGAAGACCGAAAAGTTTCGCGATTTTTTTTCTCAAAATCAATGCATTTATGGGGAAAATAGTAAACAATAAAGAAGTTTTTAAAATGTGTCAAAGGATGCATGAAATTTTTTGAATAATTGAAAAAATAATTTTTTCCATTTTCCAAAAATCGATTTCAAAATTAACAAAATTAGATAAGAATTTTGTAAAATATCAATGCACTTTACAAGTGATTTCAAAAACTTTCCATGCTCATTCATTTTTCCCGAAGATGCATCATTTTCTAATTTAAAAAATCATAATTATATATAAAAACGTTTCGCACTTCGGGCGCCATTTTGAAAAGCTAAATGTGAAAAAAAGTTTTTGACCATGGGTTATTAAAATTCAGACATTCATTCCACCGGTTCATTACAAACCGGAAAAGCCTTGAAAACTCAATTACATTGAGTGTAAAAAGAAAGAAAGGTGTGAAAAAATCAAGTTTATTTTTTCAAACCGGATTTTTTCATAATCAAAAATTTTTTCTTCGATATTTTTTGACACCATCTGAAAGGGCACACCTTGAACTTTAACATTACGGCCTTCAAATTTTTTTTACCACAAATATCATGAGCTATGAGTGACTCAAGGGGCTCATGATACCTCTAGAGTCGTTTTGGGCCGCAACGGGTTAAGTATCATGATTTTTTTTTTGCTTTTAATAAACCAGTAGTGTCCCTCTGATGATATCGAAAGTTTCTCAGTCTAGACAGTTCCTTGATAAAGTTTTGTGTCTAGTTTTATATATTGATGTAACGTATAAAAGTAAAGATCAACATGCTACTTTGTAACCTGTTGACATTTATATGTTATTAATTTGAGTTGAAGACAATTTCCATATGCTAATAATATAGCACCCAAACGATGTGCATTTCTTCCAAGACAGCTTTAAATGTCAAGTGCATAAACATTTTTTCATGGTGTGCATGAACAGAAGTGCTTTTAACGGCAACTTAGCGGGTGAAAAATAGCTTGTTTTATAACACTGTTGTAATGGTAAGTAAGCGCAAGCGCAATTTACCTTTCTTTTATTATTTTAACCTGGTGTTTCATTGTTAAAATGTTTAAACTTACTTCGTACCGTTCTACCCGCAAGACTACAATTGAAAATACCGCTATTCAGGCACTTTATGCAAAAAAAAATATTGTACAACGAGGGCCAAGGCTTAACCCTCGTTGTGCATTATACTCTTAACCCATTTCCCTTATAAAAGTGAATAGAACAACGTAATAATACGAATGCTGTGTGCAAATTTGATCAGCCTGGAACGAACTCTATGCGGAAGATATATCATCTTCCGAATTTTTGGATCAAGCAACAATGCTCAAAGGCCACGTGCTGCAAAGGCTCGGTACGATCAGCGAAAAAGAGTTACGAAACGAGCCGAAAATGACAGAAGCTCCGGTCGACATCCCTACAGGTAAGAAATTATTTGAGTAACATTTTTAAGATTGTTAAAAACCGACAATTGTTATTGGCTTAGGAAACTTCTCATTGAGTTTTAAGAAAATTCCAATAAATGCATTGATCGAAGCAAGTTCAAAATTCGGTTACCTGCCACTTGATTTTTGCAAAAGGGTATTGACCGGCAAATAAAAGCATATCTCGCATGAGAAAAACGCAAAGGAGCCTGCAATGTAGATCCTTACAATCCACTCAATTTTAAAGCTTAACCAATGAAAGTTTTCATTCAAATAAGAGAATAAACCTTCAAATCAAATCAAGGTTGATTGATTGGAAAGATTATTTTATAGAGAAGATAATAAAACTACAAATACAATCTATTACTACACTTCAATTGACTCTGAAAAACATGTGATAGTTCAGACCATTTTCTAAGTTCTCTGATTCTAATATTAATTTATTCAAAAGTTTAATTGGAGATGAGAATGAACTTCAAATTAAATTTATTACTAAATTCTAATTTATTTCGATGGAAACTCTTTAGTTAAGATTAATTGTGGAGCTTACGTAATTGAAAATGTAATTTGGAAAGAACAATGAACCTTTAAATAAATTTGGACGGAAAATTGTTATTAATTTACTCACATCAACCGCGCGCTCCGCGCGCGTAACCAACGTTGATGTGCAGTATATCATTAATATGAAAAAATATCTACACCGAATATATCTTGAGAAGTACTTACTCTAAAAATATCGAATAATCGTGAGAGAAAAAAATTTGTTGTTATTACCCTTTTTTTTGCCTAGATGCTAAACAACATGCATCTTTAGTCGTTATGATATATAACTATATTATATTATATAATATTTTGACAGGTTATCAATCAGTTTGATAGTTTACACTTGTGGTATATCTGTAGACGGTTTTATTTATAAAATATCAGTTCAAAAAATGATTTATCGGTGTGCAAAATTATTTTGCACACCGGTACCGCAATCAGCTATTTCGCATAATGCAAACAGTTGGCAACCGCGGACTTTGTATGCACGTATAAAGAAAAAAAATTTGCAAAACTGTAAGCGGACATTTTCCCAAAAATTCTCAAAATAAATAAAACGATCTCAAAAAACAGTGTGAACTACAATTTTGAAAAATTCTGAAGATTAAAAAAAATACTTTAATTTAAAAAATATGAAACCAAATCGAATACATTAGCCAAGTAATATAAAACCAAAAAGCGAATATATTATTCAAGTGATATAAAACCACACTAAGAAAATAAAGTGCTTTAATGAACTAAATCAGCGTACACCCTCGTTTAAACGAATTATTGGTCGGCATAACAGATATTTTGGTTATCGCAAATATATTTTAGGAAACTGAATCTAAAAATTATTGAAGGAACATTTATTTGTTTCAACGAAGAATTTGTTATGTTGAACGAAGATGTACGCTGATTTAGTTCATTTAAACTTTTTTTTTCTCAGTGCAGGGGATCAGGCCCCCCCCCCCCCCATTACACAAATATACTTTACTATAGACTACACCAACCAAATAGACTTTTTATTTTCCGGACAAACGAGATTAATCGACCGAACAGTTTGTATCTATTGGTTTTCTATGGGTAATTCTTTTTTATAGTTTGTTCGAAAGTACTACTGTTTATTGTAAAACATTTTTATGTATTTTCAATATTTCTCAAATTAGGTTCAGGGCTTTTAACAAATAACATGATTCAGCATATCTCTAAGAATCTCAACAAAAAAAAAGCCTGCAAAGTTAAGCCTTGCAAATTGATTCCTCATGAATTTTTTATTTTTACACAGCTTCCTCTATGAGGAAGCCAAAATTGATCAACATACTTACTCATAGAGGTAGATTTGTAAAAATCAAAATCTGATGAGAAAGCAATTCGTAAGGCTCTAGTTTGCAGGCTTTTTTTGTCACAGTTAGAATTTTCTACCAGTTTTTAAATCTTCTTTTTTTAACTAGTCTTGATATTAAGCCTGTTTTTTAAAATTAAACCTTTTATCCGATGAATCAAAAACTTAGGTATCATGTGAAGTCTTCCTATGTAACATACAAATTTTGTGATTTTGTGTAGTAACCATTTTTTGGTAAAAAAACCAAAAGTTTATAGCTGTAAGAAAATTTTGAAAAAATTTATACGTATTCGGAGAAATATACACATCCATTCAATGTCACAAAAAATGAATGCGTCCTTGAAATTTGATAACAAGTTTTTTTTTTCAACGAACTCGTCAATGACTTTTTGCAATTATAATTATACCAAGATTTACTTCTTAACATCTTTAATGTGACTGATATTTTCCAGATATTTAAGGGGTTACATGGGTTTCGTGGGTTCAAAAAATCGATTTTTTTTGGCTCATTAATTTCTACAACATCTCAAGAATATTGTCCTAAATTTTCAAGTCGATCCGAATAATAGTTTTGGAGATACAACCTTTGGAAGGTGTGCGCTCCAAGTCAGGTATAGAAGGGACAGCGCGCCTCAGGTATAGTGAGCAGCTGCTCGTCTATTGTTTGTCTGTCATTGTTGTATATTACTTTCACTTCCTAAGGAAAACTAGTTTGAAATATTTTATTTGGTGATTACTTCTTGAAGGACGAGGTTCATTTGAGGTTATCTCAAGTTTCTATCATATAATTTATTAAAAACGTGGTATTATTTGTGGTTATCTAGTGTCATTTGTGAAGTTGATAAACAATGCATAACATTTCAAGAAAACAGTCAACCCTTGGAGCTCGTAGAAAAGATAGACCGAGAAAAAGGAGACAGTCCTTTAATCCTAAAGATCCGGAAACTGATGATAGTTCCTTCACGAGCACCTCAGCAAAAAAATTAAAAGGTGATGATACAGAGCACGTGCCAGAAGAGGATACGCTCCAATATTCAATCATAGATTTTGCCTTGGTTTTCTCAACTCTCTCATCGTTTGTGCGGTGTTCTAACATTATTGACGATGAAGATGAAGATCAATTGTGTAATGGTAAAGTACAATTTAAGCAATGTTCGAAATTTGGTCTGGGATATAAAATCGTAGTAGAATGTGAACGATGTGATCCAAAATATATTTTATCTTGTCAAAAAATCGGAAGAATGTATGAATTAAATCGCCGGCTTATTTTTGTTATGAGAATATTGGGCTTAGGGCTCGCCGGATGCAAGAAATTCTGCGGTTTGATGGACATAAGCAGTTCATTTTTAAACCAGTCTACATACGATTTTTATATTGATAAAATACATGAGTGTATTGAGACAGTTACTCAGACTTTATTCTCATTTGCTGCTGAAGAAGAAAAACAATTAACAAATATTGAAAACGATTTACAGGATACGACAGATGTGAGTGTTTCCGGTGACGGTACCTGGAAGAAACGTGGTTTCTCATCACTATATGGTGTGAGTTCACTAATCGGATATTATTCAGGAAAAGTGTTGGATGTGTTGGTGAAATCTTCTTATTGTAAGTTATGTGAAAGCTGGAAAAAAAAAATTAGATACTGTAGAATATGAAGAATGGAAAGAAGAACACATTGAAACAAATCAATGCACCGCCAATCACACTGGAGCATCAGGAAACATGGAAGTCTCATCGGTTATTGAAATGTTTAAACGCTCGATTGTCAAATATGGACTGAGGTTCGTAAATTATAGAGGAGATGGGGACTCAAAAACCGACTCTGGTTTTCTCAAAGCCCAACCTTACGGTGACGATTTTGTTATCACTAAAAAAGAATGCGTTGGACACGTGCAAAAAAGAATGTGGACCCATTTGCGTGAGTTAGTAAAGAAAACAACTGAGGAAAAAATAGTAAAAGGTAAAAAAACACAAAAAAAAAATCTTTCAGGCAAAGGTAAACTGACCAGTAAACTAATAGACAAATTAACTGTGTACTATGGTTTGGCGATAAGGAGAAACTGTGAATCAGTAGAAAAAATTAAAGAGGCTATATGGGCTACCTATTATCACTATAGCTCTACAGATACAAAACCTCAGCACGATAACTGTCCAAAAGGTCCAGACTCTTGGTGCGCTTGGCAACGAGCATCAGCTACAAATACTCTTTCATTATTTAAACATGAGTATACTCCATTACCAGATGAAGTTTTGATTGCTATGAAACCATTATATGATGATCTCAGTAAGGATGAGCTTCTCGAACGGTGTGTTGGTGGTTTCACACAAAATAACAACGAGAGCTTCAACCAGTTGATCTGGAAAATTACTCCAAAAATGCTTCCTGCTGGTTCAAAGATTGTTAATATTGCGGCATTGGTCGCTGCTTGTATCTTCAATGAAGGAACATCAGCTTTATTATTGATTATGCACGGTATGGATTTAAAATTAGGCCGAAACTCCCACGAATATGCCCGAATTTCGGATGAAAACCGTGTGTGCGCAGCCGAAAAAAAATCTGCGAGCGAAACTCGCGAAACCAGAATCCGTCATCGATAGGAGCAAAAGGATGCCCTGGACATTGCAACTGCTGCAGGGTCTTTACTTTATGGCCCAGGAATCGACGATTCACTGTAAGTTACAAAAAACGTTTTTTTTTCCACTTTTATTGTTACTCAAAACTTTAAACGCGTTTTTCTCGGAACCGTGCTTTCAAAGTCGGTTGTCAAATGTTCTCGGAAACTACTCAACCGATCTTGATGGAATTTTACACAGGTGTTCGAGATACAGTTTACTCGTGCTTGGACGAAGGATTTTTTTTTTTTAATTACAACTATTTAAAAAAAAAAATATCAAGCAAATTTGACCGAAATTTTCATTTTTTTGGAAAAATGTCTGCCAAAATTCCAATTTTTAATTTTTTTTTCTTTCCTTCGTTCAAGCACGAGTTTATGGTCTTAACTAAAACACTTATCTTTGTTTTTTCATTTTAGATGATTTTGTCAGGAGTTATGCTGACAACGCGGACGCACCTTTTTTCCGAGGGGTCACCGGAAATGACGTCACAATGGAGGAGTTTCAATTTTTTTTTTTGAAAATTTCAGAAATTATTCTTTAAATATGTATCTATAAGACAGAAAAAAGTTTAAATTAAATAAATATTTTTTTACATAGAAAAAAAAATATTGAAAATAGGCCTTTTTTTACCCGACGAAACCCATGTAACCCCTTAATGACATTTATTTAGAAACTCGCTCTTTGAAATATCAGAACTTTGACCCTCACTGCTCGTAACATTGTTAAATATAAAAATCTCCGAAAAAATGTCGCTAAGGCTATAGCAGGTGGTTTAGCAGTCGGTTCGCCGCGCGAGCCGCGGTTCTCACGCACGACCGTACTGCTTAGCTTACGTGACTCCGCCATCCAATAATTTGAGTTTTCAGCATTAAACGCAACCAACCGTATAAATGTTCATCTAAACGGATCTAACAGGCCATCCCCATGAAAACAGTAATAAAAGAAACTTTATAACAAAAGTCTATGCACTAAATATAACATCCATTCGATTCTGTCATTAAAACAAAATTAGTTACAAGGGTAAATTCGATTCTATATCTTAATTATTTATTGCAAAGTCAAACCCTCTCGGCGCAACTTTCAATGATCCTATTAATTTAAGAAGGTGTGCATTGACTGATAATTTCTCTTTAAGTTTCAAATAACGTAATGAATATTAACGTAACATTTTCGTCTAATGTCCACCTTCAGGAGCCGAGGTATTAATTGTTCATTGCAAAGTCAGGGCCTCTCGGCGCAACGTTTAATATGCTGATTAACCCATTGGGGCCCACAGCACCACTTGAGCTAAAGCGCTCTTTAGTGGCTCATAGTTCAGTTCTAGATGTGCATTTTCACATGATGCCAAGAAAATATCGAAAAAAAAGAAAAATTATGAGAAAATTTAAAGAAAGAAAAAAAACAGGATTTCCCGACACTTTTTTATGTAATCCAGTTCTTAAGGCTTTCCGGATAGCGACGGACCTGGAACCCTACTAACCAGTGGAGAAAATGTCTAAATTTTAATAATACATAGTCAAATATTTAGTTTCCAACAATTTTCATTTCTTTTGAAAAAATTATCAGCCTATGTGGAGCTTTGTTCAATTAGTAGGTATAATGAATGTTGAGACGAGATGCCCTGACTTTGCAATAAGCAATTAATATCTTGGCTTCTAGAGGTGTACATTAGATAAAAATTTTACTTTTGTATGCATTGGGTTTTTCTAAATTTGAAAAAAAAAAAATTATTAGCCATTGTACACCTTTTTCAAACTCATAGGTATATTAATCATGGCACGGAGGCTTTGGTTTTGCGATAAACAAATAATATCTCGGCTTCTAAAAGTGTGTATTGGATAAAAAATTTCCGTTTATATTCATTGAGTCATTTTGAGTCATTGAAAAAAAAGTAATCGGCCAATGTACACGTTTTATTCATTAATAGGAACATTAAACGTTAAACGTAATTAAACGTAAAATGCAACCAATAACAAAAAATTCATTAAAAAATTCAGACAAAGTAAAAAGAAATAATTTTAGTAAAATTATCCAAAGTTTGAGATTGTAGATTACAGAAAAAAAACCACACTATTCAATGCCACATATATTTTTCTTATTATACGAACGATTGAAGAATTATACAAAATCAACAAATTAGCACTAAATGATCAAAGATGAAAAAAATTCAAATAATCGAATTATCATATATATGAATTAAAATGAATAAAATAACTTTTAAGTCTTGCAAATGATTCTGCAGTTTAGCTGCAAATTGTCCATACTTTTCTCTCTCCTGAGTGAGTTCTTGTTGAAGTCACCGAGAATCTTTTTTTCGTCGATATTTTGAATCGTCAAATCAGTATTGATACAAATTTTTTATGATTAGAATGCATATCAATACATTTGTATTATATGAGATAATTTTATTTTCATAATTCTAATCATTTTAATCAGAACAATTCAATTTGCAATTGGTAATTGATTATTTGTGATTCTTTTTAATATTTGGATAGAATTATAAGAAGGATTTTCACTGATGTTAGAAAAAAAAATGTACAAACGAAAAATACAGTTTTCTCTCTGAAGAAGCAATAAGTAAAATTACTGAGCAATTCCCTTCGATCACGATGTTTGGATATCAATGAATCAATGAATACCCATAAACAATCAGTTCCAACATCTGTCAAAATTAAATAATTCGACTGAAGCTGCTCGCTGTTAGCTACTAGGCAGACCCGCCAGGTAATCAGAAAACGCATAGGCAGACAACAATACTTATATCGGAAATGCGAAATATTTTATCCACCGATTTTTTGAAGAAGAAGATAAATATTTTAAATTTAAGATAAATTTCTAATCTTATTCAACTTGAAAGCTTATTTCAGAAATGATGATGAATCTTTGTTGATTAACAAAAACATTTTAGACAATCGTCTACCGTGCGACTGCTATGCAACATACAAGTATAACACGCGTGGTCCCAGAGCCTTGTTAATTTTTGAAAATCTTCTTTAGAATACTACGAATCTATTAAGCAAATCGACATTTGAGTGACAGTTCGTTTACTAAAAAAACAAAATATAAGGTTCTTGACGTGTACTGCGCGTATTAACAATTTAATTTACGGAGTCCACAGGCATCGTCCGGGGGACTTGCAAGTTCACGGAAATGTAGATTAAACTACTACAAACTCAACGGACTCGCGCGATAGACATTCGTTCAACATTTTTTCGTTAATAAACAAAGGTCGTCGCTTAAACTCGTCCGTTGGGTTTGTAGTAGTTCAGTATACATTATCGTAAAATTGCAAGTCTCTGAGAGTATGCGTGTAGACTCTGCAAATTAAATTGTTGATACGCGCTGTACAGGTCCAGAAGTTTCTATTTATCCTGACAATTAGCAAAGGCTGTCAGTCGAATTTCGTTTCGCTTCATGGATTTGTTGTATTTTAAATAATATCTGCAAAAATTAACAAGGCTCGGGGACCATACGTGTTATGCGTTTGCTTAAGATTTCGTTGTCATTAATCAAAGAGCGTCACTTGAACTTAAACTATTTCGTTGGATTCGTAATAGTTTAATCTACATATTCGTACACCCGCAAGTGCCTCAGACCATACGTGTTGATTCTGTGAGTTGAATTGGTAATATGCGGTATACATCTCAGGAATTTGTTATATTTTCGTAAATAAACAAATGCCGTCATTTGTATTTTAGCTTACCTAATGCATTTATGACACTTTCAAGTTTGTTCCACTTAATTCCCAATGTTCTATTGGCATGCATGCTCGGAATGTAATAAAGATAATACTGACATGCCTGCTGCCGCCGGCAGGTTCAATCTCACTTCAAACCTACGCCAGCCGAGCGGTTGCGTCCATCAGTTCCGTCCGCTAGCTTCAGCTTCATATGAATTAGTATTCTTATAAAATTACCCCATAGAAAATTAACATTCATATTTTTTTAAAACATTGAATAAAACGTTAATATACTATGGCTATATTATATAATATATCATCAAATTTTCGACAAGTGTCTCTAATATGGTTTTTTAAAATTAATCTTAAACCGAAAATCCACAAAATAATATTGAATAAATAAAAATAATGATGGCCGGAGGGCTCTGCGCCTTTCTGATTCGAGGTTTACACTTTTGTATTTCATAGTGATGTACTAGAGAATTTTTCAAGGTTCATAAATTAGGTCTTCATTTTGTTAATTCTTATTAATATTTATTCAAATATTTCTATACTAGGGGGGCTTCGCCCCTCTGCGCGCTTCGCGCGGCAACCCCCCACTTGAAATAAAAAATCATCAACGTACGAAAATAAAAATTAATTTTATGTATAAAAAATCGATATATTAATGAAGAGTTATTGAGTCTAATTCTATGGAATTGGCAATGTATGAACGTGAATTTATGTTGTAGTTCTTGAGTTTCTGGTATCTTGTTAATTCCAGTGATTTTCTTTTGTGAATTTCAAATTTCCTGCGATCATCACACGTCAATTTTCAAACGCTGCACTTTACGATCCTGCGAAGTTATAGTCCATATTATTTTTAATCAATATTATGTTTAATCCAATTGCATCATTGAGATATATACGTACTGTATAATTTACTCCAAAACTCCGAAATAATCTGAATCTTCCGAGATGTTTCAATTCGAAATCTGCAGAAAATGTTATTGCCGGCCGTGGGTTTGTAGGCAACGACAATTCATTTCTTATGCTTCTCAGACATACGCGAAATTCTTCTTAAATCAAGGCGCTCGGTGGAAATTGGGTGAGGATGGAAGAGGATCTCTCGGTGGAAGAGGATGACAGATTGAAATCCGGGACATGTCAAATCGAATGGGAAAATGTGATCTACTGAAATATTTCTTTCCTTACAATATTATGAATTTCGTTGGTGTCGTCAAGATTATCTAGTATTTTAAGGCCATCTGGTGACGTACATCGCGACAGAGCTACATACAGTTGTCCATGGCTGAGTAATGGTTTATGAATAAATAATCCTAGATTATCGAAAGTTTGTCCTTGCGACTTATTAATAGTCATTGCGAAGGATAATGTTATTGGAAATTGACGCCGATGCAAAATAAAAGGCAATTTATCAGTTTCACTGGTTTGTAATTTGATTCTTGGAATACAGACGATCGGTCTTCTGTGTTCTCCTGACATTATCTTGACTTCTATATTACTTTTGAATAATTTGGTGATTTTTAATCTTGTACCGTTGCATAATCCGTTATTAATACTCAAATTTCTCAACAACATTACAACGGCACCAATTTTTAATGTTAACTTATAATTTGGAAAGCTAGGTAACGTAATTGAATTCAGGTATTCTATAGGGTATTGTAATTGAACGTCCTGATCCAATTGATCAACCCCCTTATGTGTCACAGTATCAATACCATAATAAACGTGTTCCACGTTATCTATTTTTTTTAAAAAATTTTCGTTCAATCTATTAACATCATCGTTATGACACGCTAATATAGCTTTACTTGATAAATCTTCTTTTGGATCAATAAATGTCCCATAAATATCTTTGCATATATCACCAGATCGCCAATTATCAGGAATAAGTACTCGTTTGATTGATCCGTCTCCCACTGAAAGCAGCCACTCGGAATGCGTCGTGTTTGACCTTCGCATATTTTTTTTTGAATTCAAAGTTTTGAATAGACTCCATAAATGTGAATATTTTATTGTTTGTTCAATAATTGCAGTTTTATTCCCGTATTTAAGTACAGGTAGTACTTGTCGGAAATCGCCACCCAATATAACGACTTTACCTCCAAACGGCTTTTCAGATCGGCATAAGTCTTTTAAGGTTTCATCTACCATTTCTAAGGCTATTTTAGGTATCATCGATGCTTCATCCCATATTATAACGTATATATTCATTAATCGACGTCGTTCTTCTTTACCTTCAATAAAACATGTTTTCTGATGCTTATCAAAATATAATGGAACTTAGAAAGCTCGATGTGACGTACTACCCTGTGGTAATAAAATTAAGGCGATTCCGGATTGCTATACGAATACGAATACCGTTATACGAATTCAAGCCATAAGTCAACAACCCCCCAAAACGTCACTTTTTTATAGTATAGAGATTTAATAACCCCAAAAAAAATTTTGCATGCATTCTTCAGTGAATGAAATATTATGAACAATCGCTGAGAAAAAAAGTTAAGGTCTGGCGATTGGATGAGTTGACATAAAATCTTTACATCTGGGGTTACATTTTCATTTGTAATATGACCAATGAATCTTAGGTCAACATTTTCAAGGTGTTTTTCCAACTCCCGTTACCGACGTGTAAGTCGTCTATGTTAACAGTCATTTTGAGTTTATTTTAATTGTAGAAGCCGGTCCGGATTACCACCATTATACCTTCGAAAACTTGAGATTTGACGTTAATGAGGAAAGTTATTCTCTCAAATCAGCACAATCGACTGATAATGGTGAGTCATGAAGCATTTTTAATATCTGAAAAAAAAGTACTTTTTATTTCGTTCACGTCGCGGACTCACTCAAAAACTTGTAAGCAATATGATTTTCTTCTGACAGCGTTAAAATGACGTGCTTTTTTCCCTGACAAGCGGGATGAATGTGGTCTATTTCTGATCGCGAGCACTGCACAAGTGCAGCCAGAAAGAATATGAGCCAAAACTCACTAGGGCATCTTGACCTTACTTTCTACCCAAAGTAAGCAGAAAGTGGCGCCACGATGCCCAAGCGAGACTTGTCTCATATTCTCTCCCGTTACACGTGTACGCGGTTTATAGGCAGATATTGTTGAATTTCTTAACTTAACGCAGTCAGAAGAAAAGGATCGTATAGGTACGCCAGAAAACCATTTTCTTTCTTCCCTTGTATTACAATTTACTATTCTATTTTCGTTATTGTAACAATATGAATGCGTTTAGATAAGGAAAAAATACTATGTATTAACAGACGAGAGTGGCGAATAGCATTGATATTTCGTTCATTTTGGTAAACCGCTTGTGAACAAGATATACACGAATTAGCGCATCCGGCTGATGATGGCGAGTTATTAAGCACTTTGAATGAAAACTGAAAACAGTTTCTAGTTTCGAATTTTCGTTTCATACTTTTAATGGATTTACATGAGGATTGATCCGAAATATGATTATTAGTAATGTAGTTGCTATAACATGATTATTTGAGTGGCCCCAGAATTTTTGTTTTCGACTTCGCACACCATAAAACCGTACTTTATACTGTAGTTTTAACAACTGTACAAAGAAAACATTGTGGGATTTTTTTAGAAGTCGCGCAATCGGTTTTTGTATTTCCCATTTGATTAACACGTGAGCAGTCGTTGTCTCGATTTTGCTCGGGAATACACGGGTCAGATTACCCTCAAGCTCAACGGGCATGACAATCATGACGTGGAATAGCTATTTTAATTCTCTGCAAATCAACGTATCATAGAGAATTTTCTGCCAAATAGTCCCCAAGCTATTCAACTTTGAAGACAAAAAAGGTGCATAATTTGCGTTTGTTTTCCCAAATAACTAGACTAAGATCAATATCACGGCCAAAATTATCACGACCAATTTTTAATACAATACGTTTACCTACAATAAAAAAAGATAACCATGCTGGTACATACGATTAAACTTGACGGAATTATGACTCATTAATGTTAACTATCCAACGCACGAATGCACCGATTCTGAACGCGAACTTGAAACATAAAATTTTTTTTTTTCAATTGGGACTGATATATTTTACTTTTTTTGGGATCGTTCTTTCGAATTTTACGAATGAAATTTTTGAAAAAATTAGATTGTAACCTCCATTACTTGGAAAATACTCCGTAAAAACGATTTTTTTTTCAAACACATTTTTTCGTCATTTTATCGACTTTCAATCACCGTAAAATCAATGTTCTACGTTTACCCGATATAAAAATTCATAAGAAAATTCTCTTCTGACATTATTTTTACCCCCTCCCCATTTCATTTACAGCGGCGTCCGGAGTGAAGATTTTCTTCCCATATCTTTAGAAAGTTCTAACTTGAAAATTACAAATTAAAATTGAGCAAGCCTGCTAAGTTGAGCCTTGCGAATTGCTTCCTCATGAATTTTTTATTCTGACAGATCTCCCTCTTTGAGTAAATATGTTGATCAATTTCGGCTTGGACATAGAGGAAGCTTTGTAAGAATAATAAATTGATAAGCAATCAATTTGCACGGCTCGACTTTGCAGGCTTGTTTATGCTCGGGAGACAATTTCATAAAAATTCAAAGTAACGTCAAATGTTGACTACTCGATTGATTGTCGTTAAATTTTGACTGAAACATATTTTAATGGTTATCTATATGTGGACTTAATTTTGGCTCGGTATGTCGTAATTTACACAAGTAAGCGCGACAACGAGTTTTTTTCAAAAAATTCAAAATGCCATAATATTTGAACCACTGGGCCGATTGTTGCTAACTTTGTACAAAATATCTTCTTGAATGATTGTCTAAATGTGAGGAAATTTCGGGATAAATCTGTCAAAAATTAGAAAAAAAACAAATTCGGCACAGCAATTTTTTTTTCTTGTTTTTTTGTTCACCAAAATCAAAATTTATCATAACATCGATAGTTCCTATGACTAAAGTCATCATTGATAATTAGAAAACGCGAAATTATGGTGGAAATAGTTCCCCAGTAACACAAAATTTAAAGGAGTCATAATATTTGGAGATATTTGAAAATACATTGAAACTGTAATAAAACCAGAATATCTCAACAGATTTTTGCGAAATTTAGTACACATAATAGCGTTGTGGTAGACCATTTACCCACGAAATTTCAGCCAGATATCTCTCAAATTGCAAAAGTTATAGCGTGAAAACAGTTCATAAAATTTTTTGAAAATGCTGTAAAAAAAATTAGCGTCAAATCGAATCCCAAACGTTGGCATATGATAATCTACTTGTATACCAAATTTGAAGGAAACCGATGAAAAATTGCGAGAGTTATCGTGCATACAATGAAATTTACACACACACACATTTCATAAAAACCACTTTTCTCGACGTTTTGGACCATTTTCAGTGACTGGCATGGAAATCATGATAAAATTTTTTTCAAATGAAAACAAAGCTTTCTTCATGAGGAAGCAAAATTAACGTATGAGTCAAGGTGCGGAATTGGAGAATAAGTTGATTGTTCGTTTTAGACTCAAACACGGATTAAACTTGCGGGAGTAGAGAGAAAAATGGTATATTACTTTTTTTCACTTGCAACAATGTATTTCCATATTAAGCTATCAGGTATAAAACGATTGGTTTCAAACATTAAAGTTATGAGCGTGAGGAAAAAATAGACAATGTTATCATATCAACACAGCAACAACAACAACAACAACAACAATAATAGCAATAAAAAAATAATAATAATAATATCCTCAGGGGCCGCGCAACGTTCCGGCGCGGTACGAGGACTCGCGACCTCGAGCACACAGGAACAAATCATGAAGCTGCACAAGAAAAACGACATTTTACCTCAGGTGGTATCTCCTGGACAGGGGAAATCTACCCTGGTTTCCAATCGGATGCAAGCTCCGGTGACCCAGGGCAGCGGCACGGATTCTGAGGGCCGCAAATTGTGCGAAGAAGTACGGAAGACGACGATAAAGACGACGGAGACGGACGAAAAATGAGAAACAAGTGGCAGGCTATTATTGAGCGTTCAGAGACGGGACAGGACTACTAGCGCGTCGAGCTCTGGTAGCGCGAGAAGCTGCACCTCCGCCTACGACAGTGAGGCAGCGTCGGTGAAACCGGGTGAACGGACCCTGACGGAGCTACTACAGCTCATACAGACGACAGCGACGAAAATGGCCAAGGCAGCGGCAGTTCAGAAGAACATAAACATGACTGTCAAAACGGGGATCAAAACGATCCTCGAGGCCGTTGACAACGCACTCAGCAGGGGTGGCGCGACTACCTCGAGAGGACGGACAAACGATGGCGAAACTACGGAGACGGAAGCAGAGACAAAGAACGGTTTCTTCGCCACGGACGAAACGGAAGAGGGACGCGACCGGGACTCCCCCGGAGCCCTTACAGAAGGGGACTACAAAAGTGGGGGTGGACGCCCCCTGGAAACCAGTGACGAGAAAAAGAAGGCTAAACTGACAGAACGGAAGACTAAGACGAACGATACGAACGTGAACACCCAGGCTGAAAGGCACAGGCCGGCCCTGAAACACCGGGCGGCGGCTGTCCTTGTGAAACCTGGAAAATACAACTTGTACTCAGACATTGTACGGAAGATACGAAGGACAGTTGACCCAATGAAAAGCCACGTACAGGTGACCACGGTCAGAAAGACGAAAGACGGATTGTGTCTTAAGATGCAATCCAATACGGACGAACGGGACGCTCTCCGTCGCGTCCTCCAGGACGCCGTCGGCGATGCCGGCAGCGTAAAATCCGTGACCTCCCAGGTGCAAGTGAAGATCATGGACCTGGATTGCGTCGCGACGGAAGACGATGTGACGCAGGCTCTGAGTCGGGCGACAGGACGAGACGCGGACTTTAGGGTTCACATCTTTGGCCCAAACCGGGAAACGCACGAAGCCGAGAAGCTGCTCGGCCAGGGGCGGATCGGGATTGGATGGGTCCAATGCCGCGTCGGGGAACGACTGACGGAAACGAAATGCCACGAGTGCCTGGGCAACGGGCACACCAAGGAAAACTGCACAGGAAAAGACCGGACAAGAAGCTGCAGGAGATGCGGCGAGACGGGACACTAGGCCACGGACTGTAAGAAGAGACCAATCTGTCCTCTGTGCACCGAGGCGGGGCACGAGGACGCGGCGCACCTCACGGGATCCGGGAGATGCGCGGTGTTTCGGGCTGCGCTGGGGGAGTGCAGGAGACATGCCGTAAGACGGACAGGATAGTTCAGGGAAACCTGAACCCAAGTAGGACAGCAGACATGCTACTACCACAGATAGCAGACGAACACGACGCAGACGTACTGATCCTGTGCGAACCGTACAGGAAACGACTCACGGAGACGTGGATCACGAAGGACGCTGAGACCGCAGCTATCTGGGTAAGGGGCGCTATCCGATCTCGGATGATCGGGCGAGGAGTGGGCGAGGACTACGTCTGGGTTAGAGTTGGCTCTGTCACCTACGTCAGCGTATACCTGACCCCAAACTGCGCTGCAGTGGAGTTTGAGAGAAAGGTGGCGCTCCTCGAGGATGGGATCAGGGATCTACCCGGGGACATCGTACTGGCGGGGGACCTCAACGCGAGGGCGATCGAGTGGCGCATGACAACAACGAACAAACGAGGACGGCTGCTGCTGGAGATGGCCGCAAGACTAGATCTGTTAATGGCAAATACAGGAAACAAACCAAATTATAGACGACTGAGTTACAGAGACTCCATTCCAGACGGGACGATGACCTCAGACAAACCACTGCCACGGGTGAGGGGATGGTGGATGGTCGAGGACTACACGGCCAGCGACCACCAGTACGTCACCTTCGGAGTGGCAGGACAGACGGCGACAGCACGGTGACGGGTTCAGCAACCCCCGCGGTGGAACACCAACAAACTGGACGGACGAAAGTTTTCGGAGGAACTGACGGCAGCGCTAGCCCCGATCACTGACGTTTCCCCAGAGCTGACTGGCCGGCTACAGACGGAAAGACTCGCAAAAGAGACGGCCAAACTGACGGAGTGGCGGCGCAACAGCACAATGCCGAAAAAACACTACAGACGAGACAAACACTCACAATACTGGTGGACTGACGAGAAAGCCGAACTGCGGAAAAGATGCCTCGCACGACGACGAGGAGTGACGAGGGCCAAGGGCATACCTGAAAGTTAAGCCTTCCAGGCCAAATACAGCACGGAACGGAAGACACTGACGAACGCGATACGCAAGCGGACTCCAGAGCTGGCGCAGTTGAAACTGAACTGGACGATGAGACCGGTTGGACGATGGATGGCAGACCACGGACTGCAACTGGCAACAGAGTAGACGGAAATCGTGTTCCTCACGAGGAAACGTATACAGACGAAACCACCTATGAAGGTCGGGACTGAAGACGACAAGGCTACGGGGGAAGTCTCCAGGGGTAACCATGGATACTAAGATGACCTTCTGGCCCAACATACAATAGACGACCCAGAAGGCGGCGGAAAGGGTGACATCCTTGAGCCACCTGATGGCAAATACGACTGGACCGAGACCGGGGAAACGTCGTCTACTAATGTCGACGGCCCACTCAATCCTTTTCTACGGCGCGGAGATCTGGGCAGACGCCCTTAAGACGAAAAAATACTGCCACGCAATGACAACGGTACAGAGACAGAGCGCGCTGAGGATCGCCTGCTCATACCGGACGGTCTCTGCGCAGGCCGTTCTGGTGGTAGTGGGCGTGATTCCTACAGATCTTCTGGCATTCGAGCGCAAGAAGATCTATGGAAGGAGCGCGGACATACGACGCAAGGACGCGGCAGCGGCAGAGAGAGACAGGACGATACAGACGTGGCAACAACGCTGGACGGAAGACACAACAAGCAATTGGACAAGACGACTGATCAAGGACCTGAGACCGTGGACAAGTCGGGAGTTGGGGGATGTGAACTTTTACATCACCCAATTCCTGACGGGACACGGCTACTTCAGACAGTACCTCTACGGAATGGACAAGGTGCGGACACCTGACTGTACGTACTGCAGACACGAACAGGATGACGTAGAACACACGTACTTCGTATGTGACCAATGGACAGATCTCCGACAGGGACTAGAGACGATCGTTGGAAGCATCACTCCCGACAACATCGTGGAGGTGATGCTCCACGGAACAGACTGGTGGCAATTAGTCGCCACATACATAGAAACGATACTAAGACGAAAGAACACCGACGGCTGTAAGAGCAACATGTCATGTCTGCAACATGACAGACCTGACGTAATAAAAAAAAACGGACTTACAGAAAGACACACGAACAGGCCCCTCAGCTAGAAGTAATACTAACGTAGTTCCTGGTTGGGGGGGAGACGCGGAGGATGACGTGGACAGAAGTGGTTTTCCTTCACCTAGCCGGAAATTCGCTTGTTTTTTTTACTAGGGGAGGGGGGGGGGGGGGGGGGGGGGTAGCTGGTATGCTCTCGCGGAAACCGTAGTCGAGAGAAGGATACCACCCCTCGCTCGGCACAATGAAGCAAGATGTGAGTCCAGAGTCGGCACACGGGCGCCGACACTTCTCCTGGTGTTAAGGGGCAACCCCTCACGCTGAGTGTAGCGAAGGCATCTACGGTCTATAAAAGATTTTCCCTATATTTTTGCCACAGTAAAAATAATAATAATAATAATAACCCCCCCGTGGGTCCACCTTGTCGTGGTGGGGGGGGGGGGAAATCTCTCGCCTGCAACCCAGCAGGAGAGGGAGACCAACGGACTCACTACACACACACACACTGACGCAAACACCTACTCAAGCACGCTCAAACGTCTTTCCGGTGATGTAAATGATGAGGGCCCCTGTAAGCGGGCAACCCTGAAGAAGCAAATGATCGGAGTCCCCGGTAAACGGGGCCTACCGAAGAGCGATCGATTGGAATCCCTATGAACGGGCTCTTCCAACCATGAATTCATGGACCGGCTCGTCGTTCCAACGGGCAATCACTCTCACAAACAAAGAACCTGGGACCTCAGGGACTATGCATAGTTCCTGCACGGTTCGGGCGTCGCGACCCCGAGGGACCTTACGCACAACGGAACATTTAATATGGAACTACTAGTAGCGAAAGTCCACGGTCGTGGAGCCCTTGCTGTTCTTGTCGATGTCAGATTTCTCGGACTCTTCTGGCGAATGCGGTGACTGAAACAGCGGGAACCTAGGAAGTCCCTTCGGATGAGGGACACCGCACGCCTAGGGACCGCGTGATAGGATTGGGCTTGGCTTCGGGTTAGCCACCTGAGGGGGCTTCGGGTTAGCCCTCTTGAGAGCACGTGAAAAATCTTGTGTGACATCTCGCAGGTCCAGGTGGCACCTGGGAGTGGGCCTGCGGGCCAAGTGTTGTACCCGACCGAGATCACGCTGCAGCAAGCTGTGGGAGACCCCGATTGATTTGGCTCGATTAAGGGTGGCAGGGGATCCACGCCCGTGGCTAGGAATATCAGGAGGGGGGATGAGACAGGAGTTTCGGGGTGAGGACCCCCGTTAAAAACCCTACTTTTAATAGGGTCCAAGCCAGGAAAAAGCGAAAAGGTGTTAAAGGACACTGGGCTTCCCATGGCCCAAAAGGGGAAGGATGAGGATCGCGAAGGCGAGGCCGAGAAGCCAACCCCTCTCGGCCCAGCCGCCCCATAGACCGGTTACTCTTACCGAGACGAAACAGAACGGACAGCTTGTCAAGTGTCGGCAGCGGTGACAGTTATGTCTTCGCGGCTGGTACACCGACGACCGGGCGGACGGACGAAAATACCCAGAACGAACCAGACATGACCGAGCTACTGACGCTTATACGGAGAACAGTGACAAAAATGGCCGAGGCAGCGGCGATACAAAAAAAACATGAACATGACTGCCAAGACAGGTATAAAGCCAATTCTCGAGGCTGTCGATGTGGCGCTGCATAAGCACTCAGAGGCAGCTCCGAGTTTACAAACTACGGACAGACAAAAGACGGACACAGATACGGACGAACAAAAGAGACCACGCACAAAACGCAAGCGAGAAGCGACGGGAACCACGCCAGAGAAAGCTCAGACAATGCTTCCGACGGTGCAACCCGAAGCTGCTTGGCAGACAGTGACGAGGAAGAAATCGGACCGAAAAGACCAAGCAACAAAAGACGAAACAAAGACCCGAAAGAACAGGCCGGCCCCCCGGCAACGAGGGTCGACTGTTCTGGTAAGGCCAGGGACGGACAATACGTACTCGGACATAGTACGGAGGATACGGACGACAGTTAACCCAGAGAAAAATCACGTGCAGGTGACGGCTCCGAGGAAGACGAAGAACGGCCTTTGTCTTTTAAAGATACAGGCAGACAAGGACAGACCCGAAGGACGAAATGAGTTCCAACGCGTTCTAAAAGATGCGATTGGAGACGCAGGCAGTGTCCGGGCCGTGACCTCCAAGGTCCAATTGGAGATCATGGATCTGGACTACTTAACAACCACGGAAGACGTCGTAAAAAAACTGAGACAGGAGACGGGACGGGACGGAGACTTAAAGGACCATACCCTTAGCCCGAACCGCGCCGAGCAGTACATGGCGGTCTGTGACCTTGAGTCGTGGGAGGCCGAGGTGCTGCTTCGACGCGGACGACTCGGCATAGGATGGTCGCACTGCCGAGTCCGGAAACGACTAGCAGTGACGGAGTGCCACAAGTGCCTTCGATACGGGCATGTAAAGGCAAACTGTACGGACGTGGACAGGACAAAGGACTGTCGAAAGTGCGGCAGATCTGGACGTTATGTCACGGACTGCACGAACGGACCGGCTTGTCCCCTGTGCGCTAAGGCACAGGGATGTTGCACACCTTGCGGGAACCGGAAGGTGTGCGGTGTTCCGGGCCGCGCTAGAGGAGTGCAGGAAGCAGGCCGGAAGACGGACAGAATAGTTCAGGGAAACCTGAACAGGAGTAAGACAGCAGACATGCTACTACCACAGATAGCTGACGAATATGACGCCGACATTCTGATCCTGTGCAAACCGTACAGGAGAAGGACTACACAGATGTACGTTACAAACATGACTGAGACCACAGCTATCTGGGTGAGGGGTGCCACCCGGTCTCGAATTACTGGCACTGGTGTAGGTGACGATTACGTCCGGGCAAGGGTTGGCGCTGTCACTTACGTTAGCGTCTACCTGACACCCAACTGCACCGTGGCGGATTTCGAGAGAAAAGTGGCACTTCTCGAAGACGGAATCAGGGATCTGCCGGGAGACGTTATCATCGGGGGGGATTTTGACGCGCGGGCGATCGAGTAGGGAATGACAGCGACGAACAAACGTGGACGGCTGCTGCTGGAAATGGCCGTGAGGCTGGACCTAGTAGTAGCCAATACGGGTAACATACCGACGTATAGACGACCAGGGTTCGGAGATTCTATCCCTGACGTTACGATGACATCGGACGGAATTACAACATGGATGAGACAGTGGCGGGTGATCGAAGACTACACAGCCACCAGTACATTGTCTTTGAAGTGGAAGGACAAACAGCAACCCAACAGACGAGGACTCAATACCTCCCGCGTTGGAACCTCAACAAACTTGACGTTCGGAAGTTCTTCGAGACGCTGGTGGCAGCTCCAGCGCCGATAACAAGAGTTCTTCCTGAGCTGACTGGCCGGCAAAGGGCGGAAAGACTGGCAGACGAGACGGCCAAACTGACGGACAGGCTGTGCAATAGCACTATGCCAAAACGACGACACCGACAGAAGAGACAGCCACAATACTGGTGGATGGACGAAATAGCCGGACTGCGCACGGTCTGTCTGGCATGCCGGCGACGGGTAACGAGGGCTAAGGGAAGACCTGAAAGGGAAAACCTACAGGCCGAGTTAAAGACAGCGCGGAGAGCATTAACGGACGCAATACGAAACAGTAAGGCGCGATGCTGGAGGAAGCTTTGCGAGGAGGTGGATCAGGATCCCTGGGGCACTGGTTACAAAATTCTGACTGCTAAACTAGGGGGCCGGATACCGCCAAGGCACAAGGACGCTGAAACCACACGACGGATCGTCGATGGGTTGTTTCCTACACACCCAATACGGACGGACGCTATACACGACCCAGACACACCGGCAGCCCCCATCTTTACGGCAGAGGAGCTCACTAGAGCGTCCAACGCAATAAAGACTGGGAAAGCACCGGGACCTGACGGGGTACCGGCGGAAATTATCCGGCTGATGGTCAAGCGGAGGCCGGAAATATTCCTCGACCTGCAGAATACGTGCTTGACGACGGGGACGTTTAGTGACCGGTGGAAGACGGCAAGGCTCGTCCTTATTCCGAAAGGGAAGGGCGACCCTAATACGCCGTCAGCCTACCAGCCGCTGAGTTTACTTGACACGACAGGTAAACTCTACGAACAATTACTGAAACGGAGACTGACTGACGTGATACAGAACAGTGGAGGCCTCTCAGACCTGCAGTTCGGCTTCCGGAAGGGTAGATCGACAATCGGAGCAATCCAAAAAGTCGTTGATTCCTTCCTGGACTTGGAAAGACACTGTTATGCAGCACGACCGAACGTGCTGATGACGACTTTAGACGTCAAGAACGCCTTCAACTCGGCCAGGTGGGTGGACATCCTGGAGGCGCTGGAAAGCAACTTCAGGGTTCCTGCTTACCTGACTCGGGTGGTGGGGGACTACCTGAAGAACAGACGAATCACGTACGATACGACTAAAGGACCGGTGACGAGACAAATCACCGCGGGGGTTGCACAGGGGTCCATATTAGGACCAGACTTTTGGAACGGACTCTACGATGGCTTGCTAAGGCTGGAGTTACCTCTTGGCGTACTTCTCGTCGCTTACGCCGACGACGTGGCGGCGGTGATCACCGAGCGGTCTCCGGACCTGGCACAGCTGAAACTGAACCAGACGATGCGACGCGTAGGACAGTGGATGTCGGATCAGGGACTGAAGCTTGCAACAGAAACGACGGAACTAACGTTCTCGACCAGAAAACGCACACAGACGAGACTACCGATTCTGGTCGGGACAGACGAAATCGTGGCTGGGGGGGAAGTCAAGTATTTAGGGGTAACTGTGGTTACGAAAATGACCTTTTGGCCACACATACAGAAAACGGCCAAGAAGGCGGCCGAAAGGATAGCAGTCTTGGTGGTGGCTGGTGTAATCCCCGTGGACTTTCTAGCTTTCGAGCGAAAAAGGATATACGGGAGAAGCGCGGACATAGGACGCGAGGACTCGGCAGTCGCGGAACGCGACAGGACGATACAGACTTGGCAGGACCGATGGACGGAAGAACGTACAGGAGACTGGACACGACGACTTATAAAGGACCTGAAGCCGTGCATTGGATGGAAGTTCGGAGACGTAAATTTTTACGTTACCCAGCTCCTGACCGGCCACGGGTATTTTCAACGGTACCTTTATAACATGAACAGAATACAGACACCAGACTGTAGGTACTGCGGACACGAACGAGACGATGCAGAACACACGTTTTTTGTGTGTGACCGCTGGACAGGACTGCGACTTGAACTCGAGGCGGTCATCGGTGGCATCACCCAGGACAACATTGTTTGGGTGATGCTCCATTCAACAGAACGGTGGCAACTAGGGGCCACCTACACTGAGACGATACTGCGACGAAAAAACGCAGACGGCTGCCTCGCCTGACGAGCAGACGGACTGACGTAACGCAACGGAAGCCAGACAACATGACGAACGAACGAACGAACACGGACCGAACCCCCGGCTTGAAGTAAGACGAAAGTAGTCCCAGGCCTGGGGGGGAGTCATCGAGGAGAGGGCGGTTTAGTGGGTAGGCCTGATTATATATTTTATTCTCAGGGAGTCCCACATATCCTCTCGGACTTTGAAGCCGAGGGGCATCCGTCAAAAGGATTCCGCTACTCCTTGATGTAGAAAAAAAAAGTAATAATAATAATAGTAATAATAGTAACCGCAGGTGGTGGGAGGGCGTAAAAAACTCTTCAGCTCTGAGCGTGACGACCTCGCGGACACCCAGTAAGTCGAGGTGGACGGAAGTCAGCTCTGGTCCAACGGAAGGCCACCAAGGTGACCTCAGGGCGGGGTGGGGGCCTTAGGCCGATCCTCAGGGGCCGCGCAACGTTCCGGCGCGGTACGAGGACTCGCGACCTCGAGGGACCCAAGCACACAGGAATAAATCATGAAGTTGCACAAAAAAACGAAAGTTTACCTCAGGTGGTATCTTCTGGACAGGAGAAATCCACCCTGGGTTCCGATTGGATGCAAGCTCCGGTGGCCCAAGGCAGCGGCACGGATTCTGAGGGCCGCAAATTGTGCGAAGAAGTACGGAAGCCGACGACGAAGACGACGAAGACGGACGAAAAACGAGAAACAAGGGGCAGGCCATTATTGGGCCTCCAGAGACGGGACAGAACTACTAGCGCGTCAAGCGCTGGAAGCGCGACGAGCTTCACCTCCGCCTACGACAGTGAGGCAGCGTCGGTGAAACCGGGCAAACGGACCCTGATGGAGCTACTTCAGCTCATACAGACGACAGCGACGAAAATGGCCGAGGCAGCGGCAGTTCAGAAGAACATGAACATGACCGTCAAAACGGGAAACAAAACGATCCTCGAGGCCGTTGACGACGCACTCAGCAGGTGTGGCGCGACTGCCTCGGAAGGACGGACTAACGACGGTGAAACTATGGAGACGGAAGCGGAGACAAAGAAACCGCAAACGCCACGGACGAAACGGAAGCGGGAGGCGACCGGGACTCCCCCGGAGCCGTTACAGAAGAGGACTCCAAAAGTGAGAGCGGACGCCACCTGGCAACCGGTGACGAAAAAAAAGAAGGCTAAACTGACAGAACGGAAGCTTAAGATGAACGATACGAACGTGAACGCCGAGGCTGAAAGGCACAGGCCAGCCCTGAAACACCGGGGGGCGGCTGTCCTTGTAAAACCTGGAAAAGACAACTCGTACTCAGACATTGTACGGAAGATACGAAGGACAGTTGACCCAACGAAGAGCCACGTACAGGTGACCACGGTCAGAAAGACGAAAGACGGATTGTGTCTTATAAAGATGCAATCCAATACGGACGAACGGGACGCATTCCGTCGCGTCCTCCAGGACGCCGTGGGCGATGCCGGCAGCGTAAAATCCGTGACCTCTCGGGTGCAAGTGGAGATCATGGACCTGGATTGCGTCGCGACGGAAGACGATGTGACGCAGGCTCTGAGTCGGGCGACAGGACGAGACGCGGACTTTACGGTTCACATTTTCGGCCCAAACCGGGCTGAGCAGTACATAGCGGTGTGCGAGCTTGAAACGCACGAAGCCAAGAAGCTGCTCGGCCAGGGGTGGATCGGGATCAGATGGGTCCGATGCCGCGTCCGGAAACGACTGACGGTAACAAAATGCCACAAGTGCCTGGGCTACGGGCACACGAAGGCAAACTGCACAGGAAACGACCGGACAAGGAGCTGCAGGAGATGCGGCGAGACGGGACACTACGCCACGGACTGTAAGAACAGACCACTCTGTCCTCTGTGCACCGAGGTGGGGCGCGAGGACGCGGCGCACCTCACGGGATCTGGGAGATGCGCGGTGTTTCAGGCTGCGCTGGAGGAGTGCAGGTGACATGCCGTAAGACGGACAGGATAGTTCAGGGAAACCTGAACCCAAGTAGGACAGCAGACATGCCACTACCACAGATAGCAGACGAACACGACGCAGACGTACTGATACTGTGCGAACCGTACAGGAAACGACCCACGGAGACGTGGATCACGAACGACGCTGAGACCGCAGCTGTCTGGGTGAGGGGCGCTACCCGATCTCGGATGACCGGGCAAGGAGTGGGGGAGGACTACGTCTGGGGTAGAGTTGGCTCTGTCACCTACGTCAGCGTATACGTGACCCCAAACTGCGCTGCGGCAGAGTTTGAGAGAAAGGTGGCGGTCCTCGAGGATGGGATCAGGGATCTGCCCGGGGACATCGTACTGGCGGGGGACCTCAACGCGAGGGCGATCGAGTGGGGCATGACAACAACGAACAAACGAGGACGACTGCTGCTGGAGATGGCCGCAAGACTAGATCTGGTAGTGGCAAATACAGGAAACACACCGACTTATAGACGACTGGGTTACGGAGACTCCATTCCAGACGTGACGATGATCTCAGACGGACTACTGCCACGGGTGAGGGGATGGCGGGTGGTCGAGGACTACACGGCCAGCGACCACCAGTATGTCACCTTCGAAATGGCAGGACAGACGGCGACAGCACGGAGACGGGTTCAGCACTCCTCGCGGTGGAACACCAACAAACTGGACGGACGAAAGTTTTCAGAGGAACTGCTCGCAGCGCCAGCCCCGATCACTAACGTTCTTCCGGAGCTGACTGGCCGGCTGCGGGCGGAAAGACTCGCAGGAGAGACGGCCAAACTGACGGAGCGGCTGTGCAACAGCACAATGCCGAAAAAACACTACAGATGAGACAAACACTCACAATACTGGTGGACGGACGAGATAGCCGAACTGCGGAAAAGATGCCTCGCAAGACAACGAGAAGTGACGAGGGCTGAGGGCATACCTCAAAGGGAAGCCCTCCAGGCCAAAAACAGCACGGAACGGAAGACACTGACGAACGCGATACGCGACAGCAAGGCGGAGTGCTGGAAGAAGCTCTGCGAGGAGGTGGACCGAGACCCGTGGGGTACCAGTTACAAGATCGCAACCGGTACACTAGGAGCTCGCGTCCCACCGGAACTTAAGGACGCAGAAACCACGCGACGCATAGTGGATGGACTTTTCCCGACACAACTGACACGAACGGACGAAACAAACGACGACGAGACAGTGGCGGTTGCCCCGTTCACGGCGGAGGAGCTCACCAGAGCTGCCGCCGCCGTGAAACCCGGTAAGGCGCCAGGGCCCGACGGCGTGCCAGGAGAGGTTACTCGGCTGATGGTCAGCCAGAGGCCGCAGATATTACTTGACCTGTACAACGCGTGCCTAAAGACAGGGACTTTCAGCGACCGGTGGAAGGTGGCAAGGCTGGTCCTTATCCCGAAGGGTGAGGGTGACCCCAGCATGCAATCGGCCTACCGACCGCTGAGCCTACTTGACACAACGGAAAAACTATACGAACAGTCACTGAGACCAAGACTGACAGACGCGATAACGACTGGGGGTGGTCTTTCAGACCAGCAGTTCGGCTTCAGGAAGGGTCAGTCGACGATCGGAGCGATCCAGAGAGTCGTCGACATCTTCTGTGACACAGACAAGTTTTGTCACGCGGCGCGACCCATCGTGCTGATGGTGACGCTGGACGTCAGGAACGCCTTCAACTCCGCCAGGTGGGTGGACATCCTGGAGGCACTCAGAAACGCCTTCAGGGTTCCACCGTACTTGCTCCGGGTGGTGGAGGACTACCTGCGCAATAGACGACTGACGTACGAGACAACAGCAGGATAGGTGACAAACAGATCACCGCGGGGGTGGCCCAGGGATCCACCCTAGGGCCGGACTTTTGGAATGGAGTCTATGACAGCCTGCATAGGCTGGAGCTCCCGCTCGGCGTCTCACCCGTGTCGTACGCTGACGACGTGGCGGCGGTGATCGTGGAGCGGACTCCAGATCTGGCGCAGTTGAAACTGAACCAGACGATGAGACGGATTGGACGATGGAAGGCAGACCACGGACTGCAACTGGCAACAGAGAAGACGGAACTCGTTTTCCTCACGAGGAAACGTATACAGACGGAACTACCTATGAAGGTCGGGACTGAAGACATCAAGGCTACGGGGGAAATCAAGTATCTAGGGGTAACCATAGATACTAAGATGACCTTCTGGCCTCACATACAAAAGACGATCAAGAAGGCGGCGGAAAGGGTGACATCCTTGAGCCGGCTGATGGCAAATACGACTGGACCGAGACCGGGGAAACGTCGTCTACTAATGTCGACGGCCCACTCGATCCTTCTCTACGGCGCGGAGATCTTGGCAGACGCCTTTAAGACGAAAAAATACTGCCACGCAATGACAACGGTACAGAGACAGAGTGCGCTGAGGATCGCCTGCTCATACCGGACGGTCTCTGCGCAGGCCGTTCTGGTGGTAGCGGGCGTGATTCTCATAGATCTTCTGGCATTCGAGCGCAAGAGGATCTATGGAAGGAGCGCGGACATACGACGCAAGGACGCGGCAACGGCAGAGAGAGACAGAACGATACAGACGTGGCAACAACGCTGGACGGATGACACAACAAGCAACTGGACAAGACGACTGATCAAGGACCTGAGACCGTGGACAAGTCGGGAGTTCGGGGATGTGAACTTTTACATCATCCAATTCCTGACGGGACACGGCTATTTCAGACAGTACCTCTACCGAATGGACAAGGTGCAGATACCTGACTGTACGTACTGCAGACACGAACGGGACGACATAGAACACACGTTCTTCGTATGTGACCAATGGACAGACCTCCGAAAGGGACTAGAGACGATCGTCGGAAGCATCACTCCCGACAACATCGTGGTGGTGATGCTCCACGGAACAGACTGGTGGCAATTAGTCGCCACATACATAGAAACGATACTAAGACGAAAGAAAACCGACGGCTGCCTGACATGACAGACCTGACGTAATCCACAAGAAAACGGACTTACAGAAAGACACACGAACAGGCCCCCCCCCCCCCCCGGCTAGAAGTAATACTAACGTAGTTCCTGGTCGGTGGGGGGGGGGGGGAGACGCGGAGGATGACGCGGACAGAAGTGGTTTTCCCCCACCTAGCCAAAAATTCCCTTGTTTTTTTTTACTAGGGGAGGGGGGGTTTAGCTGGTATGCTCTCACGGAAACCGTAGTCGAGAGGGGGATACCACCCCTCGCTCGGCACAACGAAGCGAGATGCGAGTCCAGCACACGGACGCCGACACTTCTCCTGGTGTTAAGGGGCAACCCCTAACGCTGGGTGTACCGAAGGCGTCTACGGTCTACAAAAGATTTTCCCTACATTTTTGCCACAATAAAAACAAAAAAAAAACAAAAAAATAGTAACAATAGTAATAATAATAGTCATAATAACAGAAACTACAGAAACAATAATTATAACAACCATGGTGCTGATGATACTTATGAGTTTAATAAATAATCATAATTATCAATAATCAGTTTATTCTGAACGCTCTGCAGATAGCGAAGAAAATGTCATGTCGGAAGATGAGTCCGAGGAAGGACGTTTTGGTAATGACAACGAGGGTAAAAGATCGCCGTCTCCGGACATCAATTGGATAACCGAAACTCTCGGCAACGCAGGGAATCCTGTTCAAAATGGTAACAAAAATATTCACTGCTTTGCGGTTTCATGTTACGATGTACACTCTTCTAATGCGGGAAGTATCGCAAACCGAGAGGAGAAAATTTTTAAGAACTTGGTGAAGCAGTCGCAAAACCTGTCAAAATATTAATGATGAATATATTGTTCGAAGGAAACGTGGTGATAGACGGGCTTGACCCGAGGAATCCACCGGCTTCGGTCATGGATATGATCGAGCAGGCGAGTCTACCGGCTTCGGTCATGGACGTGATCGAGCCGGCGAGTGTACCAACTTCGGTTGAGGATTCGATGAAACAGACAAATTCACCGTCTTCACGTTTATCCGAATTAGACACCTTTGAAGTTGTCGGCAATGGTAAGTAACCTCTCGATAATGTTTGAATTATTTATAGAATCAACAATTCTCAAAGATAATAAATTGTACGCTCTATTGGCGGGTATATTAATTAACACAACTGATAGTCGCTCAATTCTTAGAAAATAAATTTCGCTCAATTCAAGAAAATAAAAGCAAAGCACGTATAAATATTGAAAATAAAACAGGAGTGAAATATGCATATCAATATTTTAACTGATAAATTATTTGCTGCAACATGAAGTCTCGATGATTAAGTTAATTTTTTAAAAATATATATGTCAGAGTTACTTTGAGTTTCCTTCCAACAACATCTTTGTTCTCATAAGAAATTTTTCGTGTGTTCTGGTGCGCTGTGTAGTTTAAAAAAAAATTGAGATACCAAAGATTACAGATGAGTTCCTCGTTGTTCATGGATTTTTTCCTTAAAATCCTTTTCATGGCTGAATTTTTAGGCCGTATCGGACTTTATAAAAAGTACACATTTACACTGTCATGTTAGTATATTTGTGCACAAAAAGTAGCGGACTATGAAGAGTACGCCAGATATTTTTTGACGCTCAATGGTATTGTGGAAATTCCCGATTATTGTCTTTTTTTCTAATATTTGTTATTAATTAAAATTAAAGATGCACAGTAGAAATAAACACATTGCTTCGATAGTAATGTCTATTTCCTAGGGAGCTGTCTGTACGAGGTAGCCAAAAAGAAGAGAATTGCCCTTGTAGAGGAAGAAGCAAACTACACAGTTTAACTTCGCGTCTTTTTCTTTGTTTATTTTTTCTTGTTATTTTCGTCGATGAAAATCGCTCATATGGTGGTAAAAAAATGTTTCTGCAATAAGATTCATACAAATTTGTGGAAAAATACTAGATCCCGTTGAAATGACGATCTAATTATATTCCTAACATTTTTTTTCCCTCTGACACAAGCTAAGAAAAAAAAAAAATATCTGAAGATAATTAAATTTAATCGCAGTCGGGATTTTTAGGAATATGTCTATTCGGAGATTTCTTAGGTGAGAAAAACAGGATTGTTTCCCGCCCATCTTCGAACTTTGAAAGTTCAAGAGGCAGTGGAACTCCCTCCACCACATCTCAAAATCTTAAAAGGTGTTTTCTCCTAACCTATTAGGCAGATAAAGCTCAAATTTTGTAAGAATGTGCAAACGCATTGCAGAATTAAGCTAAGCGTCTGGCATTTTAATACTTGGACCCGTTTGTTTAAGACAATCAAAAAACTACAAAGTGAGTTGAGGTGCAAAAAAGACAGCCATATAAGAGTTTAATATTGCGTGAAAAAATTACCTCGCGGACTGCTTAACCTGAAGCCGACTACCAAAAAATTTGTCACTTGGTGCACCAAGCCAACCGACATTCGAACGATTTAACGGTAGGTTTTTGGTTTGGTTATTTGAAATCCGACCGCTAATCAACCGATGAAGAGTTGGAAGTTTGGTAGGTTCTCAATATTCAATCAAAAAACAACCATTAGATCGTTGGGATATTGGTTGGTTTGTGCACCAATTGATTTGTTCTTTTTGTGGTTGGTTTCAGGTTGGGCAGTCCGCGAGGATTTTCGCGATGTATCGCTGGCCGTTAAGTACAAAAATGATGCTCATGAAAATTGGAGTTAAATAAGAAATTGAACGTTACGTACCTTGACTGACACGTATGCATGCAATTGGTCAATCCGGTGAACTTATACCTTACAATGGAGTTAGACAGTATTTTGTTATTTCTTTAAGGGGGGTCGAGCGTGAAAACAGTAACAAGAAATAGATTCTGGTTGTTCAAATATTCATTAATACAAATGACTGGAGTTGAATTAAAAAGTTGAAATAAATTTGTCTTCTTGGTTTTCGAATTTTTTTTTTTTAAATCATAACATATAACATCGTTTCTTATGGGAAATTGCAGATGAATGATGAATTTTCATATTTCTATGGATAATTTATATGGATACCATACAATTGAATTATTGCAAACGATCAAGAATATATTCAAAATGCTCTACGCAAAAATTCAGCTACTTGTTCCTCGCCTTTAATTAATATTAATCAATTATGTGGCTCGAGATTCAGTTTTCTTGACTACTTCCTTTGACACTACTTCCGTAGTGGCATCTCTGTCACTCAGTTCTATGCGACCGCACCACATTTCCTGCCGGGGCTATCCCTTTAACGAACGCGCTCGGACCTTCTTCAGGATCCAGTTTTCGTGACGTTCATTGTTCTACTAAAATGGATAATGATTATCTATACGAGGAAAGAAATTACACATTATTTCCGTCCAGAACTTTCCATGATCGAATGAAGACATTTTTCATGGTCCCACCTGCGATTGATTTTATCTGGTGCGGCCGAAATTAACGAATGACTAACATAACAAATGGGTAAAATAACGAATCGTAAAAAAATAACTTTTTCAGATGTCGGCACTCATGATTTTGGTATTCCTTATTTGAATCACTCGTTGTTTAGGTAATTGACTATTTTGACCCAAACCCATTTCATTAACGAGCATATATTTGATAGAGCAACAGTTCTATTTGTTTCTTTTGAAACGCTGACTAGGCAATGAAGTAACAGTGCTTAAAAACGTGTTAATGATATTTTTATTCCTGACAGGTGTTAATCTTGCGATACAGGCGGAATCGCGCCCAAAAGGTAATGGGGTTTTTGGACATTTTTAAAAAAAAAATTTCACAAATTTGGAGTGCTGACGATGTTTAATCAATGGATATTTCACAGTATCTCGAAGCAGATTGAAAAATCTACGAAAAAAAAGACGCCGTCGAAGACAAAAAGAAAATGGAGAAAACGTAACCTTCCGGCCCTATGGACATAAACGCCGTCGAACAAGAGCGAAAAAAAAACCAAAGGTAACATAATATTGTATCACCGAAATCTTAAAGGGGTATTATCTATGCTTGTGCATAGAAAATATGCCCTTCTGGGTTTCAGTGATGCTATATTTATTTATTATATATGCAAGAATGGTGCGGTCAAATGCGTTGATTCAAGAAGGTGTACAGATACATTAAAACCCTAATTTTAATAGATAGAGCTAATACTGGCAAACGTAACCGGTCGACGCAGAGCGTTAGGAGGCAGTAGTTTCACAAAGGGCTATGCGCGCCCAACTACGGCACCACTGAACCGGGTCGGCGTAGACGCGCGAAAATATAAGGTCTAAACGATTCATTTTTGCATGAACAAGAGTCCGTCACCGGAATGAGATTTGGCACATCTGATTAGTAGTTACTAACAGGATATTCGTGTAGTCCAATATTCAAGTATAAGCCTGCGATTGATTTTTTAATTAATTGATACTGCTACCGGTTGCAAGAATCGAATCTTAACAATTAGTTTCTGCTTACGCAAAAGCCGTTACCGGAATGAGACCTTGTGCACTTGATTTGTACTTTCTACTAGAATATTCGTGTGAGTCAACATGAATTTGTAGGTATGCGTTCTATTTTTGCTTCCTCATAAAGGAAGCTTTGTTTTCGTGGAAAAATTACTTTTCAAAATTTTCATCTCAGAACGCTTAAAAAGTCGAGGAAAGTATTGAAATTGTTTTTACGTCATAACTTCCGCAATTTGAGTGGCACCGGACTGAAATTTTACACATAATAGGACTGTTATTACAAATTTTTTGTGCCAAATCTGGCAAGAGTCTGTCGAGCGGTTCTGATTTTATTACAGTTTGAATATATTTTGAAATGTCTGCAAACACTGGCACTCCATTGAAATCAGCGGTAACGGGCGACTATTTTCACCATGATTTCACGTTTACTAATTAGCAATGATAAATTTTGTCAGAGGAACTATCGATACATTGATAAATTCTGATTTTAGTGAGCAAAGAAAAAAAATTTGCAATAACGAAAAAAAAATTCGATTTTTTTCCACAGATTCATCTAAAACTATGTTTACAATAAGACGACCATTTCAAAAGATATTTCCTACAAATTTGACATCGATCGATCAAGTGGTATAAATTGTTTGGCGTTTTAAATCTTTTGAAAAATCTAGTTCGCCCGCTCACTCGTGTAAATTACGACATACGGTGGTGAAATTAAGCCCACATATGAATTACCATCAAATGAAGTTTTAGTCCAAATTTGAAGCCCATCGATCGAGTGGTAAATATTTTACGTCACTTCGATTTTTTATGAAAATGTCTCCCGAGCATAAACAAGCCTGCAAAGTAACCTTGCAAATTGCTTCCACATGAAATTTTGATTTTTACAAAGCTTCCTCCATGAGGAAGCCAACATTGATCAACATACTTCCTCATTGACGTACATTTGTAAAAATCGAAATTGATCAGTATTTGGTAATAGCACATGAGTGTAATGCAACATTAATATAAAGGTCTGCGATTTATTTTTTGATTAATTCGAAGGGCTACGTGTTGCGAGAATCGGATTTCAACAATTAGTTATTGCATAAGCAAGACCCCGTCATCGTAGAGTTCTTGCACACTACATCAATGTGTAGGCTTGCGATCTATTTTGTTATTGATTTAGGGACTATCACGGGCTGCAAGTTTCGGATTCGATCAAATACTGTTTGCATAAGCAAATACCGTCAGCGGAATGAGATTTGCCACATTTGCTTAGTATTTGGTAACAGAGTATTCATGTAACCCAACATTGAAGCCTAAGCTTCCAATTTATTTTTTCATTCATTGAAACTGCTACGTGCTACAACAATTGGATCTCGAAAGTTCGTTTGTGCATAAGCAAAAACCGTCACCGGAATGAGACTTGCCACACTAGGTTAGTATTTGCTAACAGAATATTTGTGCACTTCAACATTATTTTGTACGTTAATTTACCATCGATTGAACCCGTTTCGCCTCAAAACGCCAATCGAGGTATACCGCTCTTTAGAGGCTCGGAACTGATGTTTACAACCAAAAAAAATTGTGGCAATCTTTTAGTTTAAGAGGAGCCCTTCCTGATGGCACCCAGGAAATATTAAATCGAAAGTTAGAATGATAAGAAAATTTCGCTTAAAAATAAAAACATGATTATTTTTGCTTCCTCAAAGCTTCCATAGAGGAAGCTTTGTTTCGTGAACATTTTTTTTTTTCGAGATTTTTATGTCAGGACACTCAAAAAGGTCCAAAACATCGAGAAAAGTGGTTTTTACGACGCGTCTGTGTGTGTGTGTGTGTGTGTGTGTGTGTGTGTGTGTGTGTGTGTGTGTGTGTGTGTGTGTGTGTGTGTGTGTGTGTGTGTGTGTGTGTGTGTGTGTGTGTGTGTGTGTGTGTGTGTGTGTGTGTGTGTGTGTGTGTGTGTGTGTGTGTGTGTGTGTGTGTGTGTGTGTGTGTGTGTGTGTGTGTGTGTGTGTGTGTGTGTGTGTGTGTGTGTGTGTGTGTGTGTGTGTGTGTGTGTGTGTGTGTGTGTGTGTGTGTGTGTGTGTGTGTGTGTGTGTGTGTGTGTGTGTGTGTGTGTGTGTGTGTGTGTGTGTGTGTGTGTGTGTGTGTGTGTGTGTGTGTGTGTGTGTGTGTGTGTGTGTGTGTGTGTGTGTGTGTGTGTGTGTGTGTGTGTGTGTGTGTGTGTGTGTGTGTGTGTGTGTGTGTGTGTGTGTGTGTGTGTGTGTGTGTGTGTGTGTGTGTGTGTGTGTGTGTGTGTGTGTGTGTGTGTGTGTGTGTGTGTGTGTGTGTGTGTGTGTGTGTGTGTGTGTGTGTGTGTGTGTGTGTGTGTGTGTGTGTGTGTGTGTGTGTGTGTGTGTGTGTGTGTGTGTGTGTGTGTGTGTGTGTGTGTGTGTGTGTGTGTGTGTGTGTGTGTGTGTGTGTGTGTGTGTGTGTGTGTGTGTGTGTGTGTGTGTGTGTGTGTGTGTGTGTGTGTGTGTGTGTGTGTGTGTGTGTGTGTGTGTGTGTGTGTGTGTGTGTGTGTGTGTGTGTGTGTGTGTGTGTGTGTGTGTGTGTGTGTGTGTGTGTGTGTGTGTGTGTGTGTGTGTGTGTGTGTGTGTGTGTGTGTGTGTGTGTGTGTGTGTGTGTGTGTGTGTGTGTGTGTGTGTGTGTGTGTGTGTGTGTGTGTGTGTGTGTGTGTGTGTGTGTGTGTGTGTGTGTGTGTGTGTGTGTGTGTGTGTGTGTGTGTGTGTGTGTGTGTGTGTGTGTGTGTGTG
The DNA here is from genome assembly GCA_949699805.1 of Tromatobia lineatoria. Classification (NCBI taxonomy): domain Eukaryota; kingdom Metazoa; phylum Arthropoda; class Insecta; order Hymenoptera; family Ichneumonidae; genus Tromatobia; species Tromatobia lineatoria. Next base: position 7,749,784 of record OX453034.1, read on the forward strand.
TGTGTGTGTGTGTGTGTGTGTGTGTGTGTGTGTGTGTGTGTGTGTGTGTGTGTGTGTGTGTGTGTGTGTGTGTGTGTGTGTGTGTGTGTGTGTGTGTGTGTGTGTGTGTGTGTGTGCGTGCGTGCGTGTGTGTGTGTGTGTGTGTGTGTGTGTGTGTGTGTGTGTGTGTGTGTGTGCCGATTTCATTGTACGCACGATAATTGTCGTCATTTCCCACGGATTCCCTTGTAATTTAGCACGCAAGTAGGTAATAATATAACAACATTTAAGAGTGTATTAAATACAACGGTCGTGACGAAAAAAAAAAATTTCGAAACTTTCGACCAATTTATCGACAAATTTGCACTCATTCAGACGAGCAATTGAAAAGGTATTTCAATTGGTTATGGCATTTTTAAGTTTTTGAAAAATCTTGTTGGCGCGCTCACTTGTGTCAATTACGACCTACCGAACTGCAATTGAGTCCACATATGGATGACCATTTAATAATGTTTCAGCTAAAATTTAAAGCCATTCGATCAAGTGGCAAAAAGTTTACGACCCTGAATTTTATTAAAATTTTCCTCGAGCATAAACAAGTCTGCAAAGTCGAGCGCTGCAAATTGCTTCCTCACAATCTTCTTATCTCTACAAAGCTGCCTCCATGAGGAAGCCAAATTGGATCAACATCCTTTTTTATAGAGGTAGATTTGTAAAAATTAAAAAATTGTGAGGAAGGAATTTGCAAGGCTTGACTTTTCAGGCTTGTTTAATTTGTTTTTGTAATTGAAATTTCAACAGTTTTTTAGTTCGCAATGGACCCGAAACTCTATGAACCGGTAGAATACATTTCTACAGTTCAATAATCCACAGTCAAACTTTTTTCTTTACATTCGTCTATTCAAAGTAACGCCTGAAGTGCCAAATTTCTTTTTGAAAAGATGATAATTTTTTTTCGAAATGCACTTTTAGGAACAATTGTAAGCAATGAAAAAATGTTCAAATCTGTCAAAAGATGCACTGGAATTTTCCCAAATGTTTTTGTCTACTTTTTCTTTATCTTCCAGGCGATCAGACATTGCGATCTTATCTTTCTCGATCCATGTAGTAATCGCTGATTGGTTTTCGGGTTATTCTACTGCCCAGGTAGCAAAAAGACATCTGGCATGAAAAAGTCATCCGAACGTGTGACGTACGTCCGCCAGAATGTTATCTGTGAGATATCCTATGTCCGAAAGTTAACTTTAGGACATAGGATAGCCTGCGGACAACTTTCTGGCGGACATATGTAACCCATTTTGATAACTTTTCCGTAACAGCACAAAAATTGCTACTTGGGTGGCTTCGGGATCGTCCCATCTGCATAACCGAAGCACTTGGATTTTTAGAGAAAGGCTCTCATTTGGAGTACCCACGTATCATAATTGTCACCTTTTAAGGGCTCAATAGTGAAGTTATTTGACGCCATTTTGTTGGTTGAACTCTTTTCACTTGTCGTCCAAATTTTAGTAGGCGTGCGCCCGGCTTGAATACAGCATGCCGCGTTTAGCCTTTACTCGCCACGAGGAGTATTTATGATATATGTATAATCATTCGCGTCCCTGGGCCCAGAACCTGTTGGGATTATGGGAAATAATTACACCGTTTCTATGCACTTAATTAGCATATAGAAATATACATATCTTGGCTCATATAACAATACAAGATATATTGCACGCGAGAGATATACGGCTATGGGTTGCGGTCGTATATACACTAAAGCGTGCTACCAGAATATCGCGATACATCGGTAATTCCGTGCCGTCACTAGACCTCTAGTCGCCCGGGCCTTCCATCAGGGCCGGGTCAAGACACCTTTGCTGTTCTAACAGGAAGCCAAAATCAATTAACATGCTTCCTCATAGAGGTTACTTTGTAAAATTCAAATAATCATGATAAAGTAATGTGCAAAGTTCTACTTTGCATCTTTCTTCATAAGCAATTCATGATTTTTTTGATGATAATTTCGCAATTGTGGTCCCATTTTGAATGGACAAATGTAAAAAAAAATTCGACTATGAATTATTCAAATTCAGACATTCATTGCACCGGTTAGAAGGGTTTCAGGCCCATTCTGAACCAGAAAACACTTAAAAACTCGATTAAAAGAAAAAGTGACAAATATTCATGTTTTTTAAATTGAAACCAAATATCCTCATTAATATTTTTTTTCTATATTTCCTGGACACCATCAGGGAAGGCACATCTTGAACTAAAAAATTGTCCTTTGAAATTTTTTTGGTCGCAAATATTATTAGTTATGTGCGAATGAAGAGCAGTATACCTCGAGTGGCGTTTTCCGCTGAAACGGGTAAATATGCCATGCGCTCAAAGAATCAGACTTGAACTTTCGTGGATTACTTTCCACGTAAACAAAAGCCGTCACCGGAATGAGGCTTGTTTCTTCTTTTTTTTTTTTTAATTTACATTGAGTCAAGCTGCGAACATGAGAACGATTTTCAGTCAACAAACGAATGTTGTCATGTTTATGAGAAATTACGTAAACAACGGCGATATATAGACGATTTCCTTTGTAATTTTTAATACGCTTGAACGCGTGTTCCGGCCAGCGTCTATGCTAGCCCAGTATGGCACCGTCGTAGGGCACGGACAGTACATACCAAAACCATTGGTCACTGGCGCGCCGCGCTGCGACCTCCGTCTGCCAGTTTCAGCTTCATCACATAAATCCAAGCTACTGTGTTATTGACCAAAATCATTTTGGCTGTCTTTTGATGGATATGGATTTTTCGCATTATATTTTATGATTTTTAATATGTTAGGGAATATCAATTTCATATAATTTTATTGTGTTATTGAAAGATATTGGGTCGCTTTGTAGATAGTGTAGAATTTCAAGAGATTCGTTATCGCCATTGATTATCAATGATCTGTATCACCTTAACAATGAACGTTGAATAATTTACTGACTCTACTTGCACATTTAATTATGTTACAGTAGTTTATGTCATGAAAAAGCTATGTATATTTCCGAAGTGGCTTTTATATATTTAATTCTCAACATTGTTGATCATGGTAAAATCTAAATTCAGTAGGCATAAAATCAGAGTGCGGTGCAAACAAAGTTAAACTTAATAATGATTCACGAATCACCAACGAAATTTGGACCTATTGTACGCATGCGATAAGCAGCCAAGAGCGCGCATCTTCTGGATTTGTATGCTTTTGCCCGGGTTTTTCGAAGCGTGGATGTGGACGACAGAACCTAGGCTTTTCGTTTTGGATCAGTCACATAAAATGTTACATCGATTGTTCGTATTCTGCTCGCGCCATCTCAAAGTAGCTCAGCGAAAAAAAGTAGAGGATGACGTTTGGAGATAAATATACTGAACATAGACATAACAATTACTCGCGCATTGATCCGTGGCCTGGGATCTTTCGTACGCATCCAATTTGCAGCCGAGAGCACGCAGCTGCTGTTCTTTAAGCTCAGCAGATCTGTATGCTTCTACCTACGTTTCCCCGAAACGTGAATGTGGACGATTGATTTCAGTGCTCCATTTTTATTTTGGTTCACGTAGTATTGCAGAAAGTAAAACGTAGAAGCATACCTAAGATGTAATTTGAACGAAGCGAGATTTGAAAGTGTTAGCTTTCGATTATTAATCGAGTTGGTATTGGTTGTACGCATGCAATATGCAGCCGAGAGCACGCGTACCAAGGCATTTGGGGAATTGTGTGCTCTTGCCTACACTATGTAGAGCGTGGATGTGGACGACACTCCGAGCTATGATTGATAATGTGATATTTGAACGCATTGCACTCCGAGCTAAAAATATATCTAAAAGCCTATGGAGATCAATATTTTAAGCGGTAGTTTATATCAAAAGGCAGATTCACGACATAGACTAATCATTTTATATTTTACAGGTAGACCTTGCGTAAGGTGCCTGACGAAGAAAGGCTAGGAGGAGAGGCTGGCCCAAGCTCGAGTCTTGGACTTAAATTTAAACCAGTTTATTGGAAAAAAAAATATTTTATAAATTGTTGTGAAAAATTAGCCGACACCACGATTTACTTTCATTATGTGCCTTCTATTCAATAATCCTTAGCGTTTCTCATAAGCCAAATTGAGAAAATGGTTCTCGTTTTTAACCGATTCCAAATAAATACTTGAACTTTGCTTCCTCATAGATGAAGCTTTGTTTTCGCGAAAAATTTTTTTCGAGGTTTTCATGTCGGGACACACAGAATGATCCAAAACATCCAGAAAAGTGGTTTAGAAAAAATGTCTGTATGTGTGGGTGTGTGTATGTATGTTACGCGCTCGAAAAATTCAAACCTCTATAACTCAGGAACGCCTTGACATATCACGCTGAAATTCGTACCACATGTAAAGGGGAAAAGTCTCATTGTTCATGACAATTTTCGTCGGAATCCGCCCGATCGTTAAATTTTGACGCGTTTTTCAATTTTTGAGTTATTGACCTGCAAATTGGTCAGAATGTAAGCCTCCATTTTTTATTTTTTCAAATTTTTTGTTCTTTTTTCGTTTTGTTCTTCGATGCGAATTTTGGCATCAATTAATGAAATATGAGCTTAATGCATGCTAGATTCATAATAAACATGAAGAATACGTAAAAAACAGCCTGAAAATGATGAATGACAAGATTTTTTTATATATAGGAAGTTATGGTTGCTCGCAGTCTTCACGATCCATCACTGAAAAATGAAAGTCGGTATAGAATCTGGGTGAAATCCATAAAGTGGTTTAGATTTTATGGAATTTTAGATTCTTCGTAAACAATTTATTTTTGTTCTATTTATATTTAAATTCAACCGAACATTTTTTAAAAAAATTTTGAGGCATTGAATTTTTTCAAAATAACTATACGTTCTCTAGCTTCCGCAATTTTTAGGATAATGAGCTAAATAGTTGTTACCAAATAAAACACTGGAAAAAAAAGTAAGTATTACAATTGAGTAAAGTCCATAAAGCGGTTTCGATTTAAGGGGATTTTAAATCCTCGGCAAATTTTGAGTGGATATTCATTTTCGTGAAGATCGAAAAGCAGTAAACATGCATTTGAAATTTACCGTACGTATATGGAAATTTATAATTATCCTCTTTCGTAAAAGAGATTGCACATCGAAAGAAGAAATGTGCAAAAATTAAGGCAACGTGACATCATGTATTATTTTATTATTTGGCTAAATTTATACAAATGGTTCGAACAGTTTAATTTCATTGAACTGAAGTTTCAGTAAAATGCATTTCGAAACAAATAAAGACTGCAAAGTAGACACTTGCAAATTGGTTCCTCACGATTGCTGGATTTTTACAAAACTTCCTTTATATGGAAGCCAAAATAGATTGACATACTTTTTCATAGAGATTAACGAAAATCCAACAATCGTGAGGAAGCAATTTGCAAGGTTCTGCTCTGCAGGCTTTTTTACGATTGTATGCAACTGGATCCAGTTGATAATTGCAGATTATTGAAGATAGAGAAATCAATTTGTATAAATTTCCGTTTTCGGAAACTTGCTAACTAGAAAATCGTATTTTCGGGGGTTTGAACGTTCGAATTATCGATATTCGCAAATCTGCTGAGAGGAACGGAAAATCGAAATTTCGAATTTTCGGATTTCTGGTATTCGAATGCCTTTAAGGGGTTATATACAGTTAAAATTTTCAAAAAATCGATTTTTTATTATTTTTTTTCTTAATGTACATATATTTAAGAATACACTCAGAAAATTTCATATCGTTCCGGTGAATATTTTCAAAGTTACAAGCAAATTTAAAAAGGCGTTTCAGAGTGCTTGGAAGTACAAGGTTGGAGCGGCAGCGCCTACCTGGAACGCTATCCCTTTTATGCACCTGCCTATTGTAAATTCTCCCTTCTAATGTATTTAGATGTGCAAAGCAACAGTGTGTTAGTGTTTTGCGATACCTGAAATGTAAATTTGTATTTTTCTATCTGCAAACTGGAAAATATTTAAGAGTGGTAGTCAGTGTAAACAACAAAGCCAAGCAGTAAACTTGTGAGTTTGTTCATATTTTTTTGTGTAATTTTTCGTGAAAATCGAGGCTTCCAGAGAAATGAGAAAATCTCTTAACATACGTAAGTCGAGAACAAAAAAGCGCAAAAATGTTTTTAATCCAAAAACAGCTGAAACTGATGAAAGTAGTTTCAGTGTTTCGGCGAAAAATTTTAAAGAACAAGAAGAAATCTCAGTTCCACGTGATCCGTCCATTGAGTATCGCATTTTTAATTTTATTACAGTATTTGCAGCAATTTCTGAATATGTGAAATGTAAGATCTGTGACGGAAATGTCAAGTTTCAAACTGCTTCTGAACGAGGACTTGGTTTTAAAATTGTTTTGCTGTGTGATAAGTGTGCAGATCGTAACATAAATTCTAGTCCTTTTGTCGCGCATTCTTATGGAATAAATCGATGATTTTTATTTGTCATGAGAGTCCTCGGATGAGGGTTGAAAGGTGCAGCAAAATTTTATGGATTAATGGACATGCGAGCCTTTATATCACAGCCCACTTACGATTTGATAATAGATAATATTCACTCCAGTATAAAAACAGCCACCGAAAAACTTTTTCAACAAGCTTGTACTGAAGAAAAACATTCGACTTCCGAACATCAAGGCAATGAAGATTCGATAGAATTAACTGTATCTGGCGATGGTACATGGAAAAAGCAAGGGTTTAGTTCCTTGTACGGTATGACATCATCGATCGGATACTATTCTAGTAAAATCATAGATATTGTTCTGAAAAGTTCCTACTGCAAACAGTGTAAAACTTGGAAGAAGAAACTCAGTACCGAAGAATATAAGGAATGGTATGCAGAACATGAAGATACTTGCACTGCAAATCATTCTGGTTCTTCTGGGAAAATGGAAGTTGATTCAGTCATCGAAATGTTCCAACGTTCATTGAAAAAACTTGGAGTCATGTACAAAAATTACATCGGAGACGGTGACTCCAAAACGTACTTAGGAATTTTAAAGGCTGCACCTTATGGTGATCAAGAAGTTGTAAAAAAAGAATGTATTGGACACGTACAGAAACGAATGGGCGCGTGACTCAGAGATTGTGTCACCAAAAATGTTGAAACAGTTGAAAACAAAAAAGGAAAAACAATACAAAAAAAACTCTCGGTGGAAAAGGCAAACTTACTGGAAAGATGATCGACAAGTTGACAGTTTATTATGGCTTAGCAATAAGGAGACATTGTGATTCCCTTAAAAAAATGTATAATGCTATATGAGCCACATATTACTATTATTGTTCAAGTGACGAAGAACCTCAGCACGATAAGTGCCCGGAAGGACCAGAATCATGGTGCGACTGGCAGAAGGCTGCAGCTGCTAATCAATTATCCACTTTCGAAAATGATTATGAGCCATTACCAAAAGATGTTGCTGAGGCTATACATCCGATTTTCACAGATCTCAGCAGTGAGAATTTATTAGAGAGATGTGTAGGTGGTTTTAACCAAAACAACAACGAGAGCTACAATCAACTGATTTGGAAAATCTCTCCCAAAATTGTTCCAGCCGGTTCGAAAACTGTGGAAATTGCTGCATACATACCTGCTGGCATATTCAATGAAGGAATGGCATCACTATTGTATTATATGAATGCAATAGGAATTACACTTGGGCCCAATGCGCATTCATATGCCGAAAAAGAAGATGAGAAGCGCGTGAGCATTTCCGATCTCAGAGCGCGTGAGAGCACCCGAGATGGAAGAATGGCTCGCAGACAACATCAGCTTGAGTTATTAGAGGCTGCTGAATCGGCGGAGGGTGTATTATATGGTCCTGGAATAGACAACTCCATGTAAGTTAAAAAAAAAAATTTATCTCATGTAAAGTGCATTCCAAACTTTAAACGCGTTTTTCTCAAAATGGTGTTTTCAAAGGCGGTGACCAACATTACCCGAAAACGGCTAAACCGATTAGTCTCAAATTTCAACACGACCTTCTTAAATATATTTTTTAGTATTTAATCGAAGATTTTTTCTCTCCGATAAATATTTTTTTTTTATAAACAATTTAAGGCTGAAATTTCGGTGAAGAATCGATTTTTTTTTGTTGAGAAACCGCTATTTTAAAAAAAAAATTATTTTGCTTATTCTTTCGATTAATTACTAGATTTAACATTATTTTAACAAAATCTGTTTGGTTTTTTAATTTTAGATGATCCAGTTCCGAGATATAGTGGTCACCGCAAAACGTCTTTTTTGAGAGGAGCTCCTGGAGATCAGCTGTAGCTCTTTTTCAAATAAATATTTTTACTAGTAATAATTCTTAAAATATAGTTAAAAGATACCATAATATCTGTATAAATTTTTGGATCAATCAATTAAAAAGTTTTCTCAGAAAAAATTCTGGAAAATTCACTTTTTTTCGGCCGTCTAACTGTATATAACCCCTTAAGGAGGCGAAACTCTTCATAGATTAATTTTCTTGAGTTTTTGCTTCAGGAGTGCGCCCTATACCGAAACTGATTTTTGGAACAGCGATGTCTCAGGAACATATCATATTGGGAGTTCTGCGGTTCAGGGGAATTCATTTTCAAAAATAAGCTCTTGCAAAAAACTCTAACACGAAGCTTCACTGAACTGAAAATTGAATTTTCGGTGTTCTGTGTATTTTAAAACACTACCAGTATATACCTATTTCGCGTTTTTGGGCAAAATGAACGGTTTTGACACGCTTAACATGTGCCGAGATGCCAGAATCGTACGAAAGTCGGTACATCTCGATTTTCAGTGTAGATCGATGTTTCTTTCGATACAGACGTGCAAGTCGACGATTATCGCAAGAACTTCGTTTTTTTTTCAGACGGAATGAATGATTTTAACACTTTTACGTTAAGCTAAGATGCTGGAATCCCTCGAAACTCGGGGATCTTGATTTCGGTGGAGATCGATGTTTCGTTCGATACAGCCGTGCAAGACTGAGCTGGCGTGAGCTGTGATGCTAGAATCGCTCGAAACTCGGGACATCTGGAATTTCGGTGTAGATGGATGTTTCGTTCGATACAGTTGTGCACACGAAAATTGACGTAAGAATCTCATGTCATCGGTAAAAATGACAAATTTAGACACTTTTATGTCGAACTGAGATGCCAAAATCGCAATTTTCGGCGTAGATCAAAGTTCCGTTCGATTCAGCTGTGAAACGACGTTCAACGCGAGCATTTCGTATTTTCGGGTGATAGAAACGATTTGGACACGTTTAAAGTGAGCTGAGTTATCAGAATCTCACAAAACTCAGGACATCTCGATTTTCGGTGGCGATCGATGTTTCTTTCGATACAGCCGCGCAAGACAACGATTCAGTCGAGCACCGTCTTCCAAAGCGATCGGACGTGTTTGTTTACAGTGGTGCTGTGCTGTGATAGTGAGTTGTGCGAATGAACGCAAAGCAGCCACCAACCACGCGGTCCATTAAGAGTGAATATCCACGATAATATAGCTGCAAAGTATAGGAAACTGCTGATCGAGCGTACAGAAGATCACTGAGCCCTGTGCTCTCCTCCCACCCCACCATGTCTAACCCACCGAATACTACAACGACCTATGCCTCAGCTATCGAGATGGACCAATTTCCCACGAAAGACCAAGCCATCGTAATAGGCTCGCTAAACGGAGTACCGATCAGAGAATATGTAAACGCCGTTGCTGTCATCGTGAGTCCATCGCAAATAAAATTCGTGTCTCGAATCTCCAACAACCGAATATGTATATATATATGTATATATATATATATAACTTCATATCCGCCCAGAAGACGAACCCAAGCTTCCGGATTCTTTCCAGGTCAAGTACGACGAAATGACATACACAATCTAGGTATCAACTGAGTCTATGTCCTGCTTCCTGTGTAAAGCCGACGGCCACGTAGCACGAAATTGCCCAAACAATCATGGCACAGTAGACCAAGCTGTGTCCCCCTTCACCCCACCAAAAGATCTCTCTCACGCTACGGAAAATGTTAATCAACAACTGGCGACAAGCTCCAAACGCGACCAAGCATTTCCACCGCTCTCAATCGCGAACCCTACCACCAACAAGCTAAGAAGGACCCTCTCGACAAACTCTTCGACCGACGACGAAAAACCAAATAACCAAAAACCCGTTATTAAAAAGAAAAAAACCGATGAAGCGTTACCACGGTAAAAAAAGCAACCCCCGGCCTTGAAGGAGTAGAAGAAAAAATCAACGAAAACCCCAATGACTATCCACTTAGCTTCACTCAGTTCAAAAGTTTCCTCGAGAGAACCCACGGAGTGGCTAACCCGGTCGAGATAGCTCAGGACTACACGAAGGGAATTGATTCCCTCATCGCAATGATTACTAGCATTTATCCTTTCATCACGGAAAAAAATATAAAAAACGGGTGTACGCGCCTTACAAAAAAACTCGACCTTCACGCGGAGACAGCGAACTCCTCTGGAGATATCCAGCCTGAGGCTGAAGAAATGACGCAATGAAAATTGTTTAATAATTGAACTAATCGCAATACGGTGTGTTATTTGAACTGAAGGTGAATTCACACAAAGAAAGAAAAAAAAGGAGAGAGGATGGTAATGGACGAGTGAGTGAGTGGTTCTTAAATAAAACAACTATTTCGCGGTAAAGTAAACTTACTTGTGTCGGCGTAAAAACTCTCACGAGCTGAGAGAAAAGCCGGGACAAGCGCTTGAATTTATCAATAAAAAGAACAAGGATAAAAGAACGTAAAGATACAAATTACTCTATGAATGCCAGAAATTAACAAATTATGTATGATTAATTCATACGATCTAAGACGCAACCAAACGCGAGGTACCTTGGAACGCAACGCGAGAGAGCTGTCTTACCTGATTTCTCGAACGCCACACACCCGAACACCGCACCGCGTGGGAGGGTGCTGGGTGAAAACCGTTATTACCTGCCGCTGCTTGCCGAATCGAAATGCAAGGCCGGGCCTGGGAAGCGCAAAAATACCAGTATCGCACCAAGCGCGTCCCGACGTCTCAGGAAACCAAACGCTTTGGCGCCGGGCGACAAAGGACGTCGCTGCGATGCGCTTGCCCAACACGAAGACCTCTTCCCCAACAATGTCCCTGAAATGCCTCGAGGCCACACAATCTAACGCTAACCACACACACTTGCGATTTATAACTGCGATCGCGGATTCCGATGCCGACGGTAATGACCACGTGGTCGCGCTTACGTGAGGCGAGGGATTCGTTCTGAAAATAACGAATCCAGTCCCTATACAAATACCTTTGTGACTAAATTGTAACGCGCAGTAACTAAAAGGTATATGGTAATTATACCAGCGAGCAGAAGAACAAGATATATCGCGATCGAAAAGCCTAAAACGTGACACTCGTATAAACCACGTGTAACCCGTTCGCTTACCCAAAGACGACTGGCTACCCATCGGGCGCGCGGGCCCGCCCCTTCTCTCTTGCCGAACGGGGAATCCCGGACTCGAATGCTAGAATCCCCGGCGTCGCGCGTAGAAAGTGCCAGACGGCGCCACTTAGAGGCAGTGGCGGCGCGGCATTCAAAGTCAAATGGCAACAGTAAATCTTTCCTATGTAATAATGACACAAACAAAAATATTGCAGTGGAACCTAAACGGGTTTTATCCCCGATTTGAGCAGCTAAAAATATTAACCAAGCAAACATACCCAGAAATTATATCCCTCCGAGAGTCTAACTTTAAAGCAAAACATGTTGGTAAACTCAGAGGATACAAAAGCGGGTTCAAAAACCGGCTGAATTGTTCCCACGCTAGCGGGGGAGTAGTCACGTACATCCTAGATCAATTACCAGTTGAAGAGATCTTCATCATGACAGACCTCGAAGCAACAGCTGTTACAGTAAAGCTTCCAAAAAAACTGACCATCTGCAATATCTACATTCCAAATAGTCAAGGAATCGCGCCACTTAATCCATTATCTTTGACCCAACATCTACCTAGGCTGTTTCTGATTATCAGAGACTTTAACAGCCACAACCAAATTTAGGGCTCGAATAAAAGGAACCCTCGAGGGAAACTGACGGAACGATGGATTGAAAAAGATAACCTCGTTATCCTGAACGATGACAGCCGACTCACTTCTCCTTAGCCGACTCACTTCTCCTTAGCCTCGGCCACTCTCTCCGCCGTAGATATTAGTCTCTGTTCACCAGAAATCGCTCCCAGACTTAAATGGTCTACAATCTCTGACCCACACGATAGCGACCATTTTCCCATAGTAATAAATGTTCTAACAGGCACTCGCCCGTCAACTTTCCATCACGCCCCTCCCAAATGGAAGTTCAAGGACGCAAACTGGCATAAGTACAAACTGGAAATCGACAGTAAAAAAGAGATGTTATCCAAACCATCAAGTGAAAACATGGAAGACATTGACAACATTACGTCAGATTTAGTTACTCTCATACTAACAGCGGCTGATAACAATATCCCGAAAACTTCTGGAAAGTTCCGAAAGCCCCAAGTCCCATGGTGGAACAGCAAATGCGCAGAAGAAACAAAAAAATCCAAACGGGCATTTGTTGTGCCCCGAAAATTAGATAGTAATTTTTTGATTGTTAAATTATACGTAGTGATAATTTAACAATGCACGACTTAAGGAATGTCATATAGATATTAATGAGGCCATTTGCGCAACGGTCAGAAGACGTACTCGCGAGCCGTAGTCGCGCGGTAAGAAGTCCCTATAGCGTTGTCTCTTTCGCGCTCACGGCGACCCCGGTAGCGTTAAATCAGGGCATTGCAAGACTCCTCACGTGGAATGTGCTTCGCGAGATTATCGTAACTAAATTATTCAGTAAACATAAGTTTATTGTTTATAAATTCACTTATTTTTGGTGATATAAAATGACTCGTTCACTGTGAACGAGGCAGTCTTTTAACAACTTCGACCACGATCGGGCATATCCGACGTGAGGACTCGTCATTAAAATTGAAGTTAACTCAAGTAGATGTTAACAACAATTAATCAACAAACTCGATTCATCTAAGACAAATGAATTCTTTTTACTGTTTATCACGTGAGTTCCAACTCTTTATTGACAACGATCCCCAAAATAATAAAATAAATGTTGTAACCCGCTTGCAATACATAAGTACGCAACGGGCGGCATAACATTTTGGTGGCAGCGGTGGGATCTGTCAACGTGATCAGTGAAAGAAATTTTGGTGAACATGAGAAAAAAAATTCAGCGCTAACAACCTGACACGCAGACGTCGGGACAAATAGTGACTGGTACGAAATCAACAAGCAGTCGTTGATTTGGACTAAAAGTTACATCTGACCATACCGCTGGACAAGAAGGAAACCGGCCGTTCACGAAGGAAGGAAGGAAGGAGAGGAACCTCCAAAAAATCCAATCGAAAGTGTCCAGTCCATCAACTTCGAGACCTCGCGACGAGACAATCTCCGGAGAGAAGATACTGCACTTCAACCTTCCGTAGGCGGCGGAAACCGATAATTTGCGTAATTTTAAGCCAGTGCGTTTCGCGTTAGAATAAGGGTTACACATCAAGGCGGGAGGCAAGGCTAACTCCAACCACCGTCCAACAGAACCAACAACATTACACATCAAGGCGGGAGGCAAGGCTAACTCCAACCACCGTCCAACATAACCCACAAAACTTTTTGTAAACCTTTGTTGCAATTAAGAAAGAGATTAATACAGAATATTACCTTTCCTTTGCGAATCGCATACAAGAGGCTTAATGAAATAGAGTAGCACGCGACATTCCATGCCGAACGATAACGCTAATCAGCCGTTACGTCGGGGTAACTCGTTAGAGTCAGTTTTGCCAGGCGAAAGTGTAAGTCCCACAACAGGGTTACAAGCAGCTCTAGGTGACATTGTTGCAAGATCTAGGCGAGGTTTGGGAGAATTATCACCAGCTGGCAGAATACCACTCCGGAGGCAAGCAGAAATTACAGAGAGCCTTACTCACCAATTTGGGGTAAATACCTGTAGAGGAACGGAGTTTGGAGCAGACGACTTTGAGATAGACTACTCTATTATGGCGGAGGGGCCTCTTACGATGACCGATCGTAGTTCCCAGGGAATGATCGACGCTGAGATCGAGAGGATGAGGCAGGATGCTTTGGATGACACTTATGCGCTGAAAAGTCCCAAGGGCTTTTCTCGAGGGCCATCAGAAAATGCAGCTGCCTTGCCCAAAAGACCGCCCCGGCATTCGAATCGAAAAGATGAATCCGGAACTCCTCACCGTACCATAGAAGACTACGAGAAGGAATGGCAACGGAGAGACGCCTTACGAGATGATAAGGAACGTAGTAATTCCGAGGACCCAAGGAAACTACTATCACGCACATTACGAGATGTGAGCGGTGATGAACTAGAATATATATTGGTACTCAAGCGAAAAATGGAAGAATTGTCTCGAGAGCTGGAGCTAACTCGAATAGCAAACAGGAATTCAGGTACACAGGCTAAACGAGCTAATCAACAGAACGAATCATCGGCTGCAGGGCCAGTATTGGATCTCGGCCTGGCCATAAAAATGATTCGGCATTTCGATGGAAACAATGCCAGTGAGTTGGATTGTTTTGTGCGTTCATGTGAAACCGTATTCAGAAGGGTGCGTATGGATCACCGAGAATTGCTGTTGGAATTGATAATCAGCAATAAGCTTGGAGATCGAGCCTCCAGGGAATTGAAACATAAGACGATCTTGTCATTGGATCAACTTAAGGAGGAATTGGATGCATTATATAGGAAGCGAAAATGATTAGCTGCCCTACAATTGGAATTCAATTCTCTACGCCAAGGGCCCGGAGAAGATATCAGCGTGTATGCTTCAAGGGTTGAAAAAAACACTATAGAAGTGACAGAAAAGCTGTGTGAAGGGCTTGCTACGGAAGCTGAGGCTCGAACGGTGGAAATGGTAACCCGCCGTTGTGCTCAGGCTAATTTCGAGCAGGGATTGCATGGCCAAGTGCAAGTTCTCGTGCGTTCGCGTAATTATGCAACATTGCACGAGTCAATAACCGGAGCTATAGAACTGACCCACATGGTACAGCCGAAAACGAATTTTGGATCGAATAATGTTCGACGATCAACCAATGGACAGGAATCTCCAGGGAAAACTTGTTATAATTGCGGAAAAACTGGTCATGTCTCGAGAAATTGTCGGAAATCAGGTCGAGTAATTTTACCTACGGCCGATCAGAATAAAACTTTGCATCAAGTTAATATTGTATGCACTTTTTGCAAATACAGGGGTCACTCGTGGAAAGAGTGTCAGAAAAGATTAAGAAAGGAAGAAGAAGAGCAGCAGCAAAATGCGCCTCAGCCGCATTGGCAGAAAGATATTAAGCCACCCGGCACAAAAAGCCCTAATCTGGGTACGACAAATTCTGCAAAATTTAGCGGAAATACGAATCGACGCGAGTTGGGAACATTGGGTATATGTACACTCGCTACTTCAAACCTAGACAAGAATGCAGAGATAGCAGAGAAGGCCGCGAAGCAAGGCCGCAACACGAGCCGACGCAAGCCCAGGTCTCGGAACGAATGCGCGCTTGCCGTCGACCAAAAAGAAGACGCAGCAATAATGAAATGGGCCGCAAAGAAGCAGGCATTGCAACTGTGTCAGGTCACTTTACCGGCAGCTTGTGACACGGCCAGCGATTTTCATATCAACGCACCTGCTGCCAAAAAGGGCCTGCTTACCCTAAAAGCTGATACGGGTGCCCAATGCTGTGTGGTGAAAAGAGGATGTTTACAGCCAAGCACTATGGTAGAAGATAGCAACATAGAGCTGCAGGGTGTTAATGGCGAAGAATTTGTACCGTTGTGTAAAACGGAATTGGTGTTGATTACCCCCACAGCGACTTTAAGACATTGGTTTCAAGTGGTACCCGACGATGTACCGCTGAAAGTCGATGGGTTATTGGGCATGGATTTCATCAAACATCATGAAGCAGATATTCTACGCGGAAGAAATTTGAAATTATATGGTCATATAATGCCATTAATTAATGGAAATGATCGAATCATACTTCCTCCACGCAGTGAAACTATCGCGCACGCGAAAACAAACAGTAAAGTCGTTGGTATAGTAGCAAGGAAAGAAATCGCACGTGGTGTGATACTCGGTGCCTGTATTACTCCACCTCAAGACAGCAGTTGCGTAATCAGCCTTGTCAACACTACCGAAAACGTGGTCGAGGTGCAGCGGCCGGAGGTGTCACTCGAGCCGCTCGAGATAGCAAAAATCGAGCACAACAGCATGGCCGACTCTCCGCATGTAAACACGATGACCGCGGAGAGGGGCGCGCAGCGACTTGAACGACTCAAGGAAGAAATCGACGTAGCTCATCTGAATTAGGAAGAGAGAGAGAGAGACACTGCTGGAAATATTAAGTGAATATGAGGATGTGTTTCACTTAAAGGGAGATAAATTTCCGTGTACCCATATGGTTGAACACCACATTCCACTGAAAGAAGGAGTACTTCCGATTAAATCACGCCCTTATCGATTACCTGAAATGCATAAAAGGGAAATTGATAAGCAGATGGAAGAGATGCTGGAGGACGGGATTATTCAACCTAGTAGGAGTCAGTGGAATGCTCCATTATTGGTAGTCGCCAAGAAACCTGATGCTAATGGAGTGCAAAAAATGCGAGTAGTGGTGGATTTTCGGAAAATTAATGAGGTCACCATAGGAGACTCGTTTCCTTTACCAAATATTACGGAAATATTGGATCAATTGGGAAAGGCACAGTACTTTTCCACTCTCGATCTCGCTTCGGGTTTTCATCAAATACCAATGGCGGAAGAAGATAAGGAATAGATGGCATTCTCAACGCCAAAAGGGCACTTTGAGTATAATCGGATGCCCTTCGGTTTGAAAAACGCACCGCCAACTTTTCAAAGATTAATGAACGCTGTATTGGCTGGTCTACAGGGAATAAAATGTTACGTATATCTGGATGACATTGTAATTTATGGAAAAAACCTAAACGACCACAACGAACGACTGCGAGAAGTATTTCAACGACTCCGAGAAGCTAACCTCTCGATACAGCCAAGTAAATGTCAATTTCTACGCAAAGAAACACATTTTTTGGGCCATGTTATTTCAGAGGAGGGAGTTCGTGCAGATCCTCAAAAGCTTGTTGCAGTGAAGGAATTTCCGGTACCGAAAAACGTGACTGGCGTGCAATCTTTTCTGGGATTGGCCGGTTACTATCGGAAATTTATCAAGGATTTTTCCAAAATAGCAAAACCCCTCACCTAACTTATTCGAAAGAACATAAAATTCGAGTGGACCGCTGTGCGGGATGCTGCCTTCGAGCAATTAAAAACAGCGTCAACTGCGCCGGTATTACGGTATCCGGACTTTGGAAAACCGTTTTTAATAACAACGGATGCATCGGATAAGGCTATTGGTGCTATACTATCGCAGGGTAAAATAGGTGAAGATTTGCCTATCTGTTACGCGAGCCGTACCTTATCTAAAGCTGAGTGCAATTACACGACAACGGAAAAAGAATTACTTGCTATCGTGTGGGCTATTGCTTAATTTCGGCCATATGTATATGGCACACGCTTCAAGGTCATCACTGATCATCAACCTCTCACATGGTTGTTCGGAGTAAAGGATCCGGGATCACGATTGATGCGTTGGAGACTAAAATTATCTGAATATGAATTTGATGTAGAGTATAAAGCGGGGAAACGCAATGCGAACGCAGACGCTCTCAGTCGTATTTTTGTAACCACCCGTGCTCAGGAGAGAGAGAAAAAATACACGAAAGAGAAAGACAGTCATGGATTAAACACCGATTGCGAAAGAAATGCAGCATGTAGTGATAGTAAGGAAAGCGACTACGAGGCAGACAAGCATAACCGCTGTAGCTCAAGCGAGCTGGCGCGCGAAAGGGGGCCTGCGGGGCCTAAGGCGAACGCGAAACTTGATAAAAGTGAGAACGCGCCTGCACGGGAGCGCGACAGAGACTCACTTATGGACACACATACATTACGCTCGCAGTTAACAGAAGAAGAGGACAGGCGTACAATAGAGGAACGTGACTGCAGCAATAATGTGGTAACACTTGAAGTTGAAGAGAGACGGAAGATACTATATGAGTATCACGATGCTCCGTTAGGGGGGCATCAGGGTGTGAAGCGGACACTACAAAGGATCCGAGCCAAGTATGAGTGGCCAGGCATGAGGAAAGAGATAGAAGAATACATAGCCGCATGTGAATCATGTCAGAAAAATAAATTGAGGATAATGGATCGGGTACCAATGGTCATTACTGACACACCACATCAAGCATTTGAAAAGGCAGCGGTTGACATTGTGGGCCCTTTACTTGAAACATCAACTGGCAATAAATGTATACTTACCTTCCAAGATGCCCTTACTAAATATAGTGCAGCCATACCACTTCCAAATCAGGAAGCAAGCACTATAGCGAAAGCTCTGGTCGAGGAGGTTATATGTCGGTATGGTACACCGGAAACATTACTCACTGACCAAGGGACCAATTTTTTGAGCTCTATCTTCAAGGAGGTATGTAAGCTGCTTCGAATAAAGAAAATTCAGACAACAGCGTACCATCCGGAAAGCAATGGAGCCCTCGAACGCTCTCATCGAACTTTAGCTGAGTATCTAAAGAATTATATCGATGAGGATCAAGGTAATTGGGACGAGTGGTTACCGTATGCCATGTTTGTGTACAACACTACGCCGCACACGGCTACGGGATTGTCTCCGTATGCATTGGTGTTTGGACGTGACGCAGTGTTACCAACGGCCGTTAAACAGGAGCCACGGGCTATGTATACACATGACGATTATGCTGAAGAGCTACGAGAGCGGCTACGGGCAGCATGTGCCGTAGCGTGCCATAATTTGCAGTCCTCAAAATTGAAATCGAAACTGCAATTTGACAAAGCTGCCAAGGAACAGGAGTACCGCGTCGGCGACCGAGTGCTGCTGCGCGACGAGACTATACGGTGGGGCCGTTCCGCAAAATTAACCCCTAAGTGGACAGGGCCACATAAGGTAACCGAGATAAAATCTCCAGTCACCATTGTTATTAAAAAAGGCAGAAAAGCGAGCACGGTCCATGTCAACCGGCTCAAGCACTTTATTGACTATTAACCAGCATAATACTATATGTATATATATATATCCGCTGTGTATATATGTATACACATTTATTGTGGAACTTACAACTAATCGTACGACTAAAACTAAAACTATGAGAAAAGTCAAGGAAGTGAAAAGTTGTAATGATTTGATTGTGCTTCGTGGTGCTATTTGTAGCAAAGAATTAATAGGAAACAGGAAATGATTTCGCTAGGTTATAATACTTATTTGAATGTCTGGGATGGAATTAAGAAATTGTGAAAATTTCGCGAAAACTTATGTGCATGTCGCTTTGCTATTCGTACTGTACCACATGTAACACTAAACAAATACGAGAATTTTTACCTCCATTTAACTTAACTTTGTCAAGTTTGGACAAGTCTGTATACGCTCAAGCGGAAAAAAAGGTATGAGAATTTCAAGTTGTCAAATGTAATCTGAAACCCGTCAGGATTTGGAAGAAATTTTCTCGGAACGAGAGTGCAAGAAATCGAAATTTTATTAAAATTTGTGGGAGGCAAATAGTACGAATGAGCAGTTATATCATAATATTCAATTGTATTCATTAACCACGTTAGTATTAGTGGCGTAAATCTGTGCGATAGTATACAAGTTCATCGAACGTTCCCGTAACTCGACGCTCACTTTGACGGCCTTGCCAGGCATGCGAGCGATTGCAAGCATAAATGATGACGCTGCGCCGGGAGTCACTGCTAAAGGGGTATTCACTCTGCTTCACGAAAACTTGCGCGTGGAGACGCATATAGGGCCTGTTCGATGAGGTATCAGATAAATTTCACTCTGTAAGATGAGATTCCGCGTTAAACGATTTTTTCTAATTTAATGTAATGAAAAATCGGAGCTGTTGTTATAACCTATCTGTACAGTATGCCTGTGTGAATGCACCTTATTGCTGTGGATAGATGGAACTCACCACGTTATTGTGAGCGAGTGTGGATTGATGTTCATTTGAAAAAAATTCTTCTTCAAGAATTTTTTCTTTAAGGGGGGAGGGATGTTGCGCCCCGAAAATTAGATAGTAATTTTTTGATTGTTAAATTATACGTAGTGATAATTTAACAATGCACAACAGATTTAAAAAACACCCACATACTGAAAACAAGATAGCCCTCACCAAAATCAGAGCTACTACACGGAGAATATTGAAGGAAAGTAGACGTAAATCATTTAGAGAATTTCTCTCGACTATGGGGCCGAACTCCACCTTCTCAGAAGCTTGTAAAAAAATCAAAATCCTGTCTGCATCTGAATCATCCCGCACCACATCAGCGTTCTTGCTTCAGGATGGCACAACTACGTCCGACCCTCTACAAATGGCTAACGAATTAGTAAAAAACTTTGCGAACAACTCGAGTAACAAAAACTACGTCCCAAAATCCCGTGATTACAAAACTACGTTCGAAGACAAAAACCCCATTTCAAATACCAATTCAGAAAATCCAATAAACCTCCCTGCTTCAGCTCTACGAGCTCGAAGCTGTCCTTCGTAACTGTAAAAACTCTAGTGCTGGCCCTGACAGCATCCCTAATGTGTTTCTCAAACATCTTCTCGAAAAAGCTCTCCGATACGTTCTCGACCTTTTCAACCTGATTTGGACCAACAAAGTCTTCCCGTCCACCTGGTCAGAGGCAATAATAATTCCTATAAACAAGCCTGTCAAAGATCCATGTAACCCGAAAAACTACCAGCCAATTGCACTGACCTGCACTCTATGCAAATTGCTAGAGAAAATAGTGAACAAGAAACTGAGATGGAAGTTAGAAAAACTAATTTTTTTCTCCCCCAATCAAAGTGGATTCAGATATTTTCGATCAACAATGCACCACCTCACGAATTTGGAATCCCAGATATGTGGAGCCTTCCACTTTAACCAACACCTCATTGCTCTATCAATGGACATCGAGAAGGCCTTCGAATGGTGTGGAAACACCGGGTCTTGACTATACTTAGCAAGCTCAATACTTCAGGAAGCTGTCTAGCCTTTATTTCCAACTTCCTCGAGGCAAGAAAAATCCAAGTTCGGTACAAAAATACTCTCTCCGAAAAAATGCAAATACATAACGGAGTGCCTCAAGGCTCTGTGATTCGCGTAACACACTCTTCCTAATTGCAATAAACGACATTACCTCGAACATTCCGTGCCCAGCAAAATCGTTCCTGTTCGCTGATGACCTCACAGTAACCTGTGTGGGACAAGACCGTGACACAACAAAAGACATTCTCTAAGACTGTCTAAATGATCTCCAACGCTGGGCAGAAACAACGGGGTTTAAATTCTCGGACACCAAGACTGAATACATGATCTTCTCTCGAGTTCGAGCAGACTTAGAAAACCCAGTCAAACTCTATCTGAACAACAAGGAACTAAATTCTGTCGAAAACGTCACGATCCTCGGCATGGAGTTTGACCGAAAATTAACGTGGGGACCACACATCGAGAACCTCAAAATCAACTGCAAAAAAAGAATTAATATCCTGAAAATTATCTCGTCAACGAAGTGGGGAGCGGACCAAGATATTCTACTGGCTGCATACAGGGCCCTAATTAGAACAAAACTCGACTACGGCTGCATTCTATATGACTCTGCAAAACCTTCAATCCTGGACCGATTAAACCCCATACAAACATCATCGCTCCGGCTTGCGCTTGGAGCATTTAGATCGAGCCCAAACTTAAGTGTGCTGGCCGAATCAAATGAGCTTCCCCTGGACCTCCGGAGATCCAAGCTAAGCATTATCCATGCAATCTCCAGTTACTCGATAGAATCCGACCCACCATTCTCTCTTTACCCAACAACACCAAGCGTACGTGCGCAACTGACGAGGACGAACCTGCCGAAACCACTGAAATTCAGAGTTGAACTTATCGCCGAAAACATAAACCTTGTGATTCCCCCGACGTAAAAAAGAGGCTTACGCCCTTTTTCGCCATGGGAACCGTTCTTCCCTAAGGTAAACCTCGAACTATCAGAGAACGTGAAAGCAACAACTTCCCCTCTCATCTACCTTACTTCATTTAACCAAGTAAAACAAGAAATTTCGAACCACACCCTGATATACACAGACGGCTCCAAAATAAAAAAAGGTTCAGGCCGTGTCGTGATCTCCGAAAACACCGAAACGCTCTACCGCCTCCCAGACCTCTTCACCTTCTTTGACTGCGAAGCCTTTGCCATAGAGCAAACAATCAACAAATATGATTCCGTACCAAACGATATTGGAGTACTAACAGACTCCATGTCAACCCTCCTGGCCATCAAGAACAGATTTGCTGAAACCGCCTGTATCCGAAGAATCCAACAACTGATTCTAAAACTCCAATCAACAAAGACCGTAGACCTAATATGGAAACCAGCACACCAAGGGATTTCAGGGAAAGAAAACGCTGCCAAAAGTTCTCCTCCCGATTCTGAAATACCGATACCCCTACCAGAAGTCAAAAAATTTATCCGCCATGAGATGACAAGGTACTGGAACCAATTATAGGTCAACTCAGGAAACAGCAAACTACACAAAACGGGGCAAAACGTGCACGAGAGACCACCGTACATGAGGACATGTCGCAACGACCAAATCATCATCACTCGACTAAGAATTGAACACACCAACGCTACTTACGCACATCTATTCGCAAAAACCCCTCCAGAGGAGTGTACGGAGTGCAATGAACCCATAACAGTCGAGCACCTGTTAATTGACTGTCCATCAACGGCCAACATTTGGCGAAGCCTATCTCTACCCTCAATTATCAAGACGTCTGATGACCGAAGAACAATGCAAAAAAACTATAAAATTCCTTAAACAAACAAATATGTATGACAAAATATAATTTCTGTATCTCATTGTAACCACACAGTGGTCGCTGAAAACCTAGTAGTTAATGCGACAATAAATAAAACCGTAAAAAAAAGACGACGATTATCGCAAGAACTTCAATTTTTAGACAAAATTCTATATTTTCACACTTTAACGTCGAGCTGAGATGCCAAAATCGCTCGAATCACGCGAATTCTCGATTCTCGGCGATGATCGAGATTTCGTTTGAAAGAGTCGTGCGAAACGACGTTTAGGGCCAGAATTTCATGTTTTCGGGCAAAATGAACGATTTTGCTACGCTTTAGGTCTGCCGAGATGCCAGATTTGTACGAAACTGAGTACATCTTGATTTTCGGTGTAGAGCGATGTTTCTTCCGTTACAGCCGTACAAGACAACGGAAATCGTAAGAAGTTCGTTTTTTTTTCAGACAGAATAAACGATTTTAACACTTTCACGTTGAGCTGAGATGCTAGAATCGCTCGAAACTCAGGACATCTTGATTCGCGAGAATTCCGCGATTCCGTGCAGGATAAACAGATTTAATACAGTTACCTTGATCTGAGATGCTAGAATTGCTCTATACTCGTGACATCTCAAATCTCGGTGTAGATCGATGACTCGTTCGATACAGTTGTAAAAGCCGATGATTATTGCGAAAATTTCGTGATTTAAGACAAAATAAATGATTTTGACTTTCTTATGTCTGTAATGGGAGGGGTCACGTAGGCGCGGATGGAGAAAAATAACTTGTTTTATTGAAAATATTCGAAGTACAAAATAGTTAACGACACGGTTTCGGACTCTGGGATTCGGAGTGATGTGCTCGTCGTCAGGTCTCGAGAAGAACTCTGCTCAGAGGAGAAATCTTAAAAGTACCTTAAAATTTGTCCTTATGTGTAAGGGATGTTGTGGAGTGGGGCCTAGTGTACAAAAAAAAGGGGCACGTTATCGCTAGGTCCGTGCGGGTCCACTCGAGTCCACTTGGGTCCACTCGAGGTGTAATATAAACGCTTCGTTACGGGGTTTTCCCGGCGGAGCGGTCCGGGGCTTCGTCAGTTTATTTGTAGTTGTAAAGATTATATGCAGCTTAACAAAAAAAAAAGGACAAGGGTCGTTTATTGGCTTACAAGATTATTTGGGGAATTTTGGCGGTCTTCGCATCGTTGTTGTAGGAGCTGTTTAGTTTTATTGTTTGCAGCTGTGGTTCCAGATGCCGAAGGGATGTTTGGTTATTTTCAGTAGGTTATTACTGGGGACTGCAACTCAGGGATTATTGAGGGTGGTCAAAGGAGAGTGAGAGGTTTAAGTGTGGTGGGTCGCTGGGACATTACACCTCCCCCCTTAGATTAAAAATATATGATAAATGATATATCTTTATAGGAATTAAATTTCTAGTTGATTGTATGATGAACGCGGCTATCGATTCTTAAAGTAAGTACATTGAAGTCATCGCCATGAGTACATAGTTTCAAAATCTTTCTTAGTTTCTAGTTCATTTTTCTCTTTTTTTTTTCTTGAATTACAGGAAGTGACATATTATTATTGCTAACAATTCGATTTCTTATAGGTGGTTATATAAAAATATTGTCCTTAGTATCTATCCTTAAGGCTACCAGCGGCGTTTGTGCTACAAGCACGAGTGGATCTTGTGGCTACAGTCGGTTTATTTATAATGATATCCTCGCTCTCATCCGATCCGGTTTCTGTTTCTGAATCTTTTATCATTTGCTTTGGAGTCATTTCTACCGTAACTGGCAATTCCCTTCGAGGAGTTTGATATCGTCGGGTTCGTGGTGATTGACTGCTTTGGTCTCTATTATTGACTCTGAACGTTAGGCAATTAATAACCTTAGCACAACCGCTCGAACCGTCGTCGTGATCGTGATGAGGTCTTCTAGTCGATCGACACCGTTTACAGCATTTGAAAATTATGTAGAGGAATAGTGTGATGCAAAAGGCAACACCTATATAGGTGAATACAGAGATTCTGCGGTGGACTTCTTTTCGCTCGGACATTTCATCGAGGATGTTTGAGATTGTATTTAACTTATGGCTAGCTACATCAAGATTTTCCATATTTACATTTGCGAGTGGAATTTGTCGCAAGCTCGGGACGAAGCTTTCGTTACTTGTAATTTTGATGCAACAGTCGTCGTCAGATATATTGAGTTTAGGCGCGATCGATGAGATGTTGCTCACGTAGGAGCTCTGCGAGATCAAGATCGTGGGCGCAGTGTATGCTTTGCATTGGGCTGACAATTCGAATATTCCAGAACCTGAGAGCTTAATATCGAAAGGTTGATGTTCGCTTTTGCAGTTAACCGTTATATCGCCTATTCGGGGCAAAACATAAGCCCATTGATTTTTGTTTAGTAACTTATGCCAGATGTCGTGGTTCACTTGAATCGTACGCGTGTCGCATGATTTTGGGATTTTCGCGTTCGTGAATAGGAGTTCGGTCTCGCAAATCGTCTTCACATGAGTAGCGTACAGTGGTCTTGTCATTTTGCAAATGTAGGATTTGTCAGAAGATTGTTTACAGTCGTTCAAGGAGTCAAGAGTCGTATATTGTGATTTTGTCTTTGACATCACGAGAAATTTTGCAGAAGGTTGAATGAATAGGTAAGTATTGTTATGTTGTACGACTGGCAGTGGAATGATCTGATACAAATTGTACGTTGTTTCAGAAACGAGAGGAGTTTCAATTATAAAAATTAATTTATTTTTCAAATAATATACGCAGAGTTTGACAAGATTCAGTAATTCATGAGCGTTAGTGTGATCTAAAATGAAAGGATAATTCAAACCTGATGGTAGGAATTGAATTGTTTTCTTGAGTTCGTCTATGTACTGGACGGGGGTAAGAATGCGCGGATGTAGTGCGCTTTGTCTCGCAAATAGTATACTATTTGTTATGGTTGATAATTCTCTATCGACTTCGTTAGTGAGCGGTGTTAAAAATGCTAAGTGATGTTTTGCATTCTCCTCAACTTCAATGTGATTCATCTTAAGTCGTAACTCTTTATTGTAGTCGTCAAGGGCTTTAAAATTTTCATTAAGAATTCTTTCGCTGTGATGCAAGTTCGTGATCGTCTCGTTAAAGTTTGTTATAGTCGCTTGAACTACCTGTATTTGGGACTTCAGTAAATCAGATAGTTCTTGTTCGTTTGTGTTAATTCTGTCGATTGCGTCGTTGTAGAATTCGGCGTCGTCATTGTCTAAATTGCCTGTGATCGTCTTGAATACTGTCCCAAGTGCGTTGATCCAGCCCCTCTTGACGCGCCGGTGTCCAATTAAATCTTTTAGATCGCGTTCTCTAGTTATTAACTCAGGAATCGTGCGGTTGAGGATTTGCAATGGGACGTCGCATAATTTCAGTTCCTTGTACACGGCGATGTCGCTACAATATACGCGGGTTTTAGCGAAACTATTTTCGATCAGGCGGATTTTCTCGTCTATGTGATTAAGGTCGTAATATGTTACGAGGTTCCACGTTGCGTCTGTTACGTCTGAGTAACATGAATTGTTGCCCTATTTTTGACCTTAGCAAAGACTAATTAGTCTGGGAAACGGGCTAACGGGTTTGATCGATAAAGAAAAGAATAATGCTCAAAATTATTAATAAAAGAATGTGGTGTTTTATTTCTACGTATTCTTGGTACAAGAAATGAGGCGGTTTTCCCACTAAAAGAATATTTTAATTGGTGAATTGAAGAAAAATGACTCTAAATTGCTCAGACTACGCGAACCCCAGGATTTAGAGAAATAGTGAGTTCGCGGTGGTCCGCGCAACAAACTATTCCGAAGGAGGATAAGAGTTCGCGGTGGTCCGCGCAACTCTCGAGTTTTGAATTTAGGAATAGAATATCCGGTGAACTCGCGGTGGTCCGCGCAGTTCGATGGATTTGTTAAAGGATAAGTGAGTTCGCGGTGGTCCGCGCAACTCACTGAGTTAGAAGGATTTTGATGAAGAGTTTGCGGTGGTCCGCGCAACTCTTGAGTTCGAAGGATATGTTAAGGTGCTCGCGGTGGTCCGCGCAACTCGAAAGAATTCGAAGATTTTGTTGAACTTACTTTTACTTTAAAATGTTGGAAAAATTTCTGGAGAGCTGTACAATGCTTAACTCAAACCAGAGAGATGGAAAATTTACAAGAACTAACTGATTTCTAAACGTAAAATTCGGCCTTATATACTGATGTGTACACTATCTTCGTCTAGGCGTAGGGGTTGGAGAGGGCAAGTTTCCTTGTAGCCTATTGGCCCTGAACTTCCCGTCTTCCACTTCCTGCTTTTCCGGAAAGATGGGGAGAATCGCTCTTATCTCTTACGCATTACCAGGGCCCAAGCAACCCCCTTCCCTTAGCTACTACCCCAAGGCCCACGCTTATGCCCTGCGGTCATGCCTGGAGGGTTGCTTGTCCACAGGCGCTGAGTGGTGGCGTTACGGGGATGTAACACGTCATAGAATCGTAGTTCTTGGATGCTGTTGTAGTAAATTCCCGGTGAATGATCGAGTGGGATATCTCTGTACAATTCGGCATAGCCGAAGATCGGGAGCCTGTAATGATCATATGAATCAGTTTGTTTGTTTATGCGTTACGTAGATTCGCGTGAGATTTCTTTAATCTATTAGTGTTAACTATTACGAATTTCTTCTTAATTTGGATAGTGACGTTGACTGGTGAATTGATTGCTGTGATTTTGTATGGACCGACGTAGTTCGGGGTTAGCTTTTTGGCACCGGTTATCTTTTCGTTTTTCAAATAAACCATTTCTCCTATTTCATAATCGACATTGTTGATTCGTTTATCGTAATATTGTTTGTTTTTGCCCTTTGCTTCGATTAGGTGATTGCGTGCAATCTCGCGAGTCTTTTGGAATTTGAGTTTGATATCGTCTACTAGGTTGTCGTATGTGTATTTAAATTCGCAATTTCTCTTTAGCGCTGTTGGGATCTCTGGTTTTTCTCCGAACACGAGTTCATATGGAGTGAAGTTTGTGGAAGTGTGTACCGTTGTGTTGTAAGAATACATTGCAGTAGGGAGCCATTCATCCCAGTCTGATTGATCGCTTTTAATAAAATGTTTTAGATAGTCAGCTAATGTAGCGTGACTCCTTTCGAGTGCGCCGTTCGTTTGAGGATGATAAGGGGTCGTCTGAATTTGTTTAATTTTAAAAAGTTTCGCGACTTCTTTAAGAAGATTCGATGTGAAGTCTCGACCCTGGTCTGTCAATATTGATTCCGGAATTCTGTATTTGCAAATAAATTCTTTATGTTATATTTTTGCGACGGTAGTTGCTTCATGATTTGGGATCGCGTAGGCTTGGGAGAGTTTAGTCAGATCATCTTGGACTGTTAGAATGTACTTATTTCCATTTTCTGTTAGTGGCAATGATCCGACATCGTCTAGAGCGACCCGTTCGAAAGCTTTGGTTGAAGTTGTAGTTATTTGCATGGGTGCATGGTTCTTTTTCCGAACAAGTTTGTTTGATTGGCATGATTCACAGCTCCTGACGTAGTTCGCGATATCGTTTTTCATTGAGGGCCATTTATAATACGCTTTGATCCTTTTATATGTTCGGTGGAATCCGGAGTGCCCTGCAGTTGGAGAGCCGTGGTATTCGCGTAGGATTGCGGGGATTTGATCGGGTAGAGGTTCATGGAGTGTGTTGAGATAGGCGTTTATGGTGATGTTAGTTCCTTTAAAAATGTATCTTAGCATAGATCGGATTTTTTCCCACCTGAATCGATCGTAACCTGTCCCGAGGTTCGGAAGGCTGATGGAATCGATTTTTTCCTTTCGGAGGAGGTCTTTGAGGGTTAATAGAACCGTAAAAACGTCTTCGTAGCTAGTTTTATCCCAATAATTTTCTTTAACAATCATGTAGAAAACACGTTTATTTTCCGAGGTTTTGATGCAAACGACTTCATGAAGGTTAGGTTTTTGTTGTTTTAATTGCGCGCTGTGGTCGGAACGTTTGTTAAATTCGGATAAAAGATTTCCTTTTTCTTCAATGTCCTTTGAAATGCGGACAGCGTAATCGTCGCTCGAGGAAAAGAGGTACGCAGCGTGCTCATTTATTTTGTTATAGCTAATCATAGTAGTTGCAAGCTTGACTAGGAAGTCGGCGTACGAGCTGTTTGTTGTTTCTGAATCTATTGAGTTTATTATTGCTTCATTTTCGGTTTCGGTTTCCGGATTGATTCGACTTAAGGCATCCGCGTTTGAATTTATTTTTCCGGGTTTGTACTCGATCTTGTATTGATATTCTTCTAGCTTTAATCTCCACCGAATAAGTCTAGAGCCTGGTTCTTTGAGACTAAAAAGCCATGTAAGTGGTCGGTGATTCGTGATGATTTTGAATTCTCGACCGAAGAGATATGAGCGGAAATGCTTTGTTGCCCAAACAATAGCTAAAAGTTCGCGTTCGATGGTTGAATAATTAATCTCGGCTTTGTTTAATGTTCGGCTTGCGTATGCGATTGGCAGATCTTGTTTTCCGTGAACTTGGGATAGCACTGCTCCGATTGCGTAATTACTCGCGTCCGTCATGAGGATGAATTCTTTGGTGAAATCGGGATATTGGAGGATCGGTTCTTCAATGAGTTTGGATTTTAAAGTTTCAAAAGCTTCCTGTTGACTACTGGTCCAGATGAAAGGGACGTCCTTTTTCAACAGTGCTGTGAGAGGATTCGAAATTTTACTGAAATTTTCAATGAACCTTCGGTAATAACTAGCAAATCCAAGAAGTGCTCTAATGTCCTTGGGTGACTTTGGAACCGGGTATTGCCTTACTGCTGCAACCTTGGCAGGATCAGGTTTTACTTCATCTTCCGTAATTTTGTGTCCCAGGTACATAACTTCTCTTCGGAGAAATTCGCACTTGTCGAGTTGTATCTTCAGGTTGTGTTCGGACAACCTTTGAAAGATTTCTCTCAACTTCTTGTTGTGACTAGCCAATGAATCGGCATAAATGACGATATCATCGAGATATCCAAGACATCGGATTCATTGGGATTTGATGGAACCCTGATGCTAAATCTAGTGTCGTGAAATACTTCGAGTGACCTAATTGATCGAGGATCTCTGCGATGTTTGGCAAGGGGTAAGCGTCTCCTATCGTCACATCATTTAATTTTCGATAGTCGATGACTACCCGCCATTTCGCTTTACCGGATGCGTCGTGTTTTTTCGGTACTACCCAAAGGGGTGCGTTTCACGGTGATCTAGACGGTTTGATAATTCCATCGTCTAACATATTGTTAATTTGTCTGTTGACTTCATCTTTGTGACACTCGGGGTATCTGTATGTTTTTACGTTCGTGGGCATTTCAGTCTTCGTTTCTATCTGATGAGAGGTCGCGTCGGTTTGCGTCAGTCTGTCTCCTTCTAAATACGCGATGTGATTATAGTCGATGCAAATGTCTAGAATACTATTTCGTTCTTCTTCGTTTAGATCGTCGAGTCTGAGGTTACTTTTCAATCTTTCGATTCTTTCGGCTCTACTGTCGATTTGTCTTGGATCGGGTGGTGAGGATGTTTCACTTTCGAGGTTGAGGATACGTAGAGTTTTTTCTTCAAAAACTTCGATGTCTACTTTCGGTATTTCCATAGAAATGTCGTCATCGGTCGTATTAATTATAGATGTGGTCGCGTTAGAATTCTTGTGTATATTTACCAGACTTTGACAGAGATACAATCCTTGCTGAATTTCTTTTGATTCGATTATTCCTTCCTTGACATTGAATGGATTATTTATGTGGACTTGTACTAACGTCTCCGAACGTGCAGTCACTTTTATTTTTCGTATTAAGGTTTCTGCGAGGGTTTGGGTTTCTTGTTTGTCGTTATCAAAATTTGCGTCTTTGTTTTTACTGTCCTGTACTGTTTCTGTCGTGAATACGTTGCTTTTTATTGGTTTTTCGATGTCGACTAAAGGAATTGATGCGCGAGGAAATTTCAAAGTTCCGTTTTTGTTGTCTAACGTTAATTGTAGCCCCACCTGGAGGTCGTTCCCGAGAATTCCTGGGTGGTTTAATGGAAAGTCGTCTCTTACGATGTGAAGCGCTGTAGGGTAAGATTCGTTTGCTACGTCGATTGTTACTATGCAATATCCAAGTGTATAAAATGGGTCTGGGGTTAGGCCTTGTATTTTTACTTTAACGTCCTCGTAGCAGAGTACGTCTCCTTGCAGATTCGAAAGTCTTATGACTGAGATATCGGCTCCTGAATCTACGAGAATTCGAGTGTCTTTATCTGTTGATTCGCGTATTGACAAATCTACGAAAGTTGATACTCCGCGGTAAGGTTTTATCGTGACGTTCAAGATTTTTAGTGCTCTGCCTGAAGTACTCGGACAGTCCTCGGCGCGGCAGTCGCCGGGACTTGGTTGGAGTTTAAACGATTTGTATTTTCACCGTTTTGTGTGTGTGATATGTTGCTTTGTCTGGGGTGTTGGAAATTGGGATTGTGGAA
The DNA here is from genome assembly GCA_949699805.1 of Tromatobia lineatoria. Classification (NCBI taxonomy): domain Eukaryota; kingdom Metazoa; phylum Arthropoda; class Insecta; order Hymenoptera; family Ichneumonidae; genus Tromatobia; species Tromatobia lineatoria. The sequence continues at coordinate 7,781,273 of OX453034.1, forward strand.
GTTTGAATTACGTTGTGGTGTGGGGGTGTTTTCGTGTCCTTGGTTTCGGTACTGCGATTGTTGTCGCAGATTGTTATTGTATTGGCGTTTACGACAATCTTCGATGAGATGACCCGTGTTTTTGCAATACCTACAAAATTTCTGGTACGCGTGTGTATTTTGATCCGAGCCAGGATGTGGACTCGATTGTACGTTACGCACGTTTCGTTGATTGGGTGGTCGATTAGTATTGTAAAAGCAACGCTGTGTGATGTGACCCGGGATATTGCAGATTTCGCAATACTTGGTTTCTCTCAAGCTGAGGTTCTGGAATTTCGTGATTTCTAATTGTGACTTTTGAGAGCTCTCTTCTGCCAGCACAATTTGAATGGCTTCTTCGAGAGTATCGGGTCTGAGGGATTTAGCGATTAGGGCAACGTCTTTTGTGAGGCCCATAATAAAAACGTCGAGAGCTTGTCTGCGCAAAAGTTTCATGCATGCGGCTCTCTCGATCGTGCTTCAATCATTATCTAAACTGTTTGTTAGGCGGATGAGACAATTTTCTGCTTTTTGGAAATAAATTAGAACTCCTTCGCCTGGAGCATGTTTGCACGATGACAATTCCAGTTGCCATTGACCGTGGGATCGCGTTTCCGAATAAATGTCCAATAAATAGCCTTTAAGTGCCGGCCAACTTGCAAAATTTCTATTTCTAATTAAGGATCGCGCCTTTCCCGTTATTCGCGTTTCAATAATTGCAAACAGAATAATTTTGTTTGCTTCGCTTACAAGTGACATCGCTTTGTCACAGTTATCGCAAAATTCATGTAGTCGCGACTTGTCTCCATCGAACGAAATTATCATCTTTTCCGCGAGAGTAATCGGTAGGTCTGCCATGGTGACGGTACTTATTGTGATCGATTATTGGCTTAAATATAGGTTTTAAAGTAATTTCTAGAGTATCGTGGCTTACAGTACGATAGGAAGAACGATGAGCATGGTGATCTGGAGTAGGGGTAGCGATGATTCGTCACGGAGGTGAGATGATGAGCTGCAGCGACGTTGCGACGGTGAAGGTGAGCTGCGGCGATGCTGCGGCGGTGGTGGTGAGTTGCGGCGATGCTGCGATGTCTCGGGCTTCCTTTCTGTTGTACCGATGAATCCTCACGATACGAATTGTATTTTTATTTTTATTTTTATTTTTTTTGACACAGAGTTTATTTCACGAATTAGGATTTTCTTCGATATAGAGTTTCTCGTTGATTTAGAATTTCTTTTTTTTTTTTGACACAGAGATTTTTTTTTTTTTTTCCACGATTTAGAAGGTCCAATTTAGAATTTTTTTGTTGAGTATTTCGAGTTCTTCTCACTGACACAAAGTAATATTTGATTTAGAATTTTTCGACACAGAGATTTTTTTTTTTTTTTTTGTGAATGAACGTCCGATCGAGTGCGGTGATGTACTTCGAAATTTATTTTTTTTAAATTCAAGTTCTCCTGGCGCGTGAACTTTCTCCCGTTTTTGGATTCTTACCAACTTCAAAGGTCTAGCGACCACCGTTGAGGCAAATAAAATTCTTAGTGAATTTTCCTTCAACGTTGTTTGGTGGAATCCCACTTCTGACACCAAATTTGTAATGGGAGGGGTCACGTAGGCGCGGATGGAGGAAAATAACTTGTTTTATTGAAAATATTCGAAGTACAAAATAGTTAACGACACGGTTTCGGACTCTGGGATTCGGAGTGATGTGCTCGTCGTCAGGTCTCGAGAAGAACTCTGCTCAGAGGAGAAATCTTCAAAGTACCTTAAAATTTGTCCTTATGTGTAAGGGATGTTGTGGAGTGGGGCCTAGTGTACAAAAAAAAAGGGGCACGTTATCGCTAGGTCCGTGCGGGTTCACTCGAGTCCACTTGGGTCCACTCGAGGTGCAATATAAACGCTTCGCTACGGGGTTTTCCCGGCGGAGCGGTCCGGGGCTTTGTCAGTTTATTTGTAGTTGTAAAGATTATATGCAGCTTAACAAAAAAAAGGACAAGGGTCGTTTATTGGTTTACAAGATTATTTGGGGAATTTTGGCGGTCTTCGCATCGTTGTTGTAGGAGCTGTTTAGTTTTATTGTTTGCAGCTGTGGTTCCAGATGCCGAAGGGATATTTGGTTATTTTCAGTAGGTTATTACTGGGGACTGCAACTCAGGGATTATTGAGGGTGGTCAAAGGAGAGTGAGAGGTTTAAGTGTGGTGGGTCGCTGGGACATAACATGTCGAGCCGAGATGTCACAATAGCTAGGAACTTGGGAAATCTTGATTCTCGGTGTAGATGGATGTTTTATTCGATACAGTCGTGCAAGACGAAAATTAATGTGAGAATCTCGTGTTTTCGGAAATGATGATAAATTTTTATAGACACTTTTATTTCGAACTGAGAGGACAAAATCGCCCGGAACACGCGGAATCTCAATTTTCGGTGTGGATCGAAGTTTTTCGTTCGATTCAGCTGTGTGAAACGACGTTCAACGCGAGCATTTCGTATTTTCGGGCAATATGAACGATTTTGACACGTTTAAAGTGAGCTGAGATGTCAGAATCGCACAAAACTCAGGACATCTCGATTTTCGTTGGAGATCGATGTTTTTTTTTTATACAGCCGCGCAAGACGACGATTATCGCATAAACCTCAATTTTTAGACAAAATTCTATATTTTCACACTTTAACGTCGAGCTGAGATGCCAAAATCGCTCGAATCACGCGAATTCTCGATTTTCGGCGTAGATCAAGATTTTGTTCGAGAGACTCGTGCGAAACGACGTTTAACGCAAGAATTTTGTTTTTTAAAACGTGTTTTCGGGTATTATAAACGATTTTGACACGCTCAAGTTGAGTTAAAATGCCAGTATCGCACTATTGTCGGGCGAGATCAACTTTTGGTGTTAATCGATGTTGCTTTCATCACAGCTGTGCAAGACGATGCTTAACTGAAAAATGTTGTGTGTAAGATGTTGTAAAAAATGGTATCCTTATCATCATGTTCATATTCGATTCCGAGTTTGTACCAGCTGAGAGAATTGACTCGCGCTACGGGTCAATTCTTATATGGAGAGTTAGTTCTATATGCATACCTATCTGGCTGATGATATGAGACTATGATCGGTGACATGCTTGATACACCCCTCTTACTCGCCCCAGTCGCTAGCCAGCTCTCATCGAGGTATACTCTAGTGTCTAAGACCTAAATGTCGAATGGAATCATCATCGACGAATGTATGGTGTATCCGCGCTAGTCCAAAGCCACGTATTTATTAAGAACTATCTTGTGAGTGAGAGTGAGCAAAAAAGATCTTTATCAATGATTTACAACAAAAGTGGAGGAAATTGGAATGGCATTCAAACCCGGAATCAATCCCCAAGCGAAGGTTCGATTCGGGTGCGTAACGCGGCCGTTGGTTTTTGCAATAGCGACGAGTCGTACGTTTGATACACTCCGGACGTCACCGCTGCACCACTTACGTTCTACGGCTACTTGTCAGCATAGAAAAAGGATCGCCGATCGTCAGATAAGCTTTTTCAATATTTCTACTATATGAATTCCGAGTTGATGTGAGGCTGAATCAGAGATAATTGGTTTTGTATTGTGTAAATCGGCTTGAAATTTCGTGTGGATGTATGATTCACGAAATTTACATGGGTCGAATTCCCTTTTATATCGTCGTTCTATATCCGATTGATTTGTATTTTATTGCGGCCGTTTATTTTGTACGACGTTGATAATCTATGAATTGCTGTAATTTACATCCATCCCTACTCTACTCCAGATAGCTAGCGCATCGTGCGGAGTCATTAAATATAGTGTGAGGAAATTTCCTATTAAAGGAATCCTGCACCTACAACTCCCTATTTTCCATCACTGACCAGCGCAATAAAACAAAACGGAACAAACTAAACCAGACACAACTAAATACTTCGAAAGACGACCAGGTCACGTATTGATCGAAAGCTAGCGTCGATCCAGTAGCCCCGACGATCCCAAAGGGGACGCCGTTCAGGTAGCTTAATTATCAAAAGAGAACGTTGCTCAGGTAGCGTAATTAATCGAAAGAGAGCAACGATCAGGTAGCATAATAATTGGAAGAGAGCAATGATCAGGTAGCATAATAATCGAAAGAGAGTAATGATCAGGTAGCGTAATAATCGAAATGGAGCAACGATCAGGTAGCATAATAACTGAAATGGAGCAACGATCAGGTAGTATAATAACTGAAAGAACGCAATTACGTGATATCCGATGTCTAACTAATAGATGGAATGAGGCAATTCACTACCCAAAGGGAGTTGGGCGCCAGGTACGAAGTACCGCCGGTTCTTGACCGACTTGATTATTTTTTTTCCCCCCAGATAAATGAATTACACGATGCTGGTCAGTGGGAAAACAAGTTAACCTAACTAAAGGCTCGGCTAACACTTGCTCTTTGAGCAGGGATATGGTAGAGGGGCTGGTCGAAAGAATGAGGTGACAAAACAAGAATTTTCAGGGAACTTTGAGGTTTATTACCGATTCCCCGGGCTGCACTTGAGGGTGTCTCAAGACGCATTTTCGATTACAGGTCAGTTGACAAGAATAAGAACAAAAACATTATAAAGCAAAGCAAAAACCGAATAAATTAACTGAGTTACAAAAAGTCTCAGGTAGTGCAAAAACAATAAGATAATAATGAAATGGATGGAACTGATTATTTACAGGACGACCATCAATTATCTCAAGGAAGGGAGCAACAGATAAATCTCGAGTCCTCAAATTAGTAATAACGCAATCGAAAATAATGAAAGGTAGCCGCTTACGCGCGAGAGTCAGGGATCGCAACGCGCGATATTCAATAGGTAGCGCTCGATAGGTAGCATAAATGAAAGCAGATATTATGACGCAATATAACAGAAACCCGAAAGAAAAATACAATAATATACCGTGGTAAATATTCGGTCTACGACAAAGATAGTAAGGTAGCGTGAGTAAGGTAGCGTAAGCCGAACCACAAGCGCGGGATGTAAACACTGCGCCGGTCCTCGTGACCTTCGGCGAGCTACACAGTGGCAAATAAATCGACGATAGAGAGCCACGGAAATTAGCGTACGAAACGAAATATTCACTGTTAATACGCCACATACTATACTTCAGATAGGGAGCCAAACTAATCGATAATAATAATAATGAATAATAATACGGAAAGGTAGCGAATAATGAAGTTAAGGCAGCCGGAAATACAGAATTATAATACGATAAATATCTCACGTTATTGATACCCACAGACAACAAACTAATCCAAAATCGAAACAAGATATGTCAAGAGAGAAAAAAAAAGTAATAAATCGACCAGTTATTGGTCGAGAATCCTTTTTGCCCAGCACGTAGCTGGGTGACCGAAAGATTCGGCATCCGCGAATCTTCTCAATTTGATTAAACGAAAAATGACTAAATCATATGAAAACTAAAACTCAAAACTTTATCACGAGGCTGAATCAGACAGTCAAAGGACTCTTGACTCACAGAAGTAATAGGGAGGGCTGAGTCTCACCGGAATCTTCGTTGTCTCGTTGGTGGTAGCGCTGGTCGATCCCTCGGTGGTCCGCACAACAGGAGTAATGAGAGGATCTGGAGCGTCGTCGATCGATGTCCTTTTTCTCCCACTCCGCCAACTCGCCGGCTACCGCTCGCGCACGCGCTCGGGTGTTCTGGCTCTTCTGCGATGTTTTGAAGTTGGAGTGGAGCGCCGCGAGTTCTGCGCACAGGCGCGCGATTCAAACGAGTTGTAGTATTTAGCGTACTCCACTGATGTTGCGTAGGCACGTTCCGTCGCTAAACTTCTTTCCGTCCAATCTCTTCAGGCAGCAAATTATTACTGGAACTTGGGTGTCTTCCCCTCGGATCCGGTGGCCACGTTGAGGAGTGCGGGGTCCCTCACGCCGGAAATCGTGGCCGCGATGCGTCAGCGATACTGGACCCACAATAAAAGGTGCAACACTGCAATAAAACTCGTTCAACGCTGCTCCTAGACCCGTCCTTAGTGGGGCGCCGGGTTGGCTGGACCGCGACAGTCCAAATTCCAGGGGATGGTCCAGCGCCAGGCTGGGAAGTCGTAGGGAGGCGGGTGACACAGTAATATTTCGGCCCATTTTCCAGCGCGCTCCCTTGGCATCCATAATCCACGGGCACGGTTGTTCGGTGCCCGCCTACGACTCTGTTGCACAGAATCCAAATATCCAAAACTGGAGCGTCGATCAAAATCCCAAAGCAAAACATAAATCAAAAATATTCGACATCCCTCGGTGTAGAGAGCTCATGGAAACGTTGTAGAGAGCAATAGGTAACGGCACGAGCGAGCGAAGAGTGCGTGGGCGACAAGTAGCAGTTCGTAGGCGGAGGGACTGTTCCTCGGTGGTAGTTGACAGTTGGGGTGAGACTCCGGTGGTAGGGAACAAAATGGTCGCCAAAATAAACAAAGATACGCAAACTTACGGAATTAAGAAAAGTAATTAACTAATAAAACGTCAAAAATTCGAAAGGGAGGTAGCTATAACGGAGATAATGTAGAGAGCGAAGATAGAGAGCGACTTCTGTTGCCGACCAATCGATTGTAGAGCGAACGTGCACTGACCCAAGTGTCGTAAATCCGACACTCCTCGCCGTTTACACTTCGCGCAGGTGGCGTGGCAAAAAATCACGTCACAATAGATATAGATCTAGTTGCGTGTAACATCGCGGGCCCCGCGTTGTGTTTGTTTGATAGGTGATATAGGCGTTTCGAGCCTCGTTATACTTACATATGTGACTTGGTTGTTTTTGTGGTATTTTGAAATGAATATGTCTCAAATGAATTGTCTATTTGTGACGTATGTATATAATTTAATCGAGAAATAATATTTGCTTTATAAAGTCATGCTCCTGCCGAACTCCCACGCAATGAATTTTGCATAGAAATCAATGTCGAATTTCCATTGACGTAGAAGAATTCTGAAAACCATCAATAGTCCATTTCGTATAAAATGAGTAAATAAAAGCAGATAATTAAAAAAGAGAAAAATTATTACAATTGGCGCCCAACGTGGGGCAGGAGATAATGGACATGTGATATCCGGAATAGTATTTCTCTATTTATTCTAACGGTGGCTATTCAAATATAAGGATTGAAACTGATCTATCAATTATTTATGGGATTCTAGCAGTAAATTTGGATATTAAAATCCAAAGCATTTGCCTTGTGACGTGATTTTTTTGGAAATCACGATCACAAGGGTTTTCGTTACCGATTATGGCTTTGTTTAAGCGTTTCGAGATGCCCTTGCTCGAATTTACCGTCTAGTTTTGTTGAAGAATTTTATATTGCAGAGTTTTGTTGTTTTTTTTTGTTATAGGAAATCGGTGCACTCAAATCTGTCGCGAGGATGAGAGCTCAAAGAAACGAGCAGCCCGGCAGAGGAGAGTGACCGATTCGAGTTCTTGCAATTAGTTGTAGACCGGTGCAAATCCGGTGCCCTATGGAGAAAAGTGCATCACGCTGGAGAACGGGTGGTGCTTGTTAAGTTTTGGCGTAGAATAGAGCATTCTGATTCGTTAGGGTTATGACGTTTAGGCCCGTTTTCGCGTGAAGCACTGAGGGAGGCGATTGTATAGATTTCGAAAATGTTATCGGCAGGATTTGCGCTCTTGATATAATTACGAAGTGGTTAGAGTGGGAGGGCAGTAGTTCTCGGGTAAGGGATTTTGGGAGAACATTGAATAATGATAATGTTGAGCTATCGAGGATTACTTGAAGTAATCAGTCTCGCTCGGGACACCGCCGAGGTGCCTCGAGTTGTAGTCGAGTTCCCGTGTTGACAGTTTTTCTGTCGGTCGCGCTCGCGTCTTCGCGTAGTTCTCGCGCTTTGTATAGGGTACTGCGTACACTACAAGTTCTCGTGCTGAGAGCTTTATTTTATTAAATAGAGCAAAGAGTTCTCGTGTCCTGTGTCGTGCATTTGAGCACCTCCAGTTACCGTATATCCTCTGGGATTATTGTATTGTGCTCTCGACATTTTTTTGGAGAATATCGAAGTAGTTTCCGTTGTTTGAGATTCCGAAAATGAAGCTATTTACTGGGCCATACCTCGACCCTCTCTACCACGACCTAGCAGACTGAGCGGCCGTGCATTTCCGCAACCGTTCGTCCTCACGAGCGCATCCAGTTGCGTTTGTTAATTTTACGCGACCCCAAAAATTAACTAAGCTACCGTTGCCTTTGTCGTTGTTCTCGATTGTTAGTTCTGATCCAGACTTTCGATTTTATTGGAATTGAGGCTGCTCACCTCAATTCCTCGGACATACCGGTTCGTTAATACCGGTGAAACAAAAATTAACTGGCGCCCACCGGGTTTGCGGATGCGCGAACGAGGATGGACGGCCGAAGGTGACCGATCTCGATTTGTGTTCCCGATTCGTTTTCGTCATTTATGCTCGCTCACGTTAAAAATTTGTCACAGCCTTCATGCAGACTCGCTCGAGAGCGAACCGCGTTAATAATTCGAAAAGGGTGGGAAATAATAACGTTCAAGCTAACGTAGCAACAATGCCGAGTAATACCGAAGAGCCGTTAGTAGATCTAGTAGATAAAGCGGGAATTGATAATGAGCCACTTCGTATCGAGCGAGAACGCATCGCCAGACAGCGCTTGGATTGGGAGGCGCTTAGATTGCGAATGATAGGCGAATTATCTGAATTGCGTGAGACACAAGAGAGACAGGCCCAAGAAATTCTCCGGTTGCGAGAAGAAAATATAAGACTGAGAAATAATTTAAATATGAGTAAGGAGGGGGATAGTAATGCATGTATGCTGACTGGGCTTGTTCATGGTATTAATTTTATGAATATACATATTAAGCCGCCCCGATTTGGCAACGATTTATTGGTAAATCCCAATGAATTTATAAAAGATGTAGAGAAATATTTTCTGGTGAAAAAAGTACCCGATAATTGCAAGTTACTTGTAGTCGAGACATTGCCGGAAGGAAGCGCAAGGGACTGGTATAGAACACAGGCTGTTGAGGCATTCAAACTCGCTTTTCTCGCGGAATTTCATTCGACTTCTACACAAGTTCGTTTAATGGCGCAATGGTCGATTCGTCGCTACACTTCATCGGATGGATCCTTACAATCATATTTTCTGAAACAGGCGAGTATGGCGCAATATTTTACGCCAAAGCTCGACGAGTATGAAATAAATTATAGTGTAGTACAGCAGCTGCCAATGCGCGCGCGCGACGCACTAGTGACGGTGGATTATGCACGAACATCGTCGCGAGAGCTCTAGCACAGCTTGATGTATCATTTGATGAGAACAGGAACCGGGAATCGCGCCGTCCTCCTCCCAGTAGTGAAACTAGTTCCAACGGCTCCTTCACATCCACGGGGAATGGATGTGAACGCCCTGTGTTGGTATTGTAACGGCTTGCTTCAGCGATAGGTGTTGCGTAAGGTAGACAGCGACAATAGTGAGAGGTACCACCAAATACGTGCGCCTACACACGCATATGCGATATTCGCTGTCCAGCGTAGATCTGATGTTCACGCGCTGACCAGCCTCCCACTCCACGCTAATATATGCCTACCTGGGGCAAGAGACATAACGATAAGGTAACGGCCAGCGCTCGAATTTCAGCCATTATCTCCTCCCAGTCACCGGTCCACCGCCTAAGAGACGGCACACTATGTATCTTTAAACGTTTATATATATATATTTATCGTTCTCGCGAGAAGTTGCGCGTGTGCTCCTCATTATATTATTCCTATATCTCATGAGTTTGGTTAAATTCTACCTCTAATAACAAAACCAGGTAAATTGTTTTAATTTAATTTAGTTGCCTTATAAAATAAAAAGTTTGCACTCCATTTCGATAACGCAATTCATTACAGCCTCATGGCCGACCTAATTCGTTCTGTCCCATTTTAAGCAAATAGGACGACCGGTGGCTGGATTTCTTTGTGGTCTAGGACCCTTTTCGAACCATACTCGCAAATAATTAGAAGGAAAAATATGAATTATCAAATTTTGGAGCGGGAAAAATTAATTATTGAAGTGGCAGGCATAGGTACTTGTTCCAGCCCTGCACCCGCCCGCTCGCCACGCGCCTTTCGCCGCCCATTCAGGGGTGGCTATACTCGCAACGCCAGTGGATCCTCTTGGATAAGATTCTCGCATGTTAATTTAGATTAATAATGAAGACTATTTACATGGAAATCATATTGTGTTTATAATGAAACGATCATGCAATGATAATTAAATTATTTATGAAATGATAATGAAATGATAATGCAATGATAATGAAAATTATTTATGAAATTATCTATGAAATTATAATGAAATGATCATGCAATAATAATGAAAATTATCTATGAACTTATAATGAAATGATTATGAAATGATATTGAACTGAAATGAAATTGTGAATATGAACTGTACTTATAATATTATGTTTGAAATGCAAGTGCCCGTGTAATGTATATCAATGAATGAGTGAGATGTATACGCGTCGGAAATAAAATGAGTAGGATGAATTGCAGGATAAGGTATGAATTGATAATGATATTTTCAACTCTACAATGAAATCTGTTGAATTATTATGATATTTAAAACTATTCAATGAAATCTATGAAGTTATAAATTAAATGATTCAATGGTAATTTGACATTGAAGGCAATCCAAATTCAATTATTACAGTCTGCTACCCCTGAAGGTCCCTTTAGACACTAACCACTCTTTCAGATACAAATATATTCACAAAATAAATAAGACAAAAATACGTAAAATAGAATCATTAGAATAAATACTATTAAATGAATAATATTCAGAAGAGAAAAAATTGTTACAGTATCCATTCCCGGATATGTCCATGCCTCCTCCTTTTAGTAATAAAATGGGGAGGTTTTCGAGCTTGCCTCAGGGTGACGTCAGTACATCCTCTGAAGAGAACACGAAATCTTTAAACTATTCTGCGGCGCCATGATCAGGGGGTCCTCCATGCGCCGACATCTTTTTGATTTGTTTGAGGACCTCACCTCATCTATCACTAAGCGATCTGATGAAAGTTCAACAAAAGATGCCATGCAAGCCTCCACATGTCCACACGTGATTTTGTTTATCTTTAATATTACAATCTCGACGCTGTTGGACACAGGTAGTCGGGTGACATGTGTCTCGGAGAATCTTTTCGCGTATTTGGGGTGGGTTAGTAAACTTGTAGTATTGCCTGTCGCAAATATCGTAGTTCTGACCGCTATAGGAGAGAAGCCCACACCTGTTCGGAGGCGGGTGATGCTGAGAATCACTGTGGGAAAAATAAAAATCCAGACTGTTTTCTTGGTTATCCCGCATCTATCTAGTAGCATGATTGTTGGTAGCGATTGGATGCTGCGTACCGGGACGATTGTGGACTTTTCCTGTCAACCCTTAAAGGTAAATGGTCACGCCGTACCCCGGGAATTAGTCTCGTTCGGCCGTGCGCCCTCAGAGCGCCTGAATGTATCAGAAAAAGATGATTTCACTTACATTCAGATTCTACGGCTGTCTCAACCGGTGAATAGTCCGCACAATGAGATCTCCAACTTAGGCTGTGGATTCCCAGAACCGGCAATGAGTATAGAGAGCGAGTCAATTGAGAATTTATCATTAAACGCAACGGACAGTTTGCGAAACGCGGTTGGTCCTGAAGTATTAGAGTCGTGTGTAGAAGCCCCGGAAAATCATGAGGATTCAGGTATGGCAGATACATGTAACTTGGAACGTAAGGATTGTCCAGAAGTTTGTGCTGCAATATTATCGGAACCTGAGCTAGGACAAGTATCTAGGCAGTCGAATACGATTCTCAGCAGCCTCAGTAAAGCAAAGGGTACAATGATAACAGAGAGCATTGCCTTGAGTGATGAAAACGCAGAGCCCATAACGTCGGGGGTAGTCACAGACATGTGCGAGCTTTTTCAACTTCCTAATCATATAAAAAGGCGGATCTGGCACGAACATGAGCCGGTTTTGTCGTCTGTTTCAATCGGGAAACTTACCCCTGTGCCAGAATTAATCGATGGAGGTAGAGAGGTTCTGGTAGATAAAGAACCAGATTGTGTGAGCCTTCACGAACTCAGAGAATTTGATTTAGCGGAAGCAAGGTACTCGTGTAATCTGTATCGAGAGGGGGAAGACGAACATTTTTTCGAGGATGTCGCTACTATTATTTCTGAGCTGAAGAATTACAGTGTTAACGAGCGAGAAGCTGTTAAAGATCTACTCTTGAAGTATCAACGGTTATTCTCCTACAAAACAGAAGGTGCCGGGGTGTATGAGCATAAAATTCGAGTAAAAAATTTAAATGCCATTGTCTGCCGTTCCTACCCCGTTCTCTTTGCTTTGAAAGAGGCAGTATGTCAAGAAATCACAGAAATGATGGCAGGTGGAATAATTGAAAGATCAGAAAGTCAATTCTGTGACTCTCTGCGCATCGTTGAGGAGAAAAACGGGTGGATTCGCGTGTGTTTAGATGCTCGCTTTATTAATAGCGCGATCAAGTCCGACAACGAAGCTTCTCCTGTAATCGGGGAGATTCAGCAAAAATATTATGGTACGAAGTGCATGTCCACTACCGATCTCGCATACGGCTACTGGCAGATCCCGCTCGCCAACGAGTCACGACCGTATACTGCTTTTTTGTACGGTTCGCAATTGAATCAATTTTGCCGGATTCCTTTTGGATTGAAGACCGCCGGTAGTGGATTCATGCGAGCATTATACTTCGCTTTGGGAAACAAATTTGACTCATTCCTCACTTGTTATGTCGGTGATCTGTTGATAACCTCGACGTCATTCTGTTGTGCCCGAAATGCTCAAAGGGTGATCAGCCCTTTTCCTGACTCGGTTCAATTAATATATTAAGGGATCGGGACCGATTAAAGGATTGGAATCCACACGAGTTTAAGTATAAAATGTATTTATTACAATTACAACTGGCTAAAGTAATCTACTCGCGAGCCCAACCGATTGCTCTCGAAGTCGATTTAAGACTGCCGATGTCCTGGCGCTGTCGCTTCCAGTTCACCTTAGTTTCTACATGATAATGCTGAATTGCATTATTGCTTAATTGATGCAATATTCGCGATCAGCGAATATGCTGAATATGATTAGCGAAGTGCAATAAATGTTTCGCAACGTTGCTTGCCGAAATTCCGGGTCGCAACATCCCTCCCCCCTTAAAAAGAAAAATTTTGAGGTTCAAAAAAAAAAATTTTCTTCTGAGCAAGTTGGTTGAACTTTCGACTATTTATGTGACATATGGATACTCTTATAGATTATGGCTTATCTGTAGCTCTGGCATGATATGAAAAACGCAATGGGTGCCTCTGAATTGTAGCAGCCCTATCTACATGTAAACTACTGATACGCGGGGGCACTGGCTCCGCACGCATCTCGACTGCGGACGGTGCTTCTTGAGGGGTCACCGCCTCCTCTGGCCTTGCCGGTGTCGCGTTGCATCTTCGCCTCAGCCGGTGTAACCGATATGCGGCATAGCAGGCCAAGGCTACAAAAACTAAGGCTACTAAAGAATACAGTGCTATATTATGGTAGCACTGCTCACTGTACTTATTGTCTTTATCTAAGTCTCTAGTTATCTCTTTCACGCGTGAACCAAGGGTCCTTAACTCCTCGGGATTCCGCAATACACTTAAGAACTGCACTTTTTTATTAACTTTTTGTAAATGTGAATGATAATTCACATCGATGTCGGATAATGTAAGATTGAACGGTGGTAGATATTCCTCGTTCCGAATGTCTGTGACCCTTTTGAGGGTCCGAATACTAAAATCTTGGGCGGTTACCTCGCACGAACCTATCAGAGCCAAAATACCCGAGTTTATTAACGATTCGCGGAACGCGGGTTTTTTGTTACAAGTTATTGTTACTATTTCTTCTGAAGGTGCGATGTACATCCATCTTCCGGGTTGCTCCATAGGGATGATAAGCGTGCTGGTCAGAGTTAAAACTCGCTTAGGACACCTGAGACCGCCCTCAGTGTCGATTTTTACCAAGGTTAGTATTTCGCATGGTGCATTTTTTGTGATGGGCACCGAAGGGTGCTGAGGAGAGCATATAAAATTTTTTCCGAAATTTTTGCAATTCCGCAAGTCTACTGATGACATCCGCAAAAAATTTCTATTCGCCTGATCTACTACTACGAGGTCTTCTGTTGTATCCACGTAGTAGTGGGTGTCATTGATACCCTTCACAGGCACGGGGTATAGCCGTTGGACGGTGTAACGCTGTGAGCTTATCAGCGGGATATCCAATAGCAGTATGGCCGCTGTTCCATCACTGTATGCCCGCGCGTCGATGAGTCGCATCAAGGAGTTTGCCTCACTCCTTACTATCGGTAAGGGGAATCCAGTGCCAGCCGGTAGGTGTGGTAGTGCATCCGTGAGGTACTCCACTAGCTTACGCGGTGGTAGTACGGCTGCGCTCACCTTTCCCGTTGATATCTCGGCCAGGAGCAATACTAATTCCCGCACGTCGGTGAGGAGTTCCTCTACCACCACACTTACGGCAGTTAGGCTCTCGTCAAGACGTACACGTCTCATGAGCTGGTCTTTGTTAGCGATTAGATCACGCCGTGCTGCATTTACAAGGCCGAGAAGGGTGTTCTCATTGGCCACTATCCTGTCCACGGTATCGTTAAATAACCGCAGAGTGGAGGAAACGACCTGCAGTTGTCCCTTGATGCCTCTTTTTAGGGTTCGTTCACCCGCCTGCAGGGCCATTATCTGGTGATTAATCCGCTCCGCATCTGCAGCATCCATATTTCCGGTGATTGATTTGATTATCGATCCCATTCCATCGATGAGTCCTCTGCGTCTTCGCAACGAATTGGGTTCAATTAGGTCATGAACGGTGCTCATGCCATCTTCTACCCTTGATGACATGTGTTCGACGGTTTCTAGAAGCGCGTGACATAGTTCGTCGGCTTGACCAATTCCATCCTCGACTTTACACGCGTCGCGCACACGTTGCAAATTTAATTTAACCATCCTTTCTCGACGGAGTATACATGTGAGATCCATGTGTATGGCAAGTCTCCATGTCGCTTTTGTTTGTGTGACGCTTCCAATTTCCTCGTAGAAGATGCCGGGATTGTCGGTGAATGGTTTCAGCGCATATTCCTCGTTGGCCGTGCTGGTTTTGATAAGGTAGGCGAGGAACAGCGCAATCCTGAAACCAGAAGACAACGGTTAAAGCAGTTTTCGACCGTGGGACTGCTTACTTTGCAGTTTACCCCCGTCGTTGAGCGGTGGTTGAAACAGAGTAGTGGCCACCGACTCATTAACTCGTCAACCGCTTCGAAGACCAGACGCAGCAAGTAAACATAATGAGTGGAGCTGTAATAATTCCAGGCGGGAGCCTAAGCCGCCGTTTGCTGGAGGCGATCGTGAGTAGCATCCCTTATTCAATTTATTTTATGAGCCTAACTTTTTCTCACTCTTTTCTCTCCTTTTTTTTTTTTTCAGAACACTATAATATATGTTCCGGGGACGGCGAGGCGACCCCAGAGGCCGGAGTGGGCCTGCACCTTTGTCAGGGAGGCCCTCACGGTGCGGCGCCGCCGCCAGGCCGCGAGGCGTCACGCCACATACATTTGGGACGGCGGCGACGAGGAGGACGTCGGAGCGGCGGATTTCCTCGGCCTCCGCCGCTTATTCCACTGCCATCGGCAGTGTCCGATATGCGGGGCCGCAGCCGAAATTCTCATTTAATTCTTCGCAATATAATGTCTTCGTAATGTATTTTCCGCTGGGGAGGGGATTATCCCCTCCCTATAATAAACTTTAAAAACCAAAACAAAAATTATGTGTTTTTTTCCTTTCGTAATTTTAAGTTTTCCCCCGCGTAATAGATCGCGGATGACCCCATCCTTCCTTGAAATAGACTCATGAGGACGCACTTTGCGTCAGTTCCATGAGTAAGGCTTTTTTTTTTTTTTTTTTTTTCCTTCCTTCTCACGCGCGTAGATGCCCCTTGTGCATCCGTGCCTTACTTTCCTCTCTCTCTCTCTCTCTATCTGTCTCTCCTTTCCTCTTTTGAGCACGTGGTCGCCTTCTCTCTCTGGTGCATCCGTGCTCACTATCCTCTTCTCCTTCTTTCTTGCGAGCACGTGGCAGCCTTCTTTTTCTGGCGCATCCGTGCTCCCTATCTTCTCTCTCACTTAGGAGCATGGGGACGGTCTAATGGCCGTTGCATGCGATAAGCTAATATATACATACATACACCCTAATACTCGACGAAATGTCGCAGACGGTTAACGTGAACCGTCGTGGTTTTACGTCCCATTTTAATTGTATAGGTGACGGGACTGTGCACCGCCGTGATAGTGTGTGGCCCCGTCCATGTGGGTGTCAGTTTGGCTGATCGTCCCCGCCGTACCGTATTATCGTGCAATAGTACGTGGTCACCTACAAGATATTCACGCTGTCTCGCTTTGACGTCGTAATCCAGCTTCGCCCTCTCTTTCGCACTGCTTAGATTATGTCTGGCCACCGTCCACGAGGCTCGTAATCTTTCTCGCAGCTCGCTGGCATAGTCTGCGTGTGTGTAAGTTGAGCGCGGCTCCTGTTTCACCGCAGTAGGCAACTCGGCCTCGCGTCCATACATTAACACATAGGGAGTCATTCCGGTAGCTGTGTGTGGAGTGGTGTTGTACGTGAACATAGCGTACGGCAGCCACTCATCCCAATCGTCTTGATCTTCATCTATAAAATTTTTTTAAATATTCGGCCAAAGTTCGGTGCGACCTTTCCAATGCTCTATTACTTTCAGGATGATAAGCCGTAGTTTGGATTTTCTTAATCCGCAACAACTTGCAGACCTCTTTAAATGTAGAACTCAAAAAGTTCGTACCCCTATCCGAAAGGATTATTTCGGGGGTTCCATACCGACAAATTACCTCCGTCACTAAAGCTTTCGCGACTGTATGGGCTTCCTGATTTGGGATGGCCACAGCCGCGCTGTATTTCGTCAAAGCATCCTGGAAAGTAAGTATGTTTTTATTTCCAGCACATGTCAAAGGTAGTGGTCCAACGATGTCCACAGCTACCTTTTCGAAAGCTCGTCCAGGCGTGTCTGTAATCACCATAGGTACTTTGCCCTTGCATCGGAGCTTGTTCTTCTGACATTTTTCACAAGCAGCGATATGTCTTTGTATTTCTTTTTTCATTCCTGGCCATACATATTTTGCTTGGATTCGTTTCAGAGTCCTCTTAATACCCTGGTGCCCACCCAGAGGGGCATCATGATATTCCTTTAGTATTTTCCCTCTATCCTCCAAAGAAGGACAGGTTACACCATTGCTGCAGCTACACTCTTTTTCCATCGTAGCTTCCTTGTCCCTCCTTGAGCGCAAAGGTATACTCTCGTTCTCCCCGCTCTCCGCTTCCCCCAGCCTTCCAGAAGCATTGCAGTCCGCGCGGACTGCTTCACCTATTTCAGTGATTGGCTGCGGTTGCCTCATAGCATCTCTTTCGCTCTGCTGCAAGCCAGGTCGCTCGCTCGCGCTCCCACCTCTCACGGGTAGCCGCGGCGCAGCCCCCTGTTCCCTGCACTGCTCGCTATATGGTAGAGCGGTATCCTCTATAGCTCTCTCTGTCTCCTCGGCTCTCCGCTTTCTGCTGATATTCGCACCGCGGGAGCCCGACTCGCCTGCCTTGGGTGTATTGGTGCGTATAGGTGAGCCGCTGTCAGTAGAAACGGTGTGTTGCTCTGTCTCTTTCTCTCGCACGTCCTTCAGCACAGGTTCTCCTTCTCGCGCGCGTGCTCTCGTAGTAACGTATATACGACTAAGCGCGTCTGCGTTGGTATTTCTTTTGCCAGCCTTGTATTCCACGTCAAATTGGTGTTCTGCCAATTTTATTCGCCACCTCATTAGCCGTGAACCTGGATCTTTCACCCCAAATAACCATGTGAGAGGTTGATGATCGGTTATCACTTTAAACCGCGTCCCATATATATAGGGCCGAAATTGCGCTATAGCCCATACTATAGCAAGCAATTCTTTCTCCGTTGTGGTATAATTCGTTTCTGCCTTTGACAGTGTGCGGCTTGCGTAACATATAGGCAAGTCTTCTCCGACCTTGCCTTGCGAGAGGATGGCTCCAATAGCCTTATCCGATGCATCTGTAGTTACCAAGAACTGCTGCTGAAAATCTGGGTATTGTAATACCGGTGCAGTTGTTAATGCATTCTTTAATTCTTCGAATGCAGCATCGCGCACAGCCGTCCATTCAAATTTAGTATCTTTCTTTATTAGCTCCGTTAATGGCTTGGCTATCCTCGAAAAATCTTTTATGAATTTTCGGTAATAACCAGCTAATCCCAAAAATGATTGTACTTGTTTAACATTTTTAGGTGCAGGATACTCCTTCACAGCCGCAAGTTTCTCCGGATCTGCCCGTACCCCGTCCTCGGAAATGATGTGACCTAGAAATTGCGTCTCTTTCCGCAAGAATTGGCATTTTTGTGGCTTCACAGCCAGTCTAGCTTCCCTTAATCGTCGGAAAACTTCTTCTAGTCTTTCATTGTGTTCACGCAGGTTTTTCCCGTAAACAACAATGTCATCTAGGTAAACATAGCATTTTATGCCCTGTATTCCGGCTAGTACGGAGTTCATTAACCGCTGAAAAGTTGGAGGCGCATTTTTTAACCCGAATGGCATTCGATTATATTCGAAATGGCCTTGAGGTGTGGAAAATGCTGTTTTTTCCTTATCTTCCTTAGCCATCGGAATTTGATGAAATCCAGAAGCAAGGTCGAGAGTGGAAAAGTATTGGGCTTTTCCCAATTGATCCAATATCTCCGTAATATTTGGAAGTGGGTAGGAATCTCCAATGGTGGCTTCATTTATTTTTCGAAAATCCGCCACTACTCGCATTTTTACTTTTCCAGAGGCATCCGGTTTTTTGGCCACCACTAACAAGGGTGCGTTCCATTGGCTCCTACTGGGTTGGATGATTCCATCCTCCAACATTTCGCAAGTTTGTCGTTCGACCTCCTTTTTGTGGGCTTCCGGTAATCGATAAGGATGCACCTTCATTGGTAAAGTGCCTTCCTTTAATGGTATTCGGTGCTTCACCATATGAGTACAAGGTAGTTTATCACCCTCTAGATGGAAGATATTTTTATATTTTCTTATGAGCTGAAGTAGAGCTTCTCTCTCTTCACCGTTGAGGTGACTCATGTTGAGCTCTCTTTCTAACCGCTGGAGTCGGTATACCCCTCTTTCTTTACTCACAGCATTCATACTTAGAGCGTTGGACTCCGCGTCGAGCTCTGTTATCTCGAGCGGCTCGAGTGTCACCGTCGGACGCTCTACTACTACTTCCCTCTCGTTTGTATTAACGAGGTTCACCACACAGCTACTTCCTAGTGGTGGTGTATAGCATGCCCCCATTAATATTCCTTCACCTATTTCCACTCGAGAGAGTATTCCGGGATTTTGACTCGTAGTAGATACGTACGCAATGGTTTCCGACCGAGGTGTGAGGACGATTTTTGATTTTCCATCTACCAATGGCATTTTATGTCCATATAACTCGAATGTCTCTCCCTGCAATATATTTGCCTTGTGTTTCTTGATGAAGTCCATTCCCAATAATCCATTTACTGTTATTGGGATTTCATCTTTCACAACGTAAAACCAATGTTTTACAGATTTCCCTGGAATTTGTAGGGTCACTTCCGCTTTACAGATAGGCCGGAATTTACTTCCTTCTGCACCCTGTAATTCTGCATCATTATCCGTTATAGGAGTCTCAGCTTTTACGCAACTATATTTCACTATGCTGCATTGAGCTCCTGTATCGGCCTTAAGGGTCAGAACCCCCCGTGCCGATGTAGTGCTGGCGATATCAATGTCGCTGGCCGTTGCACTCGTCGTGGGTGCCGATACCTCTAGCACCCGTAGCAACGTCTTATCGCTCGCTTCCCCTCTCGGCCCCTCCGCGGCGCCTGGCCACAGTGCCTTGGTGAATCGCACGCCGCTCAACGTACGCGCGTTGGTAGTAGTAGCAGACGTAGTACTACTACTCGCGGCGGCCATGCTGAATTCTTTCTGCTTATCGCTGACTCCTCTACTCGGGTCCTTCACCGGGCTTCTCGTGGTGATAGTGTTGATTTGCAAAGACCCGAGTGTGCGGATATTATTTCTAGCGGCCATACTGGATTCTTTTCGCTTATCGCTTCCGCGCTGCTTACTGCCGTTGCTGTTTCCTTCGCGACCTTGGCCTACTTCATACTTCTTCCGTAATCGCTTTCTGCATTCCAACCAGGTGTGCCCTTTATTCTTGCAATAAGTGCAGATTATTTCAACTTGATTTATGTTCCTTGGTGCACTAGGGGCAGGGAGGCTTACCCTTCCTGATCTGCGAGTACAATCCCTCGCCAGATGTCCCGAATTTCCGCAAATATAGCAATTTCTTTCACCTGCTTTTCCCGATAGGGATTTTCGATTATTGGTATTATGAACACCTCCCGCTCCTCCTTTCGGCTGAACCATGTGGCTTATTTCTATTGCACCGGTCACTGCCTCATGAAGAGAGGAGTAATTACGTGATCTAACCAATATTTGCACCTGACCGTGTAATCCATTCTCGAAATTCATTTGTGCACATTTTCGGGTCATTGTTTCCACCGTGCGTGCATCTCTTTCTGTAGATACGGTCTCGCAGAGTTTTTCAACGACTTCTACGGTGATTTTCTCTGTCCTAGCTGCATACGCGGCTATATCTTCGCTCGGTCCTTGCCGTAACGAGTTAAATTCCATTTGTAAGGCCGACAGTGATTTCCTATGGCCGTACAATGCTTCCAACTCAGCTTTCAGTTGTTCAAGCGTATAGATGGATTTATGCTTTAGTTCTCTTGTCGCTCGTCCACCAATTTTACTGCTGAGAACCAATGCCAGTAGTAACTCGTAGTCATCTTCGCGTACCCTGGCAAATACGGTTTCACATGACCGCAAAAATCCGTCTAGTTCAGCTGAGTCACTGCCATCAAAATGTTTTACATGTTTCAATGCCAATCCAAGGTCGAGATACCTCCGTCCTTCACTGAACCTATTCTGCACAAATCCCCCTGGCGGATCGTTTGGTGGATCTCCACCTGGTCCCCCTCCTGGAGGTTCTCCCGGTGGTCCCCAATTTCCATTTCTTCTCGGCCCTCCTGGAGGTCCTGATGGTGACCCTTCAGGTGGATCTCCTGGTGACCTTGTTGGCCGTCCTCTGGGCGTAACTACTGCTGACTCTCGTTCATTATTTACTTCTTCGCCATTTCTTCCCGTACGTGGATTTGTTTTTTCGGAAAGAGCCTTTTCGAGCCTTTCCACTTGACCTTGAAGTAGCTGTATCAGCATCATCTGATCGTCTAGCTCGTTTCCTTGTCGATGCATAGACACGAGTAGGTCTTGTGTGGCGTTGTGGTCCGTTATTGCTGCCGAACGAGCAAGACTCCCTCCTCGCTCCTCTAATCTTCCTCCAGCGGAAGCATTTCTTCCTCCTCTCCGCAACGGAGGAGGTAACTCATAGTCGCTGTCCTCGATTTCCGGAGTTCCTTCCGGATATCGTGGCCGTCTATTTTTCGGGACTTCCGGAGTTTTATCCCATCGACTAGGTGGGATGATTTTCCGCAGAGCACTCCCACCACTAATGCCGGGTGCATTCGCTCGTGCTCTGGCTAGAGCCCCCTCACGCTCGCCCAATCCACTGGCCTTGAGCAGCGCATCTATTTCACCGTCCACTTCCGGTGTCGTTGGGACCTTTGCCCCCTTTTCTCTGTTGACGTCCGTCACTGGTTCCCTTTTTTCAGTTTTCCCTGTCGTTTTAGTGAACGACGTGCCTCTTTTGGTGTTGATCCCAAAATAAGAATCCAAAGTTTCCTTACTGAGTGGGTCCTTCGCTTTATCTGTTACCCCTTCGGCAGGAGATAGCTGTCTGAGGACGTCGTCTGTCCTCAGTGATATGTCTCCTATGGCTGCTTCAACTCCAGCCACAGCTCCGAGATCCTTTCCCGGTAGTGTGGTTTTTTCGGAATTGGACCTTCGTTGTTGCTGAGTCTCCTTCCCGTCTTCCATCGTTGATTCGTTAACTTTTTTATCATCGCGGAAGGGCTTGTATTAAAAATATATAAATTTTTTTTTTTTTTTTTTTTTTTTTTTTTTATTATTTTTAAATTATGATGGGCAGTGGTTGGAGATAGCCTTGCCTCCTGCCTTTCGCGATTTAATACCAAAATCCCTACAAGTTGCTACAAACTTGCACCGATTATTGGTAAGGGTCTCGATTTTTGTTAACGAAGGATATGAGCTCGCGGGCCCAGTCCTACGGATTTTTTTATAAAAAATTTAGTTATGATGGACAGTGGTTGGAGATAGCCTTGCCTCCTGCCTTTCGCGAATTAATACCAAAATCCCTGCAAGTTGCTACAAACTTGCACCGATTATTGGTAAGGGTCTCGATTTTTGTTAACGAAGGATATGAGCTCGCGGGCCCAGTCCTACGGAATTTTTGATTTTTTTTTTTTTATTTTTTAAAATATTTGGCTCTGAAAAAAAGATAACCGCCACTTACAGATTTAGAATTCCTTCCATGGCGCTGTGGAACTTCAGGGTTGCCGTCCTCGTAGTCGTGCTGACCTCGACGTTATTCCCCGGTTGGCGACGTTCTGGTCACCCTTGGTCAAGTTGTACGTCCTTCCAGTCGTGCTTGACCTCGTAGTTGGCTCGTCCTCGTCAGTGGTACCTTCTGACGTCTTGACGATTCAACGACTGCGTGTTGAATCGCACCAGGCTATTTACCCCAACGACTGCGTGTCGGGTTCGTTCCTGGGTTTGGTTGTAGATTGTTTAAACTTCGCTTACGGTCATCCCACCGCTGCCACCAAATCGTTGTGCCCGAAATGCTCAAAGGGTGATCAGCCCTTTTCCTGACTCGGTTCAATTAATATATTAAGGGATCGGGACCGATTAAAGGATTGGAATCCACACGAGTTTAAGTATAAAATGTATTTATTACAATTACAACTGGCTAAAGTAATCTACTCGCGAGCCCAACCGATTGCTCTCGAAGTCGATTTAAGACTGCCGATGTCCTGGCGCTGTCGCTTCCAGTTCACCTTAGTTTCTACATGATAATGCTGAATTGCATTATTGCTTAATTGATGCAATATTCGCGATCAGCGAATATGCTGAATATGATTAGCGAAGTGCAATAAATGTTTCGCAACGTTGCTTGCCGAAATTCCGGGTCGCAACAATTCGAAGAACACTTGACTCACCTTGACCTGTTGTTTGATACACTACAATCTCAAAACTTCACCCTGCGGTTAGATAAGTCGTATTTCTGCCAACAGGAGGTTGAATTTTTGGGATTTATTCTGTCTGTTGACGGGATTCGGCCAAAACCTGACAAGTTCGATATTATTCGCAATTTCGCGGAACCAAAAAGTCATCAAAAATACATCCGTCTTTGTTGTACACACGGGAAATACTTTCTCCGTTAAAAACTGACGATCTGGAAAAGCTGAATTCCCACGGAGGACCAAGCGACATCCAGGCGCCATCCGACTTACCAGCGCAGCTCTACGATGCATATCTAGCAACGCACGTGCAGCCACTTGAGATGCCTAGGCGCCGTCTAGCCCACCCAGGGCAGTGTAACAGTGTCCAAAAAGCAAAAACCGGAACTCTGCGTCTAATATAGCGCGTTATAAGCAAATAATACATCTCAATTTTTGTATTGTGTTCAAAGCTTTAATAAAAAGTGAAACGTGTAAATTTAAATTTGTTATAATTTCTCTACGAGTGCCTATAAATTCCAGTTAAATCTAAAGCCACCAATCATTTCAATTCATAGTTGTAATCTCTCTGTGCTTAATTCTGTGCAAGGGCTTGCACGAATTTTCTCCGCCGCAAGCATACAGTGCAACAACATGCACTGTGTTTGATGGACAATCCTATTTTACCTACAGCCACTAGTGCAACGGCTTGCACTGTGTACCATCCATCGGACTTTTCTATGCAACGGTCTGCACGAAGTCTACCCCTCTTCGCATCCACATTCCTGAAATCTAATTTACTAAGCGGTGCAACGGCTTGCACGTTTAAATAGTGTAAACCAACAACAATACATTCAAATGCGCAGACGCCGCCGTGGAAAGAAATTTCAGCTAAGAAAAGCAGTCGCTATCGCTCTGAACTTACCTGGTCGTCCTCGTGGGCACAACAAAAGGATCTCTCAAATCCATCTGGGTGCCGAGAATAGTGTTGTGAAATCTGCTGTCGCAAAACCGCGAATTGTCTCGAACATCAATTTTAATCGTCTGGTGGTGAAGTTTCCGGGTTGTTGGTTCTTCCCAGTCTCCTCTGCATTGCCCGCCGATATTGTCGAATTCATCCGTTCCTGCATTACCAACAAGGAACCTGCCGTCGGTAAGAACGAGACCTGCATTTCCGAGAGAGTTCCGGTCGGCATCGTTGCTCGTATCCGTCGTCCAGCCGTCGATACAGCAGTTGCCGACGACGTGGTGCTCATCAGGGAGATTCCAGTAGTCACCCTTGACTAACCCGCTACGCTCATCCGCTCATCATTGCTGCACAATAACAAGGTAAGATAATTGTACAATTAAACATTATTGCATATCGTTTCTAAGGATTCACGGTAAACCAGACGAGGCTTTAATCCTTGCGGGGCACATTCCTTACTGAACTTAAAGCCACCCCTACTTCAATTCTCAAACGCGTCCTCTGTGTGAATTAATTTCACTTTTTAAAAATTCTAATATTAATACCGTGACGTAACACATGCCCTCACGTTTCTAAACACCACGATCTTTCACACCGCTCGATTAGCTCGCTGGAGTATTTACCTGCAAGAATAGAACATGCTTGTCCAACACTGCACGGGCCGCGAAAATATCGTCGCCGACTTTTTCAGTCGAAATCCACAAGGAAAGTTTGAGACAAAAGGAAATGCGCATAGGTTAGTGATCGTTTCTTTCACTGTCGATCTTCAAATGAATTTCGATCAAGGCCGAGTTCCGCCGAACACGCTGTACAAGTTGGCATACCGATATGACGAGCTGCCTCCAACTGTGCTGCGAACCCAATTAATTGAATTCACACACAAAAAACTCGGCCATCCGGGAATTGCTAAGACGATGGCGTACTTGAGGCTACACTTCTTCTGGGAACAGATTAACCGGGATGTGAAGAGGTACGTTCTCAGTTGTGACCTCTGTCAACGAGTTAAAAAGTACCGAAGCCCAGTGTAATATGTTGTCTTTAAGTTTCTTCTTCTTTCATATTAAATAAGAGTGTGAAGAATGCAAAATGTATTATTTAGCTACCGAAGCACCAAAAGCATTGATTCGACTCTCCGTCCGCTAAATAAGGGGGATAATGTAAGATATTGTGAAAAAATAGTACCCTTATCATTATGTTCATATTCGATTCCGAGTTTGTATCAGCTGAGAGAATTGACTCGCGCTACGAGTCAATTCTTATATGGAGAGTTAGTAGTATATGTGTACCTATTTAGCTGACGTTATGAGACTATGATCGGTGACATGCTTAATACACCTCTCTTACTCGCCCCAGTCGCTAGCCATCTCTTATCGAGGTATAACCTAGTGTCTAAGACCTAAATGTCGAATGGAATTATCACCGACGAATTTATGGTGTACCCGCGCTAGTCCAAGGCCATGTATACATCTATTAAAAAATTATCGTGTGAGTGGGAGTGAGCAAAAAAGATCTTCATCAACGATTTACAAGGAAAGTGGAGGAGATTGGAATAGCATTCGCACCCTGATCCAGTCCCCAAGCGAAGGATTCAATTCGGGTGCATAACGCGGCCGTTGGTTTTCGAAATAGCGACGAGTCGTACGTTTGATTCACTGCGGACGTCACGGCCGCACCACTTAGGTTCTACGGCTACTTGTGAGCATAGAAAAAGGATCGCCGGTCGTCAGATAAGGTTTTTCAATATTTTTATTATATGTATTCCGAGTTGATGTGATAATTGGTTTTGTAATGTGTAAATTGGTTTAAAATTTCGTGTGAATGTATGATTCACGAAATTTACATAGGTCGAATTCCCTTTTATATCGTGGTTCCATATCCAATTGATTTGTATTTTATTGCGGCCGTTGATTTTGTACGACGTTGATAATTTATTAATTGCTGTAATTTACATCCATCTCTTGCAACCGATCTAAATTTGGTCTCGTGTTGTATGGATTGGTTGCGCGCGCCGCGAAACCGAGGCTACTCCAGATAGCTAGCGCATCGTGCGGAGTCATTAAATATAGATAAAGATCTTGTTGCGTGTAACATCGCGGGCCCCGCGTCGTGTTTGTTACGATAGGTGATATAGCCGTTTCAAGCTCCGTTATACTTACATATGTGACTTGGTTGTTTTTGTGATATTTTGAAAAGAATATGTCTCAAGTTGTGATATTTTGAAATGAATTTGTCGATTTATAGCGTATGTATAGAATTTAATCGAGAAATAATATTTGCGTTATAAAGTCATGCTCATGCCGAACTTTCACGGAATAAATTTTGCCTAGAAATCAATGTTGAATTTCTATTGATGTAGAGGAATTCTGAAAACCATCAATTGTCCATTTCGTATAAAACAAGTAAATAAAAGCAGCTGAATTAAAAAGAAAAAAATTATTACATGTGTTTTCGGACAAAGGGAACATCTTCGACACGTTAACGATGAGCTGAGATGCCACAATCACCCAAAACTCAAGACATCTCGATTCTCAGCGTAGATCGAAGTTTCGTTCGGTACAGCCATGCAAAACGACGATCAACGCAAGAATATCGTGTTTTCGGGCAAAATAAACGATTTTGACACGTTTAAAGTGAGCAGAGATGCCAGAATCTTACAAAACTCGGGACATCTCGATTTTCGGTGTAGATCGATATTTTGTTCGATTCAGCCGGGCAAGATGACGTTTAACGCAAGAATTTCGTGATTTCTGACAGAATAAACAATTTTGATCTGTTTACGTTGAGCTGAGATGCCAGAATTGCTTGAAACTCGGGACATCTCGATTCTCAGTGTAGATCGATTTCTTAAACGATGCAGTCGTGCAAGACGACGTTCATCGCAAGAACTTCAATTATTAGATAAAGGTAGTATAGGCATGAGCTGGGTTCTGAACTGGTCACCCGTGTCTAGCCATATTAGCATAATTCCCCGAGCGATGTTTGGTCCCCCCTACCTCGAGGCATGTGGGAGGCAGCCCTCACCCCGTCTGGCCCCGTGTCTAGCCCGATTACCATAATTCCCTGAGCGGTGATTGGTCTCCCCCTCCTCGAGGCATGTGGGAGGCAGCCCTCTCCCTGTCTGGCCCTTTTCATGTGGATTTTCGAATGATGATCAATTTTTCAGGTAAGTGAAATAAATAAACATTTTTTCAATGGAATAATTATATTTAAACATAATCGCAGAACACGTACGCAGGTGAAAGAAATTTCAAACATTTTCAAAGTGAGTCGCAATCGGTATGTCTTATAATTAATTACAATGAGATACGATGAATAATAAGTAGATTCAAGTTCAGGAGATTCATCAATAAAATTGACTTATTCGATTAATTACTATTTCCGCGCGCACAACACGGAAATAAACAGACACAGTACCATGTATATGTGCAGAGTTTGCCGTTATTGTTTAGGCTCCTCACTCTTCACTGTGAGTGCTTTCTGTAGTTCATGTGCAATGAAGGCAGAGCACAACACAGTGAGCTCCAGAAACACGATGTCAAACGTAAGCTCGGCAAATTCAGGATCCATGCGGCGTTGCACAGCATCCTTCAAAGATTTGAGATTATTCTTCAACAATAATTTTATGCGATGTTCGTTTATTTTTTCTGGAGTCTCGTTAGTCGGGATATGCAGCGACAATTCGGCACGAAGCACTTCAGCGCATTTTTGTATATTGCGGCATTTTGTTGTAGTCGTCTGAAGCATTCGTCGGTGCACACCATGATGTTTTGTAAGCCTTCGAACGAAGGCTTTTGCATCACAACCGCTGGTGAATAATTTTTGCGATTCTCTTTGCTGGTGGTTCGGGGTCCAGCTGACTCTCGTTCATCTTATCAGACGGGATTTTTTCAACACGGCGATCAAACACGATAGATTTCGAGCCATAGCTTGACGTGAACAGAATCTCACAGTCGGCGATGTGTATCGGGTCTGGAATACGCCAGCTTGAACCCCAAACTACCTTCTGTCCATGGGTAAAATACTTTAAAATTTCCGGAAGCTGGCCTTGCAGTAAAACCCAAATCTTTCACTCGAAAACAATACCACCAGCGGTGTTGATGTTCTGCAGTTTAACGATGGGCTGGATACTTCCATCGACACGAGGCTGTCGGCCAACACTTACTCTTTTTGTCTCGGACTGATTGAGAGTGTATGTTGTACCGAGGATCAGCGGTCCTTCGAGGCACTTCTTCTCCGTGTCCGACAGCACTCGGTACATGGTCGAGGGTTGTAGGTCACTATCGTTGCGATTTTCACTTGTTATTGCTTGTGTTGCGACCCGGAATTTCGGCAAGCAACGTTGCGAAACATTTATTGCACTTCGCTAATCATATTCAGCATATTCGCTGATCGCGAATATTGCGATCGCACCATGCGACATTTTTCTCAATTAAGCAATAATGCAATTCAGCATTATCGTGTAGAAACTAAGGTGAACTGGAAGCGACAGCGCCAGTACATCGGCAGTCTTAAATCGACTTCAAGAGCAATCGGTTGGGCTCGCGAGTAGAGTACTTTAGCAAGTTGTAATTGTAATAAATACATTTTATATTTAAACTCGTGTGGATTCCAATCCTTTAATCGGTCCCGATCCCTTAATATATTAATTGAACCGAGTCAGGAAAAGGGCTGATCACCCTTTGAGCATTTCGGGCACAACAATTTGGTGGCAGCGGTGGGATCACCGTAAGCGAAGTTTAAACAATCTACAACCAAACCCAGGAACGAACCCGACACGCAGTCGTTGGGGTAAATAGCCTGGTGCGATTCAACACGCAGTCGTTGAATCGTCAAGACGTCAGAAGGTACCACTGACGAGGACGAGCCAACTACGAGGTCAAGCACGACTGGAAGGACGTACAACTTGACCAAGGGTGACCAGAACGTCGCCAACCGGGGAATAACGTCGAGGTCAGCACGACTACGAGGACGGCAACCCTGAAGTTCCACAGCACCATGGAAGGAATTCTAAATCTGTAAGTGGCGGTTATCTTTTTTCTGAGCCAAATATTTAAAAAAATAAAAAAATCAAAAATTCCGTAGGACTGGGCCCGCGAGCTCATATCCTTCGTTAACAAAAATCGAGACCCTTACCGATAATCGGTGCAAGTTTGTAGCAACTTGCAGGGATTTTGGTATTAATTCGCGAAAGGCAGGAGGCGAGGCTATCTCCAACCACTGTCCATCATAGCTAAATTTTTTTCTAAAAAAAATCCGTAGGACTGGGCCCGCGAGCTCATATCCTTCGTTAACAAAAATCGAGACCCTTACCAATAATCGGTGCAAGTTTGTAGCAACTTGTAGGGATTTTGGTATTAAATCGCGAAAGGCAGGAGGCAAGGCTATCTCCAACCACTGCCCATCATAATTTAAAAAATTATAAAAAAAAAAAATAAAAAAAAATATATGTATATTTTTAATACAAGCCCTTCCGCGATAATAAAAAAGTTAACGAATCAACGATGGAAGACGGGAAGGAGACTCAGCAACAACGAAGGTCCAACTCCGAAAGAACCACACTACCGGGAAAGGATCTCGGAGCTGTGGCTGGAGTTGAAGCAGCCATAGGAGACATATCACTGAGGACAGACGACGTCCTCAGACAGCTATCTCCTGCCGAAGGGGTAACAGATAAAGCGAAGGACCCACTCAGTAAGGAAACTTTGGATTCTTATTTTGGGATCAACACCAAAAGAGGCACGTCGTTCACTAAAACGACAGGGAAAACTGAAAAAAGGGAACCAGTGACGGACGTCAACAGAGAAAAGGGGGCGAAGGTCCCAACGACACCGGAAGTGGACGGTGAAATAGATGCGCTGCTCAAGGCCAGTGGATTGGGCGAGCGTGAGGGGGCTCTAGCCAGAGCACGAGCGAATGCACCCGGCATTAGTGGTGGGAGTGCTCTGCGGAAAATCATCCCACCTAGTCGATGGGATAAAACTCCGGAAGTCCCGAAAAAAGGACGGCCACGATATCCGGAAGGAACTCCGGAAATCGAGGACAGCGACTATGAGTTACCTCCTCCCTTGCGGAGAGGAGGAAGAAATGCTTCCGCTGGAGGAAGATTAGAGGAGCGAGGAGGGAGTCTTGCTCGTTCGGCAGCAATAACGGACCACAACGCCACACAAGACCTACTCGTGTCTATGCATCGACAAGGAAACGAGCTAGACGATCAGATGATGCTGATACAGCTACTTCAAGGTCAAGTGGAAAGGCTCGAAAAGGCTCTTTCCGAAAAAACAAATCCACGTACGGGAAGAAATGGCGAAGAAGTAAATAATGAACGAGAGTCAGCAGTAGTTACGCCCAGAGGACGGCCAACAAGGTCACCAGGAGATCCACCTGAAGGGTCACCATCAGGACCTCCAGGAGGGCCGAGAAGAAATGGAAATTGGGGACCACCGGGAGAACCTCCAGGAGGGGGACCAGGTGGAGATCCACCAAACGATCCGCCAGGGGGATTTGTGCAGAATGGGTTCAGTGAAGGACGGAGGTATCTCGACCTTGGATTGGCATTGAAACATGTAAAACATTTTGATGGCAGTGACTCAGCTGAACTAGACGGATTTTTGCGGTCATGTGAAACCGTATTTGCCAGGGTACGCGAAGATGACTACGAGTTACTACTGGCATTGGTTCTCAGCAGTAAAATTGGTGGACGAGCGACAAGAGAACTAAAGCATAAATCCATCTATACGCTTGAACAACTGAAAGCTGAGTTGGAAGCATTGTACGGCCATAGGAAATCACTGTCTGCCTTACAAATGGAATTTAACTCGTTACGGCAAGGACCGAGCGAAGATATAGCCGCGTATGCAGCTAGGACAGAGAAAATCACCGTAGAAGTGGTTGAAAAACTCTGCGAGACCGTATCTACAGAAAGAGATGCACGCACGGTGGAAACAATGACCCGAAAATGTGCACGAATGAATTTCGAGAATGGATTACACGGTCAGGTGCAAATATTGGTTAGATCACGTAATTACTCCTCTCTTCATGAGGCAGTGACCGGTGCAATAGAAATAAGCCACATGGTTCAGCCGAAAGGAGGAGCGGGAGGTGTTCATAATACCAATAATCGAAAATCCCTATCGGGAAAAGCAGGTGAAAGAAATTGCTATATTTGCGGAAATTCGGGACATCTGGCGAGGGATTGTACTCGCAGATCAGGAAGGGTAAGCCTCCCTGCCCCTAGTGCACCAAGGAACATAAATCAAGTTGAAATAATCTGCACTTATTGCAAGAATAAAGGGCACACCTGGTTGGAATGCAGAAAGCGATTACGGAAGAAGTATGAAGTAGGCCAAGGTCGCGAAGGAAACAGCAACGGCAGTAAGCAGCGCGGAAGCGATAGGCGAAAAGAATCCAGTATGGCCGCTAGAAATAATATCCGCACACTCGGGTCTTTGCAAATCAACACTATCACCACGAGAAGCCCGGTGAAGGACCCGAGTAGAGGAGTCAGCGATAAGCAGAAAGAATTCAGCATGGCCGCCGCGAGTAGTAGTACTACGTCTGCTACTACTACCAACGCGCGTACGTTGAGCGGCGTGCGATTCACCAAGGCACTGTGGCCAGGCGCCGCGGAGTGGCCGAGAGGGGAAGCGAGCGATAAGACGTTGCTACGGGTGCTAGAGGTATCGGCACCCACGACGAGTGCAACGGCCAGCGACATTGATATCGCCAGCACTACATCGGTACGGGGGGTTCTGACCCTTAAGGCCGATACAGGAGCTCAATGCAGCATAGTGAAATATAGTTGCGTAAAGACTGAGACTCCTATAATGGATAATGATGCAGAATTACAGGGCGCTGAAGGAAGTAAATTCCGGCCTATCTGTAAAGCGGAAGTGACCCTACAAATTCCAGGGAAATCTGTAAAACATTGGTTTTACGTTGTGAAAGATGAAATCCCAATAACTGTAAATGGATTATTGGGAATGGACTTCATCAAGAAACATAAGGCAAATATATTGCAGGGAGAGACATTCGAGTTATATGGACATAAAATGCCATTGGTAGATAGAAAGTCAAAAATCGTCCTCACACCTCGGTCGGAAACCATTGCGTACGTATCTACTACGAGTTAAAATCCCGGAATACTCTCTCGAGTGGAAATAGGTGAAGGAATATTAATGGGGGCATGCTATACACCACCACTAGGAAGTAGCTGTGTGGTGAACCTCGTTAATACAAACGAGAGGGAAGTAGTAGTAGAGCGTCCGACGGTGACACTCGAGCCGGTCGAGATAACAGAGCTCGACGCGGAGTCCAACGCTCTAAGTATGAATGCTGTGAGTAAAGAAAGAGGGGTATACCGACTCCAGCGGTTAGAAAGAGAGCTCAACATGAGTCACCTCAACGGTGAAGAGAGAGAAGCCCTACTTCAGCTCATAAGAAAATATGAAAATATCTTCCATCTAGAGGGTGATAAACTACCTTGTACTCATATGGTGAAGCACCGAATACCATTAAAGGAAGGCACTTTACCAATGAAGGTGCATCCTTATCGATTACCGGAAGCCCACAAAAAGGAGGTCGAACGACAAACTTGCGAAATGTTGGAGGATGGAATCATCCAACCCAGTAGGAGCCAATGGAACGCACCCTTGTTAGTGGTGGCCAAAAAACCGGATGCCTCTGGAAAAGTAAAAATGCGAGTAGTGGCGGATTTTCGAAAAATAAATGAAGCCACCATTGGAGATTCCTACCCACTTCCAAATATTACGGAGATATTGGATCAATTGGGAAAAGCCCAATACTTTTCCACTCTCGACCTTGCTTCTGGATTTCATCAAATTCCGATGGCTAAGGAAGATAAGGAAAAAACAGCATTTTCCACACCTCAAGGCCATTTCGAATATAATCGAATGCCATTCGGGTTAAAAAATGCGCCTCCAACTTTTCAGCGGTTAATGAACTCCGTACTAGCCGGAATACAGGGCATAAAATGCTATGTTTACCTAGATGACATTGTTGTTTACGGGAAAAACCTGCGTGAACACAATGAAAGACTAGAAGAAGTTTTCCGACGATTAAGGGAAGCTAGACTGGCTGTGAAGCCACAAAAATGCCAATTCTTGCGGAAAGAGACGCAATTTCTAGGTCACATCATTTCCGAGGACGGGGTACGGGCAGATCCGGAGAAACTTGCGGCTGTGAAGGAGTATCCTGCACCTAAAAATGTTAAACAAGTACAATCATTTTTGGGATTAGCTGGTTATTACCGAAAATTCATAAAAGATTTTTCGAGGATAGCCAAGCCATTAACGGAGCTAATAAAGAAAGATACTAAATTTGAATGGACGGCTGTGCGCGATGCTGCATTCGAAGAATTAAAGAATGCATTAACAACTGCACCGGTATT
Source organism: Tromatobia lineatoria (assembly GCA_949699805.1). NCBI lineage: Eukaryota > Metazoa > Arthropoda > Insecta > Hymenoptera > Ichneumonidae > Tromatobia > Tromatobia lineatoria. The sequence goes on from OX453034.1 coordinate 7,814,996, forward strand.
ACAATACCCAGATTTTCAGCAGCAGTTCTTGGTAACTACAGATGCATCGGATAAGGCTATTGGAGCCATCCTCTCGCAAGGCAAGGTCGGAGAAGACTTGCCTATATGTTACGCAAGCCGCACACTGTCAAAGGCAGAAACGAATTATACCACAACGGAGAAAGAATTGCTTGCTATAGTATGGGCTATAGCGCAATTTCGGCCCTATATATATGGGACGCGGTTTAAAGTGATAACCGATCATCAACCTCTCACATGGTTATTTGGGGTGAAAGATCCAGGTTCACGGCTAATGAGGTGGCGAATAAAATTGGCAGAACACCAATTTGACGTGGAATACAAGGCTGGCAAAAGAAATACCAACGCAGACGCGCTTAGTCGTATATACGTTACTACGAGAGCACGCGCGCGAGAAGGAGAACCTGTGCTGAAGGACGTGCGAGAGAAAGAGACAGAGCAACACACCGTTTCTACTGACAGCGGCTCACCTATACGCACCAATACACCCAAGGCAGGCGAGTCGGGCTCCCGCGGTGCGAATATCAGCAGAAAGCGGAGAGCCGAGGAGACAGAGAGAGCTATAGAGGATACCGCTCTACCATATAGCGAGCAGTGCAGGGAACAGGGGGCTGCGCCGCGGCTACCCGTGAGAGGTGGGAGCGCGAGCGAGCGACCTGGCTTGCAGCAGAGCGAAAGAGATGCTATGAGGCAACCGCAGCCAATCACTGAAATAGGTGAAGCAGTCCGCGCGGACTGCAATGCTTCTGGAAGGCTGGGGGAAGCGGAGAGCGGGGAGAACGAGAGTATACCTTTGCGCTCAAGGAGGGACAAGGAAGCTACGATGGAAAAAGAGTGTAGCTGCAGCAATGGTGTAACCTGTCCTTCTTTGGAGGATAGAGGGAAAATACTAAAGGAATATCATGATGCCCCTCCGGGTGGGCACCAGGGTATTAAGAGGACTCTGAAACGAATCCAAGCAAAATATGTATGGCCAGGAATGAAAAAAGAAATACAAAGACATATCGCTGCTTGTGAAAAATGTCAGAAGAACAAGCTCCGATGCAAGGGCAAAGTACCTATGGTGATTACAGACACGCCTGGACGAGCTTTTGAAAAGGTAGCTGTGGACATCGTTGGACCACTACCTTTGACATGTGCTGGAAATAAAAACATACTTACTTTCCAGGATGCTTTGACGAAATACAGCGCGGCTGTGGCCATCCCAAATCAGGAAGCCCATACAGTCGCGAAAGCTTTAGTGACGGAGGTAATTTGTCGATATGGAACCCCCGAAATAATCCTTTCGGATAGGGGTACGAACTTTTTGAGTTCTACATTTAAAGAGGTCTGCAAGTTGTTGCGGATTAAGAAAATCCAAACTACGGCTTATCATCCTGAAAGTAATGGAGCATTGGAAAGGTCGCACCGAACTTTGGCCGAATATTTAAAAAAATTTATAGATGAAGATCAAGACGATTGGGATGAGTGGCTGCCGTACGCTATGTTCACGTACAACACCACTCCACACACAGCTACCGGAATGACTCCCTATGTGTTAATGTATGGACGCGAGGCCGAGTTGCCTACTGCGGTGAAACAGGAGCCGCGCTCAACTTACACACACGCAGACTATGCCAGCGAGCTGCGAGAAAGATTACGAGCCTCGTGGACGGTGGCCAGACATAATCTAAGCAGTGCGAAAGAGAGGGCGAAGCTGGATTACGACGTCAAAGCGAGACAGCGTGAATATCTTGTAGGTGACCACGTACTATTGCACGATAATACGGTACGGCGGGGACGATCAGCCAAACTGACACCCACATGGACGGGGCCACACACTATCACGGCGGTGCATAGTCCCGTCACCTATACAATTAAAATGGGACGTAAAACCGCGACGGTTCACGTTAACCGTCTGCGACATTTCGTCGAGTATTAGGGTGTGTGTATGTATATATTAGCTTATCGCATGCAACGGCCATTAGACCGTCCCCATGCTCCTAAGTGAGAGAGAAGATAGGGAGCACGGATGCGCCAGAAAAAGAAGGCTGCCACGTGCTCGCAAGAAAGAAGGAGAAGAGGATAGTGAGCACGGATGCACCAGAGAGAGAAGGCGACCACGTGCTCGAAAGAGGAAAGGAGAGACAGATAGAGAGAGAGAAAAGTAAGGCACGGATGCACAAGGGGCATCTACGCGCGTGAGAAGGAAGAAATGAGAAAAAGCCTTACTCATGGTACTGACGCAAAGTGCGTCCTCATGATTCTATTGAAGGGAGGGATGGGGTCATCCGCGATCGATTACGCGGGGGAAAAACTTAAAATTAAGAGAAAAAAAAAAAAACATAATTTAGTTTTTTTTTGTTTTTAAAGTTTATTATAGGGAGGGGATAATCCCCTCTCCAACGGAAAATACAGAGAATATTTTCAATCAATTTTCTCTGCCCCGCATATGAGGCAGAATGACGGGGGGCCGACGCTAAAGAGCCGGCGGAGGCCCAGGAAATCCACCGCCTCTTCATCCACCTCGTCGCCGCCGTCCCATAAATAAGCTGCGTGCCTCCTTGCAGCTTGACGGCGGCGCCTTACGGTGAGGGCCTCCCGGATGAATGTGGAGGCCCACGTCGGCCTCCGGGGTCGCCTCGCCGTCCCCGGAACATAGATGACCCGGTTCTAAGAAAAAAAAAAAAAAAAAAAGAGAGAAGAGATTATTAATGCTATGTCACAATATAAATGAATTGAATAAAAATCGTACTTACGATCGCCTCGAGTAGACGGCGGTTGAGGCTCCCGCCTCGGATTAAAACAACCCCACTCATTATTAATTTTTTTAATAGGAGTGATTAGAAGGATTCAGCGCTGCTTGCGAGGTGGTCGTTGAAGCGGTTGACGATTTAATGAGCCGGTGGCAGCTACTCAGTGCCAACCACCGCTCAACGGCGGGGGTAATTTACAAAGTAAGCAGTCCCACGGTCGAAAACTGCTTTAACCGTTGTCTTCTGGTTTCAGGATTGCGCTGTTCCTCGCCTACCTTATCAAAACCAGCACGGCCAACGAGGAATATGCGCTGAAACCATTCACCGACAATCCCGGCATCTTCTACGAGGAAATTGGAAGCGTCACACAAACAAAAGCGACATGGAGACTTGCCATACACATGGATCTCACATGTATACTCCGTCGAGAAAGGATGGTTAAATTAAATTTGCAACGTGTGCGCGACGCGTGTAAAGTCGAGGATGGAATTGGTCAAGCCGACGAACTATGTCACGCGCTTCTAGAAACCGTCGAACACATGTCATCAAGGGTAGAAGATGGCATGAGCACCGTTCATGACCTAATTGAACCCAATTCGTTGCGAAGACGCAGAGGATTCATCGATGGAATGGGATCGATAATCAAATCAATCACCGGAAATATGGATGCTGCAGATGCGGAGCGGATTAATCACCAGATAATGGCCCTGCAGGCGGGTGAACGAACCCTAAAAAAGGGCATCAAGGGACAACTGCAGGTCGTTTCCTCTACTCTGCGGTTATTTAACGATACCGTGGACAGGATAGTGGCCAATGAGAACACCCTTCTCGGCCTTGTAAATGCAGCACGGCGTGATCTAATCGCCAACAAAGACCAGCTCATGAGACGTGTACGTCTTGACGAGAGCCTAACTGCCGTAAGTGTGGTGGTAGAGGAACTCCTCACCGACGTGCGGGAATTAGTATTGCTCCTGGCCGAGATATCAACGGGAAAGGTGAGCGCAGCGGTACTACCACCGCGTAAGCTAGTGGAGTACCTCACGGATGCACTACCACACCTACCGGCTGGCACTGGATTCCCCTTACCGATAGTAAGGAGTGAGGCAAACTCCTTGATGCGACTCATCGACGCGCGGGCATACAGTGATGGAACAGCGGCCATACTGCTATTGGATATCCCGCTGATAAGCTCACAGCGTTACACCGTCCACCGGCTATACCCCGTGCCTGTGAAGGGTATCAATGACACCTACTACTACGTAGATACAACAGAAGACCTCGTAGTAGTAGATCAGGCGAATAGAAATTTTTCGCGGATGTCATCAGTAGACTTGCGGAATTGCAAAAAATTCGGAAAAAATTTTATATGCTCTCCTCAGCACCCTTCGGTGCCCATCACAAAAAATGCACCATGCGAAATACTAACCTTGGTAAAAATCGACACTGAGGGCGGTCTCAGGTGTCCTAAGCGAGTTTTAACTTTGACCAGCACGCTTATCATCCCTATGGAGCAACCCGGAAGATGGATGTACATCGCACCTTCAGAAGAAATAGTAACAATAACTTGTAACAAAAAACCCGCGTTCCGCGAATCGTTAATAAACTCGGGTATTTTGGCTCTGATAGGTTCGTGCGAGGTAACCGCCCAAGATTTTAGTATTCGGACCCTTAAAAGGGTCACAGACACTCGGAACGAGGAATATCTACCACCGTTCAATCTTACATTATCCGACATCGATGTGAATTATCATTCACATTTACAAAAAGTTAATAAAAAAGTGCAGTTCTTAAGTGTATTGCGGAATCCCGAGGAGTTAAGGACCCTTGGTTCACGCGTGAAAGAGATAACTAGAGACTTAGATAAAGACAATAACTACAGTGAGCAGTGCTACCATAATATAGCACTGTATTCTTTAGTAGCCTTAGTTTTTGTAGCCTTGGCCTGCTATGCCGCATATCGGTTACACCGGCTGAGGCGAAGATGCAACGCGACACCGGCAAGGCCAGAGGAGGCGGTGACCCCTCAAGAAGCACCGTCCGCAGTCGAGATGCGTGCGGAGCCAGTGCCCCCGCGTATCAGTAGTTTACATGTAGATAGGGCTGCTACAATTCAGAGGCACCCATTGCGTTTTTCATATCATGCCAGAGCTACAGATAAGCCATAATTTATAAGAGTATCCATATGTCACATAAATAGTCGAAAGTTCAACCAACTTGCTCAGAAGAAAATTTTTTTTTTTGAACCTCAAAATTTTTCTTTTTAAGGGGGGAGGGATGTTGCGACCCGGAATTTCGGCAAGCAACGTTGCGAAACATTTATTGCACTTCGCTAATCATATTCAGCATATTCGCTGATCGCGAATATTGCAATCGCACCATGCGACATTTTTGTCAATTAAGCATTATCGTGTAGAAACTAAGGTGAACTGGAAGCGACAGCGCCAGTACATCGGCAGTCTTAAATCGACTTCAAGAGCAATCGGTTGGGCTCGCGAGTAGAGTACTTTAGCAAGTTGTAATTGTAATAAATACATTTTATATTTAAACTCGTGTGGATTCCAATCCTTTAATCGGTCCCGATCTCTTAATGTATTAATTGAACCGAGTCAGGAAAAGGGCTGATCACCCTTTGAGCATTTCGGGCACAACACTTGCGACATGTTAAACTTGACGATGTATCTCGACTAAAGCCCCGGGCCTGACTGCCGATTATAGCTATTATGGTGGTATTTATATACACACGCTTCGTAGGATGTCTTGACTCTGGATACCTTTGAATATCACATGTATTTTCATAAAGGTGAGGTTGTGTGGCCGGTAAATAATTATGTGTGGGTGTACACTAATATAACAGGTTTACACGGTGTATGAATCGTCAGAAAAAAAGAATGTCTGTCTATTAATAAGAATTTTTGGGAGTGGTCCACGTTTGCTGTCAAGATTTTTTATGGTAGTTATCATATTTTCCTAGAAATTCTTGTCTAGCGATGCAGAGGATAACAAGTGTCGCACTAAAGCAACCATGTGTAGACCTGCTGGTGCATAGATTAGAGATAAAAAATTAGGCGCATCGTCTTTAACGTCAAAGGTAATAAAAATTGTGATACATAGCTGTCACAAAAGAAGACGTTTATAGCAGTCGGTCAAAGGGTTGATTGTATCGCTAACCTGCGGTCGCAGCGAGGTGTAAGAATTCTCGCCCTTGGTACCCTGTAGAGATGTGCATCTAGAGATAATTTTTTGGTCTCAGCGTGGGGACGGTAATAAAAAAAAAGTGTCTCCAAGATATTGATGATCAGGGTTGAGGATGGACCTCAAGCTGTTCTGGAATCTTCGCATGAGGTAGCATCGTTTTTATGCTTTTCAAGTTTTTTGTAATCCAAACATTATATCGCGGCTGTGCGATGTCATTTTCAATGCAGAAAATGGTCTTCGGAAAAGCATTGGCTTGTGGTTTCGACCAATTTTTGCTCTCGAAAAAATGGTAACAGCCTCTTTTTCACTTTTGTCAACTTAAATCTATCCATAGAGGGTGTGGTTAAGACTATACAATCATTGGAAACTCGGACTTTGTTTAATTCTGTCTTGAGAAGTCACTCGTGTCACTCCAGCATCCCTCGCGTTTTCAAATCATTGTTTCAACGTTTTCTTCTCGTGTGTGTGTGTCATCTGTTCAGTGCTTACAACATTTGTACATTGTGAATTCATTGGAATTACGGTAAACTGTGAGTGTTCTTATTTGTGAAATTTGAGTTTGTCGTTACCCGATTATTACGTGATTCTGTGACGATAAACATAGTGACTTTTCTTTTTAAAATTTTGTGTTTAAAAAAACTCGTGAAAATGCAGTGTGTAGCAGAGTAGTCAGTGCGAGTGTACCCGCAAGTAGTGCAAGACGATTCTTAAAGTGGTTGGACTCGCGAGACTTCGAAGTACGCCTACGGCACGTCACTGCACGCGAAGTTGGGCTTCGTGGTTGGGGCAAATGAACCTCCGCCAACCCCAGCGTGATGATGATGCCGCCGTCGGTGTAAATAACGGTCAAAATGACGCGCTCTTTCCGAGCGGTAATGATAATGTAGGTGATACAGATGATAGGGATATCATTTTATCCGTATGACAGCGTTTTCGTTTGGTAGGCCAGCCGCGTGAGTATATATTGTCGCGATTTAAAGTCACGTCACGACAAACGGAAGTTGCATTGCTTCCGCCTCCACAGGCTATTAACCCTATCTTATGGATTCGGAATGCCATTCGCGATATTTATGAGCATTTTGTCGCGCGGTGCCCCCCGAATAATATGATAGGAATTGGGTTTATGGCTCAAGATATGACTCATGGTAGCGCAGGTATCTCAATAAGGCCCATATAGCGATTCAATTACGAACAATTGTGGGAGCTGCTTTGTAGTGTAAATCAAAGCGCTAGAATCTTATCGGTGTATGACACACTTATATTCACAGTTACGTACGTCGATATGGTCCCAGGTGCAGGTAGCTTAGAGGATAAACTCGCAAAGAACCGCTCTATTGTATCGGTCAACAACTCGGACAACCTGTGTTTCCCCGCGCGCTTGAGGTTGCTCTTGGGAATGCCCGTAACAAGGGTGTTCGCACTGCCGAAGCAAAGGTTTTTTATGAACGGATACGTCATAAAAAATCAAAGCTTCAAAGAGATGAGGGTAACAAGATTGTGGTAGAGGCACAGGTGGTAGTCCCAGCGGCCGGGTGCGGACTACCTGAAATCGAGACGTTCCAGCGCTACTTTATGGCCACAAGGGTTGCCATAGTGGTATACAATTGGAAATCTCTCGGTAGTGGTGCTGACGCAATTTTCAATGGACTAGCGAGATTTCAAGACACATCAGTGCCTGTGGTGATTAATATCGCGTATTTTATCGATCAACATCACTTTGCGCCTATTACGAACCTCACTGCTGCAGGTGGTATAGCGAATTATTGCATTCCATGTAATTCCTCGTACCGCTATTTGCAGAAGCATAAGTGTACAAGCACATGCCCGCGCTGCTACTCATCGCCACCTTGTGCTGTCAGATATTCATCCGAAGATGGCAGCGGCAGTGACGAGCAGGAGTGCGAGCATTGCAATCGATTTTTCCACAGCACCGAGTGTTTTGCGAATCAGTGTAAAGCGATTTGTGAGACGATCCGTTCTTGCAAAAAATGCTCCAAGCTTGTGGACACTACAAAGAACACCCACAATTGTGAGAAATCGTTTTGTCAGCATTGTCGTGGTTCTCATGGATTTACAAACCCTATTTATATTTTATGACTTCGAGACCCGCCCGGATACTCCGTACACCGCAACACCGGAAGACGATACTCGAGAACACATCGTAACGCTTTGTGTTGCACAACAGCTTTGTGAGTTGTGTCTCGAGAGTGTGGACAATCTAGATTTATCGAGCTTTTGCGAATGGTGCGGTATTCGGAAACATGTTTTCCGAGCCTCACCGGTCGAGGAGTTTGTTAATTTAGCATAACGTCGCACAACGTCTTTCCGGAAAATCGTATGCATCGCGCACAACGCCACGGTCACGGTGTAAGATGTAGCGCCGAACGAGAAAATCAGCTATATTGATATCTACTCTCTGTATCCATATATATCAAAGGTTGGTCGCTTCCCGATGGGCCATCCAAAGATATACGTGGATACAGAGTGTGAGAGATTGTTGAATGGCTCGTTTGACGCGCTGGACACAACGGTCAACGGCATGATCAGGTGCATAGTGCTACCGCCGCGCAACCTCTTCCATCCTTCGCTACCTGTCCGCATGCACGGTAAGCTACTGTTCCCTCTTTGTCGTACCTGCGCCGAGGAAAGAGCACAGACAGCGTGCTTTCACGAGGATACAGCTGACCGAGTGTTTACAGGTACCTGGGTCGTGGACGAGGTAAAGAAGGCCCTTGAAATGGGTTACGAGATAAAGAAAATCTCAATTATCTGGGCCTATGAGATAACGCAGTACGACCCCGTAACACGCACCGGAGGGCTCTTTGTCGAGTATATCAATACCTTCTTGCGTATTAAGCAAGGGGCTAGTGGTTGGCCCGCAGAATGCATAGATGCTGAATCCACAGCTCGTTACATCGATAAGTATGAACGGGCCGAGGGTATTCGACTCGATGTCGAAAAAATCGCGAAAAACCCGGGACTGCGGGCCGTCGCAAAACTCTGCCTTAATTCGCTTTGGGGTATATTCGGACAGCGGTCAAATTTAACGCAGACGACCGTTATAAAGAACCGCCAAGAGTTTTTGCTGCTTCTCGGCGACAATGGCAAAGAAGTTCATCGTTTATTGCCAGTTAACTATCAGGTGTTGTACGAGAATTGGTCGTACATTGACGAAGCGGTTGTACCATCGGCGGAAACAAGCGTCCTTATCGCGGCGTATACTACTGCTCAGGCGCTTCTCAAGCTGCATAGTTATCTCGAACGATTGAGAAAACGTGTCCTTTATTACGATACCGACTCGGTGATTCTTGTCAACACCGGTCAAGCGGATGAATGGGCACCACCGTTGGGTAACCTTCTCGGGGACATGACCAGCGAACTGAAGGAGCCGACTGACTACATCAAGTCGTTTGTATCGGGTGGCCCGAAGTTTTATGGTTATGAGGTCGTGAACAGCGCCAACCCCGAGAAAGTTATAAAAACTGAGTGTAAAGTGAAGGGATTGCCTTTGAATTATAAGAATTGTAAAAAAATTGATTTTAAATCGATCCGGGCAATGATCGAAAGTGATTTGCCCGAGGAAAACCACGAATTGATTCAATTTAATTTCACGTCAATTCAAAGAACGTCCTTTCACGATGTAATAACACGCAAAGAGACAAAAACCTGTCGAGTCGTGTGTCGTAAACGTCGTCACGTCACACACACACATTATCGCTACCGTTCGGATATAAAGGTTACAGCGCCGCGTTAATCATTGTTATTATCGCTATCGTCATCCTCGTCGTCGTTGTCGTCTCATAGTGATAATTAAAAATTTTATTTTTGTATTATTACTTTACAAATAGTTTTAGATATTTTTATATACGTGTGTACGCGTGTTATTGTAATAAATGTATGTGTTGAAATTTTTTAGTATGAATGTATACACTGTTTGTTTAGTCTTAAGCACATATATATATGTGTAAAAAAAATTGTTAAAATATGAATACATTTTTATTGAAAAAAAATAAACATTTTATAATTCAATATAAAATCTGTATATAATCGTCTTTGTTGATTTTCCCATTGATCCAAGATTCTATTTGATTGAATAAAACAAAAATTTAATTTCCTTGAATATATATATATTTTTTTTAATTACTTCCCTTCTGCCTTATTCTTACTCTTGATACGATGCCCCGGCTGCGCGAGAACAAGCCGTCACCTAGTCGGGTGTGTGTGTGTGAGCCGTGGTATAAAAGCTGACCGCCACGTTGGCTCGCTGTTTGGAGCGATCGTGAGTTCCGCGTATGTTAGGCTACATTTCCGCGCCCGTCTGCGCACACGTCGTAGCAGCTTATAGCGACGTGTGTCCGTCGCACCGCCGCCGCCGGAGAGCTTATAGATTAGCTGTGGCCGTAGAACAAGCATAGTTTTTTCATTGATTACGCTGTAGAGTGGTGAAATTAAGATATAGACGTACGCTGGAAACATCCCTGGACGTCACTGATCTGTGGACCAACGGGTTGCGGTAAAACCGTGTTTGTTCGTCGTTTCTCGTCTAATATCGAGGCTATGAGTGACACAGTTTTTGATAGGATCTTATTCTATTATGATGACAATCTCGATCGTGATACAGAGGCATTATTTAAAAATCGTTCTACCTCGGCCACACTCAAGATTGAATTCCACGAGGGTCAACCAGTACCGGAGGATTATTCAAACGACAATGAGGCAAAAAAACTTGTTATTATTGACGATTTAATGCGTGAATTAAATGTTCAAGGCACATTCACAAATACATTTTACGAGTGCTTCATCGGATGCACGTAGCAACGCTTTTTATTGTTCCTTAGTTGCATGACAGAGGGCGCTGAGTAGGGCTGCGTGACGTTGACCGATCGGTAGTCGTGCAGACCATTGACGTTTTCCTCGTGTCTTTACCATCGCACGGTAATTACTGGCCGCCCCCACGATTGCACATTGTCGACGATCGTACTACAACTGAATGCCTCGCACACTTACGATACTTTAAATACCACTGCATGAACTCACACACATTTGTGTGTGTGAGTTCATTCACCTTTGCCGGGTTGTAGGTTTATCTTTTGGTACGTACACCTGCATTTGGGGATCGTCGGGGAATATTGTTGTGCGACAGCGGCAAATATCGGGTGTCGACTGCTTCAAGTCAATGAGTGGATATCCGTGTGGTTGAGTGGTAGCATCATAATACGCTTCAGATAGAAATCTCGGATCTTCAGGATATACTTACCTTGCGAGATGCTGAATTTATGGTGTGGTGAAAGTAGCACCAGCTGTGAAAAAACGTTTGAGTAAATTTAAAAATGTTCTGCGACAATTAGCGCCACCTCTACCGACGTGCCCACGACTGAGGAAAAATCAAAATGGCGGTGGAAAACGACACACAGATAGCGCGTAGCGACGTAAGTGACAAAAGTTCAGTTGTAGAGCGAAAAAACGTATCATGATGCAAGAAGTGTGTGGCGCATTCTTACCCCTTTTATTGGCACCCATTATCACGGATCTGTTTAGTAGACTGTTTGGTAGCAACAACAACGGTGGTAGTGCCAAGTAATTGATATATTAAAATGGAACATGCGAGGGAAATGGTCGTGGTACCGGCGAAGAAGGTGGCTGCCGCGAAAGATCCGATGATCGGCGGCGGGAGTATTAAAAAAACCGTACAAACACCGGGTGACCCTATATCGCGGCTTGTTGCTGAACTTGCGGGTATTTTAAACTCAAAAAAATATCACGATGATGCTACCAAGTGGAAAGAATATTTACAAGTACTGCAAAGATATTTATTTCTCGTGGACACACGAAACGGGCCATTAGACCTATCGTTGCCTGGTGCGACACCAGCGCCACCACGACCACCGGAAAATCAAGATTTTGATGAAATTAATATATTAAACGGTGTACCGCTACAATACAAACGTAGAGCTAATGCACTACTAAACTACATGCGTAATTCGCCAAGTGCTTCACAACGCATCAGATGGGACAATGAGGGACGAGTGACAATCGAGGGTGTGCTCATTCATAATTCAAATATTGTCGATCTTATTCATGACGCAATACGCAAGAGAAAACGCTTTAAAGCCAATGGCCGTCGTCAATTCATTAAGAGTCTTAGGGCTGGCGCTGTACCACACGAGTTTATCGGGAATGACAAGTTATGGTCCATGGTCGATTAGAGTGTTGCTGTAAAACGCAAGAAAAGTGATCGGCAGTATTATAACGACGGAGACGGCGACGAGGAGGACAGCGAACCGGAGAACTATCAGCCTGGTGGAAAACGATCGAAAAATCTTTGGGCACGAAAGTGGCGCGAGCCAAGTAACCGCAGGCGACGACGGAAAAAAGGGTCTATACCTGTGGATGAACCTGAAGAAAGGACGACAGCTGCAGTAGAAAATACACTATTGAGAGGGAACAAAAAGAAACCCATTACACCGCGCAAGAGACTTATCGAGGCCAATACCGCCCGGATTCTAGACACTGCTATTACGGGAACAGAACAGGCCGTCAAGGATTTGAATACTGGTTTAAAATGTGAATTTTAAGTTGTGTACAAAATGTCATTCGAAAATGTGTATATAACCCTTTGCATCCTGCGAGTTACGCTGGCGCAAGGCATCTTATAGGCAATAAGAAAAATGAAGTAACCGATGTTTATAACTGGTTGAACCAACAGGATGCATATACATTACATAAACCTGTGAGGCGTCGATTTCCACGCCTTTATAATATCGGGAATATAGACGACGTCTGGGAAGCTGATCTCGTGGATTTACGGTCGTTAAAAAATTATAACGATAATGTCTCATACCTGTTCACGGTAATTGATGCATTGAGTAAATTTGCATGGGTTGAACCACTCAGAGACAAAACTATACACTCTGTGGCAGAGGCGTTTTAACGGATTTTCGACCGCAGTGAGGGTCGCTTACCCGTATACCTGCAAACCGACAAAAGAAAAGAATTTGTGGGTAAAGAGTTACAGGTTTTTCTGAAAAAGGCCGATATACGCTTTAGAGTGACACGTAATCCCGATATCGAAGCCGCAATTGTCGAACGCTTCAATCGCACATTGACAGAACGAATGTGGCGCTACTTTACACATCGAAATACACGACGATACATCGATATGCTACAACAATTTGTTTATGCGTATAACCACGCGAGACACTCAACAATAAAAATGCAACCGGCTGCCGTCACTTTACAGAATGCCGATATAGCAGTGACAAATAATAAAAATGCATCTCTTAAACAACGTGAAAATAGACGCGATACTATGGTTAAATATAGACGCGGTAATTACGTAAGGATTAGTCGAACAAAAGGCACCTTCGAAAAGGGTTACAAGCGAAATTAGAGTGAAGAAATTTTCCAAATCGATAAAGTGACAAATCGTCACGGAATACAAATTTACGAGCTGCGTGATCTCGAGGGGGAATTAATTGACGGATTTTTCTACACCGAGGAAATAACGCCTGTGCACGATAAACGCATTACGGAAGATAAAGTTTTGAAGATTGATCGTATCTTACGGTCTAAAGGACGTGGTGCGAGGAAACAGCTTTTCGTCAGTTGGGTTGGCTACCCATCGAAATTCAACTCTCGGATACCTGCGCCCAACGCCTATAACACCGATAACCCATAAACTCACGGATCTCGTGAGTTTATGTGTTATCTTGCTGCTGCTGCTGCTGCTGCTGCTGCTGCTGCTGCTGCTGCTGCAGTGTCCTCATTATGTACAGTGACGAATTTTTTTTTCTCGTATTACCAAGCAACAGCAGTATGCAATATTATCCCGATAACACAACAACACATTTTATTACACAACTTTCACGTGAACTACATCTCAATGGTCAATGAGCTGTAGGGTTATCCGAAATACATGTACCCTGCAGAATGACACATTTACGGCGCGAAGACACGGAAATTAAGTGGACCCCACGTGATAAAAAAGATTCCGTGGCGGGTAACATTCCGTACGGCATATATAAGAGCCATGAAGAACTTTTGGAAAACATTTTTTTTTTTCGTATTTAACCCCGTCTGCAGGCATCACGCCTATTACAGGGTCGGCCCGGGTCAGTAGCCAGTCCCCCCTGAGGGCCTGGTCCGGATCAGTAACCAGGCCCCCATGCGGCCGCATCCGACTTCCCCCTCCATATCGCATTTGCCATAACATTTCTGCTAAGGGCATAGGAAAACATTGTGGAAAAACCTTATGCCGATATAGCCGGTCTCAAGTTCGCCTCACGGCACCGGAGCTACGTCACGATTTTCGTCGAGAATGTAAACACAGACTACAGCCGTATACGTGTGACCCCCACAGTTATTTGTGTGTGTCTCACGTATATATCTGGAGCTTCATCACGTCCATGTTTTTATTTTTCGATGAAAATTTTCGACGGCACCAGGAATCGAACCCGCGACCTACCGATGTTCTGGTTTAGAAGCCAGTACTCTAACCACTAGACCATCACACCGGTTGGAAAAAATAAATAACGTCCCCGGTTTACGAGAATCGGGTATACAGATTGTTGGTGCTAGAGAGGCACGCGGTTATGCGGCCATCGATGGTGAATTCTGGAAGGAAAAGTCCGGAGCAAAGAGTGCTACTAATCAAAATATTGTTCACATGAGCGAAAAGGTGCAACGTATTCTAGGCTTCAGTATAAAAGATGATTCTGACTGGAGGACAAAGAAGGGTTCGTACTTGCGTTTTATGCGTGGACGCCAACGGGTGGGTGAAAGACCCGCCTGCATCTCTCGAGCTCTACCTGAACAACTTTTTGTCTATACAGATCTCTGTATACCCTATACAGTAGGCAATACTCAATCTGCTCTATTACGTATAGTGAATTTGGATTCATCACACTATACATATGGCTCGACACAGGTGAAATATTTCTCACCACCAAATTACATACCTCTACTAAACAATTGCTTTCGCACAGTGGAGATTGATATAAGAGATCATCTGGGAAAACGAATCACATCCGAGTACGGAACGTTAACCGTAACGCTTCATTTTAAGCGCCTAGCTTAGAATTGCGCGCGCGCTCGCGCGCGAACACTTTTCGCACAATGGTGGCTCATTATACAGTGTATTACGATAATCAAGTTGACGGTGGCGCCAGTCGTATAGGAAACGTCTTCGTCGGTGCACCGTATCAACGAGGACACGGTATCGGCCGATTTCTCCGCTGTCTCTTCAGAAGTGTACTTCCACTGTTGACGAGAGACGCTAAAGCCATAGGAAAAGAGGCCTTATGAACAGGTCTTAATCTTATCGAAGATGTGAGCGGTAATCATATACCCTTCAAGGAGTCACTGAGATGACGCGCTGCAGAATCGGGTGAAAATTTAAAACGAAAAGCTAACGAAAAAATCGCGCTACTCATGAATGGTAGTAGGTATAATAGTGCGGTCGCAACGAGAACAATGCAGTCGTTAAGCGGTCGAGCACCCGCGCGTATTTCTGCGAGAAAACGGGGTGTGAAAAGAAAAAGGAGCGGCACCACATTATCGACGACAAACAAGAGGAAAAAGAAGAAGAAGAGCAGCAGCAGTGGCTAAATAATAATGATAAAAGTGACGAAAAAACGCAGAAATACTAAAAGGACGAGGAGATCAACAGTGACAGATATTTTCGGAAGAGCCTAAGCATGGCTTTCTTACACTCACACTCCTGTAAACGTATGAAGTCGGAGCTCGATTTGTTTACCATACCACCAACACAAACATCGATAGAGTCGTCCCAATACGTCCACTACAAGCCTGTATCTTCGCTGTCGGACGATGGACCCCATCGAATTTGTTATACCTGGCCATGGTGAGGAATACCTTGACCTAGCCCATACAATGCTCTGTGTAAAACTCAAAGTTCTCGCTACTGGTGACTCACCCTACAAAGAAGCACCCGTAAATAATTTTTTACACAGTCTTTTAATTCAAGTTGACGTGTTTTTTGATCAAAAACTCGTTGCACAACCCAATAATGCTTACGCCTACAGAGCGTACATTGAAACATTATTGAATTACGGCCCTGCGGCAAAACAATCACATCTCACGACCGCTTTATGGTTTGCCGACGATCCTGGTAAATTTGAGGCTCTACCAGACACAAACGTCGGTGGCAATACAGGTCAAGAGATAGGATCGCAATATATAAAGGCTGGTAAAACAGTAGATTTGATTGGGCATTTACACTGCGATGTATTTAATCAGGATAAGTTCTTGTTAAATGGTGTAGAAGTGCGTCTACGCCTCGTACGTTCGAAAGACGAATTTTGTCTCATGGGAACACCACTACAAGGAATTTCACACAAAATTGGAATCAGAGATGTGACTCTACTGGTACGTCGAGTAAAAATTAATCCTGGTGTGCTTATAGCACACGCGAAAACTTTGCCTAAGACAATCGCAATATCGCAAAATATCCGATAACTCGCGTGGAAGTTGAATCATTCACCATGCATAGCGGAATTATCGATGATACATTGGATAATGTTATACTTGGACAACTGCAGAAACGTATAATACTTGGGTTGTCTACAATAAGGGTTTTAACGGCGACAAAACACTAAATCCCTTCAATTTTCAACATTATTCGATAAATTATCTATCGCTCTACGTGGATAATCAGCAAATTTCAGGAAAACCTCTTCAACCGGAGTTCGGCGGTAACGATACATGAATTCAGAGCTATCATACGCTTTTTTCCGGAACTGGTATACATTTTCAAAATGAAGGACTGGGCATTGATCGTCAGGCATACGCTCGTGGCTACTGTTTGTTTGCCTTCGACTTGACACCGGACTTATCAGCAAACAGTTTCATCCACTGCAACCTTGTGAGGCACGGCAGCGTACGCATTCAAGTACGCTTTGCCAAATCTCTCAATGCAACTATAAATTGTATCGTCTGCACTGAATACGATAATGTTGATTTTAATGATTTTAGTGCTTGAAAAAAAAAAACGATAAAAATCTCGCCCCTCCATTGCCACTACCGTCGCTGTCGAGATGTTTTTGGGGAGAGGGGAAACGAAAATTCTTGTTCCCCTCCCCCGAGTAAAACTCGTTGCATGAAAAGTGCACGATCAAATAGACTAGAAGGAAGCAGTAGTACATACGGAGCATCGTATGTACAAACATGCACACCTCGTACTGGATGCCATCTGTAAATAAACAAGTTTATACTGTGTGACCATTTATAATAAATTCTACCAACGACAACCCCCACCACCACCACATTGACAAGTATAAAAGCATCCGTACGTGACACGATTGAGACCACTTCAAAAGTAGTAGCGGTAGCTTCAACAGCTCTGTTAGAATGGAAGTTATCAACGAGATACTCGTCATCGATTGTGGCAAAGATCCATGGGATCTTACCGGAGAAGAACTCGAATATATACCGAAACCCCTGCTGCTAAGACACTGGGGTGATGACATTCATTTTCTCTGGTAAAAACTACATGAGCACATCTGAATGGATCCCGAGGTTGCATCGTATCAACTCTGTGTAGAACACTCAGACTCACCAGGTCTACTGATGTAAGTGGATAACTGTACTCCAACCAAGAGGGATTGTCCACATTGCCTGGAAAACAAATCTACGCCACCAACACCACCATGAGCAAGAGAATTACCTCAACCAACGCTGTCATTTCCAAAATTACACCGTGAAACCGCTGTACAATCACACACACACACACACACACACACACACACACACACACACACACACACACACACACACACACACACACACACACACACACACACACACACACACACACACACACACACACACACGCACGCACGCACGCACGCACGCACGCACGCACGCACGCACGCACGCACGCACGCACGCACGCACGCACGCACGCACGCACGCACGCACGCACGCACGCACGCACGCACGCACGCACGCACGCACGCACGCACGCACGCACGCACGCACGCACGCACGCACGCACGCACGCACGCACGCACGCACGCACGCACGCACGCACGCACGCACGCACGCACGCACGCACGCACGCACGCACGCACGCACGCACGCACGCACGCACGCACGCACGCACGCACGCACGCACGCACGCACGCACGCACGCACGCACACACACACACACACACACACACACACACACACACACACACACAATTGTAATATTTTTTATAATACAAGTAAAAATTTACCTGTGTCTTAATAAATCTGTGTACTTGAAAATTATGTTCTTCGTTTATTTGACTTCAATTATTACCGACCCCTCGGAACCTTACCGATCGTTGGGAAAAAATCTACAATATCGACTGTAGAGGCATAGATTTTCACGGACAAGCTTGCGCTGGCCTGAGGGGAAATCAAGGCCCACGAGAAAAACATCTCGACCAATCAACGCTCGGGGAATTATGGTAATCTGGCTAGACACGGGGCCAGACGGGGAGGGTCCTCAAGAAGGAGGAGCGGGGGACCAATCACCGCTCGGGGAATTATGCTAATCACGCTAGACACGGAGGGTGGGAGGGGCCTGCCTCCTCCTATCTCTTAAGGGGAGGAGTGGGGGGGCCAATTACCGCTCGGGGAATTATTCTAATCAGAGGGTGGGAGGGGCCTGCCTCCCCCCATCCCCCAAGGAAGAGGAGTCGGAGGGAGGTAGGGAGGGAGTAGGTTCTGTCTCCCCAGCTCATGCCTATACTACTGATAAAGTAAACTATTTTGACACTTTTACCCTGAGCTGGGATGCCACAACCGATCGGAACTCGGGACATCTCGATTCTCGACGAAGATCGGAATTTCGTTCGATAGAGTTGTGCAAAACGACGTTAAGCGCCAGAATTTCATGTTTTTAAACAAAATTAACGATTTTGACACGCTCCACATTTGCCGAGATGCCAGAATCGTACGAAACTCAGTACATCTCGATTTTCGGTGTAGATCGATGTTTCTTTCGACTCAGCCATGCAAGACGACGATTATCGCGAGAACTTTGTTTATTCGGACAGAATGAATGTTTTTAACGCTTCCACGTAAAGCTAAGATGCTAGAATTGCTCGAAACTCGGGACATCTCGATTCTCGGTGAAGATCGATGTTCCGTTTAATACAGCCGTGCAAGACTGCGCTGAGCTTAAGCTGAGATGCCAGGATCGCTCGAAACTCGGGACATATGGAATTTCGGTGTAGATGAATGTTTCGTTCGATTCAGCCATGCAAGTCGACAGTTAACGCAAGAATTTCGTTATTCCGGACAGAATAAACAATTTGAATACGGCCACGTGCACGCAAGATGCCAGAATTGCTCGAAACTCGCGACATCTCGATTCTCGGTGTAGAATGATATTTTGTTCGATACAGCCGTGCACGACGACGACGATCATCGCAAGAACTTCAATTACTTAACAAAATAAACTATCTTGACACTTTTACGTGGAGCTGGGACGCCACAACCGATCGAAACTCGGGACATTCCGTCTCTCGTTGTAGATCGTTGATTTGTTTGATACAGTTGTGCAAACCGATGATTATCGCGAAAATTCCGTGATTTAAGACGAAATGAATGATTTTGACATTTTTATGTCAGGTCGAGATGCCACAATCGCTCGGAACTTGGGAAATCTCGATTCTCGGTGTAGATGGATGTTTCGTTCGATACAGTTGTGCAAGACGAAAATTAATGTAAGAATCTCGTGTTATCGAGAAAAATGACGAATTTAAACACTTTTATATCGAACTGAGATGCCAAAATCGCTCGAAACAAGCGGGATCTCAATTTTCGTCGTAGATCAAATTCCGTTTGATTCAGCTGTGAAACCACGTTTAACGCGAGCATTTTGTATTTTCAGGGGATATAAACGATTTTTAGACGTTTAAAGTGAGCTGAGATTTCAGAATCGCACAAAACTCAGGACATCTCGATTTTCGTTAGAGATCGATGTTTTTTTTTTTTTATACAACCCCGCAAGACGACGATTATCGCAAGAACTTGAACTTTTAGACGAAATACTGGTCTTTGACACTTTTACGCCGAGCTGAGATGCCAGAACCACTCGGAACTTAGGACATCTCGATGATCGGTGAAAATTAGTGTTTCGTTTAATACAGCCGTATAAAACGACATCTAACGGTCAAATCCCGTATTTTCGGACATAATAAACGATTTGAACACTTTTATGTCGAGCTAAGATGCCAGAATCGCTCGAATCACGTGAATTTTCGATTCTCGGCGTAGATCGAGATTTTAATCGAGAGACTCGTGCGAAACGACGTTTAACGCAAGAATTTCGTTTTTCTGAGACGTGTTTTCGGGTATTATAAACGATTTTGACACGCTGAAGTTTGGTTAAAATACCAGAATCGCACGATAGTCGGGTGAGAACAATTTTTGGTGTAGATCGATGTTGCTTTCAATACTTAAACATTTTGTGTTTTCGAATAAAGGGAACATCTTTGACACGTTAACGATGAGCTAAGATGCCACAATCACCCGAAACTCAAGACACCCCGATTCTCGTTGTGGATTGATAATCCGTTCAATACACTCATGCAAAATGACGATTATCGCAAGAATTTCGTTTTTAAAGACAAAATGAAGGATTTTGACAGTTTTATGTCAGGCCGAAATGCCAGAATCGCTCGAAACACGCAAAATCTCGATTCTCAGCGTAGATCGAAGTTCCGTTCGGTACAGCCGTGCAAAAGGACGATCAACGCAAGAATATCGTGTTTTTGGGCAAAATGAACGATTTTAACACGTTTAAAGTCAGCAGAGATGCCAGAATCTCACGAAACTCGAGGCATCTTGATTTTCGGTGTAGATCGATATTTTGTTTAATTCAGCAGTGCAAGAATGAGCTGAGCTTGCGCTGAGATGCCAGAGTTCCTCAAAACTCGGGACATCTCGTTTCTCGATGTAGATCGATTTTTTGTCCGATACAGCCGTCCAAGACGACGTTCATCGCAAGAACTTGAATTTTCAGACAAAATAAAAGATTTTGACATTTTTACGTCGGGCTGAGAGGCCAAAATCGCTCGAATTACGCGAATTCTCGATTCTAGGCGTGGATCGAGATTTCGTTCGATAAAATTGTGCGAAATCTCGTTTAGCGCCATAATTTCGTGTTTTTGGGCAAAATGAACGATTTTGCTACTCTTCAGATGTGCCGAGATGCCAGATTCGTACGAAACTCAGTACATGTCGATTTTCGGTGTAGATCGATGTTTCTTTCGTTACGTCCGTGCAAGACGACGGATATCGTAAGAACTTTGTTTTCTCGGGCAGAATAAATGATTTTAACACTTTCACGTTGAGCTGAGATGCTAAAATCACTCGAAGCTCGGGACATCTTGATTTTGGTGGAGATCGATGTTTCGTTCGATACAGCCGTGCAAGACTGCGCGGAGCTTGAGCTGGAATGCCAGAATTGCTCGAAACTCGGGACATATGGAAATTCGGTGTAGATGGATGTATCGTTCGATTCAGCCATGCAAGTCGACGGTTAACGCAAGAATTCCGTTATTTTGGACAGAATAAACAATTTTAATACAGTCACGTTGAGGTGAGATGCCAGAATTGCTCGAAACTCGCGATATTTCGATCCTGGGTGTAGATTGATTTTCTGTTCGATACAGCCGTGCACGACGACGATGATCATCGCAAGAACTTCAATTATTGAACAAAATAAACTATCTTGACACTTTTACGTGGAGCTGGGACGCCACAACCAATCGGAACTTGGGGCATCTCGCCTCTCGTTGTAGATCGATGATTTGTTCGATATAGTTGTGTAAACCGATGATTATCGCAAAAATTCCGTGATTTAAGACAAAATGAATGATTTCGACATTTTTATGCCAGGCCGAGATGCCACAATTGCTCGGAACTTGGGAGATCTGGATTCTCGGTGTAGATGGATGTTTCGTTCGATACAGTTGTGCAAGACGGAAATTAATGTAAGAATCTCGTGTTATCGGGAAAAATGACAAATTTAAACACTTTTATATCGACGTGAGATGCCAACATCACTCAAAACACGCGGAATCTCAATTTTCATCGTAGATCGAAGTTCCTCTTGATTCAGCTGAGAAACGACGTTCAACGCGAGCATTTCGTATTTTCAGTCGATATAAACGATTTTGACACGTTTAAAGTAAGCTGAGATGCCAGAATCGCACAAAACTCAGGACACCTCGATTTTCGATGGAGATCGATGTTTTTTTTTTATACCGCCGCGCAAGACGACGATTATCGTAAGAACTTGAACTTTTAGACGAAATACTGGTCTTTGACACTTTTACGTCCAGCAGAGACGCCAGAACGGCTCAGAACTAAGGACATCTCGATTATTGGTGTAGATTGATGTTTTGTTCGGAACACTTGTGCAAATTGTCGATTATCGCGAGAATTTCGTTTTTTAAGACAAAATAAAGGATTTTGACACTTTTATGTCAGGCCGAGATGCCAGAATCGCTCAAAACACGCAAAATCTTGATTCTCAGCGTGGATCGAAGTTCCGTTCGGTATAGCCGTGCAAAACGACGATCAACGCAAGAATATCGTGTTTTCGGCCAAAATGAACGATTTTGACACGTTTAAAATGAGCAGAGATGCCAGAATCTTACGGAACTTGGGACATCTCGATTTTCGGTATAGATCGATACTTCGTTTAATTCAGCCGTGCAAGATGTCGTTCTCGCGACTCGGATTATCGGCAAGCAACGTTGCAAAACATTGATTGCACTATTCGCGCTGATCGCGAATATTGCAGTCGTATATATTGCATTGTTGACTAATTGACAAAATGTCGCATGACGCCGTCGCATTTCGTCAATTAGTAAATAATGCTGTGATATAGAGGCGCGCTACATCGAAGGAATAATCGATCATCGAAACCCGTGAATCGCGCGTAACCGCGTAAATTTAAATGTCGATATAAAGAATAGAAATAGATAGATATCTTAGAGGTAGGAATGGTCGCACGAGAATGTAAAGAGTGCATGGAACGAGGTTTTCTCTGTTATGATGTTGGAGAAACACATTGCAACTCGCGGACTTTATGGAACCCTGGACTCAACAAAAAACATCAAGCGGATGTGCGTCTGTTTATTGCCGCAATGGTCCTCTAAGAGTGGCCAAGACCTGCAGCGACGTGACTTTTGTTAGTTTCCATGACTTAAGGAAAGCGACACTGAACTGAACAAAAAATAGACACACGTGTGGACGACGCACTCTTGTCACGTGCTCACCATCAGGCCCAAGCAACGCCAGCCTCATCGAAGGGAGGCGAGGGCGTCGTCCCCGCCACATCGAGAAAACCGTGGGAAGATACCCTTGGAGAAGGAGAACCACCGCAGCAGCATCGATTGGCCGACACTCACCCTGGAGGGAGAAACAACCCTCGGCTAACAATACTTCGCGATTCCAACCACCGAGAAATTAAAAGAAGCTGACACAGAACTTCCCCGACTCTTGGAGGAGACACTTGCGATATTTTGTAGTCGAAATTGTATTTTCACTTTGTACTTTGACTCGAAAACATAATGAACAGTTCAACGTGATTTTATTACATAAATTCGGAGTAAGAATAAACTTTATTCGAACCTGGTTACCTTTTCCCGCGCGCCGAGCTGAACACTTTAGTGTTCCACGGGTGAAACGATCCCGTCGCGCCATCTAATAATAAATAATCAAGTAAAATCTCATATTACTGGAAAATAGAACATTACAGTGGTGACAGCGGTGGAATTCACCAGCTCGTTAGTGCGCGAAAATCTTTAAAAACATATCAAAAGTGAAAGTTCGCGAAAAACTATTTTCAAACAATTCCGAACAAGTGTTATAAGCGATCCGTAAAGTGCAAACAATATAAACTATATTCCAAGTGACACTCATTGTTATCGTGAAGCGCCATTTCTTCTTCCTGGGTTTTCGCACAGTTTCACCAGGAACAGTGGGCGGATGCCGGAGGAAGTGATCGTCGGCGGCCGTGCTCGCTAATCCCTGACATCACAGGCAACGATACAGTCGAACGAAGAAGACGACTCAATTCCAACGACAATTGGGCAATCAACCGGCAATCACCGGCGCAGAGGATCATTCATCGGCCCCCTTAATTAGCAATACGGAGTAAGTCGCTAACATTTACATTTCTCGTTGTGACCACAAGGGATTCGCAGAAATAGCAATTATTTGCTCAGTTAAGAAAATAGATTTTTTTTTTTTTTTTTCTCTCTCTTTCGGGAAAGAGAAACGTAGGAAAAATGAGTGACCGTAGTTTTTCGACAAGCTCGCGGGCGATAGAAAATGATACGAGCGCGTTAACTCCCTTCTCGGACTTCGGAGATCGTAGTTTAGGTCGCGGGAACGAGATGACAGAACTCCTGCCTTACGTGGAACTACCGGACGAGATTGATCACTGGTTTGTAAGACCCCCAAACTTTCCGAATCGATTCGCCCACCAACCAACCGACAACTTGCGAACTAGTGAAAATGAGATGCCCATTTCGAACACTAACAGTGGGGAGTTGAATGAATGCCGCATTTCCTTAAAGTTAGCTTCCGATATTCTCCCGACGTTCGATAGTAGATCGTTCCCTATCTGGAAGTTTGGAAAAGATTGCAGAGATGTGTGGAAATCGGTCAGACCCACGGAGAGGGATCTTTTAATAAGAATAATCAAGAAGAAAACTGTTGGTGAGGCAAAGGGTTATTTATGCAGAAGAAGAGACAGCTACGACATAGATGAGTTGTTAGGCGACCTAGAAAGGGTTTTTTTCCCTAGATACAACTTCGATGCATTACAAACATCCCTCTCCAGTATTCACCAGAAGAAAGGAGAATCCGCTATTCAATACGGGATCCGTACGAGCGAACTTTTGGATGGGGCCTTAGAAGCCGTTGACCGCGAATGCACCCCTGAAACAAAGTACGGTATCAAAATTAGGGCCAGAGATAATGCTTGAAATTGTTTTATTACGGGTCTCGACAGCACCATTAAAGCTAAGGTTAGGCAGAAAAACCCGCAGGACCTCCGTAACGCAATTGATTTCGCTATAAGCGAAGAAGAGCACTACAAGCTCCGATCACGTATAATTACGCGGGACGTATAACTACGGCTGTAACGTGGGTCGCCACTACAAACGAACCCAAACAGGCCGCATACTTCAAATAAATAACGCTGATAGACGAAATACCGATGGGGCGCGATTTGATTTTTTCGGCTGCAGGAAACCTGGGCCACATCATTACTAGCGAGGGCTAGATTACACAAATTACCGGACCGTCAGAAAATAAAAGCCGTTAAGGAGTTTTCAATCCCAAAGGCTAGGAAAAACGTAAAACAATTCTTAGGGCTCATAGGATACTATCGAAGGTTAATTGACGATTTTGCAAAAATTTCGAAGCCAATGACAATTCTCTTGAAAAAGGACACCGCATTTTCCTGGAAGCCTTCTGTTCAAAAAACATTCGAGACTTTGCGAGACGCTATCTGCTCCGAACCTCTCTTACAGTATCCGAACTTTAACAAACTAATTCTCGTTACCACCGACGCCTTGAATTACGCTCTTGGCGCCGTCCTCAGTCAAGGCGACATCGGAAAAGACCTACCAATCTCATGGGCATCTAGAACTTTGCAAAATGCCGAGATTAATTACTCAACAACTGAGAAAGAACTATTAGCGATTATCTTTGGCGTAGTCCACTTCCGACCTTATCTCTATGGCCGTAAATTTACTCTGGTCACCGATCATCGACCACTGGTTTGGCTACACAACACCAAAGATCCTGCTTCTGAATTAATGAGGTGTGTAACCTGACGCTCGTGCGTCGTCGTCGCAGCCACCGATATTATAGAATATCGGTCGATATCTCCCGTAAATTGTCCGGTATAGGAGATCCGTAAGACCAAGCCGTTACGCGAAACCACATGCCCAAATCTTTCTTACCTTTAATCGATGAGTAATGAGCATATTTGTCGCGTGCTGTGTATGCGCCTTACTTTAATTCGAGCTACCTAATATTTGCCATTGCCTCTCCCCAGTCACCGGTTCACCGAGGAGGAGAGTGCACGCAACAATTATCGGTACTCTCCGATCGTTGATTATGTCCACTGTGCGATTTTACACAAAATATTGTGTTGTGTGTTTTATTCGTGAAAAGCTCGTCCGATATCTTCTAAGGTAAAATTGTTATTTATTCGTTCTTTTTTTTAAATTTTTTTCATTTTATAAATTCAAAAGTCTTTCGGCCTATTGATAGCCACGGAAAAAATGTAACATCCCCATGGCCGTCCTTCTGAAAGTATTTCTTTTTTTTTTTAAATAGGACGTCCGGTGGCTGGGTTTTTAGGTAGAAGACCCTACTTTCTTCATATATGTATTTAATATAAAATTCCCGGAAACCTCTGGCGTTATGAAAAAAAACCATTCCTGGACGATTTGGAATCCGTCATTGGTAGCCGTAAAAGTGGAATAATCTAGTAGAACCCCTTTGGTCCATACGAAAAGAGTCGTGCCTAGACGTCGAGGTCAAGCCCATCTCCAACTATTCAACGATACTTCAGGCAACCAGATAAGTCCGCCAGGTTATGCAGTCGATTTAAACTATAGTGCGCTTTCCGATCGTGCGTACACTCAAAAATCCGTGTATATCTTAAGGATATGCAATTTATCAAAAAACCCGCATTCTGCTTAAACTCATGTTCTATATTCTCTCACCATAAGCGAAATTGACAAATCTCCGTTTTATCTGGATATCAATAACGGATAGTCATAATCGGACCCGAATTTGAATTTGTATTGTTTTGATGGATTGTATGATGAAGTGTGTCTTATTATATATAGAATAATAATTTTTATTTCTTTCAGCGCGTTCAGATAAAAAAAGTAAAGAGATATGATATAGAGAATAGTGTTTACGTAACTAAGTCTAACTGATGTTGATATGTGCTGATATGACCTCTGTGATATGTCGCGTTAGTTGTTATTGTACAGATACGCCAAATTAATCGACCATCGAATTCAATGTAAATGAGCTATTCATTTGTACCGGGATATATATATATATATATATATATATATATCGGCAAATCTGTCGGATCTAATCACTCGTAGAAATCTCTTGTTGCGTGTGTGTAAGGACTGCTATACAATTAGCCTGACGTGCCCTTTGATGATACACTAATTAGTAAAGTCTCACTTATTTCATTCAAAATCAGGAAAACCACAATTATAGAAACAAGATCGACCAATATAAGATCGTAACCTGAAGTCGCATCAATTGTCCATGACTAAGATAAATAAATAAATTAATAAAATATATAAATCAAATAAATTAATAATGAACGATTAATTATAATAAATAAAAATAAATTTACAAATTGGCGCCCGAACAGGGACCGTGAACGTAAAAGTTGGTTGTGGTGTAGTCCTGAAGACGTAACAGTAATTGCGGGTTTTCGCCTTTTTAGTTTGTTTTATGTAATTAAATATTTTCTTGGTATTCTCGATTTTACTCGTTATATTGGAATATCTGTCTAGTTTAAAAATTCTGTATATCACTAGAACGCACTCCACCGCATACTCGCTCGCGTAAAGATTCTCAGGATCAAACACCACCGCCATTAGTAACAATTAAAAAGAAAATGGCACAGCATCCGCTTTTCTTGCGGAATTTTTCTCGGTACCTGTACGTGTTCGTATAAAAAGCCAGTGGTCAGCTCAGAGATACACTAACAACATGGGGTCAATGCAGACATACTTTCTGCAGCAAGTGACCGAGGCCCAATATTTCAGTCCGCAATTAGGAACCTATGAACTAAATTATACAGTGGTTCAACAGCTGCCAGGTCGTGTTCGTGAATCTCTTGTCGCGGTGAACTTCGAGGACACGAGCGCGGTTTGTAGTGCGTTGGCGCAGCTTGATTTAGTCAGTGAAGAAAGAGAACGGACTCGGAAAAATAGCTCCAATCCCATCGGAAATTATGGAAATACTTCGAATAGTTCACCACGCGGTAATAACGTGGTAGGTGGTAATTTCCCTGTCAACGGTTTTCCTCGAAGACCGGCGAATCATCACCAGCGTTTATATTTTGTCGGCTGTCTATTTTATTCCATGATTCGAAGCGGTACCCCCTCCTACCTCGCAGACTCACTGATATTACGAGATCGGGAAAATCCTCGAGTCATCGAAGGGCGTACTAACACGCTACGAGCGCCGACTGTGCGGACGTCCCTACACCGAAAATCTTTTCTAGCTCTCGGCACGCACTTTTGGAATGCGCTACCCATCACTATTACTGGCGCTGTGACGCTCGATTCTTTCAAATCCCGGCTACTTTGGCACCTCCTTGCGCGCGAGCGCCATGAAGCCGAGGACCTAGGCTAATATAAACAATCTATGTATTCTTTGTGCACATTTTGTAACTAAACTTAGCTAGTGTGTTACTCACTACCAATCACCGCTCTCTGTACAAAACTTTCTGTCACCTTTGCTTATCTGTATGTTTATGGTCCTTAGGGGATTCTATTTTCCCTGGATCCAATAAATTCTATTCTATTCTATTCTATTATAATATTCTTCTAGTTGGACTCCGCCGCCACCCTCTAATAATCCTACTATGTCAAATCTGAATTGTACACCTATAAATCAAATGGCTAGGTCGGTTCAATCCGCTACAAACGGGGTTGCGGGTTGTCAGCCCTACATTCCAAACTTTTCGGTTCCTCCGCCTCTCTTTGACAATTGTCAGCCTCAAGAAAACGCCGCAAACTCAAACGAATAGCGGGGGCGTTGTATACAGGTCTTTCAGCACCGCAGTACCCCTTTGACGTATTTAAGGACCTCATAAAAGGCATTACAGATGAACCCAATCATAATATGGATATAGGCCGGTTTCGCCAATGTCCGCAGCTTCTCGTCAGTATTTTTGGGACTCCAGTCGCGGCTTTAGTTGATTCGAGGAGTCAAGTAACGTGTGTCTCAGATAGATATTATGATCAGATGCATACACACTCTAAATTAGTGGAGTTGCCGGTCACAAATATGATCATTACTACGGCTATTGGTAAAAAGCAAACCAGAGTGACCAAGCAAGTTCTTCTCGAACTGTCCTGTAGGGAATTCAAATTAACAGCAACATTTTTAGTTTTCCACTATTTGTCATCGTATATGATTCTCGGGAATGATTGGCTACATGATAATAAATCTGTAATTGATTACAAACGATTGTTTTTTATTATCGATGATTACGTAGTCCCTGAGAAGTTTATTTCATTCGGGAGCGCCAATCATTAGCGTCTCATTGCGTCGGCAGAAAATGACATCACGTATATACAGATTATATCAATTTACGGGTTACAAAAGCAGCAAGATTTGATTAAGGACCGCGCAATTGGTTTAGAAAAATTAGAAGGATGTAGGCCACAGTTAGGTTCCCGAGGCAGATCATGTTTCGAGTAACTGCATGTCAGCTAACTTACCGATCGATGCCCCCTCCGGTGATCGAACGTTGAAATAGCCTCTTGTTAATAATACACTAAAAAATAATGTCAAAAATCATGTTGTGGATACTTACCTTGCCGGTGATGTTTGCGTCGAATTTCCATGTCGGAACCTCGTCGATTCGGAGCTAATGGTCCACTCGGTGGGAGCAAGTAATAGTGCGAGAGTGGTTGGAGGAATAAGGGATTGTAATAATGATCGCAAATCTCATTTAGAGTTTAATATGCCAATTAACGTCGGGAATGATATTTCGGTCCCGGTTGAAAAAATCTCTTTTGAGCGAATGAATAGTGAGTCAGTCGTACCTGATTCGGCTGAACCTGTCCTCTTGTGTCACGTGAATCAGCAGCAAGAAAAATCAGCAATCAATTTACATAAGTGTTTACATGATGATCTCCCGGATGTGCCGTTACAGTATAAAATTACGTTAAATTGTTTATTCTTGGCGAGCTCAGGAAAGAATTAGCCTGGAAGGTGGGAGAGAAAAATCTCGTTTGTCGGATAATTCGTTCCCCCTTGGTAGTTTACCGAAATTATCAGATCCTCTTAGAGATGTGATATGTGAGGTGTTGTCCGTGCCCGAGCTGGAAGATTTTGTCTCAGAGGATGAGTTAGACACCTATCGGTCCAGCCATCTTTACGTCGAAGGAGAGGATGACAACTTTTTGGATGACGTGAAAGCTCTCGTCCAATCTCTTACAGAATTGGAGGAAGAGCAGAAAGCCTCAATGTTTAGATTTTCGAGTAAATTTAAGCGATTGTTCTCATCTAAAACCACGGTGACTGGTGCCTATGAGCACACCATTAAACTCACTACACCCAAAACCATCGTTCGTCGCTCCTACCCCGTGCTGCATGCGTTACGCAGTGCAGTAGAAGCAGAGCTGGAGGAAATGTTAAAGAACGGTATTATTGAACGTTCGTCAAGCCCGTATTGCAATCCTCTCCGGATTGTGCAAAAAGCTGATGGCCGATGGCGTATCTGTTTAGACGCGCGATTTATTAACCAGGTCGTTGATGCGGATAATGAAACGCCTCCTCTAATAAGCGATTTGGTTCAACGGTATTATGGCATAAAATATATGTCCACTTCCGCCTTAGTGAATGGCTATTGGCAGATCGGGTTAGAAAAGTCGTGGCGCCCATATACAGCTTTTTTGTATGGGTCGACCCTTTACCAATTTTGCCGCATTCCTTTCGGCCTAAAAACCGCTGGGAGAGGATTTATAAGAGCAATTAGTCACGTCCTTGATAAAACCTTTGAGAGTTCTCTTACGGTGTATATTGATGACCTGTTAATTACATCTGTTACCTTCGAAGATCACCTCGCACATCTAAATAAGGTCTTTACTCAGCTACAGAATTATAATTGCACTCTGAGGCTCGACACATCATGTTTCTGTCATCAAAACGTCAAGTTTCTGGGATATGTTCTTTCTGTCGATGGACTCCGTCCCCTTCCTGATATGCTTGAAATAATAGAAAAATTTGCTGAGCCGAAAAATGAAAAACAATTACAACAATTCTTCGGAATTGGTAATTATTATCGGCTATTCAGCGTAAAACATGCCACTTTCATCGAGCCATCCAGGTCGCTTTTAAAGGGGAAAGGTAAATGGAATTGGACTGCTGAGCATAGCCAGGCGTTTGAAAATCTGAAGCAAAACTTCGTAAATTCAATCCAATTAAAACATGTGATTCCAGGGAAGAAATTTTATCTCCAGACCGACGCGTCCGATAGAGGGATTAGTGGGGTTCTTTTCCAAAAAAACGATGAAGGTAAAAAGTGCGTGATTACGTTAGTTGGTCGTTGTCTCAATGCAGCCGAGGTCAATTACTGCACGATCGAAGAAGAACTGTTGGCGTTCGTGTACTGGGTTCTGCTGTGTCATACTTATCTAATGAATCGTTGTTTCGAGATTATTACCGACCATAAAGGCCTTAGTTTTTTAAACTCTACTCAATATCACACGGCCTGTTTGCGTAGGTGGTGTCTCGTCTTGTCACGGTATACATTTACGGTCACATATTGTCGAGGCCAAGATAATGTGGTCGCGGATTTTTTCAGTCGGAATCCTGCAGGAAAATTTGAGGATGAGGAACAAGAAACATTAACCGTGTCAGAGATCCTCCACACCTTATCTGTAGACGGTGTGACAGATACATCCGCCAACGCAATTCTCAAGCTCTCTGAAAAGCTCGACCGTTTGCCACCGGAATTGCGTGACGATTTACTCGCCATACGCGATCGCCAGTCACAAGACCAGTCGGTCTCGAAGATTGTTGATAAAGTCAAGAGTGGAGAATTGTCCGCACTCTATAACCTCCACAACGGAATTTTGTTTCGTTTTTATCGTAACACGGAACGTTGGTTATTGGTTACTTCCGCCGCCATCGCTCCCGGAATGATTGACTATTTTCATAAAAAGCTTGGCCACCTGGGTACAGAGAAAACTTTAGCGTATATTCGTCTATATTTCCATTGGGACCGCCTAAACATACAAGTAAAAAAGCACGTGCGCAGCTGAGACCTGTGTCAGCGCGTTAAAAGCATGAACGTGTCCATGCAAGGCGAATACCAGATGGTCATGGCTGAGAAACCAGGAGAGCTAGTTACTGTCCACGGACCTCTACCCCGTTCAGTGGGAGGGGTGCAATATGTGTTTGTCGTGCTGGACGTGTTTTCAAAGCACGTCAAATTATATACCATCAAGAAAGCTACTACCCAGATCGTGTTAAAGAAAATTATTCATAAATATATTCCCGAATTAGGCAAACCTTCTGCCATTTTAGCTGACAATGGTACACAATTTATCGCATCTTTAATCTCGTTTAAGTACACCAAATAAAATGTGAATTATCAGATGTAATTTGTATTGTCGAGATTTAAGTATGTTCTCAGACTCTGCGAATTAAGGGGGATAGTTGTAACCTGACGCTCGTGCGTCGTCGTCGCAGCCGCCGATATTATAGAATATCGGTCGATATCTTCCGTAAATTGTCCGGTATAGAAGATCCGTAGGACCAAGCCGTTACGCGAAACCGCATGCCCTAATCTTTCTTACCTTTAATCGATGAGTAATGGACATATTTTTCGCGTGCTGTGTATCCGCCTTACTTGAATTGGAGCTACCTAATATTTGCCATTGCCTCTCCCCAGTCACCGGTTCACCGAGAAGGAGAGTGCACGCAACAATTATCGGTACTCTCCGATCGTTGATTATGTCTACTGTGCGATTTTATACAGTATATTGTGTTGTGTGTTTTATTCGTGAAAAGCTCGTCCGATATCTTCTAAGGTAAAATTGTTATTTATTCGTTCTTTTTTTATTATTATTTTATAAATTCAAAAGTGATCTTTTGGCCTATTGATAGCCACTGAAAAAATGTAACATCCCCATGGCCGTCCTTCTGAAAGTATTTCTTTTTTTTTTAAATAGGACGTCCGGTGGCTGGGTTTTTAGGTAGAAGACCCTACTTTCTTCATATATGTATTTAATATAAAATTCCCGGAAACCTCTGGCGTTATGAAAAAAACCACTCCTGGACGATTTGGAATCCGTCGTTGGTAGCCGTAAAAGTGGAATAATCTGGTAGAACCCCTTTGGTCCATACGGAAAGAGTCGTGCCTAGACGTCAAGGTCAAGCTCATCTCCAACTATTCAACGATACTTCAGGCAACCAGATAAGTCCGCCAGGTTATGCAGTCGATATAAACTATAGTGCGTTTTCCGATCGTGCGTACACTCAAAAATCCGTGTATATCTTAAGGATATGCAATTTATCAAAAAATCTGCATTCTGCTTAAACTCATGTGCTATATTCTCTCACCATAAGCGAAATTGACAAATCTCCGTTTTATCTGGATATCAATAACGGATAGTCATAATCGGACCCGAATTTGAATTTGTATTGTTTTGATGGATTGTATGATGAAGTGTGTCTTATTATACATAGAATAATAATTCTTATTATTCTCAGCGCGTTCAGATGAAAAAAGTAAAGAGATATGATCTAGAGAATAGTGTTTACGTAACTAAGTCTAACTAATGTTGATATGTGCTGATATAACCTCTGTGATATGTCGCGTTAGTTGTTATTGTACAGATACGCCAAATTAATCGACCATCGGATTCAATGTAAATGAGCTATCCATTTGTACCGGGATATATATATATATATGTAAAACGCATAGTTCCGGGTCCCAAATTAAAAATCGATTTTTATTGCATATTTAGGTATACATCGACATTGCGGTGCTATATATACCATTTTTTTTTTCATATACAGCTGACTGTTTATATGAATCGCATACTTCCGGGTCCGAGTCCCGGAAGTATCGGATTTACATATAGCGAATTGTATAGTCCCGGAAATATCGGATTTACATACAGCGAATCGTATAGTCCCGGAAATATCGGATTTACATACAGCGAATCGTATAGTCCCAGAAGTATCGGATCTATATAAAAACTGATTAATACACATTACTTGCTTTAAGTATACAGAACTGTTGCCGTGTCATATAGTTTATCGCTTTACGGATTCGACTAATCCGTTATTATATGTTATATGTATATATACATAAAACTTGGAAAAATTTGTAAATTGATAGTGTCACGTTCGTAGTTGAAATGTCCCGGAAGTATGCGATTTGTATCCTAAATGTCCCGGAAGTATGCAATTCACATCTGAATTGTCCTGTGAATGTCTATGCAGATGCAACGAGATCATAAAAAATGTTCAGCTTTTAGTACGTTCTAGTTACGCGTAAAATGAAATTATTTCAATTGATTCTTAGTTTATTTTTTCTTACAGAAATTAGAAGTTGGTTAAAATCAATTTAAATAAATGTATTCAATACAAATACAAGTAACCATTATATCGTGTTCTTTCATTTATTTCTCAAATGCAAAGAATAAAAAGATTTATTCGTCCGTAGTATCGACGCGCTTTTTGGAACGTATAATTGTCACAGTTTCAAAATTCTTCAGTTTGTAACGGAAAAGACCCGGAAGTATGCGATTCGTATCTGAAAAGATCCGGAAGTATGCGATTCGTATCTGAAAAGACCCGAAAGTATGCGATTCGCATCCGAAATGTCTTAGAAGCATGTAATTCGCTTCACAATTGTCATCGGAATGCGTGGGTCATGTAGATGCAAGCAGAACTTCTAAATTTCTTAGCTTCCAGTAGGTTATAGTTATACATTCCAAGAAATTCGTTTTGTTCGTTCGTAGTCCACTTTTCCTTACAGAAAGGCAGAGTTGGTGACTTTCAATTGAAATCCTTTAATAAAAATACACGTAGCAATTTTATCGTGTTCTTTGATCCATTTTTCAATTGCAAAGAATAGATAGATTTATTCGTCCACAGTGTCGACGTGCTTTTTGGAACGTATGATCGTCGCAATTCTAAAATTCTACAGTTTATATCTGAAAAGACCCGGAAGTATGCGATTCATGCCGATGAGGCAGAAAACATAACGTAAAAATTAAGGCGATACCCACTCTACAGGCTGTCATGTCTAGTACAGAACAATATGTAACGTACGTTACAAGCGAAACAGTTGATGAAGAATGACCTCCATTAATAAACTATCGAAGACAGGTTAATAAGGACACGTACAAAAGATCTATCAGTTAAAAATTATATAAGAAATACTAGTGCATCCCCGTATTTTCCCAATTGATTACCAGTTGTTGAGTTGAGCCAATAATCGAAATATTTGTTCCTCGACATTCTCAGTTTTTCAAACGTAGAATTCGTACAGTTCCGAATTCTTGCAGCTTGTATCTGAAAAGTCCCGGAAGCATGCGATTTCCATCCTAATTGTCCCGGAACTATGCAAATCGCATCTGTATTGTGCAGGAAGTCTGTGATTTATGCAGATCTAATGAGATCATCGAAATTTCTTAGCTACTAGTACGCTCTAGTTATTCATCAAAAGAAATTCGTTACATGTATTCAGAGGTCCTTTTTTCACAAGAAGACAAAGTTCGTTAATTTTTTTTGCAGAATAGACCTCGAAAATAGTGATACCGTATTATGAAAGAAGGTGGTACTCAATTTACAGAATTGTATATATAGTACAGAAAAAATTGATATAATTAGAAAATAAAGCAAAGAATTTTGAACGTTTATCGATAAATTGTTGGAGCCATAGTTCAATGACGAAGTATACAAAATCTCTATTGCACGAACTAGTCGTACACTGGTTCACGTGTCAACTACTCCGCTGTTTTTCTGATTTGTGAGAAAATGGATGGAATTGAAAAAAGTACAAACATAAGGGAAAGTCAGTAACTTTAAGAATCTTTACAATGGTTTCAGTTGATAAGTCAAAAAATATAATACTTTCAATAGCTAACGGAATGTTGGTCGAAGACGGGATGCAAAAAAAATACTATACAACAATTATTAAAACGTTAACCACCACAATTGCAATAGAATTATTGAGAATTTTTTTAAAAATATATATCAAATCAAATACCATATATTTGCCAAGTAAATTTCTCTACATGAAACTTGGCATGCCAGAAAATAGCTCCCGTCCATAGTCCATTGAAGTATGAACAGGAGCACAACAGACCTCCAATTATAGCTAACCTTTTGAAAATCTTCGCATATGTGATTTTGTTCATTGCAAAAATGTGACTGTTCAGATATAAATCGTCATTATAATATTTCGACAAAATACGTATGACAATACTGCAACTCTAGTTTTGAGTCCATATGATTCGTATCTATAATGTTCAGAAAGTACGCAATTAGCATATAGTATGTCTTTGAAGAATGCGACTTGCACCTGTAATGTTTTACAAATATGATACTTGCAGAATCTTTACATTAACAATGGCGAAATGGTAATAAATATTATGAGTCTATTCAGAACAGGCAGTAAGATTTATATTTTTTAAATTCAAATCAGTTTATTAACGATATTTTGTATACATTTTTCTGACAAAATATAAATAAGATTATCACAATAAAGTTCTTCCGCGAAACTGTACCTCCACGTTTGGTCACATTTGCATATCTTATAAGTCATTATGAGTACAATTAAAAGAAGAAATTATGCTATATAGTAGCATTCCATTTTCCGAAAAGTGCACATTACAATAAGAATAATTTTTTTAAATCTTTGGCACCACACTTCAATCAGATTAATAGGTAGGATGAAAAAAAGTAGATTTTACTACTCTTTGTCTTGATAGATCCTCGAATTACAGGTTAATGCATTTGTACTGTTTGAACATATATCAGGTACTTCTTTATTTTAATCGCATAATTTTCTTAGGTAATGCGCAGACTCTACATAATCCAACTCTTTACATGCCCCAACTGTACACAATCCCATTTCTACGCAAGCACCAATTTGACAAAATAATAGTCTTGGAAGCGAAACTCTAGGCTGATAAAACTTGGCCCTGAAAAATTCACGATGTGAAAACTCTACGAAAGCAATACTCTATTAGACAATACCATGCACAGGCAAGACTCTCCACAACAAAATTCACCATAGCTCCGATTCAGCACATCCTCAGTTTAACTCTGTCACAAACTCACCAACCAATCAACTTGCGCCGTGAAAGTTTTCCTATTTATTGTTGCACGTTAATTGGTTGGTGAGTCGGTGATGGTATAGAGTCGTTCATGTGTTAAATTAAGGCTGTGGTAAATTTTGCCATATAGCTGCTTGCATGTATACAGTTTGGTCTTGGCAAATTTTGTCGTCAAGAATACTGCATTTGTAGAGTATTGCTGTAGAGAATTTTAGAGACTTTTGTTGTGTTGAATTTGTGCTTGTGTAAAGATGGGTCTGCGTACAGTTGATAGTGGATAGTCAGTAATGTTTAGAGATGTATTCTGTAAACTCTGCATATTGCTATAACCTCATCGTCTCATAACGTGATAAAAAATAAATCTTTACAATAGAGATAATAATAAATTAAATAAAACTGTTTCCTTCGGATTTCGTTGTCATCTGGTATTTTAAATATCCATACTTCAGATATTTGACACGTTAAATACTAACTAAATAAATAGTAAAACGAAAAGTCATCTACCTCTACACATCTCTACACCTCTATTTACGTATCGACGCGGGTCGCGTATTCCCTTTCACCCTCTCGGCACGTAATGAAAAAAAAAAAAAATACCTTTACAATAGAGATAATAATATATAAAAAGAAAATTGTTTTCTTTGGATTGAGTTAAAATCAGGTAGTTTAGTTATTTGACAGGTTTCATTTTAACTAAATAGATAATAAAAAGAAAGATCATCTCTTTCTGTCTAATGCCCTTTACTAATCTTCTCAGCGCGTAATAAAAAAAAATGCAATCTTTACAATAAAGATAATGAGGAATAAATTCAAATATTTTTCTTTGCATCTAGTTGTAATATGATACTTCAGATATCTATGGCTTAGAAGCTCAACATGTTTGAAACTAAGTAAATAAATATTGTCGAAAAAAATTATGTTTTTGCCTCCAATTATACCGACAATTATCTTTCAGCCTTGATGTAGGTTTGTAAGTGACTGAGTGATTACGTTACACGTGAGTCGTTAAAATCTTTTACCTCGATCAACGATGCTGTAAGTTTGCAACGGATGTGTAAGCTTGATGGATTGCAACGACTAATAAGTCGTTGACCGCATAATATATTACGTTGCATCACTCTTAAAATTGTTATTCTGTCTCAAATCTCAAATACACAATCTTCAGTCTTAACATTAAGAGATGCAGAAAAAATTCAGTCTAAAGACTGAAGACTAAGAGATAAATGATAAACATGCATATTGAAAAGTTGGACTATTTTGAGTGATTTGAGACAAGTTTCCAGTCGTAATGTAAGAAAACCTGAAGTAAGATTTTAGACAGGATAACAATATTAAAAGGAATCCAATCTGTAACCTATATATTGTGACGTGATTTTTTTTTTAAATGACGTCACAAGATTTTATGCTACCGCAAATTGAGTTTGGTTATGATTTCGAGATGCTACTCCCCGAATTTACTGTCTTCGTGTAACTAATGATTTTTATATTCAGGTTTTGTTGTTGTTGTTTTTTTAAGTTATGGGAGATTGGTGCACTTGAATCTGTCGCGAGGACGAGAGCTCAACGAAACGAGCAGCCCGATAGATAAGAGTCACCAATCGGGTCTTGCAATTAGTTATAGACCGGTGTAAATCCGGCGCCCTATAGCGATAGTGCATTGTGCTAGAGAACGGGTGGAGTTTTGTTAGTTTTTGCAGGGAATAGAGCCTTCTCGTGCAACATGATTTTGTTAGTAGGCCCGTTTTCGCGCAAAGCACTGAGGGAGGCGATTGTGTGGATTTCGAAGATGTTACCGGCATGATTTACGATCCCGATATAGTTACGAGGTAATTCGAGGGAGAGGGCAATAGCTCTCGAAGAAGGGATTTTGGAGAGATCAGAATTTTATTGATGATTTGTTCCCGATTATTACTGGGAGTAATCAGTCTCGCTCGGGACACCGCCGAGGTGTCTCGGGTTGTAAGCGCGCTCCCGTGTTGATGGTTTTTCTACCGATCGCGCGCGCGTCTTCGCGTAGTTCCCGTGCCGTGTGTCAGCGTTACGCTGAGTTCTCGTGCTTCGTATCGTGTACTACGTATGCTATGCATACTAGTGCTACGATAGTTTTATTCAATTGAATAAAGCCAAAAAGTTCTCGTGTCGTGCAGTGCATTGGTGCGCTCATGATTCCTCTGGAATTGTGTTATCGTTCCCCGGAATTATCAGCAATGATTTTGGGTGAGTTGTTCTCGCATTTTAATGAATTTTTAACGAATATTAAAGTTCTCTATGTTCGAGCTCTCGTCAAAGAAAGCTATTTACCGGGCCATACCTCGACCCTCTCTACCACAACCTAGCAGACTGAACGGCCGTGCATTTCCGCAACCGTTCGCTCTCGCAAGTGCATCCAGTTGCGTTTCTTAATTTTACGCGACCCCAAAAATTAACTAAGCTACCGTTGCCTTTGTTGTTGTTCTCGATCGTTAGTTCTGACCCAGACTTTCGATTTTATTGGAATTGAGGCTGCTCACCTCAATCCCTCGGACATACCAGTTCGTTAATACCGGTGAAACAAAAATTAGCTAGGTACCGATTTCGTTATGATTGCTCCCGATCGTTAGCTTTTTGCTTCGAGCTTCCGATTTTGTTTAGTTTATTGGAATCGAGACTGCTCATCTCGATTCCTCGGACATACCGGTTCGTTAATACCGGTGGAATAAAAATTAACTGGCGCCCACCGGGTATGCGGATGCGTGAACGAGGGTGGACGGCCGAAGGTGACCGATCTCGATTTGTGTTCCCGATTCGTTTTCGTCATTTATGCTCGCTTACGTTAAAAATACGTCACAATATATGTAGTGGCAACGCCTGAAACTATATATCTGTTATGTGCGTTAGTCGTGTTGTAATTGCCAGATATTTTACTGGCAGCCCGATCTTCTATTAACTTGTTTCTGATTACTCAACCAGGCTTTAGTCTGTTGTGGTGTACGTGTTTGAAGGATCCGATTCTTCCTGATGAAATCACTAATGCGTTTCAAGGACGGAAAATGCTTACTATCAGCGCTAACGCTAGATCCAAATTCTTTGAGTAAGATGTCTTTTTCTTGCTGCTTCCAAGTAGTCCTTTTTACAGAGCCATGCGGAGAACCTAAGAAGACAATAAATCGTGTAATTATTTAAGAATGAAGACCGCTAGGTAAGAACCTTACACATCGCTTCCTCATCATTTTCCAACTTATGCAAGCTTTTCTATGGGAAACACATGGAACGATTTTGGCTTTCTCAAAGCAGAAACTTCGCGAAAGTTATTTATCGCCTTCCGAATATTTGTAAAAGAATTATATATTCTAGAAGTTTTAACGATTTTTAACTCAGTGACGACACTTAAGTCTCTTATGTTACACAAGTATAGTCACTAGGTTCCGCAGAGAATAAGCTTGGCAGAACCATCAACACATTTATTTGATGATATTAATTTTCATATAGAATTCAATACCATGCTCATGTTGGAGTGTTGTAAAAAACAATATATGCTCTATATGTGTATATCCATTTTCTACAGCTCACACTTACTAGAACGTCTTTTCTTTGTCGGTGGCGTAGCCAGCGCAACCATCGCAATATCACTCCGTTTCCTTCCCTTAGTACTAGAACCCTCTCTAACTTTCATTGACGGCTGCCCTCCTTGTCTTTTCCATTCTAGAAGAGTCTTGTCAAAATCGAGATCCACCGATACGTCTGATGCACTTAAAGCAGTACCGTGATCCTCGATATTCTCGTTTTTTTCGTCTTCTTCGTTGTCGTTATTGTTTATGCTGTTGTCCGCCTTTTCTTCCATATCACTGTTGTCTTCCTCGTCACTAGCATCACCTTGTGCTTTTTCTAACAATTTCGGCATCTTCATTATCTCCCGAGGTAGTATGGTTTGTCGGTAGACTTGCTTATGAATGTCAGTCGAGTGACCCATAAAGTTTGCTACTTCACCAACATCTTGTTCGTTTAAGTTCAACGCTATGCATTTAGTCGCCATGTGCTTGCGCAGTTCCGTGCCTCGAAGGCTTGTCGGATCACTTGCACCACAAGATTCAGAAAATTTGCGCATCAAGATACATGCTTGGAAGTGCCTGTGAATCACAGCGGTAGACTTAGACGGCAACCCAAAGACATACGGATTTGTCGGAAGCACCTCTGCATTTAACCTATTGTCGATAATTTGCTTGAGACACTCTTGCATTTCAGAGCTCAGTAAAACTGCAACGGTGCGACCTTTTTTTCCTCGAATCTCGAAACGCACATATTTGCAGGCTGCAGCTCTAGCATGTTCAGATATCTGATGCCACAGATCCTTGTCTACCGTCTCATCAACGCTTTTACAATTATTGAAATCGGCAATTTTCATCCTTTCAACCTCCCCTGCGCGACGGCGGTTGAATAATTGGACTGGAGCGATCAACGACGTTTCAGCTAATTCACGCCAGGACGCGAACGTATATTCGGTTGTCAAGTTCTCGAGAGCTATCTTTCGTTTTTTAGAAAGGAAGTCGTGCAACTTCTGAATATCATCCATAGATGGAACTTTAATCTCCTTGTGACGTTTTCGTTCCGCTTGATTTTCAGAAACCGTACTATTTATACTAATAGTGTAGTCTTCGTCAAGCAGTTTTAGGAAATCTTCAGCATCTTTCAGCTTATCATTCTCTTTCTTCTTTATGCAATCTGTTATGTGCTTCTTACTAATTTGCTTGATTAGTGTCCCCAACATCGAAGCAGTTGATGGCGCGTTGTAAGAGTTTGTACTTTTATTCAGTCCAGCAACCGAATTTACAGCCGTAATACAGTCGTCATATATCTCAGGGTTGAAAATAGATGCGAAATCTGTAACGTTCTTGTTTATATCTTTGATAGAGAGAAGCAACCGACCGAGCATTCTTAAACGCTGTCGTATCATCTTGTCGAAGTGCTCAGATCTGTATTTTCTACATAGTTTGTTAGTGTGAGTGATCAGAAGTTCATTATAGCGTACACCTCTAGCTACACGGTCAGCGCGTAACACGGGAATAATTCGGCGTCGTACGACCTCACTTGCCGAAGCGTGAACCATACCAGCTACTTGTCGTCGAAACGACAACATAACTAAATGATTTTTCTTATTGCTGATACCGGTACACCTATTGAAATGAATTCTGATACTTGCTTTTGAGTACGAACCCTTACACTTCGCACAGTGAGCAAAATCAGATCCAGTTTTCTTGAACTTGCTATTTGGACGCCTGCTGACGATCCGTGATCCTTCATTAATTTCTGGGTTTGTATTGTAAAGGAAATTACGTCTTTTCCGCAGCTTAGCAATCTCGAGTCGATGTAAAATCCCCTGTTTTGGCAGAGAGTTTATTTTCTCCACTTCGGGTTTATCTTTGTGTGTTGTCATCAAATGACAAGAAAGTTTGGTAAACAACTTGTAGCAGAAAACGCAACAATTGTATTTTTGGTCACCAGTAGGACCACGCGACGGTTCAACTGTTAATTGAGTTTCGTCACAGTTACTTATACCGGAAGTATTGCTCGTAAACGAAAGACTTAATCTCTCTGATGAACTTTTTTTAAACTTTCCATTTCTTTTTTTTCTTCCTGAGTTTGATTCTTGGATTTCTGAATCACTCATTTTTTCAGATTCATCTGTCGAACTTGCGGGCTCGGATGGGCCCCAGTGATCTAGGTCAGATAATCTAGGTCACTGCTGCTTAT
The DNA here is from genome assembly GCA_949699805.1 of Tromatobia lineatoria. Taxonomy (NCBI): domain Eukaryota; kingdom Metazoa; phylum Arthropoda; class Insecta; order Hymenoptera; family Ichneumonidae; genus Tromatobia; species Tromatobia lineatoria. The sequence continues at coordinate 7,857,774 of OX453034.1, forward strand.
ATAATCGGCGTCATCGTCATTGCCAAATAACAGTTTTCTATCTCTCGATATTCTGGTTCTTCGTTTGTGTTTTCCAACGGTATTCAAGCCCGCAACCGTTATCGTATTTTCTGGTTCGTGATCTTTTCTGCATGAGTTGTCACCTTCAAATTCCGTGTGTCTTCTTTTTCTATTGATATAGCGTATTGTTCATCGCATGCGACTTGACTTTTAATTATCCCGCTGTTTTTTACATGAGGGTTGTCTTTATTGCCTTTTTGTTTTCACCGTTTACACCTGCATTTACTCTTAGATGCTCATTATAAGCCTCGTGCTGATCAGTGAAACCTGGGAATGTTTCATCAGGGTCAACTCGATTTTCTCCCCCATACGTACTTTCCGAATTCGTATCTTCACCATTCATTATATCGACCGGTATACACGACTGCACACTGGCTAATCTATCTGCTGGTACTAGTTGTTCAATGTCGGTTCGCCTTTGCTTTTTGCTGTTTTCGTCATTGCTATCGTCGGTTTTAGAGCAGCTATTAATACCTTCAATATTACTTCGTGCGATATCATCATTTTCAGCGCACTGCAGTTCAAGAGACATTTTTTCGATGTCGAAGTATGAATTCTTTTCGAAGCCTTCAAAGTTAACATCTACCGGTAGTGGAAAGTCTGTCTGAAAGTCAGCAATATTATTTTCATCATCCAATAAAAGGAAACTATCATGAAGTGGACCGGCTGGAAATTTGATCGTTGAATCATTTTGTAGAGAACTGCTTGTCTCATGATCAGTTTTTACCGATTTGTCTGTATAAGAATCTGTGAGTTGCTGAGATGTATCATTCAAAGCTACCAATGACGAAGAACAATTGAAAATGGATGAATTATTCGATCCAGTCGTATTGTTATTAAGCGGTTTGATCAACACTTTTGGTGAGCCGGTGTTTAGGAGCTTTCGTATTCCTACCAGCATTTCACGGGATTCTAAATCAAAAACGTATCATCTTTCCAATAACAGCAAAATTAAAATTTCATTATTCAAAATTAATATATTTTCAGAGGATTTTAGATTTTGTAGATCGTTTAGAAACTTTCAATACCGTAGCATTTTAATCTTCATGAGAAAAAAAGTGTTTACACAAGTTGTGCAAACTATTCTGACCTGTTAATCTTTTTTTTTCAGTGCTATGAATACTATTCTCAACAATGAATTGTGGCAGATTTGTTATATTACGTTCTTGCCTATTTTGAAAAATTGGCAGAGGTGAAAAATCATTGCTTTTTTCGAATTGCGAACTTATTAAAGATTTTTAAAATACTTTCTTTCAGCTAACCCCCCCGTTGTATCCCTCTCTTGTTTTCAATTTAAAAATACCTAACATTTATAATTAAGTAAGCAACTATCCGTAACTAGTGTAATCGCCACTAACATCACATCTACCCTATATATTGTTTATTATAAAATCACTTACCATTGCAGGCCAATAATGTGGCCAGGCTTGCTGGTTGACGGTGTAGATGAACTGTGCAAGTGTGATTTTTCTTTCGATTTCGAACTTGTTGCATGTCGCAGATGTTGTATGACCCATCTGCCAGTAAAACTAAAGCAAACATCTTGAACGCCTGAAGTAGTCTATAACACAGCAGATAAAAAATCAGCACACTATGTTGTAAGATTTTCATTCATCCATCTTGAGCAATCAGTGGACTTGAGATATTTAAATTTATAATATTATATGATATAAAAAATAAGTATAATCATATCTCTCAAACTCTTGAAGATCCTAACCTTCCCTGTGGGTCTTAGTGTTATTATTGCTGTAGAGTATTTCAGTGAAGAATAAAAAGTATATAAATATAACCAGTTCATTTGAAATCATCCATTTCGACTTTTGAACATTTTTTATTTTGCATTGTATATTTTTTTTTTTCAAATCTGAATTGAAATTAATAGGGATTCTCTATAGAGTTCTTGATAGATTAACTACGATATCAATGTACCAACTTATCGTTTATTGAAAAGAGTATAATTTGCGATGTCACGAAATAAAAAGTATATAAATATAACCAGTTCATTTGAAATCATCCATTTCGACTTTTGAACATTTTTTATTTTGCATTGTATATTTTTTTTTTCAAATCTGAATTGAAATTAATAGGGATTCTCTATAGAGTTCTTGATAGATTAACTACGATATCAATGTACCAACTTATCGTTTATTGAAAAGAGTATAATTTGCGATGTCACGAAATAAGACAATAATCTCCTATAAAAGTGCTGAAAAAACAAAACAAAAATGTAATCATAGATGGTCTCCAAACTCAGCTGGAATGCTATATATACTTAAATCAAGCAATGAGTGGACTGTGTTAACGAAGAACCATGAAAATTCAATTGTGTTGTAATGGTGTAATCAAGCATATCAAGTCATGCAACTTTTGAAAAAATGGTTGACAAGTATTTTAAAGTTCTACCAAAAGAGTTATTTGTGTAGCCCAAATCGTTCATACAATTATTATTCCTCATAGAGGGAACGTTGTGTGAATAATACAAATAGAAAACTCGAGTTTTTTCTCCCAAACGAGCACTAGAATTCTAGATTATTACATGTATTATGTTATATATGTACAATAAACTTTAGTTTTTTAAAACATTTATCAGTATAAACAGAAAAATTGAAGCGTAACATTACAAGGAATTGGCAATGAATATCATAGACAACGTTTACTTACGACGTATCGAGCGTAGAATCCGTTGGGACAAAGACTAGCGTCCATTCCAGGCACTTGTCGGCACTTTTCACATCGGCGATCAAAATTAAGCTTCTCATTCTTCTTCTCTTAATTCGACCGAACCTCGTGACGACCCGAGTTGTTTTAGTATAGCCACAAGAAATGTGCTGGAGGATAGATCGAAATCAGGCAAGATGGGAATGCCCCAAAGAGGCGTATTCCGAAACTCACTCGAATTCAGTGAAACAACAGAGCGAATGCAGCGCTACCGGCGTGTCAGGAGCAAACGCAAAACTACTCTGAGCTTATCTGAGTGAGTTTCGGAATACGGCTCGGGGTGAATACCCAATTACGAATTTGGCTTCGCATGCCAATTAGTCATTTGCAAATCATTTGCAGTCAAATTTATGAAATAAGATGTTTTTAATTTCTCACAAATAGTGCTGATATGTACATAAATTGTTATTAAATGTATTTGATAATAATTATACTAGACAATACGTGCTTCAGATATTTGCAGTTTTTTATTGTTTGAAAAAAAAAGATTGTAAATTTGAATGAATTTTTGTTTTTAATAATGTGACCCATACGAATTTGCAAGTTTTCAGTGAATGGAAAATTGAAAAGTTTCAACCAATACTAATTCCGTAAGTTTTATAAAAATGACAGAATAACAAGTTGTCATATAAAAACACAATTCATTTAAAAAAGTTATTTATTGTAGAAAACAAGTTTTTTTTTAAGGAACAATATAAGCATAATTGTTTTTAGCATGTTGTGCCGACTGAAATAGATATCCACAGTTAGATGACTGGAATGGGTCGTTTACCGAATCACAACTCACAGTATCAAAAAGTCTCTGAATTGTCCTCGAAATGTGTTACTCATGCAGATGCAAGCAGAATTTCCGAATTCCTCAGCTTTGAGTACATTTTAATTATACATTCAAAGAAATTCGTTTCAATTATCCGTAGTTTACTTTTTCTTACAGAAAGGCAGAGTTGGTGACAATCAAGTTAAATAATTATTTTAAATACTCGTAACGATATGATCGTGTTCTTCAATTATTTTCTAATTATACACTGCAAAGAATAGAAAGATTTGTTCGTCCACAGTGTCGATGTGCTTTTTTGAACGTACAATCGTCACAGTTCTAAAATTCTGCAGTTTGTATCTGAAAAGACCCGGAAGTATGCGATTCATGCCGATCAGGCGGTAAAAATAACGTAGAAATAGAGGCGATACTGAATCCACAGGCTCTCATATATCGAGTACAGAACAATATGTAACGTACATGGAAAAAATAAAACAGTTAATGAAGAATGTACTCTATTAGTAAACTATCGGAGACACAGTTGAGTAACGACCGTACAAAAGATCGGTCAGTTAGAAATAACATAAAGAAACACTAGTCACCGTTTTCCCATATTTTCGTATTGAATTACCAATTGTTTAGTTGAGCCAATAAACGAATTATTCGTTGGGTGACAGTCCTGGGCTTTGATTTATGAATCCGTCATAGTTCCTTATGTCCGCAGCTTGTATTTGAAAAGTCCCGGAAGTATGCAATTCGCATCCTGAATGTCCTCGAACTATGCAATTCGCATCCCAAGTAGGGATGCGAACTACTACCTTACTACTATATACCTTATTCTACAACTTGGGATACGGAGTACGGATACGATACGAAGTATCCCAAGTAGTAATATAAGGTATATACTGTACATAGGAGGTACCATTTGTATTCTCAGGTCGGATCTGGTTTAATTTTATAGATGAGGTATTATTTTCATAGTCTCGAGTAGGACCCGGAAAAATTTTATATGTGAGGCGTTTTTGTATAGTCCGGGGTCCAACCTACTTAAGTTTTATATATAAGGTACTATTCGTATAGTTCCGGGTCTGACCTACTTAAATTCCATATATAAGGTACTATTCGTATACTTCCGGGTCCGACCTGGAAGTATGCGACTTACATATGCAAAAGTTCCGGGTCGGACCCGGAAGTAATCGATTGACATATAAAAGTTCAGGGACCGTCCCTGAAGTTCACGAATGTCCCGGAACTATACGTTAAGTGCTAAAAAACGTCCCGGAACTATGCGTTTTACATATATATATGTATATATATATATATAAAACGTTATATATATATATATATATATATATATATATATATATATATATATCGGCAAATCTGTCGGATCTAATCACTCGTCGAAGTCTCTTGTTGCGTGTGTGTAAGGACTGCTATACAATTACCCTGACGTACCCTTTGATGATACACTGATTACTAAAGTCTCACTTATTTCATTCAAAATCAGGAAAACCACAATTATAGAAACAAGATCAACCAATATAAGATCATAACCTTAAGTCGCATCAATTGTCCATGACTAAGATAAATGAATAAATGAATAAAATACATAAATTAAACAAATAAATAATGAACGATTAATTATAATAAATATAAATAAATTTACAGGTGGAAAATTAATCTTAACGAATACGACTATGATATCACCTACAAACCCGGTAGAATCATTTCCAACGCTGGCGCGCTTTCACACAACCCTGTTCCTATGAAATCCCGACAGAACAAAAATAGAAAAGAAGGATTACGCTCGAGAAACCTGGAACAAGTGCTCGTCTGCGCAGGCAAAACACGGGTTGTAGATTTCGAAGAGGGCGAAGATCCTGAGTTGAGTGATTTTGATTGCGAAAATTTAGTCGGTTCCTGTTTTTTCACCTGCGAAAGGTCAGTGCAGGAAGACGAGGGAACCAAAAAGGTCGGTGACAGATTGCATTTAACTATGTTTGTTGACAGTAAAAAGAGAATTATTAAATTCAGACTCTGACAGTGACAGCGATGCGTACGAAACGGCAAACGAGGACGAGACGCCTTGCAAATCACTTGGTCACACTCAATGCAGGAGGGCGCTTCCCTGTTGGTTAAACGGTGACTGTGTAACACTGATACGTAGGTGGGCACTACCGCTTCAAGGGAGTGTAGGGATAGAACCCGTCATCTCGGACCGTCCTCTCGGACTGGTAGGAGAAGAAGTGACCCTCCCCCAGATACCTGTTGTGTTGCTGGAACCCCTAGAACCAATGGAAGGCACACCATTGATAGGCGCTTATCCCTATCTTCAGGAGCGGTTGGAGCATATAATGAAGAGGAAGACAAGAGACGATTGTCCGTAGCGACCTTATACAATAGAAATAGAGTAGACAAAGAAAATGTACGTACAATACTGATCCTATCCGCCTCCTGTTTTACGTATTTAAAACACCCACTTACTACGAGGAAAGACCACCTGATTCACTTCATTCCCGCAGTACTACGACCAACTCTTCACTGCAATTACTACTATATAGTCTAGTGCTGTTAAAAACTTAGAAAAGGCGAAGAAAAAATGCAAAAATTACTACGACAAACACCTTAACCCGCAAGATTTCAGAGTGGATGATTATGTTTATCTGCTTAGAGAACCCAGATTCTAAATCCGATGCTCACTGGGACGGACCATACGAAATAGCCAAGTTGTTTGATGACCTGAACGTAGAAATAAACATCGGGAAGAATTAAACAAAAAAAGTCCACAGGAATAAATAAAAACTAGCGCATATACGTCCCAAACAGCTTCCGGATTTTTTACCGCAATCAGCAGGTTGTAGATTTGATAACGTAGAGGAAATATTTTCTTAAGAAAGTTGTTGACATTGTCTGACATTTGTATAAGGGGGGAGGTGTGATGTAGAGGCGCGTCACATCGAAGGAATAATCGTTAATCGAAACCCGCGAATCGCGCGTAACCGCGTAAATTCAAATGTCGATATAGAGGATAGAAGTAGATAGATATTTTAGAGGTAAAAATAGTCACACGAGAATGTGAAGAGCGCATGGGACGAGGTTTTTTCTTTTATGATGTTGGAGAAACACATCGCAACTCGCGGACTTTATGGAACCCTGGACTCAACAAAAAACATCAAGCGGATGTGCGTCTGTTTATTGCCGCAATAGTCCTCTAAGAGTGGCCAAGACTTGCAGCGACGTGACTTTTGTCAGTTTTCATGGCTCAAGGAAAACGCCACTCAACTGGAGAAAAAAAAGACACGCGTAGACGACGCACTCTTGCCACGTGCTCATCATCAGGCCCAAGCAACGCCAGCTTCCGCGAAGGGAGGCGAGGGCGCCGTCTCCGCTACATCGAGAAAACCGAAGGAAGATACCCTTGGAGAGGGAGAACCACCACAGCAGCATCGATTGGCCGACTCTCACCCTGGAGGGAGGAACAATCCTCGGCTAACAACACTTCCCGATTCCAACCACCGAGAAATTGAAAGAAGCTGACACAGCACTTCCCCGACTCTTGGAGACGGGACTCGTGATATTTTGTAGTCGAAATTGTATTTTTACTTTGTACTTTGACTCGAAAATAAAATGAAAAGTTCGACGTGATTTTATTACATAAATTTGGAGTTAGAATAAACTTTATTCAAACCCGGTTACCTTTTCCCGTGCTTCGAGCCGAACACCTTAGTGTTCCACGGGTAAAACGATCCCGTCGCGCCATCTAAAAATAAATAATTAAGTAAGATCTTATATTACGGGAAAAAAAACATTGTAATGCAATTCAGCATTATTGTGTAGAACACTAATGTGAATTGGAAGCGACAGCTTCAGTCCATCGTCAGTCGTGAATTAACTTCAAGAGCAAACGGTTGAGCTCGCGATCAAGTATCGAAACCATTTTTTATCGATAATCTCGTTTGTGAGATTATAGAACATTGTATCTTGTATTCAAATAAATATTGATATCGTTAAAGTCCGCGTGAATCCCAATTCTTGAATCGGTCCGATCCCAAATACTCAACATCCGATACCGTTTCAAAAGAGCTGATCACCCTTAGAGCATTTCGGGCACAACAATTTGTTCGCGGCAGTGGAATTACCGTAAGCGAAACTCAACGTAACAAGTGCAACCAAACCCATTGTCAAACCCGACACGCAGTCGTTGGGGTAAAGACCTGATGCGATTTAACACGCAGTCGTTGAATCGTCAATACGTCAGAAGGTACCACTGACGAGGACGACACAACAGCAAGATCAAGCACGTCAGAAAAGACGTATAACTCGACCGAGGGCGACCAGAACATCGCAAACCGGGGATCAACATGGAGGTCAGCACGACAACGAAGACGACAACCCCGAAGTACCACAGCGCTATGGAAAGGATCGCGTATCTGTAAGTGGCGGTTACCTTTTTCAAAGCGATTAAAACTAAAACAAAAACAAAATCCTGTAGGACTGGGCCCGTGAGCTCATATCCTTCGTTAAGAAAAATCGAAACCTTAACAATAATCGGTGCAAGTTTGTAGCAACTTGCAGGGATTTTGGTATTAAATCGCGAAAGGCAGGAGGCAAGGCTATCTCCAACCGCTGCCCATCATAACTAAATTATTTATCAGAAAATCCGTAGCACTGGACCCGCGACCTCATATCCTTCGTTAAGAAAAATCAAGACCTTTACCAATAATCGGTGCAAGTTTGTAGCAACTTGCAGGCATTTTTTATATTGAATCGCGAAAGTCGGGAGGCAAGGCTATCTCCAACCACTACCCATCATATTTAAAATTTGAATAAAAAATTTTGAAAAAATATAATTAAATACAAGCCCTTTCCGCGATAGAATATTAAAAAATTAACGAAAATAAAGATGGGGCACGAGGGGGAGAGTCAGCAACGAGGAAGGTCCAACTCCGAAAAAACCACACTACCGGGAAAGGACCTCGTAGCTGTGGTGGGAGTTCGAGCAGCCATGTGAGACATATCGCTGAGGACAGAAGACGCCCTCAGACAGCTATCTTCAGCCGAAGGGTTAACGGAGAAAGCAAGGGACCCACTCGCCAAAGATACATTGGACTCGTATTTTGGAATCAACACTAAAAGCACACTGTTCGCTAAAACGACTGGGAAAACTGAAAAAGAGGAACCATTGACGAACGTCAACAGAGAGAAGGGGGTGAAGCCCCTGATAACACCGGAAGTGGACGGTGAAATAGATGCGCTGCTCAAGGCCAGTGGGTTGGGCGGGCGTGAAGGGGCTCTAGCTAGAGCACGAGTGAATGCACCCGGCATTAGTGGCGGGAGTGCTCTACGGAAAATCGTCTTACCTAGTCGATGGGATAAAACTCCAGAAATCCTGAAAAATAGACGGCCACGATATCCGGAAGGAACTCCGGAAACTGAAGATAGCGCCTATGAGTCGCCTCCTCCGTTGCGGAGAGGAGTAAGAAATGCTTCCGCTGGAGGAAGATTAGCGGAGCGAGGTGGAGATTTCGCTCGTCCGGCTGGAATAACGGACCACAACGCCACTCAAGACCTACTCGTGTCGATGCATCGACAAGGGAGCAAGCTAGACGATCAGATGATGCTGGAACAGTTGCTTCAAGGTCCAGTGGAAGAGCTCGAAAAGGCGCTTTCCGAAAAAATAAATCCAAGGACAGAAAGGAATGGCAAGAAGGAAAACAATGGATGAGAGTCACCAGCAGTTATGCCCAGAGGACGACCAACAAGGCCACCAGGAGGTTCACCGGAAGGGTCACCATCAGGACCGCTCGGAAGACCGAGAAGAGATGGAAATAGGGGGCCACCGGGAGATCTCCCGGGATAACCTTCAGAAGGAGGGCCAGGTGGTGATACACCAAATGATCCGCCAGGAGGATTTATGCAGAATAGGTTCAGTGAAGGGCGAAGGTATCTTGACCTTGGACTGGCTTTAAAATATGTAAAACCTTTTGATGGCAGTGACTCAACTGAATAAGACGGATCAATGCGGTCATGTGAAACCGTATTTGCCAGAGTACGGGATGATAATTACAAATTATTACTAGCATTGGTACTTAGCTGCGAAATCGCCGGACGAGCAACAAGAGAACTGAAGCATAAATCCATCTACACACTTGAACGACTGTAAACTGAGTTGGAAGCATTGTACGGCCATAGAAAATCACTGTCTGCTTCACAAATGGAATTTGAGTCTTTGCGACAAGGGCCGAGTAAAGATGTAGCCGCGGATGCAGCTAGAACCGAGAAAATCACAGTTGAAGTGGTTGAAAAGCTGTGTGCGACTGTATCTACAGAGAGGGATGCGCGCACTATGGAGACAATGACCCGAAAATGTGCACAAATGAATTTTGGAAATAGGTTACCCGGACAAGCGCAGATATTAGTACGATCGCGTAATTATTTCTCTCTCCATGAGGCAGTGAACGGTGCGCGTGAGATAAGCCACATGGTTCAGCCGAAAGGAGGAGCAGGAGGCGATCAAAACAACAGCAATTGGAAATCCCTATCTGAAAGAGCAGGTGATAAAAATGGTCATACCTCCGGAAATTCGGGGCATTTGGCAAGAGACTCTACTCTTAAATCCGGAAAAGTAAGTTTCCCGGCACCAAGTGCGCCCAAAAATATAAACCAGGTAAAAATAATCTGCACTTAATGCAAAAATAAGGGGCACTCCTGGGTAGAGTGCAGAAAACGATTACGTAAAAAAACAAAGTAGGCCAAGGACGCAAAGCAAACAGCGATAGTAGTAAGCAACGAGAAGGCGATAAGAAGAGAGAATTCAGCATGGCCGCGAAGAATACTATTCGCATACTCGGGCCTATACAGATAAACACCGTCAACATAAGAGGCTCGGTGAAAGACCTGAGTGAGGGAGTCAGCGATAATCAGAAGGAATTCAGCATGGCTGCCGCGAGTAGTAGTACTACGTCCACCACTACTACCACTGCGCGTACGCTAAGCAGCGTGCGATTCACTGAAGCACTGAGGCAAGGTGCAGTGGAGGGGCTGAAAGGGGGAACGAGCAATAATACGGTGCTGCGGGTACTGGAGGTATCGGCACCCACGACGAGTGCAACAGCTAGCGACATAGATATCGCCAGCACTACAGCAGTACGGGGGGTTTTGACCCTCAAGGCCGATACGGGAGCACAATGCAGCATAATAAAATATAACTGTGTTAAGACCGAAACTCCTATCGAAGATAACGATGTTGACCTGCAAGGAGCCGAAGGTAGCAAATTCCAGCCCATATGTAAGGCGGAATTGATTCTCAAAGTTCCAGGAAAATCCGTAAAACATTGGTTTTATGTTGTAAAAGATGAATTCCAATAGCTGTAAGCGGATCATTGGGAATGGATTTTATCAAAAAGCATAAAGCAAATATATTACAAGGAGAAATATTCGAGCTGTATGGTCATATAATGCCATTGGTGGATGGGCAGTCGAAAATTATTCTTGCTCCTCGAACGGAGACAATAGCGTACGTCGCGACAACGAGCAAAATTGCAGGAATACTCGCACGGATGGAAATTGGTAAAGGAGTGTTGATGGGAGCATGCAACACACCACCACTAGGAAGTAGCTGTGTGGTGAACCTCGTGAATACGAACGAGAGTGAGGTAGTAGTGGAGCGCCCGACGGTGACACTCGAGCCGTTTGAGATAACAGAGCTCGACGCTAAGTCCAACGCTATAAGCATAAATGCCGTGATAGGAGAGAGAGGGGTACACCGACTCCAGCGGTTAGAGAGAGAGCTCATCATGAATCACCTCGACGGTGAAGAAAGAGAAGCCCTTCTCCAACTCATAAGGAAATATAAAAATATCTTTCATCGGGAGGGCGCTATATTACCCTGTACACATATGGTGGATCATCGAATCCCATTGAAGGATGGCACCTTACCAATGAAGGTGCATCCCTACAGATTACCGGAATCTCATAAAAAGAAGGTCGAACGACAAACGCACGAAATGTTAAAGCATGGTATCATACAACCCAGTAGGAGCCGATGGAACGCGCCGTTGCTGGTGGTGGCCAAAAAACCGGATGTATCCGGAAAAGTAAAAATTCGAGTAGTGGTGGATTTTCGGAAAACTAACGAAGCCACCATAGGAGATTCGTACCCACTACCCAATATCACAGAGATTATTGGACCAGTTGAGAGAGGCCCAACATTTTCACCCTCGACCTTGCCTCTGGATTCCATCAAATCCCGATGGCGAATGAGGATAAAGAAAAAACAACATTTTCAACGCCCCAAGGTCATTTCGAATATAATTGAATGCCTTTCGGGTTAAAAAATGCGCCACCAACTTTTTGGAGATTAATGAATTCTGTACTGGGCGGCTTACAAGGAATTAAATGCTATGTTTATCCGGATGACATTGTGGTTTACGGGAAAAATTTACGTGAACATAAGGAAAGACTAGAGGAAGTTTTTCGGCGCTTGAGAAACACCAAATTGGCGGTAAAACCACAAAAATGCCAATTTTTGCGGAAAGAAACGCATTTTTCGGGTCACTTTATTTCAGAAGAAGGAGTACGGGCAGATCCGGGAAAACTTGCGGCTGTAAAAGAGTATCCAGCACCTAAAAATGTTAAACAAGTGCAATCATTTTTGGGGTCAGCCGGCTATTACCGAAAATTCATAAAGAATTTTTCAAGGATCGTTAAGCCATTAACCGAGCTCATAAGAAAGGATACACGATTCGAATCGGATGCTGTACGCGATGCTGAATTCGAAAAATAAAAAGTAACATTAACAACAGCACTGGTATTGAAATACCCGGATTTTCAGCAGCAGTTCCTGGTACCAACCGATGCGTCAGATAAGGCTATTGGAGCAATCCTCTTGCAAGGCAAGGTTAAAGAGGACTTGCCTATATGCTACGCTAGCCGCACACTTTCAAGGAGATGAATTATACTACTACAGAGAAAGAATTACTCGCTATAGTGTGAGCGATAGCACAATTTCGACCATATATATATATGGTTCACGGTTTAGAGTAATAACCGACCATCAACCCCTCACCTGGTCATTTGGGGTAAAGGATCCAGGTTCACGGTTAATGAGGTGACGAATCAAATTATCAGAACACGAATTTGACGTGGAATACAAGGCTGGGAAAAGAAATACCACTGCTGATGCCCTAAGTCGTATATTCGTTACTACGCGAGCACGAGCGCGAGAGCAGCTCACCTACGGCTACACATAAATCCAAGCCATGCGAGTGGGGCTTACGCGGTACGAATATTGGCACAAAGCAGAGAGTCGAGGAGACAGAGAGCGCAATAGAGGACAGCGCTCTACCAGTTAGCGAGCAGTGTGGTGGCAAAAGGGGCTGCCTCGCGACTACCTATGAGTGGTGGAACCGAGAGTGAGCGCCCTGTCGTACAACAGAGCGAAAGAGACACCGCTAGGCTATTGCAGCCAACCACAGAGGTACGTGAAGCAGTCCGCGCGGACTACAATGCTTCTGGGAGACTTAGGGAAGTGGAGAGCGGGGAGTATGAGGACATACCCTTGCTCTCTATGAAAGAGAAGGAAACAACGACAAAAGAGGAGCGTCGCTGCAACAGTGGCGTAACCTGTCCTTCTCTGGAGGATAGGGAAAAAATACTCAAAGAATATCATGATGCCCCTCTAGGTAGACACCAAGGGGTTAAAAGGACTTTAAAGCGGCTTCGGGCCAAATACGAATGGCCAGGTATGAGGAAGGAAATCGAACGGCATATCGCTGCATGCGAAAAATGCCAGAAAAACAAACTCCGATGTAATAATAGGGTGCCCATGGTGATAACTAACACACCTGAAAGGGCCTTTAAAAAAGTGGCGGTAGACATCGTTGGACCACTTTGACATGTGCTGGAAATAAAAACATACTTACTTTCCAAGACTCACTAAAAACAGTGCAGCCGTGGCTATTCCAAATCAGGAGGCCCACACAGTTGCGAAAGCCCTGGTAACGGAAATTATTCGTCGATATGGAACTCCTGAAATAGCCCTTTCGGATAGGGGGACAAACTTCCTAAGTTCCACATTTAAGGAAGTTTGCAGGAAAACAGCTTATCACCCTGAAAGTAATGGAGCTTGGAAAGATCACATCGAACCTTGGCAGAATATTTTAAAACATTTGTCGACAAAAATCAGGATGATTGGGATAAGTGGTTGCCGTATGCTATGTTCACTCACAACTCCACTCCACACACAGCTACCGGAATGTCTCCGTATGTGTTAGTATATGGACGTGAGGCCAAGCTGCCTACTGCCGTGAAACAGGAGCCGCGTTCCACATATACACACGCAGGCTAGGCCAGCGAACTGCGCGAGAGATTACGGGCTTCGTGAACTGTAGCCCAGCGTAATGCAAGCGACGCCAAGGAGAGAGCGAATCAAGATTACAATGCAAACGCGAGACAGCATAAGTATCGTGTTGGTGACCACGTGCTTCTACATGACGATACAGTGCGAAGAAGACGTTCGGCCGAACTAACACCAAGATGGACGGGACCACTCACTATCACAGCGGTGCATAGTCCTGTCACCTATACAAACAAGAAGAGACGTAGAACCGCGACGGTACACATTAACCGTCTGCGACACTCCATCGAGTATTAGTTGTGTGTGTGTGTGCATATGTATTGTCACTCACTGCATGCAACGGCCATTAGGCCGTCCCCATGCGTCTAAGGAAGGAGGGAGAGAGTAAGTGCAAGCACGGATGAGCCAGAAAGAGAAGGCGGCCACGTGTGTGAAATACAGAAGGGAAGAGAGAGCTTTAATGAACACGGATGCCCCAGAGAGAGAAAGAGCGTCCACGTGTTCGAGAAGTCATAACGAAATACAATAAGACCTTACCGCATGGAATTGACGCAAAATGCGTCCTCATGCTTCTAAACGGAGAAAAGGAAGGATGGGGTCATCTGCGACCTATCACGCAGGGGAAATCCTAAAACTAAATAAAATGAGTGAGGATTATTACTTTTTGGTTTAAAATTTATTGTTGAGAGGGGATAATCCCCTCCCCAGTGGAAAATACATGTTTAAATCAAATATTCGGCATGAGAAAATATTGGATATGAACCCCCGCAGAATGAGCAGGGTAAGGGACAGCCGACGCGGAAGGGGCGATGAAGCCCTCCGCCTCTTCGTCCCACGCGTCGCCGCCGTCCCATACATATTCGGCGTGGCGTCTCCAGCCCTGGCGTTGGAACCTGACCGTTTGGGCCTCCCTAATGCCCATTCCGGAAGCCTGGGTTGCGCTGCCGTTCTCGGGACGTAGATGACCCGTGACTGACAGATAAGAAGAAAATAATTAATAAGATTGAACAGGATAAAATAAAAAGTAATTAACAACAAAACAATAATTAACAACAAAAGAAACAAACTCCCTATTGCCTCCAGGAGGCGCTGGTTGAGGCGTGCCTGCCCACAGACAAACACCCCTCGGCTCGCTTGCCTTTGCAGGCGATGGGGCCACAAGTCTCCGCTCATTCTGTTTTTGGTTTTTTTTTGCGGGTGTTACGTCTTCACTCTGCGGTGGTAGACGAGTCGGTGGTGGCTATTTCGCTCCGGCCACCACTCAACAATGGGGGTAATCGGCAAAGTAAGCAGTCCTACGGTCGAAAACTGCGTTAACCGTCGTCTTCTGGTTTCAGGATCGCGTTATTCCTCGCCTGTTTCACCAATACAAGCATCGCCAGCGAGGAATACACACTAACACCATTCACTGGCAACCCCGGCATCTTCTACGAAGAAAGAGGGGGCCTCGGACAAACGAAGGTGACGTGGAGATTGGCCACACACATAGATTTCTCCTGTATACTCGAGAGAGGATGGTTAAGTTAAATTTGCAACGTGTGCGCGACGCGTGTAAATTCAAGGATGGAGCTGGTCAGGCCGATGAACTGTGTCATGCGCTTCTGGAAACCGTCTAACATATGTCATCAAGGGTAGAAGGTGACATGGGCACCGTTCATGACCTAATCAAATCCAAATCGTTGCGGAGACGCAGAGGACTTATCGATGGAATGGGATCTATAGTAATATCAATCGCCGGAAATATGGATGCTGTAGATGCGGAGCGGATAAATCGCGAGATCATGGCCCTACAAGCGGGCGAACGAACTCTAAAAAAGGGCATCAAGGGACAATTGCAGGTCGCTTCCACCACTCTGCGGATATTTAATGATACCGTGGATAGGATAAAGGCTAATGAGAACACCCTCCTCGGCCTTGTGAATTCAGTGCGGCATGATCTAATCACTAACAAAGACCAGCTCACGACGCGTGTACGTCTTGACGAGAGCCTAACTGCCGTAAGTGTGGTAGTAGAGGAGCTCCTCACCGACGTACGGGAGTTAGTATTGCTCCTGGCCGAGATATCTACTGGGAAGGTGAGTGCAGCGGTACTACCACCGCGTAAGCTAGTGGAGTACCTCACGGATGCACTACCACACCTACCGGCTGACACTGGTTTCCCCGTACCGATAATACGGAGCGAGGCAAATACATTGATGCGACTCATTGACACGCGGGCATACAGCGATGGAACAGCGGCCATGCTGTTATTGGATATCCCGCTGATAAGCTTCACAGGCACATACCATGTGCCTGTGAAAGGCATCAATGAATCGTACTACTACGTTGATACAACAGAAGACCTCGTAGTAGTGGACCAGGCGAATAAAAATTTGTTGCGGATGTCATCGGTGGACTTTCGGAATTGCAAAAATGTTGGGAAAATTTTTATATGCTCTTACCAGCATCCTTCGGTGCCTATCACAAAAAATGCACCATGTGAGGTATTGACCTGGGTAAAAATCGACACTGAGGGCGGTCTCAGGTGTCCTAAGCGGGCTTTGACTCTCACCAGCACGCTGATCATCCCTATGGAGCGACCCGGAAGATAGATGTACATCGCACTTTTGGAAGATATAATAACAATAACTTGCGATAAGAAACCTGCGGTCCGCGAATCTTTAATAAAATCGGGTATATTGGCTCTGATGGGCTCGTGCGAGGTAACCGCCTAAGATTTTAGTATTCGGACCCTTAAACGGGTCACAGGGACTCGGAACGAGGAATATCTACCTCCGTTCAATCTTACATTATCCGACATTGATGTGAAATATCATTCACAAATGCGACAAGTTAATAAAAAAGTGCAGTTATTAAGTGTATTGCGAGATCCCGAGGAGTTAAGGACCCTTGGTTCGCGTGTGGAAGAAATAGCTAGAGACTTGGATAAGGACAATAAATACAGTGAGCAGTGTTACCATAATATAGCACGGTATTCTTTAGTAGCTTTAGTTTTTGTAGCCTTGGCCTACTATGCCGCATATCGGTTACACCGGCTGAGGCGAGGACGCAACGCGACACCGGCAAGGCCAGAAGAGGCGGTGACCCCTCGAGGAGCACCGCCCGCAGTCAAGTGACGCACGGTGCCGGTGCCCCCGCGTATCGGTAGTTTACATGTAGATAGGGCTGCTTCAATTCAGAGGCACCCATTGCATTTTTTATATCATGCCAGGGCTACGGCTGATGAGCCATAACTTTTAAGAGTAAACATATATTATATAAAGAGTCGAAAGTTCAACCGACTTGTGCGGAAATTTTTTTTTTTTTTGGAAAATAAATTTTTTTTTTTAAGGCGGGAGGGATGGTACGACCCGGATTATCGGCAAGCAACGTTGCGAAACATTTATTGCACTATTCGCTGATCGCGAATATTGCAATCGTATCATGCGACATTCCGTCAATTAGTCAATAATGTAATTCAGCATTATTATGTAGAACACTAAGGTGACTTGGAAGCGATAGCTCCAGTCCATCGTCAGTCTTGAATTAACTTCAAGAGCAAACGGTTGAGTTCGCGATCAAGTATCGAACCCATTTTCAATCGATAATCTCGTTTGTGAGATTATAGAACGTTGTATCTTGTACTCAAATAAATATTATTATCGTTAAAGTCCGCGTGAATCCCAATTCTTTAATCGGTCCGATCCCAAATACTCAACATCCGATACCGTTTTAAAAGGGCTGATCACCCTTAGAGAATTTCGGGCACAACAACGTTTAACGCAAGAATTTCGTGATTTCTGACAGAATGAACAATTTTAATACGTTTACGTTAAGCTGAGATGCCGGAATTGCCTAGAACTCAGGACATCTCGATTCTCAGTGTAGATCGATTTTTTTTATCGATACAGTCGTGCAAGACGTCGTTCATCGCAAGAACTTCAATTATTGGACAAAATAAACTATTTTGACACTTTGACGTGGAGCTGGGACGCCACAACGGAACTCGGGGCATCTCGATTCTCGTTGTAGATCGATGATTTGTTCGATACAGTCGTGCAAACCGACGATTATCGCAAGAATTTCGTGATTTAAGACGAAATGAATGATTTTGACATTCTTATGACAGGCCGGGATGCCACAATCGCTCGGAACTTGGGAGATCTTGATTCTCGGTGTGGGTGGATGTTTTGTTCGATACAGTCGTGCAAGACGAAAATTAATGTGAGAATTTCGTGTTTTCGGAAATAATGACAACTTGAAACCCTTTTTTATGTCTTTTATAACGGAGAGGCCAAAATCGCTCGAAACACGCGGAATCTCAATTTTCGGCGTAGATCAAAGTTTTTCGTTCGATTCAGCTGTGTGAAACGACGTTCAACGCGATTATTTCGTATTTTCGGGCAATATCAACGATTTTGACACGTTTAAAGTAAGCTGCGATGTCAGAATCGCGAAAAAACTCAGGACATCTTGATTTTCGTTGGCGATCGATGTTTCTTCCGATACAGCGGCGCAAGACGACGATTATCGCGAGACCTTCAATTTCTAGACGACATATTAGATTTTGACACTTTTACGTTGAGCTGAGATGCCAAAAGCGCTCGGATCATGCGAATTCTTGATTCTCGGCGTAGATCGAGATTTCGTTTGATAGAGTCGTGCGGAACGACGTTTAACGCAAGAATTCCGTTTTTTTAAAACATGTTTTTCGGGATTATTAACGAATTTGACTCGCTTAAGTTGAATTGAAATGCCAGAATAGCACGATAGCCGGAAGATCTCAATTTTCGGTGTTGATCGATGTTGCTTTCAATACAGCTGTGCAAGACAATGCTCAACGCAAAAATCTTGTGTCATCGGACATAGGGAATATCTTAGACGAGTTAACGATGAGCTGAGATGCCACAATCACCCGAAACTCGGGACATTTCGATTCTCGTTGTAGATTGATGTTTCGTTCGATACACTCGTCCGAAGTGATGATTATCGCGAGAATTCCATTTTTTAAGACGAAATAAAGGATTTCGACACTTTAATGTCAGGCCGACATGCCAGAATGGCTCAAAACACGCAAAATCTCAATTCTCAGCGTAGATCGGAGTTTCGTTCGGTGTACTGTGCAAAACGACGATCAACGCAAGATTATCGTATTTTCGGGCAAAATGAGGATTTGGACACGTTCAAAGTAAGCAGAGATGCCAGAATCTCACGTGACTCGGTACATCTCGATTTTCGTTGGAGATAGATATTTCTTCCGATACAAACGTGCAAGACGACGATTATCATAAGAACTCCGTTTTTTCGGACAGAATGAATGATTTTAACACTTTAACGTTAAGCTGATATGCAAGAATCGCTCGGAACTCCCGACATCTCGATTCTCGGTCCTTATCGATTTTGTGTTCGATAGAGCCGTGCAAGACGACAGTAGTAAGCGGTGCGCTATGGCGACCGCCGCTCCTATCCCCACTACTTTTCCCCCGCTACTACGAGAGAGAGAGTGGGGATGAGAGTGGGAGGTAGGAGCATTGTGTCGTCAAAGCGCCCCGCTTTTTTCATGTATTGAAAATATATACTTTAATATTTATTAATTACTAATAATAATTATTTATAATTTATAATTTATTATTATTAATATCATTATTATTATTAATATTAGTGAGCGGGCAGAGAATCCGACGAAACTGCAAGACCGCTCTGTATTTTTTATTATCAGTGAGTGGGTAGAGAATCCAACGAATCTCTACAAAACCGCTTTGTATTTTTTTAATGTTAATCGGGGGCCCAGATCTAAAACCCGGAACGCGAAATTAAATAATTTCGGTGTGAACAGCGTGGCCCCGGCTCACGACGGTATAAACCGCTGCGCGCTGCTGCTCGGGGAAATCTTTCGCGATCTACAGGGATGAAGTCGCCCGAGATTTTAAAAAAAAATTAAATTTTTATTTTTTATATTTTTTATATTTTTTTATTTTATTACACACACACACACACACACACACACACACACACACACACACACACACACACACACACACACACACACGCACGCACGCACGCACGCACGCACGCACGCACGCACGCACGCACGCACGCACGCACGCACGCACGCACGCACGCACGCACGCACGCACGCACGCACGCACGCACGCACACACACACACACACACACACACACACACACACACACACGAGGACTACCCAAGGGAGGAAAAGGAAGAGAAGTGGAGGGAAGACCTTCATAGACTAGGGAGCCAAGTCGCTAGCCTTGTGGACTTTATCAAGGGCAAGTCAAACGTCCACGGCGAAATCTGAAAGCTCGCCAGCTCCATGAGCACATCGTATAACCGGGTTCTGAGGCTCGAGAAAGAAGCAGGCAAGACGGTGTCGGGCACAGTACCGGCGGAAAAAAATGCTGCCTCTACTCAGACGACGCCAAAAACATTTGCTGATGTGGTCATTACGCCACAAGCCCGGAAACGCCCGGAAAATGAGGAGGAGAAGAAGCGCACTCCGCCCTCGACGGAAGCTCGCAAGCGTAACAGGAAGAAGAAAACTGGACTGGAACAACCTCCGGAACCACACCTAGGCAACGGCAACCCAACTACGACGGCTACCAGCACCGACTGGAAGCAAGTGAAACCGAAACCGAGAAGGAAGAAGTGCAAGAAGCCAGCACTCCCTAACGCTCTGATCATCGAGCGGAAAGGAGAACTCAGCTATGCTGAGATCCTGAGTAAGATGAAGAAGGACGACAAGTTAAAGGAAGTGGGACAAAGCGTCTCGAAATACGTCGTACGATGGGGGGTGACATTATCCTCGTCCTCGACAAATCGAGCCAAGAAAAAACCGCTGAGTTCTCTACGGCTATCGAGACAGCCCTCGGTGCAGAAGCAATAATAAAAAGCAGGGTGTAGCACACCTCGATCGAAATCAAAGACCTTGCCGAAGATACTACGAAGCAGGAGATCTGCGAAGCCCTCCAGGACCTCCTCGGCGAGAATGCCTGGGTGGAGGCACAAACGGTCAAATCTATCCGAAGAGCATACAGTGGCACCCTAACAGCGGTAGTGGCACTACCTGCCTCAGTGAGATGAAGGCTACTAATATCGGAAAGGTTTGAGTCGGCTGGGCAGTCTGCCGAATTAGAGAGATAGTGCAGCCAACTAAATGCTTCAAATGCTGGAACTATGGGCACCTGTCCAACAGTTGCAAAGGGACAGTGGATAGATCGAAGTGCTGCATTAACTGCGGCGGCGGAGGCCATAAGGCCGATAAGTGCGCTGCAGAGCCCCGATGTGCCCTGTGTAGCGGCAAAGAAGGCAAAGAAGGCGAAGATGACTGCAAACACGCCGCCGGTAGCTTCAAATGCCCAGTTCACAAGAGGGCCTACCAGACGCTCATCCGGAAACGAGAATGAGAGTAATTCAAGTGAACCTTAACCACTGCGAAGCGGCACAAGACCTGCTCATGCAGACAGTGCGTGAACACAAGGCGGATGTGGCGATCGTCTCGGAGCCACACAGAAGCCTCGACCACCACTCGTGGGTAATGGATAAAGCGGGTAAAGCCGCTGTCTGGGCTTGCGACCAGTTTCCATTTCAGGACATCTTGAAGAGACTGGAAGACGGCTTCGTAAGGGCCAAAATAAATGGCGTTCACTTCTTTAGCTGCTGCATGCCACCGAGTATGACGTTGAAGAATTTTAGAGAAAGCCTGGATCAGCTGGTAAAGGACGCCAGGGATCGGCTACCACATGCGATAGCGGGTGACTTCAATGCCTGGGAATTAGATTGGGGCAGTAACAAAACGGACAAAAGAGGACAGGCACTCTTGGAAGCACTGTCTGTAGTAAACCTGGCACTGCTCAACGATGGCAAGGTACCAACGTACTGCAAGGGGGATGCCTCGTCAATGATAGACCTCACCTTCGTCAGTGCCTCGTCAATGATAGACCTCACCTTCGTCAGTGGAGACGTGTTCCGCGAGGCTCTGGACTGCAGTGAAACCGAAACCGAAAACCAAAGCGCGGAGACCAAAGCTCAAGAATTGATGAGGAGGGTAGCAACAGCCTGTGATGCCACCATGCCGAGAAGACGGGAAGGAAACCAACATCCCCCTATGTATTGGTGGAACGATGTGATTGCCAGACTACGACGCGAGAGCAACCGAACGAGGAGGCTAGCCCAACGAGCCAGAGGAAAGGATTCGCATCAAGCCCTGGAGGCAAAGCACAAGGCGACACGAGCAGCGCTGACTAAAGCAATCAAAAGAAGCAAAAGGCAAAGCTGGATTGAGCTAATCGGTAAGGTCGAAGATGGATCATCTTAATTGGGGCAGGTCTTACAAGGTAGTCACGACCTGCTTGAAAGGGCAATCAAGGCAGCCTAATCCACCTGCCTGGATCAACTCAGGTCGATAGTGTCAAGTCTCTTCCCTCAACAAGAGGAACTCAACTACCAGGTGGAAGTTGAGGACATTGAAGCCATACCGCCGGTTACGCTGGAGGAGCTGTTACGATCGTGCAGGAGACTTGGAAACAAGGAGGCACCAGGAATGGATGGCATCCCGAACATCGCCCTTGAAGAAGCCGTGAAAGAAGCATCTGCGTTGTTCATAGATGTGTACAACGCCTGCCTCAGGGAAGGAAAATTCCCTGCACCATGGAAATGGCAAAGACTTGTTCTCCTGCCAAAAAGCAAAAAACCGCCGGACGACCCATCATCATATCGCCCGTTGTGCATGTTGGACACTGCAGAAAAAATTTTGGAGAGAATTGTACACAACCGTGTAGAAGATGCTATCGGAACCTCCCTGGCAGCCAACCAGTACGGCTTCCGTAAGTCGAGATCGACGCTAGACGCTATCGGCCATGTAGTTAATACAGCGAGGAAAGCAATCTCTGGCACACGATGGAAAAGGGGGGGCAAAAATTACTGCCTCGTGGTCGCCCTTGACATCAAAAACGCTTTCAATTGAGCCAGATGGAGTAACATCTGCGCTGCGTTGGATAAGCTGAACGTGCCACCCTACCTGAAAAGGATAATAGGGAGCGACCTTAACAACAGAGTCCTGAAATATGACACAGAAGATGGACCACAAGAGTACAAGATCAATGGGGGTGTACCTCAAGGCTCGGTGCTCGGTCCACTGCTGTGGAACATAATGTACGACGGACTATTAAAACTGATACCGCCACAAGGAGTAGAGATAGTCGCTTTTGCCGATGACGCCGCAGTGGTCATCGTTGCAAAATACCTTGAAGAAGCCAATAGGATGTTTGAAGAGACATACAACCAGATCCAGCACTGGATGTATACAGCTGGTCTGACGCTAGCTGAGCACAAAACGGAGGCTGTACTGATCACCAGTAGGAAAGTAACAGAGACGATAGAGCTGACTGTGGGCCATCACACAATCACGTCGCAGCCGAGTATAAAGTACCTGGGCCTGATGATCGACGCACGACTCAGCTTCAAGGAGCACGTAGGATACGTCGTCGGCAAGGCGTCAAAGGTAAGAGCGGCGTTAGCGCGATTGATGCCAAACATAGGCGGGCCGAGGCAGACGAGAAGAAGGCTACTGGCTTCAGTGGTCACTTCGGTATTGACCTATGGTATTCCCATCTGGGGCACTATACTGAACAAAGAGAAGTACCGATGGAAGATGGCAGCGGTTTACCGGCTCAGCGCCATCAGGGTTTCCAGTGCGTTCCGCACAGTATCGGAGGATGCTGTGTGTGTACTCGCAGGATTGCCGCCCATAGAGATCCTGGCTGAACAGAGAAGATCCCTATACGACCGGAGGAAGTCACCGACAGGACTCCAAGACAATCACAGAAATGAAATCGAAAAACGTAGCCAGCAACACTGGCAGCAGAAGTGGGATGCATCTGTGGAGGGGAGATGGACGCACCGTCTAATCCCGCAGGTAGAGGGTTGGTTGAACCGCAAACACGGGGAAGTCAACTACTATCTGACGCAGATGCTCTCAGGCCACGGTTGCTTCAGAGCATATCTGCATAGATTTGGACATGATGAGTCTGCGGAATGCCCAAGCGGATGTGGAGTACCAGAGGATGCGGAACATGCATTCTTCCAGTGCCCACGATTCCACGGAGAAAGGGAAGAACTGGAGGAGGCACTAGCGGAACCCCCAACTCCAGAGACCCTCGTGGAGCTCAGGATGAAGTCGGAAGAGAACTGGGCAGCGACCAGCAGCTTCGCTACTGCGGTGCTGAAGAGACTGCGCCAAGACGAAAAAAAGCGTAGAACAGAGACAGTGGTGATAGCCGCTGACCCCTGAAAAAAGAGGAAAGCCAGTCGGCACGAACAGAGGAAAAGCCAAGGCTGTGACCACTCCTGCGAAGAAATGCTTAGCGGCGGTCCCGCAGGAGTAGGGAAGGTCAATGAGAAAGAGGTTAAGGGTTTTGGTTGGTATAGCACGTACGCGAGTCCAACACACGGGTAGCACCAGCAACCTACGGTGCATAAAGCATTTCCCCCCTCTAAATAAAACACACACACACACACACACACACACACACACACACACACACACACACACGCGCGCGCGCGCGCGCGCACGCAGTTTTTGTTTTTACACACACAGACAGTATTTCACTCCTCCCCCTCCTCCTCCTCGCAGAAAAGTCTTATACCTGCTGTCATATGCGCGATCGTATACCCCAAACGGGTCGATCTCGGCCATGACAGCGTGCGCGACATTAACCCCGGTGGCTGTCGTCAACAACACCGACGGCGACTCACCGATTGAGGCATCATGGACAACCTCCACTGTCATCGGTCCCTCTCGCGCAAGTTCTTCAATAATCGGCTCTGCACTGAAATAGTTAAATGGGTCGAGGCCTATTAATGACACGGACACGGATAGCTCGGGCGTGTCCAGGGCCCGAGAATGGGGTACGCGTAGACGACTGGTATTATAATACTCGGTGTACCCCTCGTCGATGAGGTACACCTCGACAATTTTACCGTCGTCGTCCACACGCACAATTACGACCCTGGCAACACTCCCGAACGACTCCACCACCACACATGCAGCAACCTCCACGGCGTTTTGCGGCGCCAGGTCCCACTCCGCACCGGTATTGTCACGATAAAAGTTATCCAAAAAGAGCTGTAGTGAGGCCCGCGTTGCCTCCATACGCAACGTGCGTAGCTGCACCGCACAAGGGCTGTGCACGTGAATAACGTGACACATATCGCCCACAACAACACTCGTGACTTTAAATATTGCATTCATTGTGGACGTACGGAGAACAAAATGATACTGAGTATGGTAGCGTTATACCAAGATACATAGATGCTTAGGTGAAAGAAGAAGAAGCAACTACTGCAGAATTAGCAAAAATACAGGTGTCCCCGCCGGTACGTGCTTTTCCGCTAAGAGAAATAATAACATGAAAGATGACACGCTGCAGCTGCATCAACGGCGCGCGGAGACTTCGATGCTGACCGTACTCTGAGTCAATGACACTTCAACAATATATTTTTAAAACATTGTTAAAGGACAAAGATCGTTCGATTTCGTAAGACTATTTTATTTTTGCTGAAATGTCTAGATTTTATACGAATGAAAATCATAACATGATCGTCAGCCAAACGACAACCGCCCCGTGAGAGACTAAAAAGATAATTTAGATTACGCTGATAGAAAATGTCAAACCACACCCTCCGATCGTGTATTTTAGCGCTATTAGAATTAGCGGTAATTCATAGTACGCGTATTAGACGACGCTGTGACGATAATTGGTGTAAGAGTCTACACGATTTATCGCGCGAAAAACTCATTAAACACTTTAAATTCATCTTGTGGTGGTCACCTTTCCGTGTCATTATGGTGGCCCATAATAGAGGTATTCTGCAAGGGTTTGAAGTGCTTCGAAGTGTGTACGAAAAGCTCGAGCGACGCAAGTTCGAGGACACACCTACAGCCAGAGCGATTTCCAATTTAATTCAAGGTAAGCATTATTGATTATAGATCTTAAACTTACCCGTGGATAATATATTCTACCGTCGGTAATTCCTACAATCGGTAATTTCTCCGGTCGGTAATTCTTCGAGTTAAGCATTATTGATTATAGATCTAAAACTTATCCGTGGATAATATATTCCACCGTCGGTAATTCCTACGGTCGATAAGCATGATTAATTATAGATCTTAAACTTACCCGTGGATAATATATTCTACCATCGGTAATTCCTACGGTCAGTAATTCCTACCGTCGGTAAACTAATAACTCGCTCGTTTTTAATATATATCCACCAGTTTACTCCGTGGTGAAAGAGATCTGCGTGGTTATAGCGGGCTCGAAAGACGAAGTAACCGCGAGGATATATTACTTTTCTTTCCAACATGTCCTTCCTCTGTAGACATGTTAAGAAGCAGATGAGAATAGAATTGAAGAGAATGTGAGGCTTCAAAAATTCGAAGATTTCAAAATATTATAATCGCAATAAATTCAAAAAATCAAAATTTGATCATGTCAATAAATTCAAAAATTTATAATTTCAAGAATTCCAATAATTCCAAAATCTTTAATATTAATGAACTCAAAAATTCAAAATTTTGTAATTTCAATGATCTCAAAAAATTCGAATTTTATAATCTCAAAAATTCAAACATTTAGAATTTCAATAATCTCAAAAATTCAAAATTTTATAATTTCAATAATCTCAAAATGTTATAGTTTCCATAAATTCAAAATTTTATAATTTCAATAAATACAAAAATTCAAATTTTTATAATCTCAATAAATTAAAAATTAAAAAGTTTATAATCTCAATAAATGCAAAATTTTATAATCTCAATTAATTTAAAAAAATCAAAATTTCAGAATTTGGTTATAACTTCTGATTTTTCTTTACAGTTTATGCGCAGCTTTTCGAGGCTTCAACCGAAAAAGACAAAAGCGCGTTAATAGAAGCGACACGTACTGCGGAAGAAGAGGATCACTGGCGTCAAACCCAAGAACCTGATTCCGGTGAGTCTAAGAATTAATTTATTAATATTCACTATTAATAATAATAGAAAAAATGAAAATTATTTTTCAATCAAAACAGAGACCTTATCGGAGCTCGAGTACGAAGATAATAACCACACGAATGACGATGACCCACTAATGGTGGCCGTCATCGAAGCAGCTCGCGCTGCAGAAGAGGTTGAAGCAATCGAACATGCATATCGTAAGTATTTCTCTTTGCAAAAACGAATAAAGCGATTTTGCAAATTCTCGTAGTCTATATATATTTCATCAAGAGTACGAACTGATAAGGTTAATTTTAATTAGTGTCTGAACGCGATCGAAAGGGGAACCATCACCAGGCCCGTCAGAGGACCGCAATAGCAGAAACGAGACGGTGTATAACCAAAGTGTTCGGACAGAGGCAAATTGTAAGTATTTGCAAAAAACTACCAAAAACTTTTAAAATTTAAAATGTGATTCAGCATAATAATGATAATTCAATCTTGAATAGCTGATCGAGAAGAAGCATTACCAGATACGCTTGATACTGGAAATAACCACCCGTGCGAGGCCGAAACATCGCCACGTACGGTTGATTTACTCGATGCATTAGGTGACCCGTCCGATACCTTTGGAGACAAGACTTTCCGGAGAACCAATTAGGGCTACACCCTAGCGAGTTGGAAGATGCATGGTTTGAAGGGGCTATGAACCGAGGTAAAGAACCGGAAGTGGTACAATACAGGGCAACTGTGTGTATGTATGAATGAATGTCACCGGCGAAAAATCAAGAAATGTAATTCACTGAACAATGAAAAATAGATACACCAAAAAATGCAGATCGTTTATTTTCTTCAGGGATACAGAGGGGAGCAGGAACACGACGACAATGGGACCCCGCCACATACAATGAGTTGTAACCACCGGGTATTCGAATTGAGATAATCCAGGAGACAGCGCGGTATTTCAAACGTTTTAAACTTCATGGTCGGGAGACGACTCTACGTATTCGCGAGCCACCACCAGAAATTAGTGTAATGAGCTGGCTCGAGGGAGCGTTCAGTGATCTTCTCACCCACATCACCAACTCCTGCGAGGGTGGGGATTATGTAGGAATATCGTTTACAGCGAGTAACTTGACACACGGACCCGTATGGCTGTCTTTTCGACCTGCTCGTGATTACGAGTTCCAAGATTTATGGCATCTTATAAGTAGCGTTGCACAGAGTTCGAAATCGTTTGACCTTGATGACGAATGCAACATAAAAACGTGCGTTGTGAAGGGTGTCGAAGGTCGTGGCCGACGGAAAGGATTAACACACGAGGGTGTAGCAAAAAGATCCATCTTAACGATATGTAACAATGATAATTCGTGTTTACCACGATCGTTAGCGGCTGCCCTGGTGTACGCAGAACGGGGGGAAATTCGCACGGGTGACTTACATACTAAATGGCAACGGGTGAGAGAAATTAATGGCCTGGCCCAAAAAACAGCAGCGCTCGAGCTTACGCGATGTGCAAACGTTAGAGTGCCGAACAACGGTTGCGGTGTAAATGAAATCGCTCAATATCAGGAATACTTGGCGCGAGACGGTATTGCAATTGTCGTCCTTAAGTTGTTGGTTCTAGGTCTACGCAATAGGAAATCCATCTTCAATGGGACGAAAACCGTAGTAAGCACAGTAGGACAGGTCCGCCACACATTGTATATCCTGTATCACAAGCGCTCACACTATTTCCAGCCAATTCTTAATCTTAGAGGGGCTGTCGGCAGTACTGGTTTCTGTACATCGTGCGATACGTTATATCTAAGGCTAGATCATAGAAGTGCCGCGGAAAAAAGATGTCCCCGATGTCTCAGGACGCCTCCGTGTGATCCTCACACAGGAGGTACGATTAGATGTGCAGCATGCAATTGAGTTTTTTTCAGAGAGATATGCTTGAGAAATCAACGAACCCTCGAGCTCGCAAAGAAAAAGTAAAATAAACCGAGTCTTTGCGCAACTATTAAACGCTGTCCCGACTGTTTTTGCACGATCAGACCGCTAGTGAGAAAGAAGAAACACGTGTGCTCCGTAGGTTATTGCGCAAATTGTAAATCAGACCAGCCATACAATCACTTGTGTTTCATGAGACCGCTTCCGAACGATCGAGAATTAAAGAACAAAATATTTATCTTTTACGATTTTAAAACGCAACAGTGTACCCCGCTAGAGGGTACCACCGACACACGCGTGCATGAGCCGAACCTCTGTGTAGCACAACGTGTTTGTACTAACTGCTGCGACAATGACTCTATAGCGGAACCATGTAAATTTTGCGGTGCACATGAGTTTGTATATAGACACAATCCAGTAGCTCAACTGGTAGAACTAGCAATGCAAAAAAATCGAGGGTTGTTCCGGCGCAATCTTAATAGCTCATAACGCCGGGGGTTGCGATGCCCAATTTATTCTCCGACATTTTATGAATGAAAAAAAGACACAGTTACCATCACTGATTATGAGCGGTACAAAAATTATCACTATGCGTATCGGTAAACTTGTGTTTCTCGATAGCCTACACTACTTCCACATGTCTCTGGGTAAGCTCCCTAAGTCCTTAGGGTTAACTGATGCCCTAGCTAAAGGTACTTTTCCTCATCTCTTCAATACACCGGAGAATCAGAATTATGTGGGGGAATTACCCCCGATGGAGTATTACTCCCACAATAGTATGTCAACAAGCGTGCGTAATAATGTGTTTGAACCGTGGTATCGTGAATTGAAGAATACGGATTATGTGTTCGATTTTCAAAAAGAAATAGTAGCCTACTGTAAGAACGACGTTACGATACTGAGACAGGCTTGTATAGTTTTCCGGAAAATGTTCATAGCTAACGGGTCTGTTTGTCCATTCGACGAGAGCACAACGATAGCATCCGCTTGCTTTCGCATTTTTAGGAAGAATTTTCTTAAGAACGATACGATTGGTATTATACCTAGAAATGGGTACAGATGGCCTAATAACCAGTCGAAAAAAGCAGTTAGCTGGCTTGTATGGATGGAGCATATTCTTGGACAGCGTATCATTCATGCGGGTCGATCACGTGAGTTTAAGCTACCTCTGAATTTAACGGTGGACGGTTACTACGAAACATCCGATGCGACACACGTGCTACAGTTCCACGGTTGTTACTGGCATGGCTGTCCGAAATCCTTTTTGACTGGTAAAGATCAAGCACACGACGACGGTGTATCTCCATGGACGAGCGACACGAGGAAACGATAGCCGTGGCTTATAAGACACGGAATAGTGGTTACAACCTGACCGAGATTTGGGAGTGTGAATATGACCGTACGCTTGCAGCCAATGAGCAAATGCGGGACTTCGTTCGAGATAACGCTCTAGTGAAATCAAACCCGCTTAACCCCCGCGATGCGTTTTTCGGCGGTCGTACAGAAAACATGGTCACACTGTACGATGCGAAAGATAATGAGCAGATACGATACGTCGATGTTTGTTCGTTATATCCTTACGTTTGTAAATACGGTAAATTTCCCGTAGGACACCCTAAAGCGTTTGTAGGCGACGAGTGTATGGAGTTACTCGGTACTAATAATGATCTCACTAAAGTAAAAGGTCTTGTTAAATGCACTGTCTTACCACCACGCAATCTTTATCACCCGGTACTACCGGTGCGTATGCACCAGCGTTCGTTATTCGCTTTATGTCGTAGTTGTTGTGAAAGTATGAATCAGAGTGAGTGCACACATAAAAGGCCTGCGGACCGTTCGTTTAACGGTACATGGGTAGTCGACGAGTTGAGAAAAGCCGTATCACGAGGGTATAGTGCTTCATGTGGAGGAAATTTGGCAATACGAGATAACACAGTATGACCGCGATTCACGTTCAGGCGGTCATTTCTCCGATTACATAAACACCTTCCTAAAAATTAAACAAGAATCTAGCGGCTGGCCTGTGGAGTGTGTGGGCAACGAAGAAGCTCAAACAAAATATATCGATGATTTTGAGCGGTCAGAGGGGGTTAAACTAGATCGTGAAGCGATAACGAAAAACCCCGGGCTACGCCAAGTAGCCAAGTTGTGTCTGAACTCGTTTTGGAGAAAGTTTAAACAGCGTGAAAATTTATCCCAAACCGTGATAGTATCAACACGCGCAAAGCTCGTGGAATTATTGACTAGCGCGGAGTACTAGATTACAGGTATCCTACCTGTAAATCATCACATATTATATGTCAGTTACATAAAAAGGGACGAAACTGTAATCCCCTCAGGAATCGCTAACTCTGTAATCGCTGCGTATACAACAGCTCAGGCACGCTTGAAATTGTACAGCTATTTAGAGCGTCTGGATCGGCGAGCACTATACTGCGACACCGACTCGGTTATCTTCTTCTTCTTCTTCAGTTTTGCACAGGATAGCTCCCTCCCGTGCTGGCCTCAGGCGTAACCAAACTGGCCAATGGTCGATAGCTTGGGTCGGGCTTGTTCTTTCACTGTTACGTTGTACAGTCGTTGGTTGTGGACGGCCTTTATTTTTTGTCCCCGAGATATGTGGAGCTTACTATCTCGGGGTCTTTAGCGTCTCTCAACTTGTTTCTGGTTGGTCTGACAGTTGACCAGGCGGGTAAGTTACCGGGCGGTAACTTGTCCATGTGGTTTAAATGTCTTAAGACGGTCTACAATCCTGGCTTTTTGTATATATTTATATTATCTTTCGCTTTTAATTATTTATTGATTTGCTTTTAATTTTTTATTTATTATTTATTATTTGTTTTATTATTTTTTGATTATTGTTATTAATATTATTATTATTGTTGTTGTTTTTTTTAAATAATTAATTAATTACTTAATTAATTAATTTATCTATTTATTTATTTTTAAAAAAAAATTTTTAAAGAGGTTGTAGTGCTCCTATATTTCGTGCAAATTTGCATACGTCTTTCAATATGTTAATATTGTCTGAGAAAACTATATTTCTGATGTCATATGGGGGAAGGAGTTGGTTTTTTGCTAATTTTTCTTGGAGTTCCGTGGAGTGGATTTGTGTTTCTGGGCAGGCCCAGAACAAATGGTTAAGGTCTTGGGTGTGAAATCCACATGGGCAAGCCACGCTATCCAGTTGTTTAATGCGATGCAGGTATTCGTTAGTCGTTATGTGACCGGATCGCATACGATTAACGAGTACCACATCTCTTCTGTTTAGGTCTAGATGGGCGAACCATGGTTCTTTACTGGTCTTGTTCATTTGAGATCCATAGTGAATTCCTTTTTTCCGGAATTCTTTGCGCTGCTTTTCTTTCTCTTTATTCCAGGTCTCCTTGTCAATTTTTTTAAAAGGGTTCTGTTCGTTTGTTGTTACGTTCAGAATCTCTCCGCTATGAGTTGCTGTTTTCGCTTTTTTATCTGCTGCCTCGTTTCCTGGGATCCCGATATGAGCCGGGCACCAAAGGAACGCGATTTTTCTCCCACTTCTTTTGATGCTGTTCGTTAGATATTTAATTTCTAAAATAAGGTTACTGTTTTTTATTGATATTTCCGAGTGTACGCATGAGAGTAGTGCGGACATCAAGTCTGACAGAATTAATATATTTCCGAAAATATTTTTTTTTGCGAATTTAAGGGCTTGAATTATAGCTTGGGCTTCAGCTTCCATTATGTTACATGTGTGAGGGATTTGAAAGCCTTTTTCGATCTTCATTGAAGGGATGACTAAAGCCAACAAAACTGGTTTCCCTTTATTCGTCTTTGAGCCGTCTGTATATATTTGTGTCCATCCTTGCCAATTTTTGTCGATTTCTTTTGTCAATATTGTTTTTGCCTGTTGTGGATTCGTTTGTATTTTTCTCCCGATCGTTGTGTCAAGTGGAATTCCTTCTAATTGTGAGATTATGGGATACTCGTAGCACGGTGCTAGATCTCTTCTTTCAGCTTTTTGTAGGATCCTTTTTATTTGTTTCCATTGCAGGTAAAGAAATGATTTTACGTACGTCGGTATATTTCGTCTCTTGTTCTGTCGGGTCTCCAGGAGCGCGAATTTTGTTAGTAGGGGGTGTTTTTTCTGTAGTTCTTCTTCAAGTAGTTCTGGTCTGGCTTTTACGGGTGGTTCTTTCGAGAGGTCCTGAATTATCTTAGTCGGGGTGGATTGGAGGGAGCCTAGGACGGTTCTAAGCGATGCAAATTAAATTTTTTGTAGAGAGTTTTGGGGAGTTTTGTTTGCCGAGAAACTGCATATGATTGCCCATTCCAGTCTGGATCTTATTAGTCCTCTATATACGTGCATAAGAGTGCTGGGGTGAGCCCCCCATTTGTGTCTTGAGAGCATCTATATTATGTTGTTACACCTGGTTGTTTTATCTTTTGTTTCTCTTATAAATGCGGACCAGGTGAGTTTTTCGTCTAGAGTGACGCCCAGGAATTTCACTGTTGGCACACTCGAGATGGTGTCCTCCTTGATCTTGATGGAAAGTGTTGCGGGCGTGTTTTGCTTTCTGTGAAAAACTACTAGGTTTGTTTTCGTTGGAGCGATTGAGAGGCCAATATTCCCTAGCCATTCGACCAGGGAATTTGTTCCTCGTTGTGATTTGTCAAGGCATTTTTCGTAGCTTTTATCATTGGCGTATATCACAACATCGTCTGCATAGAGCAGGGTTTTACAATCCTCGCCGATGTTCTCGTTAATTTTTCTCAGAAAAACGTTAAACAATATTGGACTCGTTACCAGTCCTTGCCCAAGTCCTTTGTACATGAATCTGCTGTCTATTTTTTTCCCGTTGTGATAAAAATCCGCTTTTCTTTTGCTTAATAAATTCGATAGGAATAATACGATAGCCGTCGGTATCCTTAATTCTGTGAGATTGTCTATTAGGACCTGTGGAACAACATTATCGTATGCTCCTTGTATATCTAGAAAAATCACCGCCGTGTATGATTTTTGTTGCATTCCGTTGTAGATGTCCGTTGTCAATATTGTTATGTTGTCCATACAGGATCTTCCTTTTCTAAATCCGTGTTGTTGGTTAGGTAGCATTAAATCTGTTTCAAGGTAATAATCTAAACGTGATTTGATCGAGCGCTCAAATAATTTGAGGAGGCACGGGGCGAGTGTTATTGGCCTTAGTCCCCTCCCTCCAGGTTTTGGAATTAAACAAACGTCAAATTCCGTCCAGCTAGGGGGGATGAGGCCTGTAAACATTATCCGGTTGAAGATTTTTATGAGTACTTCTAACGTCGAATCCGGTAGGTTTTGTATCATTTCATTTGATATTCCGTCTCTGCCGTGAGCTGATTTGACTTTTAGGTTTTCAATGTTGTATTTTAATTCTTCGAGTTTTATTGGAAACCAGATGTTATTTGCCGGGGCCGGTCTATCAGTGGTATTTATGTTGATTGGCATATATGTGGAAGGGGGGGCTAGCTTTGTAATTGTGTCCGTAATTTCATTGTGAATTTTTTCAGAGTTCATTTTGAAATGATTGCTTACGCCATTGCTGAATCTTCTTATTGTTTCATATACTTTGTTGAGTTGCATGTTAGGGTTAATCGAGCTCGCGAAAGATTGAAATGATTTTTCTTTTTCTTCTTTGAGTATTCTTCTTGTTTCTGTGTCTACTTTGTTGTATTCCTCGATGTTTTCTGAGTTTAGGTTATTTTTTATTCTTTTCCAGGTATCTCTTCTGTTTTGTATCGCTATCGTGCACTCGTTTGTCCACCAAATCTTTGCCCTATTCTTTCTGTTCTCGAGATTGTGATTTTCCCTACTCTGAGTTGCTCCAGCTTTTACTAAGTTCTGTTTTATATTATCTTGGATTATTTCATAGGTTTCCAAGTAGCCGTGGATATCAAAAAGTGTATTGTAGTTAATACTTTTCATTTCCTCCCTGAATTTGTTCCAGTCAGTGTCCTTGAGATTATAAGACGGACGTTTACTTGATTTATCAAAGTCATTTTTCCCCAGAGAAAAGGCGATTACGCGGTGGTCACTGCTCAGGCTCTCTTCCGTGACTTGCCACGCGCAAATGCTTGCTAAACTTGTGCTTACGAGTGTTAAGTCGGGCACACTGTTAAATTTGCTCATTTTTGTAAGAGTTTGGCTGCCGTCGTTAACGACAATTAGCTCGGAATTTGCAAGTACGTTTGCCAGATTTTTCCCTGACGGGTTATTATTTCCGCTTCCCCATTGTGAGCATTGTGCGTTCAAGTCGCCACCTATGATTACGCCATTATTTCCTACTATTTTCATAATTCTGTTTATTAGCGAGTGCCAGGTTTTTCTCCTTGTTGTATACTGAGGGGGGCGATAAACGCTAAAGACGTAAAGCCGTTTACCCTGAGCTAGCTGAATCGAGACCGCGCAAGTCTCTATCTCCGGGGTATTAAAAATGTCTGCTTTTAACTGAATCTCGTTGCAAGGAATTGCATTTCGCACCGCTATTAAGACGCCTCCTCCTTTGTCTTGGTTAGGAGAATCGCGATCTCTTCTAGCACTGACGAAGCCTGGGATTCTAAATCTTTGATGTGGTCTGAGCCAAGTTTCTGACAGGAGGATGATGTCAGTGTCTTCCGCTAATAGGGGAATCTGAGTGAGTTTACTTTTAACTCCTCTACAATTCCACTGCGTGAACTTTAGATTATTTTTCCCTGCTGAAGTAGCCATTTCAGAGTGAAGGAATACACAAAATATAAAGCAGTTTGAGAACAGATAAAAGAGGAGCAAAGGGTGGTGATTATTATTTTATTATTTTGTCTTATTCGACTAAGATTTTGTGATTCATGTTCTGTGATTGGCTGACGAATTCTTCTTGTGTTTGTATTTCTACTTCTTCGAGTTCCATGTCGCTTTCTTGTCCGAAAAATATGATCTTTGACGCGTCCGGGAATCGCCCGTCCTGGCCTTCAGATTCCACTGTTTTGTGAGTTGCTGGTGTTTCTTCGAGGGGGAATTTCCGTGTGTGGGGGATGCGGGTCCCTTGAGCTTGGCTGGTCTGTCCGTTGGTCGCATTTGCCCTTGGGAACATTTCCGTTGTTTCTTTGTTTGTTGTTTGTTGTTTCTTTCCTTCCATTCCTTCTTTTTCAGGTGACATTTTTTGTTGACTCTCTGTGCGGTAGCTCTTTCCTCTTGATGTTGTTGTGAATTTTCTCGGAGTTGAGGAGGCCGTGAGTGGAGCACGCCGAGGCAGCTCTGGGAAGCTGCCCGGTACGTCTCTCCCCGTGATCCTCCTCCCAACCAGAAATTTCTTGTGACTGTTTGCTGGGCCGAAAGAGCCCTCGTGACTTCTTCTGCCGATGTCTCTTGTTGGTGGATCAATGTCATTGTTTGTTGTAGTGTCGTAAGCCTCTGTTTGGTCATTAACTCCTGTGCTTCCTTCCAGTCTATGTTCTTGTAGGCCATGAGTTTGTTCTGAATTCTTCTTTTTATAAATTCTGGGCAGTCCCCGTGGGATGCCGGTGCTTCCTGTTTGCAGTGAGCGCAGCAAGCTCTTTCACTTTTGCACTCCGTTTCCTCGTGGCCTTTCGTCCCGCATCTGCAGCATCTGGTTTCTCCTCTGCAGAATTTGCTAAGGTGTCCGTATCTCTGACAGCAGCGGCATCGGACCACCCGTTGTTCGAATGGCACGACGTGGACGATTGTCTTGTAGATGATGAGCCTTTTTGGAAGGTAATTCCCTGCGAATACGACTTTTACCGTCCTCGTTGGTCGTAGAATTTCTCCTTCCTGTTCGCGGTGACTCTTCCTCATGAACCTCTCTATTCGTAGTATTTCCGGCGTGTCCGGCTCTTGTTCCAGGCCGTTTTCGATTTCTTTTTCCGTAAGGTTCTCTTCTACGTCACGAATTATTGCAACGCGCGAGACTCTGTAGTCCGGTATATACGCTTTCCACGTCTCCGGGAGAATGGATTCCTGATAATTGACTACTCTGTTCGCTTCTTGGAAAGTGTCGACGGTAATTTCGACCTGTCTCTTGTTTCTTCTCTTGATCATTTTGATCCCCTGAATTTTGTCTTTCAATTTCATTCCGATTCGCATCGGGTGGAGCCCCCCTACAATTCGCTGACTGTCGTCCGCGATATTGTTCTTCGTGGCGATTATAATAGTGAAGGGGGATTGGCTTCTATACGTGTACCTATTTTTCCTGTGCTGAAAATCTCTATCCTCGTCTTTCTTATTTTCTATACCTGTCACACACGCTCTCTTACTCGCCGGAAGACTGTCGGTGTCCTCGTTTGTCTGAGATGTTATTGCTAGCGGCTTACCTGGAGGTATGCCTTTGTCATGTTTGTTTACGTTTCTAGATTGGTCTTCGCGGTGTATAGAACCACCGTTCGTCGTTATACTTTGTGTTGAAGTCATTTTAGAATTAAGAATTGTTCATGTATATATATATTTTTATTTGTTTCTATTAAATTTAATATTTTTATTTATTTATTTTTATTTTATTTTTTATTTTTATTAAAGCTCTTGGATTGTAGACTATTATATCTTAAGACTAACCTTGTGGACGGATCTCGTCTGTCTGTCTATTGTCTTTTTGCCGGCTCAAGATTGTTGGTCGACTTCTTTGTTGCTTTTTTCCCTCGCTTTCTGGGAGTCGTGTTGTTGTGTTGCTCCTCCTTCCGTCGGTCGCACATACGTTCAAATTTTCACAGCACTGGCTCTATTTTTCTCTATTATGTGTATGTATATATATATGTATACTTTCTTTCTCTCTCCTTCGCTAGCGCACACGTCTGCTCCCGCCGACGGCTACGCGCGGAATCGTCACATGTGGTTGACTCGGTTATTTACGTGACAAACAATAACCGTGATGAATACGAACCACCAACAGGACAGCTTTTAAGTGATCTTACAGATGAGCTTGAACCGGGTTGTTATATAAAATCTTTCGTTTACGGGGGACCTAAATTTTACTCGTCCATAACACGTGCGCCTGATAGTAGTGAAACGGAAGTTTGTAAAGTAAAAGGTATAACACTCAATTTTGCAAATAGTCCATTAATAAATTACAAAACAATACGCGCCGACTTAGTTGGCGACACAGAGGAACCTATCGAGGTGAGATTCGACGCGATCCGTCGAACACCGTTCCATCACGTCGTCACCCGTATAGAAAAAAAGAGATGTAAGCCATCGAGTGTTAAACGAAGACGAGTCGGGGAATACGCCTCGCTGCCGTATGGTTACAAGGAGTAATCTATTCTATCAAAATGTTAATAATGTATATAATGTAAATATACATATTTTTATTGGGAAATAAAAGTTTTATAAATTTCCCTACCAGTCCAAGTCTTTATCGCTCACAGCGTTATAATAATTTACTCATTCGTAGAGATGGACACGTGGTGGAAACATCCTTGGACCTCAATGATCTGCCGGCCTACGGGCTGTGAGTTCTTGAAATTTATCTCCTGTATGAATAGCGAGCTATTCGAGAAAATTATTTCTTATTATTCCGAATGGCAACACGCATACACTGAGTATGGTACATCGATAGAATTTCACGAAGGCTTACCACAGAGTACAGATTACGCTGGTGACCCACGTGCTAAACTCATAATTATTGATGATTTGATGCGTGAGGCATCGAACAATGGCGTTATAGATCTCTTCACTAAAGGTAGTCACCATAAAAACCTTAGCGTTATATTCATTACGCAAAATCTATTTCATCAGGGTCACGGACAGCGTGATATCTCACTGAATGCCAATTATATCGTTGTATTAAAAAAAAAAAAAAATCCCCGTGATCGTGCCCAAATACAACATCTTGCACGTCAGGTATATCCTGAAAATCCGCGCTTTTTACAAGAGGCCTATCATGACGCAACGTCCAGACCACGTGGATACCTGCTACTCGATTTGAAACAATCAACACCTGATAATTACCGATTTCGCACATCTATTTTTCCCGATGACCCTCATTATTTCGTATGTGTACCACGAAAAAGTTAAAAAGCGGCTGCAATTCAGTTGGACTGCCAGTTCGACGCTTGTAATGGTATCTGAAGGGCCATCAGGACGGATAAGTTAAATTCAGAGCTGGTCAGTACCGTGCGCTCATAAGAAGAAGAGAGATACTACAGAGTTTGCTTCTGGTGAAGAAGTAACCCGTGACAGCATGAACGACTCCGTCATCATTGAGAGTGTGCCAGCTAAATACCGCAACAAAGCTAAACTATTGCTCCGCCGTTTGCGTGAGACACCATCAGCACAATTTTCTTGGGGCCCTGCTGGTGTCATGACCATCGATGGAATACTCGTCAAAGACTCGAACATTGTTGATCTTGTGAATGATGCCATGCGGTCGAAGAAAACATCTAAACCAACAGGACGTGGTACTTTTGCCAGGATTCTGAGAACGATGCAGACACCGCGGAATTCATCGGTAATGGAGAGCTGCGGCTGGAATCGAGGGCTAATTCAACATTACGGCACTCGCAAATCGATGACAATAGTAGTACTACTAGTGATGACTGCGGTGCATTAAATCAGTCATCGTTTCACGGTGTTAGTGAGAACAAATCCCCTTAGCGTGGTGCTGGGTATAATAATGATAATAATAATAATAATAATAATAATAATAATAATAATAATAATAATAATAATAATAATAATAATAATCCCCCCCGCGGGTCCACCTTGTCGTGGTGGGGGGGCTGGTATCCCTTGCCTGCAATCCAGCAGGAGGGGGAGACTAACGGGCCCAATCACACACACACCCGCACACACACTGACGCAAACACCTTCTCAAACACGCTCGAACGGCTTACCGGAGGAGTAAATGATCAGGGCCCCTATAAACGGGCAACCCTGAGAAAGCGGATGATCGGAGTCCTCGGTAAACGGGGCCCACCGGAAAGCGAATGATTGGAATCCCTATAAACGGGCTCTTCCTATTACGAATGTATGGATCGGTTTGTCGTTGCAACGGGCACTCACTTCCACGCACACGATACAGGGGTGTACACAAACAAATGACCTGGGACCTCAGGGACCGTGCACAGTTCCGGCGCGGTTCGGGAGTCGCGACCCCGAGGGACCTTTAGCACAACGGAACATTTAATATGGAGCTACTAGGAGTAGCATAAGCCCACGGTCGTGTGGCCCTTGCCGTTCTTGTCGATGTCGGATCTCTCGGACTCCTCTGGCGAATGCGGTGACTGAAACAGTGGGAACCTAGGAAGTCCCTTCGGATGGGGGACACCGCACGCCTAGGGACCGCGTGATAGGATTGGGGCTCGGCTTGGGATTAGCCACCTGGGTTGACTGCCCCCTTGACAGCACGTGTAAAATCTTGTGTGACATCTCGCAGGTCCAGGTGGCACCTGGGAGTGGGCCTGCGAGGGGGCCAAGTGTTGTACCCGACCGAGATCACGCTGCAGCAAGCTGTGGGAGATCCCGTTTGATTTGGCTCGATAAAGGATGGAGGGGAATCCACGCCCGTGAGTAGGGGGAACGGGGGGGGCGTGAGACAGGAGTTTTCGGGGTGGGGATCCTCGTTAAAAACCCTACTTTTTAATGATAATGTCCAAATCAGAGAAAAGTATGAAGGTGCTTAAGGACACTGGGCTTCCCACGGCCCAAAAGGGGAAGGATGAGGTTCGTGAGGGGTATGGCCGAGAAACCAACCCCTCTCAACCCAGCCGACCCATAGAACGACTGCTGATACCGAGACGGAACAGGACAGATAGCTTGTCGAGCGTCGGCAGCGGGGACAGTTATGTCTCCGCAGCTGGCACACCGATGACGGGACGGACGGACGAAAAGAGACAGAACGAACCAGACATGACAGAGCTACTAACGCTAATACAGAAGACAGCGACAAAAATGGCCGAGGCAGCGTCTATTCAGAAAAACATGAATATGACGGTAAAGACGGGAATAAAGACGATTCTCGAGGCTGTCGATGTGGCGCTGCATACGCACGCCAAGGCAGCCCCGAGTATACAAATCACGGACAGACCGATAGCGACCACGGACATAAATAAACACAAGACGACAAGCACGAAACGTAAGCGAGAAGCGACGGGAACCACGCCGGAGAAAGCTCAAAAAAAGCTTCCGACGGCGCAACCGGACGCTCCTTGGCAGACTGTCACGAGGAAGAAACCGGACCGGAATAACCAACGGACAACAACAGGTACAGACGCCCAAAAGAACAGGCCGGTTCCCCGGCAACGGGGGACGACTGTACTCGTAAGGCCAGGGACAGACAATACGTACTCTGACATAGTACGAAAAATACGGACGACAGTCGAACCCCAAAAAAGTCACGTGCAGGTGACGGCTTTGAGGAAGACGAAAAACGGTCTCTGTCTTCTCAAGATACAGGCAGACAAGGACAGACCTGAAGGACGGGACGAGTTCCAACGCGTTTTAAAAGACGCGATTGGAGACGCGGGCAGTATCAGGGCCATGACCTCCAAGGTCCAATTGGAGATCATGGACCTGGACTGCGTGACAACCACGGAGGACGTCACAGAAAAACTGAGACAGGAGACGGGACGGGACGGAGACTTCGGAGTCCATATCTTTGGCCCGAACCGCGCGGAGCAGTACATGGCGGTCTGCGACCTCGAGTCGCGGGAGGCCGAGTTGCTGCTCCGCTGCGGGCGACTAACAATAGGATGGTCGCGCTGCCGTGTCCGGAAACGACTAACAGTCACGAAATGCCATAAGTGCCTCGGATACGGGCACATAAAGGCTAACTGTACAGACGTGGACAGGACAAAGAACTGTCGAAAGTGTGGCAGATCCGGACATTACGCCACGGACTGCACGAACAGACCGGCTTGTCCTCTGTGCGCCAAGGCGGGGCACGAAGACGTTGCGCACCTCGCGGGAAGCGGGAGGTGTGCGGTGTTCCGAGCCGCGCTGGAGGAGTGCAGGAAGCAGGCTGGAAGACGGACAGAATAGTTCAGGGAAACCTGAACAGGAGTAGGACAGCAGACATGCTACTACCACAGATAGCCGACGAACAAGACACCGACATTCTGATCCTGTGCGAACCATACAGGAGAAGGACGACACAGACTTACATAACGAACGAGACAGAGACCACAGCTATCTGGGTGAGGGGTGCTGCCCAATCCCGAATCAGCGGCACCGGTGTCGGGGGCGATTACGTCTGGGCAAGGGTCGGTGCTGTCACTTATGTCAGCGTCTACTTAACACCCAACTGCACCGTGGCGGAATTCGAGAGGAAGGTGGCGCTCCTCGAAGACGGAGTCAGGGACCTGCCCGGAGACGTTATTATTGGGGGGGATTTTAACGCGCGAGCGATCGAATGGGGCATGACAGCGACGAATAAACGTGGACGGCTGCTGCTGGAAATGGCCGCAAGGCTAGACCTGGTAGTAGCCAACACAGGAAACACGCCGACGTACAGACGACCGGGGTTTGGGGACTCCATCCCCGACATTACGATGACATCGGACGGAATCTCAGCACGGATAAGGCAGTGGCAGGTGTACGAAGGCTATACGGCCAGCGATCACCAGTACATTGTCTTTGAAGTAGTAGAGACAACAGGGACAAGACGGACAAGAACCCAGCGCCCCCCGCGGTGGAATGTCAAAAAACTCGACGCACAGAAATTCTCGGAGGAGCTGGTAGCAGCGCCAGCGCCAACCTCGAGAGTTCCCCCCGAGCTGACTGGCCAGCAAAGGGCGGAACGACTAATAGACGAGACGGCCAAACTGACGCACAGGCTGTGCAACAGCACGATGCCAAAACGACATTACCGACAGGACAGACCGCCACAATACTGGTGGACGGACGAGATCGACAAACTGAGGAGGATCTGCCTGGCAGCCCGACGGCGGGAAAAGAGGGCCAAGAGGAGACCCGGCTGGGAAACCCTCAGGGACGAACGCAGGACAGCACGGACCGCACTGACGAACGCGATACGAGACAGCAAGGCGCGTTGCTGGAGGAAGCTCTGCGAGGAGGTGGACCGGGACCCCTGGGGCACTGGTTACAAAATTGTAACTGGCAAACTGGGAGGTCGGGTTCCACCAGAGCTCAAAGATGCTGAATCCGCACGACGGATTGTCGACGGGTTGTTCCCAACACACCCGATACGGACAGACAACACGGACAACACGGACATCCCGGCAGCCCCCATATTCACGGCGTCAGAGCTGACCAGGGCTTCTGCCGCAATGAAGACTGGGAAGGCACCGGGACCTGACGGTGTACCGGCGGAAGTTATCCGGCTGATGGTTAACCTGAGGCCGGAGATACTTCTCGACCTGTACAATACTTGCTTGACAACGGGGACGTTCGGCGATCGGTGGAAGACGGCGAGGCTCGTTCTTATCCCCAAAGGTAAGGGCGACCCCAACACGCCGTCCGCCTACCGACCGCTGAGTTTACTGGACACGACAGGTAAACTTTACGAACAACTACTGAAACGGCGACTGACGGACGCAATACAGACCAGTGGGGGCCTTTCTGACCTTCAGTTCGGATTCAGAAGGGGTCGGTCGACAATTGGAGCGATCCAAAAAGTCGTCGACTCTTTCCTGGACCTGGACCGACACTGCCATGCGGCGCGACCAATCGTGCTGCTGGCGACTTTGGACATCAGGAATGCCTTCAACTCGGCTAGATGGGTGGA
The DNA here is from genome assembly GCA_949699805.1 of Tromatobia lineatoria. NCBI lineage: Eukaryota > Metazoa > Arthropoda > Insecta > Hymenoptera > Ichneumonidae > Tromatobia > Tromatobia lineatoria. Next base: position 7,901,260 of record OX453034.1, read on the forward strand.
TATTCTGGAGGCGCTGGAATGCGACTTCAGAGTCCCGCCTTACCTAACCCGGGTTGTAAGGAACTACCTGAAAAACAGACGGATCACGTACGAGACGACCGAAGGACTGGTGACGAGACAGATCACCGCGGGGGTCGCCCAAGGGTCGATACTGGGACCAGACTTTTGGAACGGACTGTACGACGGCTTGCTCAGGCTGGAGCTACCGCTCGGTGTGGCCCTCGTCGCTTACGCTGACGACGTGGCGGCGGTGATCACCGAGCGCTCTCCGGACCTGGCACAGCTAAAACTGAACCAGACGATGCGACGCGTGGCACGTTGGATGACGGGCCACGGACTGCAACTGGCGACGGAAAAGACGGAACTGATGTTCCTGACCAGAAGACGCATACAGACGAGACTACCGATGCTGGTCGGAACAGACGAGATAGTGGCTGGCGGGGAAGTCAAGTATCTAGGAGTAATTCTGGACACGAAGATGACCTTCTGGCCACACATACAGAAAGCGTGCAAGAAGGCGGCCAAGATGGTAGCATCCTTAAGCCGCCTGATGGCAAACACAAACGGACCGAGACCGGGGAAAAGACGGCTACTAATGACAACAGCCCACTCGATACTCCTATACGGCGCGGAGATCTGGGCAGATGCCCTGAAGACAAAAAAGTACTGCCACGCAATGACGACAGTACAAAGACAGAGTGCGCTGAGAATCGCCTGCTCCTACCGGACCGTCTCTGCACAAGCGGTTCTGGTGGTGGCCGGCGTAATCCCCGTTGACCTCCTCGCCTTCGAGCGAAAGAGGATCTATGGGGTAAGCGCTGACATTGGACGACAGGACGCGGCAGTCGCGGAGCGCGACAGGACGATACGAACATGGCAAGACAGATGGACAGAGGAACGAACGGGTAACTGGACGAAACGACTTATAAAGGACCTGAGGCCGTGGATCGGAAGGAAGTTTGGTGACGTAAATTTCTACGTTACCCAGCTCCTGACAGGACACGGATATTTCCGAAGGTACCTCTATAACATGAACAGAGTACGGACGCCGGACTGTAAGTACTGCGGACATGAACGAGACGACGCGGAACACACCTTTTTTGGGTGCGACCGCTGGACTGGACTGCGACTGCAACTCGAGACAACCGTTGGAGACATCACCCCGGACAACATCGTCCAGGTGATGCTCCACTCGACAGAATGGTGGCAACTAGTTGCCACCTACACAGAGACGATACTGCGACGAAAAAATCTGGACGGCTGCCTCGCCTGACGGAGCAGACGGACTAACGTAACGCGACCAGAGCACGGACAACATCACGAACGGACGTACACAGACAGAACCCCCACCAGAAGTAATATGAAAATAGTTCCTGGTCGGGGGGAGGACAATAAGGAGAGGGCGGTTTAGTGGGTATTACAACCGGTTGGTTGGTGAGTCCCACAGACACCCCCGGCGTAAAAACTGGGGGACATCCGTAAACGGATTCCGCAACTCCTTCCATAAAAAAAAAAAAAAAAAAAAAAAAAAAAAAAAAAAAAAAAAAATAATAATAATAATAATAATAATAATAATAATAATAATAATAATAATAATAATAATCCCCCCGTCCCCCCCCACGGGTCCGCCTTGTCGTGGTGGGGGGGCAGGTATTCCTTGCCTGCAACCCAGCAGGAGGGGGAGACTAACGGACCCAATCACACACACACACCCGCACACACACTGACGCAAACACCTTCTCAAACACGCTCGAACGGCTTACCGGAGGAGTAAATGATCAGGGCCCCTATAAACGGGCAACCCTGAGAAAGCGGATGATCGGAGTCCTCGGTAAACGGGGCCCACCGGAAAGCGAATGATTGGAATCCCTATAAACGGGCTCTTCCTATTACGAATGTATGGATCGGTTTGTCGTTGCAACGGGCACTCACTTCCACGCACACGATACAGGGGTGTACACAAACAAATGACCTGGGACCTCAGGGACCGTGCACAGTTCCGGCGCGGTTCGGGAGTCGCGACCCCGAGGGACCTTTAGCACAACGGAACATTTAATATGGAGCTACTAGGAGTAGCATAAGCCCACGGTCGTGTGGCCCTTGCCGTTCTTGTCGATGTCGGATCTCTCGGACTCCTCTGGCGAATGCGGTGACTGAAACAGTGGGAACCTTGTAAGTCCCTTCGGATGGGGGACACCGCACGCCTAGGGACCGCGTGATAGGATTAGGGCTCGGCTTGGGATTAGCCACCGGGGTTGACTGCCCCCTTGACAGCACGTGTAAAATCTTGTGTGACATCTCGCAGGTCCAGGTGGCACCTGGGAGTGGGCCTGCGAGGGGGCCAAGTGTTGTACCCGACCGAGATCACGCTGCAGCAAGCTGTGGGAGATCCCGTTTGATTTGGCTCGATAAAGGATAGAGGGGAATCCACGCCCGTGAGTAGGGGGAACGGGGGGGTGTGAGACAGGAGTTTTCGGGGTGGGGATCCTCGTTAAAAACCCTACTTTTTAATGATAATGTCCAAGTCAGAGAAAAGTATAAAAGTGCTTAAGGACACTGGGCTTCCCACGGCCCAAAAGGGGAAGGATGAGGTTCGTGAGGGGTATGGCCGAGAAACCAACCCCTCTCAACCCAGCCGACCCATAGAACGACTGCTGATACCAAGACGGAACAGGACAGATAGCTTGTCGAGCGTCGGCAGCGGTGACAGTTATGTCTCCGCAGCTGGCACACCGATGACGGGACGGACGGACGAAAAGAGACAGAACGAACCAGACATGACAGAGCTACTAACGCTAATAAAGAAGACAGCGACAAAAATGGCCGAGGCAGCGTCTATTCAGAAAAACATGAACATGACGGTAAAGACGGGAATAAAGACGATTCTCGAGGCTGTTGATGTGGCGCTGCATACGCACGCAAAGGCAGCCCCGAGTATACAAATCATGGACAGACCAATAGCGACCACGGACATAAATGAACATAAGACGACAAGCACGAAACGTAAGCGAGAAGCGACGGGAACCACGCCGGAGAAAGCTCAAAAGAAGCTTCCGACGGCGCAGCCGGACGCTCCTTGGCAGACTGTCACGAGGAAAAAACCGGACCGGAATAACCAGCGGACAACAAAAGGTACAGACGCCCAAAAGAACAGGCCAGTTCCCCGGCAACGGGGGATGACTGTTCTCGTAAGGCCAGGGGCAGACAATACGTACTCTGACATAGTACGGAAAATACGGACGACAGTCGAACCCAATTGGAGATCATGGACCTGGACTGCGTGACAACCACGGAGGACGTCACAGAAAAACTGAGACAGGAGACGGGACGGGACGGAGACTTCGGAGTCCATATCTTTGGCCCGAACCGCGCGGAGCAGTACATGGTGGTCTGCGACCTCGAGTTGCGGGAGACCGAGTTGCTGCTCCGCCGCGGGCGACTAACAATAGGATGGTCGCGCTGCCGTGCCCGGTAACGACTAACAGTACGGACGTGGACAGGACAAAGAACTGTCGAAAAGGTGGCAGATCCGGACATTACGCCACGGACTGCACGAACAGACCGGCTTGTCCTCTGTGCGCCAAGGCGGGGCACGAAGACGTTGCGCACCTCGCGGGAAGAGGGAGGTGTGCGGTGTTCCGAGCCGCGCTGGAGGAGTGCGGGAAGCAGGCTGGAAGACGGACAGAATAGTTCAGGGAAACCTGAACAGGAGTAGGACAGCAGACATGCTACTACCACAGATAGCCGACGAACAAGACGCCGACATTCTGATCCTGTGAGAACCATACAGGAGAAGGACGACACAGACTTACATAACGAACGAGACAGAGACCACAGCTATCTGGGTGAGGGGTGCTGCCCAATCCCGAATTAGCGGCACCGGTGTCGGGGGCGATTACGTCTGGGCAAGGGTCGGCGCTGTCACTTATGTCAGCGTCTACTTAACACACAACTGCACCGTGGCGGAGTTCGAGAGGAAGGTGGCGCTCCTCGAAGACGGAGTCAGGGACCTGCCCGGAGACGTTATTATTGGGGGGGATTTTAACGCGCGAGCGATCAAGTGGGGCATGACAGCGACAAATAAACGTGGACGGCTGCTGCTGGAAATGGCCGCAAGGCTAGACCTGGTAGTAGCCAACACAGGAAACACGCCGACGTACAGACGACCGGGGTTTGGGGACTCCATCCCCGACATTACGATGACATCGGACGGAATCTCAGCACGGAAAAGGCAGTGGCAGGTGTTCAAAGGCTATAGGGCCAGCGATCACCAGTACATTGTCTTTGAAGTAGTAGAGACAACAGGGACAAGACGGACAAGAACCCAGCGCCCCCCGCGGTGGAATGTCAAAAAACTCGACGTACGGAAATTCTCGGAGGAGCTGGTAGCAGCGCCAGCGCCAACCTCGAGAGTTCCCCCCGAGCTGACTGGCCAGCAAAGGGCGGAACGACTAGTAGACGAGACGGCCAAACTGACGCACAGGCTGTGCAACAGCACGATGCCGAAACCACATCACCGACAGGAGAGACCGCCACAATACTGGTGGACGGACGAGATCGACAAACTGAGGAGGATCCGCCTGGCAGTCCGACGGCGGTAAAAGAGGGCCAAGAGGAGACCCGGCTGGGAAACCCTTAGGGACGAACGCAGGACAGCACGGACCGGACTGACGAACGCGATACGAGACAGCAAGGCGCGTTGCTGGAGGAAGCTCTGCGAGGAGGTGGACCAGGACCCCTGGGGCACTGGTTACGAAATTGTAACTGGCAAACTGAGAGGTCGGGTTCCACCAGAGCTCAAAGATGCTGAATCCGCACGACGGATCGTCGACGGGTTGTTCCCAACACACCCGATACGGACAGACAACACGGACGACACGGACATCCCGGCAGCCCCCATATTCACGGCGGCAGAGCTCACCAGGGCTTCTGACGCAATGAAGACTGGGAAGGCACCGGGACCTGACGGTGTACCGGCGGAAGTTATCCGGCTGATGGTTGACCTGAGGCCGGAGATACTTCCCGACCTGTACAATACTTGCTTGACAACGGGGACGTTCGGCGATCGGTGGAAGACGGCGAGGCTCGTTCCTATCCCCAAAGGTAAGGGCGACCCCAACACGCCGTCCGCCTACTGACCGCTGAGTTTACTGGACACGACAGGTAAACTTTACGAACAACTACTGAAACGGCGACTAACGGACGCAATACAGACCAGTGGAGGCCTTTTTGACCTTCAGTTCGGATTTAGAAGGGGTCGGTCGACAATTGGAGCGATCCAAAAAGTCGTCGACTCTTTCCTGGACCTGGACCGACACTGCCATGCGGCGCGACCAATCGTGCTGCTGGCGACTTTGGACATCAGGAATGCCTTCAACTCGGCTAGATGGGTGGATATTCTGGAGGCGCTGGAATGCAACTTCAGGGTCCCGCCTTACCTAACCCGGGTTGTGAGGAACTACCTAAAAAACAGACGGATCACGTACGAGACGACCGAAGGACTAGTGACGAGACAGATCACCGCGGGGGTCGCCCAAGGGTCGATACTGGGACCAGACTTTTGGAACGGACTGTACGACGGCTTGCTCAGGCTGGAGCTACCGCTCGGTGTACACAAACGGACCGAGACCGGGGAAAAGACAGCTACTAATGACAACAGCCCACTCGATACTCCTATACGGCGCGGAGATCTGGGCAGATGCCCTGAAGACAAAAAAGTACTGCCACGCAATGACGACAGTACAAAGACAGAGTGCGCTGAGAATCGCCTGCTCCTACCGGACCGTCTCTGCACAAGCGGTTCTGGTGGTGGCCGGCGTAATCCCCGTTGACCTCCTCGCCTTGGAGCGGAAGAGGATCTATGGGGTAAGCGCTGACATTGGACGACAGGACGCGGCAGTCACGGAGCGCGACAGGACGATACGAACATGGCAAGACAGATGGACAGAGGAACGAACGGGTAACTGGACGAAACGACTCATAAAGGACCTGAGGCCGTGGATCGGAAGGAAGTTTGGTGACGTAAATTTCTACGTTACCCAGCTCCTGACAGGACACGGATATTTCCGAAGGTACCTTTATAACATGAACAGAGTACGGACGCCGGACTGTAAGTACTGCGGACATGAACGAGACGACGCGGAACACACCTTTTTCGGGTGCGACCGCTGGACTGGACTGCGACTGCAACTCGAGACAACCGTTGGAGACATCATCCCCGACAACATCGTCCAGGTGATTCTCCACTCGACAGAATGGTGGCAACTAGTCGCCACCTACACAGAGACAATACTGCGACGAAAAAATCTGGACGGCTGCCTCGCCTGACGGAGCAGACGGACTAACGTAACGCGACACAGAGCACGGACAACATCACGAACAGACGTACACAGATAGAACCCCCCACCAGAAGTAATATGAAAATAGTTCCTGGTCAGGGGGAGGACAGTAAGGAGAGGGCGGTTCAGTGGGTATTACAACCGGTTGGTTGGTGAGTCCCACAGACACCCCCGGCGTAAAAACTGGGGGACATCCGTAAACGGATTCCACAACTCCTTTCATAAAAATAATAATAATAATAATACTAATAATAATAATAATAATAATAACCGCAGGTTGCGGGAGGGCGTAAAAAACCCTTCAGCTCGGGGCGTGATGACCCCGCGGACACCCAGTAAGTCGAGGTGGACGGAAGTCGGCTCGGGTCCGACGGAAGGCCACTAAGGCGACCTCAGGGCGGGGTGGGGGCCTCAGGCCGACCCTTAGGGGCCGCGCAACGTTCCGGCGTGGTACGAGGACTCGCGACCTCAAGGTACCCGAGCACACAGGAATAAAACATGAAGATGCACAAGAAAAACGAAAGTTTACCTCAGGTGGTATCTCCTGGACAGGGGAAATCCACCCTGGGTTCCGATCGGATGCAAGCTCCGGTGGCCCAAGGCAGCGGCACGGATTCTGAGGGCCGCAAATTGTGCGAGAAGTACGGAAGACGACAACGAAGACGACAGAGACGGACGGAAAACGAGAAACGAGGGGCAAGTCATTATTGGGCCTCCAGAGACGGGACAGAACCACTAGCGCGTCGAGTGCTGGAAGCGCGACGAGCTTCACCTCCTCCTATGACAGTGAGGCAGCGTCGGTGAAACCGGGCGAACGGACCCTGACGGAGCTACTTCAGCTCATACAGACGACAACGACGAAAATGGCCGAGGCAGCGGCAGTTCAGAAGAACATGAACATGACCGTCAAAACGGGGATCAAAACGATCCTCGAACCCGTTGACGACGCACTCAGCAGGTGTAGCGCGACTGCCTCGGGAGGACGGACAAACGACGGGGAAACTACGGAGACGGAAGCGGAGACAAAGAAACCGCAAACGCCACGGACGAAACGGAAGCGGGAGGCGACCGGGACTCCCCCGGAGCCCTTACAGAAGAGGACTCCAAAAGTGGGAGCGGACGCCGCCTGGCAACCGGTGACGAGAAAAAAGAAGCCTAAACTGACAGAACGGAAGACTACGACGAACGTTACGAACGTGAATGCCCAGGCTGAGAGGCACAGGCTGGCCCTGAAACACTGGGCAGCGGCCGTCCTTGTAAAGCCTGGAAAAGACAACTCGTATTCAGACATTGTACGGAAGATACGAACGACAGTTGACCCGACGAAGAGCCATGTACAGATGACCACGGTCAGAAAGACGAAAGACGGATTGTGTCTGATAAAGATGCAATCCAATACGGACGAACGGGACGCATTCCGTCGCGTACTCCAGGACGCCGTCGGCGATGCCGGCAGCGTAAAATCTGTGACCTCCCGGGTGCAAGTGGAGATCATGGACTTGGACTGCGTCGCGACGGAAGACGACGTGACGCAGGCTCTGAGTCGGGCGACAGGACGAGACGCGGACTTTAGGGTTCACATCTTCGGCCCAAACCGGGCTGAGCAGTACATGGCGGTGTGCGAGCTCAAAACGCACAAAGCCGAGAAGCTGCTCGGCCAGGGGCGGATCGGGATCGGATGGGTGCGATGCCGCGTCCGGAAACGACTGACGGTAACGAAATGCCACAAGTGCCTGGGCTACGGGCACACGAAGGCAAACTGCACAGGAAACGACCGGACAAAGAGCTGCAGGAAATGCGGCGAGACGGGACACTACGCCACGGACTGTAAGAACAGACCGGTCTGTCCTCTGTGCAGCGAGGCGGGGCACGAGGACGCGAGGCACCTCACGGGATCCGAGAGATGCGCGGTGTTTCGGGCTGCGCTGGAGGAATGCCGGAGACATGCCGGAATACGGACAGGATAATTCAGGGTAATCTGAACCGAAGTAGGACACCAGACATGCTAGTACAACAGATAGCCGACGAACACGCCGCAGACGTACTGATACTGTGCGAACCGTACAGGAAACGACCCACGGAGACGTGGATTACGAACGACGCTGAGACCGCAGCCATCTGGGTGAGGGGCGCTACCCGATCTCGGATGACCGGGTGAGGAGTGGGGGAGGACTACGTCTGGGGTAGAGTGGGCTCTGTCACCTACGTCAGCGTTCACCTGACCCCAAACTGCGCTGCGGCGGAGTTTGAGAGAAAGGTGGCGCTCCTCGAGGATGGGATAAGGGATCTGCCCGGGGACGTCATACTGGCGGGGGACCTCAACGGGAGGGCGATCGAGTGGGGCATGACAACAACGAACAAACGAGGACGGCTGCTGCTGGAGATGGCCGCAAGACTAGATCTGGTAGTGGCAAATACAGGAAACACACCGACTTATAGACGGCCGGGCTACGGGGACTCCATTCCAGACGTGACGATGATCTCAGACGGACTACTGCCACGGGTGAGGGGATGCCGGGTGGTCGAGGACTACACGGCCAGCGACCACCAGTACGTCACCTTCGAAGTGGCAGGACAGACGGCGACAGCACGGAGACGGGTTGAGCACCCCCCGCGGTGGAACACCAACAAACTGGATGGACGAAAGTTTTCGGAGGAACTGGTGGCAGCGTCAGCCCCGATCACTAACGTTTCCCCGGAGCTGACTGGCCGGCTGCGGGCGGAAAGACTCGCAGAAGAGACGGCCAACCTGACGGAGCGGCTGTGCAACAGCACAATGCCGCAAAAACACTACAGACGAGACAAATACTCACAATACTGGTAGACTGGCAAGATAGCCGAACTGCGGAAAAGATGCCTCGCAAGACGACGAGAAGTGACGAGGGCTAAGGGCATACCTGAAAGGTAAGCCCTTTAGGCCAAATACAGCACGGAACGGAAGACACTGACTAACGCGTTACGCGACCGCAAGGCGGAGTGCTGGGAGAAGCTCTGCGAGGAGGTGGACCGAGGCCCGTGGGGTACCGGTTACAAGATTGCAACCGGTAAACTAGGAGCTCGCGCCCCACCGGAACTTAGGGACGCAGAAACCACGCGACGCATAGTGGACGGACTTTTCCCGACACACCCGACACGAACGGACGAAACAAACGACGACGAGACAGTGGCGGTTACCCCGTTCACGGCAGAGGAGTTCACCAGAGCTGCCGCGGCCGTGAAACCCGGTAAGGCGCTAGGGCGAGACGGAGTGCCAGGAGAGGTTATCCGGCTAATGGTCAGCCAGAGGCCGCAGATATTACTTGACCTGTACAATGCGTGCCTAAAGACAGGGACTTTCAGCGACCGGTGGAAGGTGGCAAGGCTGGTCCTTATCCTGAAGGGTAAGGGTGACCCCAGCACGCCATCGGCCTACCGACCGCTGAGCCTACTTGACACAACGGGAAAACTATACGAACAGTTACTGAGACCAAGACTGACAGACGCGTTAACGACTGGGGGTGGTCTTTCAGACCAGCAGTTCGGCTTCAGGAAGGGTCGGTCGACGATCGGAGCGATCCAGAGAGTCGTCGACACCTTCCGTGACACAGACAAGTCTTGTCACGCGGCGCGACCCATCGTGCTGATGGCGACGCTGGACGTCAGGAACGCCTTCAACTCCGCCAGGTGGGTGGACATCCTGGACACACTCAGAAACGCCTTCAGGGTTCCACCGTACTTGCTCCGGGTGGTGGAGGACTACCTGCGCATGAGACGACTGACGTACGAGACAACAGCAGGACAGGTGACAAAACAGATCACCGCGAGGGTGGCCCAGGGATCCATTATTGGGCCGGACTTTTGGAATGGAGTCTATGACAGCCTGCTCAGGCTGGAGCTCCCGCTCGGCGTCTCACTCGTTGCGTACGCTGACGACGTGGCGGCGGTGATCGTGGAGTGGACTCCAGATTTGGCGCAGTTGAAACTGAACCAGACGATGAGACGGGTTGGACGACGAATGGCAGACCACGGACTGCAACTGGCAACAGAGAAGACGGAACTCGTGTTCCTCACGAGGAAACGTATACAGACGGAACTACCTATGAGGGTCGGGACTGAAGACATCAAGGCTACGGGGGAAGACAAGTATCTAGGGGTAACCATAGACACTAAGATGACCTTCTGGCCTCACATACAAAAGACGACCCAGAAGGCGGCGGAAAGGGTGACATCCTTGAGCCGCCTGATGGCAAATACGACTGGACCGAGACCGGGGAAACATCGTCTACAAATGTCGACGGCCCACTCAATCCCCCTCTACGGCGCGGAGATCTCGGCAGACGCCCTGAAAACAAAGAAATACTGCCACGCAATGACGACGGTACAAAGACTTGGCGCGCTGAGGATCGCCTGCTCTTACCGGACTGTCTCTGCACAAGCAGTCTTGGTGGTGGCTGGTGTAATCCCCGTGGACCTTCTAGCTTTCGAGCGAAAAAGGATATATGGGAGAAGCGCGGACATAGGACGGGAGGACTCGGCAGTTGCAGAACGCGACAGGACGATACAGACTTGGCAGGACCGACGGACGGAAGAACGTACGGGAGACTGGACGCGACGACTTATGAAGGACCTGAAGCCGTGGAGTGGACGAAAGTTCGGGGACGTAAATTTTTACGTTACCCAGCTCCTGACCGGCCACGGGTATTTTCAACGGTACCTCTATAACATGAATAGAGTACAGACGCCAGACTGTAAGTACTGCGGACACGAACGAGACGATGCGGGACACACGTTTTTTGTGTGTGACCGCTGGACAGGACTGCGACTTCAACACGAGACGGTCGTCGGTGGCATCACCCCGAACAACATCGTTCAGGTGATGCTCCATTCAACAGAATGGTGGCAACTGGTGGCCACCTACACTGAGACGATACTGCGACGAAAAAACGCAGACGGCTGCCTCGCCTGACTGAGCAGACGGACTGACGTAACGAAACGGAAGACAGACAACATGACGAACGAACGAACAAACACGGACCGAACCCCTGGCTTAAAGTAATACGAAAGTAGTCCCAGGCCTGGGGGGGGGGGGGGGGCTGTCATCGAGGAGAGGGCGGTTTAGTAGGTAGGCCTGATTATATATTTTATTCTTAGGGAGTCCCACATATCCTCTCGGACTTTGAAGCCGAGGGGCATCCGTCAAAAGGATTCCGCTACTCCTCGATGTGAAAAAAAAAAAAAAAAAAATAATAATAATAATAATAGTAATAATAATAGTAATAATAATAAGAAAAGACGTGTAATTTGGCTTAACCTGAAGTAAAAATGATGATAATAATAATAATGAAAACATTGGAAAAAGCGTACTTTAAAACAGCCCATGAAGCATCGTTTTAAGGTGCCGCGAATCTACTGCGTGTGGCACGACAGAAGAAAATTTCCACAGCAAAGACGCAGCAGTAACTACAAGCACAGGATGCTTACACTAAACACAAGCCTGTGCGGCATCGGTACCCACGACGTATTTATAACGTACGGAATATTGATGATTTTTCGGAAGCTGATCTTGTGGATCTTCGTTCAATCAAGAATTACAATGATGGATATGTTTATCTCCCCGTTGTTATCGATGTTCTCAGTAAATTTGCTTGGGTCCTGCTGTTACGCGACAAAACTGCCGCAGCGGTGGCTAAAGCATTTAATGTCATATTAGCGAAAAAAAATAGTAACGTTAGATCGCCCGTTTGTCTTCAAACGGACAAAGGTAAAGAATTCATAGATGCTGCATTCCAGACCCTATTGAGGAAAAAGAACATCCAGTTTCGTATAGCGAGAAATCCCGATATAAAAGCAGGTATTGTAGAGAGACTCAATAGAACACTGAAGGAGAGAATGTGGCGTTATTTTACGTATTCTAGACAAAAACGTTACATCGATGTTCTGCAGGACGTCGTTTCAGCATACAATCATGCTACGCACAGCAACATAAATATGGCTCCTGCCTCCGTAACGTTAATGACAGCTGCGCGGGCCCGGAGTAATCTGATATAACGTTATGAGAAATCAGACCATTGCTCTTCTAAATATAACGTGGGCGATATTGTACGTATCAGTAGTGCAAAGGTAGCCTTCGCGAAAGGTTACGAGGTTGGGTGGAGTAGTGAATTATTCAAGATACATCGTATTTCGCAAGGTCCCGTGACATACATCTTGCGCGATCTTCACGACGAGGATATTGATGGTATATTTTATGAACCCGAGTTATCGCGAGTGCAAACGCTGAAGAGAGGACTGTCGAAATGAAGGAGGAGTTTTAAATTGTGTTGTCTAGCAACAGTGGTATGCATTATTACCCGGATAACTTGACAACGCAATATACCACCCGATTGCCACAATGTGTGACCCTTCATGGTAATTGGGCCGTTTTTTTTTAGCTGAAATACACATACCTATGACAATGTTACATGTACCGCCCAAGGGGGACCGCAACTTTATCAATATTGTTATGCCGCCCGTTGCGTACTTATGTATTGCAAGCGGGTTACAACATTGATTTTATTATTTTGGGGATCGTTGTCAATAAAGAGTTGGAACTCACGTGATAAACAGTAAAAAAGCATTTATTTGTCTTAGATAAATCGAGTTTGTTGGTTAATTGTTGTTAACAATTACTTGAATTAACTTCAATTTTTAATGACGAGTCCTCACGTCGGATATGCCCGATCGTGGTCGAAGTTGTTAAAAGACTGCCTCGTTCACAGTGAACGAGTCATTTTATATCACCAAAAATAGGAGAATTTATAAACAATAAACTTATGTTTACTGAATAATTTAGTTACGATAATCTCGCGAAGCACATTCCACGCGAGGAGTCTTGCAATGCCCTGATTTAACGCTACCGGGGTCGCCGTGAGCGCGAAAGAGACAACGCTATAGGGACTTCTTACTGCGCGACTACGGCTCGCGAGTACGTCTTCTGACCGTCGCGTAAATGGCCTCATTAATATCTATATGACATTCCTTAAGTCGTGCATTGTTAAATTATCACTACGTATAATTTAACAATCAAAAAATTACTATCTAATTTTCGGAGCGCAACATCCCTCCCCCCTTCAAGAAAAAATTCTTGAAGAAGAATTTTTTTCAAATGAACATCAATCCACACTCGCTCACAATAGCGTGGTGAGTTCCATCCATCCACAGCAATAAGGTGCATTCACACAGGCATACTGTACAGATAGGTTATAACAACAGCTCCGATTTTCCATTACATTAAATTAGAAAAAATCGTTTAACGCGGAATCTCATCTCACAGAGTGAAATTTATCTGACACCTCATCGAACAGGCCCTATATGCGTCTCCACGCGCAAGTTTTCGTGAAGCAGAGTGAATACCCCTTTAGCAGTGACTCCCGGCGCGGCGTAATCATTTTTGCTTGCAATCGCTCGCATGCCTGGCAAGGCCGTCAAAGCGAGCGTCGAGTTACGGGAACGTTCGATGAACTTGTATACTATCGCACAGATTTACGCCACTAATACTAAGGTGGTTAATGAATACAATTGAATATTATGATATAACTGCTCATTCGTACTATTTGCCTCCCACAAATTTTAATAAAATTTCGATTTCTTGCACTCTCGTTCCGAGAAAATTTCTTCCAAATCCTGACGGGTTTCAGATTACATTTGACAACTTAAAATTCTCATACCTTTTTTTTCCGCTTGAGCGTATACAGACTTGTCCAAACTTGACAAAGTTAAGTTAAATGAAGGTAAAAATTCTCGTATTTGTTTAGTGTTACATGTGGTACAGTACGAATAGCAAAGCGACATGCACATAAGTTTTCGCGAAATTTTCACAATTTCTTAATTCCATCCCAGACATTCAAATAAGTATTATAACCTAGCGAAATCCTTTCCTGTTTCCTATTAACTCTTTGCTACAAATAGCACCACGAAGCACAATCAAATCATTACAACTTTTCACTTCCTTGACTTTTCTCATAGTTTTAGTTTTAGTCGTACGATTAGTTGTAAGTTCCACAATAGATGTGTATACATATATACACAGCGGTTATATATATATACATATAGTTTTATGCTGGTTAATAGTCAATAAAGTGCTTGAGCCGGTTGACATTGACCGTGCTCGCTTTTCTGCCCTTTTTAATAACAATGGTAACTGGAGGTTTTATCTCGGTTACCTTATGTGGCCCTGTCCACTTAGGGGTTAATTTTGCGGAACGGCCCCGCCGTATAGTCTCATCGCGCAGCAGCACTCGGTCACCGACGTGGTACTCCTGTTCCTTGGCGGCTTTGTCAAATTGCAGTTTCGATTTCAATTTTGAGGACTGCAAATTATGGCGCGCTACGGCCCATGCTGCCCGTAGTCGCTCTCGTAGCTCTTCAGCATAATCGTCATGTGTATACACAGCCCGTGGCTCCTGTTTCACGGCCGTTGGCAACACTGCGTCGCGTCCAAACACCAATGCATACGGAGACAATCCCGTAGCCGTGTGCGGCGTAGTGTTGTACACAAACATGGCATACGGTAACCACTCGTCCCAATTACCTCGATCCTCATCGATATAATTCTTTAGATACTCAGCTAAAGTTCGATGAGAGCGTTCGAGGGCTCCATTGCTTTCCGGATGGTACGCTGTTGTCTGAATTTTCTTTATTCGAAGCAGCTTACATACCTCCTTAAAGATAGAGCTCAAAAAATTGGTCCCTTGGTCAGAGAGTAATGTTTCCGGCGTACCATACCGACATATAACCTCCTCGACCAGAGCTTTTGCTATAGTGCTGGCTTCCTGATTTGGAAGTGGTATGGCTGCACTATATTTAGTAAGGGCATCCTGGAAGGTAAGTATACATTTATTGCCAGTTGATGTTTCAGGTAAAGGGCCCACAATGTCAACCGCTGCCTTTTCAAATGCTTGATGTGGTGTGTCAGTAATGACCATTGGTACCCGATCCATTATCCTCAATTTATTTTTCTGACATGATTCCCATGCGGCTAAGTATTCTTCTATCTGTTCCCTCATGCCTGGCCACTCATACTTGGCTCGGATCCTCTGTAGTGTCCGCTTCACACCCTGATGCCCCCCTAACGGAGCATCGTGATACTCATATAGTATCTTCCGTCTCTCTTCAACTTCAGGTGTTACCACATTATTGCTGCAGTCACGCTCCTCTATTGTACGCCTGTCCTCTTCTTCTGTTGACTGCGAGCGTAATGTATGTGTGTCCATAAGTGAGTCTCTGTCGCGCTCCCGTGCAGGCGCGTTCTCACTTTTATCAAGTTTCGCGTTCGCCTTAGGCCCCGCAGGCCCCTTTCCGCGCGCCAACTCGCTAGAGCTACAGTGGCTATGCTTGTCTGCCTCGTAGTCGCTCTCCTTACTATCACTACATGCTGCATTTCCTTCGCAATCGGTGTTTAATCCATGACTGTCCTTCTCTTTCGTGCATTTTTTTTCTCTCTCCTGAGCACGGGTGGTTACAAAAATACGACTGAGAGCGTCTCCGTTCGTATTGCGTTTCCCCGCTTTATACTCTACATCAAATTCATATTCAGATAATTTTAGTCTCCAACGCATCAATCGTGATCCCGGATCCTTTACTCCGAACAACCATGTGAGAGGTTGATGATCAGTGATGACCTTGAAGCGTGTGCCATATACATATGGCCGAAATTGAGCAATAGCCCACACGATAGCAAGTAATTCTTTTTCCGTTGTCGTGTAATTGCACTCAGCTTTAGATAAGGTACGGCTGACGCAACAGATAGGCAAATCTTCACCTATTTTACCCTGCGATAGTATAGCACCAATAGCCTTATCCGATGCATCCGTTGTTATTAAAAACGGTTTTCCAAAGTCCGGATACTGTAATACTGGCGCAGTTGTAAGCGCTGTTTTTAATTGCTCGAAGGCAGCATCCCGCACAGCGGTCCACTCGAATTCTATGTCCTTTCGAATAAGTTCGGTGAGGGGTTTTGCTATTCTGGAGAAATCCTTGATAAATTTCCGATAGTAACCGGCCAATCCAAGAAAAGATTGCACGCCAGTCACGTTTTTCGGTACCGGAAATTCCTTCACTGCAACAAGCTTTTGAGGATCCGCACGAACTCCCTCCTCTGAAATAACATGGCCTAAAAAGTGTGTTTCTTTGCGTAGAAATTGACATTTACTTGGCTGTATGGAGAGGTGAGCTTCTCGGAGTCGTTGAAATACTTCTCGCAGTCGTTCGTTGTGGTCGTTTAGGTTTTTTCCATAAATTACGATGTCATCCAGATATACGTAACATTTTATTCCCTGTAGACCAGCCAATACAGCGTTCATTAATCTTTGAAAAGTTGGCGGTGCGTTTTTCAAACCGAAGGGCATCCGATTATACTCAAAGTGCCCTTTTGGCGTTGAGAATGCCGTCTTTTCCTTATCTTCTTCCGCCATTGGTATTTGATGAAAACCCGAAGCGAGATCGAGTGTGGAAAAGTACTGTGCCTTTCCCAATTGATCCAATATTTCCGTAATATTTGGTAAAGGAAAAGGGTCTCCTATGGTGACCTCATTAATTTTCCGAAAATCCACCACTACTCGCATTTTTTGCACTCCATTAGCATCAGGTTTCTTGGCGACTACCAATAATGGAGCATTCCACTGACTCCTACTAGCTTGAATAATCCCGTCCTCCAGCATCTCTTCCATCTGCTTATCAATTTCCCTTTTATGCATTTCAGGTAATCGATAAGGGCGTGATTTAATCGGAAGTACTCCTTCTTTGAGTGGAACGTGGTGTTCAACCATATGGGTACACGGAAGTTTATCTCCCTTTAAGTGAAACACATCCTCATATTCACTTAATATTTCCAGCAGTGTCTCTCTCTCTCCCTCATTCAGATGAGCTACGTCGATTTCTTCCTTGAGTCGTTCAAGTCGCTGCGCGCCCCTCTCCGCGGTCATCGTGTTTACATGCGGAGAGTCGGCCATGCTGTTGTGCTCGATTTTTGCTATCTCGAGCGGCTCGAGTGACACCGCCGGCCGCTGCACCTCGACCACGTGTTCGGTAGTGTTGACAAGGCTGATTACGCAACTGCTGTCTTGAGGTGGAGTAATACAGGCACCGAGCATCACACCACGTGCGATTTCTTTCCTTGCTACTATACCAACGAATTTACTGTTTGTTTTCGCGTGCGCGATAGTTTCACTGCGTGGAAGAAGTATAATTCGATCATTTTCATTAATTCATGGCATTATATGACCATATAATTTCAAATTTCTTCCGCGTAGAATATCTGCTCATGATGTTTGATGAAATCCATGCCCAATAACCCATCGACTTTCAGCGGTACATCGTCGGGTACCACTTGAAACCAGTGTCTTAAGGTCGCTGTGGGGGTAATCAACACCAATTCCGTTTTACACAACGGTACAAATTTTTCGCCATTAACACCCTGAAGCTCTATGTCGCTATCTTCTACCATAGTGCTTGGCTGTAAACATCCTCTTTTCACCACACAGCATTGGGCACCCGTATCAGCTTTTAGGGTAAGCAGGCCCTTTTTGGCAGCAGGTGCCTTGATATGAAAATCGCTGGCCGTGTCACAAGCTGCCGGTAAAGTGACCTGACACAGTTGCAACGCCTGCTTCTTTGCGGCCCATTTCATCATTGCTGCGTCTTCTTTTCGGTCGACGGCAAGCGCGCATTCGTTCCGAGACCTGGGCTTGCACCGGCTCGTGTTGCGGCCTTGCTTCGCGGCCTCCTCTGCTATCTCTGCATCCTTGTCTAGGTTTGAAGTAGCGAGTGTACATATACCCAATGTTCCCAACTCGCGTCGATTCGTATTTCCGCTAAATTTTGCAGAATTTGTCGTACCCAGATTAGGGCTTTTTGTGCCGGGTGGCTTAATATCTTTCTGCCAATGCGGCTGAGGCGCATTTTGCTGCTGCTCTTCTTCTTCCTTTCTTAATCTTTTCTGACACTCTTTCCACGAGTGACCCCTGTATTTGCAAAAAGTGCATACAACATTAACTTGATGCAAAGTTTTATTCTGATCGGCCGTAGGTAAAATTACTCGACCTGATTTCCGACAATTTCTCGAGACATGACCAGTTTTTCCGCAATTATAACAAGTTTTCCCTGGAGATTCCTGTCCATTGGTTGATCGTCGAACATTATTCGATCCAAAATTCGTTTTCGGCTGTACCATGTAGGTCAGTTCTATAGCTCCGGTTATTGACTCGTGCAATGTTGCATAATTACGCGAACGCACGAGCACTTGCACTTGGCCATGCAATCCCTGCTCGAAATTAGCCTAAGCACAACGGCGGGTTACCATTTCCACCGTTCGAGCCTCAGCTTCCGTAGCAAGCCCTTCACACAGCTTTTCTGTCACTTCTATAGTGATTTTTTCAACCCTTAAAGCATACACGCTGATATCTTCTCCGGGCCCTTGGCGTAGAGAATTGAATTCCAATTGTAGGGCAGCTAATGATTTTCGCTTCCCATATAATGCATCCAATTCCTCCTTAAGTTGATCCAATGACAAGATCGTCTTATGTTTCAATTCCCTGGAGGCTCGATCTCCAAGCTTATTGCTGATTATCAATTCCAACAGCAATTCTCGGTGATCCATACGCACCCTTCTGAATACGGTTTCGCATGAACGCACAAAACAATCCAACTCACTGGCATTGCTTCCATCGAAATGCCGGATCATTTTTATGGCCAGGCCGAGATCCAATACTGGCCCTGCAGCCGATGATTCGTTCTGTTGATTAGCTCGTATAGCCTGTGTACCTGAATTCCTGTTTGCTATTCGAGTTAGCTCCAGCTCTCGAGACAATTCTTCCATTTTTCGCTCGAGTAACAATATATATTCAAGTTCATCACCGCTCACATCTTGTAATGTGCGTGATAGTAGTTTCCTTGGGTCCTCGGAATTACTACGTTCCTTATCATCTCGTAAGGTGTCTCTCCGTTGCCATTCTTTCTCGTACTCTTCTATGGTACGGTGAGGAGTTCCGGATTCATCTTTTCGATTCGAATGCCGGGGCGGTCTTTTGGGCAAGGCAGCTGCATTTTCTGATGGCCCTCGAGAAAAGCCCTTGGGACTTTTCAGCGCATAAGTGTCATCCAAAGCATCCTGCCTCATCCTCTCGATCTCAGCGTCGATCATTCCCTGGGAACTACGATCGGCCATCGTGAGAGGCCCCTCCGCCATAATAGAGTAGTCTATCTCAAAGTCGTCTGCTCCAAACTCCGTTCCTCTACAGGTATTTACCCCAAATTGGTGAGTAAGGCTCTCCGTAATTTCTGCTTGCCTCTGGAGTGGTATTCTGCCAGCTGATGATAATTCTCCCAAACCTCGCCTTGATCTTGCAACAATGTCACCTAGAGCTGCTTGTAACCCTGTTGTGGGACTTACACTTTCGCCTGGCAAAACTGACTCTAACGAGTTACCCCGACGTAACGGCTGATTAGCGTTATCGTTCGGCATGGAATGTCGCGTGCTACTCTATTTCATTAAGCCTCTTGTATGCGATTCGCAAAGGAAAGGTAATATTCTGTATTAATCTCTTTCTTAATTGCAACAAAGGTTTACAAAAAGTTTTGTGGGTTATGTTGGACGGTGGTTGGAGTTAGCCTTGCCTCCCGCCTTGATGTGTAATGTTGTTGGTTATGTTGGACGGTGGTTGGAGTTAGCCTTGCCTCCCGCCTTGATGTGTAATGTTGTTGGTTATGTTGGACGGTGGTTGGAGTTAGCCTTGCCTCCCGCCTTGATGTGTAACCCCTATTCTAACGCGAAACGCACTGGCTTAAAATTACGCAAATTATCGGTTTCCGCCGCCTACGGAAGGTTGAAGTGCAGTATCTTCTCTCCGGAGGTTGTCTCGTCGCGAGGTCTCGGAGTTGATGGACTGGACACTTTCGATTGGATTTTTTGGAGGTTCCTTTCCTTCGTTCCTTCCTTCCTTCCTTCATGAACGGCCGGTTTGCTTCTTGTCCAGCAGTATGGTCAGATGTAACTTTAGTCCAAATCAACGACTGCTTGTTGATTTCGTACCAGTCACTATTTGTCCCGACGTCTGCGTGTCAGGTTGTTAGCGCTGGATTTTTTTTTCTCGTGTTCACCAAAATTTCTTTCACTGATCACGTTGACAGATCCCACCGCTGCCACCAAAATGTTATGCCGCCCGTTGCGTACTTATGTATTGCAAGCGGGTTACAACATATATTTTATTATTTTGGGGATCGTTGTCAATAAAGAGTTGGAACTCACGTGATAAACAGTAAAAAGCATTTATTTGTCTTAGATGAATCGAGTTTGTTGGTTAATTGTTGTTAACAATTACTTGAATTAACTTTAATTTTTAATGACGAGTCCTCACGTCGGATATGCCCGATCGTGGTCGAAGTTGTTAAAAGACTGCCTCGTTCACAGTGAACGAGTCATTTTATATCACCAAAAATAGGTGAATTTATAAACAATAAACTTATGTTTACTGAATAATTTAGTTACGATAATCTCGCGAAGCACATTCCACGCGAGGAGTCTTGCAATGCCCTGATTTAACGCTACCGGGGTCGCCGTGAGCGCGAAAGAGACAACGCTATAGGGACTTCTTACCGCGCGACTACGGCTCGCGAGTACGTCTTCTGACCGTTGCGTAAATGGCCTCATTAATATCTATATGACATTCCTTAAGTCGTGCATTGTTAAATTATCACTACGTATAATTTAACAATTAAAAAATTACTATCTAATTTTCGGGGCGCAACAATATTGTAACTATTGTTGTAATACCAGGTACCACGGCTGATATTGATTTTGAGGCTGATCGAGCGTCTGTACCACCAGGGGTATACCGCAGTATAGACACATTACTCGAGACAATTAATTAAGTACCGTGTGTTGTGGGGCATCTGAAATTCCAATATGTGCACAACGGCTATGTCACTGTGACACGTATCTGTGAATCCTGTGAGAATTTGGAGCACGCCTTCTATTTTTTCGATGTGGTGAATAAAGTTTCAGGATTCACTCGCTCTCAGGATGTGGTAGTTCAGAGAGGAATCAAATACGGTGCTGAGAGACCCGCTAATCTAGCTAACGAGACACCCAATATGATGTATGTTTATACCAATATCTGTGCACCCTATATTACAGGGGACGTGCACACGCCCCTGTTACGGGTCGTGCCAGCCGCGGCCTCTGATAATTGTAATTATGGAGCTGTGATAATCAGAAGTTTTTCACCACCACGTTATGTGCGTTTGCTACACACGAGTTTTCAAACAATTACGATTGATATAAGAGATGAATTTGGTGAGCCAATGCCATTTGAGTACGGGACGCTGTCGGTGACGTTACAATTCATACGTACAGATTAATACGAAAAATGGATCATTACGACGAATACTTTAATGTTAGAAGGAATGGTTTTTTGGCTATTGGCGACCAATAAATCAAAGAAGAATGTGATCTTCAATAAACGTTTCGGCCCTAATGTGGGTCCTCTTCAGTACATTTTATAGGACATTGCTTTCATTATTATTGATATAAATTGGGTGGATCTAACTAAAGGTGGCTGGATTGCTTGGTTATGTGGTTTATTGTTTTGAGGTTAGTCTTGATGTCGTAGATAATAAAACGGTGTTCATGTTATATGTCAATTAAATAATAAAGTCACATTTTTATAAAATAAATAGGGCCAGGCAACCCAGCCAGCTTTTAACATGAGAGTAAACGGTTATATGCTATTTAATCACTGTGTGACTGGTAGAATACTTTAATGTGCAAACGGGTGGTGGCCGTGGTATCAGCCATGTGTATATAGGCTCACCGAATCAACGAGGTCACGGTATAGAAAGTTTTCTAGGTGGACTCTTTCGGCGTGTATTACCATTCTTGAAACAAGGTGTCCGGGCTGTCGGTAAAGAGGCGTTGCGTTCAGGTGTCAACGTAGCCACAGATATTCTGGATTCTGGTACGCACCCAAAAGAAGCATTTGAAGAGCGCCTGCGCGAATCTGGGCAGAATCTGGAGCGCAAGGCTGAAGAAAAAAATAACACGCTTATGAATGGTTCAGGTTATAAGGCTTCCAAAATCAATGAACTGATGCATTCTCTTGCTGACCGCGCAACAAGACGCAGTGGTGTGAAAAAACTAAAAAAGACTGCGAAGTCACGAACACGTTCGAGCAACGAGAAAAAGAAGAAGCGTGATAAGAGGAAGACAGTAAAAAGTAGAGCGGCTGTGAAGAAGCGTAACAAGAAGCCAAGAACAGTGAGGGATATTTTCGCTTAGTCACGCGCTGGAAAAATGGCGATCCTGCATACACACTCGTGCGAGTGTCTCAAATCGGAACTCGAGTTTTTTACACTACCCCCAACTCAGACAACGATTGAGGGAACGCATTCAGTGCACTATAAGCGCATCTCATCGCTGACGGATGATTCACCGATAGAGTTTGTCATACCAGGACAAGGTGATCAGTACATTGACCTCGCCCATACCATGTTAAGTATGCACGTTAAAATAGAGTCTCCACAGGGTTTTAAAGAGGAGCCGATTGTAGTCGGACCTGTCAATAATCTCATGCACTCAATGTTCAATCAGGTCGATGTGTTTTTGAATCAGGAACTTGTATCACCTCCTAACAATGCTTATGCATACAGAGCGTATATTGAGACACTCTTAAACTACGGACAAAGTGCAAAGTCTTTGCATCTTACGAGCGTTTTATGGTACAGTGATTCGGCTGGAAGAATCGATGACGTGAAGGATGGTGATGACGGTCTTATGAGACGCCGAACCGTGTTAGGGGCTAATAAAACGATCGATCTACTCGGTCATCTACACTGTAATATCTTCAATCAAGAGAGATTTTTGCGAAACGGTGTTGAGATGCGGCTACGGTTAGTGCGAACTAGCAGCGCTTTTTGTCTCATGACCTCTTCGAAAAATTGTACGATCTGAATCACCGAGGCATCGTTACTCGTACGACGCGTTAAAATAGCGCCTGGTATACTTCTCGCCCATGCGAGAGCTCTGTCAAAATCTACAGCCAAATATCCACTGACATGGGTTGAGGTTGAAGCTATATCCATGCATGTGGGTGTTCATGGTGATACTCTTGATAACGTTATACTTGGTCAACTGCCAAAACGTATAATCATCGGTTTTGTCGATAACAAGTCTTTCAATGGTGATCACACCATGAATCCGTTCAATTTCCATCATTACAACATTGATTATCTTTCATTGTATGCGGATGGGTTGCAAATACCATCAAGACCTCTACAACCAAATTACGTAGACACGGCCATGTACGTGGACTCATACCACACACTGTTCTTAGGTACCGGTATACACTTTCTGAATGAGGGTAACTGTATTCCGCGTACAAGCTATCCGTTTAGTTATTGTTTATACGCGTTTGATCTTACACCCGATCTCTCAGCCAATAGTAACACCATTGGAATCTTGTAAGACACGGTAGTGTTCGAATAGAGGTACTATTTGCCGAAGCTCTAACTACAACAATTAATTGTATTGTGTACGCTGAATACGATAATGTTTTGGAGATCGACTCATCTAGGCAAGTTATTGTGGATTATAGCGGTTAAGTTGAGAGCATATATTTACAGTTGAGACGGGAGCTATCGCCAGTCTACGCTTATACTTCCAAGTGTTACGATCGTGCGTCACATCATGAATATTATCATTGATATATAGGGTCTGAAGGATAAATCTAACGAGTTTATTCCGAAAGAAATTGCCGTAATTTCTGTTAACTCGGATTTTAGTGCACATTGGATCGTGTCATCACCCCATGCTTATAATAATCTACCACCCAGTGTAAAGAGACAAAACACATGGTTGATAAATAATCATCACGGTATAGGGTGGTCCGAGGGTGAAACATCATTACGTGCTATGGAAAAAGTTCTACAAAAAATTGCCGTGTAAGCCGACCGAATATTCACCAGAGGTTCTGATAAAGCGACTTATATTTAACACAGCTAACTAGATGTTTTATTGTAAATTTAGAAGAAGACGCAACGGACCCCTCATTCCGTAATTTACCACCGTGCAACACACTGTGTGTCTATCATAGTGTATTGTTTAAAAATAGTTCGTATAGGTTTGCTCTAAACAGTGCTGCGAAAATAAAAGAGTGGCTTTGTCATCGTGACCGTATCAATTCTCTGTGGGAGTACAGAACAACAACAACGTGTTACGTTGCTCTAGGTGCATGCAAATAACCGAACGCATCTTAGAAACAGTCTGCAGATACTGCAGGCCCTTCAGAGCATAAAAAAGAACCATACTATCGGTGTTTATCCTGCCGATCGCATTCCCCGGGCTTGGACGAAATTGATTGCACTTGTGGTTAATACAGATGAATACAAACAGCAGGGAAGCCACTGGGTCGCCATGTACGTCGATCGATCTGGACACGGATGATACTTCGATAGCTACGGATTACCACATATCATCCCTCAGCATCTCCAACGACTCCGACGAAATTGCAAACTCTTTCGATACAGCACTTCTCAAATACAGAGTCCTGACTCACAGTGCTGTGGACATTATTGTGTTATGTTTCTTCATTTCATGTCTACAGGTCTTGGTATTCACCGGTTTAGAAGCGTATTTTCAAATAATTTGTCGAACAACGATAAAATAATAGGTGAATACTATAAAGCGTATTCCCGTAAGCATGATCAGACTAAATAACAGAATAAACAATTTAACGTTTGCGTGCAAAGATGCTGTTCACGAGGTCGTTAATTGCAAAATGGAAAAAAACTTAGTTGCGAAGATATTGTATTACATGCACACGTGTGTCTGAGTCAATGGACTGATGCAATGTAGCTACCGTTGCAGAAATCTGATATTTTTTAGAGTAGGGGGTGACACTCGTATGATGATGATGAAGGGCCGTCTTTTAAAATACGCCAGTTCAGATTCATCCGTAGCTGCGTCGTCTTGAATACTTGTGCTGTTGCACAGCCGCTCCTTCAGTTTGGCCGTCTCTTCTGCGAGTCTTTCCGCCCGCAGCCGGCCAGTCAGCTCGGGGGGGAACGTTAGTGATCGGGGCTGGCGCTGCCGCCAGTTCCTCCGAAAACTTTCGTCCGTCCAGTTTGTCGGTGTTCCACCGCGGGGGGTGCTGAACCCGTCTCCGTGCTGTCGCCGTCTGTCCTGCCACTTCGAAGGTGACGTACTGGTGGTCGCTGGCCGTGTAGTCCTCGACCACCCGGCATCCCCTCACCCGTTGCAGTAGTCCGTCTGAGATCATCGTCACGTCTGGAATGGAGTCCCCGTAGCCCGGCCGTCTATAAGTCGGTGTGTTTCCTGTATTTGCCACTACCAGATCTAGTCTTGCGGCCATCTCCAGCAGCAGCCGTCCTCGATTGTTCGTTGTTGTCATGACCCACTCGATCGCCCTCGCGTTGAGGTCCCCCGCCAGTATGATGTCCCCGGGCAGATCCCTTATCCCATCCTCGAGGAGCGCCACCTTTCTCTCAAACTCCGCCGCAGCGCAGTTTGGGGTCAGGTGAACGCTGACGTAGGTGACAGAGCCCACTCTACCCCAGACGTAGTCCTCCCCCACTCCTCGCCCGGTCATCCGAGATCGGGTAGCGCCCCTCACCCAGATGGCTGCGGTCTCAGCGTCGTTCGTAATCCACGTCTCCGTGGGTCGTTTCCTGTACGGTTCGCACAGTATCAGTACGTCTGCGTCGTGTTCGTCTGCTATCTGTGGTAGTAGCATGTCTGCTGTCCTACTTCGGTTCAGGTTACCCTGAATTATCCTGTCCGTCTTCCGGCATGTCTCCGGCATTCCTCCAGCGCAGCCCGAAACACCGCGCATCTCTCGGATCCCGTGAGGTGCCTCGCGTCCTCGTGCCCCGCCTCGCTGCACAGAGGACAGACCGGTCTGTTCTTACAGTCCGTGGCGTAGTGTCCCGTCTCGCCGCATTTCCTGCAGCTCTTTGTCCGGTCGTTTCCTGTGCAGTTTGCCTTCGTGTGCCCGTAGCCCAGGCACTTGTGGCATTTCGTTACCGTCAGTCGTTTCCGGACGCGGCATCGCACCCATCCGATCCCGATCCGCCCCTGGCCGAGCAGCTTCTCGGCTTCGTGCGTTTCGAGCTCGCACACCGCCATGTACTGCTCAGCCCGGTTTGGGCCGAAGATGTGAACCCTAAAGTCCGCGTCCGTCCTGTCGCCCGACTCAGAGCCTGCGTCACGTCGTCTTCCGTCGCGACGCAGTCCAAGTCCATGATCTCCACTTGCACCCGGGAGGTCACAGATTTTACGCTGCCGGCATCGCCAACGGCGTCCTGGAGTACGCGACGGAATGCGTCCCGTTCGTCCGTATTGGATTGCATCTTTATAAGACACAATCCGTCTTTCGTCTTTCTGACCGTGGTCACCTGTACATGGCTCTTCGTCGGGTCAACTGTCGTTCGTATCTTCCGTACAATGTCTGAGTACGAGTTGTCTTTTCCAGGTTTTACAAGGACGGCCGCCGCCCGGTGTTTCGGGGCCGGCCTGTGCCTGTCAGCCTGGGTCTTCGCGTTCGTAACGTTCGTCGTGGTCTCCGGTTCTGTCAGTTTAGGCTTCTTTTTTCTCGTCACCGGTTGCCAGGCGGCGTCCGCTCCCACTTTTGGAGTCCTCTTCTGTAAGGGCTCCGGGGGAGTCCTGGTCGCCTCCCGCTTCCGTTTCGTCCGTGGCGTTTGCGGTTTCTTTGTCTCCGCTTCCGTCTCCGTAGTTTCGCCGTCGTTTGTCCGTCCTCCCGAGGCAGTCGCGCCACACCTGCTGAGTGCGTCGTCCACGGCTTCGAGGATCGTTTTGATCCCCGTTTTGACGGTCATGTTCATGTTCTTCTGAACTGCCGCTGCCTCGGCCATTTTCGTCGTTGTCGTCTGTATGAGCTGAAGTAGCTCCGTCAGGGCCCGTTCGCCCGGTTTCACCGACGCTGCCTCACTGTCGTAGGCGGAGGTGATGCTCGTCGCGCTTCCAGCACTCGACGCGCTGGTGGTTCTGTCCCGTCTCTGGAGGCCCAATAATGGCCTGCCCCTTGTTTCTCGTTTTTCGTCCGTCTTCGTCGTCTTCGTTGTCGTCTTCCGTACTTCTTCGCACAATTTGCGGCCCTCAGAATCCATGCCGCTGCCTTGGGCCACCGGAGCTTGCATCCGATCGGAACCCAGGGTTGATTTCCCCTGTCCAGGAGATACCACCTGAGGTAAACTTTCGGTTTTCTTGTGCATCTTCATGTTTTGTTCCTGTGTGCTCGGGTACCTCGAGGTCGCGAGTCCTCGTACCGCGCCGGAACGTTGCGCGGCCCCTGAGGGTCGGCCTAAGGCCCCCACCCCGCCCTGAGGTCGCCTTAGTGGTCTTCCGTCGGACCCGAGCCGACTTCCGTCCACCTCGACTTACTAGGTGTCCACGGGGTCGTCACGCCCCGAGCTGAAGAGTTTTTTACGCCCTCCCGCCACCTGCGGTCATTATTATTATTATTATTATTATTATTATTATTATTATTATTATTATTATTATTATTATTATTATTATTATTATTATTATTATTATTTTTCACATCGAGGAGTAGCGGAATCCTTTTGACGGATGCCCCTCGGCTTCAAAGTCCGAGAGGATATGTGGGACTCCCTAAGAATAAAATAAATAATTAGGCCTACCCACTAAACCGCCCTCTCCTCGATGACCGCCCCCCCAGGCCTGGGACTACTTTGTATACTAAACTTACTCCTACTACTCCGAAGTCTCCGTCCCGTCCCGTCTCCTGTCTCAGTTTTTCTGTGACGTCCTCCGTGGTTGTCACGCAGTCCAGGTCCATGATCTCCAATTGGACCTTGGAGGTCATGGCCCTGATACTGCCCGCGTCTCCAATCGCGTCTTTTTAAACGCGTTGGAACTCGTCCCGTCCTTCAGGTCTGTCCTTGGCTGCCTGTATCTTGAGAAGACAAAGGCCGTTTTTCGTCTTCCTCAAAGCCGTCACCTGCACGTGACTTTTTTGGGGTTCGACTGTCGTCCGTATTTTCCGTACTATGTCAGAGTACGTATTGTCTGTCCCTGGCCTTACGAGAACAGTCGTCCCCCGTTGCCGGGGAACCGGCCTGTTCTTTTGGGCGTCTGTACCTGTTGTTGTCCGTTGGTTATTCCGGTCCGGTTTTTTCCTCGTGACAGTCTGCCAAGGAGCGTCCGGCTGCGCCGTCGGAAGCTTCTTTTGAGCTTTCTCCGGCGTGGTTCCCGTCGCTTCTCGCTTACGTTTCGTGCTTGTCGTCTCGTGTTTATTTATGTCCGTGGTCGCTATTGGTCTGTCCATGATTTGTATACTCGAGGCTGCCTTGGCGTGCGTATGCAGCGCCACATCGACAGCCTCGAGAATCGTCTTTATTCCCGTCTTTACCGTCATATTCATGTTTTTCTGAATAGACGCTGCCTCGGCCATTTTTGTCGCTGTCTTCTGTATTAGCGTTAGTAGCTCTGTCATGTCTGGTTCGTTCTGTCTCTTTTCGTCCGTCCGTCCCGTCATCGGTGTGCCAGCTGCGGAGACATAACTGTCACCGCTGCCGACGCTCGACAAGCTATCTGTCCTGTTCCGTCTCGGTATCGGCAGTCGTTCTATGGGTCGGCTGGGTTGAGAGGGGTTGGTTTCTCGGCCATACCCCTCACGAACCTCATCCTTCCCCTTTTGGGCCGTGGGAAGCCCAGTGTCCTTAAGCACCTTTATACTTTTCTCTGACTTGGACATTATCATTAAAAAGTAGGGTTTTTAACGAGGATCCCCACCCCGAAAACTCCTGTCTCACGCCCCCCCGTTCCCCCTACTCACGGGCGTGGATTCCCCTCCATCCTTTATCGAGCCAAATCAAACGGGATCTCCCACAGCTTGCTGCAGCGTGATCTCGGTCGGGTACAACACTTGGCCCCCTCGCAGGCCCACTCCCAGGTGCCACCTGAACCTGCGAGATGTCACACAAGATTTAACACGTGCTGTCGAGGTGGTCAACCCAGGTGGCTAATCCCAAGCCGAGCCCCAATCCTATCACGCGGTCCCTAGGCGTGCGGTGTCCCCCCTCCAAAAGGACTTCCTAGGTTCCCACTGTTTCAGTCACCGCATCCGCCAGAGGAGTCCGAGAGATCCGACATCGACAAGACCGGCAAGGGCCACACGACCGTGGGCTTATGCTACTCCTAGTAGCTCCATATTGAATGTTCCGTTGTGCTAAAGGTCCCTCGGGGTCACGACTCCCGAACCGCGCCGGAACTGTGCACGGTCCCTGAGGTCCCAGGTCATTTGTTTGTGTACACCCCTGTATCGTGTGCGTGGAAGTGAGTTCCCGTTGCAACGACAAACCGATCCATACATTCGTAATAGGAAGAGCCCGTTTATAGGGATTCCAATCATTCGCTTTCCGGTGGGCCCCGTTTACCGAGGACTCCGATCATCCGCTTTCTCAGGGTTGCCCGTTTATAGGGGCCCTGATCATTTACTCCTCCGGTAAGCCGTTCGAGCGTGTTTGAGAAGGTGTTTGCGTCAGTGTGTGTGCGGGTGTGTGTGTGTGTGATTGGGTCCGTTAGTCTCCCCCTCCTGCTGGGTTGCAGGCAAGGAATACCAGCCCCCCCCCACCACGACAAGGTGGACCCGCGGGAGGGATTATTATTATTATTATTATTATTATTCCCAGCACCACGCTAAGGGGATTTGTTTTTACCAATACTGTGAAACGATGACTGATTTAGTGCAGCGCAGTCATCACTAGTAGTACTACTATTGTCATCGATTTGCGAGTGCCGTAATGTTGAATTAGCCCTCGATTCCAGCCACAGCTCTCCATTACCGATGAATTCCCGCGGTGTCTGCATCGTTCTCAGAATCCTGGCAAAAGTACCACGTCCTGTTGGTTTAGACGTTTTCCTCGACCGCATGGCATCATTCACAAGATTAACAATGTTTGAGTCTTTGACGAGTATTCCATTGATGGTCATGACACCAGCAGGGCCCCAAGAAAATTGTGCTGATGGTGTCTCACGCAAACGGCGGAGCAATAGTTTGGCTTTGTTGCGGTATTTAGCTGGTACACTCTCAATGATGACGGAGTCGTTCATGCTGTCACGGGTTACTTCTTCACCAGAAGCAAACTCTGTAGTATCTCTCTTCTTCTTATGAGCGCACGGTACTGACCAGCTCTCTCGTCATCGGCAAAATGGAGATAGCGCTGTAGTACAGTCAAGTACGCACACTATTTTTTGCGCTCATCCTTGTACGAATTGGATTTTAAAATATCCTTTATTTCGATGTCCAGTCTGCTCAGTAAGGCGTCAATACCTTGTACAGGTCGTAACACACCAGTGTCAGGATCTGGCTGTCTATGACTTGGCGTACCCATTTGAGATAGATTCTCCTCCGGCACCAGTACCATTTTCCTCGCGTGCTATATCATTTACTGACTAAATTTGACACAGTGGTGCCTAGTATTTGTGCTAGTAAGAGAGGCAGGAACTCACCGCTCTGAACAACGAATCGTTTCTTGCTTCTCCAGCTACCGTTTTTCGAGGATAAGCGACGGAGAGAACGGGGGCGTGGCGACATAATTTTTATCTTTCAACGGTCTTCAGCGGTACGTTACCGTAAAGAACGTTCAAGGCGCACTCACAAATACAGCGGATGATACCCGAGTCGGCTTTGCGTAAAACAGCTTCACGCTGCTCCTTATTGAGGTGCTGAAGAGTTCTTAATATCGCGACGTGTTTCTTACAGAGTGGTGAACCTCCTTGCGCCATCACTCACGTTAAACTGTCGATTCTCTCGGTGTATCGTTCTTTTTTAACTTATCCGTCCTGATGGCTCTTCAGATACCATTACAAGCGTCGAACTGGCAGTCCAACTGAATTGCAGCCGCTTTTTAACTTTTTTCGTGGTACACATACGAAATAATGAGGGTCATCGGGAACAATAGATGTGCGAAATCGGCAATTATCAGGTGTTGATTGTTTCAAATCGAGTAGCAGGTATCCAATATGAGACAAGTCAAAGGAACTACCCAACAATCACTATAGCCATCGTGATTTTGGTTCTGAAATCATTTGTCTGCAGTCTTTTTTTATCGAAGTTTTTTAGCAGTAGTGCCTAGGAGTAGAAAGGTTGGTTTAGGATTATAGCAAATGGAAAAAATTTGAAAAAAGGATTAAGCAAGATTATAAATTCATGTTAACTATACGGTACTATTCACGCTGTAAAAAAAATCTACTTGAAATTTAGTGTGCTTCTACTGGAAGTTTTTATTCATAAACTACTATATGAAATTTAGTATATAAGTGTGATGTCAAATTAATGTACGGTACAGCATATTCAATGATTTACTAAAATTTTACAGTAAAAGTACTTGAATTTCAATCATTTGCTTTAATTATACTGGAAAAGAACATAAATTTCATACCGAAATCGCTTAATCAATTTCGATGACGAGTTTATGCATAAAAACTTCTAATCTTATCTAACAGTGCATAGCAATAATTGCGTACCTGGAAACGGAAGCATCGTTATTAGAAAAAAGC
Organism: Tromatobia lineatoria; assembly: GCA_949699805.1. Classification (NCBI taxonomy): domain Eukaryota; kingdom Metazoa; phylum Arthropoda; class Insecta; order Hymenoptera; family Ichneumonidae; genus Tromatobia; species Tromatobia lineatoria. The sequence continues at coordinate 7,933,168 of OX453034.1, forward strand.
ATGTAAAGTGGCTCGGTGAAATTATTGCCACAGAAACTAGTGCAATAGTCATTGATGAGTAATGTTTTTGAGCTTTCGATTTGGTTTCGGCGTTACGGCATCCGCAGATCTCTTTGATTTTACGCGAACACGCATGTCGCGCGATATCGACTTCAAGCGATTGGAAACGTTTACTCGGACAAACAATTAAATAATCCACTCACGGTGGATTGCACAGTCGCCGTCGATGCGAACGACAGCTCCGCTGATCGACGATTCGAGGTTTCTAGCAAGATTCTTAGCGTGACAATTAGAAGTGAATATAGCATTAAAAACTTTATACGCGGTAAGTGTCACTTCGTGAAAGCTGTCAGAAGGAACTTGCAAATTACCCATCTCATGATTTTCGCGAGTTCTAAACGCCCTCAAAAAGATCACGAGATCGTTGGTTTGCTCAAAATATTGATGACCTCTAGTTAAGCTGTGCTCGCAGCTTGTACAATCAAATTGGACTAGGCACTCGTGCGCGAAATATCCCGTTACATACTTAATTCAGCACTCCTCGAAAGAGGTTATTTTGAAATCATGATTCGATTCTTCATCATTTTCGTTCCCGTCTTTCTCGACAATTAAGCCTTCTATAGGTTCATCGTTCTGCATGCCTACGTTTTCGTTGACATTTCGAACTTCGTAAGCGTTCGAGTTTTGCCGCTCGGAATTCATGTCCACTGCAAGTAGAGCTGTGGTATCATCAGGTTTGCAGTTTGAACTCGCCGACGGTTTCATAAGATTGGCCGTCATTGCGTACCTCAAACTTCGACGGAGGGCCATTGCCGAGGGATTGGCATCGTGACCGGAATGGTAACGCAAGTTTGCGAAAAGATTCTCGAGCGTGTCCAACCAAGGTTCAGGCGCGAAGTTATTAAATAGAAACATCCATCTTTCCTCAGCTCGTCCCAAAGCAAGAGCACGGACCGGAGTGTTAATCTGCGGCCTTCGAAGCACGGGGGTGAAATTCCGCTGGACAGAGTCAACTTTTCAAGTCACGAGAGACTGTTTCGAAGGTATTCTTCCACCTGCGGTTGCTGAGAGGAGAGTGCTCGCTTGACAGGGTTCGAATCTGAGGAGGCTCGGCTTTTGAGGCAATCAAACAGATAATTGATTCTCTTCGCGAAATTGGCGGTAGCTACACAATCGGAATGTTTCAGGTCTCCGGCAAGTATACCCGCGAGTAACGCTGCTGAAACTGAGTGACTGATAACTTGTGTCGCAAGATTTACTGTCATTTTTTGAAAGTTGTTCGAGTTAACATGACGGTCCGTGAGCTTTGGAGCAGCTTTGCACGATCGATTTCGCTCGGCATCGCGGAGCTCACGGATAGGTCCCCATGAGATTTTTTCGTTGTCGATTACGAAGTCACGGTTCATCAAATTATTGCACGTACTCTTCATTATGTGGTGAACGTCGAAACCGAAGAAGATCTTATGGCCCCCACGTTCGATGAAGGGTTTGAATTCAGTCACCCCTAACGAAGTGAGAGCCGTTTGATTACTTGAACCTTGGTCGCACACTAAGAATTTTATGATAAGCCCGGTAGAAAAAACGGCGTCTATTACTGCCAACAATAGTTTCACGAGATCAACGTGCCGTACATTTCCATGTGAGACGACATATGATACAGGCTGCTTCCACGTGAACCTTAAACCGCGCAACAAGAATACAAGAGCGTAATTAGCATACTCGTTAGTTCGACCCAATTCACCGAGATCTTAAAAACCTTCGACCACATCAGTCTTCTGATTGTATTCTAGCATGCACCTTATCGACATTTCGTCCCACATGAGAACGCACTGACGCGCTTTTTCAATCATAGTTTGCGCCTCAATCGTGAGCGCTTCGATTACTGTCGCGTTAATCCGCGGGGATAGATTTAGCTCGTTTATCCACTTACGAATTAGAGTTAGACACGGTAAAGCAAACTTTTGGTTGTCTCTCAAGAAAACGTACGCTCTCGGGGATCTGTAGAACAAAGACAATGAAAATTGTTTTTCTTCTTCAGTCCACTCCCTATGTTTCACGTGATTGAGCTGCATGTGAACAAAAGCCAATTGACTTTCGTTGAAGCCCTCGCATATAGCTTTCGCGAATTGAACATGGTGGGCGACCTTTTCTGCAGCGACTTCCATCCGTTTGATTTTCTGGTTCTTGATCTTTAATTGCGATTGTGATGGTTGCACTAATGGATGCAATTCTCGCTCTTTAGGGGTCCTGAAATAAAGAGTTTTCCTACGTGAAGAGATCGAAGCGTTAACTGGTTGCCCAGAATCGTGCGAAGCGGTTAAGGCTGGAACGGGGCATGGAGAGTTGGGGCCCGAGATATCGGGGCAACTAGCAGCGGGGTCGCGAGACTCGCAAGTGAGAGACTCAGAAGTGAGATTCTCAATCGGTACCAATATTGGGATTAAAGCCGGCGGATTGCAGTCGGACGCTGAATCCGTGGGTTGTACCTGTGTGAGCGTACGACAATTTGTTTCTGCGGGGAAAGAGGGTTGCGTGACTTCTGTCGAACCGGGGCTTGATCGTGGGGACGGTACGATTCTAAAAGGTGGAACGATCGTTGAAATCGAGACGATCGTTATATCGGTGCGAGTAGCACGTGGAGTTTTGGAATCATTCGATCTGTTGTTATTTAGAATGTCAAGAGGACGGGGGGAATGATACTGTCGGCGAGTACATTTTTTGCGGCTTCATTCTCGGTGGTGCAGATAACGGGAGCACGCGTTAGACCTACATCAATGGGTAATGCACTAGCTCGAAGGGTGCGCTTGCCATTGGTTCCATATGAAATAAAATCAGAATCGGCAAAGTGCTTGCAACAAACCCTTGCATCATTCACTTGCTTCTCTGAAAGATTTTTTATTGCAATCCCCGTTCGTGGAATCCATTTCATGCACCTGTTAGGGGGGTTAAAAGACATTCGCATATTCAGGAAAGACACTTGGAATCAATGGATAGGATAACAAGCCCGTATTTTTGCAATCAATAATTTTCTTATTACCACATTTTCCTGTTGTGAAGTTGGAAGTACGAAAAAAATGTTTCATCTTAAAAGCTTACATTAATTCAATTGAAATTTTGAAAAAGTTTGCCAAGCGCACATTTGTTCGTTGCACAAATAGCAAATTAATTTGTAAAAGAAGAACGATAGCTTTTTTATACATGAGACATTCTTCACCAACCCAACCACTTTTCTCAACCTGTTATGCCGCCCGTTGCGTACTTATGTATTGCAAGCGGGTTACAACATTTATTTTATTATTTTGGGGATCGTTGTCAATAAAGAGTTGGAACTCACGTGATCAACAGTAAAAAGAATTTATTTGTCTTAGATGAATCGAGTTTGTTGGTTAATTGTTGTTATCAATTAAATTATCACTACGTATAATTTAACAATCAAAAAATTGCCATCTAATTTTCGGGGCGCAACAAACCTCTCAGATTATTTCATTATTGGCCTTATAGTAGTTCTTCTCAAGGAAACTCTCTGTACATTTGTCCACATTTTTGAATCAACTGGTTCCAGAAACGGATTTTTTATTCAAACCTATATTTCAAGGAAGATCAAGATTGACCAAGAAAACTACAAAAACAAGAAAGTTACGCTTTTTGATGTACTATGCAACGTAATATTATGTTATATATTTTTTAAACACGAAAATGGCAAATGTCAGAAGCAAATAAATTGTAAAAAATTTTGTATTCAATGAGGCACTGAGGTATTATCGAGTTTTTAAACAATTTTTCTCACCAAAAAGAGCTTTCTGAATTCAATAAAAAATACAGCATATATTGCATTAAATACTTTGTGAAAGATTTTGCAAATTGCTTCCGCAGTTTTTGGTTTTCTTTATAAAGCTACCTGTGTCAAGAAGTATGTTAATCGATTTTAGCTTCTTCATAGAAAAGAAAGCTTTTTAAAAAGAAAACAAAAATAATGAGGAAGCAATTTACAAAGTTCTGCCTCGCAGATTTCTTTTACATGAACGTTAAGATCCTGAAAAATTTGGATCTGAACACTTATAATAGCTAAATGTTACTGATGTTATGCACAATAATTGAGATCACTATCTTATGTTTTGCTAAAGTTAATTCATTAGCATCAACTAGATTAGAAGCCCTACACACACACACACACACACACACACACACACACACACACACACACACACACACACACACACACACACACACACACACACACACACACACACACACACATGCATAGAAAATTTTTCTATCGAATCCACTTTGCTCGATGTTTTGGAGCATTCTGAGAGGCCTGTCGTGAACATAAATGAAAATGAAAAATTTCATGGAAACGAAGCTTTCTCTATAAGCAAGCAAAAAAAAATTTTTTTGCCGATACATTTTTGTTGCTCGACCTTAATCTCTTATTACGTACGTAATTAATTATAAAAACTCACTTCCAAAACGAGTGCATTGACATTTTTTTATCAAATACGCAGAGTAACTCTAAATAATACTATATATGAAAGAGATCTGAAAAGTCAAAAGAAGTGGCCAATTTGGTGGAGAATGCCTTGTGACGCCGAATTCCAACAATCTACAATACAATGCTCCTCGCCACAAAACTCTGACCCTCGATCGGTTTATTTTCCGGGAAGGGCGCCAGCACTGCGATGTCAAGAAGCCCGATCGGTTTTTGGATGTTGTTATTCAAAAGAGAAAAAAAAAGGACAGAGATAGTTGCCTGGCTAGCAAGCAGCCTCGTCAGCAGGTAGAGGGGCGGTTCGGGGTCCTGGTATTCCCGTAATGCAAAATTAAAATAAATAAATAAAACCAAGTATTTCCGACAACTACGGGCCAACAATGAAATTTATTTTGACGATAATAATCAAAAGGCCCCGGTCACGTATATTTTCTTTTCCCTAACTCGCTTTCAAAAGAAACAAAAATAAAATAAAATAATATACGGGAATCTGTCGGTTACCACACGAAGTGATTTTTCTTAATACGTAAATCTTCGGAATAACGCGAAATATTTTACAAAAACTTAAACCTACAACATAGATGACTGTCTCGTAAGCAATCGTTCGAGGAGAATTGACACGTGAACCACTAAAGCTAAATCTCGAAAATCCTTGAACGGTTCCGAACGCAAACTACAAAAAGGAAACACAGGAAAAGAGATTTTAGCTGTCGAAACACGCACAATTCCCCGGCCCAAAAAAAAACCATATACGCCGCGATGGTAGTAGCCTCAGTCACCTTACGCTCTCTACACGCTTTCTGATAATTTTTCCGGGCACTTAGAATTTTACAAATTACCCGAATTGAATCTACGATGCCGACAATTCTCAATAGGACACGATTTGCTCGCACGACACTTACACAACGCTTTCCCGGAATATCGTTCTCCGCAAAACCGACACTATAACTCGAAGTTCGAACTTTCCTACAACGCAGAGATGCCGTCACGAGCACAAGCGGACGACGCACGAAAATGCAAATTGCAGTTGTTCAATAAATGAGAGACCGGGACACAATACCTGTAGACAGATCTTCCATGGTTTTTCCCGGAAACTTCTCGTCCTTCTTTTTGGGGGACAATTTGGCTCGTGGCTCTCGCAACTTTTTCGCTCCCGTTAACCCTCACTTGAGCACGCACCGTAGACAATTGATTTTTCGATCGCGCGATCCTCTCGCTTTGCCGGCTTTCGCCCACTTTACCTCTACGCAAATTTTGAGTGTCCAATGGGCGATGATATCCAATAGCGTGAGAACCGAGTTCTCACGTTATGTCGCACGCGTCTACGGAAGTACCGGGGAATTCGAACGTTCTTTGGACTTTTCTCGATCGTAACCAAGCAAATTTATACGGCGTAGATTACGGGTACGGAGAGTTTTACTTAATAATAATACTTAAGAATCGTGTTACTTAAAATATATGGCCCATGCACGAAAAGCAAGAAAGCGCAAGCAATATTACGGTGACCTAGTAGGCGCGCTCTAAGCTCCTTGTCGCAGCGTGTGGATATCCTCGCTTTGGTTCGTGTTCTCCGCTCAGCTGTTTAGCGTTCTGTTTCCTGGCAAGCGAAAAGATCGTAGCAACATCAGGCATTCGTGCAGTGTGTGTATGTTATCTCCTCCGGTCGTGTCTCATCAGAGTGGTGACACAGAAAAAAATATAAAAATAAAGCCTAGAATTAATAAATATTCTGAAATCATGCAAGTGCCCTGAGGAATTGCCGTATGGAGCGTCCGCTCGAGTGAGGTGGCGACCGGGAACTTTAAAAAAAGAAAGGCTGTAAATACGGCCGTAATTGTAACGGCTCAAAACAAACAAAAAGAGCGCTAAGGCCTATAAATGTGTAATTTTTTGTTGTTGTTACATTAATATATATTTTTTGTAAATAATCGTAGACAAAAACTTTATATTCAAGGTCGGGCGGACAGAAGTTTAAAATGATCAAAAAAGAGGTAAATGTACTTGATGTCTCATGACGTTGCCGCGTCTCTTGGTACATTTTCACTGTGAATCTGTATTTTTCTCAGATAGACACATGTTACTATGTCACATGCTGAAATATTAGCGCTATAAGAGAATGAACATTTTTCAACACGAAAAAATAAGCAAATAAGAAGCTGGGCAATGGATGACTCGGAAACGTGAATGCGAATTCCATTGTTGCACGGTTCATGATAGAAGAGCGAATAAACATGACTTACAACTGTTCATTCTGAAAAAAACGGTGAAAGGACAGGGCAGGGTTTATATTTGCTATGAATTGTCGCATCCTTCGTAGATGCACTTGTTCCTTGGTGACATGATGCTCGTACCAATTACGCAATTTCCTTGTACTACTTTTATCCTGTTATATAATTATAATATTAATTCTTGAAAAGAAGTCACAGCATACGTCACCTGTTCGGGTTGCAGCACACGGCAGACTGAGATATTATCAGTCGAAAAGCCCCACTCATCAAAACCCCACCCCATGCTTTTTGTCAGTCCGCGTACTTCAATCATTTTTCTATCATTGCTTCCTCACGAAGGAGGTCATGAATTTTTTTATTGAGTTTTTTAAAATCATATTCCTCAGCAGAATCCAAAATATCGAGGAAAACAGTTAAGAACAAAATGTGCGTATGTACATGTGGGGCATTTCATGACATTTCGATCTGGCAATGACATCTCGGATCGGTTCCGTAATTTGTTATACAAAAAAAACATACTTGTCGAAAAACACGTATCAAATTTTGTTGATATTTGTTCAACAATTTTAATCGGATATCTATTTTTATTTCTATTTTTTTAAAACCTTAATTTGTTCACGTGAAAAAATGTGCCAAATTCTTAGATGTTATAACGAAATTTCGTAACTGAATTTGAAGATGGAGCTTTCATATAATTCAGAGACAAAAATGAAAAAAAATTTAAAGTGTTTTAGAAAAATCTAAAGTGTTTTTGAAAAATATAAAGTTTTTATAATGTAACGAGAATTTGCCCAACGCAGGAAAAACCCTTGCTACAACCTGAAACTTTCCAATTACTCCTCTTCCTTATTTTTCGTTCCGGAGAACAGGGCGCCAGGCGCTTTCGCGCCGGAAGAGAAGTAATGTTTTTCAACGACAATTATCAGCCCAGGCTTGGCCGCAGCTTCAATAAGTAGAGTGGTGGGGTAAGACCTCTCAGAGCTCGTGTCCATCAATAAACAATAAATAAATAAATAAATATACCCAACAAACGGTTAATTACGGGACTCACAATAATAAAGTTTTATTCAAACTATCAGTCGATTAGTTACGTTGTCAGAATGAGTTAATGGTTACTCTTTACAAGAAACAAAACGTCCACGTAAACCTTCAAGATTCGGGACCACATTTCGGCCTCTGAATTGAGTTAACCAAAGAAGTTTGACAAATTTTTCCCCGACAAACTTTACGCACACTCACACTCACACACGCTCTTTCACACAAATGAATAGTTCACAAGCGATGGGAAGATCGCGTATTCTCTCGCATCCAAATAAACAATGATGCTACGCGATAAACGACCCCTCGAATGGAACTATTCTTTTATCGCATATTTGCGTAATATGGCTGGAATCGTAAGATCCCTCGCGTACAAACACCAAAACGTTAATAACGGGATCACGACCAGACACACATACGACACACACACTTAAACCTATGACTTTTCCGCGGGACCGGCTCAAGGGCGATTCGCGCACACGTCTGACTCTACTGTGCAAATAATTGATGGAGAAGCTAAGTTTTTACTAACGATTTTACGGCAAAAATGGCTCGAAACCTTACGCGAAGAACTCCCTCACACATGGATGAAAATTCGTGTTAAAATATCACACGCGGGACCTACCCAAAACACACAAAGGCCCGCGAAACATTATCAAAGTCCTTCACGATATTTTCTCCACGCGGGGAGACGAACACGAACGGCACGACCACGTTCTACGAAATAAAATATTTTCACTCGCGACAAATAAATAATCTAATGCAGCGATATAATCCAGAAGATATCAAAAAGTGTAAAGAGCTCACCGGGACGAGAAGCGGGACAAAGTTACTCCTCGGACAGTATTCCTCAACGGAGATTTTGGCCTTTCCTCGATATAATAATGGCACGTCCTCCTCTCTCGGATGCCCAAGAAAAAGTCTCCAGTGATCGCAATCGATCTCGCTCGCGAACTTGGCTCCCCACCCTTAGATATTCAAAATTGCCCTAATTGGGGGAAAAGCGCAGAAACGTTCGCACGCAGAGACGGGACCTGGCGCCTCGCTTAGGTGATTTCGCAAATTAGCGTTAGATTCATCGTTGCGCATCAAGGTTCGGCAGCTCGCTACGCTACCGGCCATGCGCTAGGCCCTTTTCAAGCGCTTAAGTTTGAATATTGCGAAGACGGTCGATGATTTCGCCAATCCTTTACAGCGGATGCTTTCCCCTCAGGCGTATGTTAGATGTTATGCTAGGTGGAGGCTGCAGTTATTGTATGGCGAGCAGATCGCTCGCAGATACCTCGGGACGGCCTATATTTCGACGCTCTCTCTCTTTTTCTCTCTCGTCGGTTCGCTCTCCGTCGTACATAAAAAATAATATATAACAAAAAAAAATTAATAAATAATATTTAAAACCCTATGCTGACCCTGCGAGATCGCCCCTGAATCGAAGAGTGAGGAGGACGATGCCTTTTATTGTAACGCGCGATATTGCGGCGTTACAAATTCTCCCCACCTTAGACACGGCCGCCCTCGGCCGGAAAACTCGTTACACCCTTCTGGATTTTAATAATGACTCGCGTATAAGGTCGCGCCGTTCGCCCTCGACTCTCCCGTATCTCGCAGGCTCGTGAAAAAAAAACCATACATAAAAGAAAATAACCTAAAAGGTCAACAAGGTACCGCAGGATCACCTGACGTCTTGCGTAGGCTTCCAGTCATCCTTACTTCTCGTATAGTCATCCAATAAAAAAATATTTAAAAAAACATGTCTGCGCGTGGCCTCCGGAATCTCCCTTGTGGCCTCCCTCTCTCATTCCGAAAAAAAGGACCTGTCTCCGTCTATAAGACAGTATCGTCGTACCAAGGACATGACAAGGAGCACACGCATAATAAAGTAGACAGTTGTTAGCAAAAATCAATGTTTATTCATAGGTGGCCTGACTACCCCCTTTCTCTTTTCCTTTTTTTTTTCATTTTTAAATAATTTTTCGGGACGGCGGGGTAGAGGAGAGAAGAAAACTACTCCTCGCGCTGTTTCACACGCCTAGGGTCTCGATCCTGGTTGCCCTTTTCGCTCCTCCAGAAGCGGCTGCACGTAAGGCAGGAGCGTAGGGTGACGTCCCTACGTCCGCAGACGTAGCATCTCCTCCTTCGGTTTCGAGGCATGCGGCATCCCGCCATCTTATGCCCCGGTTGGCCACATCTCCGGCATACCCCTCCTTTGTCAATCGGTGCCGGACGATGGATGGGCAAGGATAGGGTCCTCAGAGCATCCACGATCTCTCCCATGTCCACCTGGTCCTCCACGGCTGATGCCTTAGGAATGGCGGGCCCGGAAGCGACAGGGTCCTCCGATACCCCTACCTCTCCCAGTTTCCCGGCGTTCCCGTCAACGGAAGCGTGCTCGGAAGGGTTGGCACCGGGATTATCTTCGGTCTCCGATCCCTCCGACTCCCCCGCCGCCAACCACTTCCTCGCCTTCCTCAACACCGTTTCCGTCTCGTAGATCTCCTTCGCGCACCTACCGTCCGACACCTCCTTCGACTCCATCATCCGGGACATGGCCAGGGCTAGGCCTTTTATCTCGAGGTTCCTCATCCACCTTCCCACGTCTCCGATGGGGGGAGGTCGAGAGGTCACCAACTGCAACCTCTCCCTCCTTCTCTTCAACTCCTCCAAGATCTCCACGGTATGGCTCATTATCTGAAAGAAAATTTGCGGTCGAAGACCGATACGGTTTTAGATCGTCGATCGATACCTTTGCAATGACTCTACCCTCCGCGTCCGTCAGCTCGTACACTACCGGCGACAATACCTTACTAATCTTATAAGGACCCTGAATTTTGGGCGCTAATTTAGCTGCCACGTGTTGAGAAGCCGAGGACAGTATACGCTGACGCCGTAGGACTTCATCTCCAACCTGGAATCCTACTGGACGACGATGTTTATTAAATTGAACCGACTGTCTGCGATAGGCTTCCTCAAGATCGTGTTGAACTTTCTCTCGCAATGGTTGTAAATCCTGCATTCGTTTTGACCATTGTTCTGGAGTCCTCGGGACGACCTCTTTTTCCCCAGGGGTCCTCCTGAAGAACTGGTGGGGCTTAGGTGTTCTGCCAAAGTTTAAAAACGCGGGACTGGTACCGATTGAGGAGTGATGCGAGGTGTTATATGCGAAACGAAACTCTGCTAAATGCAGATCCCATTCACGATGATCGTTCTCTAGAAAGGCAACAATCATCGTCTTTAAGACTCTATTCACTCTCTCAACCGGATTGGCTTACGGACGGTAAGGCGGAGTAGTAGTGTGGAAAATACCACAATCGGCAGCCACCGTCCGCAAGTTCACGTTGACGAATTCGGTACCATTGTCCGTCAGGAGAACCTCTGGAGTGCCCCATCTCGAAATAACTAGATCCTCCAATGCTTCCTTTATCTTTTTGCCAGTTGCTTTTCTTAGAGGGCAGCATTCCACCCATTTGGTGAACAAATCCTGAAATACCAGAATATAGGCAAAACCGGATTGCTTGGTGGGAATGGACCCATAATATCGGCTGCAACAACCGTCCACGGCTCCTCAACCACCCTACGTCCCATTAACCCCATAAGTTGATTCCGCAGAGGCTTAGTACGCTGGCAAACATCGCATTGTTGCACGTACTTGACGACGTCTTTATATAGTCCTGGCCAGTAATATGAATTTAGGATTCGCTTGAATGTTTTATCACCGCCTAAATGGCCTGCCTGCGGAGCGTCATGGCTTTCCTCAAGAATCGCGCGCCTCTCAGGCAGCGGTACTACTAACTTCCATGACGTTTCCTCTGACTCGAAACGTGACAAGCGTCGTCTCAAGAACAACCGACCTTCGACGAACTTCTAATCATGATATTTCGCTGGATCCTTCAAAACCTCCTCGACTCTCCGCGTGTACCACGGATCCTCAGATTCCTGCGATACCGCGAACACCAGATTAGTTGTTGGCAGCGGTGGCAATCCCGTAACGTTCGGCCAGTCGTCCTCCTCTGTGTCTGCAGCAGGCGGATCCGACTCGAACATACGGGATAATGCGTCGGGAAGCTGATTTTGCGATCCTTTGCGATGAAGAACGTCGAAGTCGGAGTTCATGAGCTTCCACGTCCATCGAGCGACACGACCCTTTGGCTCCTTCTGCGTCAGCAACCATTTGAGACTGGCATGGTCCGTTATTACCGTAAAACGGTAACCGTTGAGATACGGTTTAAATTTTTCGACTGACCACAAAATGGCCAAACACTCGAGCTCTCGAACGTCGTAATTCCGCTCCGCACTTGTTAGACTGCGGGACGCATACGTGATTGGATGTTCTGCTCCATCTGGCTCTTGTGTAAGCACGGCGCCCAATCCGGTCAAGCTGGCATCCGTCTGTAGCGTGAACTTCTTGGTATAGTCAGGACGAGCCAATACTGGAGCTTCTGTGAGAGCTTTCTTGAGATGGTCGGAAGCTTCCTGCTGTTCTTTTTCCCAAATCCATGACTGTTGTTTTTTGGTTAGTTTGGTAATCGGCTCGGCTATGTTGGCGTACTGGGGAATGAACCTCCTATACCAAGAAGTTGCACCCAGGAATTGTCGTACCTGCTTGACCGTATTCGGCGCAGGCATCCCCAAGATGACCGATGTTCTCTCTGGATCCACCAACAGTCCTTGACGATTGATCAGGAACCCCAGGTACTTCAGTTCTTTGCGACAAAACTCGCACTTCTCGGAATTGATGAGTAAGCCGGCCAACAAGATCCGATCGAACACCCTCCTCAGCCATATCAGATGTTCTTCGAAAGTTTCTGTTGCAATAACGATGTCGTCCAAATATGCGAAGGCGTAAGGTTGCATATCGGGACTTATGAGCCGGTCCTGCAAACGTTGAAAGGTAGCAGGAGCGGTAGTCAGCCCGTACGGCATACGTTTAAACTGAAAAAGCCCCCGATGCGGAACTGTGGAAGCTGTAATTTCGCGTGACTTTGGCTCGAGGGGTATCTGATGGAAAGCTTGACTCAGATCCAAAGTCGAGATGTAATTCGCTGATCTTAAGCAATCCAGAATGTGGCTCATATATGGCATCGGATAGGCGTCCTTCTTCGAGATCTCGTTGACACGGCGAAAATCCAGGCAAAATCTGAAAGTACCATTAGACTTCGCTGCCATCACTATTGGTGTGCTCCACTCGCTGGTGGAAGGTTCGATCACACCAGCCTCGAGCATTCGGTCAACCTCCTTGTCCATAGCCTCTCTCATAATGGGTGTGAATGGATACCATCTCTGTTTGATCGGAGCTGCATCGCCTACCTCGATACGATGCTCCACCAAATCCGTCACTCCCGGTGCTGCTTTTAAGCGCGGGACTTGCTCGGCTAAGAATCTTTCCAGCCGAACAGTCTCTGGCTCGGTTAAATCAGTTATAGGTGTTACGATGTTTAGTTCCTTTGGATTCTGTGCCGGCAAGAACTCGAACTCCGCATCCGGCTCTCCGCTAAGCCACCACGTGCGCCTGAGGTGATCCACTGCGATGCCCAAAGTGAAAAGCGAATCCAGTCCCAACAAAAGCGGGACCGGAAGAGAATGGAAGACCCGTGCGATTATTCTACCCTCGCGACCTTCCAACCTCACATCAAAGACGACCTCCTCGGTGCAGATAACGCTCTGTCCGTTGGCAACCGTACTTTCATGTGGAGGTGTTGGTCTTCTCGAGTAGCCTAATCTCACGAGTGCCAACAAACCCCTGGTACTGATGAAGGTACCAGTCGCTCCACCGTCTACCATCGCGGACATCCTCCTCCCAGCAATCTCGAGCAGGATCACCAAGGCAGCATGTGAGGTATGCTCTTCGGTGGAACGGACTCTCGAACTTCAGAGGAGACGCGCAGCCCCCTAGCGACGACTCCCGTACCCGTTTCCCTGGTAGTTGTGAGCCGTACGCGTCGTTTCTCCTTCCTTGCCGCACCTGAAACATTTGATTTTACGAGGAGCTGCACAACCTCTCGCAAAATGGCCTTCTTTCCTACAATTGTGACACACCACCGAACCGAAAGATGAAGTTGGCGTAGCTGGTCTCCCCGGCGCGCTTCTAGGCGATGCTGCAACCGGAAGAAACGGATTGGTAGCGGTGGCGCTTGTATTTAGTGAGCCTGACCCACTCCTTAGAGCAGGACGAGGAGGTGCAGCTGATTGTGAAGTTCTAGGACTAGCTTGAGTCAAAAAAGTTTGATATCGAGGCGAAGCGGGACGCGATTCTCGAGGATAGCCGACACGTTGATTAAGCGAGTACTCGTGTCTCGGGCTAGGTTCCCCTCCGTATCTTGAGTTAGAGTGTTGTGGAGTGCCAAAACTAACATGAGGCTTGGAAGAACGAGGCGCATGGTAGGCGAATTGCGGATGCACTGATTTCTCAGGCGCCCGAGGAGCTTGATAGGAGCTCACCGCCTTATAACCTCTCTCAAAATGCGCCGCCAGGTCTTCCAGCTGTTCTAGCGTAAAGGTGTTGGTAGGAGGTATAGAGAGTTGCAGTCTCGGCAACAAATTCCGGTAGGTCGTCTTTACCTGTTCCGACACTCCGATTGCAGGATCTGTTCGACAAAATAAGGAGCGCATGCAAGAGAAGTAGTCAGCCACTGACTCCTCCTCTCCTCGCGTCCTGCATCGGATCTCCTCTCTCAACGCATCCTGGTAATAAGGATCTCCGAACCTCCTACGGAACGCAGCCTTACACTGCTCCCAGGAGGTCCATCCGGAACGGTTGAACTTGTACCAGTTATACGCAGAATCTGTTACGAACAGAGGGAGACAACTCAACAGCTCTCGATCAAATATCGTGATCATGTCTTTGCCGTCCTCCACGCGCTCGAGAAACAAATCAACATCCTCCCCCCGTTTGCCTGAAAAAGTACCATTCCACTTTCGCAGAATGTCACTGGCAGTCACGGCCGCGGTACTATACCGAAGAGTACTCCCTCGACCACGTGGAGAAGAGCTGTGAAGAGGATCATGAGGGCTGCTCCTAGGCACGTTGGTCTGCCTGACCGTGTTGTCCTCGTCTCTGGCAGGCGCCTTCTCCGTCATACTAGGAACGGTTAGCATCCCCGAGACGGTGGCGTCGGTAGAATTTGCCAGGACGTTTGAAAAATATAACCTTTCCTTTAGGGCGGCCAAAGTACCGTCCACTTCTAGTCCTCTGGACAGCAACTCACTCTTAACGTCCTCTTCCGACATTAACGCGATCGCCTCAGCCGATCTTATGTTCGCCATCTCGTGGAATAATTTTTTAAAAATTTGAAATTTATAAAATCCCTCTCCTCAACCCCGAACTCTCCCGGCAATCAATAAGTTTTGGAAAAATGAAAAATATATGACTCTACAATTTAAAATGAAATGAAGAAGTGTTTTAAAATAAATGAATTTTGAGAAAAACCAAAAAAAAGAAAAGAAAGATCAATGAAAGACAATTTTATAAATGAAAAATAGTAAAAATGAAATCCAAAGCGAAAGTTGGAAAACTACAGAAAACTAGTGACGCTAAATTTATAAATGAACAACAAAAATTAATAAAATTAATCAAACAAAATAGGAAGAAGTGAAGAAATATTAATTATAAAATATTGATTGACACAAAAAAAAAGATAATAAAATAGATAAGAAAGACGAAGAAGAAAAAAAAATTAGGGTTGGGCAGAGAGAAGTTTAGAGAGCAGAGGAAAAAAAAAACTAAAGTTGGAGTTAACGCTCCGAATAAAAAAATTGCTAATAAAACGGTAGTTTGAAAAGGACCAATTCCTTCCCCGGAACGAAAGCAACTCCCGTCGAATCTTAAATAAAACGTTTGTGTACGAGCCTCCAATGGTACGAGAAAGGTAGCAGTATCGAAATAAATGTTTTAAAATAATAATGATAATAAGAATTCTTGTTTTTCGATAGCGTGGGATAATGTGCTAGGCTCTGGCTGCAGGCGATACGCCGCGCCAAGAGTTTCAAAAACCACAGAAACGAAACAGAAAAACGATACTTAAATCTAATACAAAAAAAACAATCAGTAAAATACACCAATAAATATTCACAACAAATCTCCGAAGAGCGGCGAGTCCCTTCTCTAATTTTTCAAAAGACCGATAATAAATAATTAAAAATTAAAATAAACAAATAAATAAATAATTAATTTAAATTCAAGGGTAGAATATAGTTTCGTCAATTGGTCAAAATGAAAAAAAATTAATAAATAAAATGTTATAGTATGTCGGGACGGAGTCTTAACAAGATCAATTGGTAAAATAAAAAGTCAAGTAAACAAAGCAAACGTCAAAAAGTTAAAATTATGCTGAATGTCAAAATAAAAATAAAACCGGAAAGTCAAACACAAACACAAATTTTAACTAGGTCAAAAGTATTAAAATGAATTTAAAATAGAAAAATAAAACCGGAATGTCAAAATGAAAAAATGAAAAATAATGTCAAATTGGTAAAATATAAAATAAATAAATAATTATAAAATAAAGACTCTAGTCAAATGTCAAATAAAATATAAAAGTAAAATTAAAAGTTCAAAACGATTAAATGAATAAATAAACGAAAACCCTTGGAATAAATCAACAATTAAACAAATGAAATAATTTAAATAAATAATCGGGACCAGACAAACAAACTAGAATTCAATAAGGGGATGTTAAAATTCTCTAAGTCCAGCCGTCACTTTCTGAAAGGCCGATTCAGATAGAATGCCCCATATATATCGGGACTCGCAAACTCGCTCAACTCGGGATGCTTGGCGTGAAAAGCAATATATAATTTTCGGGGAAAATATTTCGAGTTTCAATATAATATTACATTAGCCGGGAGCAGCAATTTCTAGAGTCCAAGACTGCTACTCTCACGGTGACATAAACACAGAAAAAACGTAAGCACAGCGAGCTTCGAGCTCAAACAATAGGGTGAGAGCGCGGTACAGTGCGAGCAATTCTAAATGATTTTCGCGTTGCCGATTTTCAAACATTCACGGACAAAACGCACAGACATCCAATAAATTTGTCGGGACAATATTTAAACAATTCATAATCAAGATATCAGTACTGTGAAAAATGAATAATTTTCAAAAAAAAAAATGTGATGTAAAAATTTTCAGGAAAAATAATTTTTTAAAAATATAATGATATTAAATAAACGAAACAAATAATTTGAATAAATAAAAACTACAAGACAACCAATAAATAATTTGAAACCAATGAATTACAAAACAACGAAGCTCCCAGAGGTGGGCCCCACGTTGGGCGCCAAATTTGTAACGAGAATTTGCCCAACGCAGGAAAAACCCTGAAACTGTCCGATTACTCCTCTTCCTTATTTTTCGTTCCGGAGAACAGGGCGCCAGGCGCTTTCGCGCCGGAAGAGAAGTAATGTTTTTCAACGACAATTATCAGCCCAGGCTTGGCCGCAGCTTCAATACGCAGAGTGGGGGGGTAAGACCTCTAAGAGCTCGTGTCCATCAATAAACAATAAATAAATAAATAAATATACCCAACAAACGGTTAATTACGGGACTCACAATAATAAAGTTTTATTCAAACTATCAGTCGATTAGTTACGTTGTCAGAATGAGTTAATGGTTACTCTTTACAAGAAACAAAACGTTCACGTAAACCTTCAAGATTCGGGACCACATTTCGGCCTCTGAATTGAGTTAACCAAAGAAGTTTGACAAATTTTTCCCCGACAAACTTTACGCACACTCACACTCACACACGCTCTTTCACACAAATGAATAGTTCACAAGCGATGGGAAGATCGCGTATTCTCTCGCATCCAAATAAACAATGATGCTACGCGATAAACGACCCCTCGAATGGAACTATTCTTTTATCGCATATTTGCGTAATATGGCTGGAATCGTAAGATCCCTCGCGTACAAACACCAAAACGTTAATAACGGGATCACGACCAGACACACATACGAAACACACACTTAAACCTATGACTTTTCCACGGGACCGGCTCAAGGGCGATTCGCGCACACGTCTGACTCTACTGTGCAAATAATTGATGGAGAAGCTAAGTTTTTACTAACGATTTTACGGCAAAAATGGCTCGAAATCTTACGCGAAGAACTCCCTCACACGTGGATGAAAATTCGTGTTAAAATATCACACGCGGGACCTACCCAAAACACACAAAGGCCCGCGAAACATTATCAAAGTCCTTCACGATATTTTCTCCACGCGGGGAGACGAACACGAACGGCACGACCACGTTCTACGAAATAAAATATTTTCACTCGCGACAAATAAATAATCTAATGCAGCGATATAATCCAGAAGATATCAAAAAGTGTAAAGAGCTCACCGGGACGAGAAGCGGGACAAAGTTACTCCTCGGACAGTATTCCTCAACGGAGATTTTGGCCTTTCCTCGATATAATAATGGCACGTCCTCCTCTCTCGGATGCCCACGAAAAAGTCTCCAGTGATCGCAATCGATCTCGCTCGCGAACTTGGCTCCCCACCCTTAGATATTCAAAATTGCCCTAATTGGGGGAAAAGCGCAGAAACGTTCGCACGCAGAGACGGGACCTGGCGCCTCGCTTAGGTGATTTCGCTAATTAGCGTTAGATTCATCGTTGCGCATCAAGGTTCGGCAGCTCGCTACGCTACCGGCCATGCGCTAGGCCCTTTTCAAGCGCTTAAGTTTGAATATTGCGAAGACGGTCGATGATTTCTCCAATCCTTTACAGCGGATGCTTTCCCCTCAGGCGTATGTTAGATGTTATGCTAGGTGGAGGCTGCAGTTATTGTATGGCGAGCAGATCGCTCGCAGATACCTCGGGACGGCCTATATTTCGACGCTCTCTCTCTTTCTCTCTCTCGTCGGTTTGCTCTCCGTCGTACATAAAAAATAATATATAACAAAAAAAATCAATAAATAATATTTAAAACCCTATGCTGACCCTGCGAGATCGCCCCTGAGTCGAAGAGCGAGGAGGACGATGCCTTTTATTGTAACGCGCGATATTGCGGCGTTACAATAAACAATCTGAAATGCCTAAAAACGAAAAATTGTATGTGTTTTTCGACAAGTACTATTGTATTAAAAATTATGGAACCGATCTGAGATGTCATAGCCAGATCTTGATCGAGATGTCATGGAATGTCCCATATTTGAAGGCTTCGAAATTTCATATACCTATAACTCAGGACGCGTTCAACTGATTTGGGTAAAATTAAGTACACAAGTAAAGCAGTAGACTGAATGTGTTTGCTGCAAATTTTGATGAAAAGTATACACAAATTTTTATTTTATAACTTTAAAGAAAAATTTCAGGCAGAGACGTGAGCACTCTAGATATCATAGAATAAGTGATATTTTCTTAAAGAATTTCTCATAAGTACAGCTACAATCAATGTTGCTGGATATTAAATTTGACCAAACTCAGAAAAGCGATTCGGTTTTTATAGTTTTTTAAAGGTTTTAAAGGTTTCCGAAGGTCACGTTGTTGCTCTAATATTGGCTAAACGTGAGATAACAAACTCAAATTTTATGCATAAAATCAGTAATATTTCGTAAGTAAATAAATAAATTGAAAAAAAAAACGGACTACCCGAGGATCGAACTTGAACCCGAAGACTCAGCGTTAACATAACATGCCTTAGCGACTACGACCGCCGAATGAACAATTTTAATACGTTTACGTTGAGCTGAGAGGCCAGAATTGCTCGAAACTCGGGAAATCTCGATTGTCGGTGTAGATCGATTTTCGGTCAAAACACCTGTGCGAAACCACGTTCAACGCAAGAATTTCGTATCTTCGAATAAAATGAATAAATTTCAGACTTTTACGTTAATCTGCGATGCAAAAAGCGCTCGAAAATGGGACATTTCGGCTCTTGGTGTAGAGCCATGTTCCTTTCGATACAGCCGTGCAAGTCGACGTTTAATGCAAAAATTCCGTATATTTGGATAAAATGAACGATTTTGACTCGGTGTAGATCGATGTTTCTTCCGATACACTTGCGCATAACGACGTTTTATGCAAGAATTCCGTTTTATCAAACAAAATGAATAGTTTTGATACTCTTATGTCGAGCTAAGATAATAGAATCACTCGAAATACGCGAAATCTCGATTCTCGGGGTAGTTTAAAGTTTTGTTCGATACAGTCGTGCAAGACGACGTTCAACGCAAAGATTTGTTTTTTCGGATATTATGAATGATTTCGACACTTTTACGTCGACTTGAGATGCCAGAATCGCTCGAAAATGGGTGATTGCGATTCTCGGTGTAGATCGACGTTCGTTCGTTACAGTTGTGCGAGAAGATGCTTTAAACAAAAATTTTGTGTTTTCGGACAAATGGAACATCTTTGACACGTTAACGATGAGCTAAGATGCCACAATCACCCAAACTCGGACCATCTCGATTCTCGGTGTACATCGATGTTTCGTTCAATCAAGAGACGTGATAGCGTCTCCACGCCAAGTATTAAAACCAAAATTCGTAATGCCTCACGAGACACTCACCACCGAGACGCTAGCGCTACTCTTCTTATTTGGATGTTTGCCCTTTTTTGTCTGCCACGAAATTCTAACTGGAATTATCTTAGTCGAAACGTCGCGGACGCCAAATGTGTCAGGTTCATTATTATTATTATTTTTTTTTTTCGACCAAGCCCCGGTTCAATTAAATCGGTGCCCGCAATATCTGGCCACTTACAATTTGGACTCTGTCGAAAATTTTTTTTTCTGTCACATGCACACATCGAATTTTTCCGACAATACACGTGCACGGCGCGTACCAGCGCACTCACATATCGTCTGTAACTCTAAATATCTCAGGCAATACATCGCGGACGCTAAATGTATCAGCGACAATTTTTTTTTCTCCGTTTTAATGAGACTGGCTGCGATAAAATCGGTTTCCGAAGTGCTCATATCTGGCCGATATCACACATTTGTCCGAAGTCACACATCGAAACAGATTTGTCTGATCGCATATATGTGTGCATACGTGTAAGGAAAAACGCACACATAACACAACTGGTGGCGCCGAGCACCCGCAGCGGCAGCCCGAAGAAGTTGCGGCGATCGTCTGTTGTCCCCTGCCGAATTAAAACGCAGTGATACACCGCCAGAAATTTCGTCGCCCAATGTTAAACGCTTATAGGACTGTCTTATAGTCTCTCTCTAACATAGCTCTGACTCTTTCGCACTATTTTTTTGTCAATTCTTAAAAAAAACGGTAATGTCGAATGAGGAGCCAGAAGCTTAGCTCAATTCTACGACAGTTCCGCGTATCCTCTCAAAATAGAGATACAGACCCTATCTGTCGTTCTGTTTGCGAGAAAATAGCTTCCGAAATTCTTACAGGGTGGCGAGGGGGGGGGGGGGGGGGGGGGGGGAGTTGTATCACTGCTTCTTAAAGGCAATTATTACTTAATCGGAGAAGAATCTCTCGAATGTAAGTTTTTTTCAAATTTTATCTATATTCAATTATTATATTTTTAACAAAGTTATCCACAGTTGTTGTCCATATTTGGCCAATTCATGGCATCTGTATATTAATATTAAATAAATAACGTTTTTTGAATATTCTCCTGTGTGTAACATTATTTTAATTTATCCGTTATCAATTAGAATTCTATAATTTTATTGAATAACATATTTCTATCCCCGCCCTTTTTTTTATTCCACAAAAGAAAAACATATCTGCTTAAACAATAAAAATGTGAATTTTTGAAAAGCTCAATTTCTTTTTCATTTTTATTCATAGAAAATCTTAATATCAAAATTTAAAAAATCAAATTTTACCCTTGGCTGTTGAAGGATTCTAAGATTTAATTTACATGAACCTAATTTTGTAATAACATTAAAATATCAATTTTTAAAGCTGCATAAGCTATTCTTATTTTCAGAATACTCATGATCGTACCAGTTATCATCACGGTACTGGCCCTGCCGCTACTTGACGAAGCTGCATTTTTCTTGTACAGGAGAGGTCCTTGTTGCGACAAGAGGCATTACAGACGTATGGATTCGCTCATCGAAGTAATGTACAACGATTATAGCTGTAAAATAGCGGCTCAATCAGCCACGAGTATATAGATTCAATGACGAACATCACTTGTTTATAATTCATATAATATGCGATAATCGACTGTAATTGCTGTTTTTACAATGAGTAATACAAACCTATCCAGAAAGGTGTACTTTTTTAGAAAAACATTGTTTTATAACAATCGCATCGTTCTCTTTGATAGCCGTTTTTTTTTTCAGCCGTTCAGGAAAATGAACGGTTTCTTGCATCACTGTAAATATTGTGTAGAAATACGACCAAACACTCTACCCAGACATAAGTTTCCCGTAGACAGTACATACGAAATTTTAGAAAGAATGTACAACGAAGACATGATGCAATAGTTACATGTACATCACACAAATCCATTCATTATATCAAACTAAATCGCACTATAAACAACAACTAGGAAATGGGGGGGTTTCGCTACAGAAACCCCCCCATAATTAAAATACCGAACCAATTGAATCGACAACAAGCGTCCCCTCGTTGTCCGCCATTTTCCCACCTGTCAATACTCGTGCAAAGAAGCACCGAAATCCCCAATCTACCCCCCATTATTATTTATTAATACCCGTCACCCTATTCCAAATTGTCCTTCAGACAATTTGGGAATTCGTTCTATTGATTGTTCCCTCGATAATTTATTTTTTTTGTCGTTATTTTAACGTTAAAAATTCGTGAATCGTCCTTTGGACTTTTTACGAATTTTCAATATAAATTCTCCCCCCCCCCCCCTTCTTTTTATTTCCCCTTTAACCAATTACCCTTATTATTTTTCGACCCCAAAACCCTTTTTTTGTGCCAACCTGATTATTGAAAAAGATAGTTGAGACTACACGGGTATAATCATTGTAAGAGCCGACCGTTAGGCCATTTTGCCCCTCGCCCTGACCTTTGTCTCAGCCCTACCCGACAGCTAATGCCCTTGTTTTAATTATTTTGCGTATTTGTTCTCCCATTTCGTGGTTTGAGGTTTTGTAATTTTTACTAGTTTTTTTTGTTCTATTTCGGAAACGGTGTTGCACCGAATTTGCAACTGGCGCCCATATTTTGTTTATAATAATTTTTTATTGCCCTCCGAACCGAGTAATCGGATTTTGTTTCTCGCCATTTTTTTTCTTTTTTTTTCTTTTTCATATTTTTTGTATTTGTTGATTTTTTTTCGAATAATTAAAGTAGTTTCTAGTTTTTTAAATAAAACTTCTGCGTTAATTATTTATTTCACCCGTTTTCCCCTCCCACCATTTCAGGAGCGAACTTCGGGTCACAAATTGGCGCCCGACGTGGGGCCCGCCTAAATACCCGAACAACTAACTCCAAAAGTTGTTTACCGTCGTAAGGGCTCAGCCGGTGGTCTCATTAGCATTTGCCATTTATAAATTTTTCCCCCAATTATTTTATTCACCCTGCTCACCCTACCCCTGCCCGAATATTTTTGCCTATTAATTGCGTGTGCCCACATTATTGTTACCCTGCTTTTCTACCCTTCGCTGTTTTTTTTCTACTTGCTTTGTTTTTTTTTTTGTTAAATATTTTTTTTTATGTGCTTGGTGTTCTTTGGCCATTTCTCCTCCTATCTACCCCCCCCCCCCTTCTTGCTTTTCATTGCTGCTTCACCACACTGCCATTGCCCTACATTTCGGCCCTCTGATCTTTTTTTTCCTGCAAATTGCATCCCCTTTATTCCCTCTTTTTCTATTTTATTAATTTTTTTTCTTTTTCCCTATTTTTTTTTTTTTTTTCTAAACCCTAAAAATGGACCCCATTGCGACCGGGATGCCATCCACCACGACGACGACTAGTGTGTCGGCTTCTGGCACCTACCCCGTCCATTATGCCCTGCTTAATCGCCCCCTCTTCTCCAGTAGTCCTTCCTGAGGTTTTTAAACAAATAAATGAGACAACTACTGAACGTTACTGATATTATACGTTTGTGTGACCATGCCGAGTTGAACACCGATGGTTCACTCGATGACCTTATCGACCGATACTGGCGTTACGATGTTCGCCGTAAGTTCCCCATAGTCCCTACCCAATGGGACCCCACAGTCGATGAGCGTGGTCACGGGCTGCCGTTCACTTATATGGCAGCAGTTCGTGAACCCGCCTTCGAAGACTCCCATGTTTCGATTCCGGTGAACCCCCAAGCCTTTAGTCACCCCCCTTAGCATAATGACATGACGTCATCCCCTCATGCCGTATTGGCAGCGGTCAATCCCAAGGCCCATACCAGCACTCAATAAGTTTTAACGAGACAGATGACATGCTCCGAATGGAGGAGAGTCATTCCGCTGCTCAACCCCCGCCGTTGCAGCCCACAAGGTACCCGTCTGTGACTTTTGCCCCTCCTCCCCAAGCCCAAGAAAATCCTGAGACCTACCAGGAACGTCCAGAACCACCTTCAGCACCCCTTTTTCCCGGCTTGGCTGCTCCGAGCACCACCGGAAATTATTATGAAGCCCCTGCCCCCCCCCCCCCCCCCCCAAACCCCTCCTTAGGCCCCCAGCCCTGCCCACGACTAATAATTTTGCGGGTCCGACCTACCCCGCTTTGCAACGGCCCCTCTCGGAGAGTTGAAACTCGACCAATTCCCTTCCTAGACCCTCTGCAGCCCCCACGCCTCGTACCAACCCTTTGTTACCTGGTTTGTCTGCCCTTACAGGCCAGGATAATACACACCAACTTCCTGCACCCCAACCAAGACCCCAAAACCAGAGTACTGGACTTTGGCACCCCAGCCAAGTCAGGTACACCCCCCCCCCCCCCCCCGAACGCTATTTATGATATTCCGTCCTCCCTGTACCACAATACGGAGTCCAGCGCAATAAGGGACACCCGTAATTTAACTATTTCCGCCGAAACGGTCCCAAATTTGCCGGCCGACGCGGTGAGGATGGTGAAGAGTTTTTGTTGCGTCTCTACGAGTATTGCTCGAGTCATGGTTTCGGTGAGGATGACCTTTTGCGGATCCTCGCCGAATCGTTCACGCACGATGCCTTAATGTGGTATCGGGTAGAGCAATCCTCGTGGAGCACGTACGAGGAATTCATTTATTTCTTCCGCGCGCGCTTCGGTTACTCCGACCTCCAAGAACGACTCCGTAGGGAAGTAGAGTCACACATACGAGGCCCCGACGAGCCCAGCGGGGATTACCTTACGAAGATGCGGACCTGTTTCAGTTTCTTCTCTCCCCCCTTTTCTTTAGAGGCCCAGCTCGATCTGTGTTACGATAACCTGCACCCCGACCTGGCCCTGTACATCGATCGCGGAAGCATAACCACTTTCGCTGATTTGCAGCACCGTTGCCAACCTGTAGAAGCGATGCGAGAACGCGCACGCAACTACCGTCATCCCTCACCGCCGTCTCAATCCGTCCTTCCCGGTGCCTCTTATCAGCCACAGGGAAACGGAGGTCGAGACAAAGTTGCAGCCCTAAGTCCCGTTAATAAGCCCCCTGCAGTCCCCCCACCGGCCCAGTCTGTACCCACCGTGCGCCCCACAGTCCCGAAAGCCACCCCGACCACTCCCATCAATCCGCCCTTTTTCAGACCCCCTGTTGCCCCTGCAATTGACCCAACCCCCGACATTTGTAGTGCCATAGATTCGGTTGATTCCCTAGGAGAGGACCCCCGACATTTTCTCTGCGTCAACTTCTTCGGTCGTATCACCGACGCCCTTGTAGACCCCGGTGCTACTCGTTCATACCTGGGAGAAGAGGTAGTGAATTCCATGAATTTACAACTCCAACCTGCCACAGGAGGTGTTCGAGTAGCTAATAATACCGTTGTCCCCGTTATTGGAAAGATTGCCATGCAATTTAACGTCGCCGGGACGCTAAATACCCTTGAGATGCGTGCCGCGCCCCTGGGTTATGATAGCATTTTAGAGATTGATTTTTGCCATTTGTTCAGAATCACAATTGATTACGACAACGACACCTGGTCCCTCCCGAACGGAATCCCTCGTAAATTTGACGTGCCACGTGAAACCCCCTTATTTGTCAGCGCTCATCCTACTTTCGCCGGTTTGTCTGAAAAGCCAGCCCCTGTTACCGAACGATTGAATGCCCTTTTGGATTGTTTGGTAAAAGACAATACCTCCGGAATTCGCAGCGCGACCACAACCATTTGCCATTCAATTAATGTGAATGATCACCCGCCTATTCGCCAAAGCCCTCGTACCATTTCCCCGTATTTACTCCGAATTGCTCAAGCTGAAGTGGATAAAATGATCCAAGAAGGAGTGATCGAACCATCCAACAGCGGTTGGCTGAGTAACCCCGTTATCGTCCCAAAGCCCAATGGAAAACACCGATTCTGTATTGACTTCCGCGATGTGAACAAAGTCACTCAGAAAGATGCCTACCCTTTGCCCAACATGGATCGGATACTTGACATTTCAAAACTCGATTTGAGCCAAGCTTACTTTCAGGTGCCCCTTGATGTTGCCAGTAGACCCATTACCGCCTTTGCTGTCCCCGGCAGAGGACTTTTCCATTTCACCCGCATGCCCTTTGGACTCACCAATGCCCCAGCCACTTTACAACGACTCATGGACCGATTAATAAAGCCTGAATGGGAACCCCATGTCTTCGCTTATCTCGACGATGTTGTTATTGCCACAGAAAGTGTGGATCAACATCTCGAATACTTAGAACGGGTTCTCAAACAATTCCAAGCAGCTGGCTTAGAAATTAATCGAGAGAAAAGCGCATTCTTCTGCCCCGAGATGAAGTATCTAGAAAGTACCTCATCACCCCAGAAGGATTGAAAACCGACCCAGATAAAATTGAACCAATCCTGGACTACCCACCTCCCAAGACCCTGAAGCAACTCCGACGATTCCTCGGAATGGTCGGATGGTACGCTCGCTTCATGGGGGACATCTCCATATTAAAAATTCCCCTAGCAAAACTTTTAGAAAAGAACACTAAGTGGCATTGGGGTGACGAACAGCAGACTGCGTTCGAAGCTCTGCGCCAAGCATTGACCACCGCCCCTGTTCTTGCCCGTCCCGACTTCACCCAGCCCTCGACTGTGCACACAGACGCTAGCGATTACGCTATTGGCGCTGTGCTGACACAAGAACTTAACCATGAAGAACACCCTATTGTCTTTTGTTCCCGCGTAATGACCCGAGCAGAGCGCAAGTACAGTGTGACGGAAAAAGAATGCCTTGCCGTGTTATAGGCAGCGCGAAAACTGCGCCCATACATCGGGGGCACGTCTTTCCGAGTCATCACTGACCACAGTAGCTTGCGTTGGCTCCGAAACCTGCGTGACCCCTCCGGCCGATTAGCTCGATGGGCTTTGTCCATTCAAGGCCTCGACATGGAAATTGTCCACCGTAAAGGCACCCTAAATGTAGTCCCCGATGCCCTTTCTCGCATGTTCGAAGATACGGACGCCGCCCTTTGTGCCCTGGGCGACGCACAAGATTCCTGGTATCTCGAACAAATGCGCAATGTTCACGAATTCCCCGGAAAATACCCTGATTGGAAAATTGAAGACAATTGTTTGTACCACCACCGCCCCCACCCGATTATTGAACCCACCTTAGCTGACTGGGACGCTTGGAAACTCGTCCTCCCTGTTGAAGCTCGGCTAAAGGCTTTGCAAGACGCCCACGACGCCCCCCAAGCCGGACATTCAGGAGTCGATAAAACGTACCACCGAATGCTCCAAGATTTTCCCTGGCCCGGTATGTTTGCCGACGTCGCTCAGTTCGTCAGACAGTGCCGGGTCTGCCAATTGAATAAGACCTCACAAGCTCCCCCAGGGGCGTTAATGAGAGAGAGAACCACCGAAGGACCATGAACTGTCGTTGCAGCCGACGTCATGGGCCCTTTCCCGCCCAGTAAGAACCGTCACAAGTACGTGGTAGTTTTTCAGGACCTCTTCACAAAATACGTAGAAGCGAAGGCCTTGAGAACTGCCACTGGCCAAACCATTATGTCCGCCCTCGAGTCCCTTGTCCTGAATCACTGGGGATGCCCGCGATATTTGTTGACGGACAATGGGACTGAATTTGTAAACAAACACATGACCACCCAGCTCTCCCAATATGGAATCTGCCAAACAACCATTCCCCCGTATCACGCCCAAGCTAATCCCGTTGAACGAGTCAATAAAACGTTGAAGACGATGATTATCTCATACGTAGGTGACGATCACTAACTATGGGATATTCGTTTACCGGAATTGTGCTTCGCGCTTAACACTGCCGTCCAGTCCTCCACACACATGACCCCTGCCTTTTTAAACTTGGGAAGAAACCCAACCCCTGCCAAGAGCCTTAAGAAAGAGATTCCACCTCCCAATGTGATCGACAGAACCGACCCTGCAGTTTGGAGAGACCGAATGAAGCGGTTGCCCCTTCTCTACGATTGGGTTACACGAAACCCGTCCCAAGCTGCACGACGCCAAGCTAGTTATTACAACTTAGGGCGCGTGGAGAAACAGTTTGAAGTAGGAGACCTGGTTCTACGGAAAAACTGAGTGTTGTCCTCCACCGCGCTGAACTTTGCAGCAAAACTAGCCCCTAAATACCGTGGCCCGTATGTTATTACGAAGAAGATTTCCCCCGTTATATACGAAATCCATGTCCCAATGAAAAAAAAGTGGCCAAAGATACATATCAAGGACCTCAAATTGTACCAGGAACCCCGTGACGATGCAATCCAAGGCCCAGAACTCACCAGCAATGTGAGTGTCTCCCAGTCTCCTCGTAACGAAGTCCCGCGATTACGAGTAACCCCCGACACGCCACTAATCTCTAACGATGCGTCCACCTCGTGCGCGGACACCGCCCGACCCCCGGTTCCCGAACAACCTGCCGCAATTTCCCCAGGCCGTCCCTAGAATCCTCCAGGCCCACGGGCTGACCCGGGGCGATACAACCTCCGGGAGCGACGCGGAAGAGGAACGAACCCCAAATAAACCCCATTGTGTGTGAAAAATGAACCCTTGTCATGCCACTCGATTCCCCCCCATTTAACCAACTTTCTATTTAAGCCATTCCAGCCATACAATACCGGACCCAAGATGTCACCAGCAACCCGCGCCGATAGGCCCCATAATAAAACAAGACGCTTCGGCTTTGCGCCCATTCCCCCTACTGTTTTTTGTTTTTTTTCGCCGTATCTTGCCCCCAGCCCTCACTGAGACCCCGTTTGGCCCCGGTTAGTGTTAACCAACCGTCCTAGGCTTAAGTTATTCAAAAGACTAACTTTCGTTTCACCCCGGGGGAGTTTGTAACGAGAGAATTCGCTACGGCGAAATCTCGCTACATGCATTGCCCGAACGCGCACAACGCGTATATCAAAATGAGTAGTGCTGAGCATGGGAGAGGGGCGACAAA
This sequence comes from Tromatobia lineatoria, assembly GCA_949699805.1. Lineage (NCBI taxonomy): Eukaryota > Metazoa > Arthropoda > Insecta > Hymenoptera > Ichneumonidae > Tromatobia > Tromatobia lineatoria. Next base: position 7,962,346 of record OX453034.1, read on the forward strand.
CGTCGCGGAGTAGGATTGTAGCGCGGATGACGTCATCGCGGAGCCGTTCAACGTAGGAGGATCGCAAGCCGTCGTTGAGCGAGAGGATATCGATCGGGGATTTACGGGACTCCTGCCGCCATCCATCACTCACCATTCGAACTACCAACCCGCGTTACAATTACTTGCCGCGGCAGCGTTGATGTCTCTCTCTATGCTAATCGGCCAGTAGGAAAATGAGAGAATCAGGATAATTTTGAGCAAAAAGACAGAGAGGATTCTTGGCCATTATTGTTCTCATTATTCCTTTTTCGTGCTCCGTGAAAGGATTGATTAAAGTACTGACTACGACTGACTTGATTTTTGCTGAGTGCTCTAATCGGTTTTTCGGGATTGAAATACTGTAAATTGTAAGACGATATTTTTTACGCCCACGTGCAACCCTTCACTACCCCCATTCGCCACAAAAACCCCGCCATAATCAAAATACCGAAGCAATTAAATCGACAACAAGTGTCCCCGTGTTGTCCGCCATTTTTCCACCTGTCAATACTCGTGCAAGGAAGCACCGAAATCTACAATCTACCCCCACAATTATTTATTAATACCCGTCACCCTATTCCAAATTGTCCTCCAGACAATTTGGGAATTCGTTCTATTGATTGTTCCCTCGATAATTTATTTTTTTTTGTCGTTATTTTAACGTTAAAAATTCGTGTATCGTCCTTCGGACTTTTTACGAATTTTCAATATAAATTCTCCCCCCTACCCCTTCTTTTTTTCCCCCTATAACCAATTACCCTTATTATTTTTCGACCCCAAAACCCTTTTTTTGTGACACCCTGATTATTGAAAAAGTTAGTTGAGACCACACGGGTATAATCATTGGTAAGAGCCTACCGTTAGGCCATTTTGCCCCTCGCCCTGACCTTTGTCTCAGCCCTACCCGCCAGCTAATGCCCCTGTTTTAATTATTTTGCGTATTTGTTCTCCCACTTCGTGGTTTGAGGTTTTGTAATTTTTACTAGTCTTTTTTGTTCAATTTCGGAAACGGTGTTGCACCGAATTTGCAACTGGCGCCCATATTTTGTTTATAATAATTTTTTATTGCCCTCCGAACCGAGTAATCGGATTTCGTTTCTCGCCATTTTTTTTTCTTTTTTTTTCTTTTTCATATTTTTTATATTTGTTGATTTTTATTCGAATAATTGAAGTAGTTTCTAGTTTTTTAAATAAAACTACTGCGTTAATTATTTATTTCACCCGTTTTCCCCTCCCACCATTTCAGGAGCGAACTTCGGGTCACAATATATATATAATAAAATCGTCGAAGCGACCATAACGGGCGAACGAAGGTGTATCACTGGAAGGTTTGATGAATTTTTATCTAGCTGCTAAATAAATGTTGTGAAAGAAAAAATATGTAAGAAATAAAAAACGTCGGATAACAGGACAATATTTTTTTCGAATATAAGTTTATTTTTTTTTATTTTTATTTTCAATTTCCGCCACGCCAATCTGATATTAACAATTAAATGAATTCAATAAATATAATCGGAATCATAAATTAAGAGGAAGTGATACATCGTTGGAAACTTAGTTCCAGCGACTTGGTCCGAGGGCGGAAACATGTTTTCCGCCCTCATATCGTATAGATCATTATTGAAAATTCTTACCGTTCTGTTGTGCCAGAAATGCTCCAAGGGTGATCAGCCCTTCCGAAACGGTATCGGAATTGAGATTTTGGGATCGGACCGATTGAAGAATTGGGATTCACGCGGACTTTAACGATAATAATATTTATTTAATTACAAGATACAACGTTCGATTATATCACTAACAAGATTATCGATAAAAAATGGTTTCGATACTTGATCACGAGCTCAACCGTTTGCTCTTGAAGTTAGTTCAAGACTGCCGATGGACTGGAGCTGTCGCTTTCAATTCACCTTAGTGTTCTACATAATAATGCTGAATTGCATAATTGATTAATTGACAAAATGTCGCATGATACGATTGCAATATTCGCGATCAGCTAATAGTGCAATAAATGTTTCGCAACGTTGCTTGCCGATAATCCGGGTCGCAACATCTCTCCCCCCTTAAAAATAAAAATGTCAATTTCCAAAAAATAAAAAAAAATTCCTCCTGAGCAAGTCGGTTGAACTTTCGACTATTTATCAGCCGTAGCTCTGGCATGATATGAAAAACGCAATGGGTGCCTCTGAATTGTAGCAGCCCTATCTACATGTAAATTACAGATACGCGGGGGCACCGGCAACACACGCATCTCGACTGCGGATGGAGCTTCTTGAGGGGTCACCGCCTCCTCTAGTCTTGCCGGTGTCGCGTTGCATCCTCGCCTCAGCCAGTGTAACCGATATGCGGTATTGCAGGCCAAGGCTACAAAAACTAAGACTACTAAAGAATACAGTGCTATATTATGGTAACACTGCTCACTGTACTTATTGTCCTTATCCAAGTCTCTAGATATTTCTTTCACACGCGAACCAAGGGTCCTCAACTCCTCGGGATTCCACAAAACACTCAATAAGTGTACTTTCTTATTAACTTTTCGTATTCGTGAGTGATATTTCACATCGATGTCGGATAATGTAAGATTGAACGGAGGTAGATGTTCCTCGTTCCGAGTGTCTGTGACCCTATAAAGGGTCCGAATACTAAAATCTTGGGCGGTTACCTTGCACGAGCCTATCAGAGCCAAGATACCCGAGTTTATTGAAGATTCCCGGAAAGCGGGTTTTTTATCGCAAGTTGTCGTTATTATTTCTTCCAAAGGTGCGATGTACATCCATCTTCCAGGTTGCTCGATAGCGATGATCAGCGTGTTGGTCAGAGCCAAAACTCGCTTAAGACACCTGAGACCACCCTCAGTGTCGATTTTTACCAAGGTCCATACCTCACATGGTGCATTTTTTGTGATGAGCACCGTAAGATGCTGGGGAGAGCATATAAAAATTTTCCCAACATTTTTGCAATTCCGCAAGTCCACCGATGACATCCGCAAAAAATTTCTATTCGCCTGGTCCACTACTACGAGGTCTTCCGTTGTATCAGCGTAGTAGTAGGTGTCATTGATACCCTTCGCAGGCACGGGGTATAGCTGGTTGACGGTGTAACTCTATGAGCTTATCAGCGGGATATCCAATAACAGTATCGCCGCTGTTCCATCAGTGTATGACTGCGCGTCGATGAGCCGCATCAAGGTGTTTGCCTCGCTCCTTACTATCGGTAAGGGGAATCCAGTGCCAGCCGGTAGATGTGGTAGTGCATCCATAAGGTACTCCACTAACTCACGCGGTAGTAGTACCGCTGCACTCACCTTCCCAGTAGATATCTCGGCCAGGAGCAATACTAACTCCCGTAATTTGGTGAGGATCTCCTCTACTACCACACTTACGACAGTAACGCTCTCGTCAAGACGTACACGCCTCATGAGCTGGTCTTTGTTAGTGATTAGATCATGCCGCGCTGCATTCACAAGGCCGAGGAGGGTGTTCTCATTAGCCACTATCCTATCCACGGTATCATTAAATATCCGCAGAGTGGAGGAAACGACCTGCAATTGTCCCTTGATGCCCCTTTTTGGGGTTTGTTCACCCGCTTATAGGGCCATTATCTCGCGATGAATCCGTTCCGCATCTGCAGCATCCATATTTCCGGTGATTGATTTTATTATTGACCCCATACCATTGATTGCGTCTTCGCAACGATTTGGGTTCAATTAGGTCATGAACAGTACCCATGTCATCTTCAACCCTTGACGACATATGTTCGATGGTTTCCAGAAGCGCATGGCACAGTTCATCGGCCTGACCAGTTCCATCCTCGACTTTAAACGTGTCGCGCACACGTTGCAAATTTAACTTAACCATCTTTTCTCGACGGAGTATACAGGAGAAATCCATGTGTATGGCCACTCTCCATGTTGCTTTCTTTGTGTGAGGCTCCCTATCTCTTCGCAGAAGATGCTGGGATTGTCAGTGAATGGTTTTAGTCTATATTCCTCGTTGGCCATGCTGGTATTGGTAAAGCAGGCGAGGAACGACGCGATCCTGAAACCAGAAGATGACGGTTAAAGCAGTTTTCGGCCGTGGGACTGCTAACTTTGCAGATTACCCCCGTTGTCGAGCGGTGGCTGGAACCGAGTGGCCGCTACCGACTCATTAACTTATCAACCGCCGCAGAGCGAAGACCCACAAAAAAATTCATTTCACCTAAAAACAGCACATACGAAATGAGCGGAGGAGTAGTAGTTGGCCACGACCGACTAAACCGGCGTCTCGTCTCCGCCATCGTAAGTATTTTCTGGGCTTATAAAAATTTCAATAACCAATTAATTTCGCTTTTTTATTGTATTTTCTTACATAACAGCTGGACGTCGTCCACAGGAAGGGCACGGCGGGACCCAGGCGGCCGGAATGGGTCACCACTTTTATATAGAAGGCCCAAACAGTCAGACGCCTCTGCCAGAAGAGGAGGCGCCATGCGGACTACATATGGGACGGCGGCGACGCGTGGGATGAGGAGACGGAGGATTTTTTAGGGGTTCCGTCGCCTCTTCCCTACCCTGCCCCTTCTGCGGAGCCCACACGGAATTTTTGATATAAATATTTGATCATGTATTTTCCGTTGGGCAGGGGATTTTCCCCTCCCGATAATAAATTCTGAACATCCTGTAAACATCGTTTATTTTATTATTAGCTTCAAGATTTCCCCCACGTAATAGATCGCGGATGACTCTGTCCTTCTTATTTTTTCTTTTAATTCTTATAGAAGCATGAGGACGCAGTGTGCGTCGATTCCATGCGATAGAGCATGTATGTATGCATATATATATATATATGCAAATATATAAACACTTGCTGAACACGTCGATGCCTCCTTGCACATCCGTGCTTTCCTTCTCTTTCTTACTCTTTCTTTTAATTTCCAAGCACGTGGACGCGCTCTCTTTCTTTTTCTGGCGCATCCGTGCTCACTATCTCCGTCCCTTTTAGAAGCATGGGGACGGCCTAATTGCCGTTGCATGCGGTAAGATATTATACACACATACACAAATTAAATACATTACGAAATGCCGCAGTCGGTTAATGTGAACCGTCGCGGTTTTACGTCACTATTTGATTCTATAGGTGACGGTACTATGCACCGCCGTAACAGTATGTGGCCCCGTCCATATTAGTGTTAGTTTGACTGACCGTCCCCGCCGTACTGTGTCATCGTGCAGCAGTACGTGGTCACCACATGGTATTCATTCTGTTTCGCTTTGACATCGTAGCCCAGCTTCGCCCTCTCTTTCGCATTGCTTAGATTATGCCTGGCTACAGTCCACGAGGCCCTCAATCTTTTCCGCAGCTCGCTAGCATAGTCTGCGTGTGTGTATGTGGAGCGCGGCCCCTGTTTCACTGCCGTAGGCAACTCGGCCTCTCGCCCATACACTAACACATAAGAAGACATTCCGGTAGCCGTGTGTAGGGTAGTGTTGTATGTGAACTTAGCATACGGCAGCCACTCATCCCAATCGTCTTGGCTTTCGTCGATAAAGTTTTTCAAATATTCAGCCAAAGTTCGGTGCGACCTTTCTAATGCACCATTACTTTCAGGGTGATGAGCCGTAGTTTGGATTTTCTTAATCCGCAACAACCTGCAAACTTTCTTGAATGTGGAACGTAGAAAGTTTGTTACCCTATCAGAAAAGATTATTTCAGGGGTTCCATATCGACAAATAACCTCCGTTACTAGAGCTTCTGCGACTGCATGAGCTTCCTGATTCGGGATAGCCACAGCTGCACTGTATTGAGTGAGAGCATCTTGGAAGATAAGTATGTTCTTATTACCAGCACATGTCAAAGGCAATGGTCCAACGATGTTCACAGCTACCTTTTTGAAAGCTCTTTCAGGCGTGTCTGTTATCACCATTGGCACCTTATTTCTACATCGAAGTTTGTTTTTCTGACATTTTCCACAAGCAGCGATGTGTCGTTCTATTTCCTTTTTCATCCCTGGCCATACATACTTAGTTCGAATCCGTTTCAAAGTCCTTTTAACACACTGGTGCTTACCTAGAGTGGCATCGTGATATTCCCTTAGTAATTTTTCCCTATCCTCCAGAGAAGGACAGGTTACGGCACTGCTGCAGCAACGCTCCTCTTTTGTCGCTGTATCCTTGTCCTTCTTAGAGAGCGAAGGTATGTCCTCATACCCCTCGCTCTCCGCTTTCCCAAGTCGCCCAGAAGCATTGCAGTCCCCGTGGACTGCTTCACGCACCTCTGTGGTTGGCTGCAATAGCCTAGCGGTGTCTCTTTCGCTCTGCTGTACGACAGGGAGCTCGCTCTCACTTTCACCACTCATGGGTAGTCGCGAGGCAGCCCCTCTTGCCGCACACCGCTCGCTAACTGGGCGAGCGCTGTCCTTTATTGCGCTCCCTGTCTCCTCGGCTCTCCGCATTGTGCCGATATTCGTACCACGGCAGCCCCACTCGCATGGCTTGGATGTATGTGTGGACGTAGGTCAGCTGCTGACGGTGTAGGAGCAATGCTTTTATCCGTCTCTTTCTTATGCATGGCCTCTACTACAGTCTCTCGTTCTTGCACTCGTGCTCGCGTAGTAACGAATATACGACTTAGGGCATCAGCATTGGTATTTCTTTTACCAGCTTTGTATTCCACGTCGAATTCATGTTCCGATAATTTTATTCGCCACCTCATTAACCGTGAACCTGGATCTTTTACCCCAAATAACCAGGTGAGGGGTTGATGGTCAGTTATTACTTTAAACCGTGTACCATATATATACGGTCAAAATTGTGCTATAGCCCATACTATGGCGAGCAACTCCTTTTCTGTCGTAGTGTAGTTTGTCTCTGCCCTTGAGAGTGTGCGGCTTGCGTAACATATAGGCAAGTCCTCTCCAACTTTGCCTTGCGAGAGGATCGCTCCAATGGCCTTACCTCATGCATCAGTAGTTACCAGAAACTGCTGCGGAAAATCCGGGTATTGTAATACCGGCGCAGTTGTTAATGCATTTTTCAATTCCTCGAATGCAGCATCGCGCACAGCCGTCCATTCGAATTTAGTATCCTTCTTTATGAGCTCAGTTAATGGCTTGGCAATCCTCAAAAAATCTTTGATGAATTTTCGGTAATAGCCGGCTAACCCCAAAAAATGACTGTACTTGTTCAACGTTTTTGGGCGCAGGGTATTCTTTCAAAGCTAAAAGTTTTTCCGGATCTGCCCGTACTCCTTCCTCAGAAATGATATGCCCTAAAAATTGCGTCTCTTTCCACGAAAATTGGCATTTTTGTGACTTTACAGCCAGCTTAGCCTCCATTAGCCGTTGGAACACTTCCTCTAATCTTTCATTGTGTTCACGCAGGTTTTTCCCATAAACAACAATATCATCGAGATAAACATAACATTTTATCACCTGCAAGCGAGCCAGTACGGAGTTCATTAACCTCTGAAAAGTTGGCGGCGCATTTTTTTACCCGAATGGCATTCAATTATATTCGAAATGATCTTGAGGTGAGGAAAATGCTGTTTTCTCCTTATCTTCCTTAGCCATCGGAATTTGGTGGAATCCAGAGGCAAGGTCAAGAGTAAAAAAATATTGGGTCTTTCTCAACTAATCCAATATCTCTGTGATATTGGGGAGTGGGTATGAATCCCCTATGGTGGCTTCGTTTATTTTCCGAAAATCCACCACAACTCGCATTTTTACTTTTCCAGACATATCCGGTTTTTTGGCCACCACCAACAACGGTGCATTCCATTGGCTCCTGCTGGGTTGTATGATTCCGTCCTCCAACATTTCGCAGGTTTGTCGTTCGACCTCTTGTTTGTGAGGTAATCTATAAGGATGCACCTCCATCGGTAATGCGCCATCCTTTAACGGGATTCTATGCTCCACCATATGCGTACAGAGTAATTTTTCGCCCTCCAGATGAAAGATATTTTCATATTTCCTTACGAGTTGGAGAAGGGCTTTTCTTTCTTCACCGTTGAGGTGATTCATGTTGAGCTTTCTCTCTAGCCGCTGGAGTCGGTGTACCCCTTTGTCTCCTATCACGGCATTCACGCTTATAGCGTTGGACTTAACGTCGAGCTCTCTTATCTCAACCGGCTAGAGTGTCACCGTCGGGCGTTCCACTTCTACCTCACTCTCGTTCGTATTCACGAGGTTTACCACACAGCTACTTCCTAGTGGTGGTGTGTAGCATGCTCCTATTAACACTCCTTCACCAATTGTCATTCGTGCGAGTATTCCTGCATTTTTGATGGTAGTCGCGACGTACGCTATTGTCTCCGTTCGAGGAGCAAAAATATTTTTCGACTTCCCATCCACCAATGGCATTTTATGACCATACAGCTCGAATATTTCTCCTCGTAATATATTTGCCTTATGTTTCTTGATAAAATCCATTCACAATAATCCATTTACAGTTATTGGAATTTTATCTTTCACAACATAAAACCAGTGTTTCACGAATTTCCCTGGAACTTGCAGAGTCACTTCTGCTTTACACATGGGCTGAAATTTGCTTCCCTCAGCTCCCTGCAATTCAACATCATTATCCATTGTAGGAGTCTCGGTCTTCACGCAGCTATATTTTATTATGCTGCATTGTGCTTCCGTATCAGCCTTGAGGGTCAGAACCCCCCTTGCCGCTGTAGTGCTGGCGATATCTATGTCGCTGGCCGTTGCACTCGCCGTGAGTGCCGATACCTCCAGTACCCGTAGCAATGGCTTATCGCTCGTTCCCCCTGTCAGCCCCTCCGCCGCACCTGGCATCCGTGCCTCGGTGAATCGCACACTCCTCAGCGTACGTGCAACGGTAGTGGTGGGAGACGTAGTACTACTACCCGCGGCGGCCATGCTGAATTCTTTCCGCTTAGCGCTGACTCCTTTAGTCAGGTCTTTCACCGAGGCTCTTACAGTCATAATGTATATTTGTATAGACCCGAGTGTGCGAGTAGTATTCTTAGCGGCCATGCTGGATTCGTTTCTCTTATCGCCTCCTCGCTGCTTACTACTGTTGCTATTTGCTTTGCGTCCTTGGCCTACTTCATACTTCTTCCGTAATCGTTTTCTGCACTATACCCAGGTGTGACCTTTATTTTTGCAATAAGTGCAGATTATTTCGTTTTGTTTTTCATTTCTTGGTGCGCTCGGGGCTGGTAGACTCACTCGTCCTGATTTGCGAGTACAGTCTCCTGCCAAGTGCCCTGAATTTCCGCAGGTATAACAATTTTTATCGCCTGTCCTTACCGATAGAAATTTTTTATCATTGTTGTTCTGTCCACCCCCTGCTCCTCCTTTCGGCTGAACCATGTGGCTTATCTCAATTGCACCGGTCACTGCCTCATGAAGAGAGGAATAGTTACGTGTTTGTACCAATATTTGCACTTGACCGTGTAATCCATTTTCGAAATTCATTTGTGCACATTTTCGGGTCATCGAAAATGTGCATTTTTCAACCCCTTCGACGGTGATTTTCTCTGTTCTAGCTGTGTAAGCAGCAATGTCCTCGCTCGGCCCTTGTCGCAAAGAGTTAAACTCCATCCGTAAAGCAGACAGTGATTTTCTATGGCCGTACAATGCTTCCAACTCAGTTTTTAGTTGCTCAAGAGTATAGATGGATTTATGCTCTAGTTCTCTTGTCGCTCTTCCACCAATTTTGCTGCTGAGTACCAATGCCAGTAATAACTCATAATCGTCGTCCCGTACTCTGGCAAATACGGTTTTACATACCGCAAAAATCCGTCTAATTCAGCTGAGTCACTGCCATCAAAATGTTTTACATGTTTTAACGCCAATCCAAGGTCGAGATACCTTCGCCTTTCACTGAACCTATTCTGCATAAATCCCCCTGACGGATCGTTTGGTGGATCACCACCTGGCCCTCCTCCTAAAGGTTCTCCCGGGAGTTCTCCCGGTGGTCCCCAATTTCCATTTCTTCTCAGTCCCCCTGGCGGTCCTGATGGTGACCCTTCAGGTGGATCTCCTGGTGGCCCTGTTGGCCGTCCTCTGGGCGTAACTGCTGCTGACCCTCGTCCATTGTTTACTTCTTCGCCATTTCTTCCTGTTCGTGGATTTTTTTTTCCGGAAAGCGCCTTTTCGAGTCTTTCCATTTGACCTTGAAGCAGCTGTATCAGCATCATCTGATCATCTAGCTCGCTTCCCTGTCGATGCATCGACACGAGTAGGTCTGTTGTGGCGTTGTGGTTCGTTATTCTAGCCGAACGAGCAAAAACTCCACCTCGCTCCTCTAATCTTCCTCCAGCGGAAGCATTTCTTACTCTTCTCCGCAACGGAGGAGGCAATTCATAGTCACTGTCTTCGATTTCCGGAGTTCCTTCCGGATATCGTGGCCGTCTATTTTGCGCGACTTCTGGAGTTTTATCTTATCGACTAGGTGGGATGATTTTCCGCAGAGCACTCCCGCCAGTAATGCCGGGTGCATTCGCTCGTGCTCTGGCTAGAGCCCCTTCACGCTCGCCCAACCCACTGGCCTTGAGCAGCGCATCTTTTTCATCGTCCACTTCCGGTGTTGTCAGGACCTTCGCCCCCTTTTCTCTGTTGACGTTCGTCAATGGTTCCCCTTTTTCAGTTTTCCTAGTCGTTTTCGCGAACGATGTGCTTTTGGTATTGATTCCAAAATACGAATCCAATGTATCCTTGGCAAGTGGGTCCTTTGCTTTCTCCGTTAACCCTTCGGCTGGAGATATCTGTCTAAGGACGTCTTCTGTCCTCAGCGATATGTCTCATATGGCTGCTTCAACTCCCGCCACTGCTCCGCGGTCCTTTCCCGGTAGTGTGGTTTTTTCGGAGTTGGACCTTCGTCGTTGCTGACTCTCCTTCTCGTCTTCCATCATTCTTTCGTTAACCTTCTTCTTTATTATCGCGGAGGGGCTTGTATTGAATTATTTTTTTTTTTTTAATTCAAATTTTAAATTATGATGGGCAGTGGTTGGAGATAGCCTTGCCTCCTGCCTTTCACGATTGAATACCAAAATCCCTGCAACTTGCTACAAACTTGCACCGATTATTGGTAAGGTTTCGATTTTCGTTAACGAAGGATATGAGCTCGCGGGCCCAGTCCTAAAAAATGTTTGATGTTTTTTGTTTTAGAATTAAAAGCTCTAAAAAGGTAACCGCCACTTACAAATATACGATCCTTCCCATGGCGCTGTGGAACTTCAGGGTTGTCGTCTTCGTTGTCGTGCTGACCTCGACGTTGATCCCCGGTTGGCGATGTTCTGGTCGCCCTCGGTCGAATTATACGTCTTTCCTGACGTGCTCGATCGTGCTGTTGGCTCGTCCTCGTCAGTGGTACCTCCTGACGTTCCTGACGATTCAACGACTGCGTGTTAAATCGCACCAGGTCTTTGACCCCAACGACTGCGTATCGGGATTGACCCTGGGTTTAGTTGCACTTGTTACGTTGAGTTCGCTTAAGGTGATCCCACCGCTGCCACCAAATTGTTGTGCCTGAAATGCTCTAAGAGTGATCAGCCCTTTCGAAACGGTATCGGAATTGAGATTTTGGGATCGAACCGATTAAAGAATTGGGATTCATGCGGACTTTAACGATAATAATCTTTATGGAATTACAAGATACAACATTCGATAATCTCACTAACGACATTATCGATAAAAAATGGTTTCGATACTTGATCGCGAGCGCAACCGTCAGCTCTTGAAGTTAGTTCAAGACTTCCGATGGACTGGAGCTGTCGCTTCCGATTCACCTTAGTGTTCTACATAATAATGCTGAATTGCATTATTGATTAATTGACAAAATGTCGCATGATACGATTGCATATTCGCGATCAGCGAATAGTGCAATAAATGTTTCGCAACGTTGCTTGCCGATAATCCGGGTCGCAACAGTTCGAAAAAGACATAATACTATCATACGTGGCACGTATATACGCGGCCACGTATAATAGCGACCCCCAAAAAAATTTTCCCCCAAAAAAAATTGGTACGCCAAGTATTAAAAGTGTTATTATCCCATAAAAAAATCACATGGAATGAAAAAAATTTTAGCTAAAAAATCTTAAAAAACAAAATTGCCTTCCAAAAATATTCAACCGAATCTTATTAGCCAAGTAAAAACCTTTGGTAGTAATATTTAACCGAATCCTAGTTGCCAAGTAGAAACCCTCGATAAATGTTTAACGGAAGAAGATGTTTCTCTAGAAAAAACTTGGCGTCCCTGTGACTAGCTCCCGTACATAGTCCATTGGAGTAAGGGCGGGAGAAAGCAATTTTTAATTATAACATATAATTTCGCTGCTAGCTATTTCGTAGCTCTATTTGTTTGCGAGTTTAAAGGTGAATCTGTCGTGCCAGCTTACGGCTCTTCAGTTTTTCAGAACTTGCAGCGTACAAGTTAGAAGTTACATAGGTTTTCGAGTTGATGGACCACGAATACATTCAAAGTGATGTTATATACATTGGTCAGTTATTTGTATCACTTGAATGGAATCCTAGTTGTGGTTTGTATATACTTTCTTTAAGACCAAAGCGGTCGTTCCGCTGAGTAAACAGAGGTTCATGATATTACGCAAGACCTCCGAAAATGGCAGATATTGGATTGGACCCGATTGGATTAAACATAGACAACTAGGAATTAAATTCTTATGTCTGCAGCATATTGTACCCGTTTGGACTCAATGAAGAGATTTGAACGGGCTTACATTTCAATATATTGAAGAGATGTTATGATGCTTCGACAATGACCGCCTTTTAATGTTTTGATGGAAGTTTGGCAAATCGTAACTCGGGTCTGAGTCGCACGATGCCGGAGATTCCGTTGTTATCGATCTTCCTGTATAGGAAAATCAAACATTTGGAATCTATTTATTTTTGTCCCTTCAAATTGCTTTATCAATTCGTAAATCGATGTAGCAAACTGAACGGACGATATTTTAACAATTAATTTTTAATCGTGAAAAAATATTGCCACAGCCCGGGATCGAACCGGGAACTCTAGGTATCCAGCCTAATGCGTTACCGATTACGCCACCGTGGCTCTGGCAACATTGATTCACGATTCGTTTAGTTTAACGTCAGATGTAAACTTTATTCTTATTTGGCTTTTGGCAGAGTATGTATATATATTGAAGAGATGTTATGATGCTTCGACAATGACCGCCTTTTAATGTTTTGATGGAAGTTTGGCAAATCGTAACTCGGGTCTGAGTCGCACGATGCCGGAGATTCCGTTGTTATCGATCTTCCTGTATAGGAAAATCAAACATTTGGAATCTATTTATTTTTGTCCCTTCAAATTGCTTTATCAATTCGTAAATCGATGTAGCAAACTGAACGGACGATATTTTAACAATTAATTTTTAATCGTGAAAAAATATTGCCACAGCCCGGGATCGAACCGGGAACTCTAGGTATCCAGCCTAATGCGTTACCGATTACGCCACCGTGGCTCTGGCAACATTGATTCACGATTCGTTTAGTTTAACGTCAGATGTAAACTTTATTCTTATTTGGCTTTTGGCAGAGTATGTATATATATTGAAGAGATGTTATGATGCTTCGACAATGACCGCCTTTTAATGTTTTGATGGAAGTTTGGCAAATCGTAACTCGGGTCTGAGTCGCACGATGCCGGAGATTCCGTTGTTATCGATCTTCCTGTATAGGAAAATCAAACATTTGGAATCTATTTATTTTTGTCCCTTCAAATTGCTTTATCAATTCGTAAATCGATGTAGCAAACTGAACGGACGATATTTTAACAATTAATTTTTAATCGTGAAAAAATATTGCCACAGCCCGGGATCGAACCGGGAACTCTAGGTATCCAGCCTAATGCGTTACCGATTACGCCACCGTGGCTCTGGCAACATTGATTCACGATTCGTTTAGTTTAACGTCAGATGTAAACTTTATTCTTATTTGGCTTTTGGCAGAGTATGTATATATATTGAAGAGATGTTATATATTGAATGTATATATATGTATATATATTGAAGATCTGCCAAAAGCCAAATAAGAATAAAGTTTACATCTGACGTTAAACTAAACGAATCGTGAATCAATGTTGCCAGAGCCACGGTGGCGTAATCGGTAACGCATTAGGCTGGATACCTAGAGTTCCCGGTTCGATCCCGGGCTGTGGCAATATTTTTTCACGATTAAAAATTAATTGTTAAAATATCGTCCGTTCAGTTTGCTACATCGATTTACGAATTGATAAAGCAATTTGAAGGGACAAAAATAAATAGATTCCAAATGTTTGATTTTCCTATACAGGAAGATCGATAACAACGGAATCTCCGGCATCGTGCGACTCAGACCCGAGTTACGATTTGCCAAACTTCCATCAAAACATTAAAAGGCGGTCATTGTCGAAGCATCATAACATCTCTTCAATATATATACATACTCTGCCAAAAGCCAAATAAGAATAAAGTTTACATCTGACGTTAAACTAAACGAATCGTGAATCAATGTTGCCAGAGCCACGGTGGCGTAATCGGTAACGCATTAGGCTGGATACCTAGAGTTCCCGGTTCGATCCCGGGCTGTGGCAATATTTTTTCACGATTAAAAATTAATTGTTAAAATATCGTCCGTTCAGTTTGCTACATCGATTTACGAATTGATAAAGCAATTTGAAGGGACAAAAATAAATAGATTCCAAATGTTTGATTTTCCTATACAGGAAGATCGATAACAACGGAATCTCCGGCATCGTGCGACTCAGACCCGAGTTACGATTTGCCAAACTTCCATCAAAACATTAAAAGGCGGTCATTGTCGAAGCATCATAACATCTCTTCAATATATATACATACTCTGCCAAAAGCCAAATAAGAATAAAGCTTACATTTTAATGCCGGATGTGTTGCCAACAATTTCTTAACTTTGTACTTGGGAATTCTTATGCCGTCTAATAATATTTGAGAAATCATGTTTTCCGGTTCTTACGGCAATGGCCGGTTACTTTGCCTTACGATTTCTGCACCGTCTAACCACATTTAGTTGTTTTTTTTTGCGAAACTGAACATCCGGTTCCTCTCCAAGAAGATTCATAATCATTGAACGAATGGTCATAATGTCAGACACGTTGTCCTCCCGCCCTTACTCAAATGGACTATGTACAGAAGCTAGCCACAGGGACGCCAAGTTTTTTCTAGAGAAACATCTTCATCTGTTAAACATTTATCGAGGGTTCTTACTTGGCCAATAGGATTCCGTTAAATATTACTACCAAGGGTTTTTACTTGGCTAATAAGATTCGGTTGAATATTTTTGGCGGGCAATTTTGTTTTTTAAGATTTTTTGGTTAAAATTATTTCGATTCCAAGTGATTTTTTATGGGATGATAACACCTCTAATACTTGGCGTACCAAATTTTTTGGGGTAAAATTTTTTTGGGGGATTTGCCATCTTTTTGAAAATCTAAACAACATGAAAACAAAACGGTAAAGTTAATTTCCAGTAATCCGTAAATACAGGTAAGTAGACTCTCGTAAATGTTTGAACGGACAAGCCCGTATATTAAATGTATACAGGCTGCAGTGGGAATTTAATAGATGCTTCGTCTAATAATTGAAGCGACAGACTCAACGTTATCACTTTTTCGTTTATTCTAAATATTATATCTACGCGTCTTTAGAGTTGCAATACCTATTTCCCTGCTTAACTGTTAAATCGTCGGCGAATATTCAAGCAGTGCCTCTGCCTCGCATCATTGTTGTATAATGTGAATCCTGTTTATTTTTATTCCCACGATAATGGATATCACACTTGTATCCTTGTAATTATGATTGTTGACTTTCTGCGAAAATGTGGGCACTGATTAAATGCTGATAGTTTTCATTATTATTTTTGCTACATTTGTATGAATATTTGTCATTGATATTGTAACAAATACGAGCTTGATTGAAGATCTACTTCACAAGCGCAATAGATGGCCAATGAAGAAGTACAATCCAAAGATACTATTTTCCTTTCCTTTTCCTTTTATAATCAGTGTACATTCCTCAAATCGTCTAGCAAAATCCATTTACTGGTCTAATCACGAGTAGCTTTAAAAAAAGCACTCGCAGTGGTTTTCAGATAAAGGGGACTGAGTCACCTAAAAAAAAGTCGTAATAAAAAAAAATCTGTAAATGATAGCTTTCATTTAAAAAACGATACACTTAAACCTTATTAAGGGGACCGAGTCACAAAGAAAAAGTCATGAGAAAAAAAATCTGTAAATGATCCCTTTTTTTTTAAATGTTACATTTAAACCTCATTAAGTGCATTACATAACAATAGTGCATAAGGATGGTGTGCGGTCAAGAGTGAAATTTCTCACTTGTCGTAGATTTCAGACCAAACCGGTAAACCAATTTTGGTGTTTGATGTCTTATTTTATCTGTGGAAGAATGCATTCTGAATTGACTATAGCTATTTTGGATGCAGTGAAAATTGTATTTGCTCTAACTAATTGTTTAGTAAGTTTTTAATGGAGAAAGATTTATCAAAACATTAAAAATTATAGCTTCCTCATAACAACTTGGAATAAAAATTCCTATATTCAAACCAGAATGCACTCTTCAACAGATAAAATTAGAAATTGAACACTAAAATTTAATTAGAAAACTAGAACGAGTGAACATTTTTACTTTTTACCTCACACGATTCTGTATTCAGTATGCCTTTACAAAATTGCAGAATGATAATGTTTGTTATGTATTTAATGAGATTTTAACTGCATTTTTTTCTACATCAACAATTATATTTCCCAGCTCGATCTGAGCGTCACTATTTTCGCTTTTCTATTTAGAGCTGCTTGCGATTGCACCATTCAATGACTTTTGTTTGTAATTTGAAGAATATGCATTAAGTCGAACACGAAAATCACAAGCAGCGTCAATTAAAGAAGCACCAGCAGTGGCTTTCAGATGGCACTGGTCCATTAATTGTGGTTTTCGACTTACTGAATATTCTCTGCATCGATACCTATAATCCATTGACCAGCTTGATCTGAAAGCCACGGTGGGTGGTTTTCAAATTAAACGGTACAGCCGGTAAAGTGTTTTTTTTTCTGATTATAAGGAAAACTCTTCCCTTCATCCAAGAAAAAATACAAAATAATTACCTTTTTTCCGGATGAACCCGAAGGATTTTTTGAAAATACATCAACAAATTGGGTCAACTGGTTGCTTCGAAACCAGATTCATGATATTTTACTATCTGGGTGCGATTCAGAGAACTCTGCTTCAGAGATTGGCCTTAACTAGCTCTCATTCGCTTTGAAGATACACTGCACACCAATTAAGCGTAGCAATTTTTTTTAAAGGTCACCCTTTTAAAGATCTTTGCCAGTATTATTCTGACATTTTATTCTCTTGTCCATGACTCTGCCTGAAGGGGGCCGATTCACCTAAAAAGTGTCATAAAAAAAAGAGTCTGTAAATTATATCTTTCTCTTTAAAAATCTTACATTCGTCTCTCATTAAGTACATAACAAGCATTATAATTCTGCAAGCATTGAAAAAATGCTCTGCTGGAATAGTGTGTGCTGCGAAAAGAATGTCACCTATCGAGGACCAATGCTTGGCGCAGCCATCTCAAAGCCACCAGTTGACCCAATCAGTTAATCCACTTATAAAAAATCCTTTGGGTTCATCCTGAAAGAAGGTAATTATTTTTAGTCTTTTTATTGTGAAGGAGAAAGTGACCCTTGTAATAAACAAACCTTGTTTTAATGCAGTGTGGAATGAAAAGCACTCGCAGGGGTTTTCAGAACAAGCCTGTCAAAGGATTTGTAATTGACAACCTAATCGATTGACCCATTTACAAAAAAATGCTTCAGGTTTTTTCTGAAGAGAGGCAATAATTTGTTATTTTTCCTCTTGGAGGAGTAAAGTGGTCTTCATGAAAAAAAAAAATCCATTTTGGCTGAACGTCCCGCTTATAGCTAATTGAAAATAAAATTGTCTCTAAGTCTTCAAAAGTAAATAGTGTCTTTGTATTTTGTACTTACTCATTCGTGTTTATTGTTCCTCTGCGTAAAGTCTTCAATCGAACTTTTAAAAGTTTATCCATGTAGCATGAATACAAGTTTTTAGCAGACTGTTCTTGTGTCTACTATAATTGCGAGCCGGCAAGCAGACGATCGCCGCAATTTGTTCGGGTTGCCGCTGCGGGTGCTCGGCACCACCAGTTGTGCTATGTGTGCGTTTTTCTTCACACGTATGCACACATATATGCGTTTGCGCAAAAAAGATAGTATGAAAATAGTATTAGAATAGTATTAAATAGAAAGTATGAGGAGTATGTCGTATTGGACGAAATTATACTGCAATTATACTCATATTTGAGTATGAAGTATGAAATTAGTATACAGCAATTTCGAAAATTCGATACTCGAATAGTTTTTCGTATCATAATTTCATACTTAATACTTGAATATGAGTATAATTTCAGTATAATTTCGTCCAATACGGCATACTCCTCATACTTTCCATTTAATACTATTCTAATACTCTTTTCATAATATTTTTTTTGCGCGGGCGATCGGACAAATCTGTTTCGATGTGTGAGTTCGGACAAATGTGGAATATTGGCCAAATATCAGCACTTCGGGAATCGATTCAATCGCAACCGGTCTCATTAAAAAGAGAGGAAAAAATAACAAATATTGGCGCTGATACAGTCAGCGTCTGCGATGTATTGCCTGAGATATTTAGAGTTACAGACGATATGTGAGTGTGCTGGTACGCGCTATGCACGTACATCGTCGAACAAATTCGATGTGTGAGTGTGACAGAATGAAAATTTTTTGATAGAGTCCAAATTGTAAGTGGCCAGATATTAGCATTGCGGGCATCGATTTGATTGAACCGGGGCTCATTCGAAAGAGAAAAATAAATAAAAAATAATGAACCTGACACATTTGGCGGCCGCGACGTTTCGACTGAGATAATTTCAGTTAGAATTTCGTAGCAGACGAAAAAGGACGAACGTCCAAATATTAAGAGACGCGATAGCGTCTCGACGCCAAGTATTATAAGGCATTACAAATTTTGCTTATAATACTCGGCGTCGAGACGCTATCGCGTCTCTTGATTAGACGTGGCCGCGGTTGCCGCGTCCGCGCCCTCCTCGCCGCCGCCGGCTGCGCCGCTCGCAGAGCGGTCCTTTCGCCACGATCTCGCGCAGCATCCGTGAGATGGACCGCTCTGTGTTGCGCTCTCGCGCCCACCATCCGCTGCGGGCTCCAGAATACGGACCTGCAACACAAAAAAAACATACATATAAATAAAACGAATAAACACAAGAAAACAATAATTTAGTCGATGGATTATAGTTCAAGTTAATTTAAAAAATCGTCAAGCACAATTGATGGACCGGTGTAACCGAAAGCAGCGACAATTAAAAATTCAATTGTCGCTGCTTTTAATCACACCAGTCCATCCATTTTGTGTGCAATGCATTTTTTAAAAATTATGCATTGCAATCAGAAACTATCAATTTTTTAAATCGACAAGCAAAATGGATAGACCGGTGTGATTAAAAGCAGTAACAACTTGTTTTCCATTTGTCACTGCTTTTGATTACATCAGTTGATGGATTTTGTTTGTTAATTCTTAAAATATGCCTTGCCTCGACAAGCAAAATGGATGGACCGGTGTGATCAAAAGCAGTAACAACTGATTTTTTATTTGTCGCTGCTTTCGATTACATCAGTTAATGGATTTGTTTGTCGATTTGAAATATTAATAGTTTCCGATTCTGGAATTAATTTATCAGTGATTCAGTTGATGGATTCTCATACACTGAATTCCTGATAAATTAACCAAAAATTGGAAAACTTACGTTCAGCTACGTCGGGTTCGGCAGCCGGTGCAGCAACAACTGCGGACTGGGCGGCGACGGGGTTCTGGCTGTTTCTCCGCGCTGCGACTGGCCCACGGTCTGGTCCGTCCCGGATGAGCGGCGTGGCAGGGCGGCGATCTTGAATCCGCCGCTCATCGAGAGTCAGCTCCAGAATCGCGTCGTCGAGCTGCCTCTCGATGGCAAAAATATCCGCGTTGTTTTCGAAATCCATCTGAAAAAAAGACAATATGAATACAATGCTACAACTATCAAGAGACGTGGTAGCGTCTCGTCGGTATTTCAACCGAGAGACGCTACCGTGACTCTTGATAATTATATATTAATAAAAATTACGAGAATTGCGCTTACTTGAAAATCGACTTTCTGGATGGACATCTTGAATAAGAATGAACAAGTTCGGAAGGGTCACGTAGTCACCTGATCCACCGGTGAGCACCAACCAATCACATTCACGCAAGCTATTCTCCAATTGGAGAACATAAGCAGCCGCGTTATTATTTTCTGGCGGTAGTCTTCCCTTCGAATTAGTCACGCTGCGATTGGTTCACGCATCTCGCGCCTCGCAATCGACGCCAGCGCCTGCCCGTTTGACATCATTTTGCCAAGGAATACATAAATAACAAGCTGCACATAAGAACTGTGTTTCTATGCATATTCATATTCTTTGGTTTTGCATCATTCGGTTATCCTGACGGCCACTCTTGAGACGTTTGGTTATCCTGATAGATTTTCAGTGTTCCCGGTATTTACGTACGTGTTTATCGATACCGAATATACAGATACGGTATAAAAGCTACAAACCCATCCTAGTGAAAATATATCTCTGAAAATTTGTCGCAAAAACTGTGACCGGTTCGTTTCAGTGACTTTCGGTGATTCAAGAATTCTTTTTTCAATTTCTCTGGTTTTTGCCGCACAAACTCCAGCTGTTACAATGTATATACGAGTTGTTGAAAATATCAACGAAGTTAAGGGGATGCTGGAGTAGATTTTTACTGACATTGCCCGGTAAAAGCCTTTAGGCTTTGAGTTTTACGGATTTAGTCTGCAGCCACGTCAACAGATTGTCTTTGAGTTGATAAAGAAGATTTTTCTCAAAATGTACGATTGTTTCTATTTCCTGTTAGTCATTCACTGCAAGTCGCATCTATGCCGAACCGTTTATATGCATTCGTATAATATATCTGTCAAATTTGAAGAATATATGTGTAGCGAATTAACGCCGTAAAGAGTAACCTACGGAAAACCTATTTTTACCAACCAATGTCGGTAAAAAGGTCTACTTCAGTATCCCCTCTATAGTTTTTCAGAGAAAATGGTATTTCATGGCAGAAATCAGAGATTTTCAGAACAATCAAGAATATTTCATTTCAGAGAAAACAATGACTTTCTCTGAACAGTACGAAAAGTGATCGAAATTCGGACCGATTTTCAGATATGATCAGACCAATGTTCAAAAATATTCAGAGAATTTCCCAGATATTTTCAGAGCAATATTTTCACCAAGGTCATGTAATCACTATCCGCGCGCACGGCGCGTGGATATTTGTTCCTATAGTGTTTAGATTTTTTTTGCAGTTCCAGCGACGACAGGAAATAGCCGTGATTTTTTTCAAGTTTTTTTTTCGTCTTCATTTTTTTTATCATTTTCTTTTTTGCATCGATTTTGCAGCAGTTTACGCCTATCAAAACTCGTTTGCAGCTTATAGCGCATCGGCAGCTTGTGCGCCTCTATCGAATTACGAGTTCGAAACGCATTTGCGGCTTATTGCGTATCGGTAGCATTTAGCGCCAATTTGAAGTCTTTGTGGATTGACAGAAAAGTAAAAAAGCAATATATTACATGGTTTTGAAGGTTAAAGGACTCTGATCGATAGCCTTTGCTCACGCATAAGCGCATTCCCCAAAAAATAATCGCTCACGTGACGCAATAAAAACTTGACTACTATTATATACTTTCGTTTAGAACAATTCCGAGTTCAAAATTCACTGACAGCTCACAGCGCACGGGCAGCTTTAAGCGTGTTCTTTGAAGCCTTAGTGAAGAATAAATAATCTGTTAGTAAGACCCCGAAATACCTGTCGTTAAGATGGCAGGAGTGAATTTTGAGTTTGCACAAAAGGTCACGATTATTGAAGGTCATCGACTAAACGACGATGATATTGATGAATTTGGGCGTTTGTTAGCCGCAAATTCAGACTTTACGGTGACATCCGAAACATGGAAGATCAATTTTCCCGATGAAATAAACTGTATACTGCATGACCAGAAGCACATTCAAATATTGTACAGGTCGAGCGATCTCGCTGATCCGAAGAGACCTGGTGGTCATTGGGTTTGCAGTTATTATGATAAAAAGAAACTGTTTGTCTATAATTCCGGCATGGCTCCGTCGAAACGGTTGCACAAACATCACAGACTGGTTCTCTCGAAATTGTATCCGCATCTCGATTTGACTAAGAAATCGGATTGCTAGCCGAATAATAAAGATTGCGGTGTATTATATGCCATCGCATTCGCCGTATCAATTCTGTTCGGTTTAAAGCCGGAGAACGTCAAAAATGATAAAACAAGGATGCGTCGTCATTTGTTGGAAATGTTTGAATCCAGAAGAATTGAACATTTTCCTCGTCAATCAACAGACAAAAACATCGTACTAACGTTAGAAGTTGCAATTAATAGACGAACAGCGAGCGCGAATCGAGCTCTGTTGAGAGCAAAGAGTCAGAACCGAAAAAGTCACGTCCCGAAAAAGACGCCACGCCCTGAGGGCCGTAATCATGATAAAAAGAGTGGAGTTGGGATTGACACTGTTGTAGCGCCGAGAACAAAAATCGATTTTCTGTATTGAATAAACTAGACGCGAACACTAGTGCTACGAAATGCACCCTCAAAGAAAGTGTAAACGGGGTAGAAAATTGCGTAAGTATAAAAAAAACAAAAAGGACTGCAAGCCCGAAAAGTATTCACGCTAACAAAGTTATCGTCGTTGATGGCGCTAATGTATTTAACAAAACAGACAAACAACAAGTCCCTGGTAATGAATCACAAGAACATCTTCAGGGCACCAAACTAACCGAAAAAAGAAAGTTCATCACGATAGAGGCTTCGTACAATATTCAACAGATGCAAACGATCGTCGATGGTCGACAGTTGAACGATGGTCATATAAATGAATTTGTAAACTTGTTAGCAAAATTGGCAGAATACAAATCGGTATGTACATACATGTTTTAACAATTTCATAATGTGCCGTGTATTTTACCGGGTGAGAAACACATCCAGATGTTGTACAGCTGTGTAAAATACGACGGCTTTGTGAATAATCATTGGATTTGCAGCTATTACAAAAAAGGGAGAATATATATTTACGACAGCATGCGATTTGATAAGTTGCATCAGTTCCATGAACAGTTTCTTCATGCATTGCATCCATATGTTGATCTACATGACCGTAATTCAGTAATTTTTCGACCAGTTCAGAAAACATCGAATATCAATAATAGTGGTGTGTACGCGATCGCTTATGCAGTAGTTCTTACGAAAGAGTTGCAGCCTGAGCACGTAAGATTCGACGAGACAAAGATGCATAGTCATTTGTTTAATATGTTGTAGACAAACACGATGAAAGAATTTCCGTTTGAGTTTATTAAAACAAATCCAAAACATACATTGCAAATAACACAGTGTGATGAAACTGAGCATAGACATCATGAGAAAAAACATTAACCAGCTGTGCAGGTTAGGAAAACTAACGAAAGGAAGTTTACTCCTCAAAGTAGTCAAGACGGTAAAATAATAATACTTGATGACGAACTTGTATCTGATAATAGTGTTGTGAATAAATCGGCATCCATAGAGCGCAAAGTTATAATTAGTAGGTCTGCTAATATCGAGGTGTCACGTCAGATGCAAATTATAGTTTCTGGTGGGAGGCTAAGTGATGATCATATTAACGAGTTTGGTGAACTTTTAAGAATGTATTCCGGCTATAAGCCAGCGCAAACGTACTGGCTTCAACGGCCTGAAAACATACTTCCTATTTCATCAGTGAACAAACATATTCAGATCTTGTATAGCTGCGCTTGTAATGGTAATAATCATCGCGATTGCAGAGGTGGACATTGGGTTTGTAGTTATTATGACACGAAAAAAATATGCATTTAGGATTCTCTCAGGATAAACAAATTGCAGAAGCACCACTGCAATTATTGTTTTGAAAAAATTGCATCCACACATTAATTTAAGAGATAATAAAATGGTTGTATTTCCATCGGTTGACCAGCAGCAAAATTCCGTTGATTGTGGTGTATACGCAATAGCTTTTGCTGTTTCACTATTCTATGGATTACAGCCAGAGACTGTAAGATACGATGAAACAAAAATGCGTCCTCATTTGTTGAATATGTTCCAACAAAAAAGGATTCATAATTTTCCACGACAGGTAATTGATTTTGACGTAACGCATGCCTCAGAATTGCTACTGTCCAGTTTCATGAGTGAGATCAATTAACAAATTCGTAATTCAAAATCAAATAGTTCTAATATCATTGAAGTGGAACGGTATATAAAATGCGAAAAACAGCTCGTAGATATTGCTCCCTCGGTTAAAAATATGAACCACGTTGCTGACAACTACAATGTCACTGATATCACAATGGCCAATGTTAATAAACTCAAGAATCGGACAAGAACCATATTGAACGGTGCAATAAAAATTAAAAACAAATACACGATATCAAACAACTGTCTAAAAACAAAATATACTGCAGAAATATATATCCGAGATATATCAGCAGGATTTATACGCAACGCATCGTCGCCTGTTTCGCCTATTACAAGCAGGTTGGTGGCCGAGAACGTTCTCAAATGGTGTTTGAACACGAGAGAAAAGCTTCTTTCTGGAATGAAGAAAGTACATAACGATATCAAAGAAAAGTTTGAAGTGTGTGTATCAAAATTAATGGACAATGCGACGCTCAATCTCTGTAATAACGTCGAAGCACTATGTGGACAACGCAAACACGTTGCTTCTGCCGAGCCGTATTTCGCAGAAGCTGCTTATTCTGCACTGAATAGTACTGACCCTGTCGTCATGAATTCCGAAGGCATAGCCATGAATATTTTACCTTTATTAATCAATGATAAAAAAACAAAAACAAAGTCTTGGATTTGCAGTGACATCTGTAAGACAATTGATCCTGAGCTTATAAATTATTCAGCGAATTTTCTTCATAAACTATCTAATTGTACATTTCGAATGTTTGGCTTGGCCATTGGCCAATAGTTTGGCCTGAACTTGGCCATTCGCACGCCTGTTACATAAACTAGAAAAAATGCAAGTCTGAATTATTATTAATGCAAATTTTAGCTCCACATTTTCCAAAAATACGATATATTAGAAGACTTCTGTACACTCTAATGAGTTCTAACAGACAATTGGCCGATTTGCATGAAGCTTTGAATAATAAAGTATTACCAAATTATGCCAGATTTCTGATCGAGCTCAAAATAAAGCTTAAACTTGTGAACCAAAGAGTGCAGAAATTAATTTGAATGAAGATGAGATACAAGCAATGTATAGTTATGCTTTTTTAGAGCTTACACAAAACGTGTCACTGATACCCCACGCTTTAAATGTATTTCTTGTGAAAAGTTGTGTTGTGAAAGAAGTGGCCGTTTTATTCAACTTTCTAAAACCATGCTCGGACCAATTTGGAGCAATTTAATGGATCATATTGCAAGACGCAATATCGCACCGAAAGAATATAACTTTTTGTGTCGTTACTGCCGAGATAAATTTTGTCAAAATAGATGCCTCCAACTTGTATTGTTAACAATCTTGATGTTCCCCCGTGGCCACTTGAAATAAAAAGTTTAAACGTTTTCGAAAGTATCTTGATACAAAGGGTCAAAGCGTTTCAAACAGTCAAAAAATTAGAGCCTGTTTCAAAGAAAAATATGCCTCAAAGATGCGAGGTTCCAAAAGTCGTAGGAAGAACTTTTCATCTGCCATTACCTTTGGAAGAAACGTTAAAAAAAATATGTCCCTCAACTGAAGCAATTAATCGCAATCATGAATTATATATATTAGTTCGTGGTATACCAACAAAATCAAAGGTAGTGTGGGAGAGATTGGTAAATTAAAAAAAAGTGTGAAATGCGCTTAAATGGTTGAAATTGCATAATCCACTTTACCATGAAATAAAGTTGCCATCGTCTCATGAATATTTATTACCCGATGATTTACCCGAAGTCGAATTTCAAGACGTGACTCAATTACAATCTGGCTCAGTTACACAAATAACGAATGATTGCACAATTCCCGATAAAAAGGAACATTCTTGACATTAATGAGCAAAAGAAAGCTGCACTCGTGACGCAAATGTCGCAAAATGACTTTTATTATGAACAGTTTACAATATATCCAATACACGAGAAACGGGTCAACACAACTGCAACAGAGCTCTATCAAATGCTCAAGGTTAATGATGTTCCTCTTGATAAGCGTGTTAAAGATTTGGACACAATGTGTTTTCCCGAATTATATCCTTACGGGATCAACGGGCAGTATGCCGAAAGATCAATCTGCCTTATTGATCATGAATTTATTAAAGCAAAGATAATGTCCGACCATCCTCAGTTTTGTATGAATATACAATATCTCTTTTGTTGTTGAACGATAACAATAATCGGCAATTAAATTATGGAATTTTCCATAAGTTGAATGTTACTAATGCTTGTGAAAAGTATACAGCTGCTTCGTACTTAGAACAGCTTTTTAAGAATCGACTGGAATCTAAATTAACTACAATGTTCGCCAAATTGCGTAATTCGAAACAATATTTGAGAATGAATGTCGATGTTGCATTAGCCGTAATTAATAGGTCTTATGGGGTGCTTCGGCGATTGACGACTCTTAGAATTTTGGTAAACTTTACGTTTCGCCCTGGTCGGGGCCTCTTCAGAAGTTTATTTTATCTTCTCTATGTACAATAAAAACAATATTTTTGTATATAAAGAAAAATATAAAAACATTATTTGTTGATATCGCTTAATATATTACAATTACAAAAGTGTTGTGAATTATTTACATAAATTATTTCATGTTTAACTTACCGGTATTGTGGATTTTGTGACCTCTTTTTTTATTGATTATGTGTGTCATTGCTGGTAAAAAACTTAGTTGTATGTTAGTGATGTCATGGAGTAAAATCAGTGGACAGCCTCACCGGTCTTGTAGGTTATGTCTGCGTGTGTGAATGAAATTTATTTGTTTGACGTAGATTTATGTTATTTATATAATTGTATTGATTAATTTTAATGTCAATACCTGTTTTATTATTATTTATGCTTTTTTTTTCATTCTATTGTATTTCTTTGGATTATTTTCTAGACCGGAGAGTCCGGTCAGTGTGAGGTCACATTTTACTTTACCGGTCAGTTATTTCTCCTATGATTTTGAATGTTTTAAGGCGGATTTCTATTGTATTGCTCGTTCGTGGTGGGTTTACATTGGTGTTGTTACTTAATTTAAATTATTGCGTTATATATTATACTTAAGTTTTCTATATCGGTTCTATGATTAATTGCGTTATTGTCTGCTCTAATTTTGATCATTTCTTGTAAAATTCGCTTGTAATAAGAAGGTTCTATTGTTAATATTTTAGTGTCATCAAAATCAAAGGTGTGTTTAGTTTTTTAACATGTTCTACTAGTGCTTTGTGTTCGGATTCTAGATTATGTAAATTTTTTTTGTGTTCATTGAATCTGGTTTATAGTGTCTTTTTGTTTGTCTTATATATGTGCCTAAACAATCCTTACAGGGAATTTTATGCACAACATTTGATTTCGATAACAGTGGAATTTTATCCTTAGTAGATCCAATTAATTGTTGTATGTTGTGTTTGTTGTTGTTTACTATGCTGATATCATGAGCTCTAAGCATCCTTATTAATGGATGGCGAATCTGTTCTATGTATGGAAAATTTAGAAGTCTGCTTGTATCAAATTCTGGTTTGTCAGTTGTTTGGTTATTATTTCCGAATATGATATTTAATCTTTTCTTTATAAGTTTTTGTATGAGTTGTAACGAGAAATTTCGCTAAAGCGAAATCTCGCTACAGGAACTGCCCGAAGGCGCACAACACATTCCCGAAAACAATAACAACTAGCTTCTTCCCATGCTTTCCCTCCCCGCCCGCCCATATCTAATAGCAGTGTTGAGCATAGGAGAGGGACAGTGAGCGTTGCGGGGCGTGATTGAGGCGCGGATGACGTCATCGCGGGTCGACGAGTAACGAGGATCGCCAGCCGTCGTCTATCGATTAGGGATCTAACGGGACTCCTGCCGCCATCCATCTCACATCTGTCCAACTACCACCACGCGTTACAATTACTACCCGCGGCGGCGTTAATGTCTCTCCCCTATGCAAATCAACCAATAGGAAAATTAGAAAATTAGGATAAATTCGAGGAAGAAGACGGCGAGGATAATCGCCATAACTGTTTCTTCATCGTGAGCGATAAGAGTATTTAAATTGAGTCTGCGCCGAATTTAGTTTGTGCTGAGAGTTTTATTTAGATTTTTTTTACGAAAGTATCGTAAGTTTTGAAGCCATATTTTTTACGCTCCCGTGTAACCCCTTTCACCCCTATTTGCCACCCCCCCCCCCCCCCCCCACCGTGATACCCAATTAATAGATAACGAGTGTCCCCTCGTTATCAGCCATTTTGCCACCTGTCAATACTCGTGCGAAGAAGCACCGAAATCCCCAATATACCCCCCACAATTATTTATTAGTACCCGTCACCCTTATCCAAATTGTCCTTCAGACAATTTGGGATTTTTTTTTTTATTAATTGTTCCCTCGATAATTTGTTTTTTTCGTAATTATTTTTTTTTAATTAAAAATTCGTGAATCGTACTTCGGATTTTTTACGAATTTTCAATATAAATTCTTCCCCCCCCCCCCCCTTTTTTTTCTTTCCCCTTTAACCAATTACCCTTATTATTTTTCGACCCCAAAACCCTTTTTTTGTGCCACCCTGATTATTGCCACATAGTTGAGATCACCGGGTTAATTTGTAAGAGCCGACCCTTAGGCCATTTTGCCCCTCGCCCTGACTTTGTCTCAGCCCTAACCGACAGCTAATGCCCCTGTTTAACCTATTTCGCGTATTTGTTCTCCAACTTCGTGGTTTGAGATTTTGTAATATTGACTAGTTTTTCAAAATTAATTTCGGGAACGGTGTTGCACCGAATTTGCAACTGGCGCCCATATTTTGCTTATTATAATTTTTTCTGCCCTCCGAACCGAGTAATCGGATTTTGTTTCTCGCCATTTTTTTTCTTTTTTATATTTTTTTGTATTTGTTAATTTTTTTTTGAATAATTAAAGTAGTTTCTAGTTTTAAATAAAAACGACTGCGTTTATTATTTATTTCACCCGTTTTCCCCTCCCACTATTTCAGGAGCGAACTTCGGGTCACAAATTGGCGCCCAACGTGGGGCCCGCCTAAATACCCGAACAACTAAATCCAAAAGTTGTTCCCCGTCGTAAGAGCTCACCCGGTGGTCTCATTAGAGTTTGCCATATTTCAAATTTTTCCCCCCTTATTCTATTCACCCTGCTCACCCTACCCCTGCCCGTATATTATTGCCTATTTTTATTTAATTAATTTTGGTTTTATTATTATTTTTTTTTTTCTTTTTTATTTTATTACCCCGCTCACCTTATCCCTGCCCGAACTGCCTTGCCTTTCTAAGTGTTTGCCATATTGCCATTGTACTGCCATTGCTTGTGCCGATATATGATACCTTGCCTTGGAATTGCTGCATCTGCCATCTCTGTGAGTACCCTTGCTTCTTACCCTTGTTTTTTTTTTTTAGAATTTATCACTGCTGCCTGCATTGGATATTCCATCGATTTTTTTATTATTATTATTTTGTTTCATTTATATTTTTATTTTATTTATACTTTTCTTTTTATTTGAAATTATTTTTTTTTTCGTGTGCTTGCGTGCGCTTTGGCCATTTCTCCCCCACCTCTTGCTTTCCACCCTTGCTTACCCGCGCGCTGCTATTACCCTACATTTAACCTCCCGATTATTTTTATTTTTATTTATTTACTTTTTTTTCTGCGATATTTACCCCTTTTTCCCTCTTTTTGAATTTCATTTTCATTTGGAATTTTTTTTTTTTTTTTCATTCTTATCTCAATTTTAATAATTTTTTTTTTTTTCGCTTTTTCCTTTTTCATTTTTTTTTTATTACTATTGTTGTTGGATTTTTGGATTTTTAAATTTTTCAAACTACTCTCTAAATTGAGAAATTTTTTTTTTTAATTTAAACATTTTATTTCTTTATTATCGTTAAAATGGAGACCACCACGACCGGAATGCCAACGACCACGACGACAACCAGTGTGTCAGTTTCCGGAGTCCATACCCGCACGACCCCGTCAGTATTGCCCTCCTTAATTGCACCCCTGCCCCCAGTTGTCCCCCCTGAGGTTTTCAAGCAGATAGCCGCTAATCTGCGTGACTTAAAAAGCCTCCCCAACGTCACGGATATTATTCGTTTATGTGATCATGCCGAGTTGAACACCGATCGTTCACTCGAAGATCTGATTGGCGATATGATATTTGCCGTAAATTCCCCATGGTCCCCACCCAATGGGACCCCACTGTCGATGAGCGTGGTCACTGTCTGCCGTTCACGTATACGGCAGCAGTTCGCGAACCCGCCTTCGAAGATTCCCATACTTCGATTCCCCAGAATCCCCCTGCCTTTAGCCGCCCCCCTCAGCAGCAAGACAGTACATCGTCTCCTCATGCCGTATTGGCCACGGGTCAATCACACGGCCCATACCAGGACCCGATTAGTTTTAACGAGACGGATGATATCCTCTGTATGGGGGAGAGTCATTCCGCTGCTCAACCTCCGCCATTGCAGCTGACGAGGTGCCCGTCCGTCACATTTGCCCCTCTTCTCCAAACTCAAGAAACTCCTGAGCATTATCAGGAACGACCTGAACCACCGTCAGCACCCCTTTTTCCCGGCTTGGCCGCTCCAAGCGCCGCCGGAGATTATTATGAAGCCCCTGCTGCCCCTAGACCCCTTCTCAAGCCGCAAGCAGTTCCCAGACATAGTAATTTTGCAAATCCGACCCATTCCGCCTTGCAACAGTCCCTCCGTGACGATTGGAACTCTTCCAATTCCCTTGCCCGACCCTCTGCAACCCCCACTCCTCGTAGCAACCCTTTGTTGCCCGGTTTGTCTGCTCCTACGAGCCAGAACACCACCTACCGACTCCCTGCACCCCCGCAACGACCCCAATACCAGAGTACTGGACTTCGACACCCCAGTCAAATCCGGTGTAACCCCCCGAATGCCACCCTGTACCCCCAAATGAAGTCCAGCGCAATACGGGACACGCGTGATGTGGACTATTTCCGCAGAAACGGTCCCACATTTGCCGGCCGACGCGGCGAGGATGGTGAGGAGTTTCTTTTGAGACTCTACGAGTATTGCTCGAGTCGTGGGTTCGGTGAGGAGGACCTTTTGCGAATCCTCGCTGAATCGTTCACGCACGATGCCCTGATGTGGTATCGAGTAGAGCAATTCTCGTGGAGCACTTACGAGGAATTCATTTACTTCTTCCGTGCGCGTTTTGGTCATTCCGACCTCCAAGAACGACTCCGACGAGAAGTAGAGTCGCGCACCCAAGGCCCCGGCGAACCCAGCGGGGAATACCTTACGAAGATGCGGACTTATTTCAGTTTCTTGTCCCCCCCCCCCCTTTTCTTTAGAGGCCCAGCTCGACCTGTGTTACGATAACCTGCACCCCGACCTGGTCTTGTACATCGATCGTGAAAGTGTCAACACTTTCGCTGAATTTCAGCACCGATGCCGACGTGTAGAAGCGATGCGAGAACGCACACGCAACTACCGTCATCCCCCACCGCCGTCTCAATCCGTCCTTCCCAGTGCCGCTTATCAGCCACAGGGAAAAGGAGGCAAAGACAAAGTTGCAGCCCTAAGTCCCGTTCAACAGTCCCCTCAAGTCTCTTCACCGGCCGAGTCCACCCCCGCCGTGCGCTCAACAGTCCCAAAAGCCACGCCGACCGCTCCCATCAGACCCTTTTACAGACCCTCTGTTCTCCCCCACAACAACTAATTCCCACAACCCCCCCTCTTTAATGGCCTTGCAAGTTTCCAGACCCCCAACGGTGCCAACTTCCAACGCACAACAGTCCTCCAGAGTCCGCTGCTACAATTGCAGAGCACCCGGCCACATCTGGAGAGAATGCCAGCAACCGCAGGGATTTTTCTGCAAGGTCTGCGGCACGCCGGGCCACGATCGCAATTCGTGCGCGACTTGCCGTCGAACGCGCGAGGGAAACGCTGCGGGGGGAGGACAGTAAAAAGTGCCTCCCCCGTTTCGATTTAAAACCCAGTTTCAACCCAAAACCCCGTCACGACCCTAAATTCCGTAAAAAACCACCCCACAATTGACCCAAGCCCCGACATTTGTAGTGCCATAGATTCGGTTGATTTCTTAGAAGAGGACACCCGACATTTTCTTTG
The DNA here is from genome assembly GCA_949699805.1 of Tromatobia lineatoria. NCBI lineage: Eukaryota > Metazoa > Arthropoda > Insecta > Hymenoptera > Ichneumonidae > Tromatobia > Tromatobia lineatoria. Next base: position 7,994,808 of record OX453034.1, read on the forward strand.
CGTCAACTTCTTCGGTCGAATCACCGACGCCATTGTAGACCCCGGTGCTACTCGTTCATACCTGGGAGAAGAGGTAGTGAATTCCATGAATTTACAACTCCAACCTGCCACAGGAGGTGTTCGAGTAGCTAATAACACCGTTGTCCCCGTTATTGGAAAGATTGCCATGCAATTTAACGTCGCCGGAACGCTAAATACCCTTGAGATGCGTGCTGCGCCCCTGGGTTATGATAGCATTTTATGGATTGATTTTTGCCATTTGTTCGGAATCACAATTGATTATGACAACGACACCTGGTCCCTCCCGAACGGAATCCCTCGTAAATTTGACGTGCCACGTGAAACCCCCTTATTTGTCAGCGCTCATCCTACTTTCGCCGGTTTGTCTGAAAAGCCAGCCCCTGTTACCGAACGATTGAATGCCCTTTTGGATTGTTTGGTAAAAGACAATACCTCCGGAATTCTCAGCGCGACCACAACCATTTGCCATTCAATTAATGTAAATGATAACCCGCCTATTCGCCAAAGCCCCCGTACCATTTCCCCGTATTTACTCTGAATTGCTCAAGCTGAAGTGGATAAAATGATCCAAGAAGGAGTGATCGAACCATCCAACAGCGGTTGGCTGAGTAACCCCGTTATCGTCCCCAAGCCCAATGGAAAACACCGATTCTGTATTGACTTCCGCGATGTGAACAAAGTCACTCAGAAAGATGCCTACCCTTTGCCCAACATGGATCGGATACTTGACATTTCAGAACTCGATTTGAGCCAAGCTTACTTTCAGGTTCCCCTTGATGTTGCCAGTAGACCCATTACCGCCTTTGCTGTTCCCGGTAGAGGACTTTTCCAGTTCACCCGTATGCCCTTTGGACTCACCAATGCCCCCGCCACTTCCCAACGGTTAATGGACAAATTGATAAAGCTTGAGTGGGAACCCCATGTCTTCGCCTATCTCGACGATGTTGTTATTGCCACTGAAAGTGTGGATCAACATCCGGAGTACTTAGAACGGGTTCTCACACAGTTTCAAAAAGCCGGTTTGGAAATTAATCGAGAAAAAAGCGAATTCTTCTGCCCCGAGTTAAAGTATCTAGGATACCTCATCACCCCAGATGGATTAAAAACTGACCCCGATAAAATCGAACCCATCCTGAACTACCCACCTCCCAAGACCCTGAAGCAACTCTGACGATTCCTCGGAATGGTCGGATGGTACGCCCGCTTCATGGGAGACATCTCCATATTAAAAATCCCCTTAGTCAAGCTATTAGAAAAGAACACTAAGTGGCATTGGGGTGACGAACAGCAGACTGCGTTCGAAGCCCTGCGCCAAGCATTGACCACAGCCCCTGTTCATGCCCGTCCAGACTTCACCCAGCCCTTTACTGTGCACACAGACGCTAGCGATTACGCTATTGGCGCTGTGCTGACACAAGAACTTGACCACGAAGAACACCCTATTGTCTTTTGTTCCCGCGTATTGTCCCGAGCAGAGCGCAAGTACAGTGTGACGGAGAAAGAGTGCCTTGCTGTATTATGGGCAGCGCGAAAGCTGCACCCATACATCGAGGACACGTCTTTCCGAGTCATCACGGATCACAGTAGCTTGCGTTGGCTCCGAAACCTTCGTGACCCCTCCGGCCGATTAGCTCGATGGGCCTTGTCAATGCAAGCCCTCGATATGGAAATCGTCCACCGAAAAGTAGTTCCCGATGCCCTTTCTCGCATGTTCGAAGATACGGACGCCGCCCTTTGTGCCCTGGGCGACGCACAAGATTCCTGGTATCTCGAACAAATGCGCAATGTCCACGAATTTCCCGGAAAATATCCTGACTGGAAAATACAGGATAATCGTTTGTACCACCACCGCCCTCACCCAATTATTGAACCCGCCTTGGCTGACTGGGACGCTTGGAAACTTGTTCTCCCTGTCGAAGCCCGGTTAAAGGCCTTGCAAGATGCCCACGACGCCCCCCAAGCCGGACATTCAGGAGTCGATAAAACGTACCACCGAATGCTCCAAGATTTTCCCTGGCCCGGTATGTTTGCCGACGTCGCTCAGTTCGTCAGACAGTGCCGGGTCTGCCAATTGAATAAGACCTCACAAGCTCCCCCAGGGGGGTTAATGAGAGAGAGAACCACCGAAGGACCATGGACTGTCGTTGCAGCCGACGTCATGGGCCCTTTCCCGCCCAGTAAGAACCGTCACAAGTACGTGGTAGTTTTTCAGGACCTCTTCACAAAATATGTAGAAGCGAAAACCTTAATAACTGCCACCGGCCAAACCATAATGTCCGCCCTTGAGTCCCTTGTCCTGAATCGCTGGGGATGCCCGCGATATCTTTTGACGGACAATGGGACAGAATTTGTAAATAAGCACATGACCACCCAGCTCTCCCAATATGGAATCCGCCAGACCACCATTCCCCCATATCATGCCCAAGCGAATCCCGTCGAGAGAGTAAATCGAACGCTTAAGACCATGATTATTTCGTATGTGGGTGACGATCACCAGCTTTGGGATCTTCATCTACCTGAATTGTGCTTTGCCATCAATACTGCCGTCAAGTCCTCTACACACATGACCCCTGCCTTTTTAAACTTGGGAAGAAACCCAACCCCTGCCAAAAGGATTAAAAAGGAAATTCCCCCTCCCAATGTAATCGACAGAACCGACCCCGCGGTCTGGAGAGACCGAATGAAGCGTTTGCCCCTTCTCCACGATTGGGTTAAGCGAAACCTGTCCCAAGCTGCCTGACGCCAGGCCAGTTGTTACAACAGAGGGCGCGTGGAGAGGCAGTTTGAAGTAGGTGATCTAGTCCTACGGAAAAACCGAGTGTTGTCTTTCGCCGCGCAGAACTTTGCAGCGAAGCTTGCTCCTGAATGCCGTGGCCCTTACGTCATTACGCAGAAAATTTCCCCTGTCGCTTATGAAATCCATGTCCCGATGAAAAAAAAGTGGCCAAAGATTCACGTTAAGGATCTTAAATTATACCAAGGACCCCGTGACGCAGCAATCCAAGGTTCAGTACCCACCGGAAATGTGAGTGTCTCCGAATCTCCTCCTAACGAAGCCCCGCGATCCCAAATAACCCCAGACAGGTCACTTATTTCTAACGATGCGTCCACCTCGTACGCTGTCACCGCCCGATCCCCCGTTCCCGAACAACCTGCCCCAGTTTCCCCAGGCCGTCCCCAGAATCCTCCAGGCCCCCGCAAAAGAGGTCGCCCACGAGGTAGAATGGCCCCGCGACTTCCTCCAAGCCCACGGGCTGACCCGGGGCGATACAACCTCCGGGAGCGACGAGGAAGAGGAACGAACCCCGAATAAGCCCCATTGTGTGTGAAAAATGAACCCTTGCTATGGCATTCGATTCCCCCCCATTTAATGAACTTTCTGTTTAAGCCATTCCAGCCATACAATACCGGACCCAAGATGTCACCAGCAACCCGCGCCGATGGACCACATAATAACAAAATGCTTCGGCTTTGCACCCATTCCCCCTACTTTTTTTTGTTTTCGTTCTTTTTCTCCGCCGTATTTTGCCCCAAGCCCCACTGGAACCCGGTTGAGCCCCGGTTAGAGTTAACCAACCGTCTCTAGGCTTAAGTTAGTCAAAAGATTAACTTTTGTTTCACCCCGGGGGAGTTTGTAACGAGAAATTTCGCTAAAGCGAAATCTCGCTACAGGCACTGCCCGAAGGCGCACAACACATTCCCGAAAACAATAACAACTAGCTTCTTCCCATGCTTTCCCTCCCCGCCCGCCTATATCTAATAGCAGTGTTGAGCATAGGAGAGGGACAGTGAGCGTTGCGGGGCGTGATTGAGGCGCGGATGACGTCATCGTGGGTCGACGAGTAACGAGGATCGCCAGCCGTCGTCTATCGATTAGGGATCTAACGGGACTCCTGCCGCCATCCATCTCACATCTGTCGAACTACCACCACGCGTTACGATTACTACCCGCGGCGGCGTTAATGTCTCTCCCCTATGCAAATCAACCAATAGGAAAATTAGAAAATTAGGATAAATTCGAGGAAGAAGACGGCGAGGATAATCGCCATAACTGTTTCTTCATCGTGAGCGATAAGAGTATTTAAATTGAGTCTGCGCCGAATTTAGTTTGTGCTGAGAGTTTTATTTGGATTTTTTTTACGAAAGTATCGTAAGTTTTGAAGCCATATTTTTTACGCTCCCGTGTAACCCCTTTCACCCCTATTTGCCACCCCCCCCCCCCCCCCACCGTGATACCCAATTAATAGATAACGAGTGTCCCCTCGTTATCAGCCATTTTGCCACCTGTCAATACTCGTGCGAAGAAGCACCGAAATCCCCAATATACCCCCCACAATTATTTATTAATACCCGTCACCCTTATCCAAATTGTCCTTCAGATAATTTGGGATTTTTTTTTATTAATTGTTCCCTCGATAATTTGTTTTTTTTTGTAATTATTTTTTTTAAATTAAAAATTCGTGAATCGTACTTCGGATTTTTTACGAATTTTCAATATAAATTCTTCCCCCCCCCCCCCCCCTTTTTTTATTTCCCCTTTAACCAATTACCCTTATTATTTGTCGACCCCAAAACCCTTTTTTTGTGCCACCCTGATTATTGCCATAGTTAAGATCACCAGGTTAATTTGTAAGAGCCGACCGTTAGGCCATTTTGCCCCTCGCCCTGACTTTGTCTCAGCCCTACCCGACAGCTAATGCCCCTGTTTAAATTATTTCGCGTATTTGTTCTCCCACTTCGTGGTTTGAGATTTTGTAATATTTACTAGTTTTTTAAAATTAATTTCGGGAACGGTGTTGCACCGAATTTGCAAGAATTTCGATGTTCGAGAAATAACGAATAATTTTGACACTTTTACGTCGAGATGCCAGAATCGCTCTACACTCAGGACATCTCGATTCTCAGTGTAGATCGTTGTTTCGTTCAATGCACCAGTCCAGAATGACGTTTAACGCATGATATTCGTTTCTGCAGACAAATTGAATGATCTGAAACTTTTACATTGAGATGAGATGCCGGAAGCGCTAAAAACGAGGTACATTTAGGATCTCGGTGTACATCGATGTTCCGCTAAATACATCTGTGCGAAACGAGGTTTACCGCAAGAATTTCGTTTCTCCGGACAAAATGAACAATTTTTACCCTTTTACATCGAGCTGAGGTGCCAGAAGCGCTCGAAAATAGGACGTTTCGGATCTCGGTGTATATCGATGGTTCGTTCGACACAGCCGTGCGAGACGATGTTTAATGCGAAAATTCGTGTAGTTGGCCAAAGTAAACAATTTTGACTCATTTACGTTAGTAGAGATTCCAGAAGCGCTCGAAACTCGGCACATTTCGATTCTCGATGTAGATCTATGTTTCGTTTGATACAGCCGATCAATACGACATTCAATGCAAGAATTTTATGTATTCAGACGGAATAAAAGATTTCGACACATTTACGTTGAGCTGAGATGCCAGAAGCCCTCGAAGCTCCGAAAATCTCGATTCTCAGTGTAGATCGGTGTTTCGTTCGATACAGTTGTGCAAGACGACGTTTCATAAGCGAATTAATTTTTTCTGGACATTATAAATGATTTCGACACTTTCACGTCGACCTGAGATGCCAGATTCGCTCGAAAATGGGTTATTGCGATTCTCGGTGTAGATCGATGTGCCGTTCGATACAGTTGTGCAAGTCGACGATTAATGCAAGAATTTTGTTTCCTCAGACATAATGAATGATTTTGACACTCTCCCGTCGAGCAGAGATACCAGAATCGCTTGAAACTCGGAACATCTAGATTCTCATTGTAGATTGATGTTTCGTTTAATACACCTCTGCGAAACGACGTTCAATGCGAGAATTATTTTCCTTGGGAAAAAAAATTATTTTGACCCTTCTACGTTGAGCTGAGATGCGAGAACCACTCGAAACTCGGGACATCTTAGTTCTCGCTGTTTATCAATATCCCGTTCGTTTCAGTTTTTGAAGACGTGTTCAATGCAAGAATTTCGTTGTTTGACACAAAACTTTTACGTCGTGTTGTCGAGCTGAGAAGCCACAATCGCTCGGAACTCGGGACATCTCGATACTCGGTGTAGATCGAATTTTCCTTCAATACATCTGTGCCAAACGACGTTCAACGCAATAAATTCCTTTTTTCGGACAAATAGGATGATTTTGACACTTTTATGTTGAGCTGTGATGCAAGAATCGCTGGCAACTCGGGACATCTCGATTCTCGGTGTAGATCGATGATTCGTTCAATACGCCGGTGCGAAAGGACGTTCAACCAAGAATGGTGTATCTACGGACAAAATGAATAAATTTACCACTATTCCGACGAGCTGAGGTGCCAGAATTGCTTGGATCGAGGAACATCTCGATTCTCGGTGTAGATCGATGATTCGTTCAATACGTCTGTGCGAAACGACGTTCATCGCAAGAATTCCGTTCCTTCGGACAAAATAAATACTTTTGAACCTTTTACGTCGAGCTGACATGCCAGAATCGCTCGCAACTCTTGACATCTCGATTCTCGTTGTCGTTCGATGTTTTGGTCGTAACAACTGTGCGAAACCACGTTCAGCGCGAGAACTTCGTTTCTTTCGATATGATGAATGTGTTACCTCGCGACGAAGCACCCCTAAAAATATGCAACCTCCCTAAACACCACTGCACGTCCCAGGAAAGGGCCCTGCAGTCGGTGGTCGGTAAAAAGGGAAAATAGTGTTAATCTCCAAATAAGATGCATCCTTCTAAGCATCTAGAACATTCCAAAGAAAGGCCCTGTAGTCAGCGTTCGGTAAGAATGAAAATAGATATAGTATCATAGTAGGGGTAGACCGGGCTAGTTGCAAAAGAGGGGTATCAGGCCCTCCACTAGCTCTTAGTCGACGAACACCCCACGCGAACAACAGGGAAGTGGAAGACGGCAGTTTGACAGCCAATGAAGCGTGAACCCTGGCCTCTTCAAACCCCCAAAAAATGGCCCAACTAGATCTAAAGCGAAGAGAACTAACTTGTAAAGTGGGAGACGATAGTTTTTCCGACCAATTAAAAGGTTCAAGGAACTGCCCCCTCCTAACTTTTGTAAGACAAGAAGCTGACTGCATTAGTATATAAGGACACAATTTTTGTATTTTTCTTCAGTCTCAAAATGTAAAATCACCGGGCAACATCTCCTAAACTAAGGAGAGTAGTTAGTCAGTAAAAATGTGATAGTCAGTCTTAAAATTTTTGTACCAACGATCAACAGTTCTAAAGAGTAAAAGTGATAAGCCCAGTTCAACAAGTGAGTTCTCTACGATAACCAGAATCTTCAGGAATGAATGCAGTACAATTGCATTCATTCTAATCCTAACTCCAAAACCCAGAACGTACTGCAGAACAGTTGCAATCGTTCATTTATCCTAAAACCTTCAAATCCCAAAACGTACTGCAGGACAATTGCAATCGTTCATTCCTTTAAAATCTTCAAACTCGAAACGTTTGCAGAACAATTGCAAACGTTTCTCCCCAAAGACTGTCGTCCTCTCTCGCAGACAGACCCAGCTTAAAACAGTTAACGAATGCGAATCGTTGCAAGCGTTTTACTTTAATAACAGCTGACTGTACGCGGTGAAGCGAAGTCATAACATTCCTCATTATCCAAGACTTGGAGAAATTCTGAGTCTTATTTGTTTTAAGATGAGATATAAAGGTTGTGGCCGCAGTTAATAATATTGGATGAAGGTTTTGGCTATTGGCAACCAAATAAAAAAGAAGATAGCTGCTCTTCTGTTAAAACGTTTCGACCTTATTGTAGGTCCTCTTCAGTTATTATTCTTCATCTTACTTTGATCTACAATTTTTTACAATGTTATTTTTAATATATGATACAGATCGTGAGTACAGTAAAATTTGAGGTTAATTATGTGATTTAACGCACTTACGCAACATGTCTGGAACAATGTTATTATTTTGGCCGGATTGTCTGGCCATGTTGTCAGTGGGAGGTTGGTTAATTCAATAATAATAGAAAAACAAAACTATTTTGTTTATGTCTTGCATTGTAAAACTTATAAAACGATCTATGTGGCCAGGCAATCCGGCCGGTTAGTGGAAACAGTTCATAATTTTTGAAATTTGTGAAATTTATTACTAATTCTAAAAACATTTGCTCTTATTCACACCGCGCGAAATTTTTCAAATTTAAATTCTGTGTGAGTTGTTATATTATTGAATTATAGATATTGCTTAATTTTTCTATGTCATGTTGAAAGTTAATAGCGTTATTGTGTTTTTTAATGTTAATCATCTCGTTTATTAGTCTTTTTTTATAATTGTGTTCAATTTTAAGAATTTTTGTTTTTTCAAAATCAAATTTGTATTTTGTGACTGAAGAGTGTGCAGCTAATGCTGTGTGTGGGTGATCTAGATGGTTTAGGCTATTTTTATGTTCATAGAGCCGTGTTTTTAAGTATTTTTTAGTTTGACCTATGTATACTCCATTGCATTCTTTGCAAGGAATGTGATAAACTACATTTGACTTGTTCAATGTTGGAATTTTATCTTTTGTGGATCCTATAATTTTTTGTAAGTTGTGTTTGTTGTTGTTAATTAAATTGATCTCAAGTGGTTTCAATAGTCTGTGTAATGGTCCTTGAATTTGTTTGATATAAGGGAAGTTTAGTAATCTTTTTGTATCAAAAGTCTTTTTTTCTTTCATACTTTCTTTGTTATTGATAATGTTATTGAGCCTGCAGTTAACATATTTATTAATGAAGTGTTCTGGAAAAAGGTTTAATTTTAATGTATTTTTAATTAAAACTATGTTTTCTGACCAAAATTTTTTATCAGCCAGTTTTATGCCTCTGTCAACCAACATGAGGATAATGCCTATTTTTTGTTGTTTAGGGTGTTCTGAGAAATAATTCATAAATCTGCCTGACCATGTTGGTTTGCGGTACCAATTTGTGATAATTTTGTTGTTTTCTCTGATTAGTAGTATATCTAGGAACGGTAAAGAGTTTGAATTGTTTTCTTTTTCTATGGTAAATTGTAGTTTGGGGTAGTAGCTATTAAAAATATTTAATGTGTTGTCTATTTCATTATGTGGTAAAGTGATAATAATGTCATCTACGTATCTTTTGTATAGCGGAGGGGTAAAGGATAGTTGGTTTAAGCAGGTTTCTTCTAGGTCTATCATGACTATGTTGGAGAGAATAGGGGCTAAAGGGGATCCCATAGGAAGACCAGAGATTTGTTTATAGAAATTGTCTTGAAATGTGAAGTACGTCGAGTGCATTATTAATTCTATTGCTTTCTCGATTTCATTAATAGGTATTTTTTCTGTGAAAAACTGTTTCCGGCCAAAATAATAACATTGTTCCAGACATGTTGCGTAAGTGCGTTAAATCACATAATTAACCTCAAATTTTACTGTACTCACGATCTGTATCATATATTAAAAATAACATTGTAAAAAATTGTAGATCAAAGTAAGATGAAAAATAATAACTGAAGAGGACCTACAATAAGGTCGAAACGTTTTAACAGAAGAGCAGCTATCTTCTTTTTTATTTGGTCGCCAATAGCCAAAACCTTCATCCAATCTTATTTGTTTTATTCGAAATTCTAAATCTTATTCAACTAATGGCACAACATTCAAGCATTCCCCATCCCATTCAAAAAAACTCCAGTTTAAGCTTATTTCAGCAACGAATATTTAGAATCAAAGAACATAATTCCCAAATCGAGTCCGTTTCATTTAATCAAAGTCACATATACTATCAATTTTCTCAAAAGCAAATACATTCCGGTGAATGATCCTCGATACTATTTCTATTTCAATAAAGAAAATCCTTCAAAAAATATAAATTTACATTCAAATCGTTCAGCCCAAATCCCAGACCAATTAGCCGTAGCTAAGGTCTCAAACAGGGCATTTCTAATTGTTTTTGTTACTCGGACGTAACAAATGAATTTGACATTTTTCCGTTGAGTTAAGATGCCAGAAGAGCTTGAAAATAGTACATTTCGGCTCTCGGTGTAGATCGATGTTTCGTTCGATACAGCCGTGCAAGACGACGGTCAACGCATGGATTATGTGTTTCTGGCTAAAATGGATGTCTTGACACTTATGCGTCGAGTGAAAATGCCGAAACCGCTCGAAAGTCGAGACAGCTTGATTCTCGGTGTAGATCAATGTTTCGATTAATACACCTGTGCGAAACGACGTTCAACGCCAGAATTTCTGTTTTTTCGGACAAAATGATTAATTCTGACCCTTTTACGTCGAGCTTATATGCCAAAATCGGTCAAAACCTGGGACATCTCGATTCTCGGTGTAAATGAATCTTCCGTTCGATTTAATCTATGCAAGACGACGTTTAATGCAAGAATTTCGTTGTTTGAGACAAATCGAATAATTTTGAAACTTTCACGTCGAAATTCGGAACATCTTGATTCTCGGTGTAGATCGATGATTCGTTTGATACAGCCATGCAAGACGACGTTTATCGCAAGAATTATGTTTTTCCGGACGGAATGAATGTTTTGACATTTATGCGTCCAGCTGAGATGCCAGAATCGCTCGAAAGGCGGGACATTCCGATTCTCGGTGTAGAAAAATGTTCCGGTCGATACAGCCGTGCAAGTCGACGTGTAATGCAAGAATTTTGTGTAAATGGAAGAATTCAACAATTAAGACACACTCTCGTAGAACTGAGATGCCAGAATCACTCGATATACGCGAAATCTCGATCCTTGGGGTACTTTAAAGTTTTGTTCGATACAGTCGTGCAGGACGTTCAACGCAAGAATTACATTTGTCCGGACAAAATCGAATGATTTTGACACATATATGTTGAGCTGAGATAGCAGAATCGCTCGAAACTCGGGACATCTTGATTCTCGGTGTAGACTGATGTTCCGTTCGATTCATTTTTGCAAGACAATGTTTAATGCGAGAATTCTGTTTTTTTTTCGCACAAAACGAATCATTTTGACACTTTGAAGCCGAGCTGAGATGTCAGAATCGCTCGCATCTCGGGACATCTCGATGCTTGATGTAGATCGATGTTTCGTTTGATACAGTTGTGCAAGATGACGTTTAAGGGAAGAATTTTGTTTTTTTCGCACAAAATGAATGGTTTTGACACTTGTACGTCGAGCTGAGATGCCAGAATCGCTCGAAACTCGGGACATCTCGATTCTCGGTGTAGATCGATGTTTCGTTCGGTATAGCCGTACAAGATAACGTTCAAGGTTGTTGATATAAAATATAAAAGTAATCCCAGCTTTTTCAAATTAATCCAGAGCATAGATGAAGAATCTCACCATCGACTGTAAAAAGATTGACCTAGGTAATAATATTCGTTTTCGAGAAATTAAATGCCAAAGTTGACTTAAATCTCGTTGAAAATGCATTCGGCATATGGTACGAGGCTTTGCGGATGACATGTTCTGAATGATTTCTTCCGTACATGTTATGCCAGCATTGTGGAAAACGAGTTATATATAGATGAAAAAACGAGGATCAAGATTCCGAAAAGAAAATATAAGGTTATAACCCTTTTAACGGAGGATTCACCCAAAAACTAATCGAACAGCAAAGAAAATGATACGAGTCGAGATGGCCGCCCGTGAAATTTGGGAACGCCGCATCAGTCGCGAGCGTCACGCGCGGTAACCAAGAGGCGCGAGAGAATTAAATTAAACGAATAACGGCCATACTTTTATTGTCGTCGTTTGCTCGGTGGACTCTTCCTCGTCCTCCGGCGACGATAGTTTTCTTTTTTTCGCACAAGAAACAGCAATCTTTTAATTGTATACCTTAGCACTCACAAAACGCCCTTTCTAATTATATTTTTTCGGGTTTCTAGCTGAAACACTGGGAGTAATGTCAGACATTTTAACCGGCTAAAAAAAACAGTGACAGCTGTTGATACTCAAGGCGATACGCGACTGTATGCTGTATGGCAGCATGTGCTCCAACCTTCAAACACTAATTTTCAAAACTCCCAATCAACCTCGTCAGGCCTCACTCGTATATATTTAATCTTTACAAAACGATAATATCGTCTATTCTTCTGTTGAAATTGAATCTACAAGGGTTTTTTTTCAATAAATATCAATAAATACATTTCTGACACGCAATTATTATAACGATTATTCAAGACTTTAACATGTATTGCCAGTAACTAAGTGTAGTGATGACGGCACCGCGGGGGAGACGATCAACAACCTTAATTTCTTTTGTTTCCCGATAAACTTAGCAAATCAGCGATATCTTTCTGAAAAATCATTATTTTCACACGGGCCCAAGTGTTTTCAACGCACTGTGCTCCGCTGATTACGAATCTGATTACGAGTCCATATTTTACAATAGACTCAACAGGTCAAGAGAAATCCGCAAGAGAAGTTAGTCATCACAAAATAACGTCCATTTCGCGATAGGACCGATGATCTGGGAGAAAATCGAGCAAATAGATTTCGCATTATCCCTCAGATGTTGCATATATTTTCTATCATGTATTTTTGGCCGCTAAAAAGGAATATAACAATATTTGAGTGATAGAACACGAAGAATTTATAATAACTGTGAAAAACCGACGCTGAGAATCTTAATTTTTTCCGTATTAAAAGACGCAGCAGGGTCTTGAGACAAGTACACTTACCTTTCTTTTCGTACGACCACCATTTTCTTTACCGACCGACAAGACGCTGCCGCAGTATCTCTTACTCTGAGCAACTCGATTTAGTCACTTTTTTTCCAGGTTAATATGTTATATCAATAAAATGGTAGCGTTTTCAAGCTTTCTCCAGGTTTAATGAAATATTACGTGCAAAAACATTTCGTTTGACACCAAAACGACCTCCGCAGCTTTCCCCAGTGGACTGATATCGTTGTTTTAATCTCGAAATAGTTCTGAAATATTCAGAAAATTAAGACCTTTTTCGCACTCCCGTCATTCTAATATCTTTCGCAGGGGCGTGAGCCTATTTTTCGCAGGGACGTGATCTCAACGGACTGGTATCCGCACCAGAATATATATATATATATTCGCTGATCGTTTGAAATAATAAAATGTAATTTTCGGTATTCATTAAATTGAATCATTATAATATTATAATATTATTCATATGCCAATATGAGTTGGACTATAGTTTTCGATGTCCAGGTCGACCGCTTTAGAGTTATCGGTGTCCAGGTCGATCTCTCCATAGTCTTAAACGTCCAGGTCACTTTCTCCATAGTTTTTGTTGTCCAGGTCAACCTCTCCATAGTTCCAAGTGTCCAGGTCGACCTTTCCACAGTTTCAAGCGTCCAGGTCGATCCCTCCATAGTTTTCAATGTCCAGGTCAATCTCTCCATAGTTTTGAGTGTCCAGGTGGATTTCTCTATAGTTTTCGATCTCCAGGTCGACCGCTTCGTAGTTTTTGGTGCCCAGATCGATCTCCTCATAGTTTTCGCTGTTCAGGTCTATCGCTCCGTAGTTTTCGTTCTCCAGGTCGATCTCTTCATGTTTTCCGACGTCCAGGTCGACCTCTCCATAGTTTCCGGTATCCAGGTCGATCTTTTTACGATTTCAGATGTCCAGGTCGATCTCTCTAAAGCTTTCGGTGTTCAGATCGATGTCTCCATAGTATTCGTTGTCCGGGTCGACGTCTCCGTAGTATTCGACGTCCAGGTCGACGTCTTCGTAGATTTTACCGAAAATATGTTTTGCTTGATAAAATTAAATTGTAACAGAAAGTCTACCATTGCCTCAAGTCCGGATGAGAAAGGGAAAGGGTTTAGTTTATACAATTTTTGTACAATGGATTTTATTTTTTTAATCTATCCAAAAACTTTGCGCAAAGTAATGAGACCCCCTAAAAAAACACCATGTGTGAAAAAACTTGAGACAAGTACATTTACGTTAGTGGAACCCAATACTTCCCCCAAAAATTGTGTCACAAAAAATTGAGTTATAAACTATGTATAGGAACAAGAAGTTGTCAAATAAATAAACTAACGAACTGTGCTCCGCTTATTACGAAGATGACCATGGTTTTACAATAGCCTCAACAGGTAACAAGGAATCCGCATGAGAAGTTAATGATTACAAAATAAAGTCCATTCCGCGATAGGACCGATATTATGGGAGAAAAACGTAAAAAACTATTTTGGATTACCCCTCGGACTTTGCATATAGTTTCTATTATGTATTTTTGGCCGCTGAAGAGAAATATAACAATATTTTATAGATAGAACACGGAGAATTTATAATAACTGTGAAAAACCGGCTCTGTGAATCTTTGTTTTTTTCGGTTTCCGATAAACTTAGTAAACCTGCGATATCCCTCTGAAAAATCATTATTTTCACATGTGCCCAAGTGTTTTCACTGCACTGTGCTCCGCTTATTACGAAGATGAGCATGCTTTTACAATAGCCTCAACAGTCAACGGGAAATCCGCATGACAATTTAGTGATCACGAAATAACGTCCATTTCGCGATAGGACCGATATTTCGCAAGAAAACCGCGAATAACAATTTTGCACCATCCCTCGGACTTTGCATATAGTTAGTATAATGTATTTTCGGCCGCTGAGCAGGAATATAACCGTCTTTTAGAGATTCCTAGTAAAAATAAAATGGACGTGCCGGATCCGGCCGAGATCCGTCCAAAGTACGAGTTTCGAGACACATCGGGACTTTCCACGGACTGATTAATATGCGTATCGGGACGTACTTTTTGCGTACTAGGCTAACTGCTCTATAGAGAACAATGTACAGGACTATCGCTAAACTCTTTCCAATACCCAGGTTGATTGATTCGTACTTTTCGGAGTCCAAGACGATTTCTCCATAGCTTTTGGTGTCTTGGCTGATTTCTTCATAGCTTTTGGTGTCCAGGTTATTTTTTTCACAATTTTTAGTGTCCGCAGGGCTATTGCTCTGTAGTTTTCCATATTCACTGTTAATCGTTCCTAAGTTTTCAGTGAATTCTGCTTCACGGTTATACAAAAAAGTTTCGCTTGTACGCCAATTACATGAAAAATCCGATGGTACCAACGCGTTGAAGTATAATCTTACAATCGCTTATTCCAAAGCTTGTCGACAATTTCGAGCCGTGCGCAGTGGTATAGAATTGTGCGACGTACCTTTCAACGTCGGGTAAAGAAAATTGAATGCACACCAAGTTGTACTTACCGCGAGCAGTCCAGTCTTTGAAGTTTTGTTCACTGATGGTGATGTGAAATAAACGGTGGACATATGTAGAAGATTACGATCCAAGTATATTCGAGGCCCTACTCAACTATCTGTATACCGGAGAAGTCGAAGGCATGGACAAAATCGCTAGTAAACTTATTTTTCTGGCGGACAAGTATCAAGTGACCGACCTAAAAGGAAATTTGTAGATAACCATTTGGCAGCGAGTATCTATATCTATAAATCAGATGCTTATTATATATCTTCAGACGGGACACAATCTCAGTTGCTTGGGATTGCAAAGAAAGCTATCAATTTCCTGAAATTTGAAGTTCATGCTAATTCTGCTGATTTTAGAGTGTTATCCGACTTTGATTCGTAAAGTTTTCGACAGATGAATGTCATACCTGTGTTCACAATTTAATTCGACAGAACTTGTCATTTATCAATAACTTAAAATATGTTGCGGCAATACGTCATTTCTTGAGAGGATTTTTCTCATGCAACCGCTTCTTGAGTTGTAGCGGAACTGAAGCAGTATTTTGAGTAATAGAAGGAAAAAATTAATAATAATGAAAGTTGACTACCGTAAAATGTTAAAATGATAAAGTTAATTTATTTCTACAATTCATTTTTCACAAACGCTACTCCTTCATTGTACCTAAAAATGTATCTTAACTGAATTGTACGCAAAAACTGACCATTTCTTTGTAATGCAACCTGTTTAAAAAAGAGCATTACACCGTGAGAGCTTATAAATACAAACTAATCAATGAAGTGAATTTAAAGGTGAGTCCTAAAAATTGCACCAGTCTCAACACAAAGTTATCGAAGAATGTCTCTTTTCTCATGACTAAGATTAAGATTTCAGTTTCACTATAAATTCTAATGCAGATATGGAAAATATTGCACACAGACTCGCGTTATTTCAAAGTAATGCTTTAAAAATGTTTTAAATCTTATATTTTGGGATCGGAAGGCTGCAACTTGACAAGAGCCTCGCTCAGTTCCCAAAACTTTTTTCCCTTGGCAGGATCCTTGGCTCCTTCTGACAGACGATACTCCTAGATAAAAAAAAAAAATTATAGAATTGCTGTGTTTGGAACGAATATAAAAAAAAGTATTTTTGATGAATTGATAACGGAAAGGTTTTTTTAAACTAGAAACAGTCACTTGCAATAATACAAGAAAAATTTCTTTGATGGTTTTGCGCAGAAAAAGATACGAATGAATATATAGAAACCGATATTGCGAAGGCAATTAATATTAACAATCTCACTAAGATGACGGTTAATCGGCTATGGTGACCAGGTTAAGGAAATACTTTTCTTTATACTTTTTAATGGATTCTTTTATTCTTTTATTATTTGCAGTGTTCACCGGCACCGGTGGTTGCGCGGTCGGTGTGCGGCTCTGTCAAACCCCCGAGTTAAGCAGCATTGTTTGCGGCCATAACTTGGATGGGTGACTGCTTAGCCGTGCGCCGGCTGCCTCATCAACCAGCGAGCGGTAGGTCAGTTTTTCTGAGGCTTCGGTATACATACTTAAATAAGTAACTTTCGTGTGTACACCGGGAAGTCAGAATAATATACGGCCGTCTCTATCGGTACGGTTTCTTCCGCAATTTCCCCGTACCCATGGCAAATGCGATACAGTGTGTCTAAGTCGGCTGCGGACGCATCAGGGGTTAGGTTAGCTTAGCGAAGTGCGAGTAGGGAGTGATAGGAGTAAGGGTAGCAAGGGATGTAGAAGGCGACTGAAGCCATACCATGGAAGGAATTTAAAAAAAAAACACAACCAATATTTGCAGTGTCTTTTTATGTCTTCATTGCTTATGTATGTGGTGTAGTATACTTGTTGCACCACTTTGGAGTAGTTGAGGAGTGGTTACCACATATCTTATGCCTATGCGTTTTCCTTGTCATATTGTTTGTATTATTTCATGGCACGCCACATTTTTGTTAATTGTTGAGCAGACTCTACTTGCCGAGCTCTCTTCCCTAGCAAACGTAACAAATACCATTTTACCGTAAAAACGACCGGGTGGTTTTTTTACGGTTTTTTTTTACGACCGTAAAAACGACTGCACTGAAAAAGGTTATACGGTCGTTTTTTCAACTTACCATGAAAAATCGAAAGAATAACCGAATTACATTTTTAGGGTGGTTGTTTTTGCGGTCGTTACGGCCGATTTTCGGTTTATTTTTGTGTAAAAACCACCCGGTTCTTTGAAGGTGGCTTTAACGGTGCATAGGGTGGGTGAAACGACGGTTGTTAAGATTGCTAGACTTTCTATCTTCACTTCTTCTCATTTTCTTAAATTGGCCACCAATAGCTGACTAACCATTATCTTAAGGGACAACACCACTGTGACGGCTTCAAAAAATCGATTTTTTTTAAATTATCTAGAAACGTCTAAAATAAATTTCAGAATAGGATACCGTTGGTCCCAGGTCGGAAAAATAATTATTTTCGGAGATATTAAATATTTTGTGGAGCGGAGCAGTGCTCCGTGACACTCTGGGTCCCGCGCGGCTTCAGTCGGGTGCGCGTCTCAACTGTGAGACATTCCCAGGTATTCTTTTGCCTCCCTTCACAAAAGCCGACTATTGTTATAAATATAGTTTCGAATAAAGATATAGGTGGCGATAGTTGAAAAATTTTCAAGGCAGGTATAGGAAAAGCGGCATAGAGTCAGTTTACGAATAGAAACCACGCTATTCGCATCTAAGCGCTCCGAATCGATCCGTTTATAAATATCGGAAGCTCAGAATTATTCTTTGCGCATCGAAATCAACAACGAGAAAGTGTACGCGGAAAAAAAAGGGTACGAAACGGAGCTATCCGATGAAGAGTCGATCGAAAACCTCCGAACCGTCATAGCTCTGAAAATAGTTCTGCAGAGAAAGTGCGTACGTCGGCGAAAAAGTTAAAATCGTCGGACGATTTAGAGGTCGGTGTTACTAACAATTTTAGTTATCAAGAGACGCGGCAGCGTCTTGAGACAAGTACATTTACCTCTCTTTTCTTACGACCATTTTCTTTACCGACCGACAAGACGCTGCTGCTACTGTTACCGTATCCCTTACTCCGAGCAACTAATTTTAGCCACTTTTTTTCCGGATGAATATGTTATATCAACGAAATGGTAGCGTTTTCAAGCTTTTGTCAAGTTTAATGAAATACTACATGCAGAAACATTTCGTTTGACACCAAAACAACCTCCGCAGCTTTCCCCAGTGAACTGATATCGTAATTTTAATCTCGAAACAGTTCTGAAATATTCCAAAAAATTAAGACCTTTTTCGCACTCCCGTGATCCTAATATCTTTCGCAGGGGCGTGAGCCCAGTTTTTCGCAGGGACGTGATCTCAACCGACTGGTATCCGCACCAGAATATATCAAGAGACGCGATAGCGTCTCCACGCCAAGTTCTAAAAGAAAAATTTGTATTGTCTTACGAGACTCCTCACGACCGAGACGATAGCGCTACTCTTATCATTTGGACGTTCGTCCTTTTTTGTCTGCTACGAAATTCTAACTGGAATTATCTCAGTCGAAACGTCGTGGCCGCCAAATGTGCCAGGATTATTATTTTTTGTTTATTTTTCTCTTTTGAATGAGCCCCGGTTCGATCAAATCGGTGCCCGTAATGCTAATTTCTGGCCACTCACAATTTGGACTCTGCCGACAATTTTTCATTCTGTCATACTCACACATCGAATTTGTCCGACGATATACGCGCATGACGCGTACCAGCGCACGCACATGTCATCTGTAATTCTAAATATCTCAGGCAACACATCGCGGCCGCTAAATGTATCAGCGCCAATATTTTTTATTTCTTCCTCTCTTTTTAATGAGACCGGTTGCGATAAAATCGGTTCCCGAAGTACTAATATCTGGCCAATATTCCACATTTGTCCGAACTCACACATCGAAACAGATTTGTCCGATCGCATATACGTGTGCATACGTGTGAAGAAAAATGCATACATAACACAACTGGTGGCGCCGAGCACCCGCAGCGGCAGCCAGAAGAAGTTGCGGCGATCGTCTGCTTGCCGGCTCGCAATTATAGTAGTCACAAGAACAGTCTGCTAAAAACTTGTATACGTGCTGTGTTCGAGGTTTACATATGAGAGAGGCAAACTCAGTCGGCTTTCGAGACTTTCGGGGTTCGCGTTAACGCAGCTACTTGAACAGCGCCGCGGCGCTGCTGACACTTTCTGAGCGCCACCACAGGAGTAGAATCGCGAGCGCACGCGGGCCACTGTCGCTGACTTCCGGGCGCTACTGTCGCGAATTTCCGGGCCTTGGGTCTAGGGACCTGTCGCGAGCGCAAAGATCGTTCACTTCCGTAAGGATCTTCGAGCTGAGCAGTTACTTTTGAGTTCCGTGACTATCGAGTGCGATACATTCGACGAGAGTTTCTTTCTTTCATACCCGTGGCGGTTTTTATAGTGCTTTCTTAGTAGTTGTTTCATTGCGTTTATTACTTATAAGTGAGGTATATTTCATGGACTAATTCTTAGATTTCGATTCTCGCGAGCGTGTGCGTGCGGTTTGCGTGTGTGTGTGCGAGTAATCGTGTGTGATTACATTGCGTCGATTGTACGAGGAACGAGTCCACGACCGAACCATTCGCCGTGATTCGATCCAGAGCGAGCGTTCCTTTGCGACACCTGATTTGGTGTCCAGCACCACGGCGTTGGACCTCCGAGACGTCGGGGCGCGCCAAGTGCAGGGCCGGCGGCCATTTTTTTAACGCTCCTCGTGCCCGGCTTTACCTCGTGGCGGATAACACGCTGCGGCCACGACCTTTTCAGGTTCAAGGATTTGCGCGGGCAGTTGGCCCAGGTAAGAGAGCTCTCTAGGTTAAGGTTTTGAATGATCATTCAATTATTAATTTAGTCATAATCGTTTTTCTAGTATTTATTGTATTTTTATCTAGTTCTTGATTGTATTCTGCACACGTGGTGGCGCTTCACGCCACCATTATGTAACACGACATATTTATCCTTTGTTGGCAGCGCCCAGTATTTTCAAGCACCTTTTGTCGTTTGAGTTGTATCTGATTTCACTTTTTCGAATAAATAATTATTGCTTGATTCGGCTTTTCCCTCGGCACCGAGAGGGTTTTTATGCCGAAACAAGTAGTTTGTTTGTCTCGCGGAAATTGTGTATCTATTTATCAACCCTCTCCTCACTCATTCCACACATTATTTTATTATTAGAATTCACTTTCACTGTTTCAAGTTATATTTTGCTTCGTACGCGTTCATGCTGCATGGATAACCTTGTAAAAGTTCGATTGAAGATTTTATGCAGGGGAACAATAAACACGAATAAGTAAGTACAAAATACAAGGACATTCTTTACTTTTGAAGACTTAAAGACAATTTTATTTTCAATTAGCCATAAGTTTGGCTGAACGTCCCGTTCAGCCAAAGAGGATTTTTTTTCATGAAGACCACTTTCCACCTCACAAGAGGAAGAATAACAAATTATTCCCTCTCTTCAGAATAAACCTGAAGCTTTTTTTTTTTTGTAAATGGGTCAATCCATTAGGTTAACATTGACAAATCCATCGACAGGCTTGTTCTGAAAGCCCCTGCGAGTGCTTTTCATTCCACACTGCATTAAAACAAGGTTTGTTTATTACAAGGGTCACTTTCTCCTTCACAAAAAAAAGACTAAAAATAATTACCTTCTTTCAGGATAAACCCAAAGGATTTTTTATAAGTGGATTAACTGATTGGGTCAACTAGTGGCTTTTAGATGGCTGCGCCAGGGATTGGTCTTTGCTAGGAGACATTCTCTTCGCAGCACACACCATTTCAGCAGAGCATTTTTTTCAATGGTCCTTAAGGGGGATGCGAAGTCAAAAAAGTTTTTTTTTGCGCATAAGGACACCTTTCACCCTCAGCGAAGAAAAAAATCATAAATGTCCTCCCTTCAGGATGACACTGAAGAGTTTTGTTATAACTCGACCAGCCAATTTGGTCAACCGCTTACTTTGGAACCAGGTTCATGAGTTCTACACAGTGCACAAGATCTGGAGAACACTGCTTTGAGGATTGGCCATCGCTAAAAATCATTCTCTTTGCAGTTGCATTGCACACCAATTAAAAGTACCCAGTTTTTTCTTAATCCTTAAGTGACCCAGTCACCTACAAATCTCATAGGAAAAAAAAACTAAAAATGATATACTTCTTTTAAAAAATCTGACATGAAAACATACATAACAAGTGTTAGAATTATGCAATTTTGTAAAGACATACCGTGTATCAGAATAGTGTGAGGTGAAAAATGAAATTTTTCACGTGTCTTAACTTCCAGACCAAACTGTTAAATTAATTTTTTTTTTCAATGCCTTATTTTATCTATCAAAGAGTGCATTCTAGATTGAATATAGGAATTTTTATTTCAAGTCTACATGACAAAACTATGATTTTAAATGTGTTAATAGAATCTTCTCTATTAAAAATTTACGAAAAAAATTGTTCACAATATATGTAATTTTTACTGCATTCAGAATCGCTATATTCAATTCAGGATGCACTCTTCAACAGATAAAAGTAGACATTGAACACCAAAATTGGTTCACCAGTTTGGTCTGAAAGCTACAAGTGAAAAAAATTTCGTTTGACCTCATACTATTCTTGTGCACTATATTTCTTTATAAAATTGCAGAATTATAATGCTTGGTATATACCTAATGAGGTTTAAATGTAAGATTTTCAAAGAGAGATATACAATTTACAAATTCTATTTTATATGACATTCTTTAGGTGAATCTGCCCCCTTCAGGCAGAGTCATAGACAAGAGTATAAAATGTCAGAATAATACTGGCAAAGATCTTTAAAAGTGTGACCTGTTGAAAAAAAATGCCTCGCTTAATTGATGTGCAGTGTATCTTCAAAGTGGATGAGACCTAGTTAAGGCCAAACCCTGAAGCAGAATTCTCTGAATCGCATCCAGATAATAAAATATCATCCCGCGTAGAAAAAAAAGAATCTTTTCGAGAATCTTTTCAAGAATCTTGGAAAGAATCTTAAAAGAATCTTGAAAAGAATCCCGTATAGGATCCGGAGGAAGATTCTTTTAGAGATTCTTTACAGGATTCAAGATTCTTTTAAAGTTTCTTTACAGGATTCAAGATTCTTTCCAAGATTCTTTACAGGATTCAAGATTCTTTTCAAGATTCTTTTGAAAATTGTTTTTCAGCTTGATTTAATTGATCAGTCATATTTGGTTGGTCAGATCCGGAAAACGGCGTGATCTGATCAGATTGTAGCGATAAAATTGGGGGGGAAAATAAAATAAAATAAAAATAAAAAAATAAAAAATGTCGATCGCGGGACTCGGACCCAGGCCGCTTACCGTATTAGGCTGTTATCTTAGCCACTCTGCCATATCATCTTTCTCGGATGAAAGTGAAATCAAATAGTATATAAGTGTCACCTGCTTTTTTTAAGACTTAGTTTTTTTTCCGAAAATTATGGATCGAGGCACGATCATGTCTTTACAGGTTTTGGTTTACGGAATTTAATTATTTATTTTTTCTAATCCACTTTTCTCGACGTTTTGGACCATTTTGAGTGACCTGACATGAAAATCTGGAGAAGTATGTTTCCTCGAAAACAAAGTTTTGTCTATGAGAAAGCAATCCCTGATTGTCAAGGATGAATTTTGAATTGTACCAGATACTGTAAAACAGAGCAAAGTGGTAATGTGCATCGATCCGTAATTTTCGGAAAAAAAACTAAGTCCTAAAAAAAAGCAGGTGACACTTATATACTATTTGATTTTACTTTCATCCAAGAAAGATGATATGGCAGAGTGGCTAAGATAACAGCCCAATACGGTGAGCGGCCTGGGTTCGAGTCCCGCGATCGACATTTTTTATTCCCCCCCCCCCCCCCATTTTATCGCTACAATCTGATCAGATCACGCCGTTTTCCGGATCTGACCAACCCAATATGACTGATCAATTAAATCAAGCTGAAAAAACAATTTTCAAAAGAATCTTGAAAATAATCTTGAATCCTGTAAAGAATCTTGAAAAGAATCTTTCTCCGGATCCTATACGGGATTCTTTTCAAGATTCTTTTCAAGATTCTTTCAAGATTCTTTTCAAGATTCTTTCAAGATTCTTTTCAAGATTCTTTCAAGATTCTTTTCAAGATTCTTTCAAGATTCTTTTCAAGATTCTTTCAAGATTCTTTTCAAGATTCTTTCAAGATTCTTTTCAAGATTCTTTCAAGATTCTTTTCAAGATTCTTTCAAGATTCTTTCCAAGATTCTTGAAAAGATTCTCGAAAAAATTCTTTTGTTCTACGCGGGATGAATCTGGTTTCGAAGCAACGAGTTGACCCAATTTGCTAATCCATCTTCAAAACATCCTTCGGGTTCATCCAGAAAGAAGGTAATTATTTTTTCTTGGACAACGAGGAGAGTTGCTCTTTAAATAAGGAAAAAAAAAACAATTTTCCGGCTGTACCGTTTAGTTTAAAAACCACTTACAGTGGCTTTCAGATCAAGCTGGTCAATAGATTATAGGTATCGATGCAGAGAATATTCAGTAAGTCGAAAACCACAATTAATTGACCAGTGACATCTGAAAGCCACTGATGCTGCGTTTTTGACGCTGCTTGTGATTTTCGTTTTCGACTTAATGCATGTTCTTCAAATTACAAGCAAAAGTCATTGAATGGTGCAATCACAAGCAGCTCTAAATGGAAAAGTGAAAATAGTGACGCTCGGATCAAGCTGGGTAATATAATTGTTGATGTAGAAAAGATGCAGTTAAAATCTCATTAAATACATAACGAACATCATCATTTTGCAATTTCATAAAGGCATACTGAATACCGAATCGTGTGAGGTAAAAAGTGGAAATGTTCACTCGTTCTAGTTTTTTGACCAAACCGATGAACAAATTTTAGTGTTCAATGTCTAATTTTATCTGTTGAAAAGTGCATTCTGGATTAAATATAGGAATTTTTATTCCGAGTTGATATGAGGAAGCTATAATTTTTAATGTGTTGATGAATCTTTCTATTAAAAACATACTAAACAATTAGTTAGGGCAAATATAATTATCACTGCATCCAAAATAGCCTTTTTCAATCCAGAATTCATTCTTCGACAGATAAAATAAGAAATCGAACACCAAAATCGGTTCACCGGTTTGGTCTGAAATCTGCGACAAGTGAGAAATTTCACTCTTGACCTCACACCATCCTTATGCAGCATCATTATGTACTGCACTTAATGAGGTTCAAATGTAACATTTTCGAAAATAACGGGATCATTTACAGATTTTTTTTTCTCATGACTTTTTTTGTGACTCGGTACCCTTAATGAAGTTTAAGTGCAGCGTTTTTTAAATGAAAGCTATCATTTACAGATTTTTTTTTATTTTAACTTTTTTTTAGGTTACTCAGTCCCCTTTATCTGAAAGCCACTGCGAGGGCTTTTATTGAAGCTGCTCGTGATTGGACCAGTAGATGGATTTTACTTGACGATTTAAGAAATGTACATTGATTATAAAACTAAAATACTAGAATGACACGTATGTAGTTAAGACAAATTTTAGCAGCAGTGTTCTTTTCATTACGCGCAGAGTATTAACCTCATGAATTTATGGTTTCAAAGCAACCGGTTAACCCAATCGGCTGGTCCATTTACAAAAACATCCCTTGGGCTTATTCCGCAGAGGGGAATTATTTTTTTTATGAGAGAAAGGGGGTTCGTCTTCATAATCGAAAAAATTTTTAACCGACCTTCCTCTTATGTCTAGTTGAAAATAAAACCAACCTAAAGGAAAATAGTATCTTTGGATTGTACTTCCTTATTGGCCATCTATCGCGCCTGTGAAGTAGCTCTTCAATCAAGCTCGTATTTGTTACCAATTAAATGACAAATATTTAAACAAATGTAGCAAAAACAACAATGAAAACTATCAGCATTGAATCAGTGCCTACATTTTCGCAGAAAGTCAACAATCATAATTACAAAGTGTGATATCGATTATGGTGAGAATGAAAATAAACAGGATTTACATTATACAACAATGATGCGAGGCAGAGGCACTGCTTGAATATTCGTCGACGATTTAACAGTTAAACAGGGGAATAGGTATCGCAACTCTAAAGACGCGTAGATATAATATTTAGAATAAACGAAAAAATGATAACGCTGCATAACACATTTTGAATCCTCTCAGCGCCTATACTGAGTCTGTCGTTTCAATTATTGAACGAAACATCTATTGAATTCCTACTGCAGCCTGTATACATTTAATATATGAGCTTGTCTGTTTAAATATTGACGAGAGTCTACTGAGAGTCTACTTACCTATTTACGGATTACAGTAAATTAACTTTACCGTTTTTTTTCATGGCGTTTAGATTTTCAAAAAGATGGCAAATCTCCCAAAAAAAATTTCCCGCAAAAAAAATGGTCCGCTAAGTGGATCGTCGACAGCGACGACATGTGAAAATGTTAAATTCAAATTAAGACATATATTCACATCCGTACACAAACATACACACACAAACAGACAACGTAATATTCGACGCTTATAGTCGCAGATGTTCAAAGGTTTTTCGGGACTTTCCAATCTTTTGTTGAACGTTTAAGGATGTTGTACGTGAGGTACGCGTACCGAGAGTTTTTATGATCGCAGGAACTCGTAGGTCGTCTGGCACGCAGATGCTTGGGTCAAGCGGACCGTTCGGGTTTTTTCCGCGAGACGCGACGCCTTCGCATCGAGACGCATCTTATCTACCTGCGAGGGACGCCAACCCTTAAAGCCAATCACTGTAAAGAGTAATGGTCTCCAGAAAAATTAGCCAATGAATGTCTGCGACTCCAAGCGCTTGAAGGCGTTTCTTTCCCGATTCTAAGGGAGGGAGCGAAAATTCAAGCGTTAGTCGTTTTACAATTTTTAGTCAGTCTTCAGCTACTTTCCGTCTAGTCAACATCGAAAAGTCAAATCTATCCACACGCACCACTTACATTTTAATCGTGATCTTACAGATAATAAAGTTTTGTTATCCACTCTACTGCATCCACTATTCATTCAATCTATCCTTATACGAAAACAGTTGTAGTCGATTAATTTCTACTCCAACCCGTACTGTTTGATTTCGTCGCAACAGCGCACGGAAATTTACAACTTCCGTGGAAATTCTTAGTCTTTCGCGAGTTCGACCGTACACTAAGCATTAAAAGTGTTATCATCCTATCAAAAAATCACTTGGAATCGAAAAAATATTATCTGAAAAATCTTAAAAAACAAAATTGACTTTCAATAATATTCAACTGAATCTTATTAGCCAAGTAAAAACCCTTGGTAGACAAGTAATATCCCATGGAAAAATCACTTTAAAACAGAAAATACTTCGTTGAAATATCTTTTGTAATAAAAAAAATGAATGCTAAATATTTACCGAATCCTATTGGCCCAGTAAAAACCCTCAATAAATGTTTAACAGATGAAGATGTTTCTCTAGAAAAAACTTGGCGTCCCTGTGACTGCGACGATATTTTGGGAAACGTGACCGACGAAGTAATTATAGTTGGCGGTGATTTTAATGCGAGAGTGGGTACCCCTGAGCTGCTTCCGATCGAGATTTTCGAAGATACATGTTTAGAGCATATTGTGGTTGCCAAAACTGTAACTTGATTGAACCGGAAACGATGCTGCATTTTATCTGTAAGTGCACTGAGGAAGAGCAACAGGAAATGTTCATCAGCCTCCTGAACAGCCACGAGGTCAAAATCCTACGCAGAATAGCTAATACGGTCGGCCGGTGTCTACTCCTTAGAGCTTTCTCTTTAAGTGTATGAATAATAAGGCATTAAATGTAAGCTATAAAACACCAAATACGAATACCAATTGTGAATGTACTGAAAACCGTTGTAAACTCCTTGCTATAAGAGACTTATATTTGTTCTCTTTATAAGCAATAAATAAGTATCTATCTATCTATCTATATATGTATATTTATTCGCTGATCGATTGAAATAATGAAATGTAATTTTTGGTATTCATTAGATTGAATCGTTATAATATTATAATATTATTTATATGCCAATAAGAGTTGGACTATGGTTTTCGATGTCCAGGTCGATCTCTCCATAGTTTTGAGTGTCCAGGTCAATTCCTCCATAATTTTCGATGTCCAGGCCGATGGCTCCGTAGTTTTTGGTGTCCAGGTTAATTCATTCAGAGTTTTTGATGTCTTATTCGATCGCTTTATAGTGTCCGGTGTCCAGGTAGATACGGCTTTACTTTTCGATGTCTAGGTCGACCGCTTTGTAGCTTTTCATGTCCAGCTCGACGGCCCCGCAGTTAATGTTGGCCAGGACGGTGTTTCCATAGTTTAAAGTTTCCAGGTCGCCTCCTCCATAGTTTTCGATGTCCAGGTCTATCGCTCCGTAGTTTTCGTTCTCCAGGTCGACGTCTCCATAGTTTTCGATAGCCAGGTCGATCTCTTTACGATTTCAGAAGTCCAGGTCGACCTCTCTATATCTTTCGGTGTCCAGTTCGATGTCTCCATAGTATTCGTTGTCCAGGTCGACGTTTCCGTAGTATTCGTCGTCCAGGTCAACGTCTTCGTAGATTTCACCGCAAATATGTTTTGCTTGATAAAATTAAATTGTAACAGAAACTCTGCCATTGCCCCAAGTCCGGATAAGAAAGGAGAAGGGTTTAGTTTAAACAATTGTCGTACAATGGATTTTTTTAAAATCTATCCAAAAACTTTGCAAAAAGTAATGAGACCCCCCAAAAAAACACGATGTGTGAAGAAACTTGAGACAAGTACATTTATGTTAGTGGAACCCAATGCTTCCCCCAAAAATTGTGTCTCAAGAAATTGAGCTATAAACTATATATAGGAACAAAAAGTTGTCAAATGCATAAACTAAAAATATCTGCAGCATGTCAAGTACATGTTGTTCATCATTGATATATATTGTCACAGTATTTGTATTCGGTACTAATAAGCTTACAGTCCAAGAAACAAAAATTCAAGAATGGACAAGAAAACCTTGCGTATATACACCTCTTCAATGCAGTGAACATTATATCGACGTTAGTGAAGTGCAAAGTGTGTGATCGCGATATAAAGTTGACTGAAAAAAGTTTGCGCGGACTCGGATTCAAAATCGAGGTCGATTGCGACCATTGTAAAAAAGTGCAAATCAATTCGTGTCGTATGGTTGACAATGCATACGAAATAAATCGTCATATCGTATTCAGTATGCGTATTCTTGGCGTCGGTTTGAATGGCCTGATGAAGTTTTGTGCATTTATGAACCTACCACGCCCCATATTTCAATCTTTCTACGCTCGAATCGTAAATTCGATTTTGATTGCCACTCAAGCTGTGAGTGTGGTGAGCGAACAAAAGGCTGCAGTTGAGCGTATGGGGACGCGCCTCCGCGAAATCGTGAAAAAACAAAAAGGATTGTCTGGCAGAGGAAAGCTCACTGGAAAATTGATCGACGACTTGAGCACATATTACGGCTTGGCTATTCGGAGGAACAGCGATGATGTTTAAAAAATGAGGTAGGAAATTTAGGCAACTATCAAGCATACAATATCCACAGATAGTGAGCCACAACATGACGATTGCCCAAATGGAGCCGAGTCGTGGTGTTCGTAGCAGCGAGCGGTCGCAAGCGGTAATATTTATGAATATCGCCATAAGCCGTCTCTTCCTAAGGAAGTATTGGCGGCAATTACGTCAGTGTATGAAAATTTGAGGAGAGTCGATTTGCTGCGGCGTTGTTTGGGCGGCTTTATACAAAACAATAACGAAAGCTACAACAAATCAGTTAGGGCAATAGTCCCCAAGTGATGATATCGCGGTATTATAATTCAACGATGGGCTCAGAAGCCTCATTAAAGTTATGGAGACGTTGAGGGTAACCATCGGACCAAATCGTTTCAATTTTCGCGTTGAAACCGACGCAGCGGGGATCGAGCAGGTAGAGCGCTCGCTCACGGATGCTGCAAAAGAGGCAAGAAGAGCCTCTGCAAGTTCGAGAAAATATGCTAGGGACCTTGATTTGCTTCTTGAAGGCCAGCTATATGGTGCCGGAATCGCTGATTAAAGGTGAAAATTTTCAAACTTTAAACGCGTTATTCTCAAAACTACTTTTTTGAGTGCGGCACGCAGCATAACTCGAGCAATTTATATCCGATCGACTTGAAATTTGAACTGCATCAATAAAACTAGATTATCTAAAGAAGTACATAGGATTTTTTCGATATCTTAATTTTAAAAAAAGTTATAGCTTTTTGTCGACGAGAAATTTTGCTCGAAAATCGACCTTAACTTTCAAAAGCATGCCTATCTTTTAAAAATCAATAGTTTTTCAAATCCCTGTGTACTTCTTTTCAAAATATCATATTATTAACGAAAACACTCGGTATTTTTTTTCAGATCGACTTTGAAGACAGTTCTGCTGCGTGCCGCGGATCACTGCAGAGGCAACAGCACCTGACGCGGGAGCTTCCCCAGCGCCACCATGAGGCGTGCAAAATTTTAAAAAAAATTTATATATTATTGGGTTTAGTTTAGTGCAGATTCGCCTTTACGTTCCATTGCTGCGAGAGAGAGAGAGAGAGAGAGAGAGAGAGAGAGAGAGAGAGAGAGAGAGAGAGAGAGAGAGAATCGAATGTTTGCGAAGCTCCATCTCGGAAGCGAATCAGCCGAGTGGGAGAAAACTATCGTTATCGGAACCTCCCTCGCTCACTCACCTCCGGTGCGCGTCGTGTTAAAGTCGACAAAGTAAAATTATCGTTAAATAAAAGGCTGACAATTTTTGTTGTTCGCAAAGATACTCAAAAGAGTTACAACATTGTTATTTTGATTTAAATTTATTTTCAACGTATTCTACCATACGAAAAGTCACCTGTGCGACACTTTTTGTATGATAGTAATAAAGTTCTCATATCTCACCAAGAAAGATCATTCTTAAACATCCCTTTTTCATATCCTCAAAAATGGAAGCTCATTCAAAATCGAATTATCCAATAGATTATGGGCCCAGTCACGTTGGCTGTAGAAGAGGTTTGAAAACGGTAGCAAAACATCGAGTGCTAAAGTGGAAGAGGCGAGAAGTCTCTGAGCGTGAGAATCGCCGATACCCGGGAAGCGCGGTACTCGAGAAACGTGGTGCGTGAGAAGCAGCCATATTGGATAGGTGTTCTACGAGTGAATTTGAATAGTGAAAATAATCCGAGATGTCGGAAGCATTTTCTACTCGGAACGTGGTGAAATTCAACGGAAACGATTATCAAGGATGGAAGTTTCAGATAAAGACTTTGTTTTTGGCCCATCGTATATAGGAAATAGTGAATGGGACAAAAACGAAACCGGAAGAGGCAGGTGAGGAGCAAGCGACGTGGTTGGCCGATAATGCGCGCGCAATGTTCTTGTTATCGTCCACACTTGAGCCGGAACAGCTGAGGCCATTGCTCACGTGTGAAACAGCCAGTGAAATGTGGCGAAAGTTATCGACAGTACACGAGCAACGGTCTGCATCGAACAAGTTGTTGCTGTCAACGCGTCTATATGACTATAGTATGGCTTCAAGTGATTCAATTATGCAACACATTGCGAAGGTGCGGAACATGGCCGCGCAATTAATAGACATTGGTAAACCTGTGACGAATACGACAATAATGGCGAAGATACTTGGAAGTCTGACACAAAAATATTCGAATTTTCAGACAGCGTGGGATAATGTGCCTCAAGACATGCAAACTTTGGGGAATCTTGAGGAACGACTGCTTCGAGAAGAAGCACGTTTAACAGCAGCAGATGAAGGGCTGAGTGCATTCGCTGCAACGAAGAAGTCAAACAAGAAGAGTGGCGAGAAGTCAAAGTCACAAGATAAAAAAGTAAAGGAAAATTCGAACAAAGAAAAAGTGCGGTGCTGCAATTGCCAAGGACTAGGACATTTTGCGAGAAATTGCGAAAAGAAAAAGGCAAACGGAGAAAGTGCAACGAGTGAATCACAAGATTTCGCGTTTACGGTCGGGTGTGTGAGTGAAGGAAAAAGCGCAGCTGCCGGTAAGGCAGAAAGCATCGAGATACCGACTGAAATAGTAAAGTCAGCGCTCAGCGCGGATAAGGAAAATTGCTGGCTTACCGACAGCGGTGCCTCACGGCACATAACATACTGACGGGAGTGGTTGTCCGACTATCGCGATTTACCCAACGGGGGTACAGTCTTACTTGGTAACGAGTGTCGCGTAGTTGGTGAGGGTAAGGTAGAAATCGAGAAGTACGTTTATGGTAAATGGAAATCGTCGCGTATTGAAAAAGTTCTCTACGTTCCAGACATAAAGAAAAACTTATTCTCGGTTGGTATGTGTACAACAAAAGGTCTCGACGTATTATTTCGCGGTGATATAGTACAATTTAAAAATTACGAGACAATAGTGGGCTACGGCGTAAAACAGAAAAATCAAATCTATCGTATGCTATTTAAAACGAAGTGCGCGTTAATGGACGATGAAGCGAATGTCGCAAAGACAGATTTTCGAACCTGGCATGAGAGAATGGGGCACGTCAATGGTCGTGCGATGCGACAATTAATTGAAAAGAATTTGGTAAATAAAGTCAAGTTGGAACAAGACTCGGCAAATTCGGAGCATTTTTGTAAAGCTTGTCGGGAAGGAAAATCTCATCGTCAAGTTTTTCGAAAAACTCGTGTTCGTGCAGACACAGTCCCAGGCGAGGTCTTTCACGCGTGTTCTGAGGTCTGACAATGGAAAGGAATTCCAAAACAAGGCGATGGAGAACTACATGGACACAAGAGGAATCCAGAGAGAGTATACCGCTCCCTACACTCCTCAGCAAAATGGAAAGGCTGAACGAGACAATCGCACATTAATTGAGAGTGCGAGGACACTGTTAAATTCTAAAGGCCTACCGTTTTTCCTTTAGGCGGAAGCATGCAGCACGGCAGTATACTCGATGAACAGGCTTGGTTCATCGAGCGCGAGAATCGGAGCAACCCCATACGAACTTTGGGTTGGTTCAAAACCAAACTTGGAACATCTCAGAGTATTTGGGTCGGAAGCCTTTGTAAACATTCCGAAGCAACACGTTATCAAGTTTGATGCACGAGCAAAGAAAATGGTCTTAGATGGCTATGACAGCAATTCGTCAAACTATAGATTGTTTGACCCGGAGACAAGGAAGGTAAAAATTTCGAGAGACGTTGTGTTTAACGAGGTCTTTGGGAAAATGACGCTGCCGAGTAGTGAAGATTCGTCAAAGGAAGTAATTATTCCAAAGAAAAAAAGGGAAGTCATACCCGCTCGAGAAGAAGAAAATCTTGAGGAAGAAGACGAGAACGAAATCCCGCAACGGCGGGAAGAAAATGACAGGCCAAATCTTCGAGATCGTGGCTCCATAAAAAGACCTTCAAGATACGAAACGAATATTGTTGAGTATGATATTCCAGAGACGTATACTGAAGCCTTGAACAGTCAAGAATCTAAACAGTGGAAAGAAGTTATCGCTCAAGAGCTCGAGGCTCATCAAGAAAACGGCACATGGACTTTGGTAGAGAAAAATTCCGAGATGAAGACGATAGATTCGAAATGGGTCTTCAAAATTTTACGAAACTCGGAAGGAAATATCTATCGTTTGAAAGCGAGACTTTGTGCTCGTGGATTCCTACAAAAGAAAGGCGTAGATTACTACGAGACATTTTCTCCAGTCGTGCGCTACGACTCCTTGCGAGTATTACTCGCAATTGTGGCAGCAGAGGACCTCGAATTGGCACAGTTCGATGTGCAAACTGCATTTCTGCACGGCAAACTAGAAGAAAAGATTTTTATGAAATTACCTGATGGACTCGTCGATGAAGGAAGAGCGAGAAAGGGTCAAGTGTGTCAACTCCAAAAATCTTTATACGGGCTAAAACAAGCGCCCAGATGCTGGAACCAAGAATTTTGCAAAAATTTGAAAAATTTTCAATTTCAAGAAACAAGTGCAGATCAATGCATTTCCGTTGGTCAAGTTGAAGAAGAGCAAGTGTATCTCGCGTTGTTCATGGATGATGGACTCGTCGCAGCAAAGTCAAAAGAAGCCATAGAAAAGGTTCTCAAACAACTGAAGAAATCAATTAAAATAACGACTGGGGATGCAAGTATGTTTTTTGGCATGCAAATAGAAAGAAATCGATCGAAAAAAACTATATTCGTGCATCAAAGTTCATATGTGAACAAAATATTAAGAAGATTTTCTATGATCGAAGCAAAACCTGTTAGTATTCCAACTGATCCAAATTCAACTCTCTATCCAGTGGAAGAAGAAAACGAAGGGACAGAGAAAGTTCCCTATCGTGAAGCGGTTGGTTCGCTTATGTACCTGGCTATAGTGTCGAGGCCAGACATAGCATATGCTGTTAATCTAGTCAGCAAGTTTTTGAATCGACATAACGAAGAACACTGGGGAGCAGTAAAAAGGATCATGGCATACATTGCTGGAACATCAAAATACGGGATCGAGTACGGGAAAATTGAAGGAAAGGAACTTATCCTGTTGGGATACTCGGATGCTGATTGTGCAGGGGACGTGGAGACTCGCAGATCAACAACAGGATGTTTATTTTAATTGGCTGGAGGCTCAATCACTTGGGCAAGTCAAAGACAAAAGCTAGTAACGCTCAGCACAACTGAAGCTGAGTACGTTGCTGCATCCATCTCCTCGCGCGAAGCGGTGTGGTTGAGAAAATAGCTCTCCGATGTCGGATGCCCGTTTAAAACGGCAACGACGATTTTTGTGGACAACCAGAGTGCCATACGACTAGTGAAGAATCCGGAATTCCACAAAAGGACTAAGCACATCGACGTGAGGTACCACTTTGTACGAGAAAAAGTTCAAGCTAATGAACTAAAAATAGAGTACATGTGTACCGAACAACAGAAGGCTGATATCTTCACGAAGGCAATTCCAAAGGATCGATTTCATCGTCTTCGAGAAAGCATCGGGATCATCAAGGACGGATCGTGCTAAAAAGGCGGAAGTATTGGGTTTAGTTTAGTGCAGATCCGCCTTTACGTTCCATTGCTGCGAGAGAGAGAGAGAATCGAATGTTCGCGAAGCTCTATCTCGGAAGCAAATGAGCCGAGTGGGGGAACAATATCGTTATCGGAACCTCCGGTGCGCGTCGTGTTAAAGTCGACAAAGTGAAATTATCGTTAAATGAAAGACTGACAATTTTTGTTGTTCTCAAAGATACTCAAAATAGTTATAACATTGTTATTTTGATTTAAATTTATTTTCAACATATTCCACCATACAAAAAGTCGCCTGTGCGACACTTTTTGTATGATAGTAATAAAGTTCTCATATCTCACCAAGAAAGATCATTCTTAAACATCCCTTTTTCATATCCTCAAGAATAGAAGTTCATTAAAAATCGAATTATCTAATATGTATCTTTAATAAACAACAAACAAACAAAAAAATTTGGAATGTGTCTTTTTTCCCACAAAAAAAATTCTTGAAAAACGGCAAAAAAACAGGGGGTCACAGTGGTGTTGTCCCTGAATAAATGTAATTTGGCCACAGCACTTACAACATCGAATCAACAAGCTTACCTTGCAGTCGAGGAAATATTTTCCCGTTACACCGGAAACCTCGTCAGAAACAGCGAGATGAATGCTGGTTTGAGCTCCTTGTTCCGGAGTCTTGAAGAATCCTTTGATTATGAGATTAAGGCCCCAAGATAGAGGTGCAGGAACGTTTCTCCAAATTCCGCTATCGATCATTCCCGGATGAAGACAATTCGCGGTCACGCCTGTTCCTTCGAGACGGCGAGCGAGTTCAAGGGTAAAACAGATGTTCGCGTACTTGGAAACGTAGTAAAGATAAGCTGGGAAGGTTGTCGTTGGATTAACGTTATTAAGATTCAGAGAAGAAATTCTGTAGAGCTCAGAGGCCACGACAACTATGCGACTCGGCGCCGAACGCTTCAGCAGATCTATAAAACAAAAACAGTTGGTCCAGTTAATTGGCTGAACAATCGAAAAACTTTCCCGGAATATAATTTATAAATGTTTCTTTTCATACCTATGAGTAAATGCGTGAGAAGAAATGGACCGTAGTGATTGGTAGCCATTGTCATCTCGATACCATCTTCAGTTACTTTTTTTGTAAAAGATTCAGCGGTGCCTGCGTTGTGAATCAAAACGTCCAGTTTGTTTTCCTCGCGATTCACCTGCTGAGCAAACTCGCGGACTGATTTCAACGACGATAGATCCAGTTTCCGAACGACTATGTTTGCGTTTGGCATCTCCTTCACGATGTCGTCTGTTTTGAAACGAAATAATAATTTGTAGAATTATTTGCATATATGTTGTAAAATAAGATTTTCGTGTGACTTTTATTCACCGATACAATCATCAAATTCAAACCACTAGTCGACTTTGTAAATAATTAGATGGTTGATATAATTTTATTCTAATTTTTTTAAGTTATCCTTTTTAAATATTATAGAATTGGGGCCACATCATTTTGCCGAAAAATCATTCTTCAAATCGTGATTCCTTGTTGTGATTTCGACAAATCATGTTCGGCAATACTTTTATTTCATCTGTATTTTCGAAAAAAAATATTGTTAAAAGTCATTTGCCCAAATCACAAAAAGGAATCACGATTCGAAGAATGATTTTTTGGCAAAATGATGTGGCCTCCATAGAATTATTTTAAAATGTATTAAATATTGCGTTGCACTGAAATTTCTAATGCAATTGCATCGCTGAGCCTATTTATATAAAATTTGAATCTGCAAATCATGATTTTATTTAACACAATAAATACCTCTTTACGTATAATCATTGTATTTTTGAAAAGAAAAAAAATGAAAAAAGAACTTTAGAAGTGCATTGTCTGCCATTGGGTGAAAGTGTAATGAATGCAGGAAAAGTTGGTCGAAAAAGAAAGTGGAAATCTTTCGGGAAACGCCAGAGGCCTTATTTAGGTTAGTCAACGTAGACATTCCGTTTTACGGATGAGTAGCTATGGTGATCTACCATTACTCATCTACATACCTCTCAATTTGTTCGCTGTTTCGACGTTCCTGCAGGCCATTATCACTTTGGCTCCTCTCTTAGCCAAGTCCTTAGCGGTCTCTCGGCCTATACCGGAAGTGCAGCCCGTGATTATTACCGTTTTTCCATTCATTTTGTTTTTGCTTGTACAAATACCCAGTGATAAGTACACGTAAAGGCGTAAAGCAATTAAGAGCACAAGAGCTCCGGAAATGACAGTAGCTACTGCAATGCAGCACAAAATATACCACGAAGCAATACCCAGGACCATATTCTGCAAAACAAAAGTAGAAAATTATCACCACTAACCCAAGAATTGCGACATGCATGGGGTAACCATTCAAAATTGGAATTATTTGATTACTTGTACAATCAAATATAAATTTAATAAATAATTTGATTCTCATAATTATGTATTTTTGCATACATGAGCTAAAAAACGTTAAAAAAACGGGATAAAAAAAGGCTCATTATATTCTCCATTTGCTTGGTCGTCACGGCATATTTTTATGATATCGTATTTAAAAAAATTATTTTTTAAATTATACGCTCATACATTTCACAAAAATAAAAAATATGTTTCTCATCAAATAATTATAATCGAATTATTTACAAAATAAGTAAAGAAATACAGTGGGGTAAAAATAAATATGGGGTAAAAAATAGTGACAATGCTGTAATATTTTGTTGTTACTTCTTTCTAACAAGGAGAATAAAAGAAAAATATTTTTTTTACAAAATAATGGCCTTATCAATAATATTATAAAAATATAGTCTCAATTTTTACGTCAATGCTAATTAACTTCTGTCATTTATTTTCTAATCAACAACAAAGTCTATTGTAATCAATCATTTTGTTTTTCCGAAGATAAATTATTTGTACATTGGCCGACTTAGCTACGCCTATTACAATACTTCGATTGAGATGTCAGAACCTTGGACATTGGCTGTTTCGGATTACACACGAAGAAGCGTAAAAAAATTATGCCTTGCGGAGAAAAGGCATTACCACGTATAAAACGTGGTAACGGGTCGTTGACCGGAAAGAAGGGATCGACGCTCGTCACGTTCGACCAAACCAGGTGAAACTGAGATGTATGTGCATTAAAAAAAAGTACTTAATACTTTAAAGACACATCTGACAAGGACAATTCGAGGTATTTTATGTAGGTTTTATAGTTTGATAATTCGTCGTAGTGATTATACAGTAGAACCTCGGTTATCCGAACGGATGGGGGGGATGGCTTCGGATGGAATCTCGAATAACACAGAAGACCCACAACGAAAATTTTTTCTTTAATATATATATAAGCGATTCCAACAAACTTCAACTACCGACATTTTTTTTCTCAAAAAATTTTAAAATATTGGGTTTTGTTCAACTTCACCAAATTTTAATAAGATAAAATTGAAATTGGATGAGATATTAAAAAAAAATTTAGTTTTCCATTCAAACGGCTCTAGCTTGGGACAATTTCATTATACATACATTACTGAAAAAAGAAAATGTGTGGAATTTGATGACCCATAACAATGAAATTTAAGTAGATTTACATGGGACATTTCGGCTCGAATTAACTTAAATTGTCGGAAAAAAAATCCAATAACATTTTTTGTTTTACTCAAGATACCACTACTTTTTAGCTATTTCTGAAAAAAATATTGGAATGGAATTCAGAGCTGCTGAAAAAAAAGATAAAAAAAAAGAATTTGGCCTTAAAAATGGCCAGAATCTCCAAATTCAATTTTTTTAAATCTTGAAAGTTCGTTCGACTAAAAAGTCGTACCTTCGATGGAAAAAAAAAATTATTAATATTTTTTTTCCGGAAACTTGGAGCTAATTCACGTTAAAATGTCCCACATAAATCTGTATTATTTTCTTTAGTATAAGCCATGAAATGCCACCCGATACCACGTTTCATTAATGCATGTACGATGAAATTAATCCCAGATATAGCTGATTAGAAGAAAAATTGAAAATTTTTTGTACCTCATGAAATTTATATTTTATCGGAGTTTTTTTTCGCAATTCCGAGCATATACCTCGGTATATGCTGAATTTGCGGATAACGCGAAGCCTCAGTCTAATTGCAGGCCGGATAAACGAGGTTCTACTTTACACGGTGCCGTCAAGGCAAGAGTAATAAAGGCGCTGGGAAACCAATTGTTTATCACTTCCACTCGGGATGACGTGCATTTATTACACTATGATTATTCACGCTTTCGAAGAATTATTAGCTCGTTGATCAATTAATTTACCACTTTCATTGGCGATAAAAGAAGCTGTCAACTAGCGAAACGATAATTCTCTTTTGACACTTTATGCGTTCGAACGAACAGCAATTTTCTTGTAATGCTATTAATTTGAAAGCCTATTAATGAAATAGTAAATATTTGTCAATAAACTCTATAGGAAACTGTTGCAAATTAAATCAATTCCTTGATTTCTTGTTAATATTGCAAAATATATTTGTCATGGAGTTCTAATGTCAAAACTTCTGCGAAATGTAATATACGTTTATGCCTTTATATGTAAACCGGTACATTAAATCAGGTAAAGCGGTTTATGCATAAGGGATTCAACCAAAAGTAAATCAATTTGATTACAAAAATGTTTACGAGAAAATTAATCTCTAAATGATATAAAATAAGACACATTGATGTAAAAAATGTTTTTATTCATATATATTTCTCTATTGATCCAATAAATTGTCAAGAGCGCGAATAATTTCAATTGTGTTTAATAATGTTAATTCATCCTAATAAAACCGTTTTCTGTGTTTATTGGCATAATTCGTGATTTATTTATCTTATAGAATAAGTTTTCAAGTATTATTGGTTTTAAAGGTATAACTCACATTTTCGATTGTTTGAAATGTTGTTCCAGCTTCTCGCAGACGTGATATATCCAGGACCACTGGCAGTCCACTTGTCTGCTAGCCCGCTCTTTCTACTTCTTGCCACGAAGACTGGTCATCGTCGGTGTACCTGTTTGAAGCATCGTCTTATCCCCCCTACTAAAACTCACTTCTCAAAGAAATTCTCCGAGCGTAGCCATGGCCTTGGCTTCGTATATACGTGGCAGGAAATTTCTCGCGAACGCGAGGATGGACTTCCCACATATACAATACCGTCCCAATGTCTTTTAAACTGCAACTAGATTGTCTTCAAAAACTCTGCAAAAGATAAAACCGTTATTGAATCTGGTGTAAATTATAATGCCTTAATAGTATATTTGGGTTCATCGACACCAAGAGAAATTGGAGAAAAAAAAAGAAATGGTTAACATGAATAAACAATATTCGTCAAAATGGCATAAAAGTTATTCAAGTATTTAATTTATATTCTGGCATCACATCCAGCTTGCGCGAAATCATATTTAAAAAAATGTTTTCTTCAATTCGAGTAAAGTTTTTAGAAGCTAAGTCTCTAGAAGCATTTTAACTGGAACGGAAAAAATTAGAAATAAAATGATCATTCATAATTATTACTTCGCACAATATCACAAACAATATTTATCATCTCAGTCGTGCATCTTATTTTGACTGCGTGCTGTGGTGAAGTGGAGATTTTTTGCGTTAATTTAGAGATTGAGCTGGTAAAAATAAGGAAATAAATATAAGTATGTAGAAAGCCTAGCGTGGATACGTTGCTACCGGTATATTTTCCATGGAAATCTGAAAAAAAAAACCTACTGACGCCCTTCACATTGGCTTGCGAGCGTTTCTCCGTCCCAATACGGCACTAGCTAAGGTTAACAAGCCGTAAAATCTCGCGTGCTCGCCTTCGAGAGCATGACGAACTTGCAAATAAGCGAAACTAGCTTATTTTACTTGAGAAAAGTCATTATTACAATTGATCATGAATCTTTAACTCTTAAGACACGACATGTTGGAAAAATTCTATCTGGAATGCGGATTCTACATACTCAAAGTCTACGCATGATATTTATACGGTTTGTTACAAGTTTATTTCTAATATTTCTAAATGCATCAAATACTTGATATAGCTGCGCAGAATCCTGGTTTTAAGTCTCGATTGTTTTGAACCGGTCACGTAAAGCTGCGGGCATTGACCTCAAATGTCCACAGAGATCGAGACCTGGTCGCCGAGTACCGCAAAACGTACTAATTGTTGTCTCACTGACCCACGTAAATTTTGACTTGATGAGATACAGTTTCTAAAAGAGTAGAACATTTTGAATTGGTCCCTCATTATTGTTAGATTTTTAGCGTCCTACCTGTATGACGAGGTATGTCGATCTATTTTGGCTTCCTTTATAAAGGAAGCCAAAATATTCCGACGGGAGTCGAAACGTAAAATTGGGATTTTTTTTTCTGAGGACCGCCCCATTGCCGAAACACTTATAACTATTCATTAAGGAAGGTTCGTAAGGAGCGAAGTATAAGGAGGAAGCACATTTGCAAGGTTTTCCTTCGTATCCCTATTTCAAATACATAGATGAACAGGCCTAAGTATTATGTTGTTAACATACTGAATTCGGCCTTGATATAAAGTTTTGCAAAAGTCAACGCGATTAAGGTAACTTTACGAATAATTCAAAATTCCATAAAAACAATATTATTTACGTTTCGTGACTAAATTATATACCTATAATGACTGAATATGATTTTGTTTCCGACCATAAAATCCGAACCACATTATCGATGGAACCCAAATTCCATCCCAAACAAAATCAAGTCCAAATGCTTTTATGAAGAACTATTGAACATAATAGACCTATTTTTACTAAAGTTGAAGCGTCAACGCCCTTTTTTCAAAAAATTGGAAAAGCTGTGAAATCTACATTTTTGCATCCATGCAGTCAACGATTACAGCAACCGAAGAGGAGCTGCTGTTCCGGTCGTGTGCCAATTTTAACTTCGATAGCTAAATTGGTTTTCAAGTTTTGAGCATTTGAAATTTAAAAGTTGTATACATACATACATACTCACATACATACATACATTTTTTCTAGATCACTTTTCTGGTCGTTTTCGACAATTGTGAGTGTCCTGACAGAAAAATCTCGAATTTCTTTTACTATAAAAATAAGGCTTTCTCTATCAGAAAACAAAAAGATACGAATAAACGCTCAAGGTTTCTAGATTTTTTATTCTGTAGAGATCGGTATGATACAAGGAGAAACAAGCTATAAATTGAAAATTAAAACATGAAAGTTCTTAGAAAAAAAAGTTGTCAGAATGTACAAAACTACTTCAAACAGGGAGTCAAAGATCCTGAAAACGCGCACTCGTAGAGAGATTTTGTGCACTCCCCTGATTTCGCCAGACAAAATAATTTGCAAGTATTAAAATGCGTTTTTTTTTGTGTATTTAATGTTCGTATTATTCTATTGTAGTTATCAAAATCACATTATTAGTAAGAATAAGCAAGCACAAAGAATTATTTCATAATGATAAATTGTAAATAATATACTGTTTTACAGTTTCAATTACTCGGTAAATACTGGCCAATAAATAAAATACAATTTTTGTGTCCGAGAAACAGGTCCGATTTCATTTCGATGAAGATAAATGATTAATCAAGTTGTATTATATATTCTTTTTATATTTTTGCAATTCGTTTCATTATACTTGTTTTTCGGCGTTTTTATTTTTCTAAATGAACCGGAAATTGAAAAAATGGCGGAGCGGCTTTCTGTTTCTTGAGTCTCAGTAGTTTCGATCCATAAGTTCGCGTTCGTTGAAGCCCAATTTCCAAAAAGTCCTTCTCGCGCAATCCTCGAACCTGTCGCGAGTAGAGTGGAGTTTGAGTTACGGCGTTAGCACTGACGACGCTTTACTACAAGCGGGACGTTTCTTTCAACGATAACCCTGCCAAACAAGTTCTACAGAAAATGATAGTGAAAATCACGATACCTGTCGTGACTAGTTCTGAAATCCTTTGTCTTCCATCTTCCATACATGTCGAAATTTTTTAGCAGGGATCCCGGAAACGTCCGACTGATTCAGTGTTCGTTAGAAGTGATGTCAGACCGCATCAAAAATAGCTGGAGGGCATCTTATTCTTGAGTCTCGGTAATTTCGATCCGGGGACGTAGGGTCGCGTGCGTTGAAGCCCAATTTCCAAAAAGTTCGACACCTGACCGAGAAGATTAGCGATCCTCAAGTTCTTCAGTTTAATCTCACCATTGAGAAAAGCGAGTTTGCGATTGAGGACGTCGATCTTCTCATCCTTCTCCCGTAATCCTCGAACCAGTCGCGAGTACAGTGGTGCTTGAGTTACGGCGTTAGAAGTGACAATGTTTTGCTGGGGACGGGACGTATCATCTAATGACAAACTTCCAACTGTATTCGAGTCTGTCGGAGCTGATGTTACATCGCCCTTCGAGAACCACATTTTAACGAACACCGAGCGTAACGTCAGGGAGAAAAAATTTGTAATTGCTTGAATATACGTCATATCGCGTAAAAGCGATGGGAAACATAATTCCGAGGGAATTATAACCACGAAGATTTTTCTTTGTTGCGGGCCTAATTAGTTACTCTTGCTTGAGGCTCCGCATCCTGGTCCTCGAAGACTTTTTCGACGCGCGTAAAGTCTACGGAAATTATTAAGAGCGTTGTTCCTCTGCTTCCATCGTTCGTTCAGATTTGCCACGTTCCACAGATATCTGTACACTAGTTCGGCCACACTTAACTTCCCCTTGCGAGGATCGCGGCTCAGAGATTTCTCAGCAGTCGTTGATTTTATTGGGCGCGCACGATCGTTTATAACCCGGTGGCAGTGGATGCAATATTTCCGACTCTTGCGTTCATCGCCGTTGCTTGTACTCCCGGCCATCGATTCTTCTTTCGGGTTCGGTGACTTTGACGAACACGGGGGGAACGAATGTTTTATTATTTTTTAAATTACGGAGAAGTTTCTTTGGCTACATTATTTACGCTGGAATTTTGATGTTTATAAGGTTATGTTTATAAGACGGTTCTCCGACTT
The DNA here is from genome assembly GCA_949699805.1 of Tromatobia lineatoria. Lineage (NCBI taxonomy): Eukaryota > Metazoa > Arthropoda > Insecta > Hymenoptera > Ichneumonidae > Tromatobia > Tromatobia lineatoria. Next base: position 8,038,062 of record OX453034.1, read on the forward strand.
CGGATGTTTTAGGTGAATGACGAGGGGGTTAAAGGGCGTAGAGGCTCTGGAAATGAGAAAATTAGGGAGTCGGTTTGTATATTACCAACCGGTTACTTGCAAGAAATTTGACTATTTGCAAAGTTTTTTTTGCTTCCTCATAAAGGAAGCTTTGTTTTCATGGAAAAAAAATTTTCACTCACAATGATCCAAAACGCCGAAAAAATCATTTGAAAAAAAATGTCCGTATGTTCGTGTGTGAGTGTGTGCGTGTGTGTGTTTTCAGCAGCAGCTTGCTGCAATTGGTTGCTTTTAAAATTTTTCGAAAAAACGGTTGCTATCGCTCTAACTTTTGTAAAAATCAGTTTACTATGTTGAATAGTTCTTCATAAGAGCATTTAGACTTGTTTGGTATTGAATTTGGATCGATTCAGTGAAGTGATTTAGATTCTAAAATTATGAATTTTAGAAAAAATTCATATTGTGTCATTAATTTTTCCAAAATCTCATCTGACATATCGAACTCAAATTTGGCATTTAAAAAGAATATTATTTATTATATTATTCAGCTATGATGAATGTATAATTTTGTGGTGGAGGATAACACATTTTTATTGCATGAAATTTTGCATTAGAAAAAATATAACTTTATCGCATTCGTGACTTAATTATTTATCTGGAATACTTGAGATTTCAAGCCTAAATTTAGTAAAAAAAACAAAAATAATATTCAGCCATTATACATATATAATTTATTAACAATACGTAAATAATTTTGTTTTTATGGAATTTTGGAATATTTAAAAAATTACCTTTATCGCGGAAACCTTGGCAAAACTTGATATCAAATTTAGTAGGTGCACAAAATAATACCTAGCCACGTTCATCTATGGATTTAAAACTAGGATGCAAAGTAGAACCTTGCACATTGCTTCCGCATTGTAGTTCGCTCTTTATAAAGCTTCCTCCATGGAAAAGCCAAAATCGATTAACATAATTCCGCATAAAGTCGCTTTCTACAGAGCGAAATGTAATAAGGAAGTAATGTGTAAGGTTCTACATTGCATTTGTTCATTTTTTTTCAGCATATCCCGAACACTCACGATAACGGAGATTATAATGGCTATAATGACGGGAAAAACGACAGTCGGTTTTGTGCATCTTAAGATTGGTGCGATATTGTTCATGATGACAAATGATAGTCTGTAAGAAATATCCGTCATCTTTTTGTTATTACGACCAAAATCGCACTGTTATTAGGACGGAATTTTTTTTACGGACCATCATTTTTCTCTTATTATGAACAATATCGCACTGTTATTAAGGTGTACAATAACGACTAATTTTCCCGTCATTATGATCGTGCATTAGAAATGATAGGCCGATTAGGATGACCCTACTGGCAGAACCGAAAGTATAAGGCGGTCATTAGGGAAACAGAGGATGAAGAATTTTACTTGGTATTGGTTTCTCGGAGAAGTTGTAATTTTTTATAAATCATTATAGCAAATTGGCATGACAAGTAATCGGTGAATAAAATCTGATCGATAGAGTCTTAAGGTGATGTGCAAAACGTTTTTGTTGTACTCTCTCACTCCAGTGGGCCCGCCAATGGTGCTTTTTACTCGTACTTACGGCGACTCGGCCGCTATAGCATATCAACTTAACGTGATGTGTTATACGTACTCTATCGTGTAGCGCATTACACACGTTAACAAATCTAACAATTTTTCCTTTAGTATCACATAAAAGGATCTTCTTCTATTTTTTCAGATGTTTAAATCCAATATTGCGGAAAATAGTGTATTTCTCATATGAAAATACCTTGGAAAATTAAAGCCATAGAAAGAAAATATTTGTACATAAAAGTTCTAGTATTATACATTTACTCAATAGATTTTTTCAAATGATTAAATAATTCTATTGACCCAATAACATTGCTTTTCCACTAAAAAAAAAATATAAGGATTCTTTTTTATTGTTACCAAAAAAGACCCGTTTTATTTGGCTGAAAAATGTAGAGAATCTCTGTGCATATCGGTCGACAACATAACAGAAATTAATGCTGCGATACGAAGTGGCAGTTAGTCGATTGGAGCTTTACTGTTCCGATACATTTAGTAAAAAGTTACATTAGACCGTGTTTTGAATCGGATATGCTTTATGATTTGGCCATTTTCAGATCAAGATGCGGATACTAAAAAAAAATTATATCGGCTTATAATTTTCCGGATGTAGTATTCTTTTCTGACCTACTGTAGATATCAACGCATGCACGCAGTGTAATTACTGAGGTCAACGCTCGCAGCGAGCAGCGCTGCACAACCTTGAGCTGACTGTTTAAAATATCAAAACAACCGAAAATTGTGTCCATCTCGATCGTTGATATCATTTTTTCACTATTTTTCGCGCAGAGCCATTTTTTCTGGACGATATTACCATTGTCGGTGAGTCTCATCGTCTATTATTTCTCTGTAGAACGACTATATGTGTTAATATACATTTTTCCTTGAAAAGTATGTATCGTTTCCACATATAGGTGCTAAATAAGAAGAAAAGTATACACAAAATTTGGTAAAACAGTATAAGAGCAACAATCGTTATGAACTGACATAAAAATTCCCATACAAAGTAAAAATATGCCAAGTCATTATGGGTCTTGTCGTCAATCAAAACAGTCAGCCCACTATAAATCGCAGCAGACAAATACTCCAATCGACAAAGCTTCTCTAGAACCTCTACACTGCGCAGATGATTCCATTTTGAAGAAAGTGGAAAATGAATTATCTAATAAAATCAAAAGGGATATGCATCGAATGAACTTTCCAACAAGCAAGGCAGATACAATGAAGGATTTTGCTATGGAACTAGATAACTTTAGCCAAGCTGGCTACTTTGATGTGTCACAGATGATAGATCATGAATTAAAGAGGACCTTTGATTATTCAGAATTCACAAATGACGAGCACATCTCAGATAAGTCTGGTTTCATTAGCGAAGAGACTCAGAGGGACAATCAAACAATGTTCAATGAGGCTCTCACAGGACCCGCTTTAGAAAATTTAACAGGTTTCTTTGATACATCATTTACCGTTGCTAAACATTCACAAATTGAGAGTAAAATAGAAGACAATACATCAGAAAGTCCTGAAAAGCTTGAAAGGCAATCATCTTCTGGCTCAGATGAATTTGTCTTTGATAATTTGTCACTAAATCTGGAAGAGCAAGATCATTTTAGTAGAATACAAAGAGATGAGCAATATCAAAATAACTCAATAATCGACGCAGAACAGGGGCTGCGCAATAATTCCAAACAGCTTGAATCTAACCCAAATTCCTCTTTCTATGGAATGCCAGAAAAAATAAAAACTTTGATACACAAAACGAAGAACATCACTACTCTATATGGTAGGTAATTGATCTCTCATTCATTTATTCAATTTTTGTGTACAAGATAATGTTGAGCGAATTTATATATAACAAGATTCTTATATGAATTATTAAATTTTACAAATGTCGTAAATATTTCAGAATTGTTCAGTGGGAATGGAAACAGTTTCTGTAAGGAAATTTTCATTACAGAAATCATTTCATCATTACATACATTTTAGAGTATGTGAAGGGGTTAGGAAAATGCAATGAAAGATCACTTTTTTAGTATATGCTTGTTTGGAAAAAGTGACAAGTATCCTATGTTGTAATTCTATGAATAGTTCCAATAGAAAAGAGTTATAGATTCCACAAACTCTTGTGATTTCACTAATTAAACAATTCTTAAACAAGCAAACAACTTTTTTTTAGAGTGTCAACTAGTTTATTCTGTTAAGGAAAATCATTGTAATAAAACGTACAACTCCGATTTAACAAAGTTATTTAACTGTGAGCTTTTCGCGATACTCAGTCGACGAACACTATAAAATGAAGTAACGTTATGATATATATTTCAGACTGGCAGGACGAATGTTTGAACCTCAAAGCTGTGAAAGATCGAACTAATTTAATTTACGCTCTGCCAACAAGCGGAGGAAAAACTCTCGTCGCCGAAATATTGATGCTTAGAGAAATTCTATGTAATAAGAAAAACGTTATATTCGTTCTACCCTTCGTTGCAATCGTACAGGAAAAAGTACGACTTCTTTTCCAAGCTGTTTAAATATATTGTTACCAGAATATATTTCATTGGCAAAAATAAAAATTGCAGGTTCAAGTGTTGACACAATTCGCTTTGGAATTGGGGTTTCTCGTCGAAGAATACGCCGGCGGAAAGGGTCAATATCCTCCGGTAAAAAGACGCAGAAAGAACAGTATTTTTATATGTACAATTGAAAAGGCTCAAGGACTTGTCAACAGCTTAATAGAATTACAACGATTAGACGAAATCGGAATTGTAGTTGTCGATGAATTACATTTACTCGGAGAAGATGGCGGAAGAGGTGCCACTCTGGAAGGACTTTTGACAAAATTGATGTATGCTGGAGGTAAAAATCATCATTTTTACGTTGTTGAACAGTTTTGTTGATTCCAAATGGTTATGGATATTTTACCCGTTATTTCCGTGCATTCCAACGATGCAAAATTCAACTTCACATGATAAACGTTTTATTGAACTTTTATTTCTCTCATATTTTTGTTAGAGAACGTTCATATTGTGGGTATGAGTGCGACGATAGGCAATCTAGAAGAAGTTGCGCGTTTTATGAAAGCCGAAGTTTATACGAAAAACTTTAGACCCGTCGAAATAAAAGAGTACGTAAAGTGCGCTAATCAAATTTGGTTGTTGAATATGCAGGAAGATCCAATATTCACTGACGAGAAGAAAATTAATTATCGAGTGAGTTTCAGTGAATTCTATGCCATTTTCCTCTCGAAAGTTTTTCTTAAAAAGATCCGTTGAATTTCATTTCACTCAGTATTCCGAAACTGCGGATCAATTAGATCCGGATCGCATCGGTGGTTTGATAATGGACGTAGTGCCGAAAGATTCTTGCCTGGTGTTCTGTTCAAGTAGAAAAAATTGCGAAAATGTAGCTTTACTTCTAACACGTGTTTTGTTCAGGTTTGTTTTTTATCCTTATTTTTTTATGGGTCTTCGAAAGAAACAATCTCTAAAATGGTCTTCTCTTTCTAAAGAAATTTTATATTTTCGTTAGATCTGTGACGGAACACAAAGTAAAAGAAAAAGATAATTTACTGCTTGCTCTAAGAGCAGAGGGCGAATTATGTCCCATTTTAACGCAGACTATCAAATTCGGAGTAGCTTATCACCACTCAGGTTTAACGTCAGAAGAGAGAAGGCTTTTGGAAGATGCTTTTAGAGAAGGCGTACTTTCTGTAATATGTTGTACATCTACCCTTGCAGCGGGTGTCAATCTACCAGCTAGAAGGGTGCGTTTATTTTTTTTAATAATTATAATAATCCCGAAATTAAATGAATTATCTTTTACAAAAATTATGGATTTTACAGGTGATCTTGAGAAGTCCTTACGTTGGCAACCAATTTTTAAATCTAAGTAGATACAAACAAATGATCGGCAGAGCTGGAAGAGCTGGAATGGGAGAAATTGGCGAAAGTATATTAATATGTAAAGGCAGTGAAATTCAGAAGGTATTTGTGAGATTATGTTCTTGTTGAATATTTATATAGTATGGATAAATATTGAGGATATTTTATCTGTGTTTTTATATAGGTAGAAGAGCTACTTAAATCACAAATGGACGATTGCTTAAGTACGTTGCATTTGGAAGAAGATCGTGGTATAAACAACTTAATTTTGAGCTCAGTGATGCTGTCGCTAGCAGCGACACGTTCGGATTTACATAAGCTTGTAGGCTCAACGTTGTTGGGTGTTCAAGAGGACCAACTAAAAGTTAGCGTTAAAACGATTACCGATAAAGCAATATCCAGTCTTTTGAAGGCTGGCGTATTGAGAATCAAACGCAGCGGTGATTTCGATCCTAATGTTACCGTCGACATTAAATCTCAAATTAACGGCGAACCGAAAAATAAAAAAGGAAAGCGAACTATAGTACTTTCAGCTAGTACAATTTTGGAACTCTCGCCGTTGGGAAGAGCCGCGATGAAAGGTACGTGCTTCATTTGCTTCTATTTTCTACTTTGATTATTCATAGAAATGTATTTTTAATTTTTTTTTCTAGGATCTATAGATTTGCAATGCGCCTATACTTTGTACCAAGACCTCAAAGCTGCGCAGTCAAACTTGGTTCTCATCAATGATTTGCACATTATGTATCTAGTTACTCCTTACGATTTAGCGAATCAACTGAAGCCCGTAGGATCAGTATTCTACAATGTGGTCAGTTAAAATTGAACGGTCTTTAAGCAGTAATTCCAACCAATCTTTAAACCGTTGAGCTAACGGTCAATAATTATCTTTACAGATTACTAGTATGTCGTCGTCTCATATGCAGACACCGAGAGTATTGGGGATCAACGAAGCGACGGTGTCAAAGTTACGCGATGGAGTGGTTCCAAAAGTAAATTTTTAAACAGAAGCCTTATATTGCCACAAACTTCATAATGTTATATGAATTTCCGTATTATATATTTTTATATGAAGTTTTGAATATAAAATCAGAATAAATTCGTATTTTTTTGTTTAGAACATCGCTCCGAGGGTGATTAATCGATTCTGGTTAACTTTAATCCTTTACGAATTGTGGCAACATAGACCTCTTCACATCGTAGCTGAGAAATATCAAGTTAATCGCGGCTCCATACAGAATCTGTTAACCGTTGCTTCGACCTTTGCGAACGCTGTCGTCCGGTTTTGCGCGGTAAGAATATCCCTTTAAAATTAAAATAATAATGGCATACGTAGTTTAATATGCTCGTGCAAATGCGGGTAGAGAATTACACGTCGCTTTTTTTTTAGGAGTTGCAAGAGTTTTGGGCTTTTACAGACTTGTTGACTACTTTCAGTAAAAAATTAAGATACTGTTGCGCAGCTGATTTGGAACCACTGATGGAACTACCTTGCGTAAAAGTTGTCCGAGCGCGCCAGTTGTTTAATGCAGGTTACAAGACGTTGCAGTCAATTGCAATTGCAAAGCCCGAAGATCTAGAAGCGAAAATTAAAAACTTGCCGAGAAAGACGATAAAACAGATAATTGCTGCGGCAAATGTGAGTATTCATTCATTATTAGCAGACACGATCCTTCTTCTCGATTTTCTGATATTTATATCTCGATTTATAATATCTTATTTCAGTTATTATTGATGGAGAAGGTAGAAAATTTGAGGGATGAAGCAGCCCAAGTACTCGAAGGACTAGACATGTCGCATTTTGTAGAAGTTGCATATTCGTAGGTAAACTGGCGACGAGAAATTACGTTTTTCGATTATTTTTTTTCTGCGAAGATGACCAATTTTTATCGTTTAAAGAAAGAGAAGAGATAGTACATTCTAATGAAGGTATCATTGGAAATGTTGAGAATCAAATCAGTATTTATATTTGAAGAATTGTAGGAAAATATAGATTATTAATATATTGTAAAAACTATATAAGTTTATTAAAAATTTTCTACTGCATAAAATAATCTTTTATTCCAAGTCAATTCACACTTCTTTATCAGTCACACAAAATTGTGCCTTTCAGACCAATACGTTTTCGAGATTGACGTGTTGTTTAAGCAGGCACATAGAATAATGATCCACATAGCCGTTGATACTCTAACCAGAGTAAATTCAACTCGTGGTACAATTACATCCGTCATTCACTTGAACAGTTTCCACTCATCTTTTTTTATACAGACATGGCTTCAGAGCGATTTCCGGCAGACTCTTCGTTTTTTTACTGACTTCAGTTGTTTTCTTGAAATCCATGAAATAAAATAGATTATGCGATAAATCTTTCCACGTGTTTATAAATCCATAATTTCCCAATAGGCTTATGAATTCGTCGACGTTCTCGAATCTACTTTCAACGTCGGCTATCTTGAGGATACCACTGAAATTGAATGATAAAATGTTTGAGGATTATTGCAAACATGCATTTCTAACCGAAGGTTCAATTCCATAGAAACTAAAAGACTTTGCGAGTAGAAACAAATTTTTATGAAATAAAAAATATTGAGTCATCTGTTTCAAATAAGAAGAATAATGTCAGATAAGTGATTAGCTATGAAAATAGATTTGAAGCATTTTCCAAATTTTCTTAACCCTTAAAAAAAATATAGCAAAAAAATGTTTTGCTATATTGTTCTTATTTGGAGTATTTTCAAATAATAACTCAATAAAAACTTCAAGGGAAATTTAGAGTTTTAAAAATGTTACAGAATCGATTATGTTGGTAAAAATCGACGAATCAATTTTATGAAACAATAGAGCTTCTAAAAATCTGCTTATACGTGCTTTTCACTAATTCATTGATAACTTTTGGTATGATTGTTATTCAAAATCAATTTCAATAGTTTCATTAACGTTGACTTCAAGATTTTCTCGTCGCAAAGTATTCGAATTGTAATTGAAATCATTTTTCCGCACAACAGTAATATGATTAAAATATTAAACGTATACAAAATTCCATCCAACGACTTACTCGGTCTTAAGAACCCGATTTGCTTCCACGAGATAGTCCGCAAGGTTGGTGCCCATTAACGAAAGACAAAACACAACGACGTTTACGCCGTTGGTGAGTAGAGGTGTATGTGCCATATCGCAAGCTTTGACTTTGTCGTTTATAGCAATCAAGTCGAAAGAATGTACTTTTTGTGTTATGGATTCGGCGAGACGAGCTTCTCCGCATCCAAAGTCAGCGATAACGTAGTCCTTGGACCTAAAACCTCAATCAATTATTATTCAAAGTCGTCGGAAACTAATGTATTTTCGAGAATGATAAAAAAAACTAACATTTTTTTAATTGACGATATTATGACGTCCAGTGGATTGAGTGGCCATTGCTCAACCTGCTGTCGGTATCCCGAGTGATAAGCGGCGAAGGCGTCGGGATCTTCTTTGAAAAATTTTTTAGATTCCGAGCTTTCATTATTGTACAACGTTTCATTGAGAAATCTGAATCGTGAGGCTCTCAATTGAGACATCATTCGATCCCTCAGGGATTCAGGTTCTTTGTGAACTTTGCTTTTTCCACTACTTTGTATTTCTTTTTGAGCCAGCATTTTCTCCAATCTCTGAACATCTAGACTTTTCATTCCAGACTTTTCTCCATATTTCTTAGTATTGTTCTCAGGATTTAAGCCACTGGCTCTCAAAGCATTGGCAACCTTTTTTAGTTTCAGTTTCTTCCTTCTTCTCTGTGACTTTGTCTCCTGATTGGCGGATGGTTGGCCTTGAGCGGTCTGCACAGATTTTCCATCGTTACCTTTGCTGCTTTTACTAACTTTCTTATTTATCACAGTTTTATCTTTTTTTGACAAGAATGTTTTTGTATTTGGAACATCAGATCCTTCTTCGGATCTGTTTTTCTGATTTTTATTTTTTTTAGACAATTTGGATGTCTTTGTATCTTCAGAATCCTGCCCAGGTTTCACCTTTGATTTTTTTGAGGGAGTTTCTTCAGGTGTCTCAGAATTTGACAGTAAACGCTTTTGTTTTTTTTCTCTGACCTTTCCATGCTTAAAAGTTGCTGTACCATTTTCAGCTGGTTGAACATTTGTCTGAGATTTGATGTTTGTTGTACAGGAAGATCCAGATTTTACAATTTCAATGGAGTTAAACTGTACTTTTTTCTTCTTTGACTTTAGTTTTGAATGTTTAACAGATGCCTTAACATTATCATTGGATTTGATTATTCCATCTGCCTTATTATTTTTCCTGAGTATATTAGAATTTGATGTCGGCCTTGTGTGCTTTCCATCCTTTTTCCCTTTTTTTTTCTGTTACAAATAAATACCTTGAAATTTTTATAAATTGTACATCCATATGGTGAAAAAAAGGGGCACAATGTTTGAAATATTGTCCAATTTATATTGCTTGATTAAAATAAATATTCCTATGCTTAACGAAGAGCACGATATCTCTTTGTTAAAAAACCACAAATACGTTCGTATCACTTACAACACTTGACAGTGTAGTACGATAAATACTCATATTGAATTGTAAACCTTGCCAAAAATGCAAATAGATCCCATTGACAACAGATATTTATCAAATTCATCAATAGCAGAACATTTGAATGATAATTTCATCTTGCAAAGCACGTGGAAACGTTGTGGTTCAACATAACCTAAAACTAAATACCTTGACGAATAGTTGTCTGCTGAGTTTGTCACCAACGGCATCAGCGTCCCATGAGCTCTCGGTAAATAGGCTCATATTTTTGGACACTTATACTCACAGTAATAATGGTTATTAACGTACGACTAAAAATAAGGATACTTTGATAAGTACGCTCGATTATAGTCAATGAACCGCGTGTCCGGCACTGCGCGCCTAATGATTAGTTTGAGTTCGATAAGAAATGCCTGACCTTGCGAGACGGCGCTGCAGTAAAGTTGGTCGATTGCACCTGTCAGAAGCATTTGCTGGTATGCAGGTAAGTGAAGTTTTCAGTGCCTCATTATTTTCCCTACAGATTATGAAATAATGAACCTTCTTGTTTGCAACTTCTTGCACGAAGTATAAGCGAAACATGTCTCGATATTCGCTAGATTCGCTGAATAATGATTCAAGCTCCTATGATAAATTTTCCACAAACTTTACCAAGGGCTGCAACGTGACGTTAATGTGCAACGACCCCGAGGATACCAGAAAGCATGGCGAGTGCAATGAACCGCTGTCTTCGCACATCAGGGCTCATGATTATACAGATAAAGGTGATGTAGATGGAATTAGGGTTTGGCCATTTGGTGATCGAAATTGTCGATAACACTACCAGCTTATCGATGTAAGCGGAATGGATTGAAATTCGTTCTTGCTTCGTGCACTCTGTAAATTGAAAATCAAATAAAAGCGTAGAGAAATAAAATGCCAGTGACAAAAATAAAACCGCAGTCCGCTTTGACCATATAGCGCAAATTTTTTTCACTTTCTCGTCCCATATGCAATATGTAAAAACAGAAAGTATTGCTTGTTATTATTCCCAAGTAGTAAGAATAAAGTTTTTCATAAAATATCCTCTAGGTACAAAATAATGAATGACAAATTTGGTCCATGAATGGACCAAATGAATTTAATACATTGTGCAGTCTGTATTTCTATCGGTAAAATACAATTATATAAGTTTTCTGTTATATTCTATCTTGTTGAATTTTTACATACAACAAAAAGTCAATTTTTTTTACTGCGTAATAGAGATTAAATTTTATTTATATACAATGAAAACATAATTCAATTATAAACTTTCTATTATCTATAATCTCTTTGAATTTTCGTATACAATATGAAATTCAATAACTTTTAAAATCAATAGAAAAGAAATTGAATGCACGAATGAATGTTTTATTCGTCGTCTATCGATCCGCTAATGAGGAATAAGTAAAATGAGTTGCCATCGATGTTAAAGCGTAATCAATTACACAGCTCTAGTAATTTCTTTTTTAACGTCAAACTGCATATTCACGGCATAAATTTATGTGACTAGAAAAGTTCATTCCACACGACTGTTTGAATGCTGCAAAACTTTGAACCGAAAGTTAGACAATCCCCTTGATAGTAATTGGAAATATCGCAGTAAACATTTGCGGATATTTCAGACGTCGGATATAATGAATCGCCAAAAGCCGGAGTAACGATTCAGCCGGAGGGTCCGACGAAATCACGCGGGAATGCGTCAATTGCAAGTACTGTCAATGCGCTCAGACAATCTTCAGTGACCAATAATAATAATAAGGATGTTGAGAAAAAGTTAACCGTCTTAAATTCTGATGGAATGGAAATTCGATTCAAGCGTTCTGTTATTTTCTATCTCGTTGGATTTTTATAAATAAAAAAAAGCAATTTTTTCTCCTGCGTAAATTAAGGAAAATAATAAGTTTTATTTAAAAAATAGAAACTTCAGTAACCCGCATTCTGTTACTTTTGTTCTGTTTGAATTTCCATTTTCAATAGATATTTTAACAATCTTTAAGAGAAATGGATGAAGAAATTAACTGCACAAAGTAACGTTTTAATCGTTCTTCATCGATACACACTATTAGTTCTTCGCTTTTATTGTCAGACTACATTACTCAAAGTACGAGTTTATACGATCTGAAAATTTAATTTAGCACGAGTGTTTGAATGCTGAAAAACTTTGAATCGGAAGTTACGTCGCTGATTCCCTTGATAGTAATTGGAAATATCACAGGAAACATTTGCGGATATTTCAGATGCCGGATATAATGAATCACCGGAAGCCGGAGTAACTATTCAGCCGGAGGATCCGAAGAAACCGCGCGGGAATGTGGTAATTGGAAGTACTGTCAACGCGGTCGGAAAATCTTGCCTGACCGGTGAGGAAAAGCGGGCGGCAATGGTCGGTGCGACGTCGAATTTTCGGGTAGAACGCCCCGCTGCAAAGAAGTTGGACGTGGCGAGGCGGTCGTTGTCGTCGACGGCGGAATTTCGGCTCCGAGTTTCTCCACTCGCTGGTAGAAAGAGCCCAAGCAACGAGGGCATCGAGGGGTTCATGAAAGCCGGCAAAAAGCTTGGCAGAGCTTGCCGCACCATTGTGGACAGGGGAAAAAAGAAGCACGTCTCTTATTTGGAGCTTCACCGTAGAAAATTCGGTTAGATTCTTTAGATAATTTTGTCCTTTCGTAACGTCCATTGCGACAACTTTTTCTCCAACGTCGCGGTTGTAGACGAATTGCATTCCCGAGATTCCATTATCCAACCAACGGAAGTTCGTTGAAAGCCCACGAATATAGACGCGGTATATAACCTGAATGAAAATTTAATTCTGTCGTATCGCCTCTTCTATGTTTATTATGCGGCGGCTGCGGTGATCGCGAGCTATCAGACTTCACCTAACAATGCGATGCACATTTTTTTTATTACTTATCGCTTTCTATTAAAAACATCTCCGGTGATTTTTAACTCGGAATTTTCATAATATTTATAGTAGCCCACAATAAAAATAAATATGGGGTTAAAAAAACTTGGATGCATGAGTATGAGTGGACGAGAATTATAAAATGTAAACCTTTGTATCTTGAATATAGCTTTATCAGTTGAGCTAAAATGATGCGGCCGGTTAAAGCAGTTACAATATTTTTTTTTTTGTAAAAGTTACGCAATAATTGAAACACCGAAGTAAAGTTTATTAGATTTTTCGAGAAAATAAATTTTTTCAGCCATTCGATCAATGTTCCCTTGATGTTCATTGAATTTGAGATGAATCTATGAAAACGGTTCGAGAATTTCGGCAGAAATTGGGTAACGATGTTCGGCTTTTATAGTAAAAGGTTATTTATTTCCTTTTAATTATTGTTATAATGTATTTTTGTTTAGTATACATTTTTGTTGTTATCGTATAGACTTTCTAATAGTCTTGCTCTTGATCTTTGTTTATTTCCAATTAACATGTTAAAATTGTCTTACCTCAAAACTGCATAAACAAAAAAAATAAAATTACACTTAAATTTTCATGTTTTGCTGTCGACAGCAAAATGTATATTGATTTCGCATCGCAATTTTAGATTTAACAGTTTATATACAATTCTGGGAAAACTATAATATACACTGTTAAAAATATTATTAAATTTACAACACGTTTAATATACGAAGTTATATCAAATTTACAAACGAGGTATACCAAATTCAAATTCATATATAACGTATAGAAATTTTTATAATTCTGTTTTAATTTTTATACCTGTATGTTGAAATTGATGTAGCTGACATTGAAATTTAATAAGCTGTGTATTGCAAAAGTTAATTCACAAACTTTGTTGTAATATTAATATATCACTGTTGAAAATATTATTAGATTTACAACATGTTTAATATACGAAGTTATATCAAATTTAAGTTTGTGTGTAAATAATGACAAATATTGCATTGTTCTTAATATACGAATAATTTAATATTTATACATACTTGTATATGAAATTTCATATACTGTATATGCATAAAACTTCATATACATTTTATGAATTTTCATACAAAAATTTTTAACAGTGTAGTATTGATGGAACTGTGGGAATAGAGTAAATATGGGTAGAAAATAGATGAACCAAGCTGTCGTAATTCGATGCAGGTGTTGAAAGTAGTCAGTGCATCTTGACTCCCGCGGGTTCGACTTTGTCAGTTCGCGGTGGAAGAACGGACCAACGGCTCCTGTATGTCGACGAGAGAACTCCGATCATGGTCTCGAGGGATGACGAGAGTGAGTTTGGCTTCTATCGTCGCGCGATGGAACTCGGGTCCCAAGAACCTCGTTCCTGCGAGGCCCTCGATCGCTCCGATCCGAACGAAGACGTCAGCAAGAGTAGCTCCAATGTCTCCGAATGCTTTTCTGACTCTGCGCAACCGACCGAGCTGAGAAGGCGGGTCATTTACCAGCCCTACAGTGTCGAGGATTACACGTCTCTGAGTATACCGCAAGCCGATAGATCCCTTGGTCCTGACAGAATCGAGATGGAGTCGAAGGTGAGAAAGCTTCGAATTACGTCAGGCATTATACTATAGAAATTGTTAATGTTTACGATTGTAAATACTAGTTACCATTGTGAATATTGTTTACGATTGCAAATACTGGTTATGATTGTAAATATTGTTTACGATTGTAAATCCTGCTTAGTTTTGTAAATGTTTTTCACGTTTCTTAATACGGGTTACGATTGTGAATATTGTTAACAATCATAAATATTGGTAATGATTATGAATTCGATCTCGTTATCTCGCTGCTTCGTGCGAAGCAACAAGATGAAATCAGATCTCGTGTCATTACAACTTAACTCCGTTTCGTTGTGAGCCGACATTGAGAATAATTGAAATCCGCAGCTTGCACCAATATTACAAAATTTATGTCATTGAAATTCGGCCAAGTCTGTAATGGGTATTTAGGGACGAAACGTTATTTACTCTTGGTGAGTGACATTTCGCGGATCATTGAATCACTGCCAGGTAATTCTGCTTAAATTCTCAATTCTGCTTAAAATTGTGGGTTAATTTACAATATGACTACTTGGATTCCGTCATAACTTCGATGTACCTTATCAACTGTATAAATGGGTCAGAGTGGTCGATGAAGTGACGTTGATCATTGAACTGGAAATATCTGCATTTCGACACGAATTCAGATATTATTAGTATCAAGTATAGTCTGAAATTACAAATCTAGTAGAAGCTCCTCATTAATCTGATTTTCTTACAGACATTAACTGTCATTAAATCTAACTTTCCATGTGCATTAACTGCACATTAAATGTATTTTTCGGTATTAAAGTAATTTGTCAATCAACTAAATACGATGCCATAATCAAATTAAAATTTGTTTCGCATATATTTTATTTATAAAAATACGAATGACCTTAACTATAGAGTGTATGTTTTTACGAGTTTTTTTTGTATACCTCGGGTGCTACGCAAGCTCCCAGCTACTCCACTTTTCCATCTACACGTGAGACACTCCAGCTTTTGCCCTCTTCGGGGACCCTAGGGAGCTTTTGAAAAATCAAGGCTCGGGGGACTTAATCCGTGGCTAGAGCGCAATTTTCCGCACGGTCACTGTCGCGGCAGATCTTTGTATAATACAGAAAGATCCAATAATTTGGCAAAAGACAAGAATTTAAAAAAAAACTCTTGGTGACTGTTATGTCATGGGTTGTTCCTTAGTACGACACAACGAAACCGAATTTATTTAATTTATCTGTTTTAGGGCGAAACTTGCCGCCTTAGGGGCCGGAGACCAAAATCGGCGCGAAATTATTGCTTCTTGCGTAAAAATCTCGGTTTAATTTTCTTAATGTACGTTATCGGCTACCCTAAAATATGAGTACTTGAGGAACTGCATTGAAACGTACGTGGTTACTTACCTTTAGTATTATCTGTGCAAAAGGAAAATCGTGCGCTTGAATAGGCAACGCCCTTATTGCCTTTACCGGATGATCGTTAATATCCTTCCTCGTTATCACTAGAAAAATTATTCGATCGTTTGGTTTTCGTCGGAAAATTCGTCCAGGAAATTGTATTGCTCGTCTCGTAAAAATACACCTTTCTTTTCTGGTGACACAAACAAGTACAAAGATTTGAGGGGTTGGCGTTCACCGCACCCGACCAAGTCTCTCTCGCACTAACCCCTGTCGCTTTGTGGGAAAGGTTTTGAAATAAAGATTCAGGAAGGGTTTTCGCTGTTTACCTTAATTATTTAAAGAAAGACAGAAGCTAATTTTTACGGATTTTTAGGAATGATGGTTAATATTTAAACAATTCAATTTGAGAAAACGATTCAATTTAGGTAGGAAGTCAAAGAGTTTCTGCTTTAATCAATAAAAAGTCAAATAGTTTTTTGTTTTAAACAATTGAATTAAATAAAAAGGTCGAAACAATTCAATTACATAAGAAGTCAAAAAGTTTGTGCTTTGGACAATTTACTTAAATAAAAAGGTCGAAAAGTTTTTGCTCTAGCCAATTGAATTAAGCGATCATGAAACTTTTCTCCTATATAATCTCCACGTTCAAAAACTGAGTTAAACATTTATTGAATGATGTTCAACATTCAAGCAATTCAAACAACTCGAATAAAACAATTTCCGTTTTGAACAATTGCATTAAAGAATCATTAAATTCTTCTGCATAATTTTCACATCAAATAACTGGTTTGAACAATTATTGAATAAAACCGAGACAGAGTCCAATTGAGCAACAAATTCTATTGCAAATGTCCTGCACCTAAACAATTCTCGTGAATGCTATTTTAAATGAATGACATTGAAACAGAGCTAAGGTAAAGAATTCTTATGTACACGATTTTAGCTGAATAAAATCGAGACAAAGTCCAATTGATCCATAAATG
The DNA here is from genome assembly GCA_949699805.1 of Tromatobia lineatoria. Lineage (NCBI taxonomy): Eukaryota > Metazoa > Arthropoda > Insecta > Hymenoptera > Ichneumonidae > Tromatobia > Tromatobia lineatoria. The sequence continues at coordinate 8,054,960 of OX453034.1, forward strand.
CTATTAAAGGAGAATCAAATAATTTCGGTTTTAGATCATTGAATTTAACAATCATTGAACGTCTTTGAGTTATTCTCACATTAAACAATCGCTTTAAGCAATGATTGAATGATTTTATATTTAAACAAATTAATCGAACAAGAATCAAATAATTTGTCGTGCTTAAACCATCATTAAACGTTTCTGGATATTTTCTGCCTTTAACGATTGATCAAATTAATTATTGAATGCTTTCGTATTTGAACGAATTGATCAAACGAGAGTCAAACAATTTATCGTGCTTGAATAATTAAATTAACAATTACTGACTTTTCTGGATAATTCGTTAGTTAAATACCGGAATTAAACATGCAATTAAGCTGCACTTGTTTTATGAACAAATTTTTATGAGTACTGTAATGTATTGAGTTGTTAATATATTGGCAATACTGCTTTCTCTCGCATAACCGCGTGAGGTGTGCGTTTAAGCACCATCCCCCCTCGTTGGCTAGCCGCCAAGCAAGACGGTCACGTTCTACAGCTTGTAAGCCCAGTATCTGAATTAAAGTATAAAGCTCCTACACAATTATTTGGTATCTCCCCTTTATTCCGCCTTCCGATACATTACATTTTGGCAACGAGGATATTTAATTGGATAACGCGTAGGAAGTGATTATCAGTATTTACGGCATCAGTTGCAAAAAGTTCTTAAGTCGCAAGAACTTATTTTATATCGTCGAAAACGGTTTTCGAGCGATATTAAGTTAAGATGTCGGAGGGCTCTAAGAAGAAAGAAGTCGGATTCGGAGAAGAACAATGGATCGAGCAAATAAGGATTTTCGAGGACCGGGTTACAAGATTAAAAAAGGCAGAAGCAGCACTACATCAACAGCAAGCTGAATTTGCGGAAAAGCAGAGAAAACTTCATGAGGAGCAGCAGATTTTCGCAAGTCAGACAGACCGGCAAGCGGGGCAACAGTCAAGGTCAGCGATACAAACACAGGTACCGAATGTAAATTTTTTTTCTACCATCGGTTCGCTGTCTGAGTTTCGAGTCGGTGATGATTGGGATATTTACGAAGAACGACTAAATCAATATTTTGCCGCAAATATTATTCCCGAGGAACGTCTTGTAGCTGTTCTTATAACGTTAGTGGGACAAGAAGCCTACAAAGTTTTAAAGGATCTCTGCGATCCGGTGTTGCCATCGTGCAAGTCTTTCGCGGAACTCTGTAGTATTTTGAGGACACAATTTGCACCAAGGGTAGCTGTTTTCAAGGAAAGAAGAGAGTTTTATAATTTAACCCAGGGTGATGGGGAGTCCGTGAATGAGTGGTATGCTCGTTTGAAGAGTAAAGCGATTAAGTGTAAATTTGGAGCTTTATTAGATGACAAAATTAAAGATGGTTTTGTTACGGGTCTTAGAAGCGGTCCCATCCTAGACAAGGTGTTCGAGAAAGATGCGTCAGCTAGTCTTCAAGATATTGTCGAAGCTGCTCGTATCAAAGAAGCATCTTTGGCAGCTGCATCGAAATCAACGTCCACAGAATTGCAGTTTATGAAAGGTAATTTCCGGAAATTCGCTTCAAAAAAGAATTCAATCAACGGATCTGGATCTTCAAGGGAGAAACGATCGACAACTCAATCAAGAGAGAAGAAAGAAGAAAAAGCGTATGAATTGACGCAAAGAACGTCTCAGCTTCGTTGTATTCACTGCGGTGGAGTGAAACATAACTTTGCGAACTGTAAGTATAAACAGTATAAGTGCAAAGTTTGCGGTCAAGTCGGTCATATTGCGAAAGTTTGTAAAAATAAAAATTCTAGTCGATCGAATCACAATTACATTGAAGTAGAGTCTGAAAGCGAATCGTTTGAAGTCGCTGATATGTACAAGTTAGCTTCTGAGTTAGATTCGGTTGAAAGCGAAATAGTTGAGTTGATTGTTGAAGCACAACCGGTTAGGTTTATAATCGACACAGGTGCGGATAAATCCGTAATTCCGGAGAAAATTTATAGAAAATACTGGTCACACTGCAAGTTAGAAGAGACATCGGTTAGGTTAAGAATGTACGACGAAAGCGTTTTGATTCCCTTAGGTCAAATCGATGTAAAGTTAAAGTACAAATCGAATGAAACTAGAGGAAAGCTGGTTGTATTGAAAAGTGGATGCAAACCGTTATTAGGCAAAGACTTGATGAAGCCGTTAGGATTTTATATTGCTTCGTTAAATTTAGTTGAAAAGGATGATGAATTGAAAAAAATTCGACGTGACTTTGCTGATATCTTTGAACCTGGATTGGGGAAATATAAGTACGAAAAAATAAATATTCGTCTACAAGAGGTTGTTACACCAAAGTTTGTGAAGCCGAGGCCGGTGCCATTAGCTTTAAAGGAAAAATTGGAAGAGCAATTAATTGAACTTGAAAAAAAAAGGGGTAATTTCAGTAGTGAGTGCAAACCAGTGGGGCACTCCACTAGTTCCAATTTTGAAACCGGATGGTAGTATTCGAGTGTGCGCTGATTACAAAGTCACAGTGAATCGTTTTGTTGAGGATATCAAACATCCTTTTCCACGGATTGAAGAGATTTTCGCCGCACTGTGTGGTGGAGAAAAATTCACAAAATTGGATTTAACTGCGGCGTATAATCAAATGGAACTAACGGAGGAATCGAAAAAGATTTTAGCCTGGAGCACTCACCGCGGAATTTACGTGATAAATCGTTTGCCTTTTGGTATAAAATCGGCTTGTTCAATTTTTCAAAAAACAATAGAGAAAGTGCTTCAAGGAGTATCTGGTGTAACATGCTTTTTGGATGATATAATTGTAACAGGAACTGATAAAGAAAATCATTTGAAAAATCTGAGAGAGGTTTTTAAAAGACTGTCGGAGGCTGGCTTACGTTTAAATTTAGGAAAGTGTTCATTCTTTCAATCGGAAGTACAGTATCTTGGTCATATTATAGACAAAAAAGGATTAAAGAGAAATCCAGAGAAAGTCCAGCCATTATTAAAGCCCCGAGACCATCTAATGTTCAAGAGGTGCAAGCTTTTGTAGGAATGGTAAACTACTATTCGAAGTGTGTACAGAATTTTGCTGAAATCTTAGTTCCACTTTACGATTCTCTGAAGTCGAAAGAATTTGTTTGGTCAGAAAATTGTGAAAAGGCTTTTCAAAAAATCAAGGAAGAAATGTCGTCTGAACAATTCTTAGTACATTTTGATCCACAGTTGCCGATTAAACTGTCATGTGACGCATCTAATATAGGAATTGGAGCTGTGTTATCGCATATTTTGCCAGACGGTTCCGAGAAACCAATTGCGTTCGCTTCAAGAGTCCTCCGGGACGCTGAGAAAAACTATTCTGTTATTCATCGAGAAGCGTTAGCCATTTATTGGGCTACCACGAAGTTTTATCAGTACTTAGTCGGTAACGAGTTTGTGTTATGTTCGGATCACAAGCCTCTTCAAGCATTGTTTGGTGAAAACAAAGGTTTGCCGCAAATGGCGGCTGGTCGGCTTCAGAGATGGGCGCTTTTTCTGAGTGGACTAAGATACAGATTTCAATATGTTCGCGGAAAAGACAATGGATGTGCGGACGGTTTATCAAGGCTCCCAATTAAAAGTCAGAAAACAAAGGGAGCAGACGTGGATTATTTTCATTTTTTAGTTGAAGACCGAATACCAGTTTCTGCTGACCAGATTAGAAAAGAAACTAGTCGGGATAAAACGTTGAGTAAAGTTTATCTGTACGTAAGAGATGGTTGGCCTAAATCGTTGGAGGATGAGTTTAAGCCTTATGCGAGTCGAGCAGAAGAAATTAGTTCTGAGAATGGTGTATTGATGTGGGTTTACAGAGTTATTGTCCCTGAAAAATTGCGATCATTACTATTAGAAGAGATTCATAACTCCCACGTTGGAATTGTAAAGATGAAAGCATTAGCTCGCCAGTATTTTTGGTGGTCAAATATCGACAGAGAAATTGAAGAATACGTAAAGAGATGTGATGCTTGTAGAACAATGTCGAGGCCACCAGAAAAGGCAACATTAATCAAGTTTCGTGAGGCAAATTATCCACTCGAACGAGTACATATTGATTTTCTCGGTCCGTTTCGAGGCAAGGTATATTTATTATTGATTGACGCGTACTCGAAGTGGCCCGAGATTTTTGAAATGAATAAAGTCGATTCAAGTAGTACTCTAGAAAAACTAAGAGAATGCTTTGCTAGATTTGGTTTGCCTTAAATGATTTTTTCGGACAATGGCAGACAATTTACGTCGGAGGAGTTTAAGGGTTTTTGTGACAAAAATGGTATTATACATAGAACGTCGGCTCCGTACCATCCTGCAACGAACGGCCTAGCTGAAAACTCAGTGGGTACATTTAAGAGAAGTATGAGTAGAGCTTTAAATGACGGAAGGGAAAAGACTGTTAATTTGACGACGCTAATTAGTCGATATCTGTTAATGTATAGAAATATCCCTCATTGTACGACCGGGGAAACCCCTGCGAAATTGTTATTAGGGCGTGTAGTTAGGACTAGGCTAAGTTTGTTAAATGAAACAACAGCGGCTAAAAGAAGAGAAAAACAAATTGAGTTTTTTCGTGGTAAACGAGATGTTGAATTCGAAGTAGGTGAAATAGCTTACGCTCGAGATTATAAAAATCCGATGAAACCGACTTGGCGAAAAGTTAATATTACGGACAAGTTAGGCGATAGAAACTATCTATGTAAGCCTGAGAATGAGAGTGTTGTATGGAAAAGACATGTAGATCAGCTCATTAAGAATGGAAAGTTTTACGATAAAGAATTGAGCGAATCGCGTGAACTCGTTTCAGAAGTTCTTCGAGACAATGTAAACGTGAAAAATGAAGTTCATCAAGAACAAGTATCGACGAAAGCACCAGTAGTGAACAACATCAACAAGGAATCGATTGTAGTTCCTACGAGCCAGGAGGACAAGTGTGAATTTGATCATGCGAGTGTTAGTTCTTCGTTAAATAAGAATGTTACAAGTGAAGATCGTATAATCGATACACAAGAGACTGTTAACGAGAACATAGAAAATGCTAAGCCTGTTCAAAATGTAAATCGTAGATCTATGTCGGAAAATAAGCACTGTGCGTCAGTTGAAAGTTTAAACATTAATCAAAGGCCTAAAAGAGTAATTAAGCCTGTGATACGATTAAATCTGTGATGTACGTCATGAGAAGAATGCGTCAGTTAATTCACGTTTAAACGTGGTGTGTATTTAGATCAAGTATAAACGAATTTGAATTCGTGCGCGTATATGTACGAGTGTATTCATAATCTTGATCGGGAGGAATGTAATGTATTGAGTTGTTAATATATTGGCAATACTGCTTTCTCTCGCATAACCGCGTGAGGTGTGCGTTTAAGCACCATCCCCACTCGTTGGCTAGCCGCCAAGCAAGACGGTCACGTTCTACAGCTTGTAAGCCCAGTATCTGAATTAAAGTATAAAGCTCCTACACAATTATTTGGTATCTCCCCTTTATTCCGCCTTCCGATACATTACAAGTACTGTACAAAAATGTAGAGACCAAATGAGCTTTGGTCTTGCGGTAGTTTCGTGTTTAAGAATCCTGAAAATCCTGGTGAGAACCCAATCGAAAGTTGATGTCGTCACACGGGAACACACTTAACCTGCGCCGACTCGGAGTCGGACTTTGAAAAGGGGCTACACTTTTTCTTTATAAACTGTGTACAGTGTTGGATCGCGTCGAGAACTGAATTCTAATATTATATTGTAGCCGGCTTAATCGAAGTATTATTCTTATTTGACTTTGGCGGAGTATGTATATATTTAATAGATGTTATGATGCTTCGACGATGACCGCCTTTAATGTTTTTATTTTTGATGGAAGTTTGGCAAATCGTAACTCGGGTCTGAGTCGCACGATGCCGGAGATTCCGTTGTTATCGATCTTCCTGTATAGGAAAATCAAACATTTGGAATCTATTTATTTTTGTCCCTTCAAATTGCTTTATCAATTCGTAAATTGATGAAGCAATCTGAACGGACGATATTTTAACAATTAATTTTTAATCGTGAAAAAATATTGCCACAGCCCGGGATCGAACCGGGAACTCTAAGTATGTGTATATTTAATAGATGTTATGATGCTTCGACGATGACCGCCTTTAATGTTTTTATTTTTGATGGAAGTTTGGCAAATCGTAACTCGGGTCTTAGAGTTCCCGGTTCGATCCCGGGCTGTGGCAATATTTTTTCACGATTAAAAATTAATTGTCAAAATATCGTCCGTTCAGATTGCTTCATCAATTTACGAATTGATAAAGCAATTTGAAGGGACAAAAATAAATAGATTCCAAATGTTTGATTTTCCTATACAGGAAGATCGATAACAACGGAATCTCCGGCATCGTGCGACTCAGACCCGAGTTACGATTTGCCAAACTTCCATCAAAAATAAAAACATTAAAGGCGGTCATCGTCGAAGCATCATAACATCTATTAAATTAATCGAAGTATCCCCTCTTAGTCCAACTGCAACATTTTGCATAGTTGCAGTACTTGCAGGCCCTTATCGCACTTCTGAAAAGCGGAACTTCGGACACAGCTTCGATCAACGTTCCATCTAACATCACATCACTCTCGCTTGGGTCCCGACATGTGGGAATGCATAGCCTAGCTAATTCATACTTTCTGCGCAAATTAATATATTCCTTTGCAATAAGAAACTTTTATAAAGCACACAAAAATATTTGTAAGGATAAATTAAAAATACACTTAACGGATAAGGTTGCGAACATTTATATTCCATGGATTTTTTAGTTTATTTGAAATTAAAATTAAATTAAAAAACGTCCGATGATGAAAAATGTAGAAAATAAATGTCAGAATAGATTATTTTTTGAGCACGGTAATAACTCATAAGTCATCCTACATCGAAAAATGGTCAGAGATTTGTGGTTAGTTGGGAAGTTACTTTGTGACTTCACAATTATTTTCAGTATCTCATTAGTCATCCGCAAAACGACCTGTGGCTAATTCACGACCCCGTGGTATCCGGGATATGAACGAGCTCAGCGGGGGAGCAGGCCAAACGTGCATTAGGCTTAATGCCCCATAATTATGGCGACTCAGGGCGTAGCAGTCGCCGCGAGCCCGCTGAATTAATATTTCTCGTAATAACTCGTGGAAATGGTGGCCGGCAACGAGTTTCTATTGCTGTGGCTGGTGCTTTTGAGACTAGACGTATAAGCACGCCAATTCTGAGTATATTAATTTCGTCTGTGCGAACGCTGGAGTGTGTCTGGAGCGTCTCGTGGGAGAGCGAGCAGCTAGAAGATTTCGCTCGAAAATGAGCGAGTCGTTTCCTTCGAGCAGTGTATTCTGTACGCGTATTTAATACTGTGTGTATTACTACGTTTAATAAATTCGCGGATTTATGTTTCCTTATAGATACGTCCTTTGATGCTACGTTGAATCTATTGCGAGATATTTCTTTCCACCGCGGAAATCATGTAGGTAATTGTGATAGAGGTGATGTTACTTAAATGGGAACTGGTGACTTAAAAAACGCGTAATAGATTTCTTCTCCATAATATTTTTACCGAAAAACAAACATATACAATTAAAAAATAAAATATGTGTAGAAGTACGGGTTGTAACTACTTGAAGGATTTTCCTATTTCCGGTACAGGGACCAAAATTCATAAAACGTTTCGTGTCTGAGAAAAACATAATTTTAAATTTTTAGCATCAAAAAATTTACATTGGTCAATAGATTATCGAAAAATATATACAAATGTATGAGCATTCTTATTTTCACAGTTCGTGTCTAATAATTTTTTGAATCATTCTTACTGAAACAACAAACTTTTCTATAAAAAATTATATTCCTCTGAAACTGGGTTCCTATACTTGAAAACCCTGGCGGACCGGGTTGACCCGTATTTAAGGTCAATTTCAGGTCATACGACCCAAATTGGTAGAATATCGGTCAAATTTAAGTAGATTACACATAAAAAATTATATTTGGTCGTCTTTCGGTCGATTTTTAGCAACTCAACCGATCTCCAACTAAATTAGGCTGACTTCGTTCAGTCAATTTGAGGGCATCTTTTTGTTAGTTAACTGTAATTTAATTTTTATAGCTTTACGTCAGTATAGAGACTACATCGAGCATTTTGACCGATTGTCGACTACATCGGATGAACTCCTACCGGTTCACTTAAGGTCGAATTTTGGCAAATCGATTGATATTCAACTTGGTGCATCTTCGGGCCAGTTTTCGGTCGAGTTTAAAAACTTGACCAATTATCGACCAAATCGAATGTACTCTGTTCAGTTAATTTGAGGTCTACTTATCGTCAGTCGACTGATATTCAACTTAGTGCAGCTTCGGGACAGTTTACGGTCGACTTTTAAGAACACGGCCGATTGTTGATTAAATCGGATGTACTCTGTTCAGTTAATTTACGATCTACTTATCATGAGTCGACTGATAATCCACTTGAGGCATTTTTGGGTCATAAGTCTATAATCTGACTGATTATAGACTTATTGGGATGAACTCTGTTCGGTCAACTACAGTCAGCTTTACAGTCGCATTTTTGTACAAACCGACCATAGATTTCCGGTCAACTTTTCGAGAAATGACAATAAATAAACTTAAATGGTTATACTGGATTGGGTTGATTTTTGATCAAGCATTTGATAGTCGGCCTTATTTCGAATACGATTATATAGAGCGTTCCGTTAAATATTGATCAATTTATTGAATGTTGACCGCATATCGACCCAAAATGTTTTGCAGCCTAAGACGAGCAGTAGTCAACTATTTTATAGTTGACCGTATGTTGACCTAGACATACAACAAAAATGGGTCAACTGCAGTAAAATTTTCGGTCGACTTTTTGCACAAACCGACCGTCGATTTTCGGTCAACTTTCGGTCGGACAGGTCCGCGAGGGAATAATTAACGTATATTGTCATTCGTTCCATTCGTCGTAGTAGATTTCTTTGCCCGATACTTTCTCTGTAAGCTATTGTTACTTTTTATCAGGGCTTTAGTCAAACATAAATAATAGCAGTGGACATCTCTAAAAAATTAGCAGTCACATGCAGTCAAATATAAATTATTTTATTGTTACATAGATTTTGACTTTCCCGATTCCATTATGTTTGAGAAAGTAATTGTTTGAAAACATCATAATTTCTCAAAATCATCAAAAGAACATGGAAATTTTGCGGGTTCGAACGTATGCTTACCGCATTGAAATGTTCTTGTGGTATTTTTTCATTTTGTCTCGAGCAAGGCATATCGACCGTATCGACGAGTTTCTCTTCAATTCGAGTTTGGGCCGAAGTTTCGAGACGTTGGGCAACTGCACCAGTAAATCTTGGTAGAAGTTATACATATAAGCGGAGCCAATACAGTGCAACGGACAGTAGAGAAAGGATATAAAGTAGTATTATACGAGAGGGAGCTTTTGCGATGGAAACTTGTTGGCGAAGAGGCAAACAAAGCTTCTGGAACTGGTTGGGGAGCCGTATACGCGGTCTCGCGCCTCCGGTGCATCATGGACCGGCGGCCTGCATTGTAGGGTTACGAGTCCCGGTAGCGCGCAGTGTGTTAAGTTCGAAAGTTGCTCCTCAAAGCGGTGGTAGCTTCAGGGGCTTGTTTGTTGTTGCAGGGTGAGTGGCTGATGCGGCGCAGGTCCTACGGTGACTCGGTAAGCGCACGTAACCGCCAGCGTATTCTCTGCCATACTCAGAAGCTCAAGGTAATACGAATATAATATAGCGAAGGCTTGTAGCCACATATGAACGGCCAAAAATTAAAACGGCGTAACATAGATGACTTAATATTGAGGTTGCGCCCTATTAATTGTTGGCCACAGCACTCTTGTTGTACAGAGACTCTATACACAAACTCATTTTACGAAATGGCACGTACTCAATACCGGGAACCTCTACACCGAGAGAAAAGATTTCTTTGACGCAAAAAAAAATGGGTGGATTGATTTTTTTCCATTGACTGCGACAAAATATTTCTTTGATTTTAATTAAATACCGCATTTAAAGTTCTAAGGGAACATTTTATTTGCTGTAAAGAACCATTTACTTAGTAAGAATATATAATAAAGAAACATTTTACTTAGTGAGAATATATAATGAAGAAACATTTTCATTATTTTATAGAGGCGTCTTCATTGATTCAAAGAAACGGTTTACTGTTCATTAAATAAGAACTCAAGGTGACTTCCGCGAAATAGGTAGCGATGAGTGAGTGACAGATTTGTACAATAAAAACCACCAATTTGTGAAAACAACAAGGCACTTGCTTCGGCGTAAAAACCCTCACGGCTTAGAGCGAAATGCCGTAACAAGCGAATTTGTTATTTTTATAAAGACAACTATGAAATTAGCCAAAGATGGAAACTGGACAAATAAATCAATCAATATAAGTCAAATAGAATTTGTTAGCACAAATCTAATATATCTATTACGATTCATTGAAACGAAGAATTTAGCGCGAATTCAATTATTGAAAAGCGACTCGAACAATTACATTAAATGGGAACGTGAGATCTGTCTTTACTAACGTATACCTTATGGCGATTCGGTCACAGAACTTCTAAACGCGGCGTTGAGCCTGGAAATCGTTGCAAGCCGGTCACGCGGAGCGCAGAGGATTGTCAACGGCCAACGTAACCCGACACATTCTTCTTCTTCTACAAATTAGGCGGGACCTGCATAAGCGGAGGCAATCCCTCCTGACCTCTGATAGGAATCGTGCTGCCAATCTTTCCCTAACACATTCTTTTTCAGTTCTGTTTGCGTCGTATAAGTAGAAGAGAGGTAACTCAGTCAAGTATACTGTCCATGGCTATATGGTCAGCAGGCAACTGCAGAGTAGCGAATGGAGCCAGCCCCAACTAAACAACCAACCAGTCAGGAATTCGAGATTTGCTAGCTTAGCCTCAACATCGTGACTCGATCGGCGCCGGGGCGCTGCAGCTCACTTCCAAGCGCCACTGTTGTCGACTCGCGCGTGCCACTGGCGCAGACTTCCGCGCACCTGTCACTAATTTCCGGACCTTATGGTGGATGGGCCTCTTCTTCCATCATACCATCTACCGATGGAGTCGTTCACTTTGATCAGGATTGCCGAGCTGTCAGATGCTTTAACAGTCTCGGTGAACCTATGTCTTCTCGGTAAAAGACTTCCAAATCCCCTTGTTGTGTTTGATTGTGTTGAGTAACTGTGTACGTATAAACAGCAAATGATTTCTAGAATGAATCGAAAAATCGTGACCGCATGCATTTATGATGTGTGTATGTATGACGGTACACATCTATAGACAATTTGGGTTTTTGTTCGGAGAACGAGTCCACGAGCGAATCTTTCGACGTAACTCGATTCAGGGTAAGCGTAGTATGCGGCAACTTGAATTGGTTGCTTCTCGCCACAGTGTCGGTCCCTTGACGGCGGGGCGAGCTGTGTAGGCTGGTGGTTATCTTGGAAGCACTCCTGGCCTGGCACCAGCACGTGGAGAACCACTTGCTGGTATAACGCTACGACAGCTCCGAGAATTTGCGCAGGCCTTTCGTTCGTAGGTAAGAAAGCTTGTTTCAGGTATTGAGAGATCAGTCAATTTGCATACTTTAGCTTTTTATTTTTATGTTCTTGGCATCATCGCCACATTGTTCAAGTGAAGTGTTCCCGTATGGCACTATTTCATTGTTCGCAGTTCATCGTTCGCGAGCCAAGCCCTAATCTTTCGAGGCAGTATCAATGTAAAATTGTTTGTTCTGTTATGTTTATTAAATGAATATATACGTCACTGGTTTCAGCTTTTCCCTCCACACCATAAGGGTGTTTTAATGTCGAAGAAAGTCGCTTTGTTGTTCCGCAATAGTACATTGTGATACAAGGGCGTGATGGCGAACTTTATACGAAGAGTGTGAAGTCGGCCGCACGCCGCATGAGTACCACAGTGGCACGAGCCGAAGGCGAGTGCCTTCTGTGGTACGAGGGCGGTCCACAGCAAGGGAAGCCCCCCGCATGGAAAAAACAATTTTTTTGAAAGAATAAACATGATAACTTTCATTCGTAGGTTATTATTTTGATTTACGTCCATCGTCTCGGAACGTTTGTGGGACTGTAACGTTGGCAACACTGATTCTCGAAGCGCCTGCCTGGGATCACACTAGGTGGCGCGTCGAAAGTGTGCGTGAAGTAAATTATTGAGAGGGGAAAGTGTGCGTGAAGTAAAATCGAGTGCGTGAAGTGCGATCGGCATTTATATATCATGCCCGACTGTAATTCGCAATTTCTGCAACATTTTTGAGGCATGTAAAACGGCACATTTCATGCATATGTTACAAAAAATCAGTTGTATTTATTTATCGAAACTTTTCTCACTCATTCCACCCATTTTGTATACTAGAATTTACATTACGTTATTTCATTTCTTATTGTTTTGTTTAAGTTTAAAGATTAATAACTAATTAAACAGTTATAAATCTCAATCGCTATTCCATTGATTTAAATAGGTCTGGTTTATTTTTTAAATTTGAATAATGCATTTTTCGGCAACGCCAAGATTTTTTAATGAGGCTTAATCAACTTGAAAATCAATTATAATTTAAATCTCAGCGAAATCTAATAAACTACCAGGTGTTTTGAAGATTGATCAAGTGAGAAGGAAATAAGCACGAGGGATAGTCGAAACTCTATTATTTTGTATAATTATAGCTCTTGTGGTTAAATTCGCATTTTTTTCCAAAATGATGCGTGAAATTCGCATTGGTGATTGGGTAAAGTGCGAAGGTTGCAATCGCACGCGACGGAAGTGCCAATTTTGGACCGTGTTACACACTATATTTCTTGCAACAAGTGCATTAATAGTGTTGCTTTGATTAGTAGTCTTGCAGGCCGAACAGTGAAAAGTGTCGTTACAAACTTTCGACCCTAGGGTTAAAAGCGAAACAGCAGGGGTGAAAATGATGAAATCGCGAACTGTACGGGCGGCAACCTATCGTTACAAAATTGCTATGAATTTAGACACTTTCGGCTTCCAAAACCGTCACGGAAAACACAGCTGTTCAGGCACGTGTGACAAAAAGGTTTTGATTCTTGACGAGAGTTTTTTCCCTTTGCTATGTCTATTCATTTTGGTTCATCTTACACAAAGAAATAGTATTTGGTATGTATTTTCAAACTTATTTGTTATTAGTTATTCCTCAGTATGCCACTTGACTTTTACTATCCCCTCCGCTTTATTCTTCATTCCATTCCTCGAGCTCTCTGTCTAGAGTGTTGACCGCCGACACTCTTCCTAATGCGATACTACTGTATCGCATTTACACGATGGCACATGGAAAGTGCGAAAAACCTGACCGATACAGGTGGTTTTATTTTTACTGAAAAACTGCCTCCCGCTCACTAGATGACGCTCAAACCAGTGCGCGCCTTAGCCGTCACCCATGCAAGTTATGGTTGCAAACAATCCTGCTTAATTCTGGAGATCGCCGAAGCCACACGCCGACCGCGCGTCTACTACCGTCGGTTATTTAGTATGGAAGGTAAACGTCCCAGTAATCGTCCGCTGTGTGCTTTAAATATAGATTTTGCTACAGTCAAAGCACATTGAAGAAAATGTTAATAATAGGAAGTCCGTAAAAATTACAATTAAAGTTTAATGGCGGGAGTGAGTGAGGAAAGGTGGTGTAAATAATTCAACGAACAATATTTCGCGGAAGAACACAAACCAACTTGCCTCGGCATAAAAACTCTCACGACTTAGAGAGAAAAGCCGGGGCAAGTGTATTTTATTGAAAATCAGTAAATTACAAAAATGTTCGACTCTATAAATATTATTATAACATAATACACAATCCGAAAATTCGGCGCGAGGTACCTTTAACGCACGCTGTCGAGAGCTCTCTTACCTTACCCGGCAAAGTGCCGGCGTGACGCGAAGTCCTAACCGCACTTTAGTGGCACACCTCCTTAGACGCAGGTCGCCTCGACGTCTCGAGGTAACAAACCTGTGCCACGGGCAGATCCTTGAATAGACCTGCCGCGTAGGTGGACGCAGGGTAGAAACCGGCACGTCGAGGAATCGCACGTGGCCAGATTTCCCGATCAAACCAAGAAATCGTAATCCTTAACCCACACACACTACCCGCACGCACGCGAATAATCTTCTAACCGTTAAACTAATTATGCAACGCAACAATGACGCAATGACGCAATATACACGAATATCCTTTGACGACGACCGCTTTCAAAGACGAACCTCGACGAAGTGATCGAGGCACGCATGCTAACGCGAGAGGAAGCACGAACCCCCCCCTTGTCTCCTCTTTTTCCGTTTCCGGTTGACTACAGCGCCACGAGACCCCGCGAAAGTGGATCCGTAACGACGTACGCGCGCGATACGCGAGAGGGCGCCCGAACTCTCGTCCCTAGTACGACCGCGATCCCGATCGAAACACAGACGCCGCGGCGAATTGGCGGACTGCCGCGCAAACCTTACCTTCCCTTACCCTAAAGGCCTAAAACCCGAACATTCCGCCCGCCTTCGTCCGGCGGACGAACCAACCCCTATGAAGCTCACTTGGCTGTATTGTCCAATGCAAGAGGGCAAAGACGAGCGATGTGACGTCGAAGAGAGGAAGTGGCCGTCCTGATGGTAACTACTCGCACCAGACCATCTGGGCCGGGGTGCACCTCGATGACCCTTCCCAATGGCCATCTGTATGGAGGATACCGATCGTCCTTGACCAAAACGAGCTGACCCACCGCAAAATTCTCCTGAGGGTCCCTCCACTTTTCCCGCTCTTGCAAATGGAGCAAATACTCAGACGACCAGCGCTTCCAGAAATTGTTGCGAATGCGCTGAAGTAACTGGAACCGATCCAGCCGGTTCTCTGGCAAGGTGGCCAGATCCGCGTCGGGAAGTAAAACAGAAACACCTTCATTGAGGAAATGAGAGGGAGTAAGCGCCTGCAAATCGTTGAGGTCAGAACTCAACGCGCCGAGAGGCCGAGAGTTAAGGCAAGCCTCGATCTCCACGAGGACTGTGGAGAACTCCTCAAAGGTGAGATGATGTTCGCCTACGACTCTCTTCAGATGATGCTTTACCGACTTGACACCAGCTTCCCATAAGCCGCCGTAATGCGGAGCACTAGGCGGGATGAAAACCCAATTCGTACCATCGTTGGCAAGAAGAGATGCCGTTTCCTTGTAAAAATCCGAAGCGCGGTTGAACATACTCTGGAGCTCCTTATCCGCTCCTTGAAAATTCGTGGCGTGGTCGCTTTAAGATTTTGGCAAATTCCTCGTCTCCCCACAAACCTACGATATGCACAGATAAAAGCCGCCGATTTCAGATCACTAACAAGCTCTAGATGAATAGCTGGAGTAGCAAAACAAACGAACAAAGCAATGTACCCTTTGTACGAGCGATTCCCGCGGCCCTTTGACATGCGAATCTGAAACGGACCCGCGTAATCGAGTCCCGAGTTAGAGAAGGCTCTATTTCTGTTAACTCGATCGGCAGGGAGCTCACCCATTAGTTGTTGCGCTGAATGAGGCTTGACTCGTTGACAGGGCACACACGCACGAACCGTTGATTTGACCAAACGATTTCTACCCAAAATCCACACCTGAGGCAATAGAATGCTCGAGGTCAGAGTAGGCCCACCGTGAAGACATTGATGGTGAGCGTGTCGCACGAACAACAAACTGAGAGCAGAGTGTTGCGGCAAGATCGGGGGGTGCTTTTGGTCGAAGGAAAGAGCCGAATGAGCAAGTCGGCCTCCCACACGCAAAGGTCCATCCGCCTTGCTGAAGAAAGGATTTAAACTACTAAGGCGATTGCCCTTCGGCAGTCTCTTACTCGACCGCAACATCCCAATCTCTACCGCGAATGCACTCGCTTGAGCCAAACGAATGACCGCTACTCGAGCTGCAGAAAGCTCAGCCGAGGTCAAGAATGGAGGCGACGCTTCTGCCATTGGTGCTTTCCTGCTTAAGAGATGACCAATGGCGCGTCTGCAAAGAGCTACGATGCGAAGAAGCTTCGTCAAAGAGGAATATCGAGAGAGAATTTTAGATTCTCCGGTTCTTGGGCGAACGTGATTAGTCTTAACAGGTTCGGCCGACCGAGGCCACTCTATTGGGGGCATGGATAACCACACCGGGCCCTGCCACCAAAGAGCATTATCGGCCAACTCACCTGGCTGGACTCCTCGCGTCGCCAAGTCAGCCGGATTCTCCTTAGTCGGAACGTGAGCCCACGTTGCCGACGGCAACTCAGTTTGAATCAAAGAAACTCGATTAGCTACAAACGTCTTCCAATGGCACGGATGCTTACGAAGCCATGTAAGCACGATCTGACTATCAGACCAGGCGAAGATGGGAAGATCCTTTGGAAAGTCCAAGCCAGTCAAATGACGAATGAGCTTTACGAGAAGAGCAGCGCCACACAATTCCAAATTGGGAATGCTCACCGTTTTCACGGGAGCTACCTTTGCTTTAGCAGATAAGAGAGCCACCCGCACATTTCCATCACCTTCACTGGTTCGCAAGTACACCACCGCGGCGTAAGCTCGGGAAGAGGCATCAGAGAACCCGTGTAACTGAAACGACGAAGCTACTGTACTCCCCAACCAACGCTCAACAGACAAAGAAGGCAGTGCAGACAAACCCTTGCAGTACTCGTACCAACGTTCACGAATCTCAGCTGGTAACGGCGAATCCCAATCGCACTTCAAAATCCACATATCCTGCATCAGGATCTTCGCCGTGATCGTAACTGGAGCAAGCCAACCTAATGGATCGAAAAGACGCGCTATATTCGAGAGAACAGATCTTTTCGTGTGAGCTGCAGACAAATTCTCGACTCCAACCGCGTTAAACCGAAACTCATCTTGAGATGGAACCCATTGCACCCCTAACGTCTTGACCGACTCATCCTCATCGATTTGCTTCTCTGCGATTGGCCGTGCCGAGTCTGGAAGCAAATCTGGGTGATTTGCGGCCCATTTATCCAGCTCGATCCCAGCAGATGCCAACAACTCGGTAAGCTCGCTTCTCTTCTGAATGGCAACTGATAAATCGTCATCCCCTGCAAACGTGTCATCGACGTACGTTTCTGACAGAAGACAACGAGCCCCTAGTGGAAACCTGCTCCCTTCATCCTTAGCCAACTGCGAGAGCGTCCGGATTGCCAAATAAGGAGCGCACGCTGTCCCGTAAGTTACAGTAGTGAGACGGAAGTCAGCCGGTTCAGATGCTGGATTGGGCGCCCAGACAATCCTTTGGTAATCTTGGTCTTCTGGCCTCACCTGAATTTGTCTAAACATCTTAACAATATCAGCTGTGAAAACGAAACGATACCTACGCCAATTAAGCAAAATCAAGGAAAGATCATTCTGCAGCGGAGGTCCTGTGAACAAAAAAGCGTTTAACGAATGCCCGTCCAAAGTCCGACGAGAGGCGTCGAAGACAACTCGCAGCTTCCATTTAGTGACCGACTCTTGCAAATACCAAGCATCCGATCGAGAAATCTCCGACGGCGGAACCCGTGACATGTGACCTAACTTCTCGTAAACTTCCATGAACTCGCCGTACGCCTGAGCTAGTTTCGAATCGCGTGAAAAACGTCGCTGCATGTGAGCCAAAGAACCAAGAGCCATACGACGAGACTCAGTGCCAACCGAAGGAAGCCCAGGCTTCACAGGGAGCTTTACTATGTATCGCCCCTGCTCGTTCCTACTATGAGTATGCTCGAAGATTCTCTCGCACATCTCATCTTCTGGTTTTAATTTGCTGGATGACATTGTAACCTCCTCAAGAGTCCAAAACCGCTGCAAAGCCTCATCCAAGTTATCTTGAGAAGCACAGTGGAACGCCTGCACTGGAACCTTGATTGCGGGACTCTCCGCCCGCCATGTCGCATCTGCATCGAGTGGACCGGAGACTATCCAACCGAGAACTGTGTTCTGAGCGACAAGCTGCGAAGATGTGGACCTTTTCACCCCGGAACGTAGTAACTGACCGTAAAGATCAGCCCCTAGAATCAAATCGACCTTTTTTCAAACTGCTAACTCCGGATCCGCTAAAACTACACCTGGAAATTGGCACCGTGCCAGATTCTCACTAACGGCATAGAAAGGAAGAAGCGACGTGAGTTGAGGGAGAACTAGAACCTCAGTTTCGACCCGAAAATCTGCATCCACCGCAGAGCGAAGAGTGACGGGAACGATAGACCGAGCAGTCCCGGCTACACTAGTGCCAAGACCAGACAGGGGGACATGTGTACGTCGCTTAGTCAAACCAAGTAACTGCACTACGGCCTCTGAGATAAAAGACGCTTCTGAGCCTTGGTCTAGAAGCGCTCGCACGTACGTGCCCTTGTCCTTGGGACCGACTACCAATACGCGCGCTGTAGCGAGAAGAATCTTCCTCGGTGACACGGAAGTTCCAGCGGCATGCAGACTCACTACCGGTGAGCTGGCATCTGGAGTCACCTGACTGACCCTAGGAGTGTTGGTCACCGATCCCTGCGAGTTTTTGGATTCCTGGAAATGAATAAGAGAGTGATGTTTCCCTTGACAAATAGAACGACGACCGGAAGAAGTACAAGAATTCACCCGATGCCGACCCAAGCAATTGAAACAAAGCTGCAAACGCTTAATTTCAACGCGGCGATCCTGGACCGATTTTTCCCTGAACCGATTGCACCTCATAAGGATATGCGGACCCGCGCAGAGTGGACACTTCAGAGTGATTGTCGAACCTGCTTTCCCTGTCCCAGAGGAGCTTGCGTGGAAAACCTTGCGACCGTGGTTTGGCTTAAGAGGAGGGGCTGACCTTTTCACACCGCGACGCTCAGAAGCGATCATACCGAGGGTTTGAGCCCTCTTCTCGAGAAATTCAACTAAATCCTGAAACTTCGCTGGAGAGTATGAAGAGCGAGAATCCTCCTGTTCCGCCTCTTCTTCCTCAATATCCCGATCCTTGGCGCTGAGCTCGGACTCCCACAGCTTGCGCGACTCAGGATCTAGACGTTCAGACAAGATGAAAATGAACCAAACATCCCAATAATCTACCGGCATTTTCAGATTCCTCAAGGCTCGAACAATACGCTGAGCTTCATCAGTAAATGACCGCAACTCCTCAGCTGACTCCTTCTTGACATGTGGAAGTTCCATAAAAGCAGACAAAAGCTTGCTTATGATGAGCCTCGGGTTATGATATCTGGCCTTCAGCGCCTTCCATGTGCTTGCATAGTTAGCGCTGGTAGTCGCCACATCTTTAATCAAATCAGCTGCACTCCCGGTCAAACACAGTTTCAAATACTGTAATTTGGTTGCATCGGTAACCTGAGGCACATCATGAACGAGCGTAGTAAATAAATCCCGAAAGCTATCCCAATCCTCATATTCTCCTGAAAAAGTAGGAAGAGGAATTTTAGGGAGTTTTGCAAAACCAGAGTCTGACCCCGACGAGGAAGAATTATGAGATACTGTCACCACGGTTTGGTCTGCGACTTCGAATTCCGACCGCAGTGTCAAGGTTGCATCGAGAGCATCCTCATACGCCCCTTGAAGCTTGCCAAATACGTCCTCAGCGATGTACGGATCCGTTTCAGCATCTTCTCTAACCGCAATCTCCGAATGAGTCCGTCGAACCTCAACCCAGATCTCTGCCAAAGTATCGAGTCGTGCCTGAATAATACTCTTGTTGAGAGAGTCACGTGACTTAGCGAGGAGACGACTACGCACTCCATTGATTTCCACCAAACGTGCGTCCTGCAGAGCCACCATCTTTTTTAAAGCTGTAGGAGCCATTATTGCCTCAATTACCAAAAGAAAAGAAATTAAAATATGATTAGACACCAAACAACAGTAAATAGAATCGAGCGAAAAACCCTAAAAAAAAAAAAAAAAATAATTATATAAACCGAAATACGCAATCAAATTATACAAATAACCTTAAATTTAATTCCTACAGCGCGAGCGAGATATATTCTAGCGCAAACGCAAGCCTTTACAACCCCGACGCGAGAAAATATCAAATAATCGGAGACTGTCGGCACAAATCTACTAGACACTACGAGAGTTGCCTTGATGACGTCACGACGCTGTAGCACGAGACAACGCGCGAAGCCCGAACAAAAATGGCGGCGCGAGGGCCCGCCGACGCTACACGAACAGACCCGAGAATGGCTGACCGGCTTGATAACCACGCGCTCAAACAATAGATGATCGAACACAATACGATTTTCGCAATTATTGAATTATCTACGCAACCAATCACTCACTCCTCACCCGGGGCACCATGAAGAAAATGTTAATAATAGGAAGTCCGTAAAAATTACAATTAAAGTTTAATGGCGGGAGTGAGTGAGGAAAGGTGGTGCCACGGGCAGATCCTTGAATGGACCTGCCGCGTAGGTGGACGCAGGGTAGAAACCGGCACGTCGAGGAATCGCACGTGGCCAGATTTCCCGATCAAACCAAGAAATCGTAATCCTTCACCCACACAGACTACCCGCACGCACGCGAATAATCTTCTAACCGTTAAACTAATTATGCAACGCAACAATGACGCAATGACGCAATATACACGAATATCCTTTGACGACGACCGCTTTCAAAGACGAACCTCAACGAAGTGATCGAGGCACGCATGCTAACGCGAGAGGAAGCACGAACCCCCCCCCTTGTCTCCTCTTTTTCCGTTTCCGGTTGACTACAGCGCCACGAGACCCCGCGAAAGTGGATCCGTAACGACGTACGCGCGCGATACGCGAGAGGGCGCCCGAACTCTCGTCCCTAGTACGACCGCGATCCCGATCGAAACACAGACGCCGCGGCGAATTGGCGGACTGCCGCGCAAACCTTACCTTCCCTTACCCTAAAGGCCTAAAACCCGAACACACATATTGGCGATTACTGGTTTACTGTCAATTACTGGGACATTTACCTTATTCCTTTATATTTCTATTCTGATTCATTGAGAATTTGAAAAAATCTTCTATATTTGTAATGGATATAGGAAAGAATGTGCATGGAACAAAGATTACAGAAATAATCATCAAAATGGATCGACAGAAAGAGAATCCAAGGGAAAATGGGATTTAATCTGTACATTTTTCACGGATATTTTGGCTAATATCATATGTAATAACTGAATAATTGTTATTTCTGAAGTTTCTCTGGGTGCATGGCCGGTTTCTCCAGAAACTCTAGTGCTCTATTGATAAACAGCCGGTGTACCGTGTATATCTTGTATATTAGAGATACTGTCTGCGGGAAGATCCTCGAGTAATCTGGTTGCTACTTGCAATACTTGTAACCAAATTGCAAACGAGGATGTAGTGAGAGATAAGGCAAAGTAACAACTTTGGTAGGTCGAGGTACAATCGTGAGAAACTAAGCATATCGATCCCGGAGTTAGAGAATATGTCATGGCAAGCGGTAAAGTTGCTTTGGAATCTCCACTACACATATATACATGTATATATCCGGAGAGAAGTGGATTCGAAGAGATGGTATCGACATGGGCGGCGAACCATTGGTTGCTTGATGAACGCTTGTTACAGCTGGCCCAGTGAATATAGAAGCGTTAAGTCTCATGTAGTAGTCTCATACGCCCGAATGAGAGTAGAGGGCACTGAGGGGTTGAGCCCGGCCAACCAGCCAAACTTACCAGAGACCGACAAGCCCAATATGCACTACGCTCAGCTGCCGCTCGTCTCCGGCAACCCATAAATGGAATAATTAAACACAAGTTGCAGTTGAAGCGGTATCTCGGCACGAGATGTAGTTATACACGTGGTATACTCACAGCGTACGCCAAATGATACAAACAACTTCGAGACTCAGGTCTTTAAATGGTAAAGCGAACGAGTATTTCGCATCTTCCCCGAACGTGTACGACGTGAACAAGTCTGTATACACGTAGTTTGTCGAGAACGGCGTCGCATCGCAAGGTAAAGACCGTGTAAAGGCCTTAAGAGAGAAAGAGACAGATGGCGGGGCTGGAATTTCATTAGAAGCGTACCTTTATGAATATTACTCGGTTCGAGGGATTTTCGAAAACGACTAGAAGTTGGAATAATTGAACGAAAGACATGAAACATTAGCAGGAGAAAGGAAAAAAAATTGCTACTGGCGTGACGCAACACGTGACTTTCTCATCTCGATTGCTGCTGGCGTCATGTTACTGTCATGAAGATAGTTTGTGAAATTAAGTTGTAATGTTCGTTTCTTTGTTTTTGTAATTGCATGAATTTGGGACAATAGATTGTTTTTTTACCTAAAAATGTTTTTTAACTTTTAATTTAATTGTTTTTTAACTTTTAATTTAATTGTTTTTCAATTTTAATTTAATTGTTTTTTAATTTTAATTTAATTGTTTTTCAATTTTTATTTTTATTATTTTCCGATTTTTTTTTTTATTTGTATTTTTATTGTTCTTATTAGATTGCTTCATAAATACCATTTAGATACCATTTAGAAACATTTCTTACTGGCGTGAAATTTTCAATGTGAATTTATTGGGGCATAAACTACACAAATAAAACTTTGAGAACTTCACTCGTTAATTGTAATCTACATTTCGCGCCATGATTTGTTAAGAACGCATTTTTCAATTCAAATTCAACCTACGACCCACCCTCTCGTAGACGTGCGCGCTATGATCGCGCCTTCACGCCACATCTCTCTTTTTTTTGTTGATGTTCTTGTCAGCGCTGCGATAGTTTGACAAGTCGGTTTATATTTAAGTTATTGATATACCAAAGGTTTCTCATATTATGGCGTATATGAGGCTGCCACAGGATTTAGAATTCATATGAAATGCTATGCGAGTGATAAAAACTATGGATGTATCAGTGTTTATATTCTAACATCATGAGTGTTAACTTAACCCTACATCTTTTCTGTCTGTGCACTTTTCTGTATATAATATTTTACGTGAATATTTATAGTGTATTTCTCACTGAAAACTACTCAAGATCATTGATAGCAGCCTTTTTTTAGTAGACCTATAAGGCAATCCATATTTCACAACAACAAAGTCTTCACTATATTGAATCACTTTTTGTTTACTGCTTATTTGTTGGTATGTCTATCTGTATGTATGAGACCGAAGGAGAATAAATTTTATATCAGCCTGCAGAACAAAAATGTGTAAAATATTTTATTTATTATTTTTCACATTTCAGGTAAAGTGTCAGAAATAGTAAAGATTTTGGATTGGATTTCAATACCAAAACTAGGATTCGGATGCAGAAAGTCCACACCAACTTTCTTTGCGGTCCACAGCTGTTTTCAAAAGTTAGTGTGTTTCCGGACGGCACAAACAGACGCCAGACAGACAGACAGACAGACGGACAGACAGAAATGAGTTAATGTGTTTTTTGGAATCTAGAACACTCAAAACATGTATTTCCATCAAAATCTCAGAGTCGAATTTTTTTTGGATTGCAATACTTTCTCTCTTACATACTTTGTATGTGATGAGAAAGTAAAAAGTATGCATGTATATTTGGGTTTTCATTATTTTTCTTCGTGTCAGTGCACTGAATATATGTATACATTTGATTGGGCGATGTTTCACCGCGCTCTCTCTCTCTCGCTCTCTCGCTCTTTTTCTCTTTTCGAACCAATTAATTTGTGTCGTGGCTTCTGCGACTCTTCAACCGCTATACCGCACGTGATGCTATGCGAGCTTCTATATCGTTAAAGGTCACGTGTGACAAGCCTCTCTTCGCCCATGTACATGATCCTGTAATTGGCAATTAAATGCGTCGACCACCAGGTTCGTATTCCGGGGATAGGTACACCAATTTATTCCCGTACAATCGATTTACACGTAACTCGTCACTGGGGAAATATTTCACTGGTTAAACGGAGCGGTGCATTCATTGCTCGGTGCCATGCTATACTTGAAATCGAGAATACAACAGCTACGAATACTTTTAAGTTTTGCTTGAACTAATTACAGGAATGGGACGACCTTGTACTTATTTGCTTGTCAAAATCTTATTGTGGCATCTACTTCCTTGGAGTTTGGAGTCACGTTTGTATATATATCTCATTCCAACTTCTTCAGCTTGTAAACTCCGACTACAATCTGCAACTGCTATTGAAAGAAGAAATTTCTTAATATATCAATAATGTGAAATCGAAATGAAAATTGGACACGGAGGAATTGTATTAGAAATGCAGCCTATTGTGTAATGTCACAAAATAAAGGCCTATTTACTCGTGAAATTGGAATAGATAGGGCGTTTTTCAAGAGTGTATTTTTTGTTTTGTTTTAGATCGCAATATTTAAAAAATTGAAGACATTGCATTTTAACATATAAAGATTCAGGGCCGAACAATTTTATAAAAATGGCCCTAAAAATGATGGAAAGCGGAAAGAATTTGAACGGAGTAAAAAAAATCGCATTGCTTACAATAATCAGCAAAATAATTTCATGGAAATCAAAGATGTTCGTAAGCTTATCATTATTGAGCAAAATTAAATTGTTACCTATTTTTATTTTTATTTTTATTTATTTTTTTCATTTACTCCCGTTTGCAGGCATTACGCCTATTACAGGGTCGACCTGGGTCAGTCTCCCCTGGTGGCATGATTCGGATCAGAAACTGAGTCCCATCGGGCCGCATCCAACATTCTTCTGTATACCGCATTCGCCATAACATTTTC
The DNA here is from genome assembly GCA_949699805.1 of Tromatobia lineatoria. Classification (NCBI taxonomy): domain Eukaryota; kingdom Metazoa; phylum Arthropoda; class Insecta; order Hymenoptera; family Ichneumonidae; genus Tromatobia; species Tromatobia lineatoria. The sequence continues at coordinate 8,079,679 of OX453034.1, forward strand.
GCTAAGGAAACTGCGGACTACCTATGCCGATATAGCGGGTGTCCACTTCGCCTCTCGGCGCTGGAACTATGTCACTATTCGCTTCATAATTTATCAAAATGTTCTTTGAATCACTCCTTCCTATTTTTACCACAGTTGCCAAAATTGAATTGAATCATAATGCATTGGTTACAAATGATAATGTCAAAAAATAAATAAAAATATTTCCTTAACCTCATAAAAGACTTTGACTCGTTGCATTAATATGATGTTAAAAAGCATTATCAATACGTTTCCGTGTATTACTAGTTTGTTGGTACGCGTCTTGGTGAATGCGCCACACGTTACGTGAAAAAGTGATGTGATAGAACAGAAAAGGGCGCAGGAAAGGAGTGAAGCGGGCAGGGGGGCATCCAGTAATCACATGAGGCTTTCGGAGGGAGGGAGGGGTAGTAAAACATCATGGATGATCATGAGGGGCAGGGGAGGGTCTCGAGTCAATGTCACGAATATTTCTGGATGCATTATTTTTCAATACCCGCAGATTTTGAATGGGATTCAATTAAAATATAACTGGAACAGAATATATTTTACGAAATTTTATTTGGATTTAAAGATAAAATATTTTATCTTCTCTTTTATAAATATCTCATTAAACTGCATTACTAGCAATCTTAAGCACCGTCAGCTTAGCATAAAAACTACCGGGTAGTTGTTTGCAGCAAAAATAAATCTGAAAGTCGGTCGCAGCGACTCTATTAACGACTGCTAAGTAAAAACTGTTTTTTTTACAGTCGATGCATCTAGCGGATGTGAAATTGGGGGTTCATAAAATTTATATCCAGTTTATCGGTAATTATAAAAAACGATATGTGTGAAAATAACCGTAAAGTTTAAACAAATATAATTATTTTTGCGTTTCATTTAACAGGTTGTTTTGCTCGTTAAATCTTTTTTTTACTTTATCCGATACTTGGTATATGTATGTATATACAAAAAAACCCTCTCGGGTAAAAAAATTGAGACAAGTACATTTACGTGAGTGGCATTCTGCCCCAAAGTACACCGTAATTTTTGAAAAATTCAGCAGTATAGTGTCTAGATTTGTATGTACAAAAAGTTGTAAAATAATCTGAAAATATATACAGCATGTCATGTCAAGTGCATGTATATCAGCGTTACAAGTTCTGACCACCAGGACCGCCACTTAGATGGTGGACTACCGCCGTACTCGGTATATTCTTAATACTAACGGTAAAAATTATGCAAGCAAAAAGCGAGCGTTTATTTCAATTTTAACGTGCGAAAAGTATTTACATAAGAAGGATTTATGTTATTTAGTGAAATGTATTAAAATAATAATAAAATAATGATAATAATAACAACAACAAAAAATTATAAGTTCTTGGATTGAGAGAAACAGAAATATTGAAAACTGGAAGCAAACAAAATTGAAAGTACTTTGATTATTTTATTGGAAAAATCAATTTGTCTTCAGTACTTGGCGAGTTAATATTATACCAACACATAAAATAATCAAACAATTTACTATATTTCACAAACTCGCCAAGTACTAAGGGCAAATTGTTTTTTCCAATAAAATAATCAAAGTACTTTCAATTTTGTTTGTTTCCATGTTTCAATATTTCTGTTTCTCTCAATGCAAGAACTTAGAATTTTTTGTTGTTATTATTATTATTATTATTTTATTATTATTCTAATATATTTCACTAAATAAAATAAATCCACCTTATGTGAAAACTTTCCGCACGTTAAAATTGACATGAACGTTCGCTCTTTGCTTGCATAATTTTTACCGTCAGTTTTAAGAATATACCGAGTACGGCGGTAGTCAACCATCTAAATAGCGGTCTTGGAGGTCAGAACTTGTAACGCTGATATACATGCACTTGACATGGCATGCTGTATATATTTTCAGATTATTTTACAACTTTTTGCACATACAAATCTAGACACTATACTGCTGAATTAATTAAAAATTACGGTGTACTTTGGGGCAGAATGCCACTCACGTAAATGTACTTGTCTCAATTTTTTTACCCGCGGGGTTTTTTTTGGGGGATTTTACTACTTTTTGCAAATCTTAATGAATTAATTGACTTCAGGAATAAAGTCTTATTGTCCAGGTGATAAGGTGTAAGGTGTTTTAACTTTTTTTATAGAATAAAATGTCTTGTACCGTGCGACACTAAATTACACATCCATAATGACTGAATATTGTTCCATTTCCATACAAGAATTGAACTCGCTATCTCAAGTTTTACAAAAGTTACTAGAGAGCGATAATGTCAGTGATTTGAAATATTCAAAATTCTATAAAATCCAAACCGCTCTACCACTTTCGTCACAATTCAATACCAAGCAACATTGAACGTGTCTTCAGTTATGAAGGCTAGTTAAAAACCATTTAGCTTAAGAGGCAGTGATACACCCCTCCCCCCCGCAGAAATTTCGAAAGCTGTTTTCTCCCAAACGATACGACAGATAGGGTCCGGATTTTTAGAGGATACGCAGGAGTATCGTAGAATTAGGCTAAGCTTCTGGGTCCTCATTAGACATAGCTGTTTATTTTATTTTATAATTATCGAACTTTCACGAAATTTCCACGAAAGAAAATATCTAAAATGTTTGCACTTACACATATAAAATCTTGACATTTGAAATCTTTGTATTTTTCACGATTAAAAATTAATTGCATAAATATCGTCGATTCAGATTGCTCCACCAATTTACGAATTAATAAAGCAATCTGAACGGGCAAAAATACAAAGATTTCAAATGTTTGATTCTCCCGTATAGGAAAATCGATAACAACGGAATCTTCGGCATCGGTCAACTCAGATCCCGAGTTACGATTTGCCAAACTTCCACCTAAGAAATAAAAATATTACGGGTTATCACGTCGAAGCATCATGACATCAATTAATAAAAACATTCAGCCAAAGTCGAAATGATATGGTAATTTATTACCTGTTTTATCCGATGCCGTAAAAAGGCGTCTTTTTGCAAATCGCGCAGCCAAATCTGCCGGAAGCGGAATTTATTTGTAGTTTTTTTGTACTTCACGTATATAAATATAATATTATATCTCGTTGGCTGTGCCATGTACCGCATAAAGTTAGTCTCGTTGGCTCCGTGCCACCTACCGTATGAAGTTAGGGGTGTGCCATGTACGGCGAGAAGTTGCGCGCGTGCCATGTTTAAGATCACAAATTTCAGAAATTCGAAATTACAAAGAACCATATCTTTGTGATAAACAATAGCTACAGCATTGGTTTTAGTCTCAACCTTAATATTTTAAGCTAAGCTGTCTAACTGCAGCATGAAATATCATCTAAACACTCGAAATTCGTTTATATCACCATATAACCTATTGAAAAAATTGCTACTCGCGTGACGCAACACGTGACTTTCTCATCTCGATTGCTGCTGGCGGCATGTTACTCTCGTGAAGATAGTTTGTGAAATTAGGTTGTGAAGTTAGTTTGTGAAGTTAGGTTGAGAAGTTAGGTTGTGAAGTTAGTTTGTAATGTTCGTTTGTTTGTTTTTGTAATTGTATAAATTTGAGACAATAGATTGTTTTTTTACTTAAAAACTTTGATTAATTTTTTTTTTTTATTTTTATTGTTTTCCAATTTTTATTATTATTGGTATTTTTATTGTTTTTTAGATTGTGATCTACATCTCACCCTATAATTTTTCAAGAACGCATTTTTTAATTCAAATTCAAGCTACGACCCGCCCTCTCGAGGACGTGCACGTTATGATCGCGCCTTCACGCCACATCTCTCTTTTTTTTGTTTGTTGGTGTTATTGTCAGCATTGCGATAGTTTGACGAGTCGGTTTATATTTGTTATTCATATACCAAAGGTTTCGCATATTATGGCGTATATGAGGCCGCCGCAGGATTTAGAATTCATATGAAATGCTATGCGAGTGATAAAAACTATGGATGTATCGGTGTTTATAGTCTAACATCATGAGTGTTAACTCAACCTTAAATCTTTTCTGTCTGTGCACTTTTCTGTATATAATATTTTACGTGAATATTTATAGTGTATTTCTCCCTGAAAACTACTCGAGATCATTAAAAGCAGTCTTTTTTTAGTGGACCTGTAAGGCAACCTATATTTCACAATAGACATTTCTGATTGAGGATGGTTTCAGAAATGTCATGTGAGTAACTAAAAAGACAACAAAGTCTTCACTATATTGAATCACTTGTTGTTCACTGCTTATTGAATCAAAAGCATCAAAAATGAAAAACATATTTTATTTTTATTTTTTCACATTTCAGGTAAAGTACCAGTAATAGTGCAGATTTTGGATTGTGTTTCAATACCAAAACTATGATTTAGATGCAGAAAGTGGACACCACATTTCTTTGCGGTCCACAGATTTTTTCAAAAGTGATTGTGTTTTCGGACGGCACCTACAGACGCCAGACAGTCAGACAGACAGACGGACGGACAGAAATGAGTTGAAGTGTTTTTTGCATCTAGGATACTCAAAACATGTATTTCCACTAAAATCTTGAAGTCGAATTTTTTTTGGATTGCAATACTTTCTCTTTTACATACTCTGTATGTGATGATAGAGTAAAAAGTGACTAAAATGAGTTGGCTACAGAAAGAGTCTTGTAGCGTTCAGTCTTCTCGGTCAGTAATCGGCAAGTAGGTAAATGTACTTGTCTCGAGAATGCTACCGCGTCTCTTGATTTGATCATGAATCAAGAATATATATATATATTGCGTATGTATATATATATACATACGCAATTTTTCGAGCTTATTTATTATATATATCTTGTTATTCATCAATAATGAATCAAGAATATATATATATTGTAACGAGACAAAATTTATAATCATAAATAAGCTCGAAAAATTACGAGTGTAGTTCCTCGCAGTACGACGACTCCCGACAGATCCATAGGGCCTCTCGACATTTATAATATTATTTCTAATTCCCGTGTATTTTATTTATTTTTATTTATGTATGACCGTGAGATGAGGGCTCGCCTGAGGGTACGTCGGTATTTTCCCCACCACTCGGAGGATATCTCGGAAACTATGAATAAGCAACGAGCTGCAAAACCGCACTTACTTCCTCTTTTTCTTCGGGAATTACAATGACGGAAGTTACGAACATCTCAAATGGCATAAGGAAATGCTACTCTCCATCTGCATTATCGTAGAACAACACCTGCCTATGTCATCGTCTCGCGCACTGTGTTACGAAGTCCCGATTTGGACTTCGCGCGCTACAAACACCAACTACTTAGAATAATTGTATAGTTTGCGAAAAATTAGGGTTGGCCGCCTGACCGATCGCCAGCGAAACAATTAGAGTAGGGATGAGAAGCTTCGTATTCCCGTGAGCGACACATCTCGCGGCATTTTTCCTGGATCCGTGGTACTGGGAGGAGCTCAAGTCCCGTCTACTACGGTACTGCGAAAGCTCCCGACATTTTCTATTTGGAGCCGGAAGAGAAGGATTATTCTTGGTATTGACGTTGGGGCCGAGGTAAGCCTTGTCTCTTGGTACTCCATATTTGTTAAATATTTTAAAAATTGTTATAACGTGTCCGGCTACGGTATCCCGCGCGTGGTTGAGTCCGCGAGCTCTATTGTTTCGATATTTGGGTTTTGAGAGTCCCGTGTGGCTTTACGGCGGGCCGTTGTCGACACGATCGAGACTGTGGGAAATATTAGGAACGGGGATTAACGTAGAGTCAAAGGGGTCGTCGGGAGTGATTCCAGGAAAATTCGCCATTATTGTTTTTAGGGAAATTGTGTTGCGCGCGGGAATGTTAAAAGCGTGGCAGTGTGAGAGAGTACGCGAAATACTTCGATACCGGTGAATCGAGTAGCTGGTTATTTTTCTCGTAGGAGAGTTGATTGTCGCGTCTGATGTCGGGAATCTCAACAAATCCGTTCGAAGTGTGAAAACATTCCCGTGTGCCGCGGACGGGTGAGAGTGAGAGAGAGAGAAGATTAGACCGCGTCGCTTGGAAACGAGAGGTGTGGAGGTGCGCGATCTATTTATGGGATATTTTGAGGAAAATTCAATTGTTATTGCTCGTCTTAATCTATTCCCGAACTTCCTCTCGTATGAGTGATGGATGTGTATGTGTGTGTGTCAGCCGATCGAACCTTTGGGCTATTCGAATAATGAATTGAAATATTTACGGGAAGTTTGAAATCGTTTCACTGTTGTTAACTGCGAATAAATAGCTATTTTGTGATTCCCGTAATTTGGAATTTGTAATTTATTTTCTTTGATTTCTAAACGAGAACCTAGCCTTGAATCCCGCCACTCTACAATTCTTGACGGCTGCGGCTAGTCCGGCAAAAGCAGCTTGGTCCCGAATAGATCGCAGAGTTTTTCCCGGCGCGAAAGCGCCTGGCGTCCATATAAAATAAAGGGAAGAACTCTTGGGGACTTTAGCTTTGTGGTGTATTGTGGTTTTTTTAGGAAATTACACTACAATATATATATATATATATATATATATACGCAATATATATATATATATATATATATACATATATATATTGCGTATGTTTTGTAGTATAAGAAAAGTCTAAACGTGTTTTGGTATTTTACATTTGTGTAATTGCGGCAAAAGTAACACTAAACAAACCCCGAAATGAAAAATAGACAACATACAAACAAAATTGAATATTCTTATGTACTAGGAAAAACTATCCGCAGCTCTCAGGGGAAGGTCCGTTAAATTCGTGTTCTTATTCACATGAATAACAAAAAATCTATATTCCTTATTCGTGACCGTATATGTATCGGTTTATCGAAAAAATTCACAGAGTTAGGTGCGTTTCAGAGGCTCAAAAAAAGAGTATTTTTACTTATATTATTTCAATATATTTGATAAAATATTTGATTTAAACAATTTATGATATCAAATATACATATTTCACGAGTTGATTTTTTTCTTTAAGATTTTTCCTTTCTTCCATGGTATGGCTTCAATCGCCTTTTACCACCCTTCCCACCTTTACTCCTATCACTCCCTACCCGCACTTCACTAAGTTAACCTAACCTCCAATGCATCCGCAGCCGACTTGGCTACACCGCATTTGCTGAGGGCACGGGGAAACTGCGGAAAACCCGTACCGGTACAGACAGCTGTATATATTTATGACTTTCCGGTATATCCACGAAAGTAACTTGCTTGAATATAAACACTCATCCAAGTTATGGCTGCTTAACTCGGGGGTCACCCATCCAATGCTGCTTAACTCAGGGGATCGCCTGAGCCGCACACCGATCGCGCAACCATCAGTGTCGGTATATTCCACGAGTACGTTGTAAAATTATCATTTGAAAATCTCGAAAATCTAGCCGTTGGGAGCTCATTCCCCTTGACCTCGCGAAAAAGTGCTCCCGCCGTAGACACGATAACTGATAACTGGTTCATTGAAAATTAAAAAACAAAAAATTTCTTATTAGTACATGAATATATTTCGTGTTTAAATGACGGGATTTTTTTGGTTCTAATTTGAATTTCCGGCGGAGTTGGGAACAAGATCCCATTTTTTTGTCAAATTTGTACCATGTATTGCTTCGGCAAGTAAGTCCTCTGTTAAAAAGTCCGTAATTCGCGCCAACATGACCTTTGTTGTCGATCTATTCCCGCTGTGATTGGTCATCGATCATGACGACCGCCAGTCGTCGTTTAATAGCGCGGAATTTGACAGTCTTTCGCAATTTGACATTAGCGCTGCAGCGCTGTCTAACCTCCGGTCGCGCGCGTAAACGCGCGGATTTGCTTGTAATAAAAAGAAATCCTTCGTTGAAGCACTAGATAATATTATTTTGAAGAAGTGTGCAAAATTTGAACAAGATCGGTTCATAACTTTTCGAAAAATCGATTCCACCGAGTTCAAAAATGGAGTTTCGAGAAAAACACGATCAATGTTTTGAAGAGCTAGGTGGATGGTTAGTCGGGCGGGACAACAAAGTTTCAATCTCTTAGAATTTCACTCGGATCGATTCGAAATTTTGGGAGAATTATTCTAAACATATTATATAATTAAATAAGACAAAAGCAAACGATTTTTCTAAATTTTGAAACCCACCTAACCCCTAAAATATGAAATTGAAAAAGCAAGATGACGCGTTGAATAAAATGGAAAATCAATTTGATGCGGTTGAAATTTACGACAATACTTTGGACAGTATTATCATCTCTAAATACTGAAAAACGACCGAATATAAATTGTATGAACAGTCATCTGAATGCATCGACCGGCTTTTTTTTCGAACCCAGCAGTTTTTACAGGCATTATGACCAATTCTAGGTTCAATTCTTGCAAAAAATCACCCGGTGGTCTAACGGTGGTTTTTGCGGTAAGCCAGCTAAAATAAATGGTTGTCACGATTACCAGGGATGTTTTACACTTACATCTGTCATTAGTTTTACTAGCGAAAAAACCATATGATAACGTGACGAGGGGGGGGGGGGGGGGGCTGATCATCGAGGAGAAGGGGGTAAAATTTTGATAAAATCGCATTGGGTGATTTATGGATGCCCCCGGGAACTTATGCCTCTTAAAAATCCGTCTCAAACATCGAAGATACAGTCGATAATTGATTCTAAAAACTTAGAGTCAAAGATGTTCCAAAGTTTATCATTAGTAAAAAAAATTAACTATTTAACTATTCGCCTTATAATTTATCATAATGGTTATTCTATCAATTAATTCCATTTTTTCTGCAAAGTTTCTAAAACTGAATTGATTCATAATGCATTGGTTATAAATGATTATGTTAGAAACGATTGGAAATGTTTTTAAAACTCATGCAATATTTTCATTCGGTCCATTTAAATGATGGTGAAATGCATTACCAATCCGCTTCTGTATACTTTCGGTCTTGCTCCGGTAAGCGTCTTGGTACATGCGCTTCACGTTACGTGAAGGAGTAATGCGATGGAATAGTAAAGGGCAAAGGGAAAGCGTAAAGCAGGCAGGAGCTTATGCCCCTTAAGAATCCGTCTCAAACATCAAAGATATGATCGACAATTTATTTAAAAAATTTAGAGCAAAAGATATTCATAAGTTTATCAGTAGAAGCAGCAGTTAATTATTGGTCTCTGTGGATCTGTACATAGTATGAATAACAGAAGGTGTTTTTTTTTAATCAAAAAGTATGGTCGGTGGAGGCCAATGAACCATTGACCGAATTCCTCAAGTCTAGTATGATACATAAATTTTGTTATACATTATGTGTGTAGTAAGAAAATAAAGATAATCGTGAATTGAAAATTCGAAAGATAAGAGAATCGAAATAAAAGTAAAATTAATAATCATTAGATAAATAATTAAAATTGGTCACCCCACCAACCCACTGTACAATCCGCGTAACACCATGCTCTATGAAATGCCCGGCATCACACCAAAAGAAACAAGAACAATTGAACTCTTCAAGAAATTTGGTCATGTTCAAGTAGAAAATGTCAATCCGCTATGTATCCAACCTACGCAAAACATAGTTCGTAGACTCAAATACCCCACACACACACGATTCACCAACAACTGGAATGGATCAATAATCAATAAGCTACTAACACTTTTAAGAGTACACGTACAATAAGTAACCGTAATCGCGCATAACCGGCAGCAAACACTAATAATAAAAGGCTACAAAAATATTCATAAAACCGGGGCTAAAGGACTTAGGTCGATGGCCCATTAACAATATAATTGTATGTAAAACTCGAAGCGAAGTAAACCTGATTGTTGCTGTAAATAATAATGTATTGTCAGTAAATGTACTTTGACCACTACTACTAATTAAAATTGTGGGATGGTGTTGAAATGAGATTGTATGCGCTCTTAATTGTCTTACATTTCTTACACTTGAAGTAAATTCAAAATTTCCTGGAGTGATGGCGTAGGAAATTTGTGTGTAGTAGTGATCTTAAGACGTTGGTTCATGCATAGAGGTGAAACATAGTGGTGAGTTTGGTATTTGCGGTTTTAGTGCTGACTGTATTGCCTCTTGTAAGATCGGAACAATGTTCGTTGAGTTGTAGAATAGTAAGTTTGAAGGGAAAATTTATAATTTTGTCGAAAAATCAAATTAATCAATTTATGAAAATGTTTTTTTTATCAATTGTTTCTATTTTTACCGCAATGTTACCGAAATTGAATTGAACCATAATGCATCGGATGAAAATTATTATGTTCAAATAATTGAAAATATTTTGTCAACCTCTTAAAAAACTTTTACTTGTTTTATTACAATGATGTTCCAATGCAATACCGATCCGCTTCCGTATATTTTCGGTCTCGCGGTGCGCGTTTTAGTACACGCGCTTCACATTACGAAAAGAAGTGATGTAGTGGAACAGGAAAGGGCGAAGGGAAAGAGTGAAGCGAGCGGGAGCTTATGACTCTTAAGAATCCGTTACAAACATCAAAGAGACGATCGAGAGGGTACTACAGGCTGAAACTTTTCTTCCTCTTTCTATACTATATATATACAATATATACACTACAGATTGCATAGTGTACCGCGGGGAAAAACGAGGTAGGCGAATGCTAGACGTGAAAAGAGCTCTTACTTCTGAGAATCTTGGAGAAGAGAGCGAAGAGGCTTTGGCTCTTAAGAGCGAGCCTCATTTCACCCCATGGTGATGCCATCAGCACACTCGAAGCTCTCTTCTTTAAGAATAAGAGGAAACTTTCATCGAGTGGGCTGTCATTGACTCGCGGCAAACGTTTATTTTCTAATAATACTTTTACCCTCCAAGCAGTTGCCATGGCATGTTCCTTTCATTTCTATCTTCGCTTTTCTCAGTTTTATAAGAATGAGAAGAATTCTCGCCGTTTTATTTCTTATTAATATTGCCACCTTTTTTTCTCATTTCTTATTATCGAAACGTTGAATGTTTGTTCCCATCGTCGCTAGAAATGATTTTTTCCGAGTAACAGCATGCCGAAGAATAAATCTCTTGGGAAGCGCTTGTCGCCAACTTTCGTCCATTATTTTCTTGTAGAAGATAGAACACAAGTCAAGTGAAGTGTCATATAAATATAACACGCCGGTTCTCAGTACTTCGCTGTACTCGCTTCCAAGGATTTCTGTCGCGGATCTCGACGGAGTTTGAAATGGACAAAATCACAAAAAAACGTTCTAGCTTCACAGCTGACACAGAATTATTTTCAGTTTTCATATGACATCTTTTAATCTCTATTTAAAGAGAAATTTTATTTCCGTTTTCAAGGAAGACTCCGAAAAAAACAGAGGGACATGTCGGCTCTCCTCGGGTTTAAGCTTAATATTGTTTATATCTGGTCCGGAATTGGAAAAATATATTTCTCAGATTTTTTGGTTTGGGTTAACAATATTATTATATTGAAAAATTGTAACTTATCGAAATTGGAAATGAAAATCGGAAACAAATGTCGAGTTCCTTTTAGCGTTGGGGGAATAACACAAAAAATTCTGGACGCCATCCGAGGGGTCGGGGGTGAGAACCAGGTCGAAGGTTTTGTTCTCAAGAATGTCGATAGAATTTTTTAAAAAGTCCTGGCTTTCTGTCTTGCTCAGTGGCATATATAACTGCGCGTCTCTTATGCTGGTGGCTTACAGCGACGGGGTTATGGCAGACGTGGAGTGGTTTTCGTCGACATGGCTTCGACGTACCTGCTAATTAGTCATGAGCTTAATGGTGAAGTTAGGAATGGAAAAAGATGGAAATAAGAGAGATATGTGAACGAGGTTTTGGCGATGTTGACTTTTGTCTGCGCTTTCAAATGGCTTACGTAAAAATTGTGTGAGTATCGAAGAAAATTCAATAAAGGTCGGAAAGAAGATATGAATGAAGACAGAAAGAAATGCGGAATGTAGAGGCAACTCGAAGGGATGAACTGAATCGGGAATAAATTTTGTTCTGCTTACTTGATTCCTGATTAACGAAAAAACACTTTTTGGTTGTTTTATTGCTTTTTATTCTTCTTTCAAACGAAAAGTCGATGAAGAATATGTTTGATCAGAAATTAAGTTGATCACACAAGTGTGAATTTTTTCGGGCAAAAAGTATGGATGTACCGAGAATAATCTATTTCTAACGTTTTTTTTTTTTTTTTTTTTTTTTTTTTTTTTTTTTTTTTTTTTTTTTTTTTTTTTTTTTTTTTTTTTTTTTTTCGAAACAGGGTTCTTGCTTATTTTATGGAACGCTTCGAAATAAAAAAAAAATAATGAAAATTCAAGTTTGAACGTGTGCTGAAATTAAGAACCGATCGGAAATGCCAAGTTCGACAAATGCCAATTTCATTACCATGTGGATTGTGTTGGCAGGGGACCGACTCTACACCTCCCAAGTCTACACAAAGATAGGTCTACACAAAAAGTCTACACAAAGATAGGTCTACACAAAAAGTCGACACAGAAAGACTGTACACGCAGACAGCTCGACACCGAAAACTCGGCACAAAAAACTCGACACCAAAAACTCTGCACGAAAAACTCGACACCGAAAAGTCAACACGAAAAACTCGACACGCCGAAAAGTCGGCACAAAAAACTCGACACCGAAAACTCAGCACGAAAAACTCAACACCGAAAAGTCGACACCTCGATCGATTTTGAGGAATTTTAAGGCCCTATCCGATGTGAAATTTTCCGTTAATTACAATTTTTATTTTATTCGGTGCGTAAAACGTGGTTTTATTTCATTTTTAACCCACTATTTCGATGTATTTTTGCCAGCAGACAACAACTATGTTATGTTTTTAAAAATCGTGATATTTTTCACTGAAAACCCAGAAATACATTACTTTTTTCATTTGAAACAAAATATGATCTATTCAGATATCCCCTTGAACGATAGTATCATACTAGTGCGACAAAACTTTTTTTGACTTGTGCAGGAATCTCAAACTTTCTGCTCTTGTAGTGTAATATACTATTTCGCGCGAGTATCGTACCTATTTTTATTTCACGACGTGTGTAAACAAAGTTTCACGCGCGCTTCGCTTGCGCAATCGCGATTTGCCCACAGAGTGAAATAAAAATTGTAATTAACGGAAAATTTCACATCGGATAGGGCCTTAAAATTCCGCAAAATCGATCAAAGTGTCGACTTTTCGGTGTCAAGTTTTTCGTGCCGACTTTTCGGTGTCGAGTTTTTTGTGCTGACTTTTCGGCGTGTCGAGTTTTTCGTGTTGACTTTTCGGTATCGAGTTTTTCGTGCAGAGTTTTTGGCGTCGAGTTTTTCGTGCCGAGTTTTCGGTGTCGAGCTGTCTGCGTGTACAGTCTTTCTGTGTCGACTTTTTGTGTAGACCTATCTTTGTGTAGACTTGGGAGGTGTAGAGTCGGTCCCCTGCCATTGTGTTCCACGGTAAATTTCCTATAGCAAAGACAATGCACAATATCATCTTCCTTTGTAGACAATAGCAGGTGCATGTATTGTATATTACGGTTACTGTGTTATTTGGTACGGGAAGAGAAACGAGTACAGAATCGTACAACACCGAAGGGCTGTTGGATGGGACTCGTCCTGGTCTCTGAGGTAAGGTGGACGCGCGGCCACGCTCAGTACCATGGCCGGAGTGAAACTCACTCCGGAGACTTGACCGGTCAGCACTAGTCTATCCCGCCATAAATCCAATTAAACGTACAAAGCGCCCGGTCCGTACCGCAACGACCACCGCGGACTAGAGATGGGAATTGGGAGAATACGTACGTGCCACCTCACGTGGATATCTTTGCCGGTGCCATTACTGCGTTTCCATACGAGCATCTAGGGCTGAAAGGGCGAATGCAGTCAGAAGAAACATATGAGAATGGCGGTATAATGAAATATATACCAGCCGGGCTGAGGTCAAAGGTACAGCACTATGACCGTACTCTGTGGAATGAAATCTGGTTTTTCCCTTGTGACATTTGGAATGTGACTTAGTTACTTTATCAAAGAGATAAGAATCTGTGTAGGGGCTTAATCGTCAAAGTGTACATAGACTTTTATGCTATCAATTAGTACACTGAGAGAAATCGTGATAGTACAGTTAACTATAAAGTGACAACTATTGATTTTTAGTCCTTTTATAGTTACGGTGACTATAAAAATAGCTGTGACAACTAATTAAGTGGTAACAACTACGTTTGTACCAACTACAAATGAATAGTTGTCACTTTATGGTTACTGATACTATAATTTTCTCTCAGTGTACGTTCATTTTTGTGCTTTTCATGATGGCGGAATTATTTCGACGCCCATAGGATAACAAATAATACAAGAAATGAATTTTCAATCATCAATCGCTATAATTAAAGATGTGAAACAATGGTCTTTCTGTCGTTAGAAATACATGAAAGGGTAATTGCCAACATCCGGAAATTTGTGTTCATGCACCATCAAAAGTCCGCAAAGTTTGAAAAAGAAAATGAAGACTCACTCATAGAAATTCTTGGGCGGCGACAGAAATTCACATAAAAATTTTTAATAAAAAAAAGGGAGAATGCAGATTAATGAATATAAGAAGACCTTCTGAACTCGTAGGAAGATACTACATGGGCCCCATTAAGTTGGAAGAAGGGCGGAACTAGAACGCACATCAGAATTATAAATTATTTTAAAAAATACAAAAAATCCATGAATGCACAAAGCCCTTTCGAATTTTAATGAAGCTCAATTGTACACGATCCAGCCTGAACTTGGAAGTTCTGGTGGGCAAAATTATAGAATCCTCTGGAGAGGGCAATTAGAACTCATATAAATGTTCAGTTCTACAAATCCCTATTTAGTTCTCTATAATAAATAATGATAATTCTGTTGATTTTAAGCCCGTAAAGTGGTTTTCAAATACATGGGAGGCTAACTTCTATAGAATCCGATGCTTTGCATTGCTGCACCATCAAAACTACGCATGGGATCGAACAAAACCGAAGATTAATTCATAGAACTCTTTATGGGTGGATGGGAACTCACATTTAAATATTGAAATGAATTTTAAAAAAAAGAGAGATAAAAATAAAAGAAGTTAAGAAACCCTTCTGACCTGGAAGAAAGGTACATGCCGCCCCCCACTAAATTGAAATCTTCTGTAAACGCAAAGTGAATAAGCGGTTAAATTTAATGACTTATGAGGGGGCATGCATTATTTTTGCCACGGCGAACAGCGTGAATTCCGGGTGTGATTTGAAGTGCAAGGGGGATACTGAAACGGTGGTAATTTGGGTGGTAATTCATTCTTCCCCAAAGTGTCAACTCTCCGAAAGTTGACTCTTCTTCATTATCGCATTGTGATTGTCACTAATGCGGGAGCAGAGTGATGCTCAAAGTGTTAAAGTTTCATTGTAGAACAAGAAACTCTTCATGGCCGAGTTTTCATTTCCAAAGCGATCTCTGTCTCTGTTACCATTGATGAGATACTCTTTGCAACAGCCACTATGATGTCGTTGCTGACGGAAATCGTCAGTCCCTTCGACAAAGAGAATTTTTTAACAGCTCCACGGTTACTTTGTACGAGCATTACAACTTGTCCATAGTAGGAATAGCGATTCCGTGATTCGTTTGCCACATCGACGATGCGGAACTCGCTCCGTTCAGTTGACAGCACTATGGACGCACGTCGTACACTCTGTATAGGCGATTCAGACTGGTTCAAGGGGATAAAAGCGTTAGATATCTCCCGGTGGATTCGTAAATATCCCAGCACTTCCGCCACTGTCTTTCCGCATCCGAAGGCTCGATCAAAGGGCTTTAGAATTTCCGGCCTGGCTCACTGATTTCTCACGATCAAGTCTCCTACTTCTCTTCCACTCACTACTTCTTTTGCTTCGCTACATCTTGCTCTGTTTTCTAGGAGTCGAGACGCGGCGATGTTCAAAAACCTCGACTGGCACCTTTGACGGACGTGGAAAATCCGGCCCCTGTGTCAAAGGTAAATCAGACAATTTCTTCTTTTTGCTACCCTTTTTTTTTTTTGTCCCTTTTTCTCTACTGAGTTTCGAGGAGTTTTGCCGATTCGCTGGATCCCGGAAACTTGGTCTTCCGTGAGTGTGCATTCGCATCTAAGAACTTCCCGATCTCGGTGAATATTCGTCATTCATGTGGATCTTGCTTGAAAAATTCTTTCTCGCATGCATGACGTAATTTCTTTCGATGAAAAGCAAAAACAAAAATTTCGTGTAACAGGTAGAATGGAAGGAATGATTCGTATCGAGTTTTTATCTCACCACAGGTAAAAAATGATAAGCAGGAAGGAAGTGACAGTATCGGACAAGCAAAGAGTTTTTCAAACATCGTACGCAATAGCAAAAATACGGGAGTCCCACGAATTGGCAAATTACCGTCCGTGAGAGGCACACCTGCTTCATCCAAGTCCAACCCTGAGCCGAAAGTCTCGTCGAGCTTTCTTGATTTTTATGAAACTAGTAGTGACACTACGGAAGACTCGAAAAATCTTAGAAATTCGCGGCTACGACATCTGGCGGAAAAGAGGAAGATTGATCAGCTGTTCAAACGAGGTTTGTGTGCATGATCAAATCAGCATTGTATTTTTTTAAATAAAAATTTGGCATTGATCGTATTGTTGTATTAAGAATTTTCGAAATAATTGTTGGACAGCCAACTGAGAAAAAAGCAGTCGTTAATCGTTTCTGTAGTCTAATACAATTTAACCTAAAAATGACTTACTTTATAAAGATTAGTATTATTGCACCGACTGCCGTTTTAGGTGCAGAAAACTTGCGCTGACAAGAATACTCGACTTGTATGAATCAAGAAACAACCTTCAGAGGACTCTCAATATCTCGAAAAAATCTTCAACACGAACAAAGTCACGGCTACGACATCTGACCGAAAAGAGAACGATTGATCATCTGGTTAAACGGCGTTTTGTGTGCGTGGTGGAATTTTTGATAATGGATATTGAAAAACATCGAGTTCATTGCACTAATAGTGTTCTGTTGAATTATTCTTAAGCAGAGCACTGAGGGAAAAAATGATTCGCTGAACAATTGAATCTAAACTTCGTTTAGATTGTAAAAGCTAGCATTGAAATTACGAGAATCGATTTTCCGGCATACATATACTGGGACAACCGCCGATTCGAGTGGAAATATCTTGTTCGGTCAAGGTTCTTGATTTGTCAAATTTTCAGCAGTTTAGGAATTTTGCGAACACGACATCTGAACGAAAAGAGGAAGATAGATCAGTTGTTCAAGCAGCGCGTATCTGCATGATAGATTCCGCTCTATTTATTTAAATTTAAAAAAAATATGTGCCATGTCGTGTTAAGAATCTTTTGTTGGACTATTTTATCACATCATTCGTTAACTTCGATTGCAAAAAAAAAACTTGTGTTGCATTGATTCGTTGTTAATGCAGGATTACACCAAGTAGACACAATAGTAAATCGCGAAGAGCGTTTTGCGCTTGGGATTAGTAGAACGATTAAATATTTAAATTTAATTCCATTGGCATAAATAATTCTTTCATGATTACACCGACACCGCTCATTGTTCCCGTAGTCCTGAGAAAGCCACGGCGTTATTCCTGCGGGAAGACGAGAGGTCACGAGTATTTTACGATGGAACAAATAGGACACACCTCAGTTCCCACAACCCTTGACTTATGCGTACGCTAGGCAAATGAATGAGATAACTATAGAATTGTGCCCACGTTAGAATGCCAGATTATGCGTTGACTCAATTAGCATCGTTTGCGTGCGCACAATGGTTCTGTATTTTTTGCAATTCTTCGCAACGTTGGACTATATGAACCGCCAGATATCCACGGTTTCCAAGCATATCGGATTTCTGTACTATGTTTTATATTCGTGTCCATCGCGAACTTGTGACGGGGAAAAAGACTTACAAATGAGTATTTATTTTACTAGCACTGGGACTGATAAAAACGTGTTATACATTTAACGATAAGACTTTTTCAATTGGATACTTCATTTATCGTATTTATTTATACTAGCGAGACCGGACGCGCTGCTGCGCGTCACTATTTTTTTGAAAGGCGCTGCAGCGCTCCTTTACGAAATCCTTTTTTTAGATTCAGGCAGAGATAGCCGATTACTGAAAAGCTTACGATGTTTTCGACCAGCGTTGTAGAATTTTTTATGTAAAAATAATGCACCATTCAATTTTTGTTAAAATGGATAATGAAAATCGTATTCAGCACTCATTACTTTTTAAATGAGTAATGGATCAGAGGTCCAGCACCCATTACTTTTTAAATGTTCAATGGAACGTCGACCCAGCCCTCGTTTTTCTCTAATTTTCAATGGATCAGCGATACATCTCCCATTACTTTTATAATATTCAATGGAACAGAGATCCAGTAACTTTTTGAATATGTATATAATGTTACTCAAATCGTCTCCGCCTAACCCTGCCTAACTCTGTCGAACTCTGCCTAACTCGGTCTAACGCTGTCTAACCCAGTCCAACTCTGTCTAACTCTTTCTAACCCAGTCTTACCGTGCCTAACTCCGTGTAACCGTGTTAAACCCTGTTTAACCCTGCCTAACTCTGTCTAAATCAGCCTAACCCAGTTGAATCCTGTCTAACTCTGTCTAACTCCGCCTAACTCGGTCTAATAGGCCTAGACAGGGTTGGACAGAGTTAGGGAGAGTTTGGCAGAGTTAGATAGAGCCGATTTTAATAACATTATATACATATTAAAACAAAGCTTCCTCTATGAGGGAGCAAAAGTAATGGGTGCTAGATTTCTGCTCCATTACTCATTTCAAAAGTAATGTGTATTTGATCTGAATTCTATTATCCATTTTTAAAAAATGGGTTAAGAAACGGTGATGCATTTGAAAAATAACGCATTGCCCTTAACTCTCCTTTCAACTGCCGCGTGATCGCCAATGGCAAACTGTCAATTTTCCGATTTGAAAACAGATGATTTTGGCTTCAGTCGTTCGGTTTTCGCGCAAAACGAGGGCCAACCAGTGCACGAATAAAAAGGCTTCATATGAACATAGCCGACCGTCACCAACTTTTTAAAAGAGGATTGAACGCGACAAACATCTAAAATTAATGTCTCTCAGAGGTATAAGAATTGGTTAAAATAGAAAAAAAAGAAAGAATTAAATAAAAATAACTTTGGATGAATTATTATTATATTATTATTATATATATAATCAACCAAAGCTTTCTTTCGCTACGCTTTCAGAAGAAATATTTGGTTCATTGGAACGAATATTCCTCCCAATCAACCAAATATTTGTTCCGCCACCGCAGATTCAGTTGGTATTACCAATTCTTTTTATCGGTGTACGGATTTACTTTTTGAGCAATACATTTATCGTTCCCGAAATGATAAAACTTAATAATTATAGTAACGGTCACTTCGTGACTAACTGGGTGACCGAAACGGTGGATACACATGGGACAAATTTGATTAATACTTAGTTAAATTATATTCATGATTAATAACAGTAAGGGAGGCTAATAATAATCCAGATACACAAACGTGCATTTCTTCGGCATGCCAGCACAGTGCTTTCATGATGGCACGGTGACAGCATGGTAACGGCATGCCACAATGAAAATTTAAAATTGTCTCTGCCTTGATCTTTCGGCAGAGCCTGCGATGGAAAATCATGTTTTAGTTTGATTGATTCTTTAAGATCCGAAATTCCGAGTTACGGGTAGAAGACAGCCGGATGTCGGCGTCTCTGTTTTCACGTTGCAAGTGATGGTGCATCAGTGTTTCACATAATGCCATTGGATTGCAAATGGCTAAAGCGTTTCTGGCAAGTGATTTTGAGCCAAAGTGTTTATATAACTGCGAAGATATATAGGATTCGACTACACTTAAACGAGCTATCGTATGAACCCTGATAGAAAAACGTGCTGCACAGGGTACCGTTAAAAATGCGTCATGTAGCTGCGGTATTGACAGCACGAGATGATCAACGGCACAAATGCTGGCACTGTGCCCATATAGTTTTCACAAGCGTTGGCGCTGCACAGCGTGTTGGAACTGTGTAGGCATATCGCCGGTATTTAGCACACCGTGCCGAAAATACTGCAGCATTAAGCTGCAGTTGATGACGCATTTTTTTGCAGCACTCAGTGCTGCCAACGTGCCGTTACTGTGGGGCCAAATGTCTATCTGGGAAGGTGATGTTCATTTGCTCCTTGGCTGTTAATTTTTGTATTCCTTCGATGAAAACAGAGACGCCGGCAGTTTGTCTTTTTTCCTCAACTTGGAATTTTGGAACTCAAAGAATTAATACAACTGAAACGACATTTTTCATGGCAGGCTCTGCCTGCAGACCAAGGAATAAACGATTTTCTATTTTTGGTGCCGCACGCCGTGCCGACACTATGCCGTGCATTCGAATTTTCAATATGGCACGCCGTGGCGTGACCATGCCGTTATGTGCGGACGTAAATGACAGCGGACCGGCATGTGTCTATCTGGGAGTGCTGGAGGTGGCTCCACTTGGCTTACTGATGGCAGATAATCATAAAAAAGAGTGCTCAATTTTTCTTGCTGATGCCGAGAGAAAAGTGATTCTCGTGAAAAAAAAAAATGCTAAACGACATACATATTGGGGAATTCGTGAGATTCATGAAATGAAAACGTGGACCAAAAATGAAATCAACATTGTTTGTGCATCGACCAGACATGATAGAGCCTCGAGTGTGTCACAATATCGGCATGCAGATATTGTTAAACGGACAAAATCGGAAGAATATTAATTGAAAATGCACGAATCATGACCGATACGCGGTACGCATTTTCTATAGTACGATATAACGACATCGCATCCCGATCACGCTACATTACTGAATCGTTTGTACCCGTTCCATCCAAAAGATAAATTCCATAGAGTATACAACAACAAAATGCCATCATTTTCGAACTCTTTACGATCGCATTTACCGTTTCTGTATTTAATTTCTTCATTATTTCGGTCTTTGTATACTCCACAACGTCGCAATCTTTGATACGTTCGTTTGGCATTTCCGTCTTGGTCGGATCTCATGGCAATAAACTTCGTACCAGATCATTCCTTAATACTTGAAAAAATCATTTTTAGCTGTCTCATACATTTACATGAATTGGGGATGGCAATGGCGACGGTCAACGTATAACGTGTATTGTACAAGTGTCACGTAAAAGCAGTCAAAGTTTTGTCTGTAAATCTGAAGCAGAATTGTGTTCGGTGGTAGTCGATAGCCGAAAGGCTTAAGTGTAATTGGAAGTAATAGTCTCAGGTGGGCGCGCAGAATCAATCAACACAGCTACAATTAAAGCAGCATCAGTCTGCCGATAGCCTTTTCAGGTTAGCGGCAGCGTCGAGTCGTTTACAATGAAATGCAGGCCCTGTTCAGTACAACTAGCGACATCTCTGCGCGCTCACTGGAACTCGACGACTCTTCGTACTGCACAACATTGGCCACGCCGCTAAACTCGAGAACTGTTCCAACATCGGGCTCGGCTACTTCGGCGCTAACGAAGGAGTCCCAATCTAACTCAACAGAGAAGAGGAAGCGTGGCAGACCGAAACGAACGCCGTTGTTTCAAAATAAAATAAATTTCGGCACTCCAAACATAGCTGAAAAGAATTCGGGAAAACGCTCCTAGTTGCAAATGGACTGGAGTCTCGAAAAAGAAAAATTATCACCGAATACAGATTTCCCAGCCAAGAAAATCAATATGACGCTACGTACACCACCATCGAGTAACAACGGCGCGAAAGTCAACGGGAACGTGATCATGAATGAGGCAAGGGCCACTGCTTCGACCGACCTAATAAATTTGTCCCGAGAAAAATCATCGCCACGGGAGCACCCGAACTCGCAGCTAACTCTGGGACTCTCGGATATAATGAAGCGAAAATACACAACAGCTTAACACTATCAGGGGCGAGTTCAAAAAGAACAACGATGCAACCAGAGAAGAGATCCACCAACTCCGAGAAGAAATAAGTAGGAAGGATAGTGCCAGACGCACAGCGACAGACTATCAATCAGCGGTTGGACGTACTTGAACATAAAGAGGTTCATCCCGAGTTGCATCAACTGGAGGCTGCTCAAGAGCATCGACTAAAGGAACTGAAAGAAAAAGTCAGCGGCGGGAACCACGGATCCGAGGTCCAACCCACAAACGCCGTGGTTAACCGGCTTACGTTGCTTTCTCGATAATTAGAGCGCCAAAAACAACAAGCTCGCAAAAACAACATTATAATCAAGGGTCTGCGCTTGACCACTGAAGATCCGCTGAGCGGTACCGAAGAATTCTTAAATAAAGAACTCGAACTAGCCAACTCTGTCGTGGAAGCCAGCAATCTCGGCACTGCCAATGGGATCGGGATCATAAAGGCCAAGCTCGTAAACTTCAAGACAAAACTAAAAATTCTGCGCAACAAACGCAGAGTGCTAGGAAAGGCACGAATTTACATCGACAGTGATCTCACCGAGAACGAGAGATCCATACAAAATAAAGTTCGAAACATCGCCAGGACGGAGCGCAGTCGGGGAAAGACTGTAAAAATCAGCCGCCAGAAAATAGAAGTCGACGGTATATGGATGTTCTGGGATGAAGATCTGGAAACTCTCAAAGAATGTGATCAACGAAGACGCCGCAACATCACCTTAGTCAACCCTATTCCGCCAGCGGGCGAGCCACATCAGACAAAAAACGGAACCACAGCCAAAACCTCGAAGCCATCTGCTGGAATGCCTACGGCCTGAAAAACCTAGTCAACGCAACTCATCTCCCGGATGCACATATCATTTGTCCGTACGAGACGTGGGCACTCAACAGCTTCGTCAAACTGCCGGATCAGTTAGATAAGTTGTGATGCATTTTTCCAAAGAAAAAAAAACGACTCCCTTCTCGCATTCACAAACCTCTTTTAATAAATTCCCCCTTCCAAATTTGTTTAGGGCGCCAGCCGCCGAAGCGACAATGAAAGGGACAAGATGTTAAGTTTAGTAAAAAAAAATAATTTACAAAAAAAAAAGAGGTGATTGCCGGCTAAGCTACGAGTCAATGATCTTACGGTAGAGTGGGCGGTTCGCAATTTGCTCAGTCAATTAAATAAAACAATTCCACACAAATAACCAAACAAAATAAATAAATTAAACAAAACTTCAAATTAGATGGCAACCAAATTCGTTCATTTTATTATTATTTTCGGGAGGTCCCGAACGATTGCAAACTCCACAAACAAAAAAAAAACAAATAAATAAATAATTACAAAAAAAATATGTCCCTACTAAAATCTACAACGGCTACTCTATTCACCGCCGAGATTTTCTAACCCGCAATAACCGCAACGGTACCCCCGGTCCGAAGCGCTCGAATCCCCTATTTGCCCTACTATCTTAAAATTTATCGCCAAAAATGGTCAAAACGGTTTAAAATACGGTACCTAGGCCAACGCACAGCCCCGCAGTACCCGCCAGAATTTTTATCGCACAAAACCGGACCAACACAACACAAATATGACGATTTTTGGTACCGCTACTCAAGGGCATTCTTTTGAATAAAAACAAATCTAATTATTACATTGAAGCGAATCTGTCGCGCTTATGTCAGCGGTACCCAAAAATTCCTAATAGGTCGCCCGCCGACATCACTTCGCGGTCGCTTATAAAACGAACAAAAATTTAAAAATAGTAGCGCGATAGATTTTATTATCGAGTCCCAAAAATACGAGGCAAGGAGAGCTTACCGATTCACAGTCGCCGTTCTTCGCAATGGGTTCACCGATTGTCTCTCGTTAGTCCACAAGACACTAGCAGTGCTCTCGCTCTCACGCACCCGTACTCCTCGACGTTGTACCAAAGACAAAAAATTTTCCGAAGATTCGCACGCTCTCAATCTTTTTGCCCCACTTCGCTAATATATTCGGCCCACGTCGACTATTCCCGATCTACGGCAACCAATTAGGGCCTATGTCACGCGTCAACGACTTCGCGCAATCCTCGATGTTCGAAGTAATCGCCGTTATAATATTTTCTCGCATCGCTAATAATATGACCAAAAAAAAAATCGGCCGCTTTGCGAACCCCAAGGGATTAATTCCAATAATAAAATATGACGGGTTGGAGTATCCCGAAGCGTGGAAAGTCCGATTCCTTTTCTCGGGGCTACTGCTGAGTGGGGAGGGTACCCTGTGGGAATTCCATGTCAAAATCAATCGTGGAATAACAACTATTCCTGGCTCCGCTCTCGCTCCCTCGGCGTTGACATAAAAAAAAAAAATATACAAAAACAGTTCCTAGAGATTAGTACAATAGTAATATTCCTATATAATTTAGCCTGGTGGAATGCCTGAATAGCGGTCGAAGAGCACAGTGCACGCGAGAGACTGCTCGGTCCCTCCGAAAATCTGAATTTTTGGGACGCTCTCAAAAATACGCGTCACAAAGTACAAAGCTATATGGTCAAACGCAATTAGAGAAAAAAGTAGGGGAAGGGGTGGTGGAGGCCTTATTCTATTGGTGGACGAAGCGCTTAGATCCGAAACGTTAGATGTCTCAGAGTGGTGGATAATTGCGAAGGTGATTGTCGAAAATGTTACAGTCATTATAACCGCTGTTTACTGCAGACCTAACCTCGATTTGGAAGTAGCACTCTAACTTCTTCAAATTTCTATTAATAACATAATGGAGAGATTCCTGGATGCAATTTTTATAATTGGCGGAGACTTTAATGTGAGAATCGGAGAAACTGGCGAGATATCAGAGGAGGTCGTAGCGGAATCAAACATTTCGAATCTTAGAAAATCTTATGACAAAATTTTACTTCCAGAGAGCGAAATTCTGATCAACTTCATGAAAACGAACGGTTTTATATGTTTGAACGGCCGAACGACAAAGGATAGACCGGCTAATTTAACCTTCTTCAGCGGAGTTGAAAATAGTGTAATCGATTTAGTGTGGATACATGCCTCTGCAGTCACGTACATTGACGATCTTGAGATCTTCCCGGTAACGACGCCCTCTGATCATTTTCCGGTTAAAGTAGATTTTTCACTCCGATACCGAGTTGTAGATGATAATGAAATTTTAATTCCTGACTCAGCACAGCACAGCACTAGCCTAGCTTGGTCTTGTGATAGAATGGATAGATTTGTCAATACGATGCAATACTCGGAGCGGCTAAGATTTGACTTTAGAAACAGTACAATTGAGGAACAAAATGATAATCTTTGTGTAGCAATTACAGAGGCCGCCACAGCGTGCGGTATGGTAAAATCAAATAAAAGTCTTACGAAGAAAAAAAGTAGTATGAAGCCTTGGTGTGATAGTGAGTGTTTGAAGGCGAAAAAGAAGGCTAACAACAGCTGAAAAAATACAGAAACACGGGATACAACGCAGAGGAAAAAACAACATACATTAGTCTAAAAAAACCTACAAAAACCTTTTAAAAACTAGGAAGCAGGAATTTGAGAAAAAAATTACAGAGCAGTTTGCAAACGTCAAAAATGCTAAAGACTTTTGGCTGGCAGTCAGGAAATGTCGCCTCTATACACCCCTGGTTTCGCATATCTCAGTTGAAGAATGGCTCGAATTCTACCACAATGTTTTTCCTAATAGAAGCGAGATTGAGGCTCCGTTTGCGGGTGTTAGACACCCTTTTTTAGATGCTCCAATAACGCATGACGAAATAATGACAAATTTAGCAAAGCTAAAAAACTGTAAGGCACCTGGACTTGACAATATCTCCAAAGAATTTTATAAAGCGCTACCTCAGAACTGGACCTTGTATCTGGAAGTTTTGTTTAACAATATCCTGAAAACGGGAGAAATCCCTCGCTCTTGGCCGAGAATAGCGCTTACTATGATTCATAAAAAAGGAGACAAGAAAGACCCTGCCAACTATAGAGGTATCACTCTTATACATTGTATCGGCAAGCTGTTTACTCAGATTCTCAGAAGCAGAATTCAGCTGACGCAAACTCTATCCTACCAGAGTCAGGCCGGTTTCCGGCCAGGTCGTGGCTGTCAAGACCAAATTTTCGTGCTTACAAGTGCAATTCAACTTCAGCTTAGACTAGGTAACCGATCTGTTTTTGGGCTTTTTGTGGATTTCAAACGAACCTTTGACTCGATTCCTCACCGAAAACTTTGGCTTAAACTTTTGCGACTGGGATTTTCACCGAATTTAACAAACATTCTGGAGACTTTATATGACTGTGCAAGTGTCCAAATAAAAGTTGCGGGCCGACTGACGGATAGTATAGACGTTACCGAGGGCGTCTTGCGAGGCGAAACGCTTAGTCCACTACTTTTTATATTATATATCTCAGATATCGAAGCGAGCCTACGAGACAGAGGCCTTATAGGTTTAAATATCGACGGGTGAAACGATGTTCTCATGTTATTATATGCTGAAGACCTGATCGTGTTGGCACACTCAAAAGTCGACCTGAAGAAAAAGTTTCGAGCCCTTGAGGACTACTGCTCATTAAATGGTTTGACAGTAAACGGTAGTAAAACTAAAGTGGTCAAATTCCGCACTGGCGGTCCAACTGGAGCTATCGAAGAGCTGGACTTTCAATTTAACGGAGAAAATTTGGAAATCGTGAATAGCTATTCGTATCTGGGCGTGGCTTTCAGTAGTTCGTCTTTGGGTTTGCTAGCAACAAACGAGGCAGTTGAAAAAGCCAAGTTGGTTAATGGTACGGTCTTGGCAATTGTTGCAAAAGCGAAATGTGATTCGTGGCCGTGTGTCATAAAGCTTTACAATAGAGTCTCGAAAGCTACACTGCTGTACGGAGTTCCGGGCTGGGCCTTAAGATATATGGATATGCTCGAGGTAGCCCAGCTAAATTCCTTTAAACGTCTGCTTCTTCTTCCTAGAAATACGGCAAGTTCTGCTCTTCGTTTAGAAATGGGCTTGGTCAAGGTCGCTTTCTCGGTACTGTAGTTGACGCTAAAATACGTAATTAGAAGCTTAAGTATGAATGAAGATAGACTACCAAAGATTTGTTTGCGACGGCTCTGCGAGTTAGCTAATACAACAAACTGTGATAATAAGTACAACTGGGTTGCGCAGCTGCGAGAAATTCTACGAACTGTAAACTATGATTATATTCTCAACTACAGAAATGCCGACTATTGGAAACTTCATTATATCGAAATTCTGAATAGATATACATCTTTCTCGATAAGTAACGACTTGCAAGACTGGAATCAGATACGGGGAAAAGTCCCGCTCCAGCGAGGCCTTGACGGATCTGCAGCCAAATATATTTTACAGTGCCCTTTGGCATTTTTGAGAGTGAAAGCCCAAGTTAGGCTGTCTAACAGATATAACTGACGATTTGTATTAAATGGTATGTCTTACTCGCTCCATCCTAACGCCAGTTGCACTCTTTGCAATCTACAAGTACCGAAAACAGTTGAGCATTTCATTCTCGAATGCCCAATATACGAAGGTGTCAGAACTAAATTTATAACAAAATATTTAGAGCCCAACGCGAACTTACATGCTTTGTTAGAAAAACACGACTTAAAAGCAACAAAAGATATTTTTACTTATATGGCTGGAGCGCTGGCATTACGATCCTTTATCGTTAATGAATGACGGAAATTATTGTAATAGCAGAAGTGCGTAAGGTAGCGTCAATTAACATATTTTATTGTACATTGTGTAAATATGCTGTGATAAAGTGTCAACGCCATATCTCCCTTTGCTACGGGAACTGTATTCCTACAAGCAAATAAACAAATCTATCTATCTATATATTTACATTTACATGAATTGATATTGAATATTTCGATACAAGAGTCATATAATCACACGAGTTAGAAAAAGGTTTTTCCTCTGAGATTCGAAGAAAATTTAATTTCACAAGATGCGAAAAGCGGTCTCTGCGCACGAGATGTGTGCGACTAAACGGCTTATCTCGCACGGCATTAAATAACATATTTTCTACTGAATAATAATTGACGGGTGACGGAATGATTAGATGCAATTTTGGGATATTCATATTAGGTTGTCCCGAATTTTTTTTTCTTTAATCTCTCGGCTGTTGATTGAAAATTTGACATGCATGCAGAAATCTATTTCTCTTGAAGAGAGGCTCTGCAGCTAATTTTTTGGAGGTCGCTCACGGGAGATTTGTATTTTAGTTTTTATTAAAACGTTAAGAATGTATTAAATTTATAGAAGAGTATTCATTTTTGATAAATTTATCTAATAAACTTTACCATCGGTCATAGTAGATTGCTACTAATGATTTAAAGATGTAGGAGCGGTACAGTCCGCCTACACGTAAAATTCATAGCGAATTTTGAACACTTCTCCATGCGTTAAAAATTTCAGAAAAATCAAGCATACGGGAGGTCCTGCAAAAATTAATTTGAAATAATAATAATTCCAAGATGTTATTAACAAATTGATGAATAAAAATATTATTCAATAATTCATCCGTCAACGTAACTTTTTTTCAAATTAAAATGCATAACATTTTTTTTATAATGTTTGAGAATTATGTTTTTTGAATTTTTTTTTTATAGCTTAATCCCTTTACTTTCAAGGGCCCCTATAGGGACGCGAACGTATTTTATCCAAAATATTTAGTCTTTAATTCGGAATTCTTGTTTTTTAAATATTTATTATCACTTTTTATTTTCATATTATCACTAACATTGGTAATTGATTGTAAACAACACGTACATTGTTTTATTTCCTTCGAAGAATAGATTAAAACATATTTCGTTTATGTCGGTTCGACCTCTTTTATATTTCCCCTCCTGTTCTTTCACTTTGCCGTACGAGAACAGTAATTTACCGCTTAGTTGCCATGATGCTCAACGTTAACCACGGTTACTACTTGCTTGGATGGTGTTTAAGAGCCAGCTATGATCAACGGTGATTATTTTTTTTTTCTTTCAAACATTAAAACTTAGTACATTAAAAAAAATACAAATCTCGCCAGAGCGATCACTAAAAAATTAGCTACAGAGCTCCCCTTCCACCAAAACGTATTTATGCATATACTTCAAATTTTCCATCAACAGCCAAGATTTTTTTTTTTTTTTTAGGCACCCTAATTCATATATTACGCCCGTCTACTTGCATCTCAATTTAGCAAATAATTATGCCAGGCAATCAAATAAACTCAAAAACCAATTACGCCGTATAAAATTAGGTATTGAAAGTTATACGGTAACTAGAATCTTATCCGCTGGTAACAAATAACACGGACTAATAATGCCTTGTTGTGGTTGTTTAAGAACCCGTACTGTGGTAATTGATCAATGTACGGAACCGTTGCTCATGACGCGATTTTGGAACGAATAAAGTGGAAGTATACTTTCATGTGGCGCAGTAGATACTAGTAGCCTTGTCCTTTATTCGCATTATCAAGCATTATTTCAGCAAGCTATCATGTACAGCGCGTACAAATATGCATCTTATCACAAGTCGGCCTTGCAACGATAGTACGTACTTATGGCTATTGGAAGTCGTCATTAGCCGGTAAAGTCATTTGACAGGCACTCGATTTGCTTAGTCCCTTTGGACTGTTAGAGTATGCGCTCAACGTACGGGCGTTCGAAATGTACTGAGAATATTTTATTGTAATGGCTACTGAGTGCAACTCTTTATTTTTAGACCATGAGACTAGATTCTGTTTCTTCCACAAAATAGTTTTAATTGCTTTTAACCGACGGTTTTACCCTTTCTTCGTCTTCTTCAGCCGCACTTGACTGAAATAAACTAACTTTTGATGCGTCCATAGTCGATTTAATTATATTGTAGAAGAGATGTTATTTTTTGGCTTTTTTAAATACTTTTTGTTGCCATTAACTTAAACCGTTCGTGGTCATGCTTATCCCATGTAAATGAAGATGATAACCACAAATGGTGCCGAGGGTTTTGGATACAATTTATCAAGCCATTAGGATTTTTAAGTATTGGATATATGATATAAGGTTTGCTTTGATTCATGTGAAATGATCGCATTTAGTAATTTAAGTAGGTTGAAAAAACGGATAATATATACATGTACGTCTTTCTATACAAATTTGTTTGCCATCAAGCTATAATCATACCGCAAGCGGATTCAATTTCCTCTCTATCCTATTTCAATTATAAACTCCCCCCTGTACTTTACAATTCACTTTACGGTTATTTATCAATCCAAAAATTGCGTTGACAGTGTTATATTCAGCCCATAAAGAGACAAAGGCTTTATGGTATTACTATTACCTTGTATAACTGATGTTATATTACAAGTCAGAGCTGTCGTTTCATTTCGGTATCCAGGACTCGAGTGCTCGTGGTTCGTTAACAAAGGAAGATTTTTTTTATTCCCCAAGTAATGAATAATAAAACATTGTAAAAAAATAATCACCCGTGTTTGCATTGAACTTTTCGACCGTTGAAAGTAGCCAGTGATGAACTAAGAATTTTTTTTAATGAAGTTAAAAAAATTGCAGCAGCTAATTAGTTATCCTCTCGGCGCCATTTCAATTTGAAACTCCCTCTCGTGTTTCCACAATTTATTTGATGGTATAAGTAAATCCAAAGATCGTGTAGAGCTTGTGCAATATATTATTGCACAAGCTGTTTTCAGCCGATAAAAAGCCTTGGTATAGGTTTGAGTTTTCTTTTAATATCGGGGCCCAGGAGTCACGTGCTCGTAGTTCGTGAACAGTAGAAAATATTTGTTTTTTATTCCCCAAGCAATGAATAATAAATCATTTGGAAAAAACGGTCGATCGGATTCGTATTCAACTTTTCAGTGCAGCTGGTGATGTGCCGAAATTTGTTTATAATTAAGCTAAAAAATTGTGCTCGCCAATTAGTTTTCCTTCCGACGTCATTTTAATTTCAAACTACCTCCCGAGATTCCAGTATTTACTTGACAGTATAAATTAATCCAACAATTGCGCAAACAATCAAATGCACAAGTTCTTTTTTGCCGAAAAAATGCGAAGTAAAAGCTTTGGTATACGTCGGAGCTTTCATTCATCTCGGTATTCAGGAATCGAGTGCTCGTGGTCCGCTAATGGTGAAAGATTTTTCTTTTTCATTCCCTACACAAAGAATAATAAATCATTCCAAAAAAATGATCATCCGTGTTTATATTGAACTTTTTAGGGGTGTAAAGTAGCCGCTGATGAGCTAAAACTTGTTTGTAATTCAGTTTAAAAAATAGCGCCGGCTAATAATTTTTCTTTTCAACGTTATTTCATTTTCAAGCTCACTCCCGTGTTTACACAATTTATTTGACGTTATAAGTAAATCCAAAAAATGCGCAAACGCTCAAATGCATTATTGCACAAGGCCTTTTCAGCCGATAAAAAGGCGAAGTGAAAGCTTTGGTATACGGCAGATCTTTCGTTTCATCTTGGCGTCCAGGAGTCGAGTGCTCGTGGCTCGTTGTTCACAGCGAAAGATACTTAGGAATCGATCGATGGTCGGGTCGGGGTCGTAGGCGCGCACGCCCGCACGTTCGTCGTCAGCGTCGCTACGCCGTAAGCGCTACCCGCTGCTGCCGCCTCAACTAAGAGCGTTGGGTTTGCCTCGCGCAGGCATAAACAAACCACGCGGCATTTCCGCGTTACATTTTTGCTCGATCTCTAGTCGACATAGGGTGTCGCGAATCGGGACGTATCGGTAAACACTCTTGATCGCCGACGTGCGTGCAGTGGCCGGTCACAAGTTGTAGCTTTAACAAGGTTGCGTTTGAGTTATTGTACAGGAGTGAGTGGCAGCGAATGTACGTCGATCGGAGTAAACGGGGGTTGCCAGGCACTCACTTTGAGGAGCCCGCCGCTGGAGAATTCTGTCTCGCCTGCCAACACACATCGATGCTTCAGGTGAGCTTCTGTCGAGACGACCTTCCGCTCAGAAGTTTCCCCTATCGGCAACGAGCCGACAGGGTGCAAGCGTGCTGAGTATGGGGTGGTGCCCACTGCGCGCGCCATCTCTCGAGTGCCATGCGCTAGCACGCCGTAACGCCACCCGCGGGGTTACAAGGAACCACCGCGATGAGGGTGTTTCGGTAGCTGTGATAACTGCTTTATAAATATGCATTGAGAGTGAACATTCTTTTCTTATTTGTTGACAAAAAGGTGACTACTACAAAAGTTTCCGTTAATTTGACATGATTTTCTGATTTAAGTTTTATAAAAAGAAAAAGAAAAATCATTTTTCTTTGAAAGTATCGGATTTTCATTTTGCTACACATCGGTGGGTGATGGTCAATTTTTTATTTTGCTACATAGTTTTGTTATTTTTAGGATGAAATCGAAAACTTAGCAAATACTTTTTTCTAAAACAATTTCGACGAATTTCACGCAACTTCGTCTGTTATTTCTAATTTTACAAAGACAATATTGAAAATAATAAAAAAATGTTTTTTTTTTTGTTTAGCGAAAACAGCGAAACCATAAATATACAGAATTCGCTATACAATTTATATATGAAAAAAAAAAACATACCAGGGCTTTTTAAATAAAAAACAAACTCACTGGATTAAACAAAAACATAGACCACAGTGTCGTGCCTATTTATACACATTAGATAACGCTGATGCATTTTAATAATATATATCATGTTGTCCTACATAGAGTAGCAAAAAATCAACACGAACTGTAGGTTTGCTTTCATTACTTTTTCACCGAGAATTTATCGTGGAAACGTAATCCGGATTAAAAAATGTGTGCTTATCAATGCGTTCAGGCATAAAAAAATTAAACCATGCGTATTTTACTGTTAAATACTATCTATATTTATCCCGAAACTTTTATCGTACCGTATTATGAAGAAAGTACAATTTTTTAAAACTTAAAACAATATTTATTCGAAATGTATCGAAAAAACAGTTGAATTTTACTATAAGTCCCCCATCTATATCATCTGATAAATATAATAGTACAATGGTACAATAATATGTGTAAAAATTAAAAAGAAACTCGAAAAGTATAATTTTTCTTCTATTTTAGTTAATAAACGTGTGCAAAATTTTAGATGATTTTTTCCTCGCTCAATAGGCTTGACTTTGGTTCGGCCGATAAACTAATAAATTCACAACTGAATTATTCACGAAACTAAAGTAAATTCATAAAACGTATTTTTAGATAATTAAAAAAAAACAGTTGAATTTTATTAAGAATTCATTCTTTCATTTCAATGTGATCGATGAAATGGCATAACTTGTAAGAATATAAAAAATAATTTTAGAAGTATGATTTTTCCGCAAATTAGGTTCATATCTTTTTTTTAATTGTGCAAAGCTTTGACCGTTAGACCGATAACTACAGGTTCAAATTTAATATACACGAAAATGAATTAAATGCAAGAAATAAATTTGTACCGAGCTTGGCAATAGAGCTTTATCGAAAGCTGAGAGTTCAACGGACCGATTTCGTTACTCGCATAATTATTAATTCTAGAGTACTTGTGCGTTCTACTGGTCAGTGTACAATAAATGAATCACGGATATGGAGATTGAGAATGGTACATTTCTAGGTAGAACCGCGAGTTCCTCGGCGAGTTCGATAAGTAGCTCATTAACGAGCGGATTGCCGGTCGATGTGGAAGAACAAGGCTTTGAAGTAGCCATCGCCTCGTGAGCGTCCGGCATGAAATAATAGGAATTACTTTCTTTTTCTCTACATCTGCAGAGTCTGTTGACAATCATGTATTGTTGACTGCACATAGTATATGCCCGAAATTATAAAACTAAAACTGAGCAACGGATAAGTGTAGTGATTTTACCGATTTTAATGAGTTGTCCAATCCAAGATATTACATGAAAAAATAGTTATTGTAATTTTTAATAATAGTTCGAAATTCGACGATAAGATATTTTTCAAAAAGGATGCAAAGTTGAACTTTGCAGGTTCTTTCTTCATTAATTTTTATTTTTCGCAAAGCCGCCTCTATGCGGGAGTTTCTTTATCCAATTCTTGGTTTCCGCATAGCGGTAGCTTTTGAAAAGAGAATTCGGTACGTGTAATATTGTTTTCCTGCATAGGAAAAATTAGTAATTTTTTTGTGACACCTGAATTAGACCAAAATAAAAAAATTTCGAAAATTCAGAGTACTATAAAACGAAAACCGTTTCATAGGTTTCGCTCAAATTCGATATTATTTCAAAGATTTATACATAGAAAGAGGCGTTCAGTCCTCTACCAGTATACGAAATTTCAGCCTGATTGTTAAAGCCGCTTTTGAGATACCGCGGTTTGAATTTCGGAAGCCTGCTCCACATACACATGTTACGTCTGGAGTAACAGAAACAAATGCCCTGTTTTTGATCTTAGCGAAAGCTAATTGGGCAGGGATACGGGCTGAACGATTTGATTGATGGAATTTTCTTTCTTTCAATAAAATGAATATTTCGGAGCTGTGGTCGGAATGTATTTTGACTTTAAGCACTTTATAGAATAATGAAGTTTAACTAATTTGTATTGAGGTTCTGAAATATTGATAATTTGCTTACTTTTAAAATATTCGGTGGTCAAATAACCGTGATATTTTGATTCCTTAATTACTCCACGATAGATATTGTCTAGTTTTCGTAATTGGTTTTTACGACCACCATTCTTCCGGTTCTTGCCCATTGGTGGATGAAATGAAGGAACTAGGGTCGTGGATTATTTGACGTGTAAGTCAAATGTTCAAGAAAACTCGGAGCAAATGTCGGGGATCGACCTCGCACATTTAACTAAATCCCAAGAACACAGAATTGAATTCTTTAAGACTCACGATATTTTCACCTCGCACTCTTAGTTAAAGGAATTCGAAAATTGTTAAATGTCGGGGGTAGACTTCGCACACTCAGTGAAGGAGAGGATTTAGAAATGTCGGGGGTCGACTTCGCACATTCAACTAAGTCCAAATGATGAACCAGAAACTTAAAGTTTTCGTCTTACCACTGTTTATTCACTGTACTTCTGAAACTTGTTGGTCCATGATTTGAAAATTTGAGACTGACTATTACATTTCTACTGACCAACTACTCTCCTCAGTTTAGGAGACGTTGCCCGGTGATTTTACATTTTGAGACTGCCTATTACATTTCTACTGACCAACTACTCTCCTTAGCTTAGGAGATGCTGCCCGGTGATATTACATTCTGAGACTGACTATTACATGTCTACTGACCAACTACTCGCCATAGTTTAGGAGATGTTGCCCGGTGATTTTACATTTTGAGACTGACTAAAAATACAAAAATTGCGTCCGTATATACTAATGCAGTCAGCTTCTTGTCTTACGCAGAGTTAGGAAAGGGGAGTTTCTCGAACCTTCGAATGGGCCGGAAAAACTATCGTCTCCCACTTTACAAGTTAGTTTTCTTCGCCTTAGATCTAGTGAGTACATTTTTGGAGGTTTGAAGAGGGCAGAGTTCACGCTTCATTGGCTGTCAAACTGCCGTCCTCCACTTTCCTGTTGTTTGCGTGGGGTGTTCATCGACTACGAGCTAGTGGAGGGCCTTACACCCTTCTTATGCGAATAGCCCCGTCTACGCCTCCTATGATACTATATCTATTTTCATTTTTACCGACCACTGACTACAGGGCCTTTCTTTGGAATATTCTACGATGCTCGGAAGGATGCATCTTATTTGGAGATTAACACTATTTTCCCTTTTTACCGACCACCGACTGCAGGGCCCTTTTCCGGGACGTGCAGTGGTGTTCAGGGAGGTTGCATATTTTTTGGGGAGCTTCGTCGGGACTTAACATACACATGCACAAACCACTTTTCTCGAGGTGTTAGACCATTTTGAGTTCCATGACATGAATGATTTCGAAAATTTTTTTTTACGAAGGCTTCTTCTATGAGAAAGTAAAAAAAAATAAAAGATACTGACAACATCGATTTTTAAAAAATGCCTCATGAATTGATTATTAAATTGGTCCAATATAAAAAGTTTTGAAAAATTTGGAGTAATTTGTTTTCACAGTATTTCGATTAAAATTTAACTAAATTATATTTTTAAGTAACTACTTAATAAATTACATCTCAAGATAGCAAATATGCTAAATATGACAGTGAAAAGATTTACACCTTGTTCGATATTATCATTTAACAATAATTTCCTAATTATGAACCAATTGATCGTTGATAGGATGAACATTTTTCTAAAGATTGTTCTGTATTAAATCTAATGGAACTTGAGTTTTTATTCTTGCCGGTATCCAAAAAGCGCGAACAATGTATATGTTCAATAAAAATCTCCTGTTAATTCCGGCAAGTTGTGATGGGTAAATTTACCTCAATGAGAGTAGATTGGATTTATTAATAAATAAATAAATTTATTTTACATTGGAGGAAACAAGCTTGTGAAAACCACATCAACGCTGGCCAAACGGAACAATCGTTTAGCGAAAGTAGATGTGCACTTTTTTTGTAATGTGAAACAGATTTTTGCTGATAATGTGAGTTATTTAGAAATTATTTTTGTGTGACACGCACAAGAATTTCATGTTTTTTGGTTAGCCGTGAGAAAAAAAGGACTGCACATCCGCAATGTCGCGGTCTCTCCTTTTCCATACACTCTTTGCGCACTAGTGGGTAAAAGCTACTTTTTCGTACGACTTTGCCATACTTCAGGCATAGAAAGTGCTATTGAAGTAATGTTTTTGCCTATAATATCGCATAAACTTTAGTCTGTACTACTTATTAACGTGTCAGTAGTGATTTTAAATCGAATGTTCCGTTTGGCGTTGCCAAACTTTTATTTATTTAAAATCACATGAAACGACAGTATTTCTCGGTAAAGTGAGTGTCAGATAACGAGTGACAGTATGATCAGCATGGAAAAAAGCATTCGTCCCGTACCATAGCTGTTCAGCTGTGTCGCGTATAGCGTTACGCGTGAACGCGAACGCTCGCATGAATTGAATCGGCGTCGAAATAGTGCTGACGATTTATTTCTTTTAATTCTTTTTCACGTGACAATGAGCTGTGTCACGAGCTCCGTGCACGCTGCGTCCGGATGAAGTTCTTCCGGCGTATTTATCCCGCGTGTGACAATACTAAATATAGTTTTTTTTACAATGAAATTACACATGTATCTCGCTGCTGCCAAAACAAATACTCACATACACTTCCACACTGTAGTAGACAATTCACATTTCTACAACAACAACAAAAAAAAATTTACAATCATAAAGATAATTTGCTCGTTATTACATTAAATGTTTATTTCTGCTACCCTACGATTTTTCCATTATTATTTTTATTCGCGTTTCCATGCTAGTGAAATTGAAACTTTCCAGTTTAAAAAAAACATACCCTTATGCTCAACATATGTATTCCTGATGTTCAGATAATTATTTCTCATTTTTATCATCTACACCGCAGCAAAACAATATAATTTCTACTGGCAAAAAATTCACGCTACAAAAATAATGCAGTTACAGTATTACACCTACAATATTGATCAATATTGGTTTTCCAACTTTATTATCTTTAGATCTCACTAATCACAGCACTTATCCCGATAACCGTGTGAAAATCAGGCCCACATTTTTTTTCTTCTCAGGAAAGAGATTAATTATTCCGCAAACATATAACTGCACTTTTGTATATTCGTATAATAATAAAAGAACTTTTGTCTGTTTAGTGAAAATGGGCCTTTAGAAAATTAAAAAAATAAATCAGTTTTATGATTTTATTTTTATCCAATGTCATGATACATATATAGTTGAATTCGTTTGAGCCATATTGAATTTGATTCGGGCATGTATCGAATCGGCTTACAAGCGCGATAAAATTAATATCCAGAAAGAAATGCCTACGTTACGAATTTCAATAGCAATGTTGTTGCGATGTCTGAAACGTGAAGGCAAAATAGAAGTCTATGCCATCAAGCTTACTACAGAATATATACTCCAGCTCTTTCTCAATGTCCCTCTCAGCTATACGAGCAATAGGAGCACTTGGCCCGTCGCCTGCGGAGAGATTCGTAATTTGCAGTGAATCCACTTTGCAGCATACATAAGAGCATTCCGCAGACTCACGAGAGAAGAGGCTTCCCTCTCGCTGCGTTCGCTCTTCTGTCGTCGCGGAAAACAATAACACGGGCGATTACCCCGAAGCTCGGCAAACCCATCATTCCATTCGCCACCCTGGATGATTGCGTAAGCCCGTCGGACAACCCCTTCGAACGTGCGAGAACGGCATCCGGGAATCCGTTATTGGATGTTACACTGAGAGAAATAGATACTAAGATTTTTAATATCCGATATACTAAATATTATATACTATCGGGTAGTATTTGGATAGTACCGTGTATTGTGTGTATTGTAAGGGTTTATTATACGGAATGTACTTGGTACAATCAGATATTAACCATTACTATAATTATACTAACTGTTGCACTCCAGAGAGTGATCCCTATACGAAGGATCCAATATACTATTCGATAGTATATTTTTACTATCGGGAAGTATCTATTTCTCTCAGTGTACTAACCCTCGTCTCACAGTTTGTGAACACTTATGCGACTTCAACTTTCCAGCGTCTCATTATCGTATGATGCTTACTGAAAAGAAAGCATCACAAATTCGGGATTTTCTTACTTTCTGAAAGTAAAAAATTAATAATAAAAATAAACGAAATATTGACGATAACATCTCCAATATGTCTCCATCGATCAATATGTATAACCGCGCTATCAATCCTAGCCTCTCCGTCAAATATCTAGGTATAATAATGGACCGGAAGCTTAATTTCAATATACACACCAAAACCATCTCCCGAGCTGCCCATTTCCGCAAAATCACTTTTAAAAATAGACTCATCGCCACGAAAATATACAAAAGCATCTGTACCGCTACTAGAATACGGCCACCCCACCCTATTAAACTGTAATAACCCTGCACTTAAAAATCTAAAAACTGCCGAAACTACTGCTCTACGCCGCCTCACGAAACTAAGACACCCCAAAAACCATCCGCATAACCCCTCGAATGCTCTTCTCTATGCTGAAACAGGCGTAGAACCTATCATGAACAGGACCGAAAATCTTAGCAAACTTTTTGCAGAACAACAACTAGACAGTATAGCCCCCCTCTGTAACGCAACACCTCCAAACATTGTCAGCAAATGCAAATTTTCTACAGAATCGCTTTTCGCTCAGCTGACTAATTTATCAGCCCAAGCTTAATTTATTTAATATTTTATTTAGTTTAAATTCATTCCGTTTTTATTAAACAAGTACGCAAGATAGTTTAAATTTCCAGGCTGAAGGACTTCAGTCAATGGCCAATTGGCCCTTAAAAACAAAAGCGATTTATTGTAACAAATATCTTCTTATCCATACCTAATGTAATAAGGTCAATAAAATTTTGTTTATTACTACTACTACTACTACGAAATATTATTATTCCTTTCTTCTAGTAATACCGTTGTATTAAATGATAATACTAATAAATCAAATATTATTATAATTTTTTTTGTGATACCGTTTGTTTGAATTAATATTTTCCCCAGTGAACCCGTTAACTTCCATCGTCCCGTCCATTTGAGGGGGAACAATTTATTCTTGTAATGTTTCATTTTTATTGAAAAAGTATTAATAACACAGTTGAATTTTATAACAAATTTATTCTCTTATTTTTATCTGATAAAAAAATTGCATTATGTGCAAAAAATTAGAAAAAGTTCCGAACGTGTAATTTTTATTATTAGTTGTTGTTATGAGGTATTTTATCCAAATAAATACAAGATGATTACGCAGAAAAATATTTATTATAGATCACAAACAAAACTGTTGACATCGTTGACTCTGGCGGGGAAACTAGAATAAACTCAAACAAACACACGAAATAGAGAAACATGTGCAGTCATATTTATTTAAATGGTCAAGTTGGCTGTGATAAAAAATCTAAACAAAAGTCATCACCGATCTTGTCATTTATTTCAATATTATTGTAGTCCACAAAGTGTAAGTAGTTTTTCTTATCGCTCAATAGCCTTGGCTGTTAAACTTGTTGATACAGATCCAAATTTCATTTCCACCAAACTAAAGTAGATGCATAATAGTACATTGTGATACAAGGGCGTGATGGCGAACTTTATACGAAGAGTGTGAAGTCGGCCGCACGCCGCACGAGTACCATAGTAGCACGAGCCGAAGGCGAGTGCTTTCTGTGGTACGAGAGTTACAAATGTTACTTACCTACTTTTTTTATAATTTTGAGGTACTATTATTTAAATATACGGCCACATGCAAAAGACTCGATTAACGTCCTACGATTTTCTCGTATGCCCTATTTTATGTCCTATCGAAAGCTCAAACACTGACCCATGTCGTCCTACATCTAGACCCAATTAGTGACTAAGAAACAAGGTCTTAATAGATATATTATAGGTTATGGATACCCCTATTTGTCCGAAAGGGTCTTTCACATAAATTATGCATTCTAATAATAGTTTTAACTGTTAGTTTTACTAACAGACTAATAATTTTACGTTAAAGGATAACGTAACAAGGTTACTCATGGATCTATCAGTCCGATCGAGTTGCGGACGCAAATTACAACAACCCAGGGTCTCGGTGCACCGTTTTCTGACCTATATATTTTTTGGAGTTAGAGTAATTATTTGGTCTTTTCGCACATGCTAACGTTTCCATTGGTTTTTAATAATACTCTATGAACAAACTTTGCCACTTAAATACATTTTAAAAACATAAAAAACTATATTTTTTAGATGGTAAGATCTTATCGACAGAGACAAGAAAATGGCTGGCGATGGCTCACTTCTGTCGAGTCTGCAGATAACGTTTTAGGTCGACGATTATAGAAAATTAATTTTCGGCGCTTCTCATATCGCATAATGCATAAAAATCAAAGAATGTAAACAAAAAGTTTGATGTGTATTGGACATCAAGTGAATTTTTTATCGTAAATAATATGAAGAACGGGCACTAATTGGGTCGTTCGCCTCAGCTCCTCCCCACTATCCCTTCCTATTACTCAATACCCGCACTTCGCTGAGCTAAACTAACTTCTAATGCCACCGCAGCCGACTTAGTTACACTGTACCGCATTTGCGGAGGGCACGGGGAAACTGCGGAAAACCCGTACTGGTATAGACGGCCGTATATTCTTCTGACTTCCCGGTGTATACACGAAAGTAACTTACTTAAGTACATATACCGAGACCGCAGAAAAACTGACATCTTGTTCACTGGTTGATGAGCCAGCCAGTGCACGGCTAAGCGGCCACCCATCCAAGTTATGGCCGCAAACAATGCTGCTAAACTCGAGGGATCACCAGAGCCGTATACCGACCGCTCAGCCGCCAATGTCGGTTCTTTAGTGTTATTTAATTTTTTACGGATTTT
Organism: Tromatobia lineatoria; assembly: GCA_949699805.1. NCBI lineage: Eukaryota > Metazoa > Arthropoda > Insecta > Hymenoptera > Ichneumonidae > Tromatobia > Tromatobia lineatoria. The sequence continues at coordinate 8,120,977 of OX453034.1, forward strand.
AAGGGACCACTCAACAGAAATGTATTATTTATTTAATCACTAAACCAACATTTTTTATTCAGAGACCTAAGAAGCGCTTATTGTCGGATTTTCGTGATTCGTCAAGATTCATTAAATTTTTCGTGAAAGTTTCAAACGCACAAATATAAGACATGTATGATATTCTTACGATAAAAAACCCTCATTTCCGTTTTTTAAGCCCCAATGTATAGCTAATTGACCTACTGCACGAGTAAAATAAAATACGAGACTTAATTAATAATTTTTTTTGCTCGTATTTTGTACAAACTCTTTTCGCAACCCTAGTAGCACGAGTCAACATCCGAGAAAGTCAAAGCAATTCGTGCCGAGCTCATTGAAGCGTCAGCTCTGCTGGGCACTCTAGAGAAGAAAAAAAAACAGCTAATTACGTTTACGTTTCATTAACCGGAAGCCGCCGACGTGCGCGTGCTCAGGCTCCAACTTTCCGCACTCTTAATTGGCTGGACCATTTTTTTTATGAGCATTATCTTTTCTGCTATAGTAGTATAACGTTTGCCGAAGAAAGTTAATGGAATGCGCTGAAAGTTCGTGATTACTCTTAACATTCCAAGTTGATATCTGTCGTCGCGATCTCGATTGCCACTATTATTGGAATGCTCGTGTATCGAAGGCCCGATAACACCGAAGATACCGAAGATTTGAAGAGAGGAAAAATTCAATAACGCCAATCTACTGATCGTCCACAATATGATTTTATGTATGTAGATGTCTCTCAAAAGGACTCGACATGCTAAATGTTATACCTAAAAGAAGTTGCTTAGTCAAACTAAAACCATATATTTAATTTGTCCTAATTTGCATTAACTTGGATCAACTTTCCATGAAACATATATGTATTTCATCGGAATGTGTTATGTTGTCCTATAATTGTATATCAATTATAATAATTGAAGTCCTAAAAAAGGATGCGTACATTACTGCACCGCGACTTGACACATAACACACACTTACTTTGAGGGGATGCAGTTTATTTTTTAAAGTACATTTTTAAATTCCTTACCTTAATAAAATACTGTTGAAAAATGCAATTACTTTTGACATTTTTTTAAACGTTGGACTAGGAGTGACACACTTAAATTTGTGATTAGTCTGCCGTCCAACTTCACTTCTAGATATTAAGTGGGACTCTGTTCTGTGACTTATATAGTGAAAGGGTTTCGACGGGGCAAATGAAGTTCACCTTTTTTTTTATGATACTACGACACAGCGTTTTCCAAGAGGAGAAGAAGCGGTTCCATTTACAACGAGCTTTGCCAGCCTCAGCTCATGTAGGTTTTCCTCATACTTAGAAGAGAGGGTTATAGCGTCTGGCCGTCGTCGGTAAACACGAATTTCGTTTTACCCAAGCTGCCAGTACCTAATTACCTTAGCCGTAGGCACCGGGTGAGAGCGTGGAGCCAGTTCTCGAGTATGCTGTCCGGGAGATGCACTGGGGGCAGAAGGATGGGGTTTAGCAAGAGGGGAGGGGAAATGTAGGGAGCTCGCTCGAGAAACAAGCGGATTACAGCAGTAGCAGAAGTAGCATCAGCTTCAACGACGACGACGACGACGACGACGACGACGCCGACGACGCCGTCGACATCTTTTGATAAGCTCCGTCCAGGCGCATGAAAGTCGACAAACACACTACCTCAACCCCTAGTTCGCTTTTCCCTTTGCGTAATTTTCCTTATCTCCCTCAGAGTCTCCGCTGTTTACGAATAACTCGAATATTTCATGCATGCTCATCCGAGACTTGGCCCCGGAGCGAAATTAATGGTTTGCCCTAACTTAAAAGGTGTCTTAATTAGCAGGAAGAGTATAGTTAGTCCAAGAGTCTCCTGGCACTGAAATTAGATGAAATATTCTCTTTCATTATAGTCGAGCTGTCGTACTCACTTGATTCCAAGAGAATATGAAATAATTCTTTCATATAATAATTCTTTCATATAATAATTAATATATAATAGTGGGAACGTTTAGTTTTTTCCTCAGGAGATGAAGAGTCTCGAGGTAACCCCCAATTCGTTAGCATGCGGTTCACAGTGATAGAGCATATACAGACCTGCGTACGGCCAGGTTGTCGAGTCGTCGACGATTTGCGGCCACATAATAGCATGCCCACGGGCTTAGATGACGGCGAGAGACTCAAGGCTTGTTTAATTATTCCGGCAGTTACGTGCAGTAAATGTACGCGCATCCTACGGTAAAATTGGAGACGCGCTAATTATCGCCTGGAGACGACGACGCCGCAACGCGACCCTTGCGCACAACGCCGTGAAGCTGTATGTCAGTTCTATGTCTCTACCTCTCTGCCTTTTCTACTGAACATTTGGTGTATGTGTATGTGTGCAGAAGGTGCTCTCCCAAGGGTCGGAGAAACCGACCTGGTTAATTGTACGTGCGGTTACATCAGACCATCACCGCGATGACCACTCGACGGTCTTTCCACTTCACTTTTTTATCTTGACAAGCTCAGAGACCTGGAAATAATTATCTGCTGAACGTTCTTCAGCTTTCTTTTTGCTTTGACCAGGGTTGAATTCGTTGCGTATTTTGACACACCTGCGGATTTAATCTGCAATTATTCGCTAAAAGGATATTTTCTTTTCAAAATAGGAACACGTGGTTTGAGATTTTTGCGGTTGCGAAATATCTTCTGAAAACACAATGATTAAAACTATACGGTTGATGCATATTCGTATATGCATCGTGTAATGTCTTTATAATAATAATTAATGGTACACGTTTAATTGATTGATTGATCTCTTGCGCGCTTCGAGGTCGATCGAAGAATGCCGCGGAACGGCTACACCGGAGTCAAATATATATAGCGCTGAAGTGGCGCTGTCTTCAACAAACGACTTAACCGTTAGACGGTACAATCTCCCACACCAGTTTTTTACTTTGTTAACGGACGATTCTCGCGTCAATAATTACCATTAACATTCGTAATTATAGCTCTTAGTAATTAAATACAATTCGCTCACACGATTAATCCTTAAATGTAATTATCTAAAACAATCACAATCTTTACATGTTATTAACAACAACAACAACAACAAAAATTAATAATAAATCATGAACGGACAGGATTTACATAATACAAATCTAATATTTGGCGTGGTTTGATAACTCTCGATGAACGGCGTAATACCGGTTGAACTACCGAAACAGGTTCTTCCCTAACGCTTTCTGTTTCAACTGTTTGAGCTCCCTTAATAGATGCTACTCTTGCGCTCTCTGATTGAGAAAAAGGCTCACTTTCACGATTAATCACAACTGCATTTTCAAACTCAGAATCATCTGTTTCTATAATTTCAAGATCACAGGGACGCAATTGGTCCAAATGACGTTTCCATATTCGGCCATCGTCAGTAACAACCTCGTAAGTTACAGGAGACAAACGCTCTTGTACACGAGATTTACGCCACTCGTTCGAACTGTACTCCTTAGCCATAACAACTTTTCCAATTTCGAATGTCGCACGCCTATTACCCCGGAAATATTTTTCCTGACTTTTCTGTTTTTTCTCGACCCGATCGCGCAACGTAGGATATAAAAAATCCAATTTTGTCCTAAATTTACGACCTATTTGCAATTCCGCTGGACTACTACTAGTCGTACAATGTGGTGTCGCACGACAATAAAACAGAAACTTACAAAGAGCCTCGTGTCTCGACAGACCCGACTTTAACAATAATTTAAATTTACTCTTAAACGTTCGAACAGCGTTTTCTGCCGCCCCGTTCGACGCTGGGTGGTACGGCGCCGTGCGAACATGTCGAACTCCACAAGATTTTAAAAATTCGGTAAATTCTTTAGAGCAAAAACTCGGTCCGTTGTCTGTCACCAATGTCAGTGGAATTCCCCACGTACACATATATTCTCGAAATGCTTTGATCGTAGATTCGGTAGTGATATCATTCAACTCTTTAACGTCAAGCCACTTCGAAAACGAGTCAATAATAACTATGAACATTTTTCCATCCACTGGACCCAGAAAATCAGCGTGAAGCCTCTGACTCGGCCCTTCCGGCCACTTCCATGGGTGCAAAAGCGCTCTCGGCGGATTATCTGCAGTTTCCAGACACAACTCGCATGTTTTCGTAATCTTCTCAATGTCGCTGTCGAGACCCGGCCACCACACATACGATCTTGCAACGGCCTTCATTCGCACTACTCCCATGTGCACACTATGCAGCTCATTTAACAAATTTTGACGCAGACTTGACGGAATAACGACACGATAACCCCATAAAACGCAACCTTCTTCTACTGATAGCTCCCTTTCGCGGTTTCTATACGCTTTAAGTTTGTCTTCTTTTATCTCAGGCCAACCATTCAAGATATAATTCCTAACCCTACTTAATATCGGATCCGCACTCGTTTCCTCGTTAACTACTTTTGCATCAATCGATTTAATCTCATCCGTCACAAAATTCAAATACGAATATTCCTCCGACGTAACTCGTGCATCAATTTCTTTACAAATTAAAGGGACGCGAGATAGCCCATCCGCTCGGGCATTGTCAATTCCCTTAATATACTTAATTTCGAAATCATAAGCCGACAGCAAAACGGCCCATCTTTGAACGCGATTTGCTGACATTTGCGGCAATCGTTGCTTGGAACCGAATAAATAAATTAGAGGCTTGTGATCTGTCTCCAATAAAAAGCGACGACCGAAGACGTACTGATGAAACTTTTTGACCCCAAAAATTAGACCTAAAGCTTCTTTGTCTGATTGCGAATAACCCTTTTCGGCTTTTGTCAATGAACGCGAAGCGAAAGCGATTGGTCTTTCGGATCCGTCCGAATAAATGTGAGACAGTACCGCCCCCAGACCGAAAGGAGACGCATCACAAGCGATCTTAACTGGCAACGTTAAATCATAATGAGCCAGGATTTCCGACTCAACTAGGCTCCGTTTTGCTGCTTGAAAGGCTTCGTCACACTTTATACTCCAATTCCATTTCACATTTTTCTGCAACAAATTATACAATGGATTAACAATCTTCGAATAGCCTCTAATGAATTTCGCATAATAATTCATCATTCCGAGGAAAGCCCTGAGTTGAGTGATATCTGACGGCACAGGCGCTTCGGCAATAGCCCTAACTCTTTCTTTAGATACATGCGTGCCCTGCTTACTCAACTCATATCCCAAGAATTCCACGCTCTCTTTACTAAATTGGCATTTTTCTTTTTTAACTGTCAGACCACATTCCTTCAGTCTACTTAAAACTGAACGCAATCTCTCGTTGGGAATCGCTTGGGTTGAACCCGAGATCAAAATATCATCGAAAAAACACACAACTCCCTCCAAACCGTTCAAAACGCATTCCATTTCCCTTTGGAAAAGACCGGGTGCCGATGATATACCGAAACACAATCGGTTGTACGCAAATAATCCTTTATGTGTGGAAATAGTTACCAAAGATTTCGACTTTTCCTCTAATTCGACTTGAAGATACGCGTGTGATAAATCAATCTTCGAAAATACCGTGCCACCGTTCAATGTCGCCAAAAGATCCTGAACGCGAGGGATCGGATGACGATCAATCTGAATATGAGGATTAACCGTAATTTTGTAATCTCCGCATAATCGAAGTTCACCATTATTTTTAAGAATAGGAACAATCGGTGTTGCCCATTCACTGCTTTCGACTGGTTTCAATACACCCACATCAACTAAACGGTTGAGTTCACGTTCGACTTTTTCCTTCATTGCGTACGGCAACGGTCGCGGCTTACAAAAGACCGGGGTATCATTCTCTTTAACATGAATCTGGAATTTCTTCTTCGTATATTTACCGAGCATGCCCGAGAAAACCGTATTATTAATAATCTCTTCTAAGTCCCTTTGACTCGAATCATTCAACCAATCAATACTCGATTTACTCGCTTCATCCAATAGACTGGATACCGGTACCGACAATGTACTAATCCACGTTCGACCAATAATTGGCCGTCCGTCACCCGGCAATACAAACAAATCCAGATTCGCGCTTTCGTTACCGTATTTCGCTTCGACCTTCATTACCCCCAACGGTACAATCGTATGGCCCGGATGTGATCTGAAACGACGATTAGTTTTATTTAATTTAATCTCTCTCAGTTTACTTTGTTTTCCTAAAAAATTTTCCGAAATTGCCGCTACATCCGACCCTGTGTCGACATCACAATCAATTGCTATTCCTTCAATCAACAACTCGACTTTAACCGGCGCAATACTCAATATTTCGTCACATACACGATTATTACTCTTTTTTACACCTCCTCGCATATGAAAAATTCTATCAAATTCATCGTTGATGGTATTTACATTATCCGTCTCTGCTATATAATTGTGACCATTATTCTTACTCGATACCCACTTCGCGTTATTCGGTCTCTTATTTTCCTTATTTGCCTTACATACGCGCTCCAGATGACCTTGTTTTTTGCATACGTTAGATTTCAGGTGTCTATATTTACAAACAGACGATCGATGATTATCTCGTCCACAGCAGTAACAGGTGATTCTCTTGTTGTCGACTCCTTTGTTTCGTGACGACTGCGATGATTTCCTCGAACCCACGAAATTAATTGACTCTGGATGGTTTTTCTGTGATGATCCCATTCGTTCCGCAACACGAGCTGCCGTCTCCAATGATTGAGCCAATTCTACTGCTCGTTTGTATGTCAGATCGCTCTCGCCAAGCAAACGTTTCTGAATCGACACGTTACAAAGACCCCAGACCAGTTGATCCCTGAGATTATTGTCCAAATTAGTGCCAAATTCACAGTACATGGAAAGCCTTTTTAGATTTGTTAAAAACGTTTTGAAATCTTCGCCTTCCTTCTGTCGACATTGTTTGAATTTGAAACGTTCCGTAATGACGCTCGGCTTCGGTTGCAAATGGTTTGACATTAAATTCGTCAACTCAACGAATGACTTCGTCGCAGGCACCGCCGGTGCACACAAATTGCGAATTAGAGCATAGCCCTGACTTCCAAGTAATGTTATTAACAGCGAGACTTTCTTCCCTTCTTCAATATCATTAGCGAGAAAAAATTGATCCAACCTTTCTTTCCATAACGCCCAATCCTCCTGAACGTTGAATTCTTTCAGCTCACCGATCCGCGATGTAACAATTTGTTGTACATGACCACGAGATGCAGCTGCTCCGGACTGTGTTTGCTCTATCAATTGCGCCCTTTGCGTCAAAAGATTTTGTTGTTCCAACGCCAATTGCTACCGTTGTTCCGTTAGCTGCCGTTGTTTCTCCGCAAGCTCAACTTTAGCCCTCTCGAGTTCCTTTGTCTCTCTCGCCAATTTCTTCTCCGCCTCACTCATTTTTCACTGACTCCAAATTTCGAACACAACAAAAAAAAAGAAAAATCTGCTGCGATCTTATAACGCACACGACCACATTATCTTCGTCGCCAATGTAATGTCTTTATAATAATAATTAATGGTACACGTTTAATTGATTGATTGATCTCTTGCGCGCTTCGAGGTCGATCGAAGAATGCCGCGGAACGGCTACACCGGAGTCAAATATATATAGCGCTGAAGTGGCGCTGTCTTCAACAAACGACTTAACCGTTAGACGGTACACATCGAGAAACTGACCTGGTCAATCGTACTGCGGTTAGTCGAACCATCGCAACGATGACCACGCAAGGGTTTTATGCTCAATTTTTTTCCCTTCACTAGCTTAGAGACCTTGAAATAATAAATTGCTGAATGTTTGTCAGCTTTTTTTTGCTTCTACCAGAGCGAAGTTTGTTGTGTATTTCGTTATACCTGGGGATTGATCTACAAAGATCTCCAAAAAGGATGTTTTCATTCTAAAAGGGGAAAACGTGGTTTAAGATTCATGTAGTCGCGAAATACCATTCGAAATATTCTTAATTCTTCATGGCCCTGAAGATATCTGCATTCACCTTCGACACGACGTGGCGCCCTTAATTTTCATCGCACGAAGATGAACAAGATAATTTTAAGGCGAAAAAATTAAGCCCAGTATGAATGTCGTACGACGGAAATTAAGGGTGTTATGCCGTGTCAAAGGTTACATGTGCAATTTTAACGATAAAAAAAATCTAAAAATAGTGACATTTAGAGAATTTTAAGACAAAGAAGTGAAGCCCTGGTTGACTTCTGTAGGATGGAAATTAAGGGCGCTGCGGCTTGTCAAAGGTTACATCTGCACTTTCTTGCTTATATCAGTTAATCAAAGGTCGATTTAAAAAAAACTAAAAATAACGGCATCTAGAGAATTTTGAGACAAAAAATATAAGCCCTTGTTCATCTTCGTGCGATGAAAATTGAGGGCGCCACGTCGTGTCGAAGGTGAATGCAGATATTTTCAGGGCCATAATTCTTCCCTAAGACTTTCTACTTTTCATTTTTTGCTTTAGGATTTTGTACCTCATGATTTTTCGAAGTTTAGATTTGCATAAAATGGTCCAGTCTTTTTCCTCCGAAGACATTAAGATCCCGATATTCTTATCGTTTTCATTTTATCAAGTAACAATTGCAATTGATTGTCATTGGAGATAAAATTCTCCCTCATCTACAACTATGATGTTCCTTTTACACGTGCTGAGAGACCAAAGAGCAACATCAAAGAGGTATAACCTGAAACAAAGATAAGAAGAAAATATCAGCAGTCGCGGATCTAAAGAGCTCATTGATTAGGTCTTCTCGATTAAAGTCTCTTCAACGTCGCTTCTTATTAACTTTCCGTATATACTTCCGAGTGCTCTTTTTTTCACTTTATTCTGTCCTTGAGAGTTTTACTTCAGGCATATAGTGTCATCCGTTCACAAAAGTAACTTTGTGTACGAGATGATACGGCTGTAATACTTTTTTAGTCAACTTAAAACATATACAAAGAAAACTGAGTCTACTCAAAAACGACTCGAACTTTGCGAATTTTCGTAAGACAGAGTCTTCATTTTATGATATTCAGGTATAGACAGGTTTATATATATTAGAGTGGCACAAAGAAATTTTTATTTTTTTTACTTCGCACACCATAGAACCGTCGTTTATACCATTCTATTGACAATGGTAGAAGGAAAACATCTTGCGATTTTTTTTAGATGTCGCGCAATGGGTTTTAGTATTTCCCATTTGATTAACACGTAAGCAGTCGCTGTCCCTAGTTTCCAGGGGATTGCCAATTTTCGTACAAAATAGAGGGGTATTAAAATAGTAACATCAAATAGCTCCGTTAATTCTTTTTAATTCGATGTATCATAGAGAATTTACTGTCACATACTCTCAAAGATATTCAACTTTGATTACAATAAATGCGTACACTGAGAGAAATCGTCATTGTACAGTTAACTATAAAGTGACAACTATTGATTTTTCGTCTTTTTATAGTTACGGGGACTAAAAAAATAGGTGTGACAACTAATTAAGTGGCAACAAGTATGTTTGTACCAACTACAAATGAATAGTTGTAACTTTATGGTTACTAATGCCATAATTTTCTCTCGGTGAATAATTTCCACTTTTATTATTATGATTATTATGGAATTATGATTTATTAAAGTTCAACTTCAAAGTATAACTCTTCGTGAAATGATTATTTTTCGCCTTAGAATACGTTTTTGGTTACCTTAATTAAACAAACTAGTTGCATACACCTGTAATAGTCAATTGATCAATCAGGTTTTAAAACTCAAAAATGATGCGTGTCGAAAATAAACGAAATACATCGTGAAGCATCATTTTTAAGTTTTGTTCAAGTTTATAGAGGAACCTCATCCATTTAAAAAATACCTGATTAACAATTGACTATTACAGGTATACGCAACTAATTTATTTAATTAAAGTAACTAGAAACGTACTCTATAGAGAAAAATAATCATTTCGCGATGAGTTATACTTTGAAGTCAAACTTTAATAGATCATAATTATATCAAGTTTGATCTTACCAGAACGATTATTATGTAGTTTCGAAGGTGAACGTATTCTCTTTAAGTTTGATAGTAAAAATTATCGTCGTAAGATCCACTGTGCCCGAGTTATTCGCAAAAAAATGCAAATTCTACGCATTTATTGTAGTTGAAGTTGAATATATTTGAGAGTATGTGGCAGTAAATGCTCTATGATACACCGAATTGAAAAGAATGGAAGAAGCTTTTTGATGTTACTATTTTTATACCCATCTATTTTGTACGAAAATTGGCAATCCCCTGGAAACTCGATATAACGACTGCTTACGTGTTAATCAAATGGGAAATACCAAAACCAATTGCGCGACATCTAAAAAAAAAGCACGATGTTCTCCTTCTACCGTTGTCAATAGAATTGTATAAACGACGGTTTTATGGTGTGCGAAGTAAAAAAATTTTGTTTTTCTTTGGGCCACTCTAATTTATAGGCGTATCTCACAAACGTTGAACTTTTACTGGCCAAAAAAACTTGAAATCTAATTTCAGAAACACAGGTACATCAACTTCTTATATACATCCTAAAACCTTCAGAAAGCAATATTTATACAGGGATCTTAAGTCATTTTACAAAAGATGCCCACATAAAAAATCATATTATAATTTTCAACTAGAATAATTTATTACACCGAAATAGTTTCCACTTTATAGGCGCTAAAACCATAATTGCCTCGCAGCGCACATTGTAATGCTGGAGAACATGACTCCAGAGATTACAACAGACACACAGACATATGCACGGACGAGAGTAAGTGATTGTTTCTCTCGAATCCAAAACACTACAAAAATGCATTTATAAGATAATCTGACAGTTAAGTTTTTGTATTTTATCACAATACTTATTTTATATACTTCGAATGTGATGCGATAGGAAAAAAGGTTAGGCCATTAAGGCACCATTTTCACTCACAGTGCCTCTAAACATTTATAGTGTATATTATTCACTGAAAAGCATAAAGAACTCGTAGAAATTGAGGCGAAGTCGAGGAACGACTTATGCTAGTTTATTCTAAGAGGGAGGCATCGATACATTCCCTTGCACTTATCTCTTATTCAAGAGCGTTCCGTGATTCGTTTATTATCGTCGAGCCGCATCTATCCTCCGATGGGGCTTTCAATCCAATGCTACGTCTGATTCACTGCTGATGCTCATCGGCTCTCGGCTTCAGAGACTCTATCGAACGATCGAACTGAGTGCATGAATGCACATCGAGTGAGAGAAAGAGAGGCCTTAGAGAAATACGAAGGAGCACAGCAGCTATAGGTTGAAGATTAGAGGTAGGAGTTTCGAAGAATCTCCAATTCTCCGCTTTTCACTAGAAATCGCGGCGTCTTTGGTAAGCGTCGGTTCTGTTGCTTCTATTACTGCTTGGAACCGTTTCTTAGCACCAAAGTTATAGTAATGAATAGTATTCAGTCTATTTGTGAAACCAAGTTGTATCTGCGGACCTGTTAAAGGACCAACGATTCTGTAGTTATACACAGAGTGCAGAGATTGCACATTTAAAACAAGAATGCAGAGTATGTATTGCTCATTGTTTTCCCATTATTTTGCAACTATTATGTGGTTGTACGTTGGTCAATATTGGCTTTCTTGTAAAGGAAGCTTTGTTAAAAGTTACGAATGATGAGAAAGCTAGGTTTCAAACTATTCAATAAGCTGCAGATAAATACTTTCAAACATTGGAAGAGTTCTAAAAAGTTATCCGTAGACAAATACTGCTACTCATTAAGAACATGTTTGCTTTTGCCCATTTAGACTGAGACTTAGTGATCAATACCTAAAAAATTCCATGATCTGAAGTACAAATAAGAATTTATCAATATTTACTTTAGCACAGAATTAACACCTCTTAGACAATTCTACTCAAATACGGTGACAAAAATTGTGACGCGGTTCTTAATATTAGCAAGTTTCACTGACGTAAATATGAAAATCCAATTTTTCCGAAAATTTTAATTTGAATGACTGTTTTATCAACGGTCTGTAATACCGTTACATTAAAATCGTTTTAAACATTCGTTATTTATATACATAATTCGGAGAAATCAATTTGACTCAAATATGACGAGGTTTTCGCAAAAAAGAGAAGTTTTGAAAAAGAGTTTGACCTCAACAATGGCCAGCAAATCCAAGTCTCATTCCTAAATAAATCTTAATAATTCGATTATGATATACAGAACGATTATCAATTGAAATATCATACTAAGAAAATTTATTTGGCTAAAGAGTAGCGGTACCTTCGCCGAAAAAGAAGTAATATTGATTATTTTTTTCGAAAAATTAGAGTTTCATACTTCCGTTTTTCAGAAACGTATTTACGATGGAACTGTCCCAAGATACAGCCTTTTGAATAAACAATTCAAAAATTCTTACATTTCATAAGATTTCTATTATATTGCATTGAAATGTGTCGAAGTTTTTACAAGATTGTGAGATTGGTAGAATCGCTCATATATAAAATATAACAGAAAACAAGGGTGGGGACCAACTGAGCACCTCCCAAGTCAGCACGAGAATAATTTTGCACAAAAAATGTACACCGAACGACTGTACACGCAGACAGCTCGACACTGAAAACTCGGCACAAAAAACTCGACACCAAAAACTCTGCACGAAAAACTCGGGTGGGGACCAACTGAGCACCTCCCAAGTCAGCACGAGAATAACTTTGCACTAAAAGTATACACCGAACGACTGTACACGCAGACAGCTCGACACAAAAAACTCTGCACGAAAAACTCGACACCGAAAAGTCGACACGAAAAACTCGACACGCCGGAAAGTTGGCACGAACAACTCGACACCGAAAAGTCGGCACGAAAAACTCAACACCGAAGAGTCGACACTTTGATCGATTTTGGGGAATTTCAAGGCCCTATCCGATGTGAAATTTTCCGTTAATTAAAATTTTTATTTCACTCTGTGGGCAAATCGCGATTGCGCAAGCGAAGCGTGCGTGAAACTTTATTTACACACGTCATGAAATAAAAATTGGTACGATACTCGTGCGAAATAGTATATTACACTACAAGAGCAGAAAGTTTGGGATTCCTGCACAAGTCCAAAAAAGTTTTATCGCACTAGTATGGTACTATCGTTTAAGGGGATATCTGAATAGATCATATCTTTTTTTTTAAATGAAAAAAGTAATGTTTTTCTGGGTTTTCAGTAATAAATATCACGATTTTTAAAAACATAACATATTCGTTGTCTGCTGGCAAAAATACATCGAAATAGTGGGTTAAAAATTAAATAAAACCACGTTTTACGCACCGAATAAAATAAAAATTGCAATTAACGGAAAATTTTACATCGGATACGGCCTTAAAATTCCCCAAAATCGATCAAAGTGTCGACTTTTCGGTGTTGAGTTTTCGGTGTCGAGTTGTTCGTGCCAACTTTTCGGTGTGTCGAGTTTTTCGTGTCGACTTTTCGGTGTCGAGTTTTTCGCGCAGAGTTTTTGGTGTCGAGTTTTTCGTGCCGAGTTTTCGGTGTCTAGCTGTCTGCGTGTACAGTCGTTCGGTGTACACTTTTTGTGCAAAGTTATTCTCGTGCTGACTTGGTAGGTGCTCAGTTGGTCCCGACCCGAAAAACTCGACACGCCGAAAAGTTGGCACGAACAACTCCATACCGAAAATTCAGCACGAAAAACTCAACACCGAAAAGTCGACACTTTGATCGATTTTGGAGAATTTTAAGGCCCTATCCGATGTGAAATTTTCCGTTGATTACAATTTTTATTTTATTCGGTGCGTAAAACGTGGTTTTATTTCATTTTTAACCCACTATTTCGATGTATTTTTGCCAGCAGACAACGAATATGTTATGTTTTTGAAAATCGTGATATTTTCCACTGAAAACCCAGAAATACATTACGTTTTTCATTTAAAAAGAATATATGATCTATTCAGATATCTCCTTAGGCGATAGTACCATACTAGTGCGATAAAACTTTTTTTGACTTGTGCAGAAATCTCAAACTTTCTGCTCTTCCAGTGTAATATACTATTTCGCACGAGTATGGTACCTATTTTTATTTCACGACGTGTGTAAACAAAGTTTCACGCACGCTTCGCTTGCGCAATCGCAGTTTGCCCACAGAGTGAAATAAAAATTGTAATTAACGGAAAATTTCACATCGGATAGGGCCTTAAAATTCCCCAAAATCGATCAAAGTGTCGACTTTTCGGTGCCAACTTTTTTGTGCCGACTTTTCGGCGTGTCGAGTTTTTCGTGCCGAGTTTTTGGTGTCGAGCTGTCTGCGTGTACACTGAGAGAAAAGCATATCGTTTCTTTAACAATTTCATATGGTAAAAAGAATATAGAAAGACTTGCAATGTCTTATGGTTGAAGCGATGATAATATGGTCCAATAAACGATACTTACAATGTTATTGGAAATATACGTTGAAATCGTGTATGCATCAAAACGGCATATTTGAAACTATTAGAATAGTTTTTGTAACTATTATTATTTTGATGATTGCTACTATAATTATATTTGCTATAACCATAAAATATAGACGTTCCTCCGGGGAATTATATTAGTTGTTGATCCAACTATTTTCTTATATTTGCTACAACCATAAAATATAGACGTTCCTCCTGGGAATTATAGTTTATAGTTAGATTATGGTCAGTCCAACTATATTATTTTTGAAATTACCAGATTTTTCTCTCAGTGTACAGTCGTTCGGTGTACACTTTTTGTGTAAAGTTATTCTTGTGCTGACTTGGGAGGTGCTCAGTTGGTCCCCACCCGAAAACGGCAGTGGACCGACTCTACACCTCCCAAGTCGATACGAAGAAATTTATTCGTTCTTGCGTAAAGCCGACGGTGTTTAGTGCTAGGTTTCGAGTTATTTCGCGTTAAAGTGATTCTGTGTCCTGTTACGTCTGAGTAACATGAATTGTTGCCCTATTTTTGACCTTAGCAAAGGCTAATTAGTCTGGGAAACGGGCTAACGGGTTTGATCGATAAAGAAAAGAATAATGCTCAAAATTATTAATGAAAGAATGTGGTGTTTTATTTCTACGTATTCTTGGTACAAGAAATGAGGCGCTTTTCATAAGCCTTACGTCGAGGATCAGTTTCAGGAATCCACGACGGATGCAAAAATTTAATTACAAATTCAATCTTTTCTAATTTGTATTTTATTTCAGGGGAAGTATGACTAAAAAGATTTTGAATGAATTCCTCTGTACAATAGCCGTGTTGGTGATTCCGTGAGTAGCCACTGTATTCAGCGGTTATTTTCCGGAGGTAATTCTTCCGTCCACCTGAACGACGTTTTCCCACTAAAAGAATATTTTAAATGGTGAATTGAAGAAAAATGACTCTAAATTGCTCAGACTACGCGAACCCCAGGATTTAGAGAAATAGTGAGTTCGCGGTGGTCCGCGCAACAAACTATTCCGAAGGAGGATAAGAGTTCGCGGTGGTCCGCGCAACTCTCGAGTTTTGAATTTAGGAATAGAATATCTGGTGAACTCGCGGTGGTCCGCGCAGTTCGATGGATTTGTTAAAGGATAAGTGAGTTCGCGGTGGTCCGCGCAACTCACTGAGTTAGAAGGATTTTGATGAAGAGTTCGCAGTGGTCCGCGCAACTCTTGAGTTCGAAGGATATGTTGAGGAGCTCGCGGTGGTCCGCGCAACTCGAAAGAATTCGAAGGTTTTGTTGAACTTACTTTTACTTTTAAATGTTGGAAAAATTTCTGGAGAGCTGTACAATGCTTAACTCAAACCAGAGAGATGGAAAATTTACAAGAACTAACTGATTTCTAAGCGTAAAATTCGGCCTTATATACTAATGTGTACACTATCTTCGTCTAGGCGTAGGGGTTGGAGAGGGCAAGTTTCCTTTGTAGCCTATTGGCCCTGAACTTCCCGTCTTCCACTTCCTGCTTTTCCGGAAAGATGGGGAGAATCGCTCTTATCTCTTACGCATTACCAGGGCCCAAGCAACCCCCTTCCCTTAGCTACTACCCCAAGGCCCACGCTTATGCCCTGCGGTCATGCCTGGAGGGTCGCTTGTCCACAGGCGCTGAGTGGTGGCGTTACGGGGATGTAACACCTCCCTCCTGAGATTAAATGTCGGTATAATTTTTAACAAGAAACGACATTTAGAACGAATGAAATGAATATGTGGAAAAACGAAAAAGAATCTATACAAAACTATTTACCAATCAATTATTACCATGAGCATGCTATTTGTTGTTGATTTTGAAGTCTTTGTCTTCAACCCTTTAATGAGAATGCCTCAGTTGATGATGATGATGATGATGATGGCTTATGAGAGGATGCTGGTTCAGTGTGTTCTTGAACTCGCTGTACTTCTTCCTGTATTGTTGGAATCCGTACAGACACGAGCTCGTGAGCTTCGATTGAATTGGATGGCATTTCCGGTGTTTCCACTAAATTTCTTTTCAAATGGAGTAACAAATGTGTTGACGAATGCCAGATAGCTCCGATAAGGAATATTGACCATCCATACACGGTGTGCAGAGCGTAACCGTGAATGATAGTGTCCACGACGAGTTTGATGCCTCGAATTAGAAGGATGATTCCAATGATTCCAGCACTTGCGGTACCAAAGAACATGAATCGACCCCACATGTTCTCCCAGACGGAGTCGACGAGATTTTTCAGTCCATCTGTTCCCAGCATATTGGAAAATGAGAGTTCTTGATTTCCTATGGGTTGTCCACTGATGCCTCGAGCTAAAGGGTCCAGAACGGCTGGCTTCTCCACTGGAAACATGATATGATCCCGTAGCTTTTCGAGATCCTCTTGAGTATATATCCCGCTTGTTGCTAAAGATGCTGGATTGGTATATTTCCATGTAGGTTTCGTCATTGGTTTGATTATAGTGGGTGGCATACTCTGAACCGGTCCTGGTAGTAATTTATACCAAGCGTCTCCGAGAAGATATTCCGTTGGTAACAAAGGATCGCACGTCATCTCGGTACCAGTTTGCATGATGATGTGCGTACGAGGAGACAAGAATAAACTTTCATTCCCCCTTGAAACTGGAAGTTGGTGGTAGCAATTTTGAGTTCTTCGTACTTTGACTTCTACTGGAATGCATTTTACGATATGAACGACTTCGCCAGCGATCACTGCCATGAATCCAGGTCCCTTCATGAGATGAAAAGCGAACTCATCTGGGGATTGAGTTGCGATGATGAGGGCGTTTTTCAGTACTTGCTGTTCCAAGTTGCATCGTTGAGTTAACACGTCAAGATATAATTGATTAATTTGACTACGAATATGTTTTTCCACAAATACAAACTTTGAATTTACGTATGCGAAAATATCTAAATTTTCTACAGCTATTGGTTTAGGTTTAGCGAATGTTTCTCCCCTTCTAGTTTCAAATATTAATAGTTTTGGATGTTCTGTGCGTATTAACGTATAACCACAAAGCGGCTGTTCGGATTTCTTTGTTAATGCAAACGTTTTATCTTGAGTTGAGAGCGTATAGACGGTTTGAGGGTAGCTATGTCCTATATCTTTAATTTTCTTCGCCCTCCTTCATACAATACATCGTACCGATTAAGCTTGCAATTATCTACCGGAAGTGAATTCCAAAAAGTTTGTCCACCCTCAAGATCGATACAGTTTTGACTCGTTAATAGGCACGTCATTCCAGATTTAAGATTAATTCGATTGGTATTTAAATTTACTGTTGCCTGATATTCTACGAGAGTTATTTTTACTGATCCTTGTACTACTACATCATCCCAGCTACCATAAGGGTCCGAATACTGAGTTCCATAGCATGCGCCATCGTTTTTAATTGATCCTGCCAGTGTTATACTACGAGTTGAGGATTGATTTACGGCAGGGGACCGACTCTACACCTCCCAAGTCTACACAAAGATAGGTCTACACAAAAAGTCGACACAGAAAGACTGTACACGCAGACAGCTCGACACCGAAAACTCGGCACGAAAAACTCGACACCAAAAACTCTGCACGAAAAACTCGACACCGAAAAGTCAACACGAAAAACTCGACACGCCGAAAAGTCAGCACAAAAAACTCGACACCGAAAAGTCGGCACGAAAAACTTGACACCGAAAAGTCTTTCACTTTGATCGATTTTGGGAAATTTTAAGGCCCTATCCGATGTGAAATTTTCCGTTAATTACAATTTTTATTTCACTCTGTGGGCAAATCGCGATTGCGCAAGCGAAGCGCGCGTGAAACTTTGTTTACACACGTCGTGAAATAAAAATAGGTACGATACTCGCGCGAAATAGTATATTACACTACAAGAGCAGAAAGTTTGAGATTCCTGCACAAGTCAAAAAAAGTTTTGTCGCACTAGTATGATACTATCGTTCAAGGGGATATCTGAATAGATCATATTTTGTTTCAAATGAAAACAGTAATGTATTTCTGGGTTTTCAGTGAAAAATATCACGATTTTTAAAAACATAACATATTCGTTGTCTGCTGGCAAAAATACATCGAAATAGTGGATTAAAAATGAAATAAAACCACGTTTTACGCACCGAATAAAATAAAAATTGTAATTAACGGAAAATTTCACATCGGATAGGGCCTTAAAATTCCTCAAAATCGATCGAAGTGTCGACTTTTCGGTGTTGAGTTTTTCGTGCTGATTTTTTGGTGTCGAGTTTTTTGTGCCGACTTTTCGGCGTGTCGAGTTTTTCGTGTTGACTTTTCGGTGTCGAGTTTTTCGTGCAGAGTTTTTGGTGTCGAGTTTTTCGTGCCGAGTTTTCGGTGTCGAGCTGTCTGCGTGTACAGTCTTTCTGTGTCGACTTTTTGTGTAGACCTTTCTTTGTGTAGACTTGGGAGGTGTAGAGTCGGTCCCCTGCCAGTAGCAACACGATTGCTTCTTTGGCCATGTTGAATAAAATATTTAAATATTTTATTTTCCTTTCTGAAGATAAAATAAATAAATTGTAATTTAATCTACCACCTCGTTGACTAAACTGCTATATATGAGAGTTTTAGTCTATTTATATTTACAATACGAGGCTTTTTCTTAATTTGAATTTTTACATTTCCCTTTGAGAATATTTCTAACACCTCATGTGGTCCTGTATAATGATCTTCGAGTTTGCTCGGTTTCGGACCTTTTAAAAGAAATACGAAGTCACCGACCTTTAAAGTTTGAGGGTTGATTTTTTTATCATAAATTTCTTTAGATTTTTGTTTCGCACTGATTAAATTTTCACGTGCCAGAGCTTGAAGCTCGTGTAACCGTGTTACTAATTTTACGAGATATTCGTCGTATGTTAATTCTTCTTCATCAAGTATTGGTTCACTCGAAGGAAGTCTTGCGAGTTTACCAAATACTAGTTCGAATGGAGTGTGTTTAGTACCCTCATGAGTACTCGTGTTGTATGAAAAAGTGGCCAACTCAAGCCATTGATCCCACTCTTGATCTTGATTTGCAAACTGCTTTAAATATTCTCCCAGTACATGATGCGAACGTTCAATTGAACCGTTCGATTGAGGATGGAAAGCAGTGGTTTTATACTGTTTGATTTTGAAACGTTTTGCTAAGTCTTTTGAAACTTTACTAAGAAAATTGCTACCTTGATCCGTTAGAACTGATCTCGGTGCACCGAATGTACAGATGAATCTTTTCACTAAAGCATTGCTTATTGTGCTTGCAGTTGCGTTTGGCAAAGGAATAGCTAACGAATATTTCGTTAGCTGGTCTTGAATTGTTAATATATAGATATTATTGTCCTTTGTTTCAGCCAAAGGTCCAACAATATCCATAGCTACTTTCTCGAAAGCCGAACCGGGAGTATCCGTAATTATCATCGGATTTTTATGTTTGAATCTGACTAGTTTTTTTAGCTGACATCCTAGACAGTTTCGAATGAAGGCTTGAATGTCCTTTTTCAAATTTTCCCAATAATAACGATGCCTAATTTTACTATAAGTTTTTGATACCCCTTTATGGCCTCCGAGAGTCGAACAATGAATTTCTTTTATAATATCAATACGTCTGGAGGGTTCAATGTATTGAATCGCTCCAGTACATATTATCTTTGCCGTTACTGTTTTAGCTAAAGAACACAAATGGTTTCTAATCGTTTTCCATTCCACTGTCTCAACCTCGGGTGTTTTAGCAATACTAACAGTTTTGAATTGTGCTTTGTTTATCATCTCACCGAGGCTATTAAAAGATTCTTTTATATCTGCTTCAACAACTGTTAGACCTTCAGCAAAACGTCGTATTGGTAATGCTATGTGAATTTTATTGCCGTGCTCTTTTATCTGTGCTTTACCTGCCTGCAAATCCCTGAATTTCGGTAAATCGTTTCGAGCTTGGAGCTGGGTTGAACCTATATCGCATGGTTCACCCGAGATGTAAACAAAATAAGCATAATTATCTTTCCTCATAAAAAGTTGATCCCTAGACTCAATTAAATTGGGAGGATAGACGTTTCCTATTTCTCTTTCCTCGTGTTTTTCTTCTTCGTGATTTATTCTTTCATGTTCTATTTTATCGGCGTTATTTTGTTCACCTTTCTCTTCATTTCCGCTATCATTATCAGAAGTCTCAGAATCGCTGGATTGGTTTCGAATTTCGTCAGCTTTTTCCATCATTGACTTTTTAGATTTTCGAGTTTTTCGCTTAATTTGCACCCGTTCTTCGATTTTTTTCGTCGGCTTCGTGATTTCGTCTACAAGTCTTTGAGGTTTTCGTATATTTCTTCGACTTCTTCTTAACGGTGGTTCATCGCTTACCTGATGAACCATCGCTAGAGTCGAAATGATGATTTTTCCTGATTCTGCGGTTCCCTGAACTAGATTAATGTCCTTTGATTCTACGGGATTCCGCGAGAGAGCGTCAGCGTTAACGTTCATTTTGCCTGCTTTATATACAACGTCGAAGTCGTGTAAAGCTAATTGTAGACGCCATTTTGAAACCCGTGAAGTTGGATCTTGTGACGATTTAAACCAAACTAACGGCTTGTGATCTGTCACTACAGTGAATTTACGACCATAAACGTACGGATGGAATTGTTTGACTGCGTAAACTATTGCGAGAGCTTCTTTTTCATAAGTTGAGTAATTTTTCTCTGCACCATTCAAAGCTCGAGAGATATACGCGACTGGCAAATCTTTCCCGATTTCTCCCTGCGATAGAATTCCGCCGATTGCGTATCCAGATGCATCTGTAGTAATTATAAATGGTCGAGTAAAGTCCGGATGCTGCAAAATTGGATTTTTAAATAGCATTTCTTTTAACGTTTGAAAAGCTAACTGTTCTCGTTCTCCCCAAATGAAAGTTATATCTTTTTTCAATAAATTTGTCAAAGGTTTAGCAATTCTCGCGAATCCTTCGATAAATCGCCGATAATAATTGAATAACCCCATGACATTTTTCGTACTCTTACTCCCTTGACATTTTTCGGAACTGGATAGTTTTTTACCGCCTCTATTTTCTTTGGATCGGGTTTAATTCCATTTTCCGTTATCAAATGGCCTAAATAGGTGACTTCTTTTCGCAAAAACTCACACTTATCAGGCTGAAGTTTTAGATTTGCGTTCCTCAATCTATCAATGAGTTTTCTATATTTGATTTGATGTTCACGCAACGATGATGCATAAAGAACTATGTCATCGAGGTATACGAAAAGTTCCGTTCCTTGTAGACCGCTTAAAACACGATCCATTAACCTTTGGAAAGTCGCGGGAGCGTTTTTCAATCCAAACGGCATTCGAGAGAATTCATAATGTCCGAACGGAGTTGAAAAAGCCGTTTTATGTGCGTCTGCTCGTTTTACCTTAATCTGATGAAACCCTGACGCGAGATCGAAAACTGAAAAATACTTGGCTCCTCCGAGTTGGTCAAGTATATCAGTGATGTTCGGTAAAGGGTACGAATCTCCAATAGTTTTCTCGTTTAGCATTCGAAAATCTAACACCATTCGCCAACGTTTATTTCCCTGAGAATCTGCCTTTTTCGGAACAATCCATACTGGACTGTTGTAAGGAGACTCGGACGTTTGAATTATTTCACTATCATAAAGATCTTTAACTTGTCGCGTTTTTTCATCTTTATGGATTTGCGGATAACGATATTGACGAGTATTGGTTGGATGTTCATCGACAGTAACGATTTCATGCTCTAATTTATTAGTTACTCCTAGTTTGTCTCCCGGGAGATGAAATTGATCCGCGCTTTCGTGAAGTAGCTTATTGATACTCTCGCGTTCTTCTTTATTCAAATGATCGAGACGTAATAATTTTGTTACTGCCTCGACTCAATTTTCTGTTTCTTTAATTGATGTACCGTCTATTAAACAATCCGCGTACGATTTTTCTGAGTTTGAGGATTCAGAGGATTTAGAAGATTTAGAAGATTTAGTAGATTTAGTAGATTTAGTAGATTTAGATGATTTTGATGATTTTGAAAATTTAGATGAATCTATAGATTCACATGAATATGTAGACGGAGACGATTTCTTTCTTTCTTGTTCCTCGAATTCATAAAGAATTAAAGATGGCACTTCAATTTCGATTTCCTCGTCGCGCGTATTAAAAACCCGAGTATATGCGATACCTTGGTGATTTGAAACGACCGCTTTGCCAAAGTAAATACCATCTGCTATTTCTAAACGTGGTGAATACCCTTCGCTCAACTCTCTGTTTTTCACTCTGACATAAAAAGAGGGAACAGATCGAGCTGGAATTATGACGGTCTCTGGGCTCGTGAATTCGACGCAATTATCTCGCCAATACAAACAATGACCCCTGTAATCTATCGTCGCCTTATACTTCTCGAAAAACTCGTTTCCCAATATTCCCGTTTGTTTGATCGGAAAAGACTCTCTGACCACATGAAATTTGACAGAACATCCTAAGATATCCACCGTTAAAGACCCTAAGGTATTAACTGGTATCGTCATTATTCCATGCAGTTCGAGAATATCTGAGCGATCGATTATCGCGGTTGGTACAACCGAATTTTCCTTGACGAGATTAGGCTCGGATCCTGTATCAACCAATAAATTTATTGGTGAACACAGGCCCAAGGGTTCTATTGCAATTGTAGGGGGTTGACAACGACGCTGCAAATTCACGTAAGCTACTCGAACTCGCCCCCCGTCTGTGTTACAACTAGCGTCTGGCGCGGGGCTGTTTGTTTTTGAGTCTCCGCGTTTGCCCTATTGTTTGGGAGACTGTTAGAGTTTTCCTGAGCCTTTTTTTTGTTATTATACTCCCGTTTCCTACACTCTTCGATTGTGTGTCCCTTCTTCTTACAATACCGACAGAATATCTCCTTATCGGCATTGGAATGTGTCTGAACCTGAGGCTGATTATTTGAAGATGATGGTTTATTATTCCTATCGTGTTCTATATTTTGGTTACGGAACCAGCATTTGTCCGCACCGTGGCCGTTGCGTTTACAAATTTGGCATGTAATCACTTTTTGTGTTACAGCCCCTACGGTTTCTCGGCGCGGCGCCGGCTTATCCTCGCACTGCCCTTTCCGAAGCTCGTTTATGGCCTTCTGTTTGCGGTCTATCTTTATTGCATCTGTCCCGGCCGCGTTTAGTGTATCGTACGAAGTTTTCATTTTTAATTGAATTTCTGGTCTAAGACCGTCTAAAAAACTTTCTATGCATTCATTTTCCGTCGATGATTTTTCTTCTTCGCTGACTTCACCGCCATTATTACTTTTATAGGCTTCTAGGATGTGATTACCAATCTCGCGGACCCGATTGATATATGTTATTACGTCCTCTTTATCTTTTTGTATAATAGTGCCTAGTTCGCGTCGTACCTGATTCACAGTTCTCGCGGGTGAAAATAATTCTTTTAAATGTTTTGTTAATGATTTTAAATTGTCGAATTTCATCCCTTGAATGGATCTTTTTGCTTCTCCCGTGATTTTAGTTCGAATTAACCTGACTAAATTTTGCTCGACGTTTGTAGGAAGCATTACTAATGCTTCTTCACAGCTGTCAATAAATTGATATACTGGAATATTTGTTCCATCAAACTTGACGACTACTACTACCGCGTCCTTAAGGGAAACTATTTGTGAATTACCGATAGGCATTGTGTCGTTTTGAAATATCGTTTCGTTAGAACTTTGTGAGATGTTATCTGAGTTATCCTCGCTACTTTGTTGAGATGGTTGAGGAGGTTGGGGAATTGTTTCTTCGGAATTGGTGCTAACTCCCGGATGATCACGAGTCTGAGCGTGTGATGTTTCACTCTTTATTGGAGAGTGCTCTATAGACATGATTTGATCAAACTACCGTTTTAGTATCCCACCGCTGTCACCAAAAATGTATGTTACGTCTGAGTAACATGAATTGTTGCCCTATTTTTGACCTTAGCAAAGGCTAATTAGTCTGGCAAACGGGCTAACGGGTTTGATCGATAAAGAAAAGAATAATGCTCAAAATTATTAATAAAAGAATGTGGTGTTTTATTTCTACGTATTCTTGGTACAAGAAATGAGGCGCTTTTCATAAGCCTTACGTCGAGGATCAGTTTCAGGAATCCACGACGAATGCAAAAATTTAATTACAAATTCAATCTTTTCTAATTTGTATTTTATTTCAGGGGAAGTATGACTAAAAAGATTTTGAATGAATTCCTCTGTACAATAGCCGTGTTGGTGATTCCGTGAGTAGCCACTGTATTCAGCGGTTATTTTCCGGAGGTAATTCTTCCGTCTACCTGAACGACGTTTTCCCACTAAAAGAATATTTTAAATGGTGAATTGAAGAAAAATGACTCTAAATTGCTCAGACTACGCGAACCCCAGGATTTAGAGAAATAGTGAGTTCGCGGTGGTCCGCGCAACTCTTGAGTTCGAAGGATATGTTGAGGAGCTCGCGGTGGTCCGCGCAACTCGAAAGAATTCGAAGGTTTTGTTGAACTTACTTTTACTTTTAAATGTTGGAAAAATTTCTGGAGAGCTGTACAATGCTTAACTCAAACCAGAGAGATGGAAAATTTACAAGAACTAACTGATTTCTAAGCGTGAAATTCGGCCTTATATACTAATGTGTACACTATCTTCGTCTAGGCGTAGGGGTTGGAGAGGGCAAGTTTCCTTTGTAGCCTATTGGCCCTGAACTTCCCGTCTTCCACTTCCTGCTTTTCCGGAAAGATGGGGAGAATCGCTCTTATCTCTTACGCATTACCAGGGCCCAAGCAACCCCCTTCCCTTAGCTACTACCCCAAGGCCCACGCTTATGCCCTGCGGTCATGCCTGGAGGGTTGCTTGTCCACAGGCGCTGAGTGGTGGCGTTACGGGGATGTAACAGTCCACTATTTGTGTAGACGTAAATGTAGATCTTCGTGTCGACTTGGGAGGTGTAGAGTCGGTCCCTTGCCCCCGAAAACAAGACTATGTCAAAATTCCACGTAGCCCACAAGTTAATAAGTTTTCACAGTTCCTTGCAGATGTCGATTTCATGGCAGTATTGAAATACTTTGTTGAATAGATGTTATGATGCTTCGACGATACCAGCCTTTAATATTTTTATTTTGATGGAAGTTTGGCAAATCGTAACTCCGGTCTGAGTCGAACGATCCCGAAGATTCCGTTGTTATCGATCTTCCTGTATAGGAAAATCAAATATTTGGAATCTTTTTTTTTGTCCCTTCAATTTGCTTTATCAATTCGTAAATTGATGAAGCAATCTGAACGCCACGATGCCGTAATCGGTAACGCACTAGGCTGGATACCTAGAGTTCCCGGTTCGATCTCGGGCAATTTTTTTTTACGATTAAAAATTAATTGTTAAAATATCGTCCGTTCTGATTGCTGCATCAATTTATGAATTGATAAAGCAATTTGAAGGGAAAAAATAAATAGATTTCAAATGTTTGATTTTCCTATACAGGAAGATCGATAAGAACGGAATCTTCGGTATCGTTCGACTCAGACCCGAGTTACGATTTACCAAACGTCCATCAAAATAAAAATATTAAAGGCTGGCATCGTCGAAGCATCATAACATCTATTCAATATATACATAGTCCGCCAAAGTCAAAGAAGAATAAAATTGAAACACTTTGTTTATTCCTTTTTCGTTGGTGAGATATTCTCTAAGAGTTGGCGATAGATTCAGCGTCGTGCTCAGATTTTTGTTTTTCGAGGTCCTATTAACTTTTTTTGAAGTGTAACCTAACATTGATCAACCTGATACATATATTTAAAAAAAAAAAGAATTTCAAATCAAATTTCCTTTTATGACGAATAGTAGCCTCACCTTATTGGACATTTATTTGTGATAAACAATTAATCCCACGGAAAAAATATATATAGAAAAATTTATCTGACATAGAAATTTTTAGACGATGATATAACAAACATACATTATTCATTTATTTTTTATGTATCTCAGATATGTTTTTCACCCAAATATATTTCGTAAATATCCCAAAATACATCTTAGTTATAGTTTTTTTCGGACAAGAAAAATATGTATGTCATATATCTATAATGAAGCATCTTTATGAACACTTAGCTTCATTTATTGGTCGACTGGTGTCGACTTGGACAACAGAGAATCTCGCGAAGGCTTGTCTCCCGAGTGCGCAATTTGGTAATGGCTTAGCTGTGTCGAATGTGGGCGGATGCATAAGCGCATACAGAGAGTACAACGACAGGGCTCGAGTGTGTCAGCAAACGCGGACCGCAGCTTCGAATCTACATGGTGCCCACGATAACGGGGTGTACTTGCATAATCAATCATGCTAGCTGCTGGCTCCGGGCATTGGTTCGCGGAGTACACGAAATCCCGTGTCACGCGGCGTACACACGGCGGTTTGTGGGGTAGGTTGATTGGTTCCGAAGTGCAGAACCAGCATCGCCTCGTTATATACCGTCTGCTGGGCTTCGAACCGTATCGGAATATACGGTGTTCTACGGCATTCCTCCATGAATTTCACTTCTCCATGCTCAGTCAATGCTCTGGATTTCTGCTTTTGATTGATCTTTTTACAGAATTATGAACATGCAGCTGTTTTTGATAGAACGTATCATTGTTTGTGAAATACGTGAAATGTTTCAATATCTAATGAGTAAAATACGTTTTTGATGAGAAAAATTTTTCAAAATAAAAAACTGCGACCAATTTTCTAGCGAAACGAGAATCCTCATGTTCTCGGAATTATGATGAATAATTTAGATTAACAATGTTTTCGCGATGTGTTATATATCACTTTTTTTATAGTGGAAACAAGATTTTTTATTTTCGTACTTTTAACAAAAATATTTTGCCAAATGATTTCAACAAAATGGTTGGACGGGATTGAACGGTAAAGGGTAATTTGTAATAACAAGTATTCTACAATGAATTATAATATTTTGTGCACCGCAAAAATGAAATTGGATTTTTAGTTACAACAACAAATCTGGCTACAAGTTCGTCCCTCATATTACAGAAAAATTATTTTGTTCAGTTAACCAAAGAAACTTCTATATTCCGTATGTCTTTTACCTACGTGAATTTTGGTGTTGATTTATTTTTGAAATAATAGAAGTTTTTTCTTAAGATTAGGATCCTCATCAAATTAGCAGGTAACATGTAACCTAGAAATGGTAGGTAACTGCAATCATTGCTTTTTAAAAGTTCATCTTATTTTTAAAAATTAAATACGCTTACGAAGTGTGTTTCAGAAGAAATAGTTTTCCCGCGGATATGAATACATGAAAAATACCATAGGACATACGTATTACACAAGCCCCGGGTCGCGAAATGTATTAATATGGAAATAGGAAAACTCCGACAGATCGAGAAGTACGTGGATGGCTTGTGTGCAATATATGTGCATATCTACAGTATTATATTACATGGGGTACACACCACGTATATCTATTTTTCTGTAGTATGCACAGTATTCTTATACGGTTGTGCTTCTATGCACTCCTTTCGTCTCCCCCATCAGACGGAGATAATCTTGTAGATAAGCAATCTCTGCACGAGTTACGAGCTTTCTTCGCGAGCGGTAAGCGACTTCTTCAGTCCCCCGAGTCGGTCGTAATTTCGACTTTCCCCATTTTATCCAGTATATCGCTACGTTGAGTTCCATCTTTGCCTTTGCCTGAAGAATATTGTGCTTACGAATACATCGATGATATAAATATCACATATGATACTACCCTTTAACCTTTCATACTTTCGATCGAAAACGTGATTTCATATACACAGTATATGTTTGTAACTCTGTTACAACCGGTTGCACGCTCAGTAAAATATTATATCAATGACTATTAGAGTTGAGATTAAAAAGCCTTGGTTATATTTCCTTTTATTTATTGGAACTTGGCGTAATCATTTGTTGCAAGTTGAGAGGGTAATAATAAGTGAGTAAATGTGGTAGCTGGAATTATTATACTACTGGAACCATTTTTTTAAATACATATGTCTTTTTATTTTTATGCCTAACAATATTGTTTAGTGATATGTAATGAATATTATTGTTTCCAACTACTCCGCCTATAGTTCATAGCATTTCATGCAACAGGCCTTGCGATACGAATTTTGAGGGGTGGCAGAGCGTTGGCTTGTTAAGTGCGTTGTGTGACCGCCAGATGACGAGTAGCCGGAGCCGATTTCTCGCATGTACCGCGAGCTTTCTGAATTCAAAGTAGAATATAACTACAGTAAAACACGTATAACACGGAACACGTACACGATTTAAATACCTTTATTTTTTTTATATTTAAAATAAGGATATAACGAATTAATGAACGATTATCGTTGGTGTAAGATGTGATGCCCTGCGTATTCCCACAGAAAAAGTTGGGAAGAAGATTGAGGCACACATAACACGCGATTTATAATTTTTTATTAATACCGTTCACTTCTCTAGAACCACAATATATAATAATAAGTTTCTTTTATCATTAACCTTAAAAGTCAAATCTTATTCGGTGAATCGCTAGTTTGGCGGCAGAGAGAGAAAGAAGGAAGGGGGGGGGGGTCTTCAAATGTAGACAAGGGAAAATATTCAGGCATCGATATCAAAACGAAAGGAACAAGAGACCGTTACTAAATATCGATATGAGAAGTGACGGCTTATAAGAAATCACAACAAGGAAAGGTCATTATCATAGAGGTCACTCGATATAAAAACTTGCAGATATCGGTAATAACTAGCACAGGAAAAAGGGCTTCAATATCTAATATCGTTGGGTTATTGGAAGTTGATTTTCTCTCTTCCTTTGAATTTATGGGACACTATTTGACTTTGGGCGCCAGCTACTGTACGTCAGTAGCACCGTCACTTCTATAAACTATTTCACTTAACGCGACTTGTAAAAATAACGCTTACTGTTCGGTTAGCCGGGTAGAAGAGGGGAGCTCAGGGGGTGAATTCCCGAACACGATGGCTCTTATAAATTACCTCGGTACGACTGGCTAATAATGGGGAGATAAATACTGGGGGCTGTCACTAAAACAAACGCACTATTTTGTTATGCAGGAATTCAGATAATTATCTCCGATTACCACCACATTAGTGCGCAAGCTAGAAAAATCCTGATTCGCTTATTATAAGGCTACCGGTCCAAACGTGGCTACCGGTCTCATGACTAATCTTTCTTTGGGGACTATTAATTAATAAAAGAGACCATAAACAGGGGAAAAGGATCACAAACACACTATACAATACTCACGCTACAGGTCACGACACTCACTCCCCGAGGAACAATACTCCTCGGTTACACTGGCTATCACACACACCTTATAACTATTCTCCCTCTAATAGTTCTTCACCCTCTTACTCGCTGACTCGAAGTGACGAAAATATTATCAGTCTTCTTATCGTTGTTTTCGGGCGTCTTCGGCGATCTCTGGACTCCGTCGGCTCGAGAACACTAAAGCGCTTCAGCATCGATCGGAGGATCGAGTGTGGCTGGTCAGTGGCGCTCAGACTGTTCTGTGGCGGTGTGGTGCAATACAGCTGGACGGTGTGATCGTCGCGGGCTGTTTGAGTGCCGCTGGCGATCCTCAGCGCAAGTACACGCACGCAGTTGGGCGGCAACTCCAACATACGTCATTGCGAGTGGAGGCTGTTCGTATGACTCGGCGTGTACTCCGCAGCTGGCTAATATGGCAGATCTTTCCCTCCGTTTCCAGCCCACACTCTCACCACGTCACTTTGCCTAGGCTGTCGTAGTGTCTCTTGTGCTGTCCTTGAGGGCTTCACTGGTCTTCTCGATAAGTTCCACTCATACCGGGGATGGGACAATAAGGGGGGGGGGGGGGGGGGGTGAAACGTCGTATAAACCAAAAATACACGACATAATCATTAAAATTATCTTAGAAAAAATCCAGTAGTGTGGTGGCCTTCGAGCCAGCTTGCGGGGGAGAGCTGGTAGCGATTTATCGTTACAAAAAAACGTGTTATTAGCGTGACTCAAGAAACTTAGTGACATAACACTGTTCCGAATTGCTCATTCATTTTTCAACTGCAATATATCGCCGTCTTTTTATCAATCAAATATCACTTGCAGTACTTGTTGGCCGATTCTCGACATAGTTAATAGTTACTTTAAGAGCATTGCATCTATCTGTGTTGTTAATACGCGGGCTTTCTTCAGTTTCGTCGTCTGCAATTTCGTTCACGATTTATTCGCCAAAGTATACAGTGTGGCTTATTTTGTCCTCCGTAAGTTCATGTTTACAATGGTCTCTACAATCCTCACAGAATATGCTGTCGGTATGTCGACTGCATTCATTCTATTCGGCTTTTTTCCTCGTATTTTCCAATCATACATCTCGCGGAGCCTCGATGAATCGATCGCCGGATAAACGAATTTTTACTGTACTCACCGAGAGGCCACAGATTAATGGTATTTCAGTCCTAGTGGGAAATCCCGTTATCTTCTTTTCTTAAAACAGATTTTTATTCGAACGATTTACAAAATTGAAACATTACTTAACCATGATATCCGTTTACGGAGAAAAGTTCTCATGAGAGAATTACAAATTCATCGCACTATGAAAACAGTCGTAATTACAGCATATTACAAGAAATATATATATTTCTGTGTAAAAAATTACGAAGCCATATTGATACATTAACTATAAGTAATTGCTATCATTCGTAGTACGCGGTGTGAAGGCGAGTGAGGATGATGCTTGGCACGCGTTTTTTTCTAGGCCGTTCTATCAAGTCCCGCGAATTCCAATAAGGCCCGCCTTTATGCTTGTGCTGTTGATGCAACTCTCGTCGTATAGCGGCCAGAACATGGAACACAATACGCATAGCCTGTTTCTTCCGTTCAGTAGCAGCGTAATTGTGCTATTATCACGAGTGCACCGTTGCACGGGTCCGTTGCTTCCGCCTTCTCAACCACTCTCTTGTTTCGTAACAGCACTATGCTCCACCTATACACAGTTATATGCAGCGCCTTCGTACCTATTTCTAAGTCATTTATGCGGCTAGCTCTCGCTTGGGCGCGACAATACTTTCAGCGAAATAGTCGCGCCCCGTTCTCAACCGACTTAATTCGCCCATCTTTCTCCTTCTTCACGTATCTTCTCTCTCTCGGTTCCCTCGCGGTTTCAACTTTTTCACGAGGTGTTAACCGAGCTTGACGACCTCTTACTCCGCCCTCTATATCTTCCACTATTACTTAACTACTGATTGCTTCTACCTCTCCGCATGCAGCTAATGCTTGCACATTTGTGCAAAATAATGCTGAAAATGTTAGTCGGTAATTCATTATACTGCCACCTTATAATCATGAAAACGACTTTTTGAAGTTGAAGTTGAAAATTTAGAAGATCTTATTAAAATCTTGATGAATCGCAATGAACATGTAAAAAAATCGAAATGTATTATTTGTTGAGAAATAGAACATAATTTTCAGAAATATATTTATATAGCGTCGTGCAAAAAAATCTTACACTATGGGTAACACTGCAAATTTTCACTAAAGTCTCTCTGAGTCTTAAAAACGTTGCAGTAACCACTTTGGCTTGTGCTTATTCCCGTCGTTTCTTTTTCCAGAATTTTTCAAATGGGCTAGCAGAATTTAAGGATGTTGGAATACTTAAAAAAAAAAAATTTCGGTTAATTTTTTAGCCCAAACTTCCGGGCACAACAATTGAAAGATTGTTATAAGGTCTCTCTCCCTTCAATGAGCTCTTTCGAAGAGAAATTCGAAATTGGTTGACCCAAAAAAGTATTGGCTACTTGATAAATCAGAATTTTTGCCTTTTTAGAGATTCGTTGCCTTTTTTTTTTTTATGTGGTAACTAAAATATTTCAAGGGAAAATCACAAAAACCCCTTTTTCAAGGTGCGGTAACTTTCCTAAAGTCGTTTTTATCCCAGCTTAAATATTGTTCCTAACCCTGCAATGTTTTCATAGCTAGCATACATGACATTCCAGGTTATGTAAAATTAAGATCAAAATGAAAAATGTTCAAGGGAGAATAAAAATATCATTGAAAAAAATGTGCAGAGCTAATAAAAAATGCCTCATATGTGTCTTTTACCGATTGTATACTATTGCCAAAGTGGTGGGATATTCATATATGTTTCATGAAATTGTCATTATATATAGTTTGTTGAGTATTGTTGGAGAAGTGAATAAGTTTTGCGGACAACAGTCGAAAGCATCGATTAATGATATTTCTTTCGGTGTGTCCTCTACTCGAAGAGGCTCTTCGTTCATTTTCGGTGGGGGACGGAGTCCATCGTATATTCGAGGCAGGATTTCTTGGGTGCCTGTGGAGCTTCCCGAAGTTCCAGGTCGTCAACTTCCTGCTGTGAGTGACCCTATATGCAGTGTACGTAGTCTATAGGATATCACATAAGGAAAAGCGAAGCTGGTTTCTCAAAGTTATTGGTGCTCCTGCTCTGGCTTCTGTTTGGTTCCTGTAGTTATCTACAGCATTTCACCGGTAATCCTACTGGAACTAACTTTACCAGACGCTTATATCACGCGTAATCCTCGCATACATGGTTTGTCCTTCATAGTATATACATCAAAGTTGTAAGCCTCTTTTTTTTCTGTTGTAAAAATGTATTGTATAACTAGCATATGCTTTTTTAAAAACACTGCAAGGTATCAAAATTAAGTAAGTAGTTAAGACATTCATAATATTATATATATATGAAGAACCAATTACTTGTCATACATCCATGCTTCGATTGTTTAAAATAATTATAATAACTATAATAAAGGAGCATGGATTGAAAATGAATAGGTTGCCTATAGCAATACAGCATTGTTTTAGACAACATTGTGCCAATGCGCATCGACAGGCCACCGAGCTTCTCGTGAAAGCGTCTTCGGTGTGCATTTACTGTACGAAGTCGTGGAACAATC
This sequence comes from Tromatobia lineatoria, assembly GCA_949699805.1. Lineage (NCBI taxonomy): Eukaryota > Metazoa > Arthropoda > Insecta > Hymenoptera > Ichneumonidae > Tromatobia > Tromatobia lineatoria. The sequence continues at coordinate 8,154,281 of OX453034.1, forward strand.
CGCTCTTATCATAGAGACACCAAGTTGTGGCTAGTTGGTTACGAAGATCCAGGAAAGATAAGAACTCAGTTATACTACATTATATAAATAGATATACAAGTTAGAGCGTAAATATTCTTTGTCACCCAGCCAAGTTGTCTGATAACGTAAGTGAATAAACCGGAAACTCTTTCATTACGAAGAAACTACTTTGAATCGTGTGTCAAGATAAAAGGATATTCTATAACTGTTGCGAAACCTGTTTCGCTGGTTGTATGACTTTAGAACTACTGGTTAAATCAGTCAGTTGGATATTCTGTTGAATTTTAAATATTTATTTAAAAGAGGGTAATAATAGTATTTTTTACAAATCAATATGCGTATTTATAAGAATTTGACCTAAAAATAAAAGACTTATTATCGTAATTTATAGTACGAATCCTCAAGATGCTGTTGGTTCTTCATTATTATTGAACTTAGAAGTTTTTTCATCGATAATGTAATTTTTTATCAGGTTTTTTTCCTCGTATAATTTTTACTCAAAACTTGATTTCGTTCAATCGAACAAGACAACGTTTGAATGATCATGAATTGTAGACGATACCTTGATGTTAGTGATGCTGTGGCCGTGGATTATGATAATTCGGTGGTTTGTCGGCTATTGGCGGCCGCATTCAATAAAGAAAAACTCCTTAGACGTTTCGACCCTGGTCTGGGTCCTCTTCAGTAATTTATTCAATGGTATTGTTTGTGTTATATTGTTATTGTCTGTAAAGTGTTTGAAGTGTATTGTTTTTTTTCTCCCCTCTCACTTCCTGTTCTTTTGGTCACCGGGCTCTCTGGGCTGATATCAAAAAATGGCCGGGGAAAATAAGGCCAATGGAAAAATAGGACGATGAGAAAAAACGCCGTTGGAAAAAAAAGCCGACGAGAAAAAAGGCTTTTGGCAAAAATATATGCGTGTAGGAAGATATGTGTGTGTGTGGCTGGAAGGGGCGGAGAAGGGGCGTGACGGGGCGCGACGGGGGTGGGGACCAACTGAGCACCTCCCAAGTCAGCAGGAGAATAACTTTGCACAAAAAGTGTACACCGAACGACTGTACACGCAGACAGCTCGACACCGAAAACTCGGCACGAAAAACTCGACACCGAAAAGTCAACACGAAAAACTCGACACGCCGAAAAGTCGGCACGAAAAACTTGACACCGAAAAGTCGACACTTTGATCGGCAGGGGACCGACTCTACACCTCCCAAGTCTACACAAAGATAGGTCTACACAAAAAGTCGACACAGAAAGACTGTACACGCAGACAGCTCGACACCGAAAACTCGGCACGAAAAACTCGACACCAAAAACTCTGCACGAAAAACTCGACACCGAAAAGTCAACACGAAAAACTCGCCACGCCGAAAAGTCGGCACAAAAAACTCGACACCGAAAAATCAGCACGAAAAACTCAACACCGAAAAGTCGACACTTCGATCGATTTTGAGGAATTTTAAGGCCCTATCCGATGTGAAATTTTCCGTTAATTACAATTTTTATTTTATTCGGTGCGTAAAACGTGGTTTTATTTCATTTTTAATCCACTATTTCGATGTATTTTTGCCAGCAGACAACGAATATGTTATGTTTTAAAAAATCGTGATATTTTTCACTGAAAACCCAGAAATACATTACTTTTTTCATTTGAAACAAAATATGATCTATTCAGATATCCCCTTGAACGATAGTATCATACTAGTGCGACAAAACTTTTTTTGACTTGTGCAGGAATCTCAAACTTTCTGCTCTTGTAGTGTAATATACTATTTCGCGCGAGTATCGTACCTATTTTTATTTCACGACGTGTGTGAACAAAGTTTCACGCGCGCTTCGCTTGCGCAATCGCGATTTGCCCACAGAGTGAAATAAAAATTGTAATTAACGGAAAATTTCACATCGGATAGGGCCTTAAAATTCCCCAAAATCGATCAAAGTGTCGACTTTTCGGTGCCAACTTTTTTGTGCCGACTTTTCGGGGTGTCGAGTTTTTCGTGCCGAGTTTTTGGTGTCGAGCTGTCTGCGTGTACAGCCTTTCTGTGTCGACGTTTTGTGTAGACCTATCTTTGTGTAGACTTGGAAGGTGTAGAGTCGGTCCCCTGCCCTTTGATCGATTTTGGGGAATTTTAAGGCCCTATCCGATGTGAAATTTTCCGTTAATTACAATTTTTATTTCACTCTGTGGGCAAATCGCGATTGCGCAAGCAAAGCGTGCGTGAAACTTTGTTTACACACGTCGTGAAATAAAAATAGGTACGATACTCGCGCGAAATAGTATATTACACTACAAGAGCAGAAAGTTTGAGATTCCTGCACAAGTCAAAAAAAGTTTTGTTGCACTAGTATGGTACTATCGTTTAAGGGGATATCTGAATAGATCATATTTTTTTTTAAATGAAAAAAGTAATGTATTTCTGGGTTTTCAGTGAAAAATATCACGATTTTTAAAAACATAACATATTCGTTGTCTGCTGGCAAAAATACATCGAAATAATGGGTTAAAAATAAAATAAAACCACGTTTTACGCACCGAATAAAATAAAAATTGTAATTAACGGAAAATTTCACATCGGATAGGGCCTTAAAATTCCTCAAAATCGATCGAAGTGTCGACTTTTCGGTGTTGAGTTTTTCGTGCTGAGTTTTCGGTGTCGAGTTGTTCGTGCCAACTTTTCGGCGTGTCGAGTTTTTCGTGTCGACTTTTCGGTGTTGAGTTTTTCGTGCTGAGTTTTCGGTGTCGAGTTGTTCGTGCCAACTTTTCGGCGTGTCGAGTTTTTCGTGTCGACTTTGGCAGGGGACCGACTCTACACCTCCCAAGTCTACACAAAGATAGGTCTACACAAAAAGTGGACACAGAAAGACTGTACACGCAGACAGCTCGACACCGAAAACTCGGCACGAAAAACTCGACACCAAAAACTCTGCACGAAAAACTCGACACCGAAAAGTCAACACGAAAAACTCGACACGCCGAAAAGTCGGCACAAAAAACTCGACACCAAAAAATCAGCACGAAAAACTCAACACCGAAAAGTCGACACTTCGATCGATTTTGGGGAATTTTAAGGCCCTATCCGATGTGAAATTTTCCGTTAATTACAATTTTTATTTTATTCGGTGCGTAAAACGTGGTTTTATTTCATTTTTAACTCGATTTCGATGTATTTTTGCCAGCAGACAACGAATATGTTATGTTTCTAAAAATCGTGATATTTTTCACTGAAAACCCAGAAATACATTACTTTTTTCATTTCTCAATGGAATCTCAAACTTTCTGCTCTTGTAGTGTAATATACTATTTCGCGCGAGTATCGTACCTATTTTTATTTCACGACGTGTGTAAACAAAGTTTCACGCACGCTTCGCTTGCGCAATCGCGATTTGCCCACAGAGTGAAATAAAAATTGTAATTAACGGAAAATTTCACATCGGATAGGGCCTTAAAATTCCCCAAAATCGATCAAAGTGTCGACTTTTCAGTGTCAAGTTTTTCGTGCCGACTTTTCGGTGTCGAGTTTTTTGTGCCGACTTTTCGGCGTGTCGAGTTTTTCGTGTTGACTTTTCGGTGTCGAGTTTTTCGTGCAGAGTTTTTGGTGTCGAGTTTTTCGTGCCGAGTTTTCGGTGTCGAGCTGTCTGCGTGTACAGTCTTTCTGTGTCGACTTTTTGTGTAGACCTATCTTTGTGTAGACTTGGGAGGTGTAGAGTCGGTCCCCTGCCTCGACTTTTCGGTGTCGAGTTTTTCGTACAGAGTTTTTGGTGTCGAGTTTTTCGTGCCGAGTTTTCGGTGTCGAGCTGTCTGCGTGTACAGTCGTTCGGTGTCGACTTTTTGTGTAGACCTATCTTTGTGTAGACTTGGGAGGTGTAGAGTCGATCTCCTGCCGCCGCCAATAGCCGACTAACCACCAAATTATTATGTAGACAATACCTTCGGCTGCTCTTTGATAACATCCAGTATTGATAATTTGACAAATTTATTTGTCTCAAGAATCTTAATCACCGTACGAATTCACGGTCTAAATATACGTACATAATTCAAGTAAGCATCAATTGCGACTCTTTTACTCGTTCTATTTGCAGATATAATATTGACACCGAACAATCAAAAGGATTAATAAAATTGTTCGTGGAATGAACCATGGATTGACCAGAAAATTTTAGTAGGCAGAGGGGAGCTTATTTAGACGCAGCTTAGTTTAACTAAGCTGTGTTGGTAGCTTTTAAAACTAATTTTGAATATTTTAACCAAGCATTTTGTCGCGTACCCTTGAGTAATATTTTTTACTGTGTCGAGTCACGTGTTTGTATAATTTATTCATTCTGGTGGCCAAAAAGTCACGAGGGAAAAGTTTGCTTGTGAGGCAGTTTCGTGCCTTCTTGTCGAGCCCCGGGTCACAATTTAATTAGTATTCTTCTAGTAAATGCGCAAAGAGTTCTTCTTGGGGTTGTGTCCTCAGGGAAAGTCATAGTTTTTGTCCCGTGTCGGGCACATGTTGCACAGTAATTTCATCTGCGTATGTCGTGTGAGAGACAAGCGGGGTTTCCCGAAATAACAGGACGGCGTCCAGGAGTGTTTAATAACAGCCAGATTGATTTTGTAAAATTGATCAGTCATGTCAAGCTGAGTCCAGATTTATTCTTTACTGTACGTAAAAAAGGCAGGATTGAGTTTAATTGAATCTTTATCCTGAGTTTCCAACAGTTTTCAGAGCGTTTTAAATGGTCGGTTTCATCAGAGTATAGAGGAAAAAAATGATTTGAAAGTCCGGCCATTGTTACGTCGGGGTATATTTGTGATTATTAGAAACATTTCGAAGATGAATTATTTCAAGAATTAATGAACAAAGAAACAAATATTTGAAGAATATAAATTTACATCCTAGCATACTGCCTCAAGTATCTACTGTTGCAGAATTTCGCCACTTCGAACGCCGGCTGTCCACACTGGAAAAAAAAAGTTGTCGTGATAATCATTTACAGCATATGCTGTGCCGCAGATTAGTTACGGAAATTAAATTGAAAAAGTATCCTCAACTATATGTGATTGGTAAGCGAAAATCAGTAAGTAAGACCGATGACTTGGTTCCGACAACCGATCATAATTCTGGCCTTACCAACAGCCATGAGGGGCAGCCCTTCTATTCCGCACATTTCTTGTCACCACATCGCAGATCCATCACATGCGTTTTTCCACAGTGCCGATACTACACGCCAGTTTTCCCTAATATTTCTAATCGTCACGAACTTTTTCCTCCACATGTCGTTCCTACACATTTCAATCCAACACATTGTTAACTACACAATGCCATACCCCGCAGGGGCATTACAAGACGTTTCAGTCTCGCACAGAATATTGTGTGTCGGTAAGGTAGAACTCCGAGCAGGCAGTGGTTTTCACGCGAGTCCGTATGGCGGAGTCAATACGTATGGTGGACGTCAATTCGGATTCGCGTGAGAACCACTGCCTGCTCGGAGTTCTACCTTACCAACGCCCGATATTCTTTTCGATTGATATCGACAGAGTAAATGTGTAGGAACGAAAGGTGTTGGAAAAGTTACTACGGGTAACAGGAACCAACGACATTTCAGGTCCTTTAGCTAACTAAGTAGACGCGTCGACTAAGTGAGTAGTTGGCGCTATATCAACTATTCCGGGTGGTTGTGAGAACCAATTTTTCAGTTTTACCGATTAGTCATTTCTTTCCGCGGTTGACGTTTACGCATGTAGCCAATAGAAGGCAGTCTATACTTTCACAAAACACAGAGACAAGAGGAGATGATCGAACCCAATTCAAAACCAAACGCAATCCATACAACATTCATATGATATCTCGATCTGCTTTAAATTCCTGACGCCACGTTCGCAAGCACATATTTATAATTCCAATGCAGCAAAATTCATGAGTAAGATAATTGTACTAATATCTCTTACAATAATTTTCCTCCAATTCAGTTTGAAAAAAAGTTAGTTGAACAGTATAATTCGTTACCGGCTGCGCGTACGTGTTGCTTTTGAATATATCCAACCACGTAGCAAAAGCGCCCAGTAGTTTCTTGCTTCAAAGTTTCCTGTTAGGATGGCTGTTTCAAGAATTTCTTTTGGTCCTCCACCAAAGTACTACCTACACATTCTCTCGAAGCAAGACACGACCGGGACTCGGTATTCCAGATATCCCGCATAGGTACAACTTGCTTGTATGTAATATGCTTCCCGCTCTTTCTTTCCTTCCACAAACGTTGGTGTACGTGCATGGAATTTAATATTCAACGTTTGCGCATGGTCGGATAAAGAAAATAAACGTCATGCAACGTGTACGTAAGCGTGGTTGTTGGATAGGTTTGCTGGGCTCGAGGGTATGCAGCATATAGTACAGTATACAGCACCAACCCTGTACAGACGCGTGCTACTTTCTTCTTATTTGATATCTGTTTTCTTTTTGTGGGCTTATCTCGCCGCTCGTGGAACTCCACAAAATCTTTTACACGGAATTTTCCGAGAATTTTTGCTTCAGTTGACTTCCATCGTATCAGTGAAAACAAAGGACGTAGATGGAATGAAGTTACACAGATCAGTTTTCAAATTATATTAATGGTTAACTGTGTTCTTGTCGAATAATTCAGTCATGGGTTTATTCATGTACAAACTTATCTGGGATCTTAATGATAAGTCTTCTTTTGAATATCATGGAAGCAGAAGATGCTGAAACATTTTTTTCGTTAGGAATGTCACACCTCAAAATGTTGTGTAACGACGCTTAAAGAAAGCAAGTCACCTGTAAATAATAAATGCCGAAATTTAATATCACTAAAAAAACCCCGCACGCTACGCGTGCGAGTAGATGACGTGTGTCGTTACAATGCTCTTGTATATTATTATCTTTCTCTAAAAAGTGTGTTGCGAGATTTTATCGAATTGCGAGTTGGTGCATTGAATAAGTATATAGTATTCAAGTATATATTATCCCATGCTGATGGAGAGCCGATTTTCGGCTTGTAGAAAAATCTAATGAATAGATGAGTCTCAATATATTTTATATTTATGCATCGTTCTGTTCGACTTCACTTGTCTATAAAGCTTTATTAACATCGTTAGTATTTAGATTCAAATCTTTGTATAAATTTCAGCAATTGGAAAGTCGGAATGATTTCGAAGTTTATTGTATTCGTCGTTATTCGCATGAAATCCTTGCTCATCGATATAATCGATATAACAACGTTTTCTACTATATTTCCGTTAGCATGTCGATCACGGTATCACGGTAGCTTGCATTGCGCTAAAAGGATTCTAGAACAAAATTTGAAAAGATTAATCCTCGTGCCTCTATTTATTTATTTATTTATTTAATGAAAATAATGTAATTATCATTGTCCTCACATTCACCGTTTTAAGAGATTTTTGCGGCTTGGAGGATATATGAAGGGTTATCGGTACCACATTGATGATATTCCGCATTTCTCTTCGCTAACTCGAACTTCACGGCTGCTATATAAGAGCACGTGCTGATTAATACGTATGCAACCCTCAATATCAAAGTTGGAAACCTTTTTTAATATAAGGAATTTGGATAACCGCATGCAATATGGGCAAGGTTTCAGAGCTCACTTGCCAGACTGTCAAAATGTTCACGTGACAGCAACGAACTCTGTCCCGGTCGCGATCTGATCTCGCGCCAATTTGGACCAATCACAGCGCGAATAACGTGACAACAATGGACCAACTCGCAATTCGATAAAATCTCGCAACATACTTTTTAAAGAAGGATCCATATCCTAATATATATTAAAAATTACCAAAAGACTTCGTTCTTGATAGGCCAAAGCATTTTTTTGATTTCGCTAAAATTCCATCCAGGTAAGTTAGATTTACAACCTCAGAACCCTTGAAAATTCAAATTCACGAAAATTTTTTTTTTGCTGCGACCGTCTTTTAATTTTCTTTATTCGTGAGGAATGGTTCCGTTAAATGAAGAGAATAATTCCAATACCATAACGACAGCTGAATTTTGTGCCAAACACATAAATATAAAATGCGGTTGTTAACTTGCAAATGTATTCCTTCCATCACACTTAATATAAAATCCAAAACTATACCTATGTTACAGTTGGGATGTCGGCCACGAAATCTCAGTCTGGTGTGTATGATCGTCCTAGCCATGTCAAACATGTTGCTGACGTTTTTTCTGCTGCAATCAGAGACTTGTGTACCCGAGAGTTTTCCGAACGAGATCGAGACGAATGTGGTGACAGAATGGAGCCTCGAGACTTTGGATCAGGAGAATCAGCATCAGCGTCAGCAGCAATTGCAGCAACAATGTCCAACACAAGATTATCAGCCGATTCAGGATGATAACACAATGCGGCTGGACATTAGACTGGGGAACTGGGATAACAACAGGATCCTGAAGACTTTTGATGCGGTCTTAGTGGGAAGCGAGTATTCGAAGGTTTCGGAAACAAGCAATGTTTGCTTGGCAACTCAAGCCTCATTGGAGAAGCTTCACTCGCTCGTTCAAGTTGCTCATCATTGGACAGGTCCAATATCCGTTGCGCTCTATGCCGCGGGTGACGAAGAGTTCGAGGCTCTTCAGCGTTACATCGCCTATCTACGGCAATGTTATGCACCAATTCGCGAACGGGTAAATTTTTCTCTGGCAGTGCCGAAGAACAGACCACCGAAAAAACAACCGATGCTCTTTGAGCTGCCGGATAATATTGATTGTGCCAAGCCAGAGGCGACACTCAACGAATTCGTGAACAGCATATCGAACGAACAAACGAGTTGGCGTGCTCGTAACATATATCCTCAGAATCATATGCGAAATCTCGCTCGAAAAAACTGCCAGACCGAATGGACCTTTCTTACGGACGTGGACGTTATTCCTTGTCTTAATCTCGCAACCAGGCTCGACGAATTTCTTACAACCGTTGGCAACAGTTGTGAAAAGTGCGCCTACGTTGTGCCCACTTACGAGCTTGATATACGTGTCAGATTTCCAACCAACAAATCCGAACTTGTGAGGCTTGCGAAGAAAGGACTTGCACGACCTTTTCATCAAAAAGTTTTTATCCACAATCAATTCGCCACGAATTTCAGCAGGTCAGTTTGCGCATGTGTTGAGGAATTTGGAGTTAGGTCAAGTTCAATGGTATCGATGTTATGCCCCAAAAATATCCATGCAAAAAATTTTTGTCGGTTTAATTCAGATTCCCAATAAAGAAATTTTATTTTCCAAAAAAGGGTTGTAGAATTAATTCAGATTTGTTGAATTTCTTTTTTGATAATTCGTTTAAGCAAACTGTAGTTAATTCAAAATGTTAAGAAATATAAAATTAATTTGGGCTTTTCAGAGTTATTCCAATCACATGAAAAATTGTCAAGCCAATCAAAAGGGTCATGGGTCAGACCCACGTCAAAATGACGTGGAATGGCGCGTATATTGATTTTTAATCAAAATATTTAGACCATGAATTACGGCTAGACTAGTTATTTTTAGTAAGATTAACTTCATAAGAATTTAATAATTGACCGGCAGACAATTCTATATTTTAACTGTCATTCTGGTCTATTGGGAATCCCTTTGAATTATCTGCATGATTGTAATTATGAAGGTCTATATTCGGAACGCGATATACAGTAGTTAAAAATTAATATTATTTCCAGACGACTCTGGCTCTGGCAGTTCTATTACGCTGATAGATGTAAAAATCTGAAAAATACCATTGTTAAAACGAAGCTGCACCCAAATTGACGTTAACTGCGTATACATTTCTGTTGTCGTTTAGTTGTCATTTCGTCATTACCGAATAATCCGTAAAATCGCGTCTATTATTGAGAGCCTGAAGGAAATGATACATCGCATTAATTTTTTTTTTTAATATACTGTTGATACACTACAAAATATTCTGTAAATTCAACAACGAAATTGTAGGTATCACACTGAAAGACATTTTGTAACTTTTTTTCTGATGATCATATCAGGTAGCCATTCTTGATGTAATAAGGGTAATGGCGGTTTTATATTCGTATTTATATAAAAATAAATAAACACTAACGCGATACAAGTAATAATCAATTGTACCTAAATCTCGCGTGTATTGTCAACATCAACATCAATAAATATCTCTTGATTTATCCACAGATGGGTACTCGATGTGAATTCCGGTGCGAAAGGGTACGAAAACGCCATATCTGGAAAGATATATATAAGTCATGACGTCACGAATTTCGAGTTTTTTTACGAGCCTTTCTACGTGGCACGGGACGTTGCACCGGCTCACGACGAGAGGTTTCTGGGCTACGGATATACCAGAAATACACAGGTAATGGGAAAAATTCAGTTTTTTATATTATTCGATCGATCTAAATCCGTAGCAGCGGAAATTCTATACTTACTAGCCATCTAATGGTTTGAATATTATCTAATAATATCTTCAAAATATCCCGAATTGCATCCTGTTGAATATCGATTTTGCGATATTCTTGGATTCGTGAACGGATGATGAATTACATATTAGAAAAAAGTGAGATTAAAATACAAAAGAAGCTCACCTTGAGTACAAATTTGTCATCAACTGCGGAGCTGGCGTTGCTAAGGCCGTAATAGGACCTAGTTCGCGCCGCATTTTTGCCTGATCTGAGGCGAAAAATCCTATAGTTTGTATGTGACAAATTGCAGCGTACGAAAAAAGAATAAGCGTTCCCATGAGAGGCAAATCAGCCACGTTTAAGCAAAACATGATGGGACAAATTGTGTCTGCAAGACCAACTAGCGTTACCTTAATATACCTTAAATACAAATCCAGTTCTCACTGTGTATAATTCAGTCCGGCGGCAGGTTCCATATAAAAACTCGATCGTTATAGATGGGTCATTAAATAAGTATTAATCCAGCCCGATGCGTAGCAATGAGAGTTTCACCCCGTAAGCGATAATTTAATTACATATTGTCATGTATGCACCCTGAAAGCAAACGATATCGATGCATACATTGATCAATTAGTTCTAGTCGATACACAGACTGGCGCAAGAGCTCTATGACTGCGCTTCGATACTTGCAACCCGATCTTGTGTGCTTTTAAAGTGCAAGCTCCGCTTTATATACGTGTCTGTATTAAGATGATCTGAATAGGTATTCCTGCTTCCAGATTTCGAATGAAAATAGAATCGAAGAGTACTTTTAAGTTATTGCCGTACTGGGAAACCATTGTATGAGTACCATTTATACAGCAAAGCATGTAGAATTATTGAGATGGCGAATATACATCGAGTGAATATAAATATCGGTCATACCACCAATTATTGACAAGATTCCCTTCCTTTGATTTAGTTGTAACTTTTTCTATGTCAAGTATACCCTCTGTGAAGGCCGTTTGCATTTTTTCAGATCTTCTAAATATACCCTACATGTGTCCCGAATTCCTATATATACAAAAGTGTTAGTTTCAGAAAAAAAAAATACCGTTGTTTGGTGCCGAAGGTCCCGAAATTGTTGAAGCAGTGAAAGTTAACAAATTAGTTGAGAAACAGTTTTCTGAGGGTGTCCCGCAACTTTAATTACAATTCTCCTTCTATTTTTAAGAAACTGAGAATTTTTCACTTATTATATCTTAATTCCAGAGTGGGATCTGAAAAGCTTATCAATTTTGTCTAAAAAATTATATGTAACGAAATTTTTTTGTTTTCATCCGATTGAATACCGCTCAAAGACACTCCTTAAAAGATTTTTCCTTTTTTCCATGGTATGGCTTTGATCGCCTTTTACGCCCTTCCCACCCTCACTCCTATCACTCTTTACCCGCACTTCACTAAGCTAACCTACTATCAAATGCGATGTAGCTACACTGTACTGCATTTGCCATGCACACGGGAAAACTGCAGGAAACGTACCGGTACAGAGTCGTACATTTTTCAGATTACCCGGCGTACACACGAAAGTAACTTACTAACGTGTATAAACCGAGGCCTCAGAAAAACTGACCTCCCGGTCACTGGTTGATGAGCCAGTCGGTGAACGGCTAAGCGGCCGTCTATCCAAGTTATGGCCGCAAGCAATGCTGCTTAACTCGGGAGATCGCTGGAGCCGCACATCGACCGCGCATTCAGCAGTGTTGGGTTGAAGAATATAAACAAATAATCTTATTAAACTATAAAAAAACAAATACATATATAAATATGTACTTCAACGCAAAACCTAATTTGCGCTGTTTTTACTTCCGGCCATGAAAATATTATATGCCACTCAGACCACACTGTGGAATTATGTTATGTGGAAAACTTTCAGGTTCTGAAAAATAAAAATAGAATTGTAATTAAATGCATGAGATTATTTATTTAATATTTTTTCAGATTATTATAATGAACAACTCTGCGAATTAGACTTTACTTCAAATTCATTAACATGGATTTGATGGCAACAAAACTTGAAACGTAACTTTTGACTAAAATTTGTTGCCCCTCCTCTCTTATCTAAACATAAAAAAAGAGCACATTGAACTCACTCGATACGCATAATCAATAATTCGGATACATGTGGCCTATTTTTGTTTATGCATAGAAGCTTTTACGGAACAAGGGGAAAACAGGAAGCTGAACAGCAGCTTGTACGAGAAATCACACTACACGGGACCGGGAGAGCACGTGCGCGTTTCAAAGTAATCGTACCTATAGCCAACGAGCTTACATTCATACTAAAGTGTGGATACATAAACTCTTCGTGCTAACACTGGTGCTTATAGACCTGTACAGTCACTCCCCCAAGTACCCATTGCCAGGGAATGAGCTTTTAACTATACACTTCCGGTCGTTTAAGAAACTAGTAGGTATATTATGTATTCTATACGAGGTGTTCGGAGAAAATGGATATGTCCAAAAACTTTCTCAACTCTGACCATTGTAGGAGGAACAGTGAATGGATGTTCTCCGATTTTATAGCCTTCACCCTTGGCCAAATGCATTTTAGTGCAACATAAAATCTAGTAGCAAAAACTTGATATTCAAACTGATTTTTCTATTCACTATTAAATCATTCCTATAATTATGCCTATCTACCAAATGCGGGCCTTTTCCGCCACCCTCGATTACGTTCGGCAGAGCCGCTATCTGAGGATCATTTGTGACCACGAGAGATAAGTGGCAGAAATTATCACAATTTTGTATACGAGTCCTGTGCGAACAGTGGTACGAACAAGTCGTGTTTAGCTAACGCTCTACATTATATCGTGCTAGTGTGTGAATCCGGACGTTTCCGAACAAAAGTGCATGTCAATCTTGTTCACAAGATACCTGTGCACGGGCTAAGCGTATTGTACTTATCTTTAGTGGTCTATCTCTATCAAAAACACTAATAAGTATTAACGAAATAGGCAAACAGAAGGAGTCTGGCTTCGCCCAGCGATCACTCTCTACGCGAGATCGGCATACGCCGTACCCGCGTACACACCCCGCTCGGCGGGTTGCCTCACCACTCAGCGCTAAGCAATCAACTGTGACAATGAACACCGATAATAACACTCAGGGCCCAACCGCATAAACACACGAAAATGATCTCGCACTATCGGACTTCACTACTAATAATCCGTTCGAACATCTCTATATCCCCGATAACAATCACATGGACGCAGAACCCGCCGAACAAAGACCCCCTAAACCACCACGTATATACGTACAGAACGTGCGAGATTATGGATGTATGTGTGAGGCTCTCAAACAACTACTAGGAAAAGACACCTTCTCTTGCGGGAACAGAATTAACGACACTATGATAAAACCAACTACGAGTGATGCATACCGTGCAGCTATAAAATACCTGCAGGAAAAAAAACGCAAACTTCCATACATATCAGCCAATTAGCGAAAAGGCTTATCGTGTAGTGATCAGGAATCTGCATCACACCACACCTCCAAATGGCATTAAAACAGAGCCACAAGAGCGCGGATTCAATGTTCGACACGTAAACAATGCCATTCATCCTACTAGAAAGGTTCCGCTTCCACTGTTTTTCGTAGATCTCGAGCCTGCCGAAAACAACAGTAATATATTCGAATTGAAACGACTCTACTACACTACGATTGTGGTCGAAGAGCCATACAAGCGCAAAGAAAGAATACAGTGTCAACGATGCCAGAGCTATAACCACTCCAAATCTTACTGCAACCATCCACCGAGATGCGTAAAATGTGCAGGAAACCATCTTAGCACAGATTGCACTAAACCTAAAGAAACTCCTGCCAAATGCGCGCTTTGTGGAAAAGATCACCCGGCAAACTACAGAGGCTGTGAAGTTCATAAAAACCTCCAAAAATTTACGAATCCGCGTAGACAGCGCTCGAGCCATACACAGGCACCCCAAGCGTCTCAGCAGCAAATACTCCAGCCCACGGCTGAAACAACGAATAACTTACGATCAACATCATCAACTCAACCAACATTTTCATCGACACCAACACGTGACTTCCAAAACCAACGCCAAACTAACTATTCGTATGCTATTGCAGCTCGCTCGTACCTCCCGCGTCATGAAGTTGTAAGTTCTAAAGAATACCAACCTGCTATCTCGCCTCTCGATATGCAGGGTCAACTTGTTAGCTTCCTAAACGAATTTAAAACGTTACTAAACCCGCTTTTAAGCCTTCTAACAAAATTCGTAGAAGAACTCCTTCCGAGGTTCTCTAAATGACCATACTAACTCAAAGATCTATTGTTATACTGCTCTGGAATGCAAATGGCCTCAACCAACATAAAACTGAACTAGATATCCTGTTGCATGACAGACGAATAGATATTGCACTCATCTCCGAAATTCACTTCATTAGCCGCTCTAACTTCTGCATTAAAGACTACACGCTTTATAGAACTGGCCATCCAGATAACTCTGCCCATGGTGGTACTGCTATCTCAATACGGACTTTGTTCGCTCACTATCCAATTCTTGGCATCTCAAGAGAAAATCTTATGTCTATGGGAATCTCTATGACTGTTAAGGGATCCATTCTAAACCTGGCCGTGGTTTATTGCCCACCGGACAAAAGACTCTCCGAAGCCGAACTCAGATCTAGATGCTAAGATAATAGCACCTAATAACCCTCCTTATTGGCCTACAGCTCGGACTCGACTACCCGACATCCTTGATATTTTTGTCACTCATGGCACTCGAAACCTGTACTCTACAGCCGAAACCCTAGATGACCTTTCATCTGACCATAGCCCTGTACTGTTAACTGTTGATTGCACGCCTACGTTAAAACCACCTAAGCCATCGCTTATCAAAGGACGAATGGACTGGAACATCTTTCGGGAAAATTTAAACTCAAAAATCCAACTAAACATCCCTCTGAAGACATGCGACGATATAGACTCAGCAATAGACCAATTCACTACAAATATACAGCAGTCAGCTTGGAGTGCAAATACTACAGTATGGGCAACTACCAATACGCCAGATTATCGCATACCACTGGCCATCCGTGGCTTAATTACTGAGAAAAAACGTGCTCGAGCGCGCTGGCAAAATTCTAGATATCCCTCAGATAAACTAAATAGATTAACTCGTAAACTCACAAATATGCTCTGGCAATACTGAAAAACTTCATATGCCACGTATACGCGCTTCCTTACCACGGAGAACAAATCCCTCTATGGTGCCACAAAAAAAATTCTTAGCTACAAGCAAGCTCAAGCTCCGATCTGAAAAGAGGATGGTAGCTGGGCAAGATCAGACTCTGATAAAGTTAACACCTTTGCATGTCACCATGAAAGAACTTTCGTCCCTCATCCAGACATTCGGCATCAACACCACGAAGATGAAGTTACGAGTTATCTTGACTGTCCGCTCCAGCTCAGTCTCCCGACTGCTGCGTTCTCACCGACGGAAATATCTGACGCTATCCGAAACTTACCAAAAAGAAAATCCCCAGGTTACGACTTAATAACCGCTGAAGTCATGGTACAGCTGCCTAGAACAGCGATAATTCTTCTTACATGCATATACAACGCTATTTAAAGAGAATCATACTTTCCTACGCAATAGAAATACTCAGAAATTCTTATGATTCATAAACCAGCCGAGCCTAAAGATCAACCATCTTCATACCACCCGATCAGTCTTCTACCAACACCCGCTAAGCTCCTAGAGAAACTTCTACTGCAACGGCTGCGTCCAGTTCTCTGTGCCCAATAAATTATACCCGATCACCAATTTGGCTTCCGAACTAACCATTCTACAATCCAACAATGCCACCGCCTAGTTGATGTGATATCATCTAATCTGGAGAGAAAAGAATACTGCACCGCAGCCTTCCTCGACATCGCCCAAGCAGTCGATCGTGACTGGCACACTGGTCTTTTTTTCAAGCTAAAGCGTATACTTCCGCATCAACTTTTCTTGCTCCTCAAATCATACCTCAACGAACGATTTTTCCGGGTCTCATACGGCACAGCACTGTCTCCTTTCAAAGAAATAAAAGCTGGTATACCGCAAGGTAGCATTTTAGGACCGATCCTATATATGATCTATACAGCCGATATGCCTCAACACTAAGAAACAACGCTAGCAACGTTTCCTGACGATACAGCGATTCTCTCGTCCAACGCTGACCCAGTCGAAGCATCTTCACACCTACAAGAACATCTAATCGACATAGTTGAATAAACAATCAAGTGGAAAATAAAACTGAGCGAACCCAAGTGCGTTCATATAACGTTCACTCTCCGAAGAGGGGTGTGCCCCGCTGTCACGATTAATGGTACGGCCCTCCCGAAAGCGGATGTTGTACGGTACCTTGGCGTCCACCTGGACAAGCGACTCACGTGGAACCCGCACACCCGGCTCAAAAGAATTAAAGCAAACCAACGATACAATATGCTACCGCGATTATTAGATTTTCGATCTAAGCTACCGTTGGAAAATAAAGTTTTGATTTATAAAACGATCATAATGCCGGTTTGGACATATGGAGCCGAAATCTGGTGCTCAGCTGCGAAATCTAATATTAAGCGAATTGAGACACTCCAGCCTAAAATTCTAAGGAAAATTACAAACGCGCCTTTATTTTTATCGAATCTAACTCTTCATAGAGATCTTAATGTACCTATGGTTCAAGACTTAATATCGCTAAGATATAGCAACTTCCACAATCGAACTAGAAACCACAACCATCCTCTAATCGCAAGACTATCCTCAATCACGATACCAGACAATCCCCGGCGTCGGCTAAGGTGAAACTGGCCTCGCGACCTCCTCACACCAGAGTGAAAGTGAGAGAGAACGAATATAAACAAATATTGTATTGCGTTTTTATTTTGGAATTCCTAATTTGGGGATAACTCCTTCTAGCCGTCTATGTCAACATTCTGAACTAGTGATCCAAATTGCTTGTTGTAAAAATTATTTACAGTTGTGATATCGATAAAAAAAAAGTCAAAACAGAAAATTTTGTATACTTGAAATATTTATTTTTATATTTTGTTGTGGATTGTGAGTTCGGAGATGAACGGGAATTATTGACATTTGAAAAAAATGTGAATGTTAGTGCCAAATATTTGTGATTTATTTTTATATTGTGTATGGGCGGATGTGATGAATGAGGGTGTTATATGGGATATGAGTGTATACAACGGAGATCTGATGTGGCCAACGGCTTTAATGGCCTAATCGAGATTGCCATTCATTTATAATATTGTCATTAGATTTGCCGCATAAAGAGCATTTATTATATTTATTTATTGATTTATTAATTTATTGATTCATTTACAAAGCATTAATTTGCGAGCATAGATGAGTAATAATATACAGAAGATTAATTTCAGTGCATTTTCTCTTACAAAAGTTATATTGATGAAACAAAATCTTGAGCTTTTCGTTTTATTCAATATATAAGCCGTATGTAAGAAGTAAAGTGTACAGAAGATATTGGTAGGTCGGAAGTGACAACCTGACCTATAGGCTGTGTCCGTAACATAAGACCCTGCTCTTCCTTCTTCACTCCCGTCGAACCCTCTAAGCCCCGAGGACGGAGACACTGTCGCACGTCGGTGGATACCCGGTATTCCGGAATTCCGTCGACGTCCCACCGAAGTGCGCGAGGACACGAAGATGAGCAAGTATAGCGTAACTGTCGAAGCTACGTTCATGTTGGATAGGGAGAATATAGAAGACGCTGGTGACTAACCGAATAACAGTGGGTAGGGTCCCTCAGGATCGCTTGGAATTTACACCGGAAGCGTTCGTTCAATAGTTACGGTTTGGTGGGTGTCGTCTTGTCGTCTCTCAAACACCGCGCCCGGCATTTTGCTTCAGCTGCCGGTTTATCGTTTTACCGTGCTACATATAATGTGCAGTGTATCCCGTGTAGTCTCCCGCGAAATGCGCTAGCGATGTGGACATCGCGGTTTCGAATGCGATTGACTTCCCGTTGAACATAACAGCACAACGACTATCGAGATTCTCAGGGCACCAGGAACAGCCACTCACTCCTGTCTCGACTAAACACTGACTGTGTGATATTATAATCGGTATCGACAGACACACCAGATGACGCACTGGTTCTGCGACGGTAGATAATAATTGCTGCAACCGAGGATAATGAAATTACTGATCGTGCATGAAGAGAATACGAGAGAACGATGCATTGAGAGAAAATTATGTTATTAGTAACTATAAAGTGACAAATATTCATTCTTCATGCGTACAGCTAATTTCTTAATAGTTGCTGAAACTATCAAATAGTTACTATAAGTACCAAATGTCGCCGTAACTATTTCCGTAGCTATGGTAATTATTAAAATAGTTGCGTACATTGAAATTCAATAGTTGTGAGTTCATAGTTAACTGTACTATTTTGATTTCTCTGAGTGTGTATGTATGTACTGTAACGCGGTAAAAATTTCCCCTATTAAAATTTACAAAAGAAGGCCCTCGCTCTGGTGATGACTCCCGACAGATCCATAGGTCCAGAGATTATTTTAAAATTATTTTTAACGTTCGATATTTTATTTTTTTTGTTTCTATTATGTACATCGAGGAACGAGCATTATAAGAAGTTCCGCTGCGTATTCATTTCCATCCGTCGCTTCGGTAGATGAACACCGATCTACTCTTCTGTGTTTGTGCTGCGCAGCACCGTTTCAATTTCGACTTCACGGGCCAGAAGCACCAACTATTTAGGGCCATTGTGTAGTTTACGAAAAATCAGAGTTGGCCGCCTGACCGATCGCCGGCGACAATTAATTAGGGTAGGGATGAGTAGACTCGTGCTCGTGTGAGCGACACATCTCAGGGCATTTTCCCGTGGATCGTCAGCAGAACAAGGAGTTGGTGACATCTGCCTGCCCGGTCAGATTCCCGTAACGGATTATCTATCATATCACGAGAGGATAGAGTTATTACATCTTCCCGCGGAGATTATTCAGGTGAGCTCTCGTTTCGCTTGGCTTTTTACCTGATTTTTGACAACAGTGAAATGATTCAAAATTTGTTATAACGTCCCGCAACGGCGTTGCCCCGTGTGGCTTAAGGCAAGTGGGGTTGTTAGTGCTCCTTTGTAATTTTTTTACAAACAGCGTTGATAGTCTGTCAGGAATATATCGCGGGAAAATTGCCATTGAAATTGTTTATTGCGCGAGGACGTTTGTACCGACATTGGTGAGTGTGATATCGCGGTAAATTCACTATCGGATGACTTAGGGGCCGAATTTTGACGTTGAGAGAGTGATTGCCGTGCTGATTTGTTACACTCAGTAGTTGTTCGAGTGTGAAATTCGTTCCCGTGTAGTGTTAGCGTGCGATAGAGAGAGAGAGAGAGCCGGATGAGATCGTGTCACTTAATGACCTAGGAGAAGAAGTGCGCGATCTCTTTGATCAAAGTTAACGTCGGAGAATTAGTTTTTTTTCTCGGTATTCCCACGTCATACCGGTCGACATTGGGATACCGTAATATTGATTCTTTTCCCTTTGGAATGGTCGGGTGGGTCGGTTAAAAGAGCCCTCCTGAATTGCATAATAATAATATTTTTGTTTTGTTTTGGAGTAAATTCGCGCTCTCTCAATCCTCGCCTTCAGGATATTATATTGTGTGTGTGTGTGTGTGTGTGTGTGTGTGTGTGTGTGTGTGTGTGTGTGTGTGTGTGTGTGTGTGTGTGTGTGTGTGTGTGTGTGTGTGTGTGTGTGTGTGTGTGTGTGTGTGTGTGTGTGTGTGTGTGTGTGTGTGTGTGTGTGTGTGTGTGTGTGTGTGTGTGTGTGTGTGTGTGTGCCGTCCCGTACGGTATTCTCACACAAGCCAATCGAGGCCTTGAAAATTGCCAAAAAGAATAATTTGTTCCTTTTACGGGAAAATTTGAGAAGATTGAACTTGCTTGTTTTTTTTTTTTCAATTAATAATTTATTTGTGATTCCCGTAAATCTTAAATTTCAAATTTATTTTATTCGATACTGCACGAGAACCTGGCCTTGAATCCCGCCACTCTACAATTCTTCCGGCAAAAGCAGCTTGTTTCCGAATAGATCGTAGAGTTTTTCCCGGCGCGAAAGCGCCTGGCGCCCATACAAAATAAAGGGAAGAACTCTTGGGGACTTTAGCTTTGTAGTAGTAGGATTTTTGGTTTTTTCAGGAAAATTACACTACAGTACATATATATTTTGCTTGCTCATACAAAAAGTTTTGGTTTTGTGATTTTTTTTTTTTGGATCCCTACGTGTGAAGTGCGCTAAAACATCCAAGAATGATATTAGTAAAAAATGTCTCAATGCATGACTGCGCATGAGAGCCGACATTTTTTCACTTCTCGAAACTGGGAACGGCCTGAGTTATGGTAGAGATTCGTTGAATTGTTTACATTTTAACAGATTTCGAATTTTACTTTCAAGTTCCTTGACTCATCAAATCTTCCGTACCACGATAAGACCTTTGTCGAAAACACCTCTTTCGCATAGCTTTCTAAAAGTTGGGAAATAATTGAGGGAATCATATGTAAATTGTTCAATTGGCTTAACCCAATTTTTTAAAACTTAAATCGGACACCTTGGTTGAGCTACACGTAAAGTATAAGCTGTATGTAAAGTTCTATCTAGAACTACTTTTTTATTTTCATTTGAAGCTGAAGATATATTATGCGAAATTAAATTATCGACAATTTATTTAAAGCTTCTATGAGTATTTTTAAAAAAGATAAAGAAAAAAATTGATCTTACTGATATGCATGTAATTCCCATAGAAAACTGCAGTAATATATATTGTCTTTCGCAGTAGTTTTGCGGGTCAAAAGCGGCCCATACCCTAGAGATATCGGGAAGACAGATATTGGCGTGCGCAGTCATCATTTCGCTATCTTTCATTCCTGCAGCGAAATTTTATTTACTTTCTCCCTTGTTTTGCGAATCAAAAGCGATCGCATTGACACGGAGAACAGTTTTCGTTCTGAGCCTATGTTTACAGTAGTTCTCCGCGGACGTCTGGATGCGTGTTTTTCATCGGACGTCAAAGTCCATCGTAGGCCTCTTTAATATTTGAAAAATCAGTTGTTTTTCTTCAATTGGGGAGGGGGGGGGGGGCTCCGCCCCAACCCCCCACCGCAGCTTCGCCCCAGGACCTCACCCGGGCTTTGCCCTTGGACACTGCACTAGTTTCAAAAAGTATCGTGTGCGAGGCGGCCCTCAAGTTGTCGCACTATATAATATTATATACAAACTACACTTCTCACAAAAATTTGTATACTATTCGTATATTTAACAATAGATCCAAAATCCATTGATGGTCGAAAATTTCGATATTCTTAGAAACACATATTTTTTCTTGTCCGGACGACCGGAAATAACTCATCACGATAGACGGAAGTTTTAGGAATAAAAATAGTAAGAGTGCAATGAACCGATTCGGAAAAAGAGAGCAACACGCACCGGCCGGCTAGGAAATGTAAAAGCAGGATAAAGAAATCTAATTATGAGTTGGAGTTCCATTCGTTTAAGGTAGTGCTGATGCCATCGATGGCTATGTGCGAAGTATTCGGCACAATGTGTTGTGGAGTGAACCGCTCGATGTTAGCCACCAAACGAGTATCGTATTTGTGCCTAATCTCTGGGTCACGATCCAATTGATTTCGACCTCACGTTTGCTACCATTACTGGCCGTTTTACCATACACTTTCACACTAGATAGGATTATATACTTACAGGAACAATGTGATTTATGATTTCACGTTTAGCTATGCTATGTTTAGCTCCTGATGCGAATGGAGTAGAAGCTGTTGCTGTTGCTGGTGGTGGTGGTCGTTCGTCAGTCATCAGTTCGTTAGTTCGAATCGTCTCGCTAATCCCGTAATGGCGGGGGGCGTATCAAACCCCATTTAGTAATTTAAAGGCATCCTCTGGATTCTGCCACGATAGCATATATATATATATATATATTTAACTGTATACCTTACTCTCTCTCTCTCTCTCTCTCTCTCTCTCTCTCTATATATATATATATATATATATATATATATATATATATATAGAGTAAGGTATACAGTTAAATTGGCTCTGAGTCAGTCTCCGCAGGGCATTACCATGAGCCGCAATTTTAAGCGCTATGATCGATAGTTTCCGCCACTTTGTGGTCTTCAATTTCCAGCCTTCTCAATTGTCTCATTAGTCAATATCGTTCGGTTCCATCGGGATACTCGATTGTTATCTCTCATTATTGTGAGCTACATTTCAGTGAGCTTTCCTTTATTACACTACATTCTGCTTGTTCATAGAGCTTTCTTATTAGGAAAAAAAATGTAATGAAATGTTCATACAAACAAAAGTGCAACGATAAATTAAATTTTTCATATCTAGAGACTAGACAATCGAGTTGAAATTTAGCGTACATCTTATTCTACAGAACTTCCTATATGAGGAGTTCCTTTATGAAATATCGCTTTGTGCAATCGGGTAGATGATGAGCAAGCAATTTGGAAGTCAAGGTTCTACTTTACAATTTTTTTTGCAATGTTAATTAAATTCTGAGCTCATCGATTATTCTTACAAGCTGCTGGTCTCTCCTAATTTTGTTACAATCTGATGTGCGCATCGATTTCCCTTACAAGTTGCTGTGCTCATCGATTTCTTTTACGAAGGTCTGTACTCATTGATTTTTTTTTACAAATTACTCGTGAAATATAACTAGCTCGTCACTGTTTAATAGCCGTAAACGTGGAAGGGCTTAATTAGCGTCAATTAAATGGAAAACATGAGTAGAGGGACTGACGAGCCCTGTAGATATACACCCGATCGTTGCATCTGGTTAGGCATCAACGAGGATGCTTCGTTCACGATTTTCGCGCTCTCATCGGGGCTCAGACAGGAACAACTTCAAAGAAAGTGTCAAGTACGCTTCATGCATTTCATAAATCCTTTCCTCGCCTTCAAGTTCTGGCTCTCGTTGATTTATCGTTTTTCTCTCTGTACAGTACTGTATATATATATATATATATATTTGAGAGAAAATCAGTCGAGTGGTTGTTCCTCTGTGACGACAAACGCGCTCTCGACATAACGCTAAAAATTTTATGTGGCACAGAACGTTTTAGGTAGCTCGCTTACCACCGTGGTAATCAAATATATGACTATGCTTTATAGCAAAGAATAGAAATCATATAAATTGATATAAACAATTTGCATAGAAGGTGAATTCACAAAAAAGGGAAAAGGTTAAAGGGATGAGTGAGTGAGAGGTTCTTAAATAGAACAAATATTTCGCGGAAAAAATAAACTTACTTGTCTCGGCGTGAAAACTTTCACGAGGCAGAGAGAAAAGCCGGGACAAGCGATTGAATTTATCAAAAACACAAACGAAGAATAATTGAAATATTACACGTATGAAATGATTTTCTAGATTTTTCGGAAATAATAATAAGAATGATAATAATATAAACGCAACTTTACAATCTACGACGCAAGAAGACACGAGGTATCTTCGAACGCAACGCGTGGGAGGGTGCTGGGTGAAAATCACGAATACCTGTCGCTGCTTCTTGCCGTATTAATGCAAAGCTGGGCCTGGGAAGCGCAGTAGCACGATGCTTGCACCAAGCGCGTCCCGACGTCTCGGGAGTCCAAACGCTGTGGTGCCGGACGACAAAGGACGTCGCCGCGATGCACTCGCCCTGGAAAGGGTTACGCCACACACGTAGACTCATTCCCCAAAGATATCCCTAAAAAGCGTCGAGGCCCAGGCAATCTCCTACGCTCGTATCACACACACACACCCTATTAAATAACGCGATCGTGCAATCCGAGGTCGATAATAAAAACCACGCGGTCACGCCGACGTGCGGTGAAGGGTTCGTTCTGAAAAGAACGAATCCAGTCACCTTATTTAACTGGCGTGGTTAAATTATATAAGTAAAGATAAACTAAAAACGGTAAGCTGAGATATCACGAATATGAACTGAACGAGAAACAAAAAAGATCGCGATCGATTGCCGAATATGCTATTCGGAAAGACAGTGTGCACTCCGGTTGCCTCCTGGATCACGACTGAAAATAAAAATGTCGGGAGCGCAGGCCTGGCCCCACCTAACCGGCCGGGAAGCCCCGTTGTCGAAAATGGGAATCCCCCCAAGACAAGCGCAAGAGAGCGCCACTTCGAGGCAGTGGCGGCGCACCATTCAAATTCAAAATTCCCAAACATCCCGCCCGCCTTCGTCCGACGGACGAACCGAACTCTATATCTTTTTCAGTGCCCTTCGTGTATCGAAGAAGCTCTAGATCCAACCGTCAGCCTGACAGTGCCGTCAGCTGATTCTGACGTTAGAGGATCCCTTCCACTGAGCCCGCAGAGCACACCTCTTCCCCCATCACCAGGCACTGCTGGTACCACACACACAGCTCTCACGGTCCCTCCTCCTGCCGCTCTCGACGCTGTCAGCTTTCAAGCAGGGATACAGGGACTTGAAATTTCTCTCGGCAGACTCATCAATGCGCTCTCCCTGAAGATGGATAATGTTCTCTCTCGGCTTGACACTACCGAATCTGCCGTTGCTTCTTTACGCGCGGGAAACGTGGAGCTCTCAGCCACCGTTGACTCCAACTTCGCGCAGCTCTCTTCTCGCATCGACGCTATTGCTGCCCAACCTCCTCTACAAGCAACCCACACCGAAACCGCCACCTCAGGATACTTGGATGTAAACGCAGTGTCGCAAGAACTTTCGGAGCGAGAAAGGAGGAAATGCAACGTAATCAACTTCGGCCTTGAAGAACGTACGACACCAGCTGCAGACAATGCAGCAATACTGGAGCTCCTCGCGCTTTTTCTGCCAAGTATCTCTGCCACCGAAGTACTCATCTTTCGTTTAGGCGAGCGCGGGGGCACCGCGGACCACTTTCAGCGGGTACGTCCGATCAAGGTCGTGCTCCCCTCGCAGGCGTCCGTCATCGCTATTTTTCGTGCCGTTGGGACCCTACGTCTGCATCAGCGCTATGCTCGAGTCACGATACGGTCCGACAGAACACCTGCTCAAGACGCTGCGTATCGGAAGCTTCGTGACGAATTCAAACTGCGCACTGAAAGAGGTGAGAAAGGGTTGCGAATTGTCACACGCAATGGAGGGCCTCGGATCATCTCCGACATCCGGAATGCTGCACGTCCAGTTCCACCGAGGCAGCCGAGGCATACGAATGCCCAACCAGCCTCGAATCCATCGCTTCTCAGTAGCACACAGGCTACCGCTGGTCGCATGGCTAGAGAGAGGGGAGCGAGCCTTGTCACCACTCAACGGCGAAACAGCAACGTTCAAGCTACGTCTATGCCCCTCCCCCCCCCCCCCGGGACATCAGCTGTCGCTACGAACGCGGTCGACCAGCGATTCGATCTCAGCTACTGGCCAGGGCGCCCCACCACCGGCTCGATCATCCCCGCTCAGACACCACTTGCACACACCACAACGCTGACAACGATGGAAACAGCGTCTGCTACTCCTACTACCACTTCGTCCACCACCACTACTCTGCTTGACTCGGATAATATTGGAGACTGACGGCTATCTGTCTCTGCGGCTGATCCGCTACGGATAACGACAACACAGGCTTCGTTCACCAATCTCTCCTCGCTCCGCGTATGTCACGTCAACGCACAATCACTGCCAGCGCATATTGACGAATTTAGAGACTTTTTCTATAATAATTTCCACCATGTAATTGCTGTATCTGAGACTTGGCTTAATAAAGATATACTGGATAATTATATTAGTATTCCTTCTTTCCGTTTTATTCGCAATGACAGGCTTGAAAAGAGAGGCGGCGGGGTCGCTTTTTACTTTCACACCTCGCTCCAGACTCGAGTTGTCGCTACCTCGCCGCAGGTCTACGCCGCGAAGTCGGAGTATCTCGTGTGTGAGGCCCGTTGTCCGACTGGGGCAAAGCTGCTGTTTGCTGTTGTTTATCGCCCGCCTCGTCTTGAACTTTTAAATGACTTTGAGGATAATATAGCTACACATTTACATAACTACTATGATGTCATTATACTTGGCGATTTCAATGTCGATTTACTCAGTACATCAAATCAAGCGGAGTACCTCAAGACATTTTTTCTAGAGCATAGCCTTACTGTCGTCCCCTTCGAACCGACGCATCATACTAGTACCTCTGACACGTGGCTTGATATTTGCGCAGTGAGTAACGAGTCAAACGTTATTTCGATTGAACAATCGTCAACACCCTTTCTCTCTGGACATAACTGAATCGCGATTATGTTCGACGTCTCCATCCCTGACTCACCATCCCGAGTCTTTCAATATCGTGCTCTAAAAAACATAAGCACCTCTGAGCTCTCTGCGCATTTATCGGGTCTTGACTGGGCTTCCTTTGTCGGCTCTGCCTGCATTGACGTCAAGCTTGATCTCTTTAGTGCGTCGGTTCGCAAAATAGTAGAAAAGCTTGCGCCACTGAAGACAGTTGATTTATCTCGACCGCCTGCGCCTTGGATTACTTCTACTATTAGGGCTAGAATGAAGCTGCGAGATCAGTTTTATCGCAGGTATCGGAGAAGCAAGAAGTCTGGACCTGGAAACCCCTTATTGTTATTGGCATACCAACAGCTGAGAAATGGAGTGAAGCAAGCTATTGCTAAAGCAAAGAGACGGCATATTATTAATCGTGTAACCTCTTGTCGCGGTTCGCGGCAGGCTTGGGATGAACTTCGACGTCTCGGGCTTGTCCAATCCAAGCGTTCCTCTCTGCCTATTGACTTTTCACCTGACGATCTTAATCAGGCTTCTTGCTCGGTCTTCACTACCCCTCGTCCTCACTCGACGTCACTCATCTCTACTATCCTCTACAATCTTCCAGAATTGAATTATAACCGCTTCGCTTTCACAGATGTTTCGCCTGCTGACGTCTCCACTGCTCTTTCTCGTAGCTCGTCCAACTCTGTAGGTACCGACATTCTTCCCGCTTCCTATCTTCGACTTGTTTCTAGCATGCTCCTCCCGCAAATCACTCATCTCATCAATTTTTCTCTTAGCACTTTCACTTTTCCTTCCTCCTAGCGTACCGCTCTCATTACCCCTATCAATAAAGTTTCCTCGCCTACCTCGCCCACTGACTTTCGCCCTATCTCTATTCTATGTTCACTCTCTAAAACCGTTGAAAGGCTTGCTTACGATCAGCTAATTAAATGGCTTGTTACAAATGACCTATTGGATCCGTTACAAGCTGGGTTCCGCAAGAATCACAGCACGCAAACTGCTCTACTCAAGTTCACCGACGACGTAAGACTAGGTATTGACAAACGCTTTCTCACCTTAGCAGTTTTCTTCGACTTCAGTAAAGCTTTTGATACGGTCTGCCACCTATCTCTATTGCAGAAGCTTGCTTCCCTCGGTTTTTCAGCTGCGGCTCTAAAGTGGTTTACTTCGTACTTATACGGAAGGTCTCAGACAGTTCGTTTACCCGATGGAAGTACTTTAACATGGGCGTCGGTTGCATCAGGAGTCCCTCAGGGTAGCGTTCTTGGACCATTACTTTTTAGTCTCTACCTTAGTGATCTGCCTGCTGACCTCCAAACATGTTTCCATCTTTTGTATGCTGATGATTTAGTTATCTACTATCAATGTCCGGCTGACGATCTTGCTGCCTCTATCGACCTTGTAAATGAAGAGATCAGGAACATTTACGCCTGGTCTACGCGAAACTCTCTGTCTCTTAACTGCTCTAAAACCAAAGCGATGATTCTTGGCTCTGCGCACAACCTGAATAATTTAAATCTCGCCAGTCTTCCCCACCTGTACGTACTTAACGAGCCTATTGCTTACGTCACATCGTTACGATATCTTGGAGTCATAATAAGCAACTCTCTCAGATGGGATGACCAAGTCTCAGCTATAAGAAAACGCGTGTATGGCTGTCTCGCGTTATTGTACCGCAGTTTGAAGATTCTAGACTCCGACACCAGAAAATGGCTCGTGAGGACTCTGGTCCTTCCACACTTTGACTATTGTTCCGCAGTACTAAGTGATATTCCGGCGGGTCTTGACAACAAACTACAGCGTGCCTTTAATGCATCTGTGAGGTTCATCCTGAACATTAGGCGGGTCGAACATATATCTGCGAGCCAGCGCTCACTTGGATGGATCACTGTCAGGAATAGGCGTTTATATTTTGTCCGCTGTCTTTTTTATTCTATGATTCGAAGCGGTACCCCCTCCTACCTCGCAGACTCACTGATATTACGAGATCGGGAAAATCCTCGAGTCATCGAAGGGCGTACTAACACGCTACGAGCGCCGACTGTGCGGACGTCCCTCTACCGAAAATCTTTTCTAGCTCTCGGCACGCACTTTTGGAATGCGCTACCCATCACTATTACTGGCGCTGTGACG
Source organism: Tromatobia lineatoria (assembly GCA_949699805.1). Taxonomy (NCBI): domain Eukaryota; kingdom Metazoa; phylum Arthropoda; class Insecta; order Hymenoptera; family Ichneumonidae; genus Tromatobia; species Tromatobia lineatoria. Next base: position 8,183,137 of record OX453034.1, read on the forward strand.
CTCGATTCTTTCAAATCCCGGCTACTTTGGCACCTCCTTGCGCGCGAGCGCCATGAAGCCGAGGACCTAGGCTAATATAAACCATCTATGTATTCTTTGTGCACATTCTGTCACTAAACTTAGCTAGTGTGTTACGGCTCACTACCAATCACCGCTCTCTGTACAAAACTTTCTGTCACCTTTGCTTGTCTGTATGTTTATGGTCCTTTGGGGATTCTATTTTCCCTGGATCCAATAAATTCTATTCTATTCTATTCTATTCTATTCTATTCTATATTCTAAAACCACCCTCGGTACTTGCGTCCTCAAGCTGTAATGGGCAAAGGCAAGCAATGTGACGGCGTAGCAACGTGGTGGCAGTCTTTACGGTGGCAACTTGCACGAGACCGTCTGGACCTGGATGAACCTCCACTATTCGTCCTAATGGCCACTTCGCCGGAGGGTAACGGTTGTCTCTGATCAAAACTAACCTACCTACATCAAAATTCTCTGTGGGAGTTCTCCACTTTTCACGTTCCTGAATATGAAGAAGGTATTCCGAAGACCAACGCTTCCAAAATTGGTTTCGAATCCACTGCAACAACTGAAATCGACCCAGACGATTTAGCGGTACATCAGAGAGATCCGCGTCAGGGAGCAATACCAAAGAACGTCGATGAAGGAAATGAGATGGCGTCAAAGCATGCAGATCATCGACATCTAAGCTCAAGGATCCTAGCTGTCTCGAATTGAGACACGCCTCGATTTCGACTAGAACTGTAGAGAGTTCCTCAAAAGTGAGGGTGTGTTCTCTAACTCGCTTCAGGTGGTGTTTAACGGACTTTACTCCCGCCTCCCACAATCCAGCGTAATGCGGAGCGCTCGGAGGGATGAAGGTCCAGTCAGTACCATCGTTGGGTAAAGTCGAAGCTCCTTCCCCGTAAAAATTAGAAGAGCACTGGAACATAGCTCTGAGTTTAGTGTCCGCCCCGTGAAAGTTGGTAGCAGTGTCACTGAAGAGTTTCTGACAGATGCCGCGTCTTCCCACAAAGCGGCGATAGGCACTGATAAGAGACGCCGTAGTTAGATCACTTACGAGTCCCAGATGAATAGCTCGAGTCACAAAACCGATAAACACGACCATGTAGCCCTTACAGGATCGATGTCCACGACCTTTTGTGGTATGAATCTGCACAGGACCAGCATAATCGAGGCAAGTTATCGAGAATGGTTGACTTGAAGTCACTCTTTCGGCAGGCAGGTCTTCCATTAGCTGGTCAGCCGATTGCGGTTCGACGCGTTGACAGGTCACACATTTGTGTATACTAGACTTAACTACCTTATTCCTTCCTATAATCCACACCTGCTGCATCAAAACGCTAGCGGTCAGCGTGGGTCTACCGGTGCGCGTAGCGAATGAACAACGAACTAAGCGCAGAATGCTGTGATAAAATCGGAGGATGCTTACGTTCAAAGGAGAGATCAGAATGTGTGAGTCGACCTCTTACTCGTAGAATATTGTCCTTACACAAAAACGGATTCAACTTGCTGAGCCTGCTGCGATTCGACACCCTGCCTCCGGCTTTCAGCACCTTAATCTCTGAGAAGGAACTGCTCGCCTGCGATAAACGAATAACGATGCGACGGGCTTCAGATAGCTCCTGAGAAGTAAGAATAGGGTAATCAACTCTTCACCTTGCTTTCGCCTACGCAGTTTAGTGAGAGGACGTATAAAAAACGCAACCACCAGTATGAGTCGAGAAAGAGAAGAAAATCGAGTTAAAATTTCAGGTTCCATAAGAGGAGTCTAAGCATGAAGAACTCGCAGACCCTCAGCTGGTTTTGGCCAGTGATTGGGACCTTGACGAAGCCAAGAAGGTCCGTGCCACCAGAGATTTGTCTTCGCTAGCTCAGCTGGTACTGAACCTCGCGTCGCTAAGTCAGCCGGATTTTCCTTTGTAGGTACGTGAGACCACGTAGCCGAAGGCAATTCCGTCTGAATATACGACACTCTGTTGGCCACGAAGGTTTCCCAGTAACACGGATGCTTTCGTAACCAATTCAGCACGATTTGACTATTCGACCATGCGAAGACTGATAACGAGGCGAGGAAGTCGAGTTTTCGGACATAGCATACGAGCTTGACAAGAAGAGCTGCGCCACATAGTTCTAGGTTAGGCATGCTGACCGTCTTAACAGGAGCAACCTCTGTTTTATCAGCAAGCAATGAGACACTGTGTTGACCATCTCCGTGGTCGATTTGCAAAAAGATCACGGCTGCATACACGCGAGAGGAGGCATCTGTTAACCCTGATAAGATGGAGCTGATATGACCGATTCGAAGCAACCCCTAACCACCTATCTATGGCCAAAGATGGCAAGTAAGCGAGAGACTTGCAGTAATTATACCACCTTTCACGGAGTTCTGGTGGCAATGGAGTGTCCCAGTCACACTTCTGGATCCAGAGGTCCTGCATTTAAATCTTCGCCTACACGATGATAAGGGAAAGCCAATCGAGCGGATCAAATAAGCGAGCTATATGCGAGAGAACTGTGCGTTTCGTCGAAGCAGTCGAAAACTCTTCAATATCAGGGCGATTAAACCGGAATTAACCCTGGGCGGGATTCCACTGAACCCCAAGCGTCTTTACCGATTCATCGGCGTCAATTTGCTTAACTAGGCCCTGCGTTGATTGTGGAGGGAAGAGATCGGAGTGATTAGCAGCCCATTTATCCATCTCGACGCCTGCTGACCCAAAAAGCTCTGTGAGCTCGACCCTTTTGCGTACCGCCGTAGAAAGATCATCCGCGCCAGCGAAGGTGTCGTCCACGTAAGTCTCAGATTTTAGGCATTCAGCCCCGAGAGGGAACTTCATGCCTTCGTACTCGACCAGCTGCATGAGCGTGCGAATGGCTAAATACCGAGCACACGCAGTGCCGTAGGTAACCGTAGTTAAGCGATAATCGACAGGTTCCGCTCCCGCGTCGGGCGCCCACACGATTCTCTAGAGATCTTGATGTTCCGGACACACGTCGATCTGCCGGAACATCTTTTCTATATCAGCTGTAAACGCGAAAAGATACTTGCGCCAATTGAGCAGGATTAACGCGAGATCCCCTTAAAGGGGAGCCCTTGTGAAGAAGAAATCGTTTAAGAAGTAGCCATCACGAGTACGACAAGAAGTATAGAACACAACCCTCAGCATCCATGTGTCGATTGACGTCTGCACCACTGGATGATGTGGCAATACAATGTTTGAGCCCGTTGAACCTCGGAAGTTGGAATTCGCACCATATGACCAAGCCTTTCATAATCCGTCATGAATTGTCGATAAGCCTCGGCTACTTTACTGTCACGAGCGAAACGACGATGAATAGAATTAAGGGATCCGAGCACCATTTGCCGAGTTTCTGCTCCAACGGAAGGTAGGCCCGATTTCGTGGGAAGTCGCACTCTGTATCGACCCTGTGAATTACGACGGTGTGTCTGCTGGAAGGACTGCTAGCATCTCTCATCCTCGGGCTTCAACTTGGAAGAGGACGTCGGTAACTCCTCGAGCTCCCAGAAACGCTGCAACGTCAAATCGAGATTTTGCACGGAAGCACAATGCAACACCTGCATTGGGGTTTGAGCAGCGAAATGCTCCGCCCGCCGTGGCGGGACCATTGCACGGAACCGGAGACGATCCACCCGAAGGCCATGTTTTGTGTTGTGAGCTGCGAAGGAGGGAAACGTCTCAAACCTGAGCGAAGCAGCTGTCCGTAGATGTCGGCGCCTAAAATAAGATCGACCTTTCCTGAAACGAAAAATCGCGGATCTGCCAAATTGAGTCCTGTGAATAACTGGAGATTGAAATTGTCGATACTCTCAGCTGGACACTGGGAACTGAGTCGAGGAAGAATAAGAGCTTCCGTCGCCAGTTGGGAATTCGGGTTAACAGTAGATCTCAAGACAAGCTTCGTCATCGAGTGTGCAGTTCCCGCTACATTCGCCCCCTGCCCTGACAACGGTACGCACATTTGTTGTTTTGGTAACCCTAACAGTTGCACGGTCGACTCAGAAACCAGCGAAGTCTCCGACCCTTGATCAAGTAGTGCGCGAGCGTAGGTACTCTCGCCGCTTAGAGATACCACCTGTACTCGTGCTGTAGCAAGAATGATCCTTCGCTTGGAAACTGGGATCTCAGAAACATGCACACTAACCACAGGGGTAGAGTTCGACTTCTCGCCTTGAAGATGAGAATGCCCGGAAGAAGGACATTGACTCTGTGAGCCCCCAAACAGTTGAAACATGCCCTTGAACGTTTCACCGTGGAGAGACGTTCGGACGGATTCTTATCCTTAAGTTTGTAACACTTCGCCAATGAGTGGGCACCACCGCAAAGTGGGCATTGAAGAGTTTGTCGAGAAGGGCCCTGAGTAGATATGGTATGAAAAACCTTACGTGCATGCGGAGCGGAGATGAATGTGGAAGCTGGTCTCTTCTCTGCCTTTCGCTCAGAAGCAAGCATGCTCAAAGCTTGAGCTCTTTTCTCGAGGAACCTCATTAAATCCGAAAACTTTCGATGGGACCTGAATGATTCCGACCCCTCTTAATTTCCATCGTTCTCGATTTCGCGATCTCTTTCGCTGAGTTTAGCCTCCCATAACTTCCGCGACTCGGGATCTACACGCTCGGACAACAGGAAAACAAGCCAAACATCTCAAGAAACGACGAGGTGCTTTAAGTTGGCCAAAGCACAAATGATACGTTGAGCCTCGTCGATTAACGAACGCAACTGTGTTGCCGACTCCCTTTTCAAGAGAGGAATTTCCATGAGGGCATTTAGAAGTTTGTTTACGATGAACCGAGGGTTATCGTAACGAGCTTTCAATGCCTGCCACGTACTGGCGTAATTGGCATTGGTGGTAGTTACATCCTTAATCAATTCTGCAGCGCTACCCGTTAAGCACAATTTAAAATACTGCAGCTTGGTAGCGTCAGTTAAATGAGGGATTTCATGCACCAGATTAATAAACAAATTTCAAAAACTTGCTCAATTCTCGTATTCACCTGAAAAAGTAGGTAGAGGAATGCGCGGAAGTTTGGAGACGTGACCGTCGGAACCAGCCTCCGAGAGAGTAGTGTCACCTTCTGGTTTTTCGAACCGAGAAGGAAGAGTCAAGAACTCGTCAGATCGTTCTCGTAAACACCCTGTCGGTCTCGGCCTCCTCTCTGACAAGTATCTCTTTAATCTCTTTAATCGAATCGATTCTCGCCTGCACAATACCTTTACTCATTGATTCGATCGGTTTACCCATTAAACGTGCGCGCATACTTTCTATCTCTGTTTCTCAAGCAGTTTGCATCGCGGTCAATTTCTTCAACATCGCCGGAGGAGCCATGTTGTATGGTAATTTGCAAATAAAAACCCTAAACAGACGTAAGGGAACGAGTAACGGAACTCGGGACAGAAAGTAAAAGAGTAGAAAAAATGCTGAGAAGAAAAGGTAGAATATACGCATACAAATGATATATATATATATATATATATATATTGTAACGAGAATTTGCCCAACGCAGGAAAAACCCTTGCTACAACCTGAAATTGACCAATTACTCCTCTTCCTTATTTTTCGTTCCGGAGAACAGGGCGCCAGGCGCTTTCGCGCCGGAGAGAAGTAATGTTTGGCAACGACAATTGTCAGCCCAGGCTTGGCCGCAGCTTCAATACGTAGAGTGGGGGGGTAAGACGTCTAAGAGCTCGTGTCCATCAATAAACAATAAATAAATAAATAAACCCAACAAACGGTTAATTACGGGACTCACAATAATAAGGTTTTATTCAAACGATCAGTCAATCGGTTACGTTGTCAGAATGAGTTAATAGTTAATCTTTACGAGAAACAAAACGTCCACGTAAAATTCCAAGTTTCGGGACCACACTTCGGCCTCTGAATTGAGTTAACAAAAAGAAGTTCGACAAATTTTTCCCCGACAAACTTTACGCACATTCACACTCACACACGCTCGCTCACACACGCTCTCTCACACAAATGAATAGTTCACAAGCGACGGGAAGATCGCGTATTCTCTCGCATCCAAATGAACAATGATGATACGCGATAAACGACTCCTCGAATGGAACTATTCTTTTATAGTATACCCGCGTAATATGGCTGGAACCGTAAAATCCCTCGCGTACAAGCTCCGAAACGTTAATAACGGGATCACGACCAGACACACATACGAAACACACACTTAACACTATGACTTTTCCGCGGGACCAGCTTAAGGACGATTCGCGCACACGTCTGACTCTACTATGCAAATAATTGATGAAGAAGCTAAGATGTTATTAACGATTTTACGGCAAAAATGGCTCGAAGCCTTACGCGAAGAACTCTCTCACACATGGACGAAAATTCGTGTTGAAATATCACACGCGGGACCTACCCAAAACACGCACGGGTCCGCGAAACATTATCAAGGTCTTTCACGATATTTTCTCCACGCGGGGAGACGAACACGAACGGCACGACCACGCTCTACGAAATAAAATATTTTCACTCGCGACAAATAAATAATATAATGCAGCAATATAATCCAGAAGATATCAAAGAGTGTAAAGAGCTCACCGGGACGAGAAGCGGGACAAGGTTACTCCTCGGACAGTATTCCGTAACGGAGATTTTGGCCTTTCCTCGATATAACAATGGGTTCGGCGGCACGTCCTCCTCTCTCAGATGCCCACGAAAAAATCTCGAGTGATCGCAATCAATCTCGCTCGCGAACTTTGCTCCCCACCCTTAGATATTCAAAATTGCCCTAATTGGGGGAAAAGCGCAGAAACGTTCGCACGCAGAGACGGGACCTGGCGCCTCGCTTAGGTGATTTCGCAAATTAGCGTTAGATTTATCGTTGCGCATCAAGGTTCGGCAGTTCGCTACGCTACCAGCCATGCGCTAGGCCCTTTTCAAGCGCTTAAGCTTGAATATTGCGAAGACGGTCTATGATTTCTCCGATCCTTCACAGCGTATGCCTTCCCCTCAGGCGTATGTTAGATGTTATGTCAGGTGGAGCCTGCAGTTGTTGTATGGCGAGCAGATCGCTCGCAGATACCTTGGGACGGCCTATATTTCGACGCTTTCTCTCTTTCTCTCTCTCGTCAGTTCGCTCTCCATCGTACATAAAAAATTAATATATAACAAAAAAAAATTGATAAATAATATTTAAAACCCTATGCTGACCCTGCGAGATCGCCCCTGAGTCGAAAAGCGAGGAGGACGATGCCTTTTATTGTAACGCGCGATTTTGCGGCGTTACAATATATCATTTCTGAATAGACACTACTTATTAACTCGCGCGTGCATTAGCAAAAAAAAACAATATAGAAAAGAAAAACCAATCAACCGATCTCAGACCCAGTACGCGTAACCCGGCGCTATACCACACGCGTGGCGCAACGTTTTGCTACCGCGATTGCCCGATTCCTCGAAATGTAAACAAAGACGCGTGACGCGACGAGCGTTAACAATGTATCGTAAAAATTAAACTAAAACATACGCAAATTCACAATCGTAAATACAAGGACACGAGCAAAAAAAGAGAATACACGAACAAAAATAAGAAAAGAATCTAATCACTCACTACTCACTCGGGCCACCATGAATAGGAATCATATAAATTGATATAAACAATTTGCATAGAAGGTGAATTCACAAAAAAGGTAAAAGTTTGAAGGGATGAGTGAGTGAGAGGTTCTTAAATAAAACAAATATTTTGCGGAAAAAATAAACTTACTTGTCTCGGCGTAAAAACTCTCACGAGGCAGAGAGAAAAGCCGGGACAAGCGATTGAATCCATCAAACAAACAAACAAAGAATAATTGAACTATTACACGTATGAAATGATTTTCTAGATTTTTCGGAAATAATAATAAGAATGATAATAATATAAACGCAACTTCACAATCTACGACGCAACAAGAACGCAACGCGAGAGAGCTTTCTTACCTGTGGTGACGCACGCCGCGCACCCGAACACCGCACCACGTGGGACGATTCTAGGTGAAAATCACGAATACCTGCCGCTGCTTCTTGTCGTATTAATGTCAAGCTGGGCCTGGGAAGCGCAGTAACACGATGCTTGCACCAAGCGCGTCCCGACGTCTCGGGATTCCAAACGCTGTGGTGCCGGACGACAAAGGACGTCGCCGCGATGCGCTCGCCCTGGGAAGGTTTACGCCACAAACGTTCCCCAACGATGTCCTTAAAAAGGATCACACAAACACACCCTATTAAATAACGCGATCGTGCAATCCGAGGTCGATAATAAAAACCACGCGGTCACGCCGACGTGAGGTGACGGGTTCGTTCTGAAAAGAACGAATCCAGTCACTTTATTTAAGTGCCGCGGTTGAATTATAAAAGTAAAGATAAACTAAGAACGGTAAGCTGAGATAGCACGAATACGAACTGAACGAGAAACAAGAAAGATCGCGATCGATTACCGAATATGCTATTCGGAAAGACAGCGTGCACTCCGGTTGCCTCCTGGATCACGACTGAAAAGAAAAATGTCGGGAGCGCGGGCCTGGCTGCACCTAACCGGCCGGGAAGTCTCGTTGTCGAAAATGGGAATCCCCGTTTCGCGCCCGGGAAGCCCCGATGTCAAGCACGGCGACAAGCGCGAGAGAGCGCCACTTCGAGGCAGGGGCGGCGCGCCATTCAAATTCGAAATTCCCAAACAAGCAATAATAAACTGCCCAGAGTTTATTATGAACATACCTTATGATCTAGAGTTTCTCTGCACAGAGAGTTTTTTTTTATTTCGCGAGACTTAAATTACTGAAAATACTGTTATAATCTTTAATTTATCAAAAACAATATTCGGATTCAATTATCTATGGATTAAGCATAGCTTTGTTACAAAGACTAGTCATTCACAACAATAATTGTATATCTCAATTATTTCTCTTAGTAATTTGAAGCTTATTTTTGATGGAATTTTCTTTTTTGTGTGAGATAAAGGACCTAAAATTCATAGGACACTAAAAAATAATTCAATTGATTTGTCGAGTTAACAAAAGTTTGCTTGAATCTAATGAGTTTTAGTTGTGGAAACGATGGATATAAATTTAGTTAACTTGTGTAACAGTTGGTCAATTTGAACAAAATGATTATTATGGTCAATTCAAACGAACGGCTTAGACCGTTCATTTGATTTGACAAAATATTTTGTTGGGCTGAATCTGAAAATACGTTCGGATATGTTTGTGATTTGATTGAATCACGTAATACTTCTGATAAAATATCTGATGCAATTGACCTAAATCATTTCGCACGTAAATGTGTATATCGGTTAAGACAAACGAAATTCTATGTTAAAGTAACTTAAAACCTTGCTGGTAAAGCCCCCCCCCCCCCCCCCCCCCCTCCCCTCCCCGCCCCCATGTGCCTATAAAGTATTTAGTTCTTCCAAAACCTTCTGTAGTTCGGAACAAACATATATCGAATTATATTAACTAATTATTCCGTTGAATATGAAGTGGGTATGATGATAAACTTTATATAATCCTAAAAATAATTCGTTTATTTGACTTGAACTTCAATTTAGCAAGGACATCCAAACCCACTTTCTCGAAAGTGCTCAGTTCTGGGAATCATTTTTCCGGCATTATCATACCATCTATATATTCTAAATCAGCAAGTACTCGGTAGCACAGCTGGTTGCGGTAGCGTTGTTAGAAACTAAGGTAGGCAGATCGACTCTTTGTAAGGCAGGGAAAAAATGTATTCAACGGAAACTGTTACCTCCCATCCACTACTACTGGTAATGTCTCAATGAATAATGCTCGAGACGAAAAATATTTATTTGTATTCTTAATTCCTCAATATATGTACTGTATTGTTTGTTAATAATCATTGCATTCGCGTAGTTCAAGCAAATGTTGGTTTCCTTCAACATTGGACGACTTCATAAGAGAAAACATAATCTTTTTCTTTCTAAAAAAATAAGGTACTTGAAGCACTAAAATGTAACGTTGATCAAATCAATATATACGTTAAATTGACAAAATACTTTATCATTATTAAAGGAATTTGATTTGAACAACTCAATATCATATTGTAAGTGTTTTTTTTTTCATTTTGCACAAGCAACAAAATATTATGTACGTGGTACATAATATTTATTTGAACCTATAGATCCGTACGATTTTGTAGAAGCAAGTAAAATTATGTTGATTCAACAGAATTTTTTTTTTGTGAACCGAAAATTATGACTATTTGCCCGAATCAACTCGAATTTGAATGCGATTTATGAAACTGGTAAATCATTACTCGGTACAAATTTAGTAAAAATTGGACTGACATCTTATAAGCTTTTAAGGACTTTGAGCTTTCTCCGTGAGGAAGCCAACATCAATTGACATACTTCATCTTACGTCTTACTGTTTCTACATTTCATTAAACCCGGACGAAATAAAAATACGAATCCATAAACGAGAAAATTGCTAAATTATTTTGACAAAATGATATTTTTATTCATTCTGTAGCGATTGGTGATTTTGCACCTTTTATAAAAATTGCTATCGCTCGGACATTCAGGTATTTCTGCTCACTTTATTTTTGGAGACCCCTCTCGAGTGTTGTCGACCTTTCTAAACTACTGCCGTATCTCATTTGCCTACGAGAACAGAAAAAAAACGTGGAAAACTTGGCCGACACGGGCGGCTTTATTTGTACTGAGCTTCTACTGTATGAGAATACATTAGAAACTCAGAAAAACTGTTTTTCGCTTAGCAGTTGGCGCGCAAATCAGTGCTCGGCTAAGCGGTCACTCGTCCTAGTTACGCGACCACAAAAAATGCTGCTTAATTCGGAGACCATGGAGCACCGCCACACCGACGGGGTTTCCACTGCTGATGTCGTATTTGTTTGTATTTTATACATCCGTCACCGTTCCTTTGTGATCAGTGAAGTATTCTGGAGACTTTGAAGAGCTAGAGAGCTGTGCTATTTCTATTAATTTCTTAGCACTCCTTGTGCGATAATGAGAGGATGAAATAGTAGGTCTTTGGAATGAATATATCTTCTTTTCGGCCGAGTTCATTCCTCGTTCTATGGATTAATGAATGCAGTGAGGTAGGTTCGCGTTTTATATTCGTTTCAACATCCCAACTCTCCTTTTTTAAATCATGTCTCACTTTCGTACGTCTTCTTACCTCTTCTATGCGGCGATCTCCTTCTCTTTGCTTTAAATAGGATAAAAGAGAGGAAAATCGTAAGGAAAAAAAGAAAAAAATCGTGGTAGGAAGATAAGTGCCCTGATAGCCCTGGCGGTATAGTGCACACCGAGTGCACGATGGTGACACCTTATTCTCGAGAGGATTTGCACCGACGTGCGATCGCATAAAACTCAATTATCAGATGTACTCTACTGCTTTTTGTCGCATCTATATAGCTTTCATTTACCCTAAACATTACCTCCTTTCTGTAGGAAGAAGTGCTCGGCAGCATCTCAACACGCGATAAAAATAATTCGATCGAGTGTTTAACAAAGTTTTGCATCTTTTACATATGTAACGGCACGAGTCCGAGCTCAAGTTTCCTCTCGTCGCTCTACGAATGGATATAACGAGACTGCGAAATTTCCTCTCTGCCAGCACGAAGTGAGTTCTTACAAAGCTTAACGAGGGATGAAAAGGCTCTTAAAAACGTGTTCCAGCTAATTTATGCCCCTAGCGGTTCTGTTCGCTATCTTCAACAAGAACAAGACAGATCAAAGGTAGAGACTCAAAAGTATTAAGGAGACTTTGAAACGAAAATATTCAGAAATACATGTATAAAAAAAAAGTAGATCAATATTAGGGCTAACATTGTTTCGATAATTATACGAACTACTTGGATTAAATTGACAACAATTGTATCAGTAACAGGGTGTCATTTGACCACGACGCAGATGGTCGTCCTACTTAATCATATTCGCCCTACATAAATATTAATTTAAACATGAAAGCCGATAAAAAAGAAAAATTGAAAATGGTGGTAGGCAGGAGGAGCACTGTCTAGGGAAGTAGAAGCACCCAGGTGTCGCCTGCTATCCGAAACTGGTAATGACCGAGAATGTGGCACACGAGTAGGGAATGGCACATACTTTTAGTTACACGTACATACATACATTTATATATATATATACACATAAATATATAACATAGCGGCGATGAGAGAGCGCTAGAGCAGACGGGACTGGAGATGGTTCTCCGCAGCGTCGATGCCGAACCGTGAAATTAACCCCCGAGCACATTTCCCCAGGTACACGGGACGTAAACCACCTTCCCCGCAATGTCCAATTCCATTTACGAGTAGCTCCCGGTGCTGGGCATACGCAGAGCTGTTGGACGGTATGAGAGTTGCAAGAGCCGAAGGGGTTGATAGACAAGGATCGCACCAGTGCGAGTTCTGTCTCTATGTCGTAGCGATACATGCATTCGTAACATAGTATCCCGGGCGACCATCAGACACGACACGTTCGCACTCCCCACAGCAGTTTTTCCGAGACTATATGATCCTGTACGTTCACACTTTTGTGCGAACGTGATGCCAATCCACCAAA